>CM019831.1:7215765-8689299 GCA_009763385.1 Coix lacryma-jobi var. lacryma-jobi | reverse complement strand
GAACAAGCCTCCGCTTTCATAGCCTTTACCCACAAAAGTTCCATACTTCGACATTACACATTTATTTGATTCGAAGACAAGTTTAAAGCCATCACGGCACAGCAAAGAGCTACTAATTAAGTTCTTCCTTATTGAGGGGACATGATGCACATTCTTGAGTTGCACGGTCTTTCCCGAAGTGAGCTTCAGATTGACCGTACCAACACCATGAACACCAGCACGCGCGCCATTCCCCATCAGCAAGGCTCCACTCCTCCCTGCCTGGTAAAAGGAAAACAAGGAAATATCAGCACATACATGAATATTTGCACCTGCATCAACCCACCACTCAGGTGAGGAACAAACTGAAAATGCAGATAAATTACCATACCCAGAAGTGCCTGCATCTCTCTCAATGGTGTTGACTGTCTTCGGTGGAGGCTTCCACTTAGCCTCAGGACACTCCCTAGAGAAATGCCCTGGCTTCCCACAAGTGAAGCAGTTCATCTTTTCCTTGTCAAACCCCATCTTTTTGTTATTACCTTTCTTGAAGAAGGTAGTGAGTTTCTGCTTAAGCTCCTGCTGAAACTTCTTCTTTTTCTGTGGCTTTGGACGAAAATTTTGCACCACATGTGCACTAGTAGTCGCCTCACCAGCCCCGACCTTGCCTTTTCCCTTGACATCTTTCGCTCTTGCCTTGTCCTCAACATCAAGAGTGTCAATCAGCTCAGCAATGCTAAACTGCTGCCTCTTGTGCTTCAAGGTAGTAGCAAAATCAGTCCAGGAAGGTGGCAGCTTTGCAATTATGCAACCTGCCACAAACCTGTCAGGAAGAGGACAGCCGTACAGCTCCAACTCCTTTACCAGTCCCTGTATCTCATGGACCTGTTCGACTACAGGACGACTATCAGTCATCTTGTAGTCATGAAACTGCTCCATGATGTACAGCTCAGAACCGGCGTCAGAGAGACCGTAACGAGCCTCAAGAGCCTCCCACACAGCTCGGCCAGTCGGCAGTGGTATGTAAGCATCGACCAGAGAGTCGGCTATGATGCTTAGCAATGCGGCCTTGCACATGGTGTCAGCGTGCCCCCAAGCCTGCTCGTCCACTTCGGACATCTCATTAGCAGGTTGGTCATTGAGCACATGACCACAGTGCATGGCCGACAGCCACAGGATGGCTTTCTCACGCCACCTCTTGTAGTGAGTGCCCTCAAACGGCGTTGGTTTCAACATGCCCGCAAAGCCAACTGATGAAAATGGCCTACAATTACGTTTTTGGATTGTTGAATAAGTAGGCATTTTCATATTTAATTTAATCCATAAAAATGACGCAATGATGAAAAGCATGACATCACAGATTAAATTTATAGAACAGTTTATAACAATGATGATCATGATAAACATCATTTTCACAGGACCAAATATGATGTGTATAAATAAATTGCATAGGCATAATATGACAAACATCATCTCACATAATATTATTTTGTTCTCAAAAATAGCGATTATAATTGCCACAATAATAAAAGTAACTAGCAGAGAGTTACTAACAGAGTCAATCAAACATAGCAATACCCACAAGCATGAAGATATTAACAATGGAATTAACAAGAGAACGGAGGACAAAGTTATACCCTGCGGCAGAGCCGCTCGCACCGGAGAACGCCATGGTGCTTTGTTGATGTAGTCGTCCCGCTCGGTGCAGTGAAGAGAGGGTTGCAGTGAAGATGATCGCCGCTCCAGGAAGATGAACAGCGAGTAGTCGTGTCCGCCGCTGCTGACACTCCCCAAAAACGTAATCGCCCGTCCTCACCCGAGCAGGTGAAACGCAAGACGGGAACGTTCCGGAGGTCTACTCTTCCATCTCTGGTGCTCGCCGGAGACGGAACGGGAAGAACAGACTTTGCTACTGGATGTGGTGTGTTGCTTAGGAGCTTAACCGAGAGAATCGGGTTTTTCTTATAGACTGATGTGTGGGGAGGAGAAGAGCCAGAGGCCGGCGATGCGGGGAGGAGAAGAGCCAGAGTCACGGCGCTCACGCGTGCAGGAGAGGAAAGAGCAGGCGAAGAGCCAAGAGTCACGGGAGTTACTGGAAACTCCCCTCAATCATGTCAACCCATGATGGAAAGTAAAAGCCAACCATCAATGGAAATTGAGTGACAAAAATAAAGGCCACGCTCGCCTGCCACGCGCTCGGGCTCGGGCCGGGCGGCGGCGGCGGCGGCGCGCGCGCGTGTGGCATCCTTTTGAGACCCTTTTGACTTCTCAAATGAACCGGTCAACGGTTACATATTTAAGCAAAGTCATCTCTCGATTAAATTCCAATGCGGTACTAAATATTTAGTGCGTATGTATGGATCATAGAGTTTATTGAAGATGTTAAATAAATGGGCGAAGCTCATAATATCCAACATCTCCTATACGCAGTGTCATACATATGTCGTGTCTCGGTTTAATTTAAGCAGACAAAGAAGAGATGAAGACACTAATGCATGCATATGAAATACAAACTTTTTACTACTGCACATATATACTGACGATGTTTGACAAGAAAAAATTAGTTGTGTAGTCATATATGCCCCCACAAGTTATAATTTTCCATCCAAGCAACCATATCAAACCACATTACCACACAATCCATCTACACTACCACAGTGCATCATAGATAACTGAGACTTTGGAGCAAACCAATTATTTTCAACCGATGTAGTCGGCAATATAAGAGTGTGAATAAGAGATAAAATTGTAGAAACATCTCTTACCAAAATTTACTGTTGAGAATTGGACAACGACAACCAAGGTTATACCCTTTGAGATCTTCATAACTGTTTTGAATGTCTTTAGTTTTTGTGGTTTGGCACATCATGGACATCAAGCTTCATTCTAAGGAAGTATCGCACTTGAAGCTATGAAGAATGAGTAAAAGAGGTTGATGTAGCTTTAAGAGCTCCAAGAGATGCACTTATAAAAAGTGATGGGTTGAATGCCGTCCCTGAGGTTCGAAGTGTTAAAGCTAAAATCAAACAGTTTTCGAAGACTTTTAAAAGACAAGAGTAGTATGTTGTAGTGTTATCATCACATTTTACCTATGTTGCAAAAACTTGAGTTGTGTTGCAATGAAATTGTAAAGGATGCATCAATAAAGTTCTTTTTTCTTGCTATGAATTGATCGCATTGTCATAATATTTAACTTGTGTAACAAAACATTGATATATATTGCAATAAAATTATAAAGCACTGCATCAGTAAAGTTTTTATTTCAGCAAAACAAACTCCTCGGATAAATGCTTCAGATTTTTCCTTTTAGTAATGCATTTCTTGGTGAAAATCGGGTTACATGCTAGATTAGAGTTGTTGTATGCAGTAGTAATGCATTTCTTGGTGAAAACCGGGTTACATGCTAGATTAGAGTTGTTGTATGCAGTACACACAAGTGAGTTTGTGGTAGCCCTTCAAAAACAGGGTATCTTATACACAACGAGATACAGAGATAGATAGAAATATAACGTAGATTGGGAAGTGACTCCATTTTGGAGATTTGAGAAGATCGTGCACTTGGGGAAAGCTTTGTCTAAGTGTCGTGCTAGCACTCGACAAAGATTTGACGCCGTTGGCCGCCAACCGACGCTGTTTTCTTTTTTTTTAATTTCTTCCCCGAGTGCAACACTCGAGGAAGATTTTTGAATTATTTTAAAAAAAATCTTTGCCGAGTGTCTGGTACGTGGTACTCGGCAAAGAAATTTGTTTTTTTTAAGAAAAAAACCTCTCTATCTCGAGTGCCACAGCCAGACACTCGGGGAAGCCACCTCTAAAAATTCTTTTTTTTGTTCTTTGCTTTTCCATGTAAACAACAAAGCATACACACACACACACACACACACACATATATATTATATATATATATATATATATATATTGTACCCTGCACTACGGGAAAATCAATCTTTGCCGAGTGCACTCGGCGAAGCCTTTTGCCAACGACTCTAAAGGCGGCTCATGACGATTGTGAGGGATGGGACTCCCTAGCGTGCGATCTCAGCGACGGTCCATGTGGGGATGGTCCGACGTGCGATACCGGCGACCCATCGACATGGTTCGACGCCGCCCTGATTGATACTGCAAAAAAAGAGAGGAGATTGCACGTGAGTGACAAGATAAAAATGTAAGGTGTAAAGAAAAGTTGAAAATTTCGGCAGCACCTCCCCTGCACGGAGAGGTTTCCAAAACCTAGAAGAAAAACATCGGCTCGAAGACCGAGAACCACATTTCCGACACGAAGGCCGACACATCAACAAATCCGACATGGAGGCCATCACTAGGTTTGACGCTAAGCATGAATTCAGATTCTACCTGTTTGGTCGACGTTATATGATTTTTGACGACAAAAGTACATTTAAAAGGCTGAACCAAATAGAACCTAAAAATATTACTTTCAGCACGAAAACATGCCAGCTCTCAACCGGAACCATAAAAGTGCACTGAACGAAATCGAACTGAAAAATTGCAACAGCAAGCACTTTTTGGTGCATGCGCCACAAGGTCACAGTTTTGTGTGGATAGATAGCACACTGGCCAGCTATAACAACCAAAGTACAGATTAGAGATAATTGTGTCCTGCGCGTGACTACTATTGCAACAAGTAAATCAATCTACTTAAGGTGTGGTCTTGTTTACCCGCCCTCGTATCTATCTTAATAATCCACGTGTGTTTGACGACACACAATTGATAGACTCTAGAATTGACTAGGAGTAGATCAAGGAGAAAAAACTTAACTCAGGTGCAGAGCTTATAATTGAGGATTGTGTAGATCCCGTGACGATAACGTCCTGACGATGTAGAGAATGATGAGCGTCCCGGGCAGTGTGGTGGACGTCGGCGTAGTGCAGGGGTGGCGATGGAGCTGCTGGTGGTGTGATCCCTTGCAGCGAGATGGAGCTTCCTGTCACTAGCAACATCTCCCTCTAGATCGGACTAGGGTTAGAGTAGTCGGGTCTGGCGGCTATGTCAAACCTTGTCTTGAGCCATAGCTCCACTCCCTCTTATATGGTACTGTGTGACAGGACCCAACCAGCCAGCTATTTTGGGCTAGGCTAGGCGTCCCCGATCAGAACACAGATTAGGGATCAGTGTTAGACCAATCTCAATGGGAGTTTCATCTAAGTTTCATTTGTATTAAATGTGTTGCCACATAAGCATTTTTGATGACATGACAGCATATTTAAGAAGAGAGAGATGAAATGATGAAACTTTGTTGGCACGAATACCAACTCTCTATGAGTCATAAATTTAATGCCTATGAATCTGTACAATTAAACTCTCTCTTAATGGAGAGTTTTATTCAAGTTTCATTTTATTTCATATGACATGACAGTCTTGGAAACAACAAAATGAAACTCGTCATTAAGATTGGTCTTAGGCCGTTGAACCTAATTGGTGGAGACAATCTAACAATATTGATTATTAATGTACATACGAGAGAGCAGCCGAACAAACTCTAAACCGTGTGCTAGCTAGTTGCGCACTTGTGCTACAGCTGAAACACCTCGCTCCATCGATATGGTGCGTGCGATCTTCTATAACAAGACCATCTCTCATCAGGATTTTTTTTAGACGAAAGAAGAATTGTATTAAAATATAGTTGGGTACATCATCACATTACAAGTATTCTGGAAAAAACATATATCCAGAAAGTGATTTTCATCTATATTGCACCCACACTGTGAATAGGTCAAACTCTCAAATCCAAACCACGCTTCATATGAATGACCACACAGGCAAATACTCGACAACAATTGTTTTAGGCCAGGCAAATACTCGACAACAATTGTTTTAGGCCAGACAATAGATGTCCAACGGACGGCCAACATTCCTGCAGGTGGAGTTGAGAAACTTTTTCTTTCTCGTGTCTTTCTTCTTCTTCTTTCTACCACCGAAGAGTGGAGAAGACTGATCTGAAACTTATTCTCCCTAGTCCTTCATTGTGGCCAGATCTAACCACAACAAAACAGTGAAAAGACCGGAGAAAATTATTCCATGACGACGACATCATCTCCGCCTTGATGCCGTCATCCGGAAATAAAAATCTTCGTGTCGTCGTATTATCACAGTCTTGGACATTATTGCCTACCAGAACCAGCGATTATTATTTATTAGCATGCACACATCGAAGCAACTAAGCTGCATGCTGATGACATCGCCGCGTGCAGCAATATCATACTATCACGCCGCCGGCGCCACGCCCGGCGGCACTGGATCCGCCGGCTGCAGGAGGGACCAGCCCCCGCCGCCGTTCAGATTCTGCTTCTGCCAGAGCCGAAGATAGCATAGAAGATGCAACCGCAGCAATTGCAGCGGCAGCCGATTCTACCTCTTCCGCACCCGCTGCCTTTTCCGGAGCTGCTGCTTGACTTCTTGCAAGCTGAGCAAGACAAGCGGCCGCGGCCGCTAACGCCGCCGATTCCTCCGCTGGACCTCCCCTTGTCCTTGCCCACCCTGCCAAACATGCCATGTCAATTTCAGTCGCAACTGCTGCCGCCATGGACTTCTCTCCCGGAGCTCCGTTTCTTGATGCGAACTCGGCCAGAGATGCCATGGCTGATGCAATCGCAGCCGCCGCAGCCAGCAGCGTTGCAGTCGCGTTGAACTCGGCCGGCGGAGCCCCTTTTAGTCTTCCGGACTGGGCCAAAGATAGAAGATCAGATGCAGTCGAAGCTGCAGCAATAGCGGCTGCCTCAACTGACCTCCGGCTCCGATCAGCTTCTCTTCTTCGTCTTCCACGAGAACTCAAGAGACAATAGATAGGGAACATGGTCAGGCAGCCCTTGACGAGTTGACGACGTGCAGGATCGCGTCTTGAGGTTGATATGATCAGATCAGTTGTCAAAATATTTTGGTAAATAAACCCTAGAACGACCATTGAACCACGGCCGGCCTGTGTGTACCCATATTATATATAGAGTAAAGTGCACTGGCGGTCCTCAAAGTTGTGCGGCTGTGTCATCCCGGTCCCTAAAGTTGTTAAATGGTCATTTAGGTGCCTAATCTGTGTTAGTGACCCGTTTTGGTCCAACCAGTAGCTCACACGCATTGTATTATTGCGAAAACCCCCTTGATAATACTTGAGGTCGATTAGAAGGCCAAGAGTCTAATCCCAAACATCGACCGCACCGGCCATCGTCGCGGCCACCGCCGTAGCTCGCGGCCGCCCATCGCTGTGCTGCAACTCGTTGTGCCAGCCCCGTTCCCCGAGCTTGCCGCTGTAGCTCGTGGCCGCCCCGTTCCCCCGAGCTCGTGGCCGCCCCGTTCCCCCGAGCTCGCCACCGGCCGTCGCTCGGCCGCCTACCGCCATAAGGCATCTGTCACCGTGCCACTGCCCCAAGGTGTCGAGCTTCGTCTCTCCCTGCAAGCCGCCTGGCCACGCCACTGCCAGAGCTGTTGGTGAAGCTTGCAAAGGATGAAAGAGCAGCAACAACATCTTGAAGAGGAAGAACAGAAAGAGAAGCAGATGGTGCATGCAGGCAAAGAACTGAGAAAATCCAGTGAACATTAAGGACAACAGATCAAGGATTTCGTTATAGTTTTGAGGGAAATTGTAACGGCCATGAAATTCAAGATCAGAGATGAAATGCACTGATTTAATGCTAACAGCATTGACACGCTCCATATTGTGCTCAAACTGATTTCATAACCTAAATGTTAACTGGGTTTCATGCTTACAAGCTATGATGAAACTGCATCATACTGGTTTTGATGCTTACAAAATTAAACAGTGCACTAATTAGACTATTTCTTGGTGATTCACTCCACCACTGTCGTCTCTCAATTGTCTCCACCATCGCCAGGCAACTTCTTCTTGTTTGCTCCAGCTCTGCCCCTCCTGGTGCAATGTGGATGCCTTTCTCTTCTTGTGTGGCTGCCTTTCTCCTTGTTGTGGCCTTGCCAGCCTTGGTGCAATGGTCAATGCACTAGGCCTCTGCACAGGTTGGTTTGACATGATGAATGCATTATCTGGTACTGGACCAACAACAGTGGAAACATTTGATGTCTGAGTTTCCTGTACAACAGCAGAAACAGATAAGTGGTTAGCATGAAATTTTTTGTCTGACATATTGTGTTTATTAGTTACAGTTACCATACCTGTGATAGCATTTGACTGAGCATTGTTGTACTGGCCTGTGTTTGAGGTCCATCTGCCTCTTCTTGGTGTATGGCCTGGTTGATAGGATTATTCAATTCCTGCTGGTTCTGTATAACTTCATTTGGAGAAATATTTTGAGCAGCCTGCTGTGCTGCTTGTTCAGCCTCTGCTTGCAATTGTGCCTGTGTATTTGCAACCAATGCTTTGGCTTCTGCTGAAGTAAATCCCATTTTCTTGAGCTTACATCCAGACTTGTTGTGATTAACCTCTGAACAATGACTGCAGTGGACTGTAACTCCATGCTTAGAAAATTTAGGCCCATTCTTGCCTTGCACTTCATGTGGCTGCTTCTTCCTGGATTTTGGAGGCCTGCCAACCTTTTTCTCAAACACAGGTGTCTGCACTTTTGGACCATTTATCTTTCCCACTGACTCTGATCTCTGCAAGGCCATATGTTGAATCCATAGGCAGTATTGAATGCCTGGATGGAGTAGCATGCTGCCAACATAGATTCAGGCTTTATCCTCTCATGCCTCAAACAAGCAATAGCATGGCTACAAGGAATTCCAGTTAATTGCCACCTCCTGCAGTCACATGTTTTTGAAATGATATCCACTATGTGGCTGTAATCCCTCACCTTTACTTGGAACACTCCTTGTCCAGAAGGTATAGCAAAACACATGTTTGCCCACTCAGCATTCTTTGCCAACTTCTTCTTTATCTTTGGACAAAAGGTTCCTTCCATTTGATTTGCTAATTCTTTCTGTTTGTTGTAATGCCTGTCCACCATATTGACCATAACAATAGTGTCACTGTCAGATTCAATCACCCTTAGCCCATCAGCTAATGTTTTCTGAGGCAACAACCAGTAAAACTTCAACTTTGGGCTCATCTCATATCCTAACTGTTGGAGAAAATCCTCAAACCACAATGTTGACCATGTATCAGTCTCAATCCCATCAAACCAGTTCACTCTCTCATCCACATAGGTTTTTAGTTCGCCATACCCAACAAAGAACCCTCCATGGTGAATCTCAATACTAAACTCATCATTAGCATTACCTACATTATGCACAAAATTGAACCTCTGATAAACAGTAGGGGAAAATATAGAAAATTTCGCCACAAATCAAGACTAATATAGCAAGTACACATGACATCATATGAACCCATACACCAATAATCGCTGAAGACTACAATCTACAGTACGGAGGTCAGCGATCATCTTACCATACTCCGGTGCGGCCTCCCCTTTCCGCCGCAACCTAGCCACCATGGTTCACGAAATCGACGATGCGGCAGTCCAGTGCTGAATCCTATCCGTCGCGGCCACCGCACAGTTCCTCGCCGTCGTCGTCTCCGCTTCACCTCCGCTCGACCGACCAAGGTCGCCGCCGCCGACCTCGTCGGCAACAACGACACAGGAAGGGAGGCGAGGGGGCACGACACAGGTGCGGCGATGGCCGGTGCGGTCGATGTTTTGGGATTAGACTTTTGGCCTTCTAATCAACCTCAAGTATTATCAAGGGGTTTTTCGCAATAATACAATGCGTGTGGGCTACTGGTTGGACCAAAACGGGTCACTAACACAGATTAGGCACCTAAATGACCGTTTAACAACTTTAGGGACCGGGATGACACAGCCGCACAACTTTGAGGACCGCCAGTGTACTTTACTCTTATATATATATATATATATATATATATCACCCGAAATATAGACACTAACCTAATAATCTTAACGAGTTCGACTGCTTCACGAGTTCTATTATTGGAACTCTTGTATAGATCGAGTCCGAGCTCTTTTTATTATACACGAAACTTTCGTATAATTTCCCCATTGTTTGTTGGTCAACAATTATAAACTTTCAATTCTTTTCTGCTCAAATAAAGTGTGTATTTCTTTTTAGAAAATGGAACGGATGGAGTGCTAATTTTGTATACTTTTTAATTCTACTAGAAGATAGGTACTTATTCATCCACACTACTGGAAACTGGATCTTTGCCTACTATCTAACACTTTGTCGAGTGCCAAATATCGGGCACTCGGCAAAGACATGGTTTGTCGAGTGTTGCAATAGGCAATGAACGACAATCGACACTCTGCAAACCTAGGGTTTGCCTAGTGCCTAGCACGCGGCAAAGTCTTGCACTCGGTAAAGGGCTGACGGCTACCTTTGTCGAGTGTCTTCGCCTGGTGCCTTTTGTTGCTACTCGGTAAAGTTTTTTTTTAGCCTCAAAATTTTTCTATAGCCTTCCAACATTAAATGAGACTACATGTTCAAATTTGGCATATTTATAAAACCTTTTGCTATATTTCTTTAATTTTTTCATTTCATTGAATTTTCACATAAAATACAAATTTGAACTGCAAGTATGTCGAATAATGCAATTATATGAATGCAAAATTGATATTTATGATATTGAGTGTAATCTGAGGCCATATGCATGAACTAACCCGAAATTTCGTACATCTTCTTTATGAAACATGACCACGCACTTGTGGACGAATTGTTTTTAAATTATGCAAAATGCAAACGAAGTCCGAAAATTATGGAACTTTTCGAGATGTCGTTATATTATACGTGTACGGTGTGAAAAACAATTGAGAAAGTTTTGAACACATTGTCATGCACGATGCTTACAAACCAGGACACTTCTTCATATGATAGGGCTACATGGTGTCACATAATAACCATTAAATTATGTGATCACTACTAGAGAACAGGCCTTTGCACGATCCATCAACTGAGCTTTAGTCTCTACAAAAAATTACGTCCGGGACTAAAGATTTTAGTCCCGGTTGATAAAACCAACCGAGACTAAAGGTCAACCTTTAGTCCCGGTTGGTATTACCAACCCGGACTAAAGGTCCTCCAAACTTTAGTCCCGGTTGGTGTTACCAACCTGGACTAAAAGACCTTTTAGTCTCGGTTGGTGTTACCAACCGGGACTAAAGGTCCTTCACGAGTGGATTCAAAAGAAAAAGAACTATATCACACGGGTTGTGTAGTTGAGTTAGTAGGTGAGTTGTGTGCGAGGTGAGAGGTGCTGAGTTTGAATCTCACAGATGCACATTTATTTTTTCTCGTGGAACCGTTAGTCCCGGTTGACCAACCTTTTGTCCCAAATTGCTAGCCCCGGTTTCTGTGTTGTAGTGGATATCTCTATGAAACAAACCATTAGAGATACATGATTTTTATGCAATAACCTTTTGCCTCTCTCTATTTTTATGCAAGAGATCAACACTCATGGCCGATGCAACAGGGATTTCGGATCAAAATGATTTTGATACAATAACCCTTTTGCATCTCTTTTATTCTGATGTAAGAAACAACGAATGGTCGATGCAATAGCGAACTCTTGCATCGGTCACAACAAACCGATGGGAAAGGCTATTATATCTACTAAAACTCTTGCATCGGCTCGCATCAAACACGAAGTTGATGCGATATGAAGCTATCACAATAATTTTGGCCCTACAACATCAAAAAGCGTGGATAGCTTTTAGAATTCCTTATAACATTGTTGTGTTAGTACAAAATATTATTGTTAGGATGTTTGTTTTGATTGAGGCGGGCCCATCATCTTCTTGTTTTCTTACTTTTCTACTTGGTTTGTGCAATCAAGTATATTGATCCATCACAATCTCACGTCTGAAGTCAATCTATACCTAGTAAAGAGTCAAAAAATTTGTTTCACTCTTAAGTTGTGCTTGATTCGTCCTACATTTTTGTTGTTCCTGCCTTATCGTTATCCTGCATTTTTTGTCCCATTTATTTGGTACCTCACACATTTTTTTGCTATGTTCGCTTGATCTATTCATTTAGAATCAACTCTAGTTTTAAGCCATAGAATAATGCTTTTATCTGACAACAAATTAGCCTAACAAATCAGTATAAATAATTTGGAACGAAATATCTAGATATAGCAAACTCGATATACCAAAAAGTCAAAACAACGTTTAATTTAGAACGGAGGATGTAATAAATACAACATTTGAAGTTTGTGAACTGTTGTTCTTTCTCTAAGAATGAGAGATTTCCACCACCAAACTATTGGCAAAGTTTGATTAGAAATAAAATGTATTCTTGTTAAAAAAAACTAATGACGACTAAGGCTCCGTCTAACTCAAATCTTGAGCAATTCGTTGTCTTTCATCATAATTATCGATGGACAAACCAATCCTCGACATGTCAGTAACTAACTCCTTTACGACTTTGATCAGAGACTATAATTACATATATTTTTATGACCACTCAAAGATAGTTAGTCAGGAGGCGCAATATCAAACTGATCATAGGATAATACGAAAATTAAAATTATGACATATTATATCTAAATTTTGTTATGCGTGCATTGCAATGGGAAAAAATATATTAAGGTTTAAATTAATTTGATATAGACTTAGCTTAATAGAACATTATTATTATCAACAGTAAGTATATATTATTGATGTACGTCATTGTTATCATAAAATAAGTTATAAATTTGAATTTTTCTAGTAAAAATAAAACATAAATATATCATTCCCATCGCCGACTTTCATTAATGTTTCAATAGGTTGTTCTCTAGAGATTACAAACATGTGGTCCAGACATGTAATCTATAGCACAGGCATGCAATTGATAGAAGTATTAGCCTCTCTCTGTCTATAGATTACAAACATGTGGTCTAGACAACATTTGGGTCAACTTGACACAAAGTATAATATATATTTCTATACATGAGACAAACAAATTCCAGCTGTGGCACAGAGATGCAAAGCCAAGGTAGCACTGGGCAATATATGCCAAAAAAACCCCTCTAAGTTCCCAATCACCCTTTGCGCTTTTGCTCACCAAAACCCACAGCCACCCAATATTCCACTCAATTCAAATTAACCACTTGCTATTATCAAAAAAAAAAAAATTGCTGGTCCCGCACCCACACCCAGTGGCGCGCGGCGGAGACGCAGGAAGCGCCCCACGTGTGCCTGTCCACACGCGATCCGCTGAAGCTTCTTTTGGCATCCCCTCCCAGTCCCACCACCACCATAGGCTTGGGGGCGTGCGGGTGGGCCCCGGGAGGCGATAAGCCGCGGCGCATCCTGGCCGCCCGTTTCGAATTCGCGCTTCCCAACGGTCGCGCCACCCTCTCCGCCTCCCGCACCCGCCCGCCACTGACCGCTTGGTCTCCCGCCGCCAGGGACCCACGCGTCGGTCACCCCGGCCCCGAGCTATTTAGGTGGCTGCCATGCCGCGCAGACGGCCATGGGCAGGAGCAGCTTATAAGGGGGGACACGTCACCCGGCGGCCATGGGCAGGAGCAGCAAGAAGGCCAAGCGCGCAGCCGCCGACGAAGCCATGGTTTCCGCGGAGGCAGAGGCAACCGGCGCGGGCGAGGCGGCGGCGGCGGCCAACGGGGATTCCACGGCGGCGGAGCCGGAGGAGCCGCGGCGGGACTCACGCGGCGACGCGGAGGCCGCGACGCTGAAGCGCCTCAACGGCATGCTCATCAGCCGGGCCGCCGAGGACCGGAAGCGGGTGGCGGCGCTGGAGGCGCGGCTGGGCGAGCTGGCCGCCGACGCGGCCGCGCTGGCGGACGGGGAGCGCGCGGTGCTGCTCGCGGCCGTCTCGGCGCCGCTCAGGGCCGCGGAGGAGGAGCGCGCAGCGCTGCTGGGCCGCGTCGCGGCGGCGCGGGAGTCGCTCGAGCGCGCCGAGGCGGAGGCGGCGCGCGAGGCCGACGGCGCGGCGCGGCTCCAGGCCGCGGTCGCGGAGAACGCCGCGCTCTCGGAGCGGCTTCGCGCGGAGGAGGACGAGGCGGCCGAGCGGGTGGCCGGACTGCAGGCCGCGGTCGCCGGATTGGAGGTCCAGTGCTCGCTCCTCCAAGCGGAGCGGGGCGAGGTGGCGAGGCAGCTGGAGGCTATGGCGGCGTCAGCTCGTGATGCTCGGTCCCAGAAGGCAGCGCTGGAATCAGCCTTCGACGAGTTGGGGAAGGAAGGCGAGGTTCTCAAGGGGGAGATGGAGTCGAAGATTCAGGATCAGCTGATGGAGCTTGAGACTCTGCAATCCAGGAACGGGGAATTGGAGGCGAAGGTGGGTTCTGTGGAGGCGGAGCTCTCGGTGGCCGTTGCTAGGAGCCATGAATTGGAGTCGGAGCTGGAGAGAACGGAGGCGGACATGGCTGCTGCCAAGGAGGAGGTGGAGAAGCTCCAGGCTATGCGTGGGGAGGTGGAGCAGACGCAGAATGCCATGGCCGCTGATGTGGCTAGGCTCGAAACTGGGATTGATGAATTGGTGAAGGCGAATGAAGCGGCTGCTGTGGCACATGATGCGTGCAAGGAAACGCTGGAGGCTGAATTGGAGACACTGAAAGGCAGCATGGACAGCATTAAGGCCGAGAAAGATGATGCGTTAGGCATGGTACATGCTAAAGATGCTGAGGCTGGAGAGTTGAGGGATGAACTGGAGAAGCTCCACTGTGCCATGGCTGAGCTCCGTGCTGTCTGTGATGATCAATTGAAGGAAGTGGAGAGTCTGCAGTCCAGGAAGGCGGAATTGGAGGCGAAGGTGGGTTGTTTGGAGGCAGAGCTTTCGGTTGCAGATGCTAGGAACCGTGAATTGGAGTTGGGAGTGGAAAAAATGGAGGCAGTGATGGTTGCTGCCAAGGAGGAGATGGGGAAGCTTCATGCCGTGGCTGCGGAGATGGAACAGAAGCAGAGTGTTGTGGCTGCTGAAGTGACTAGGCTCCAAAGTGGGATAGACCAAGCGGTGAAGATGAATGAAGCAGCTGCTGCGGCACATGACTCTGAGAAGAAAACGATGGAGGCTGAATTGGAGACACTGAGAGGGAGCGTGGACAGGATTCAGGCCGAGAAAGATGATGCTTTAGGCATGGTACTTGCTAAACATGCTGAGGCCGAAAAGCTGAGGGGTGAACTGAAGAAGCTCCACAGTGACATGGCTGAGCTCCGTGCTCAATGTGATGATCTTGATGGGAAGTCTTCCTCCCTCGAAGACGACAAAGTTTCTGTTCTGAACGAACTTGAGCAGGAGAAAGCGGATGCGGAGAAGCTGAAGTTCAAAATTCAGGAGCTTGAGTCCTATAACAGAGATAATGATCATGAGATTGGGGTACTGAAGGCAGAAGTTGGGGGCAGGAACAAACAAATCGATGACTTGACTGGGGAGATTGAGCAGCTGCAGCTCGCAGTTGCTGAGGCAGAGCACAGGGGCAAGAATGTGGTCTGGACATGGCTTGGCCCAGCTACTACGACCGTGTTAGCAGCTGCTTCCTTTGTCTACGCGGCACGTAGTCGGTGAACAGCTAGCTCTTTCACTCGCTTTTTTGTTCACTTGCTTGAGTATGTATTGCTCGAAATAACCTGGGGTCTCTTACTCATGAGTCATGAATCATGATACTTGGTATATGGTGAAGGTGAACCGCTGCTTATATACTACAGTATGAAATAAAGCTGTGTTCCGACAATTTTGTTTTTCATCAGTCCTTGAAAGAACTGTTTTAGCCTCAGCAGAATCTAATGGCATAGTTGCTTACCATTGGGTTGTTAAACGAATCTCATTTAGTACTGCGACTGATGAAAGGAGTCAGGGATTTAACATCAGATATTCACATTGTGGGTAGTTTTTAAACAAATTATATAAACATTTAATGTAAGCTTGGAGTTATGTCTGCTGGCTGCTGCACAGGTCCTTGTTGGCTTCGTTAAAGTGCTTGCTGTTGCATGGCACATTAACAGACAGACAACATTTTTCTTCATCGAGACAGCCTTCTCACTTTTTTGTCAGGTACAGCCTTTTCTAACCATTCAACAGTAACAAAGCGAGGTGTGGATGCTACGAAAAAAGCAACTAGAGCCACATGAATAGAAAAACACAGTAATAATGTAAACTGGCAGCATTTTACTGCTATTAATTGGAAGTTTTGTATTTCCTTAAAGCACAACCATTTTTATTTTCTCAGTTATTTTGCATTTAGAGTAGTTGGGAATTTGTAGTTGTCTGTCAGTTTTAGTACAATTCGAATAAGCCAGTTTTCCACAGATTCTATGGCATTTTGGCCTTGTCAGGCTGCTGTAGTACATTGACTTTTAATGTTAGGTCACAACTGATTGGATTATCCTTTGCCCAAATATATCTTTATACCATCCTGTGAGTATCAACAAATGTACATGATATTTGACATTTGTAACTTCTGCTATTCTGGTGAAGTCTGAAATTGAGATGCATTGAACAAATTAGAACTGTCAGTATATGAATATAAAGTTAGCTTGCTCTTTTTCTTGTTGTTTGATCACTGTGTGAAATGACTATATAACCTTAATGCATTTGGGAAGTAAATGGGCGAGTAAAGAAGTGACAGATGTGTACACATCACATCTGAATTATGTATAACCTATATTCAACTACAGAAAAGCATCTGTTCTCAGATTCTATATAAAAAATAAAAATCCTCAGATGTGCATCACATATCTTGGAAAAAAAATTACTGGGCTAACAAAATTCCTAAATTCTTGGTTTCAGAACATCGTCAATTTTTCAGTTGTTTTGCTTGAGCGTCCTCCTCCGGCAGAATAACTCAATCCTGTCACAGGCTTCTAGTATTAGACTAACAGGTGCTCCAAAAAAAATCCTAACCCAGTTCTTCACCCAATGACAGAACCTGTAAAATAATAACAAAAAGAAATTGAAATTGTCATCAATACAAATAAATATAAAGTAGATTAAGCATGCCAGTATAAAGAATCTTATACTATAATAACATGTTAACCTATAACAAACATTTAATTGTTAGCAGCTAGGGAAACCAATACACTTATTATAGGTTGGATAAATAATATGGCAATGAATCAAGTGAACTATACCAGGTAGAACCAGGACGCATTCTTCTTTGATCAATTCACGTGCGAAGTCCATGTCATCGGCAACACCGTATAGAATTGAAGTGTTGATCTCAACCTACATGATTTTGTGAATATTACACTTTATGTTGGGAAGTAATAAACTTTTGAATGAATACTGAACCTTGTGTATCTCTGACTAACCATGATAAACATTGAGCCCTCAGGCTTTGAGTAGCACTTCAGGGCTTCAATTTGGTTCACTCTTCTATACAGAGCATCCGCTGCAGACTCAAGGAGGTCAACAACATTCCTGTGGAACTCATGATGTTCAACTGAAAGAATCTTCGGTACTGCCGCCTATGTGTGATCAAAATTTTATCTGCATTAGTATGTAGTCACTTATGTTTGTGAAGAATCATTTTTAACAATCGTTTATTTACCTGAACTATGGAGGCAGGGCCAGCACTCACATTCAGTAGCATTTCGGTCGCGGTTCTGACCTTTTGAACATCAAAATTATGAGTCGACTTTGAATGCATATATAGAGGGAAATGTGAAAAACATGGTAAGAGCCAAGTGTCATACATGCTTGAGTGCGCCGTTAGGATCACAGAAGGCCAACCAACCAAGACGCCATCCTGGTAGCATGAATCTCTTTGACAGGGATCCGATGCTGATAACTGGCGCAATGTGTGCTAAGGAGGCTATCGGCACAAACTTGCTGCCACCAAACACCATATGTGCGTATACCTCATCTGCTATGATTGGAATCCCCAGATCTCTTGCGGTTTCAGCAATCTGCATGCAGGATTCAGTGATATGAAGTTTGTAACCAGCAAAGATGTCAACAGTGCAGTTTTGCGTCATGGACAAGAAGATTAATTGTATACACCAGCACGAGGTGCATTTGTTCGTTGTAGCATTCATTCGTAGAAGTAGAAGACTATTTCCATATATATATATTCTTAGAAAATATACGGATCATCTATGAACTACCATTGAATGACTGAATTTTGATTTGCAGCTGAATGATCAGCTCACCTGAAGAAGGTACTGAGCAGAGTAGACGACGCCGCACGGGTTGTTTGGGTTGATGACAACGATGGCAGCCGTGGCACCGTCAGCCAGCGCGCGCACGCCGGCGAGGTCGGCCTCCCAGCCACGCCGCGGCAGCAGGTCGTAGAACCGGGGCTCGGCGCCGGCGATCTCGCAGGCCGCCTGGTACAGCGAGAAGCCCGGGCGCGGCAGGAGGATGTTGGCCCCCGGAGCCCCGCCGAGCACCGTGGCGACGGCGGTGATGGCGCCCGTGCCGCCCACCGTCATGAGCACGTCCGCGTCGTGCGTGCGGTGGCGCGCGCCGGCGGACAGGTAGTCGGCGACCGCGCTGTTGGTTGGTTGAGCCGCAGTCGGAGCAGGAGCGCGCATCGCATCGGCGGCACATGCACGGTGACACCATGTGGCATCATCGTCAGTCAGAGACGACACCATGACAAAGCTCGGTAATTTTTTTTTGTGGTCTTAAAATAAAATTTGAATGTGCACAACAAAAAAAAAAGCGAGCTCGCACAGCATGGAAATAAAAACGCAGTGTTTGACAAATTTGCAGTTGAGACAGAGATGTCAGACGCGGAGTTCATACTATTCGGTGGACAGTGTTTGTCCTGCTGCTGTCCGTGAGGGAATCCTTGGGTCAGCTTGCGAGGAAAAAAGCTAAAGATGCCGAGAAGCCACGTGACACGAGGTCCTGGTGCCACGTGGACAGCATAGCTCCCGTTGAATAGGAAGGTGCGCGTGCGATGCATGGCCTGGTTTCACGGTGTGGGGTGCAATGTGTGTGACTAGAGCCATGTGTTAGTGCCATCCTGCCGTGCAATGTCCTTGTGTTGCGTTTTCGATCATAAACAAAAATGGAACCATGCATGGGAAGAAAATGCTAACGAGATGCTGAAGTACGCGCGCGGACGCGCCCGCCCACGTACAGCCACACAAAACTGCAACCGATGGAGCGCGCGGAGCCGGAGACCGACGACTCACCGGCGTGCGGCGGGGAATCCGTGGGACGGCGCGTAGCAGTCGAAGGCGCCGGACCTGGCGCGACGGCGACGGCGTCGGCGGCGAACTCCCCGCCCGCGGCGGAAGCAGGCGTGGGAGGACGCGTCGCCGACGCCGAGCGAGATGAGGCCGATCTTGCCGCCGCCCGCCTGCTGCTGCTTGCCGGCGGCGCCCGCCACCCAGCACAGCTCGCCACAACGCCCCTGATGGACGCGTGCTTGCGCTCCGGGTCCGCCAGCGCCGCCGCCGCCTTGTCGCGCCGTTGGCGCTGGCCTTGCGCGGCTCGTCTCCAGCTCCTCCTCCCGCGCCGCCTGCCAATGAGAGAAACAAGACAGCGCCGCCCGCGCGCGCGGCACGGCAGCTTATTAATTAGCCATGGCGGAAGGAAGGAATGCGCGCGCGCGCGGCAGCTAGGGCTTTGTTTACCTGCAGATGAGCAGTAGGGGCCATGAGATCGATCGAGGCCGGGAGACAGAGAGATGGACGACACGATGTCTCGAGAGGAGAACTCGGAGAGCTCCGATCCGCGTGGCCTGGGAGCGTGTATTTGTAGCTGCGGTTGCATGCACCCCGGCCGCGGCCGGCCCGTTGCATTGCGAGCGCACGGTTATGAGCTAGAGTTACTTTGATGAGAGGTGGCCCCGGAAACTCGGCGTGTGTGTTTGATGATGTCTTGTTTTCAATTATATGGCCCTGCGTATCTAAACACAACCGGACATGGCCGCTTTGCCGAGTGACTTGGGCACTCGGCAAAGCTTTTTTTTTTTCACTCGGCAAATGCTTTGCCGAGCCGAGTGCAGCACTCGGCAAAGCCCACACGGCAAAAAATGGATCGGCAAAGGGCTCTTTGCCGAGTGCTGAGGTGACTCTCGGCAAAGAAAAAACGAAAAAACCCCCAAAAAATAGGGAAAATTTTTTATTAAATCGAGGGAGGGGCCCAATATGCAACTCCCACCCGTTTCCCTCGAAATCACAAGTCCGGTATTTTTTACGCGGAAATCACAAGTCCGGTATTTTTTACGCAATTTTTTCTAACGCAGTCAGCAGGATTCGAACTCACGACCTCTCGTTCGCGCAGAGCCTCCTCTACCACTGCACTACACACATATACGTTCCACCTTCGTTTCGGTTACCTATATATTATACTAAACCGAGTGTAACTTGCTTCTTTGAGGCCCTAAACGAATTCAAATCAAAAAGTTATCAACTACAAAGTTTTCTAACTTTTTGAGATCTACAACTTTTATTTTGATAGTTTTTCCATCTGAGGTGGTTTATAAAAATTTGAATTTTAAATTTGACAATTTGAAACGTAGTTTTCGTTGACAAGATGATTTCAAATCAAAAGGTTGTGAACACCAAAGTTTCATAACTTTTTGAGATCTACAACTTTCATTTTGATCATTTCTTCATCCGAGGTATTTTAAAAAAATTCGAATTTTAAATTTTTTAAATTCGAACGCAGTTTTGCATAACTAGATGACTTCAAATTAAAAGTTATCAACTACAAACTTTCATACACTTGTCAAGATCTACAAAGTTTATTTTGGTTGTTTGACCATTTGTGCATCCGACATTGTGGTTCTAATATTATTCACAAACATTATATATCACTCTTGTAGTTTCGTAAACTGTCGGAGAGATATATAAGATTTATGAACGAATTTATTTTAAGTTTGTCAAATGAGAAATGACCAAAACAAAAATTATTCATCTTGATAAGTTAAACAACTTTGTAGTTGAAAGTTTTTTTATTTGGATTAATTTACTGCTTCAAAACATGATTTAAAATTAGCTTTGCCGAGTGTAAAAAACACTCGGCAAAGAGCTCTTTGCCGAGAGCCAATAAAAAACGCTCGACAAAGAATTTCTTTGCCCAGAGCCAAAAAAAAAACGCTCGGCAAAGAAATCTTTGCCGAGAGTTTTTTTTTGCCCTCGGCAAAGAGCTCTTTGCCGAGCGCCCGAAAAACAACTCTCGGCAAAGAGTGTGGCGCTCGGCAAAGTGATTTTTTCCGGTAGTGAAACTTCCAACTTTTTTCACCCTCTCTCTGTCACACCGATATTTGCACGCATGCATAGAAGCCTTAAACGTTGGTAAAATAAATAACTAATTGCACAGATTGGCTATAAATCACGAGACGAATCTATCTTTTAGACCTGGTTATTAGCACATGAATGAAATTAGTTATTTATAAACAAAAGTGCTGTACTACCAAAGTTGAAAAAATATCAACATCTAAACAGGCCTGAGGAACTAGTTCAGTATGCATCCCACATTCCCACTCGATTGTGAGACTAGCCATGTAGTACGTACTTTATTTCTGAGTTTCGTTTCAGAAATCCATTAATGGCCTCTACGAAACCAAAAAAACGACTTCTGGAATCAAGGTATGCACACTCACAATGATAAGCTATAAGCCAATAAATATAAAACAAGACAACAGATGTTCTTAATTCAGGACGAATTTTGATATGAAACCATATCTATTGGTTAGCTTATAAAGTTATCTTACCAAGCATATCTGGATCATTAAAAATAGAGTCCGATGCGTCTTGAGCATTGATTTTGTGAGGGACGTCTCCTGGAATCCGAGATGCAGTCGAACTTGAGTTGGACTGGGCCTCTACCTTGGTGAAGATGAGTTGGACGCCCTTACTGGTCCTCCTCTCCTAGCTTGTATGTGATGGAGTGATGTCCTCGTCAAGTCGGAAAGGGCATACAATCACATCTCACATGATTATCTTCCCTTTATCGGTGGAAAAACTGCGGTGACCCAATAATGATGACCACAAACTAATGTAGATGGGTTACACTACTAGCAAGTTATCACTTCTAAATTTTGTATTTGATCTGGTGTTTGTTGTAGTCCCAAACACTAAGTCGGGGCCATTGTATAAACTTAACACACAGCTAGCTAGCATGATTGCACCATAGGAAACACATAATTATACCATGAGATCAAACATTGCAGTTGAGCTAGAGTGGGTCATAGACTAACTCGGACATCGTTATATACATTGACACGTGTTAGCATGTTGCAACCTACAAAAATCAACAATCATAGCATGAGAGCAAACATTCAAGCTGAGATAGAGCGGTGTCTTTATTGCAAGTGTTGCCCCGACGAGGTACAGATGAACTTGTTCAAAATTCATTGCTAATGTTCGTGTTTGTAGCCATGATGGCCCTCTGATCACCAGGGAGGCTACATCAAAATTGACATATGCTCATGTGTCGGTGGTACAAAAAAGGGTACCCCCAGTCAACGCAAACACCCGAACGCTCTATCTCCGTCTCGCCCGAGCCCTCCCAGCCAGGCCTCGGGCGAACGCTCTATCTCCGTCTCGCCCGAGCCCTCCCAGCCAGGCCTCGGGCGAACGCTCTTCTCCGTCTCGCCCGAGCCCTCCGAGCAAGGCCTCGGGCGAGCACGATCGCTCTCTCCGTCTCGCCCGAGCCCTCCAGGCCTCGGGCGAGCGCGCCCCCCCTACACCTCGAGCCTTAACGCACGGACCTCGAGCTGTACAGACAGCCGTACCAGCCCATACCACGCATTTAATGCCTTCACCCACTCCGGTCATGTCCACTAGCGCACAGCATGTACCACAGTAACTCGGTGTAAAGGTCAAGTCTCGTTTTCACCACAAGCATGGGCAAAAGGGCACCAGTACAGCACTGTTCGGCCAGCCATGCACTGTAACACTCGAGGTCGGCTCGCGCCCCTCGAGCCCCTGCACTGTAACACCTCGAGGTCGGCTCCGCGCCCCCTCGAGCCCTGCACTGTAACCCCTCGAGGCCGGCTCCGCGCCCCTCGAGCCCTGCACTGTAACACCTCGAGGCCGGCTCCGCGCCCCTCGAGCCCCCGTGGCACCACCTCGAAGTGGCTCCGCGCCCTTCGAGCCCTAACTACTTTCATGCTATTGGAGGACAGGTACCCCAAGACCCGGAGGGACCCCCCGCCGCGCCTGTACATTCCGGGATGGGTGCTGTACGGCTCCCGCCTTGTCCGCGCCACCACGTCCGCGCCCAGGATGGAAGCCACGACCCAAGGACGCCTCAACAGCAACGATCACATCGGCTCCAGTGGCCCCGACAAGACAGGGTTCCTACCCTTCTCCGTATGGGGCACCATACGCCCCGACACCTGTAATACCCTTATGTAACCCTGGCCTCCCCTTGCTCTATAAAAGGGGACACTAGGGCCCTCATTCAGAGAGGACGACGGACACAACACAGTCCACACACAACCACGAGTCCGGACTCCGGTCCACGCTCACTGAGCTTGTATTCCCCCTGTACAAGCACTTAGGTGCAAGTAATACAAGAACATCCCCCCCCGCTGGACGTAGGGCCTTCTTTGCCCGAACCAGGATAAATCCTTGTGTCCCCTTGCATCACCATCCAGGAAGAGAAGCACGCGATCATATTACTCGTTGGTGTGATACCCCGGTACGAAACACCGACAGTTGGCGCGCCAGGTAGGGGCTTCGCGTGTCGAGCCGATTTCTCGTTGATTCCTGGATGGCTTCATCCCTCTTCCGTTCTCGGCTGGTGCCGTCGTCTGGTTCGGGAGCCTCGAGTTCCTGGCCACCGGCAACGGCAACGAGCTGACTCTGCTCTCCACGGAGGGCCCGGGCGGAGTGGCGTGTCACGCCACCCCGCGCGCGAGGGCGTGACGCACGTCGCCCACGCACCACACGTCGCCACCACTCGAGCGGCGCCGTCGTCACCGTCTTCGTCGCCAGACACAGGCGGTGCCCGCGGCGCACTCCCCACGCCCCCTGGCCGGCGCGGGTCCCCAAGGGGAACCAGCCCGACGCGCGGCCGAGACCTCCAGGGCGCACCCGCGCCCGCCCGCGACTTCGCATTCATCATGCGTACGGACCAGGAACCAGGCCAGAGGCCTCCGAGCCGTGCGCCGTCGACGCCACCCAGCCTCCTCCCGCACGGGGTCGCCGCGCTCGACGCCAGCGGTTCCCGGTCGGCCTCGACAACTCTGCGGCTGCCCACAACGAGCGCCGTCGGGACCGACCGCCACAGGCCGGGGGAGCGCCCGGGCGCGCTGCTGCAGGCCATGCCAGCCTGGAGATCGTCCACCCCACGTTGTCGACCGCGCTTCTTGCGAGCCTTCGAGCCACCTCGGCGAGCCACCGTCGGAGAATGGTACCGCGAGCTGCGGTCCCAGCATCGGCCAAGGCGGCGTGCCGTCAACAGCTCCGACTCCGACGAATACGACTACCACGACCCGACCTCTGGGATCCCACCAGGGAGCTTTCAACTCGAGGGAGTCGTATGCGATACCGAGGACGAAGGCGACGACGGCAGGCCGGCGCTCGACCTAGAGGGACCTAGCGACGTGGCCGCGGCAGGCGGATCACGCGTTCAGGGAAGGGACGAACCTCCGCACCGGCTGTACCGCCTAAGCACGACGATGGCCGGGCGGCGCAACTCGCACAAGTGCAAGAGGCAATCACCAAAGCCGAGGAAGAACGGCGACACCTGCTGCAGCTCCGGCAAACCCTGATGCAGGAACCACCCCAGCCCCGAGGAGCCGGAGCTCGAGGCCGGGCTCGAGAGGTCCACCGGCGGATCCTCGAGGACGGGGCACCAGCACGCCCTGAGGTATGTTTCCCGCGAGCTGGGCAGAACGTGGTGGCGGCGGCTATGATGCTCCGTGACCTGCCCGCCGTCTCCAACCCCGATGCCAGGCGCATGCTCGGAGAAATGAAAAACCTCCTCGAGACAGCCGCGGTACAGCAGGCCGAGAGCTCGCGTCACGCCGACGCGGAGCAGCCTCGGGGAGACCGGCGGACACGCCCCACGACGCTCGCGAGGCATCCGTCCACCAGCCGGACGCCTCTCGAGCTAGGCCAGTCCGCGAACGGATCGTCGACAACCGGCCACCTCGAGACCCCAACGACGCCCGCAACGACATCAACCGACGGCGCAAGGACAAGGGGGCCCAAGAGCGTGGCTATAGCGCCCATCGAGGGGGCGCTACGACAGCGACGAGGACCGGCAGTCCTCGAGCCCCCGGGCCCCCGAGTCTTCAGCCGGGCCATCCGCAGCTCAACCCTCCCCGACCGCTTCCGACCGCCGACCAACATCGTGAAGTATGACGGGGAGGTCGAGCCCAAGCTCTGGCTCTCGGACTTCCGCCTTGGCTGCCAATGGGCGGAGCGAAGAACGACGACCGCGTGATCATACGTCAACTCCCACTTTACCTCTCGGACACCGCCCGCCGGTGGCTCGAGGGGCTCCCGCCGGATCGGATCCATGACTGGGCCGACCTAGTCAGGGTCTTCGACGGGATTTCAAGGGACCTGCGTGCGTCCAGGCAACCCCTGGGACCTACGGCGTTGCAGGCAGGCGGCGGACGAGCCCCTCCGCGACTTTGCTCGACGGTTCTCGAAGCAGCGTCTCGAGCTCCCCCACGTGCCTGACGAGGACGTCATCTCAGCGTTCCTCGCGGGCACGACATGCCAAGAGCTTGTTCATGAGCTAGGACGCTACCGTCCCGGGACGGTCGAGGACCTGATGGATCGCGTCACCAGCTTTGCTTCGGGCGACGAAGCAGTGGGGGCCTTCTTTGGCCGTTCCACGGACAAAGGCAAGGCGGTGATCGCGCCGGAGGGCTCCAACAAGGGCAACGACGCCAAGAACGACAACAATGACGGCAACAAAAGGAAAGAAACAAACGCAAGGGCCAGAAGGCGAAGCGTGGCGCCGATGACGACGACGACAAAGAGGTGCTCGCGGGCGCCCTCGAGCCTAAGAAGCCCCGAGGCCCCCCTGACGGGGCTGTTTTCGACCAGATGCTCGAGGATCCCTGCACCTACCACAAGGGCCCCGTAAACCACAAGTTGAAAGACTGCCGACTGTTGAAGGGCTACTACTACTCAAGCTCGGCGATAAGAGGGAAGACGCGCCTAAGGGAAAGGATACCGATCGACGCGGCGGCAGGAACGCAGATGGCGACTTCCCCCGGTGCGCGACTGCTACATGATCTACGGGGGGCCGACCGTCGGGCTCTCAGCTCGAGAAAGAAAGAAGGAGCGCCGGGAAATCTTTTCGCTTGGCCACGACGCCCCCCGGTATCTTGACTGGTCCGATGCGCCAATCACGTTCGTGACGACCATGACGACCATCCGGACCGTGTCATAAACCCGGGGGCTTACCCCCTCGTCGTCGACCCCATCATAGTCGACGTTCGGTTCTCCAAGGTGTTGATGGATGGGGGCTCGAGCCTCAACATCATATACCTCGAGACCCTCGACCTCCTGGGGATTTCAGAGGGACAGCTCCGACCCAGCGTCGGGGGGTTCCACGGAGTAGTACCAGGAAAGAAGGCCCACCCCCTCGGGCGCATCGACCTGCCGGTTTGCTTCGGCACGCCGGCAAACTTCCGTCAGGAAACGCTCACCTTCGAGGTGGTCGGCTTCCAAGGGACCTACCACGCCATCATCGGCCGGCCAGGCTACGCCAAGTTCATGGCGATTCCTAACTACACGTACTTGAAGCTCAAGATGCCGGGCCAAAAGGGGTCATCACCGTTGACACCTCCTACGAGCACGCATACCACTGCGACGTGGAGTGCGTCGAGCGGGGGGAGGCCAACGTCCACCTCGACTCGCTCGAGGCCTTGGCAGCTCTGGCCACCGAGGGGCCCCAGAAGCAAAGCGTCACGCCGGCACCTTCGAGCCGGCTGAGCACACCAAGCAAATACCCGTCGACCCGACCTCGGCCAATGGCAAGACGCTGACCATCAGTACCAGCCTCGAGCCCAAATAGGAAGCAGTGCTCGTCGACTTTCTCCGCGCGAACATCGACATGTTTGCGTGGAACCCCTCGGACATGCCGGGCATACCGAGGGAAGTCGCCGAGCACGCCTTGGAGATCCAGGCCGGGTCCAGACCGGTGAAGCAACGCCTGCGCCGCTTCGACGAGGAAAAGCGCAGGATCATCGGCGAGGAGGTGCACAAGCTTTTGGCGGCCGGATTCATCAAGGAGGTATTTCACCCAGAGTGGCTAGCTAACCCTGTACTAGTTAGGAAAAAGAATGGAAAATGCGGATGTGTGTAGATTACACTGGTCTGAATAAAGCATGTCCAAAAGTTCCATTTCCTTTACCTAGAATTGACCAGATCGTCGATTCCACTGCTGGGTGCGAAGTGCTTTCGTTCCTTGATGCGTATTCCGGCTACCACCAATTGGATGAGAAAAATCCGATTGAAACTGGCGCGCAACCTTCTTTTATTCACGCCATTGTATGTTTATGTATTGCATTTACGATGCCCTGCGGCTGGCGAACGCCGGGGCAACGTTACCAGCGATGTATTGCAGCACATCTTTGGCGAGCAATAGGCAAAGCCGTCGAGGCCTACGCGACGACTATCGTGGTTAAAACGAAAAAAGTCGGTTAACCTCATCAGGACCGAGACCACGTTCGAGTGCTCCGGGCCTAAGATGTGCAAGCTACCCCGAAAAGTGTGTGTCTTTGTGTGCCTCGAAGGCATGCTACTTGGCTACATCGTCTCACAACGGGGGATCAGCAAACCCTGAAAAACTCAGCAGTCACGAGGATGGGCCGATTCGTGACTAAGGGTGTGCAGAAAATGACAGGCTGCCTAAGCCGCCCTCAGGCAGATTCATCTGAGGCTGGGGGAAAAAAGCACTACCCCTCTTCCGCCTGCTAAAAAAGACGGAGCACTTTGCGTGGACCACCGAAGCCGAGGAGGCCTTAACCAAGTTGAAGGGGTTGCTGACTTCTGCACCAATTCTCGTGCCCCCGCGACTAGCCGAAGGTGGCGATTCCCCCGAGCCCCTCCTCCTCTATGTGGCCGCAACCACTCAGTGGTCAGCGCGGTCATAAGCCGTCGAGAGGCACGAGGAGGGTCATGCATTGCCGGTCCAACGACCGGTGTACTTCACCAGTGAGGTACTCTTCGAGGCCAAGGTTCGTATCCGCACATCCAGAAGCTGCTCTACGCATCATCGTCACGAGGCGTAAGCTCCAACACTACTTCCTCGCTCTACCCAGTAACAGTGGTGTCGTCCTTCCCCCTCGGAAGAGATCGTCAACAATCGGGAGGCCACGGGGCGCATCGCCAAATGGTCCGCCGAACTAATGGGGGAAACCATCACCTATGCCCCGCGAAAGGCCATCAAGTCGCAAGCGTTGGCGGACTTCGTTGCTGAATGGACCGACACTCAGCTCCCGCCGACAGAGATTCAAGCCGAGCTCTGGACCATGTACTTCGATGGATCCCTCACGAAGACGGGGGCAGGCGCAGGCCTGCTCTTCATCTCACCCCTCGGAGTACACATGCGTTACCTGCTACGCTTGCACTTCCCCCGCTCCAACAACGTCGCCGAGTACGAGGCCCTCGTCAATGTGCTACGCATCGCCCTCGGCTCGGGGTCCGAGCCTCGACGCCCGAGGAGACTTCGCAGCTCGTCATCACCAGGTTATGAAGGCTTCAAGCTGCATCGATCCCAAGATGGAGGCATACTGCGGGGAGGTGCGCAAGCTGGAAGACAAGTTTTTACGGCCTCGAGCTCAACCACATAGCTCGAAAGTACAACGAGGCCGCAGACGAGCTGGCAAAGTTGGCGTCCTACCGCGCGGCTACGGTACCGCCAGAACGCTTCTCGAGGGACGTCCCCGAGCCATCCGTCGAAATCGACCGAAGGCTGGCCCCTCGACGCCACCCTCGAGCAAGACACGGGGCTCGACTCTCAAACGCCACCCCCTGAGAAGGACCCCTCGAGCTTCCGCGTGAGTGCGATGCAGGTCGATGCACACGCCCCTTCGTCATCACGGCCCCTCGACTGGCGGACGCCCTGACCTCGACTACCTAACGCAAGGCGAGCTACCAGAGACAAGACGGGAGGCCCGACGCATCGCTCGGAGGGCCAAGACCTACGTCATCTACGGCGACGAACGGGAGCTATACCGACGAAGTCCGACTGGGATCCTTCAACGCTGCATCCCACTCGAGGAAGGGCGCAAAACTCCTCGACGATATGCACTCGGGGGCTTGCGGCCACCACGCAGCGCCGAGGGCCCTGGTTGGGAACGCCTTCCGCCAAGGCTTCTATTGGCCGACCGCCATTGGGGACGCCAAGCGTTTGGTCCAAGCGTGCCATGGGTGTCAATTCTACGCCAAGCAAACGCACCAGCCCGCACACGCCCTGCAGATGATCCCAATCACTTGGCCATTTGCCGTTTGGGGGCTCGACCTTGTGGGTCCCCTCAAAAGGACAAGTGGAGGGTACACACACATGCTCGTGGCCGTCGACAAGTTCACCAAGTGGATCGAGGCTAAGCCGATAGGAGACCCCACCTCCGAGAGGGCTGTCGAGTTCATCGCCAACATCATGTACCGGTTCGGGGTGCCTAATGTCATCATCACCGACAATGGCACCCAATTCACGGGCAAAAAGTTCACCAACTACTGCGATGACAACAACATTCGCATAACCTGGGCCTCGGTCGCATACCCCCAATGCAACGGGCAGGTCGAGCGCGCCAACGGCATGATACTCCATGGGCTGAAGCCGAGGCTGTTCAAGACCCTCAAGAATTTCGGAAAGGGGTGGGCTACAGAACTCCCCTCGGTGCTGTGGGGCCTCAAGACTACGCCGAGTCGAGCCACCGGGTTCACTCCGTTTTTCCTAACCTACGGCGCCGAGGCCGTCTTACCTACGGACCTCGAGTACGGCTCACCTCGACTTCGAGCCTACAACGAGCAAAACCAGCGACGAAAGGCTCGCCAACGCCAAGGACCAGCTCGAGGAGGCCCGAGACGTGGCGCTCATCAACTCCGCACGCTACCAGCAAACACTTCGATGCTACCACGACAAGCACGTGCGCAAAAGGGACCTAGCGGTGGGGGACCTCGTGCTTCGACGGCTGCAAGATAATCGAGGGCGCCATAAGCTCACCCCTCCGTGGGAAGGCCCATACACCGTGGCCGAAGTGCTCAAGCCAGGAACATACAAGCTCTACGACGACCAAGGCAGGATCCTGGCGAACGCATGGAACATATCTCAGCTACGTCGCTTCTACCCTTAAGGGCCTCGAGGCCTTGTTTATTTTATTGCTTTGTACAAACACGTTGAATATGAATGGGCCAACTCGTGCGCCATCTTTCATGTTACTTAGCAACTCAAGGTAGCCTCGACCCTGCCTAGCTCAGGGTCGAGCCTCCCTCGGGGGCTGACAAGGGGGTAAACGCCCCCCAGACTCCGGAAAAAATGCGTGTTTTCCTTTCAAAAATTTGACCCTCGTCTCGACTCGCGCCTCGAGTGAACTAGCGACGTCTAAATCTTAAAGTACCTCGAGCCTCCAAGGTCGGGGGGCGTCGACGTAGACGGCCACCTACGCCCCCGGGCTACGGTGCCCTACCTACGCCTCCCCTCGAGGGGCTCGCGACGTATCAAAGGAACACAGACTAAGTTAGCAGAAACTCGAGCTTGCGACAAAGAAGAGTGGTCAAACGCATTCGAAAAGAAAACAACTATTTTCATAAACAAATCACATATACATTCGGGTCTCGACGTACCCTCATTTATGTCATAGAATTCTTACAAGGGCCTCGACGCCCAAATTTGGCACGCAGGCCTCAGTCCTCGTCGGTGCGGTACTCCTCCCCGAGGTCCACGATGGCAGGCTCGACATCGACGCCCGAGCTCGAAGGAGGAGGGCTCCCGACACCGCTGCTGGCGTCAGGAGGCAGCACGTCCTCCTCGAAGATCTTCGCGAGCGACGTCCCCGGCCTCTCCATCTTCTCCAAAATTTTGTCGACACGGCGGTTGTTCCACTCCTCATCCTTCCCCTCGATCTCGATGAAGCCATTCGCGACAACGTGGACCGGGAAGCGGAAACCGGAGCGAACGACCGCGAGTGTCTGCTTGACGCCGTGATGGAGAGCTTGCCGGACACGGTCCCGCGCGGCTGCGTCGAAGAAGCACAAGGCGTCGACCAAGGCATCGCCCCGAGCCACTGCACCTTCTGCTGCGGTCACAGGAGGAGCACCCCACATGGGGCCGAGCCGGTCGAGAGAAGAGCGAGCCTTCTCCGCCACCATCGTCTCGTCTTGGAGCTGGTCCAAGAGAGCCTGGTTCGTCCCGCGGAGCTCCTCGACCGTCTTCTCGACCCCTGCGCAACAAACAAGGAAGAGTGAGACTGCGGCGTAACAAAGAACTTCGAGACCCAAACAAGAACAAGGTGTAAGCCTCACCGTCGCAGTGTTGCCCCAGTGCGGCGAGGTCGCTGGTCAGGCCCTCCGCACGCTGCTCCAGCCTGCGCTTCTCGGCCAGCGTGAGGAGCTTCTCGGACCTAAGGTCCTCGATCAGCCGGCCCGCCTCTACCAGGGCCAGATCCTTGCGGATCACCTCCTGCCGCGCCGCCCCCTCGGCAGCTCGGGCGGTGGCAGCACCACTCTTGGCGTCTTCGGCCTCTCTTCTCGCCGCCTCCGCTGCGGTTCGGGCAGCGGCGGCCTCGCCACGGGCGACAGCAGCCTCCTGCTTCGCCGCCTCGACTTCAGCCCGGGCAGAGGTGGCCTCGCTTCGGGCGTCCGCGGCCTCCTTCCTCGACGCTTCGAGAGAGGCGGCGGCCTCCTCCTTGGATCGAGCGACCTCGCCTCGAGCCACCCGGACCTCCGCCTCCGCCTCGTTAAGCCGGCTCGCCATCTGGGCGTTCTGGCTCAGCTCCGCCTCAGCCCGCGCGAGGGCGGCTGACACCTGTGCGGACCGGCCCGCCTCCTCGGAGCAGGACCGCTCCGCCTCCGCCATAAGCACGGCCACCTCCCGGAAGAGGGACCGCACCTCGCGCGGGGCCCCCCGCTGGGCCGGCTGCTCGATGGGAACCACGGCAAGGGGCGGGCTCAATGGGACGGGAAACGGCCATATCGGTCGGTCGAGCCCGATGTCGGGCAGATCCTCCTCCGCCTCGAGCTGCCCCGACAGCGACCCGCCGCCCGACGGCACGGGCCCCGACTCCCTCCGTCCCTCCGCCGGCACTTCCTGTTGCGGATCGATCGAGGGAAGGCTCGACCCCGGGCCCTCTTCCCTGGCCGGGCCCTCCGGCGCCTTGTCGGCGTTAGCCGGCACCTCGGGCGCCTCCGCCGTCATCGAGCCCGCGGCGAGGAGCGGCCCCTGCTCCAGCTCGTTCAGGAGGTCCTCCACCGTCGGCTCCTTCTCCGCCGACGCCTCTCCCCCCTTTCCCTCCTCCGCAGCCCGGCCCGTGCTGGTCGGAGCCACAAGGGGCGCAGTCTCCTCAGCCCCAGACGCCGGCGGGGCCGTGCTCGCCCCAGGCGCTTCCCCCGGAACAGCCGTCGTGGTGAGGGGAAGGATGGCGCTCCCAGTTGGCACCATCGCAGGAGGAGGAGGGGGAGGAGGCAGCGCTTCGGCGGATAAGGTGGTGGCAGGCTCGATGCCATGAGCTGAGGCCCCTGCAATAACGAGATGACGGAAATGTCAGAACCAGGAAGAGTACCTCGACCCCTGTGGTCGATGGCGACGGCCTCACCAAAATTCGCGACGATCATCTGGCCCCCTCGAGCCATGGCAGCTCGGGCCTTCTCCAGCCAAGCGGCTTCTCTAGCAGAGGAAGGTCCCATACCTCGAGGTGCCTGTGCCTCGACAGGGCTCGAGGTCTTGGCCCGCTTGGACGAAGCGAGGTCCACCTCCTGGTAGGAGCGCTTCCCCCTGAGAAGACGGAGATGGCACGCGTCATCAAAAGCAAAGAGGTGAAGCCTCACTACCGACGAGTCCCAAGGAAACTACTCACCCGAAGCGGCGGCTGGGCTTCTTCCCGGAATCGCCGGACCCACTCGGGGGCTTCGAGCCCACCCCACGGCTCGAGCCCTGTGCCTGGGACGTCTCCACAGGGCTGGGATGGGGGGAGGGCTCCCGACGCCTCCCATGGCTCGACCTCGAGGGAGAGCCCTCCTTCCGCCCCACGTCGCAGGAGGGCGACCGTACCACCCTCGTGCCGACGTCGTGGCGCTCGCCCCGGCGCGGGCTCCGGGACCTGCTCCGGCGCCCGCGCTGGTGGTCGCGCCCTCCCGCGTCCGCTTCCGTGTCCCGGCGGCGGTACGGCGATGGACTCCGGGGACGCTCGCGCCCCTGATCACGAAACGCTCGGGGGCTCCCTCCCCGACGCTCGTGATGGCGCGGGCTCGACGCCTCTTCCTAGCGCCCGCTCCTCCGCGGGCTCGACGACGCCCTTGACGGCTCGCGGGGGTCGGGCCCGAAACCCCTTCTCGACCTGTCGACCGCCTCTCGAGGCCCGACCCCTCTCGAGACCCCCCGTCTGGGCTGACACGGGGGCGGCCTCCGTTGGCGCTGTGGCGGAGGCGCTCCGGGTCCGGGGCTTCCTTACAACCAGGGGCACATCCGGCGCGGAGCTCGACGGACCTCGGGCCCCCGACGAGGCAGGGATCGGCGCCGCCTTCCGCGGCTGCGTCCCGCGCGACCCTTTTGTCGGGGGGACCTCCAGTGTACCCTCCTGCACGGAGGAGCGGTCAGCCCTGTCATCAATGAGCCCCGCGCGCATCAAGCGCGCATCCATCCCCTCGTCGTCGCCCTCCTCCTCATCACCACTCTCCTCCTCCGAGCTCGAGGAGCTCAGCTCGGGCGTCCCCAGGCTGACGGTTACGGCGAGCCTTCGCCAGTCTCTGCTCCCGAGCTAAGCGACGCAAGTTTTTATTTTTCTCTTTCCTCTTTTTGGCATCCTTGCTCTCCTTGTCCTTCTGAGCAGAGAGGCGCCTCACCTGAGAATCCGCGGCGTCCTCCCTCACCGGGGGCCTCGACGCGCGACAAGTAAATGCCCCCTAAGAAAAGAAGAAACGTGATGAGACAAACCACAAGACGGACGCAAAGAGATCGAAGGAGGAAAAAGGGGGAGGAGGCTCGAGATAGCTCGACTCGAGGGAGGCTTACCAGGTCGAGACACCCCTCGTCGGGTGCCATCGCAACCAGGTTGGAGTATTCAGGGACGAACGGCCCCTGGATCGTGATTGACACCCGGGAGACACCCTCGTTCCGGGACAGCCTCCCTTCGGCCATCCTCGAGCGATTGAGCGCCTCGAGCTGAGCCTGCGGGCCCATCTCGTGCATAAGCAGGGGGCGGTCCGCCAGCGGGAGAACTCTTCGCTGGTGGAACGCCCAAATGACCGCTTGCACGGTCAGCTTCTTCTCGTCCACCAGCATCTTCATCATCTCCATCAGCGGGGCCAGGTGGCGTTGCCTGTCCACCGCAACACCCCAGGTCCACTTCTCCGGGCGTTGAGTGAGGACCCGGCCGGTGTACTGCAGAAGGAGGCCGCCTTCGTTCCGCAGGTAGAACCAATGGTCGTCCCACCCGGCCTGGTTGGTGGAAAGCTTGTACCGCAGGTACTCGCGGGGGACATTGGCCGACGAGGTCCCCGCCCTCGCGGTAATGGCAAGGGAGCCCATGCGCACGGGCCGCCTCCCGCTGGGCTTCAGGGACTTGATGAAGAGCTCGCCCCGGAAGAGATGGACGAACATCTCCCAGTGCGGCTCCATCTTCAGGTACCCCTCGCACACCGCGGCGAATATGGCGGCGTGCGAGATGGAGTTGGGGGAGAAGTGTTGCAGCTCCACCTCGAAATGGTGGGTCAGCCCTCGCAAGAAGCGGCTCGGTGGGACGCCGAGCCCCATACGGTGGTAACGCGCGAAGCTCACCACGTACCCCTCCGGCGGGTGCGGCTCCCGGTGCTCCGCCGACGGGATAACCCACCATGCGGGTCCCTCCTCCGGGTTGGGGCGCAGAAGCCCCTGGGCCACCAACGAGTCCATTTCACTCTGCGTCACCTTCGACGGGCTCCAGTCCTCGGCCGGCAGCATCTGTGTCTGGGCGGCCATGGCGGTGGCGCGGCGCGGATCCGAGCAGCGGACGGGTGGCTGGAAATCCCCAGTCGACTAGCTCGAGGGAGAGGGCGCGTGAAGGCTACGGCGGCGACGAAGGCAAAGGCAAAGTAAAGGGTTCCTTTTCCCCTCTTTCGATATTTATAGGGGGAAACCCAGACAGGCGGGATCTCCCACGACGTAAAAAGGTAACCGAATGCATTCAATGCGCCCACCTAACCGCGTCTCGAGCCAGATGCAGGGTACACGCGGCACCTCCCCATTCGCTCCACTAACCGGGCCCGCCACGACCGTCGCTCCGACTTCGCGTCCGCCGCTCTCCCCGACGGTTTCCGCCTAAAAAGGCGCGCCCAACGGGCAGAAGGATTCCCAGACGACGGAGGCCTCTTCACAAAGGTAAAAACGGGCCCCGGCCCTAAGTCTCGAAGCAGCGAAGGCTGGCCCTCGAAAAGGGTTCGACAGCCGGCTTTGAGCGCCCGAGTCAGGGACACCAAGGGGCGCCACTCGCGGCATTACTCGAGGGCCGAGTCCTCGAGGCCCCTCACGTGTATCCAAGGCGGGGAGCTCGACTTGCAGTGAGATCCCCTCGGAGGGAGGTATCGAGCCACCGGGTCCTATCGAATGGACCCGGCACTCCTGCAGACTGAGCACCCATGCTTTATGAGACCGCCTCCGGGCCACAGTCGACCCCTATCGAACGGGGCACGAGCTCTCACTTGGATTCCCCGTTACCAGCTCACCGGGAACCTCGATACTCGCCCACTCGGGGTAGTACGAGGCATCCCCCCTCGCATCCTCGCGGGATGACAAGCCAGGGCAATCGGCATGCCGGACAGCTCGAGGAGCCGGCCAGTCGGTTCAGCCTGGCACCCCTCGACGAAAGAGGGTCTAAGAACTCGGACAGTTACGACTAATCTCTTTTCTTTGTGTAAACTTGAGATTTTCAGGCCTCGGGTGAACGCTCGTCCTCCATCTCGCTCGAGCCCTCAAGGCCAGGCCTCGAACGATCGCTCGTTCTCCGTCTCGCCCGAGCCCTCCGAGCCAAGCCTCGGACGAAGTCTCCCACGACAAAGGAAAGGTAACCACAAACATTTAATGAGACTACCGAACCACATTTCGAGCCTGTTGACAGGTACACACGGCGCCGCGATCTCCGCTTCCCGACGATTTCCGCCTAAAAAGGCGCGCCCACTGGGCAGAAGGTCCCCAAACGACGGAGGACTCTTCGGGAAGCCCACGAGGGAGTTCTGACCACTCTCCCATGGCCTCAGGGATGACACCCACGGAGTCAAATCGATAAAACCCTCGAGACCAGTTAGCTATACATCGAAACCCCAATCTGGAGCCCCTGCTCGAATGCAAGCACTCAAACAAGGGCTTGGGGGCTACTGTCGGTGGTACAAAAAAGGGTACCCCCAGTCAACGCAAACACCCGAACGCTCTATCTCCGTCTCGCCCGAGCCCTCCCAGCCAGGCCTCGGGCGAACGCTCTATCTCCGTCTCGCCCGAGCCCTCCCAGCCAGGCCTCGGGCGAACGCTCTTTCTCCGCCTCGCCCGAGCCCTCCGAGCAAGGCCTCAGGCGAGCACGACCGCTCTCCGTCTCGCCCGAGCCCTCCAGGTCTCGGGCGAGCGCGCCCCTACACCTCGAGCCTTAACGAACGGACCTCGAGCTGTACAGACAGCCGTACCAGCCCATACCACGCATTTAATGCCTTCACCCACTCCGGTCATGACCACTAGCGCACAGCGTGTGCCACCGTAACTCGGTGTAAAGGTCAAGTCTCGTTTTCACCACAAGCATGGGCAAAAGGGCACCAGTACAGTACTGTTCGGCCAAGCCATGCACTGTAACACCTCGAGGTCGGCTCCGCGCCCCTCGAGCCCCTGCACTGTAACACCTCGAGGTCGGCTCCGCGCCCCTCGAGCCCCTGTACTGTAACACCTCGAGGTCGGCTCCGCGCCCCTCGAGCCCCTGCACTGTAACACCTCGAGGCCGGCTCCGCGCCCCTCGAGCCCCCGTGGCACCACTTCGAGGTCGGCTCCGCGCCCTTCGAGCCCTAACTACTTTCATGCTATTGGAGGACAGGTACCCCAAGACCCGGAGGGACCCCGCCGCGTCCTGTACATTCCGGGATGGGTGCTGTACGGCTCCCACCTTTGCCGCGCCACCACGTCCGCGCCCAGGATGGAAGCCACGACCCAAGGACGCCTCAACAGCAACGATCACATCGGCTCCAGTGACCCCGACAAGATAGGGTTCCTACCCTTCTCCGTATGGGGCATCGTACGCCCCAACACCTGTAATACCCTTATGTAACCCTGGCCTCCCCTTGCTATATAAAAGGGGACACCAGGGCCCTCATTCAGGAGAGAGAGGACTTCGACGGACACAACACACGAGTCCACACACAACGCACGAGTCCGGACTCCGGTCCACGCTCATTGAGCTTGTATTCGCCCCTATACAAGCACTTAGGTGCAAGTAATACAAGAACATCCCCCCGCTGGACGTAGGGCCTTCTTTGCCCGAACCAGGATAAATCCTTGTGTCCCCTTGCATCACCATCCAGGAAGAGAAGCACGCGATCATTTTACTCGTTGGTGTGATACCCCGGGTACGAAACACCGACATCATGCAACTCTGTCAGACTACCTGATGATGCCTAGGTCACTAGACATCATTGATTGGCTCACTCACTGTAATTTAGATATTAACCAAGAGAGTAGTTGTTCTATATTATTTTGCTCCAACATCTCATATGCAAGGCAACTTATTAACACATTCTTCAATGCTCAATAGCAAACGCCAAAGTTATGAACTTCAGGTTACAAATCAGATGATTATATAGAGCAAGCAAACTCAAAGCATTTACTCATGCGCATTGTGTGTCCCAGGTGGCCTAGTATATGGACATCCTACCACACAATGCATGATTAGTTGCTGAGTGCAGATCACGCTTCATATGTGTGCTCTGTGAGTCAGGTACTTATCATGCATGAGAACATAGAATCAATCAATCAATTATTACTTATCAGCAAAAGCCATGCTCCTATCCTATGATACACTACTCGGATGCCTTTAAGGATAGAACATAGATTTGATAGTGTAGAAATTAAAAATTAAACCTGAGTAAAAGGAAAATTTTTGTGCATCTATTCACTCGACGATATATACACTGTGTTATAATGATGTTGATTTAATCTAGTTTGTGATTGCAAATTATGTGTCTGTAGGAGCTGAGCAGCGGAGTATCCTGGCGCACATGAGAACTTCGATTCCACTCAACTTTTTTTTTTACGGTATCATCAGCCAGGTGAACTGATGCATTGGAGATGATTTGGAGTCAGCTTGGACGGCAGCAGTGCAATACCCGCATGATGGTCACGTACTGGTATTAAATATATGGATGTACAGGTGACTGATATTGCCTAAAAATAATAAGTTCTACCTAAACTTCTCAGGCTTCTTCTATAATGAAGTTTACTATATTAAAAAAGGATAAAGTTTTCATCATCAGTTGTCGTTCAGCAGGACGGGCACTGATTGCAGTGGCACTATTTTGCAAATGCACCTATACCAATTACCATCGCATGCACGTTCTCCATGTGCTACACGAGGAGACCCAATACAATAACAACGTTCTTAATCAATGTGTTTGGGTCCACTGGTCCAGTAGTCATCCATATCCACACTGACAGCAACTCATCCGGCCGGTGTGTTGCACGTTGTCACTTCTGAAATTTTGTACCTGATCCCATTGTTCGCTACTAGGTACGCGCGGTGAACACGGTGCTATGCTCCCTTGATCATCCCTCTCCCATCATTGACTAGCTCACCATCGCTATATATATAAAGAGACGCTGGCAAGCACAACGACTGCACGCGCCACAGAAACAAATAATCACACACCACACAAGTCAGGCATTTAATTTGTCCGAGCTGAGCTCTGCTTGCGTTAAACCACGAAACGGAGGTAGAGACGATGGCTCTCAGGTTTCATTCCACGTTTGTCTGCAAAGTGGTCCTCGTTGTCCTGGTAACTCTGGGCCTCTTCTGTGCAGGTAAGCTAGTAGTGTGTCTCTTTCTGCCATATACTATATCGTAGCATGTAGATGCAGGTCTGACGACCTGATGCATGAACAATTGGCAGGACATGCAGATGCAAGTGAAGCAGCAGCAGTGCTACCGCTGGAGTACCCGCAGTGCAACTCTCTGTCGGACGTCTCACCGGACTGCGACACTTGGTGCTGGAACCAAGGACACCCGGGAGGCTATGTCAAAAGCGACGTCTGCTGCTGCAACTCCGGCCGGCTGGATGACGATGCCTAATAAGTCGCAAAAAAACACATGCGCGTACTGGGTGCCGGCGTGATGAAATAATTATTATTTATTGGAAATTCAACCGTGTGTGTTCCATGATGAGCCATAGCCAAGGATGTCGTGTGTTTACAGTAAATCCAATAAAGATAGCCAAGTGTTTGGCTAATAGTGACGTTGTAAGAGTGAAGCTATATAGTAATTATTATCTTACATTTGTCTACAATTTTTATACTTATCTTACATGTACTACGACTTTTTACCTATATGTCTTATGTTTTCTTTATATTCCTCCTTACATCCACTTGGTATCTGAGTCAACTATTGCATAGGCTCTTATACCCGGCTTGTTGTTTACATGAGAACTGTGAGAATTAGGGTAACGTGATGCCTATGCCGGCCATCACGGTTCCATGTTTATAGGGGTGAGAACAGCCCTCACTATGGCAATTACATGACGTGACTTACAAGACAAGAAAACAAAGATTTACATCAATTGTATCAATCTATACCATAACCGATTCTACTTGCTATACATGAGATAATACGTATCTGTTAACAATCCCCCTCAATCACAACTCTGTTACAAGATTGAGATTGCATCTAAATTCTTGCAACTTGTGAGCTGGTAAGGCCTTGGTGAATCCATCTGCAATTTGATCAGTAGATGAGATGAACCTGATTTAATTTGTAGCTTCTTGGCCGCCACCAGTTCTCTTACAAAGTGAAAATCAATCTCTATATGTTTAGTCCTGGCATGAAAAACAGGGTTAGCAAAGAGATATGTTGCTCCTAAATTGTTGGGGGAAGGGACCCTCGGCAGTGGCGCCGCGCAGGCTGGCCCGAAGAACGACCCTCGCGCGACCCGCGCCCTCTCTCGAACTCTCTTCTCTCCGTTTTTTTGACCCTTCGGACCGGTTTCCTAACCTTCGGATACAAGTTCGACCCTCGGGGTTCGTTGTATGTCTTGCAGGCAAAGGCGCGCAAAGAACACAAAAGGCGGCCCTCGAGCGTCTTGATCACGGTCTGGGTCTGACCTCGCAACCGGCGGAGCCGAGGGTCTGACCTCGTCTTTCCCGCGAAGGCGAGCAGGGCCAGATGGCGGCGGGCATGAGGAAGGCGAGCTAGGGTTTCCACTCCAGTTGTGTTTGTACAACTCTGCCCTTTCCCTGTACGGTGCCGGGGAATCTTTTCTATACCCTTTTGTAATTTGACCGGTGTCCCTTGTATCTCCTATAAATACCAATGGATGAACAGTGTAAAGACGGGATTTTTTGGGGGGCAACTGAAGAATTCTGTGTCTGTCTTTAGAGCAAGTGCAATGTATATGGATCAAGCAGTCCATAGAACTGGGACCCATAGCAGGTGGTAGTAGTTAAATTTCATACCACAATGTATAAGGATCATCCAGTCTATAGGAGTAGGGCCCATGAAGAAATAAAAAAAATCTCATTCTCTTATCCCTTCGCGCGAGGAGACGGAACACTCTGTCCACAACTATCCAACGGCTCCTGTTTGTTAATGTGTTGCGTCATGTACAGTAAACATAACATTTTTTATTTTCTTGTGGGCTGGCCATACCGCAATGGCTACCTTTTGCTATTTCTTTGCTATAGACTAGTGCTACAATGTATCAGCTATACCTGGTAGCTAATTTTTAAATCCCTACTGCACATTGTGGTTGCTCTTAGTGTGTCCTCTCGATGATCAAAACGAAATCGCTAGCTAAGTGCGAATAAAAAATTGTCTTTAGGATCTCAAGCAAAGAATAGAGCAGCATTGCTCCTCTCCTCTTTCCTCTGTTAGCTCAACTGTATTTAGGACAGGCATCCGTTTCTTCTAAACTGTGCTTATTGAAGATGAACAGATTGCGCTCATTCCACATTAATAAGTGGCTGGATCGACAATTACATTCCTATGGTTTATGCAGTTTTGTTTCAAGGGGTTCTGGAGCTCCATGTCTGTCTTTGGTAAAATGTATCTGTGTACAGGTTTGCTCCCTTTAAAACTACAGTATATAGACTGTTTCCAGTAATAATAAAGAAAAAATATCAAAGTTTCTCTCACAAGTTCAGCCACCAACTGAATTCGGCCCCATTCGAGATGTGCGGGGTATTTAATTACGGAAAAGCAACGTACTGATCATGTGCGCCTATATGATCGTCCGGTAGAGCCATGATTGACCTGTCATTCAGTTCACATGCGTCGACTGTAGTAGGCTGTGGATGTGTCGGTGCTACCGAGGATGATGCATGTCCTCTCCCGACAAGGCATGACGAACATGGCGTTATTTGCTTGCATGGGGAAAAATGAAACGAAATATATTTTGACTATTAATATCTCTTATAATATAATATTAGCGGCTAAAAACTCAATACCATCTATAACAGACACTTTTAACACGAATCTATTGGTGTAAGTTTTATACTCTAAATTTTTATAGAATTTGATTAATTAATTGTTGGTTAAAATTTATAAAGTTTGACTTTTCCACTGGTCTAATACGATTATCAATTTTGAACGGAGGGTAATTAACTAGTACGTACACAATCAACTCGCCGCTGTCCAAGATGGACACAGATCTGAGTCCAATGCTGCCACGCAGTCCCATGGCATGTCAAGAAAAAAAAAGAAAGGGTCAATCTAGATGAAAACCTGGAAGCTACAGCAAATAATATGATCAATCTTGCATGTAGTATGTCAAAATACAAATGGTCAGTACTCATGGAAACAGTTACAGATAGCGCAATGCAAAAAAAAAAAAAATAACAGATAGGTCATTGTTCATGATGCATGATGCACCGGCAGCAAGCAAAGAGCCGACAGTCAGTACTCTCGGGACCCTGGGCATTCAGAAGACGACCCATTAACAGTTTCTTTGTACTCTTGTCTGCTACACAGTGCATTGGATGCCATGAACATTTCGACCCATCAGTTCCAATTATTTCAGGTTGAGGAGAGGCCTTTGCAAAGATTTTTTTTCTCACCTTGGAAAGATGAGAATGTTGAAAACATAGTGTCACAACGGTACCGATATGAAGCAAAACTGCAGGGAAAAGGGTATTGAACGAATTTGAATCTAGTTTTCATAAAGATATTGAATATTATTAGTCAATTCTTTTAGTGGAACTTCATCCTGACTCCTGAGATATTTGGAAAAGGGATGACATGACATGCGAGATCCGGGTGGTAGTGGGATATCGGATTTTTTAATGTATTGCAATATGAAAATTTTCATATCATTGATATAAGATTATTTATACAAGGTTTAGAGGGCCGTTACGACGAATTCACCAGAGTCCTCAAAATTTTATACGGTCGGTTGCAACTAGCACTCGGCAAAGCCTGTGGCTTCCGTAGTGCATGCATAATAATGTATCTTGATTTGTGAAGAACTCTACATTTTTAGTTTACCTAGAATTGAATACGGTGATTAAAGTTGTGCGAAATTGTGAAGGCATATACCTGTTTGTTATGGGATGATATATATTTGATATTTTTTTGTTCTCGATGTTCTACATATTGCTTGAGCACTTTGAATTGATAATCATATATTTTATCTATGAGTTTACAGTTTGGTTTCTATTATCTCTTTTGTTTCTGGATCCGCCACTGAATGACCACAACCAAGACGCCATGAAAACTACATATATTTTACTAGTTTGCTGATCAGCAAGATTGTTTTTTTCATTAAGAACAGAAATCATGAACAGTAGCTGAGATATTTTTCAGTATACCTCGTACCTGCTCTCCTGCTGCTACTGTCTATATAAGCATACACTCGTCCACTAGCTAGAGCATCCACAGACACAGACCCACGCACACACCATCCTGCTCGCCATGGCTTCCAGCAAACTCTGCTCCGCGCTGCTGCTCGCCGTCGTCGCCGTGGTGCTCGCCGTCGGCCCGGCCACGCGGCCCGTCTCCGCGGCCGCGCACCTGCACTTCTACATGCACGACGTGCTCACCGGCTCGGCGCCGACGGCGGTGCAGGTGCTGAACGGGCCGCGGGGCCACTTCGGCGACACGGTCGTGATCGACGACGTGCTGACGGAGGGCGCGTCGCGGTCGTCGTCGGCGGCGGTGGGGCGCGCGCAGGGCCACTACATCTGGGCGTCCACGGGGAACCCGGAGCTGCTGGTGACCATGAACGTCGTGCTGGCCTCCGGCCCCTACGCCGGCAGCTCCGTCACCGTGGTGGGGCGCGACGACATCGGCGCGGCGGTCCGGGAGCTGTCGGTGGTCGGCGGCACGGGGCAGTTCAGGATGGCGCGCGGGTACGTGCTGTGGAAGACGGTCAGCCTCGACCACCCCAACGCCGTGCTCGAGCTCGACGTCTACGTCATGTGAGTGATGAGCAGCCATGCGTCCGACGTGGCAAAGCTTCTCTCTCACCAACACCATCGATCGTGTTCCACCGCCAATAAGCTAGCCTTGTAGAATTTTTTTTACCTCCGTGAATCACTCTGCGATGTAATAAAAGTCACAAACTGAAGTTTATGATCTAACTGTTGCGGTCGGTCCGCCCCTGCGTGCTGCCTCTCGATAATGAGGGATGCCGAGTCACACTATTGGAGCCCGATTCTTGCCGAGTGCTGCACTCAATAATGAGCCTACCGATCGGCAAAGATTTCTTTGCCGAGAGCCGGATGTCAAGCACTCGGCAAAGACTTTGTCGAGCGCTGGCCGGCCTTTGACACAGAAAAGCTGCCATGACGGGCAAGCGGGCACGGTGACAGTCCTTTGCTGAGTACTCGACAGTGGTCCTCGGCAAAGATATTTTTTAAATTTCTTTTTTCAAAAAAAAAAATCTTTGTCGAGCACCCCTGGCAGCGCTCGGCAAAGCATTTCTGTCGAGTGTCATGACCCTGACACTCAGCAAAGGTGCACATAAAAGTTTTTTTTATTTTTGCATTTCCATCCAAACAAACAACATATATATGCCACAGAGACGTTAGTGTCAGGACCCAATCTCTCATCGTGCTACATAAGAGCGAGGGGCATCAGTGGGAATGCCGCCACAGGGACGCTGAGTGCCGCAGCGGGCTGGGCCACCTGCATGAGACTACATTGGGACTCTCAGCCATGCCACTTGGTGGGACATGTGTGATGAGAGATTGGGTCACGTAGCGGGTCGGGCTATGGACACCAAGTGAAGCCACTATATACTAGATGAGAGAAGACATGTCACGCAGCGAGTCAATCATGTTGTAGAATGCAAGTCACGCTGCCTTTGGATAATGAGGGGTGCCGAGTCACACTATTGAAGCTCGATTCTTTGCCGAGTGCCGTATTTCACAATGGGCCTACGGCAAAGATCTGATCGGCAAAGATTTCTTTGTCGAGAGCTAGATGTCAAACACTCGGCAAAGACTTTGTCGGAGCGCCGACCGGCCCTCGGCAAAGAAAAGCTGCCATGACAGCGGGCAGGCACGGTGACAGTCCTTTGCCGAGTGCCCGACAGCGGCCCTCGGCAAAGACACTTCTTAATTTCTTTTTTGAAAAAAAAAATTGCCTAGCACTCTGGCACAACGCTCGGCAAAACATTTTTTGTTTTTTTTTAACTCTTTGTCATTGTACTCGGCAAAGCTGGAAAACTTAGTATCTAGAAATTTCAGATTTACCGAGTATCGTGACCCTGGCATTCGGCAAAGGTGCATATAAAAGTTTTTTTTATATTTTTGCATTGTCATCAAAACAAACAACATATATGTGCCACAGGAACTTAGTGTCATGACCCAATCTCTCATCGTGCTACAGGAGAGCGAGGCACGTCGTGTGGGAATGCCACAGGAACTTGGTGGGACATGCGACGAGAGATTGGGTCATGTAGCGGGTCGGGTTATGGACACCAAGTGAAGCCACTATACTAGACTAGTATATTGTCTGTGCTAACGCTACGGTTACATTCAGATACATACAAATTAGAACTAAAATATAAGCAAACTAAATCAATCAAATTAAATTGTAAAAAAAAGATAATATAATTGTTTTTGTCAACACGACGAATGTAAAAAATTGCTTTTGTGAGAATCTGATTGGGGTCCTCAAAGAAGTCCCTGATGGCCATGATCTTGCTCTCGAGTTCAGGCTAGCCGGCGCCAAGCTCCTCGACCTGCTCCTTCGCTTCTCAGGCTTGCGTGTCAGCCTCCGCCTCCACTACTGGAGAAGCCGGAGCTGGCTCGTCACCGTCCTCGTCATCCAACCCTAAGAGATAATGATACAACAGAAGATAAAATACGCCGGAGGTTAACAACGATTTAGTAGTATTATTAACCAACCATAGATACCAGAATTCTTTCTTTTAGCCAGAACACACAAAACAAACATAGGTGCTCCAAGAAGCTTAGTTTTCACTTATTCAAACATGTCTTGAACCCTTAGTAGAGCAGGTGACTGTCTCATCGAAAGATTGTCATCAAATATATCAAAAGGTGCTTCAACCATCTACAATACCAAACAAGTGGAGATGCAATAACAAAAACATGAATTAGAACACATGTGAAAATGCTCAACATAATGAGAAAAATAAATTTATGAACCCCTTCATGCCTCTACACTGACAAGGTCCCTGACATTACATAGATGACAAGAACCTATAATTACAATATGACAAGAACCAACAACTATAACCTTGTCATACCAAATTCCGTGAGATCTCAGACAATTCCTTAGCCCATCGGGAGGTAGATAGTCAACCATCATACAATCATTGTGGACCATCATGAAAATACTCAACAATTGTAATTCCTGATGGAAAGAAGATACAATATGACTGTTAATAGAAACCCAACACCTAACAATACCAAATTTTTAGAATATGCGGTCACCAAAATCCTGTGTTAATTAAGTAGTACATGTTTAATCTAGTCAGTTCCGTTGCTCCAACTCTAATGTTTGTGTTGTTTATCATTGCCTCAAGAGCTCACCCGTGAGAGTCCAGCCTTCACGTAGTAGCGGTAAATCAAACAAAGCAAATGTTCAATATCTATCTCGAGAGCTCACCCGTGAGAGTCTAGCTGATAAGCAGCTGATATTGTTTTATTGTGAGAAAAAAAAATTGCACCATGACTGATAATACAGACCGATATGTTGAAGCAAACAGGGCAAACTTCAATATCTATTTTATAGTATAACTGATACAAAAGGAAACTGACAATTGATTGATTATTCTCTTCAAAAAGTAGTAAATACATTTCTCTGCATAGTTTACTTAAAATATAAATCATCTACATAATCGATACATATAAATTAGAACTAAAATATAAGCAAATTAAATTGTAAAAAAGACAATATGATTGTTTTGGTCAACGTCATGAATGTAAAAATTGCTTCTTTGGAGACACTGTCACTTAGATAAACAAAAGCAAAAAGCAGAATTAGAGACTGAATGTGGATTGTGTTGTTTACTAAACCTACAGATGAACTGATCGCTCGCTAGCTGTGCTTTGACTCTATACTATTATATATTAAATAATGACCTTGTATTTGAATTTCTATACCATGCCTTCAAGAAGTCGAGCTCACTGATACTGGGTGTGTGTCGCGACACTAATGGTTCGAGGTCGGCGGGCAAGACGAGGAAGCCGCTGAAACGGTCGAAGGTGAGTCCGAGATCGTGCAGCACATCCGTGGGCGCCCAATCTCGATTTGCTCCTCGTCGTCGACACCCAAGGCGCCAACACGGCACATCACCAACAACTCAGCGGCGTTCCTATGACAGAGCCCACCGGCCCTCTCCGTCCCTCGTACATTCCTTGTCCCGAGCATAATCTTTTCTTATCTTACCTTATTCATTCGCTCATGGAGTCGTAGTCCAATCCCGTGCCGGAGTAATTGGCCAGCCTCGCGTATCTTGTACCTTCAGACATTGCGCCCACCCCTTCGTGCGTGCGCTCATTAGCACGCTTGGCCAAGGGAAGGCGGCAACGTCGCGCCATCCACCACGCACCTCCCCTCCTAGTTTGTTTAAAATATAAATTGTCAAAAAGTGTAAGCATATTAGGAGCAAAGGATATAATTCATATTTAACAACAAACATATAACTCAAATATAAATTGAGAAATTCAATTCTTAGAGAATAAATGAACAAACAAGTATGAACCTGGAGGTAGTTTGGGAGATACTCGTCCTTCAAGAAGAGGCTTCAACAGTCGTTCCCCATGTCCCGGAGCACACCGAGCATGGTCACCGCAACCTGTGCGCTATCTCCCTCCATCTCCAGCGGCCTTAGGTCACAACGTCTCTAGGCGCTATCTCCGGTGAACCCAACCTGCCTTCCTCCATCATCGCAGATACAACACCAAACCCACAAAATTCCGCACCCCACAAAATCATGTAGAAAACTACAAGCAGTAATCAACATAACACACTCATATCTGGGTCGGATCTAGACGAAATTGCGCGCGTGAAGGCACCTGAATCGAACGTCGAGCCGCACTCCCTCCAGCTCCGCCGCCGTGAAGGCGCAACCATGCGTCGGCGGCAACAACGTGTTGCTAGGCTCGTTCCGGCGGCGTGGATGTATCAAAGAGGGGTAGAGGGGAGATGGGGCGGCAAGCTCTATTAGGGTTTAGAGCTTGTATTTCTGTTGTGTTGCGGCTGCAGCGTCAGGAGTTGAGAGACCTCAACACACAGACGAGCAGATGGGATCGGAGTAGGAGGAGATGAAGCGCAGGCCACGTGAACATCCGAGAGGCGTGATGAAAAAAAAATCGCACGGGCAGCAGGCGACCGCACAGGAACGGCATCGCACGGAGACCGGACGAAGCGAAGCGATTTTTTCATCGCACATGGCTTTCTTCGGCGTTGTTTCAACGTTGTTTTTTTCTTTTTTTATTCGGCGATTGTTTACAGATGGATTCGATCGCTGGTCGCCTCATCTCGTTAAAGTCGTGGTAGTTGCGGTGTCGCTCATGTGGATGGTGAGAAGCCTGACACAAACTTCTTACGTCGGCCATTGGATTTGATCTAGTTGATTCATCAGCCCTTGATTTTAATGGAGACGAAATACTGTGTATGTTTTACTGGGTGCACAATGGTTGAGACTCTCAGCGGGGGACGTTTTTGTGGGTGGATCTAAAATAATTTAAGTGTTCCATTATAGTACGGATGAGAGAAGACATGTCACGCAGCGAGTCAAACATGTTGTAGGGGTCACGCCGCAAGACTAGAGAGGTCTCGAGACAATGATTCAACTTATGGGTCAATTTGCATCCATGGCACAGCTTAGGCCTAGCATACTGTAACACCCCATGTCCAAAATGTTCTTATATAGACCACCTCCGCATGTGAAACGAACGCGTAGCACCTCTCTTATGTTTTCGTCCTTACTTCCTGTGGAAGAGTTAACCCAGAAGTCCTACATTTGGAATGACAAAGATTCTAATTAATCTGGTCCTCACCCTCCTAAATTCTACAGTGGTATTAAACCCACCAAACTATAACCATACATGCCACAAGGGCCAACAACAGAACTACTGCATGCTTCTAATGAGAGTAAGCCTTATGTGTATAGAGAATGTCTATGAGCAATAATTAGCTTAATTACATTTGTCCTAACATATTCCACCTTAATAGTACGGACAAAGGAAAAACAAAGTACAGACATATTCTACAGAGAATGTCTATGAGCATTAATTAGCTTACATTTGTCTTAGTGTCTTTTTCTTCATAATATCCTTTGCGCCATATGTCATGACATATTTTCGAGGCCAAGACACCGTAGTCATTCTTATGACCAATCAATAATTATCCACTGCAAAACACATGTTAGCCAACAAACACTTGTGTTCATCAATCACCAAAACTCCAAATCACAAAATTAGGGCCTAGATGAGTTCGAAGACCCATCTTTAGAAATCAGTTTCAACCCCAAGACGACACCATAGCCATTTTTGTGACTAACCAATAATTATCCACTACAAAACACATGTTAGCCAACAAGCACTTGTGTTCATCAATCACCAAAACTCCAAATCACAAAATTGGGGCCTAGATGATTTCGAAGACCCATCTTTAGAAATCAGTTTCAACCATAAGTTTAAATGGATTATGTGGTCATGTTTCGATAGTAGAGAATGATCTGTGTGTGATGTAATAGTGCTCCTACTTAGTGAAATAGTATGTTATCTTCTAGTCCCAATTGAACTCGATTGATGTCAAGGTACCTTTTCTAATTCACCTGCTCAACTTGTTGTTGGGAGATAATAACTGCGTTCCAAGACAAATTGGCCAGGACTAGAGTTTCGAGATTGTATATTCAAAATATGAAGGCCTGATAAAACAAAACTGATAGCCTAAAAAATATTTAGCATGTATAGATGTATAGAAATTATATATAACAAATATTACACATAACTCAGCACCATATTTCATAGAACTGATCATAACATGAAATTGGTTAACACATAAAAAAGGCAATTTTTCAACATGTCAAAGTGACAACATCTAAAACAAACAAGATAAGAAAGCTTCAAAACTACAAGACAAATTTTAAATTAACTTATAAATTCAATTCACAGCTAGTGGAAAGTTGTATGCTTCGATTGTTATGATCAGCGACCTGTCTGTTCAGTTGCTCCTACCTCAGACTCTTGGTGTCATTAGATGTTGGTTGTTGCAACTAGGCTCTAGCTACCAGGGGCTCTAGTAACTGATCGCCAGTCTCCCAACAGCCAGGCACGCAACTGCCTTGCTGGCTTCCTCTAGCCATGGCCTCAGGCTTCATGTCCTTAGTTGGCTTAGCGCAAATAGACATATAGGATCATGCAAGAGATTGACATTTTACCTCATCGTGCTATTCAGTGCACAAATGCAATACATTTTGTAGCCATCCTTCTATCTAAATTTAAAGACCCAAAGTAGCCACTTTGCTCTCCTCTAATGTCTCAACCCAAAATGTGATCTCTCAAAGCGTCATGGTAAACTTTTGCCCCTCTACCCGTAACCTTCAGCATGAGGTAGATATATAGAGGTGAAGGGGTACATGCAAGCTCATCTATTTTTCATGAGTTCGCCCTAGCAGATCAACACTGTGTGGTGTGTTAGTGTAATTGTTTGTAACTGTAAACAGATTTCTAATTAGGAGTCTAGTCTGGGCAGGTTGTATACCGTTGACATCTTGACCAGAAGGAGTGGTAATTCATAGGTTTGAGTTCCAACTAACCTATGAATTGTATCCATGTACATTGATTTCACATGTTCACTCACACAATATATAGCTCACCAACACCTAAGCCGAGAGTATGAAAGGTCCTCAATGGCTAGAGGGGGTGAATAACCTAATAAAAATTCTACAACAACACTAAACAACTTTGTTAGTAAATTAAATGGCAAAGCACAAGTTGTGCTAGCTCTAAGTCAAATGCAAGCCTCCTATTCATAATTCTAGTTAATTATGATCTCTATGAGACACAATAGCTAGGTTACTAGATTACAACTATAAGAGCAATATATAAACAAGAGTTATAAGCTACTTTACAGGATGATCAAAGTAACTAGCAACAAATAGATATAAATATTACTTGCAACAACGAAGCAGTGTAAATACAAGTGATAGAGAAAGCATATCGTCGTGGTAAGAGATGAACACAATAGATATCAAAAGAAATCCTCAGAGACAATATGACACAAAGATTTTTCCACCGAGGTTCACTTGCTTGCCGGCAAGCTACGTCCTCGTTGTAGCGATTCACCCAGTTCGAGGTTCACGAGCTAATTGGCATCACACGCCAAACCCTCAGTAGGGTGCCGCACAACCACACCACAAGATGAGGATCCACAAGCTACGAGCAATTCACTAAAGTTACCTTTCGCGATCTCCCGTGGGGCAGGCACAAGAAACCCCTCACAAATCACCGATCGGAGCCGGAAACAATCACCACCTTCCGCTCAACGATCCTCGCTGCTCCAAGCTGTCTAGGTATCGACAAACACCAAGAGTAATAAGAGAAATCTGCAGCGAAACACAATCACCAAGTGCCTCTAGATGAACACACTCATGCAATGCACTTAGCTCTCTCAATCTCTCTCAAAATGATGAACAATCAATCAAATGGAGTGGGAGATGAATGACTAGGCTCACAATGAAGTTTAGGCAATCCAAAAGTTCAAGAGGGTGAGCCCAAACCAACCAACAACTATATATAGAGCTCCCTCACAAGAGAGATCGAGTTGATGCCCCCCAAGCCACATTTTCTGCGGGGGCATCGGACGCGCCGATGAGACGCATCGGACGCACGCCCAGCGTCCGATGCCTGGAAGGCAGACACGCGTCCCCTCTGATTCAACCACAGCCGCCAGATCCCAACGGCTAGAATTCAATACGTCAACTTAATGTTGCATCGGATGCTATTTCGGACGCACCGGTCCAGCGTCTGATGACTTGTCAGGAATCACAACGACTAGTCGTGCTCACATCGGACGCACCGCACGAGCCACGTCGGACGCTACAGGGCCAGCGTCCGATGGGTGTCCATAGAGCATCCAGAGAGCTCAGAGAACACGGAATCAATCTCTACTTCATCCCTTGTGCAAATGTGTTAACTTCACCAAGTTTCCACTACTTTTATACGTGAGTTAGCATTTGTCAAGCACTTTTTCAAGGGATGTTAGCACACACTAGAAACTAAATGCACATGCAAAGTGTAGATCATCTAATGTCACTTTGATAATCGCATTTCACAAACGAGTTCAACTCCTCTTAATAGTACGGCTATCAATCCTAAATGTGATCACACTCTCTATAGTGTCTTGACCACCAAAACAAAATGGCCTATGCATATACATTTGCCTCTAGCTCATTTTATTTTTCTCTTTCTTCTTTTTGAAGCATTGGAGTCTTTGATCACCATCATGTGGACATCACCATCCATCTAGCTCCATCACTTGATGTTGGACCAACCTATTTCATGTTCACTTAAGCATAGGGTTAGTTCAATAGGTTATCATCAATTAACCAAAACCAAACTAGGGCTTTTAGAGTAGGATGTAACAAAAGATCGCATTATAAATTGCCAGCCACTATTGCTAAAATTGAAGGGTATATTAGACTAGGGCACACAAATACTGAAACAAAAAAAAACTTTTACCTCCTGTTAGAGAGCCATATTATATTAAGTTAAATAAATAGCAGTTGCTTCTCCCGGCCACAACTATTTGGAGTGATGTATATCAAAAATTGTCACAAATAAATGAAGGAGCTTATAATGTGTTCTTATCATGAAATGGTCGACCAGGATTGCAACCTGTCCAGTGAGATCTTCGCCCCCTCCATACAAAGTTGTTGCAATTCTTCTAAGATGCATTGCATGTCACCTGGAGATCTTGAGTTCGCTTAATTACCACGGCCCTAGAATAGTGGTGTGGTGCGTCGCACATGGAGACCGCTAGAAATAATGGCACCTCTAAAAATCGATTTGTAGACTTCGTTATGCATTTGGTTTATTTTTCGTAAGAAGCCGTTTAGATCCTTTCACTTGGAGGATTTAGAATCTACTAAATAAATTAGGCTATTTGGTTTGGAACATGATATTTCACAACTTTTCAAAGTTCACGTATGAATCTACCTCGAATTAATATAAGGTGTGGAAGATGAAATTTGATTTTATAAATCATCATGCTATATTTCTATTTTGCAACTGGGTTGGGCGTCAAGAATCTATATTTGTAGAATGATGCCCTTCTTGTCAAGCACCTCGATAAGTTTTACAACAAAGCAGATATCTCATGGGTTCATCTAATCTGGGATGCTTATTACTCAAGGAAAGTGCCTCATCTAGCCCCTCCTAAAGGGTCTTTTTGGTGGAAAGATTTGCTCAAACTTTCTACCTCCTTTAGAGGGATTGCTCAATGCTCCCTTGGTACTGGAGACTCCATTGGTCTATGGGAAGACAGCTTTGATGGTCAGCCATGGTCACAGCAATTCTCTTCACTCTATTCATTTGCCAAAGATAAGCATATCTCAATTGCTTCTGTTGGTGAGATAGCAGACAAAGTGCAACTCTTTCGGCTGCCAATGACAAGAGTTGCATATAATGAATTCCTCCTCTTCCAAACTGATTTACAGTCGCTTACTCAAGTCCCAGGGCAGCGTGACATTTGGACATATATTTGGGGCACAGGCCCACCAAACCGGGCCTAAGTATAAATGATCAAGCACTTCATCTACAGAATTTCTACGCCAGCACTATTCCTCATGTTCTGGGCATGAAGAACGCTATATCACCCTCGACAGAATTTCACGCGACACCTTTTTTTTCATATTTTCGCTTAAGAGGCAAAAACATTCTACAACAGGAGCTTCAACCGGCACTGAAGTTTTTTTTTTTTTTTTTTTTTACAACAAGCACTAAAGTTCATTGTGCAGCCTCACTTGCTTTCCTCTAATGCCCTAACAATGAGATAAACATATGGTTGATCGTGTGGGTGAATGCTCAATTATCTACATGCAACTCCATCATTCGACATTGGTTTCTCACTTCACGTGGCAGGTGACAGTAACACCAGTAGTAAAATTAGTAACCACCTGCATTGCTTGAGACAGTTAATTGATGTATACATCACAGTTAACCACAGGTTTTAACATAATATTACTTAGGCATCATGCCCCCCCCCCCCCCCCCCCCCCCCCCCCAGAATACCATGATCCGGGCCTCTCGTCCTGAACCACCAAAGGCTCCCTCTACTCATCTTGTGCCTCGCGGTATACAACAATCTGACCAAGAGTTCCTGCCTTGCTACACTACAGGCCACAGCCTGACGACATCCCAAGAGACCCTCATGATGCCACCATTCCTCGCCTCCGCCTCCTGGAACGTCCTCCCAGATGCCTCAGAAGGGTGTGGGAGCTCCCTCCACTTCTCCGTTCTGAGCTCGGTGACATCAACCATGCAGACGCGGCTCTCCGCTGGGCTCTTCCCTGGCGTTTGGAAGATCTGGCCCCTGCCAACCTCCTTCCCGTCGATGTCAACTAATGAAACGAGGCGGCCGGGCTCCAGTGAGAAGGATCTCGTGAATGGGCGGATCAGCATCCCGTTCGGGGATAACTCTGCCTGCGATGTTTGCTCATTGATGTCCGGGCTCACCAGTCTGCCTTTGGATAGAGCAGTCATCACCCTTGCAGGGGGTAGATAGTTGTCCTCCCCAGCACTTTCGGACGACTCGCCGAGATGGAGAGTGGCTGGTGTAGATGGCTTATCAGCATTCTCCCCCTCAAATGGTCCTCTTTCTTTTGCAATGCGAGCAAGCTTAGCTTTCCGATTGTTCAGCCTGCAATTTGCATGACAAAACTGTTACAAATAGCTGTAGATGAAAAGCACAAAAACAGTATTATAAATTTGATGAAAGAAACTTCAAAGAAGGGCGGCTAAAGAAGATTCACAGTTTTACCAGTTTTTAAGTTGTGAGGCTGTGATCTCTGGGCCCTACAAAAGCACGGCCGTGTTTTTCATAAATGAGAATGTATTCAGTAATTAGACCTAAGAAGAGAATGCCCAAGTGAAAAATACCTGCACACTTAACTTCTCTGACCAACTCTGCAATAGAACAGGGTTCTTGTGCATCTCAGGCTCATCTACTAGAGCCTTCTCTAATTCGTCTATTTGCTCATTATTCATAAGGGTCCGCTTCCTTCTCTTAGGTTGCCTCTCATCATACATACTACTCTCTCCTTTCTCATCCTCCTGGAGACCATTTTCTTTTGTAAGTTCAGGTGTTTTGAAATTATCCACGCTGCTGGATGCTGGATCAAGATCCATTTTGCTGCGCTGGTGTCCAGTGCTAACACCGGAAGGAACAGCCAAAGAGCCACCGCTGGCTGTTCTCGCAACGCCAAGATGGACTAGGTTTTGACCAACTGCATTCTGCAGGAAACCACCATTTCTAGAGACAGTGTTCTTTGGAGTCTCGTCCTTATCATTTCCTTCCGGATTTATTGGGGGTATTGGTGTAGACACTTTCACATTCTGCACATCCTGTTGCATCAGCTTCCAATTAGAATCCAATTCACTCTCACTGTGGACCCAATCAGCAGTGATGTTTCATTGACCGACTTACCTTTGGAAGGTCATTCATTTTGGAGTCTGGACTGCTTGTTCGTGTTGGCAAGGGCTGCTGCACCGGGTGCATGTCCTCCGTGCTTCCTGGTGGAGGAGTATCATTTTGTACCACCTGAAACATTTCATAATGAGGCCATCCAACAATTGAACAGAGACTAAAAAAGGATTTGAAGCAAACCGCTACAAATACAAACTGAACACCCAATGCAAGCATTCAAGCATCAACAGCCACACAAGAGAGCTTAATGTTTTTTATGGCTAATGAAATTTGTACTGGGCAGATTATGTGCAAATCCCTCTATTTAGTGTGCACGCTCTGCAGTTGTGTTATTATGGTAAAAATGAGATCTTGCTGCCAACAAAATATAACACTTCAGTACCATTGATAGCTCATTATTAGTAAAGAAAACAAACCTTTACTGCAACTTGCCTAACTTGTGATTTACACCAAGATTGTAGCTTATCGGAAAAATCACTGCCAAAAGGTAAAGAAAAGCTTAGAAATATTATTCAAGGAGTACACAATAAAGTATAATCAAAACCAATAAGGTCAGGCATGTAACCAAAAAAAGTACTTAATATCAATTGGGAAAACCAGGATACAATACAAAAACTAGTAAAATGGTTTTAAGCACCTTAATAACACCACGTCTTCCTCATTTAACAAATTAGGAACCAATGTTCTAGCATAATCAGACAAAGATCCTACAAAACCAACAGAAGTTAGACATGCCACATAATGGATATATTAACCAATAGATAACTAGAAACAGCAAAGCTAACTTTACCTAAGTTTCCACAGACTTTAGTGGCCTTAAAATCACTAGAAGCTGGCTGATCTGCTGATAGTTCAGGACTCCCAGACAAGTACTTTTGAAAGTTCTGAAGAAAAAGATCTCTTTCTTGCTCTGTTGACAGAACAGAACTTATTTTCAACAAATGTGTTGCGAACAGTTAAAATTCATAACATGAAGGAATAGTCTAACCTTCACATATGTTTGGAACAAAAACATGCAAATTTGCTATTATTTTCACTACACATGATGTTCTTGTCTGTGCATATGCCATTGAAGGCAGGCTAGGGCGAAAAGGGCATGAATAGTTAGCTTTAGCTTCAGTCAACACATCATCAGAAGCTAACAGTGCCACCTCAGATGCACCAAAAGGATCATAATCAAGACTTGCATCTTCCTCAATTGCTGGTAAGTTAACAGAGCACCAACTCGAAACAAATTCCTCATGAGGAGTTGCTAAAATCTGGGTTAAAAACGGAACCTGCAAAATTTATGAACAAAAAGAAGTTAAAGCAAGACATTATCTTGGCTTAAAAATAAATCCAGTTGCTAAGGAAATTGCAAGATATAAATGTCAACGCAAGTAGTTAAGCAAAAAAAATCTTACAGTGTTTGTCAGAAAGGATGATCTGAAGTTTGAATCATCAGAGAAGACATCAACAAGACGCAATGCACTGATAAGCACAGATCCCATGGGGTAAATCTTACCCTTATCATGAGAATCAGAAGTAATGTTTTGTTTTCTTCCAAATGCAAGCTTCAGCAAATTAAGAACCTACAATAATCGAGCAAAATCAAAATTTCGAGAAAGCAGATATTTTTTTAGTAGCAGCAGATAGAGAAATATTTTCCTTTGCAGTGGTCAGTTCAAGTAGAACTGACCTCTTGAGCCAAGGTTTGCCCTAGCCGCATGCTGTTTGGGTTAGTGGCAACTTCATCGAGGTAAGAGACACTTTCAGCCTCACAAAGTTGCAACAGCTGGGAAATTGAATATATCAACAATTCAATCAGTCGCTAAATATGGTTTGCACTACTACGCTCCAATTCTGATAAATCTGTGTAGTTAACTTACAATAGAAAGTATCTTTGCCTTGAGCCTGGAAATAGAAGCAACAAGATCGGTTGACTGCTTCAAACATTCAGGGACAACTAACTTCAGTATAGTGTGAGAAAGTGACAGTATGCCTCCATTTCTAGAGAGTTCCTGCATTAAGCGAGAAACTTCTTAACATGCAAGCTTCCATGAGCATTATATTTAATAACTGTGTAGTAGCCAATTACAGATTTGGCCAACTACTATATTTTTCAACAAAATTGTAACTTCACCAACATAAGGTTTCACACAGTATTCAATTTAATAGAGTTCCAAGCACAGAACTAGAAGTAAGATGAACCATGTGACCTACAGTGGGGGGAATTACAGTGAATATGATAACTTCTATTTTAAATTTAATAAATTTCCAAGCACAGAAAAGACTATAAGTAACGTAAGATGAACCATGTGACAGTGGGAGGAAATCATAGTCAACACAGTAACCTCTATTTTTATCATCAAATGATATAGCACAACTACTAGAGAAGAAAAGAAAATCACACCAAGTATTCTTTCTCCCCCTCAATAGCATAAAAATTATATGCCTCTAAAGATAGGTAAGACCTTATTTTTTAAAATGCGATCTCGAAACAGCTTTTGCTGGCACAACAACAATAGAAATTGCAATGATGCTTCACACTGTTGGCAGATGAAGTGAGCAAGACGAGGTTCCAAAGAACCAACAGGAAAGAAACCGAAGCCCATTGATGATAATCTGATATTTAACAGCCTCACATCTTCATGCAAACTATCAAAGGCCACATCCATAAAGATATCAACCTGACCATGAATCATTAAATGTTAGCATGTGCACCAATGATTGAATTGTAAGTGTTCCTAAAGCAGATACACATATTGCTGAATAGCATATATTGGAAGAATAACATTGTGAATCAGTATGAGCACAACGGGGTATCAAGAAGAGAAACAAGTGCTCAGATAGAATTTTTTCAAACAACATACACATGTAAAAACCCAAATCACAGGATCACAAAAATATACACATGCAAAAACTTGAGCCATAGCATCATATAACACATAACATACACTGGGCAATAGCCAGCGAAACATTAGCATAAACTATGTTTCTTATAAGCATAGCCTTTGAGGCATTGGGGCATGCCTGTACATCTAAGCAACAAGGTGTTACTGTGATGCCCTGTGGCATTGGGGGCATGCCTAGACACCTAGACGACACCTCAAAATCATCATGCTTATAAGACAGTAAGAATACCAAGGGATCTATTGTACTATCCTGATATAACCCAGATAAACCAACTGAGTTTTAATAGAAATGCTAACGTGAAAAGTAAGAAGGCATGTACGTAAGTGTACAAAATTCAAGCAGCATAACTCCAATGCAGAAAAATAGCCTCCATGTCAACTGCAAGATTTTACAGCAAGTTTGGATTAATGATTGACATGACAGTTTGCAGTGATTGCTATCAATGTTATAAAGTCGTCTAATCAATCCTAGTTCCATGGCACCGATCAGCCCAACTAATAGTGATTAATCGCAATTCACAACTAGTCGTGACTAATTGTAGTGCATAACTGATCGCCATGGCACCTATCAGCCCGACTAATCGCGATAGATTGATATGTGATTCAAGCACACAAGGATAGCTAAAATGACTGGAATAAAACATCAAGAGTATGGTTAACACTCAAAATCATGCTACATGATTATATTCCATGGAGAGGATAAATCCAAGAATCAACCTTTGTAACAATGAGATGAGTGTAGAAAAGCTGTTAGCAAAGATGTAATAAACAAAACGTAGCAGATAAGGAAACCAAAATAAAAGCAAAGCCAACATGGGGTCTACAATCAACTTTGCTTTAGAAATAAGGTGGATAGCATAATTCATAAGTTATGTTTCAGATAAAGCTAACATATCACAAGAAATTGAAGAGTGGTCCTACGATAAACCCACATGTTACCTTTGGATGTGCAAGCAGAATATGGACAAGTTCATGCCACTGGGAAGAGAAGTAACTTGTCAACAGATGAAGACTAGCTGCTACAAGTGACGCATGCACAAGAGGAGAAGCACCGACATTATTCTCCTAATTTAAAACAACAGCTGTTACCAGAATTAGTATCAGATGATAATTCAAAGTGGAGCACACATGAATGACTAAAAACATTTTGGTTCGACCCATTGAAACCTTCTTCTGCTCAGCAAGAATAGAAAGTAGGAAGAATATCAGGTCCATGACTTGTTCAGATAATTTGACGTCATCAAGAAGAACCTGCAAGGAAATATTGCTGTGAGCTAGGTGCCCATCATTTAGCTAAATTAAATCAACCAGAATATAAAATCCAAATATTAAATTGGTTGAGCTCAGTTGGACAAAGTCTATCAGTCTCATGACAACAAAGGAGCTTCATTACATTCCAAACAGCCACAGAGTAAATAACTTGAACTATCCTAGCATCATACGTATGTGATGTGATTCACAAGCTAGCTTTTAACATGGAATATTAAAATCCTCAAATCATATCATAATCCATAAGAAACATGTTAAACTTGTGTGAACTAATGAAAGGAGTAACCTGCTCCAGTCTAGTATGGCGGGATGCTAGATCAGACAAACTATGCAGAAAGCGCATGCCACGAAGCACATATGTCAAGTCTGGGCCTTGTCCAAGTTCCAAACATACAGCAAGGAGATGAAGAGGAAGCGAGGACACAAGTTTTTCCATGTCCACCTACAACAAGGAACAGATGTCAGGGAATTGATCATTGCAAGTTTGCAACATATGAAAACATTTTGTGCATACAAGTACCTGCTTTGGACCTCCGCCTTCTGTCTTGGACTGCAAAACAAAGTTGTCTGACTCCTTCAGCATCTCACCAAGTTCTTTAGAGGTTAACCCACTAAGCTCTTCAACAGCAGACACCATGTCTATCATCTGAACCCAAAACAACAGGAAAACAGGAAAGGCCATGAGAATTCTATGGTGAAAATCCTACATATTCTGATCTTCCAGAAATTAGAACAAATATTTCTATTCTGTACAGTAGTCAAGAAGTGGGAAAACAAGCATCCCGGCTTGCATATGAATTCATTTGGCACATCAAGCAGTATGTATCTATGATATTTGAAAATTATCTATTAGAAAGAACTGAGTCACTTCCTAGTGTATGTTGAAGAAGCTCAGTTCAACAACATCTTTAATAGCACAGGGCAATAAACTTATTTTATCACTCAGCCTCTATTCCCTATATATAGAAAATATGGGGACTTTTAACTTCCTAGAAAAGAATTCCTAGCTTGAATTCAGAGCTATATTATATTAGGCAACGAGCATTTCCAAGGAAACTTGCATGAGCAGTGCTGCTTAGCTAAATGAGAAATGCAGGAATTTTGCATGAACCGGTTGTCCACACTCAAATCACTTCCACCCAAACGTTATGCATAATGAGCCCAGAGAATATGAAGAGTGGGCCCATGGCAAGACCCAGTGGCAGGCAAACTGACCAGCTCGTACTTCGTAGTGGAATTATATATCACTAAAATTTAAAAGACCCTAAAAGCTCCCGATAATATATAATTTATTTATACTGTACAATTGAACTCCTTCCTTACTGTTCTTCGCATCTGTCGTCGTAGGAAATGGGAGCGGCAGTGGATTCGTAAAAGTGATTCCGATAAAAGAGAAAGCAAGAAAAATGAAAAACAAAGGTGCTCATTTTAGCCCAAACTAGACACGGCACCTGTGAGCATCAAGCTACGAAATGTAGCAGTGCATCAAATCCATCTGGAAAAAAAAAAAACCTAACCCGGGACCGGGAAGCAAGCTGCAGCTAGCGGAGCACGCTACGGACCACGCGGCGGTGGGTCGTGGGGGGCGGCGGGAGACCCGGCCCGCGGTGGGGGAGGAGAGGACACTGACCTTCAGCCGGCGTAGCGACGGCGCAGGCGGATCTCCGTCCGTCCGCTCCGCACCAGCCCAGCCGCGGCGAGGAGCGGGACGTCGACGGCGGCGGCCGAGGAGGGGGATGCGGGCGAGAGGGAGGAGGAGGAGGAGGACGTTGCGGCCGGCGGCAACCTTCGCTCCGGCTGCGGGTGGCAGCGAGGGGCGGGCGGAAGCGGCACACGGCCGGCGTGGGGAGGGGACGGGAAGGGAGGTGAGCACGAGGTGTTGTGACTGAGCTTTCGTTTGTTTTTTTCTAGGGCTGGGAAGTAGGCGGACCGTGTTCTTTTTGGCATCTGCTGGCGGCGGTTGCGTATCGGATTTGGAGAGGTGTGGAGAATACGGAGCATCAGGTGCTGGAATAGCTCAGTTGGTTAGAGCGTGTGGCTGTTAACCACAAGGTCGGAGGTTCAAGCCCTCCTTCTAGCGTTTTTTTATTTATATATTTTTGAAACAACTATTTCAACTATTTTAATTGTTATAAGATTAAGATTGAAATATATTTCAAGATTCCAATTTCAACTATTTTAATTGTTATAAGATTAAGATTGAAATATATTTCAAGATTCCAATACTTTTTAGCTCATGGATCATGAGGTTCAAGCCCTCCTTCTAGCGTTTTGTATTTTTGAAACGACTATTTTAATTGTTAAAATTGTAAAATAATTCAAGACTCCAATTTTTTTAGCTCATGGATCATGGAAAATAATAGGGACCTAATAAAAGATATATAATTTGATTTAGTAAACTGAAATGGTTGGTGACCATGTCTTGTTACTTCTGTGATCACTGACATGATGAGACAGATCTCATCTCATATGTCCTTTAAATATCATGTGTACTATAGCTATATGTTTTCTAGTAACATTTCTAAAAAAAATCTAATTTAATTGTGACCATGGGTAAAAAAAAAATGGTTGCTAAATAGAAAGAAAAATACATACATTTGGGATCCTTGCGTTACGTTACGTTTGGCAATTTGGAACACGTGTAATAAAGCATGCTTCAAGAAAAGATATTAAGAAGCCTATCGAAATTATCTATTTGACTTGTGCACTAATGCATTAATGTATATAGGGTGTGTTTGGATGTCGGTCTAAGACCCTAGCCAAGGTTGCCCGATGCACTTTTCTTGTGTTTAGTAGGCTGCACAAGGATCTAAGGCTAGGACGGCTAATGCAAATGAAGGACCTTGGCCTACCTTCCTGGCAATTGGCAATGTTCCCTCCCACTATTTCCATGAACCTGGCTTATGGGGACCTCGAGTGTGCGGCTTATTATGCGGGTCCAAGTGGGAGGGATGGTGCAGCCAACCAAACAAATATATAGCCCACCTTGTATGGCTAAATACAAGCAACCAAACAGGCTCATGTTGCTTTCGCATACCCATGCTTGTTGTGGCTACCCGGGTCTATGGAACCCAAGCAACCAAACACAATCATTGTGGTGCAAGATTAAAGATACAAATGCTATCATAAATACTGACAAAATTATTAACACAAGAGAGCCCAAAAAAAATACTAGTTTTACTAAGTGAGGTGAAGATTTGCAACCTTTGGTGACAATGCAACAACTTAATGCCTGTGAATGCGAAGTGCTTAAAGTGAATCGTATAAGTGAAAATTGAGCACTGGAGATAACCAATCACAAGGTAGAAAAATTATCGTGTGGTATTGATGACTTGCGATCACCCCTGATCTTGAGTTGGTTAGTATTCAATGGTCAATATTCAATGTTCAACTGCATATCTATTGTGACGGAACCTCCTGAACGATTAGGGCCCACGTGTACCTGTTCTTGTCCTACAGACCTCGGACAGCCATACACGGTGCCCCAATAGCTCAAAAGACCCACCACGTGTCATCGGGTAACCCGACTCATCCATGTTTCCTTACCTTCCCAGGATCATTGCAAGAGTCATTGCAGTATTACAACATTTCACAAATAAAATACATCGGAGATAAAGTGCGGAAGTATTATACCATACGTTTTACAAACCAGTTGTTCAAACTTGCGTCGTTATTACAAACCATAGTTTCGAACTTTACCCTAGGTAGTGGAGACAACATTACTAGACCAGTATTTCACACAAACAACCCCGCCTAAGGGTTGCATTACTCCTCCCCGGACACGTCCTCCTCAACGACGGTCACGCAACAAGCCTCAAAGCAAGGCTGCTCGTGAACGTCACCTGCAACAGGGGTTTAACAAACCCTGAGTACAAAGGTACTCAACAAGGCTTAACCGACAAGATAAGAGAAGGAACAGATATGCTGGTTTGGGTAGGCTCAACAGTATTTTCATTTGCATAAAAGCTTACTAAAGTAATCCTAGACCCAATTTTACTTAATCATTCAAGTACTTGGTAGGAATTAAAAGTGAACGCTAGTGAGAGATCATTATCATTCTTTCTTAAACCAGTTCCATTTTTATTCTACGGTGCGGGTCGAAAGATTGAGTCTCCTTAACCGAGGAGCACGACGATTCGAACCGATTCAACCAGATCTGGGAGTTTTCCACGATCATACGACATATGTAGACCCTCGATCACACATATATCAACCCCAACCTCGGATCCTCCAAACAAGACCGGGTCCGCGCCACCCGAGAGTACCTGTACACCTCCAATTCGGGACTTTAACCCACGAGGGTAGCTAGTACTCCCGCCATCTCTCCACTCCCAGTGCGCGATTAGCCGTTCTCATTTAAGAACCACCAAAGTAGGGCTTACCGTAGCATATGATCGGTACTTCACAGTTTCTCAATCTAGCAGGCCAACAACGGTTCACCCTAACCGACACATCCGGGTCACCCTGCACCAACTTCAGGTTCGATGCATGTGCCCGTCTGGTCTTAAACATCATTCTTTCTCATTATCATTCCAAAACGATAAGTATCAAAACATTTATCGGAAGCGTGAGAAAGCAAGTCTGAGCATTTCTATCATTTGCATAAAGCAGGTAGCAAGGAATGATATATCGATAACAAGGTTGATCATGCATCAACAGGTTTAAAGCATTTATTTGACAAACATTTAATGCATCAGGTTATCGGAAATAAGTGTAATTGTAAATCCAAGGAAATGGTTAAATGAACCGGGGCTTGCCTTCGTTGATCGAATAAGTCGGAAACTCCTGATATACTGGATCAACAGGACACTCCGAACTCCCAGGACCAACCTCGTCCGGACAAACGACCTCTTCGGAAACTACACGATAAAGGAGTGCAGGCTTGATGAGATGCTCATGTCATGATCATGGTAAAGATGGAAATTTTCTAAGCTATAACATTTAACTTAAAACAACTTTCCCTCACGGTAAAGTTGCAAACCAACAAAACCAATTGTATAAATATACATGGTTTACATGAATGACACTTGCCTGCCTCAAGCAGCAGATCAAGATAATTCACTTATCTTAACCTTCGAATCTATCAAAAAGAAACTTAGATTTTATGTTCCACAACATTGTTTATGCATAAAGAAAGCAATTTAATTAGCCGGAAATTAAGTTGTGAAGCAAACTATGCTCAAATTAGTTCAAACTTGGTACATAGATTGGCTATGATCCAAACAGTGCACAAAATAAATTTTAGCATTTTTGGAGTTAAACTTGATTTTATAAAAATCATTGAATCCTTATTCAAGAATTAAGAGGCATAATTTTTACTGCAAAACAAAATACAGAAACATGCACATATTATATTTTTTATAAAAACTACACATTTCATAGAACATGTACAAAAATTTTCATAATTTTTGGCTTAACAAATTAATTCATACAAAAATAACAAAAACAGCATTAGCATGCACAAATCAGAAAATAGATTAAAACGTTTAAAAAAAACAAAACCCCGACAGGCCGAATCTGGCCCACTCGGCCCATCTCGCGCGCAAGTCGGCCCAACTCGGGCCTGCCCGCGCCTGCACGGCCGATCTTGCAGAAAAGCCCTCCGGCTTTAACAAAACTACAACCAAGCTCTTGACACTATTAGGCACTATTCCTCTGAGTCTAGGACTTTGCACTTAGGCCCTCGGGTTTTGTCGAATTCTCATCAACACGTCCCCGATGCCAAGGCTGCCGGCGGCGAGCTCGGCTAGCGCACGCCGGAGCAACGCGACCTTCTCCGGCCAAACCAACTGGCTCAGCGCCTTCCTCTTCACCTCACGGCTTCGACGAACCCTCAAACTCCCTCCCTTGACCTCTCTCTCTACTCCGACGACGATACAGGCGGACGCGGCGACACGGCGACGGCACGCCGGCCAACTGAGAGCTCTACCGAGTCTGTGGACGTGCGCATCAGCACCAGGGGCTCACCACGACTCTAGCGGACTAGGTCTCCGAAGATGACGCGGCTCCGAACGGTGATGACGACGACGACGGCGGATTCCAGCGGTGCGGCTCGACGGCGACGACCTGTTCCGGCTAAGACAGAGGGGGATAAGGTCAAAGACCGGGTGTTAGAGCATCAAGAACAGATAAGAAAGAGAGAACGAGGCTCAGGTGAGGATGATAGGGCTCCGAGCTTGCTGACCACGGTGGCGGCGGCGATGGTGGTGCCTGGAACCGGAGATGAAGAAGACGGCCACGCCGGGCGGTTGCGGGGGCGAGCGGGGCTACGACCTAGCTCTACAGCTCCGCAACGACGAGGCGAACACGGTGACGCGGTTGAACGGGGCGAACGAGCGCTCATGTGGCCGGCGCAGCTGAGCAGAGGGACGGCGGCGGCGGCGAGCGAGAGGGAAAGAAAAGTGAAGCACGGCGCGACTGCAGAGCGATAACGCTGAAGAAGAGGACGGCGACGTGAAGAACTCGCGCACGCAGCTACCAAGCAGCTCACTGGCGCGACGCATGCGTCCCAGCGCGAGCGCGGCGCTGGCGGAGCAGCTCGCTGGCGAGCTTCCAGGCGTTTCTTCTGCCGGCACTGTTCCTTGCTCTCTCCCCCTTTCTGAAATTTTGAAATTACTTTTGAAATTTGAACTATACTTCAAGTTTTGCCAAAATATGAAAGGTAGAGTTTGAAAAGTTGTACAACTTTGCTTTAACACTCTATGGCTGATTTCAACTAGAAATAGGTCAATTGGATCAAAACAGTTCAAATCCATTTCAAATTAGAAATTTGAAAAGGGGACAGAACTAGGGTTTGGTAGTAGAAGCAAAATTACTTTTGATTTTGCAATAACACTTGAAAAATGGTCAATGTATGAAATGTTCCTTTTGAAATTCTCTACATCTTTGGTGTAGATCTCAAACTCAGATCTCAACTAGTTTTTGAAATGCAAGTTTAAAGTTAAAAAGGGACCATTTTGAGGGTTTGAGTAGATTCAAAATTACTTTAAATTTTGTACAGAAACTTTGAAAACTTTGAATACCAAAGTTGTACTTCTCTTCAAGATCTACCAAAAAGCTTTTAGGGTCAGCCCCTAAATATGCACAGATTTTGAGTTAACTAGAAAGGACTAATTAACTTATATAGGAAATTAAATGATTTTCCCCATTTTTAAGCTAGATGAATTTTGTAGTCTTTTGAGTTATTGGACTTGGTTTCATGCCTTTACATGACTTTAGTCAAATAGGAATGAACACAAGTTATTTCATAATGACATTCCAAATTAGGGTTTTGAGCTACCTCACAAGCAATAACAAAATGCTCACACATTAGGAATTAAACTCATTTTAGTGAATGCATCTCAAGGTGAGCTAGCCCATGATGCTATGGAATGCTTATGATGGCATGACAATATTTTATTCATGTAAACACCTGAGGTGTTACATCTATTAAGACAACCTAATCTTGAGTTGGTTAGTACCAAAGTATTTCTACATACCCTGATTCCAATAAAGTCTCTCTTAATCGCTCTGACAAGAGGTGAGCATAAAATCTCTCATAGCCAACTTTGTGGCACCTTCACAATCTTCTTTGAAGTGCTCCACAGATCCAAAAGCTCAAAGCCATTTAATAGTGGCAACCTCTAACACAAACAAGCTAATGACGCTTGCTTGAAATTATTTAGTACCACAAAACTCAAGCTCTCGATGCAATACACTGGAGGCATGATTGGTTCGCTGATGAGGAGAGCCTGGCTCACTTCTACCAGCTAGGCCAAATTGGGATAGGCCAGCCGCATGCAGGACTTTGATGTTTAGTTGATCGAATGCATATACACAAGATGAATACTTCAGTTGTTTGGTTAGATGTTTGTTTGCCTACCTTCTACGTCTGCCCTCTCTCGCACGAGCTACGACGCACGCTCGTCCTAGCCAAGCTTGATAGAAATGGAAGTGATCCATGTTTCTGCGTAGCCTGGCTTAGGGAGGCATTTTGCATGTGAGCGCCATGGTCCGTGTGCCATACATCTAACCAAACATAAGATGCGCCTGCAGATGCATGCATGTGGATGTCAGGCCAACTAAACACGCCCTAGGATGCTCTCCATCTCACTAAAAAAATACAATCCCAAGAAAAATGTGTGCGATTGAGATGGAAGAAAACTCAAATATGTCAAGAAAGTTTTCCAAATATAATTTAACAGTTATATTCATGTTCAAAACCTTGTTAGAGTTGACCGTTATAGAGTCATGGACCGTTCGTTTTACAATTATAAGGTGCAGACCATCCATGATTTATGATTTCATGTGTTCTAACAACTCTAGAAACACACAAAAAATGGTTTCTCGAAGAAACCCACAGATCATCCCATAATGTGGCAAATTATCCCTAGCTTAACAAAAATGGGGTTAACATCATTATTTGAGAATGATGATTGATGAGGACCCATAGTGTTGCATGATGACTAGATTTTGATGTACTCTCTCGTATTGAGATCTATATATGTGTTTGGTTTGAGGCCTAAGTAGAGTGGAATAAGATGAACCCCACTTTTGCAGAGGTCTAATTAGAGATAAGTAGGGCGGATACATCCGCATAAAGGAACATGCATGGATGTAGGTTGAAGCTATCTCCAAAAGATGAAGGACATAGATGGGAGACAGACTATGTCCTCTTTGGCGTTGTTGTTGCGACAAACATGTTGAGGCTGAGGTGGTAGGCGAGACGAGCAATGGTGCAACATCGCATTGCGAGTGAGGCAGCTAACAAGGCATGTGAGCGAGGAAGCGTTGACAAACAGTTGGTGTATGACAAGGAGAGGCAACGAAGGTGATGGGCAGACCGGGATGACAGATGCACATAGGACACGGAGAATTGAGGTGATGGTGGGAATGATGACATAAGGGCTACTTGGTTGTGGCAACAACTTTGCCTCGCCTCGCCTCACCTCGCTACATCAACGTGAGCCACGAGGAGCTTACTCGATCGAGTGAGCTGAATCGACTCTCTCGTGGGAGCAAGCAAAGAAAACAATAGGTGTCTTGGTTCGCTAGCCTATCTCAGCAAAGTGTAACAGTGACCAACAAACCAACTAGCCCCATAGGGTTGAGGCTGCACATACCTCAAGCAGAGAGTAGCAAAGCGAGGCCGTATGGACGGCTTAGGCGACAACGGGCAGAGCAACAAAGGCATAGGGCTATGTAGACGATGAACAAGTGCAACCTCAACACACCCATATGGATGACCGAAGCAAGGCTTATGAGGAAGAATAAGAGCATGACAAGTGGAACCCACATTTTACAAATGGGACTCAAGGCTAACAATGCCTAACAAATGTGAAAAGAAAGTGATATACTCCATCCGTCCTAAAATAATTATCGTTTTCGTTTTCTGAGAAATAATTTTGACTAAATATATTTCTAAAATATTAATATTTATAATTCATAATTAGTATTATCAGAAAGATTTTTGAATCTCGTTTTTAATAAATTTATTTAGAGATATAAAGATTGCATACATTTTCTAAAAATCTAGTAAAACTTGTGGTACGAAAAACAACGACATTAATTTGGGATGGAGGGAGTATGATATACTCCTATTCTTCCAACCTTACAAAAAAAAAACTAAGACAAATCCATCCTTTTAACAAAATACACATAATAAGATGATCCTATCCAAAAACCAGAACCAACATCATCACATACCACATCATCTCCAAACCAAAACCAAATCACCATTCATCTTCAAACTAGAGGAATGAACAGAAAAAACTCTATTTTACTATTTACTCCCTTCATCCCAAATTATATGTTAGTCCAAGAATCTTAGAGAATCTATTTTACTATTTACTCCCTTCATCCCAAATTATAAGCTATTCCAAGAATCTTGGAGAAATTATAACTTATTCCAAGAATCTTAGAGTAAAAAATTTTCAAATTCAACTAAATTTACTGTATATGATAAGATAATAATACCAACAAAGTATCATTAGATTCTTCATTAGTTATATTTTCATAATATACCTATTTGATGTCATAAGTCTTTATGTTTCTTTCTACATTTTGGTCAAACTTAAGATGTTTTACTCTCCAAAATTCTTGAAATAACTACTTAAAACAGAGGAAAATAACTTTTGCTTCTGTAAAATTGTTTGTTAATTTTAGCATTAAAATATTACCAGAAATATTATTTGTTGTACTCCTGCCAGATATACCAGAATAGATATTTCCCTTTAGTAGAGAATTTTATCAGACAGGAGCTCAAACAAATCAGCCTAGCCATCACAAATCACAATACGGTTTGGGACAATAGACGATGGTACCACCAGCCCATTTACAAATCTGCGTTTCCAGTGACACCAGCGAGATGGATTTATATATCGATGCCAAAAGTTGACATGATGGTTTTTGGTCGACAGGAGTCAGCATACCACCAGGGCTACAACGACAGCTCAATGCTTGAAATGAAATAACCTGGAAGAGGCCCTCAAAATACACCAAGTAAACGACAGCCTTTACCATTAGTCCATTAACCTGTTCCTATATATTATTACACATGAGGATAATTTGGTAATATACACGAGAGAGAGAGGCTACAGGGAAAGGAGTCAGCACCTAAGTGCAAATCATGTACAGTGCCTAAGCAATTAGAACAAGCAGTTAAGAACAGCGGATGAGGACTGCAGCTCTGCGTGGACTGATGTCATCGTCAAACTGATGTTAGTGCTGGCCCCCTGTGCTGCTTGAAATGGTTGTTCAAGTCTAGAAACCATCACCAGCGATGTGCGGTACTGCATGCATCCTCTCAGCTATTGCTTCCTGAAATTACATGCTCTGTTTAGGATGTGCAAAAGCAGAATGAGAACATCCTACAGTTATTACTCTGCCTTCATCAAGTTAATGTAAGAGGCAAAAATCCTGAAATGTACCTGATGGGCCAGGGACCCCTTTGTGGCTGCTTGTTCCCTGTTGAGAGATCTTCAAGGATCGTAGCTTGGCGGCAGAAGACCTGATCGTGTTAATTAAGGGCTGATCTGCATCGCCGTCGCTGTCGTCATCTTCACCGTGACCCTGATGGTCAGACGCACTGATAGACTCCTCGCCACTAGAATTGTGCCCATCATCTCTAAAAAGTTTCTTCCCACGTACATCCCGAGCACCGCGTTGATCTGGTACATCTGGCACATCTCTAACCTTTCTTGGACGGCCCCGTCGCTTCACAGGTTTTTCCTCTTCCTCTGGATATGGACGAAAATAATCAAGAGTATCAGACAGACAGACACAATATCTAGACAAAAAAGACAAACAGTCAACAAAGGAATGTAGTTAACACACCATGCAAAACCTCATTCTTCGCATGTTTATCACGTAGGTGCTCTACGAACATAAAAAATGGGCGCCAAGCACCTTGATCTCCAATCATATTGGTATCTTGAGTCCTCTTCTCTACATCTGCCAGACTACAAGAAAAGTGATAACTGAAATTAATAATTAGAAGCAAGCAAAGCACTAAGAAGCACTGCAATCCAATAACACATACATATCTGGAATATCTGACGACTCAAGTTTAGAAACAAATGGCAGAAGGGCAGCCTCAAGGAACAACAATTGATTTGGAAGCTCCACAAAAGCAAAAGAAACACCATCTTGGATAATCTTTAGGATATCTGACTTATTTTTAATGCGAGCGGCCCCAACATAGAACCCTGCAAGACGACTAGCAAGATCTTGACATTCTGAATAAGACCTGCCAGTCAGGATTTGGTTTTCTCCGTCGTGAACATGGGCCATGTAACGTTCATATGCCTACATGGATGGAGAATATAGAAATATTTACTCATACACAAATTCAAATGAAAAAACCAAGATTAACTGGTGCACTTATATAAGTAAAATTCTTAAATTCCAGTCAATAAATATCAAAAACAATGAACCAAGAGTGAAAACCACACTGAGAAAAACAAGCTAAAGGAGGCATAAGTACTCTCCAGTAAAATAGAATAAGGTGTCAATTTTTAATTCAGATCACTTGTATACTGAAACTACAGATTCTAGAAGAAAAAAACTTTGGTATAAATTTATAGTTTAGTTGCAGATATTATGGGGGTGACACTTCTTTGCCAGGAAGGGCCTGATAGCCATAGGCAATCGGCATAGATATTTCAATGAGGTTAGTGGTTGGTGCTCTTCATCTTCAGTTTCACTTGTTTTATTGATCACTGATGCACATCCATGACAATGCAGGATGGACTGAGCTCTCCAAAGCAGTTACAGTATTATTTAATATTTCTTTGGGGGATTGACTATTAATAATAAAAATAACAACACTCTGTTTTATATGAGGTTTGAAACAAGCTGATTAGTTCATAACTGCAGAATAACAAATATTGTTGTTCATGCAAAAACTAAAAATAATTAATATCACTCATGCATACCTATATATTTATTTTACATGCATAGCTACAAAAAGTTAATAATCAATAAATATTTACCCTTTTCAGCGCCTCAAAAAATAGAGCTCCCATGTCAAAGTTTGCATTTTTCTTTAGAGAAGTAATTAGATGTTTGATTATCTCTGTCGTACTTGCTCCATGAGATACATAGTGAGAAACAATCTCTGGACCAAGATAATCCTGCAAATAGAAGAGCAATGAAAATTTACTTGAATGGTTAAGGAACAATTAAAAGCAACCAATATTTTGGAGCACAACTGTAGTTGGGAAGTACAAAGCTTGAGAACCTATCACAGGATGAAAATGCAGCACAAACCTTTGATACTGTATCAGCAAGCACTAGCTTTGTAGCTGCAATCATGACAGCATCCCTGTTTGTATCTTCAATATATTCTTCATTTGCATCTTCATCTTCTGTTTCATCTGAGCACGGATATTTAATCAATTTAAATTACCAGAGACATAAAAGGCGCATACTTAGTAAAACTGCTAAGATCATGCAAACACGCTATTTTGCAATTTGATACTAATAATATGCTACACATCCAAGGCAGGAGCCGTGTCCCATAACAAGACCTGATATACTGAGCTGTTGTTCACATAGTTTCCAGAACTTCTGAACCATATCTGACTGTGGGAGATAACCCAAACTCTCTAGTCTCGTCGAAGAATATTTTGACTTCTTAAACAAGCACCACATATCTGCAGTAATGATGCAGACCTAAAAACAAAACAAACTAATAAGTCAATTAGTCCAATGTAACCGTGGAGATATACCAACATATTCCTCATATTTTTAGGTTTAGAAATCACAAGACTTACTCTGCATGAAAGTACAGTGGTGCTCCTCCCCTCTTTCTGATAAGTGGGCAGTACCACTAAATAATAATAGAGTTGATCAAAAAGTGAGCTTTGCTTTGATAAAAGTTCATCAATACATGTTTCAGATGGGTTTTCACCATCAATTGCATGAAGGCACCAAGCTACTTGAAGGTACATGTTCAGGAGGAGAAGGCTCTTCACCTAAAATTCATGAAAGCATCAGTTCAGTATGTTATCAATTCTGCAGATATGAGAGCTAATCATCGAAAACAAATTGTTCATACCTCATTATCCATATCTCTAAGACGAGCGAGGATTCGGTACATATCCTCAAATAAACTATCATTTTTAACAGATTTTGACAGTTGAAGTTCATAAAGCCGCTTCAAATTAACCAAGAGGGAGTATTCATCATCACCTGCCTGCAAAGAAAATTGTATCTTGTTATCCTCGTTACTTAGTTCATAAGAAAAACAGCACGGATAAGATGTACCTCTACTTCCTTGATTGCAGTTTTGACTTTCAAGACCAACTCATCTTCAAGATTCTTAAGTTTATTTTCAGCATAATCTTTAAGATCAGCCTGGCACTCAGTGCAACAGAAAATAATTGCCTTGATGCAAGATCTCAGTGGGTCCTTCTCACCATGTTTGAAGAAGGCATCTGCGATGAGGTCTATGGCTGTTTTGAAATGCTGAACCAACATATTCAAGAAATTATAAGCAACATGGTCAGCAGAAAGCATAGTCAGAAGGAAAAAAATATGGCTTTTGACACTGACCTTCTCTTGCCTTTTGTACGAATACATCTCAAGTTTCAAAAGAGTCATCAAGTCGACTAGGGGCGATATCTTAGCTTTGTCAGATATGAATTTTCTTAAAAGATGTGGATACCTTGTCAATAAGGCACTTGTTATTTCACGCCTGCTATTTTCCAATATTTCCTGTAAATACTTTTATGCTTGAGCAATAACACTTAAAACATTGAATGATTGAACAAAGTCAAGCGTAAATTGATTTAAAAGCATCAATTACATGAGCAAAATATTTAACCAGGAGTTCATGAGGAAGACTCTGAAAATAACACAGATATAAGATGCAGCCTTCAAGGGGAAAGGACAGTACAAAAAGTAATTTAGTAACAGATATAAATACTTTTAACTAAAATTATTTTCCACAAGATCAGAAGAGTAGAAGTTTGTATTCAAGAAATTAGTTATTGTTTATTGTTTAACAGTTAACTGATCCAGAGAAGCCTACCTGTTCAGATACATTACATTCCATCAAGCTAGCGTTAGCAGTTACAGAAGTAACAAGGGCTATTCAAGGGTTTAGCTAACCCAACCCACCCAGACTGTTTATGCTGGTTACTATGGGTTGGGTTACTTAGTAGCAGAACTGTCAATATACACCAAAGGGTTGCATGTTCAACAAAAATTACAAGGACCTAGAAGCAGATCAATTCAACCCTAAACCCAACACAGATGACAGTACACAGCCAAACTGGTTTACCCAGAACTCCTTAAAGTAACCAGATAAAGGAATGCTGAAAGATATCTTGAAGTTCAGAAAATTAGCTTATACGACTAATATTACCTACAAAATCATTTACCCATTCAAATGGAATATTTACTCCGAAACCAAATGGAAGACATCGTCAGTATTTAATGAAATTAAAGTAGTTTCTAAATGGAATGCTTGAAGACCTATAACATCTCCCAAGCTGGAACTGGAATAAACAACAGTAATGAGACAATGCCACAAATCATCAAGAATAGAACTACCAATCATCAATGTTAGCAAGTCGTCTAGTCAATCCTAATCGCCATGGGACCGACCAGGCGACTAGGAGCGATTAGTCATCGGCCAAGGCGACTAGTCGTCCCTGGTCAGTCCTAATCATCCTTATATATACCAGGACTAACATAAATATATACTATATGTCTAGTACAAATAAAGCAACTCTAGGGTGGTGGCTGCATGTACGGTTGCAAATTGGACTGAAAAACATGAGCCAAAGTGGCCTAAACCATCATAGATGCAGCCCATGTCCTAAGCTGCCCAGCAATTCCATTCTGTTTCTGGTTGTCCACCTCCTAGTCGACCAGAAAACTAATCAGCCTAATCGAGCTGTAGCCCCTAGTCAAGTCACCGATTAGGATGACTAATTGCGAATAATCGGACAATTTGATAACACTGTCAATCATTTAACAAATTTATTAAAGTGAAAATATGATACCACAAAAATGGACTAGACACCTTTTGGCCTTTATTGTAGTACAACTTTCTGTTGTCCACTGCAGGAACTATTCTTTCCCCAACAGCCTTCCTTGCAGAGGCTCGCAGCATGCGAACTAGATTTGTTCCATCCATGTCAGTAAGCTCAATTGCAGGATTTTCATCGAGTAGCACAGAAACCATACACCTCCAATCCTAAAAATCAAAATATTTCAGTTGCATCAGGGACGGCTCACTGACAACAATACATGATAATTCTTTCAAGGATAAAGTTAATCAAATTTGTAGAGCATACTTTCATCGCCTTCATGTCATCCCAAATATCATCAATTACGTAGGAACTGAGGACTGGGTCATCTGAAAATTCCCTAAGAATTTGCAGCATTCGACCGATATGTACCTCAGAAGATTCATTTTCCCCATCTGGAATAAGAATATATAATTAATAACTGACCAAGTAGTTTGATAGAACTCTACTTTGGTATAGAAAGCTTGCAGAAGTACCTCTAGCTCCAGGATGAGCGGTTTTGATGTTTTGTGCTATTAGGTGATCATAAACTAACTCACCAATCGCTCGCCTAATCATTGGAGGTTCATCAATAAGCAGATCATATAGTGGGCCCAAATCATCATCACTCAACAGTTGATGCCTGGAAAAGAAATAACAATATATTTCATTTGTTTTGAGAACAAAACACTGTTTCCATGGTACCTAGTGTAAGATGATTTAAATACTTAAGAAATAGCGCCTCTTAGTCATACCAGATCAGATAGACCTTAGGCAAAAGACCAAGTTCGCATGACAGGGAACTTTCTATATATGGAGTAATAACTTAGCCCACTCTCCAACCTTAAGTTATAAACCCACTGTTAAAGACCATCTCCACTTAGGTGCAGGATTTAATCAACCATTTCACCTTAAATGTAGGATTTAGGGCATTTATGGTTCACCAAGTCTTCCATTGACACAAGTGCAGATACAGATGTCTGACTCAAGAGCAGCTGTCTGATTTAGCAAACATTTTTGGGGATATAACAGATACCACTTGGCATCAGATGAAGGGTGTCTGACTTGGCAAAAAAAAAAAAAGGATAGGTGTCCAGGTTACCACACACTGTCACACATATCTGCCTAACCATCCATAGCTGTAGCCAACAATCTGTTCACAAAGTCTTGGAATGGTTTCAAAAGAAGAGCCCATAACAGGAAGGGAAAAAGTGTGGTAAGCAATACTTGTGGAAGAACCAAATGTCGTCTCAGAAACTCTGGTATACAGGGTACGTTTTGTTCATGTTCACAGTATTTGACATGGCAACATTTGGCAACAAACCAAACATTCCATATAATCCATAATCCTATCTACAAAACAAATATACCTTGTCTACAGTCCTTGTCATCATAATCTTCTGTACAGCTTTTGTTGGTATCTAAACAAAAAAAAGTTCTGTAATTTGTAATTAAGCTGTATTGCTAAGCTAGTCAATAGTAACAAAATTTTCTCCACTAATGTTTTAGCCTTTGTTTGGTGACAAGACAGCAGAAATATTATCTAAGAGTATATATTATTGAAAGAGCTTAAGTATTGTTTGGACTTAATTTTCTACCAACAAAATTAGGTTATTCAAAGAGCCTAAATATTGTTTAAACTTAATTTTCTACTGACAAAATTATTGCTGAGTTCAAAAAAATTGAATAAGCATCACGTAACTGTTATTCAACCATAAAAGAGCTGTATTGGTTCAAAGAATTCAATGGGAAGCCAAACCATCAAAGACTATAGATCCCAAACCTTGACCTAGCTTATGAATGTGCAGGCAAAATAATCAGTGAACTAGATAAGAAGGGGGCAAAAGAGTATATCTAGCAAAAACACACCTCAGCAATTGCTTGATCAACCCTATAGCTGACACAGCTACTGAAACATCAATATCATCAGCAAGCTGGATCATCCTGGTGTAAAACCTCTCAGTGAAGAGACCAAGAGAAGGTATGTTATCATCCACTTCATAAAGACTTTGCAAGGCAAGAACGGAAGTCCTCCTAACTCCAGCATTCTACATTGATGGAATGCGCAAAATAAAGTCTTCATTGTCAGACACATAGAAGTTTAGAAAGCTAAAAAACAAATGAACTTAATATCTGTTACCTTGTCATTTAGTGTCCACCCAAGATACTTCAAATATATATCTTGCAAAAAAAGTGATGGATAAGAGACAACCCAAATACCTAGAGATCTGATACAGGACATCCGGATCTCAGGATCAACATCACGATAACGGTGCATGAATAACCTACATGACAGAAATAGAAATTCAGCAGACACCAAAACCAACATCAATGCAGATACTTCTTTGAAATGAAGAAGCAGAAGATCTGCCTATTATATATATATGTATTGAAAAGTCAAGCCCAGACAGGCGATGGAACACCCACATACGTCACCAACAAGCATACTGAAGGCCCAAAGAGAAAACAAAACAACACCAACTAACAACAAATTTCCCAAAGCATACAGGGGGACTGACACATCAAATGCTTGCAAATTTATTTAGGCGCGTGTGAAATAATTTCAAAAGTACTGAGAAAAAAACAAATATGTACAGTAGAGTACAATTACACATGTTTTGTACAAAGTCTCACCCGCCGAATATCTTCCGCATCAATTCCTCCAAGTATGTAATGTTTGCATGAGTAAGGGCTAATCTATTGTTGAGAGATTCAATAAGTGGTCCATCACTTTGCTTCTTCTTCTCTGCATTCAGCTGCCTTTGACAGGTCTCACGTTGTCCACTGAGAGTCTTAGCAACAGATATGAATGATGTTACAAGCTGGAGCCCAATCAATGAAGCTACTTGACGATATACCCTTGGAGGAGCACTAAGATACACCAAGTAATAAGCATGTTACATACATGCGTACAGTGCAACGAGTGGGGGGGGGGGCGAGGGGAGGGGGAGTAAGCACAGATTACCATGACAGAGCAACCACATAGTCTTTGATTTTTTGGAACAAGAGGTCATCAAACAACGGGCCATTCTGACATTCAAGAACTAAGGTATCCCAAAAAGAAACCAGGTTCTCTTTGAAGTTTTTGAGATCCTTATGCTTTGAGTTGTAATTATCTTCCACCAAACCCTAATTTCAAGTTAAGTATCACAGATTCGCTCAAAAGAAAACATACATATTGGTTTGAGCTGAGGGCAACACACATGATATAGTGAATATGAATATTGACAATCTATAAGACTACAGACGATGGTAATCTGTTCCGTTTTCAGAACAAGTCACAAAAGGATACTTTCCTAGCTAGGTCAACAAGAGACACCACAATGTCATCCACATCAGACTCGCGAAGGAAGTCAGGATAAATCTCATGCTTGGCGCCGCAAGCCTGCCATAATAAGATTCATAGGTTTATCAACTAATGCAGCAGGAGAAGCAAGACCCAACCAAAAGAAAATCAGTGCTAGTACCTCAAATAGCAATGTTAAAATCTGAAACGTCACCGAATTTTTCTTTGATTCGTAATCCTCAACCAACCTTTTGACAGCATGGCTGATCAGCCTGCCATTATGTTTGATAATATCTGCAAGTTGCAACATAGTACGAATTACAAAAATTCGTACAGGTGAAAGATGGTATATTAATGAAAGAGATTTAGTTCAGGCATGTTCCAATTAGTTAAACGCTCAAATTGTAACCAGTAAAGTGGTCAGCTGAAGCCTTCTTCCTACAACACCCAGGTTATCATCATGTGTAAGTGGGACATGGCAATACTAGGACAAGGGCTACATATTGATTGGGATTGCCAACATCATCGTAAATCCTAACTCTAATGCTTTCCAAGGAGCCTTGCTACTACCATTCTCTACCATGAACCCATATGCTTCATACAGTAAGGATTTTTTTTTTTGGAAGACGAATCACACATTCAAACGGCATTCATCAATTTCTAATTTTACTAATGAAGGTGGGTACTTCACAACATTGTTAGTGTCTACGGAAAGTTATATTAGAATCAAGATGGTACAAATTGATCTTTTTTTTTCCATCCAGCAACCTAGCATTGCCTAGCAAATGGGCCCCAAGTCCCAACAACATTTCCTAAAAGCAACTAGGCATCACATAATCAGAGTTCACCAAGCTAAATAAACTAATCCAAGCGCAGGCCAACCAGATGAACCACCCATCGACTACCGAGAGGCAATGAGGCTACAGTTTCCCGTGCGCATCAGAAACCACTGCGCTGGCTCACCCAAACCGGAGCGCAACAGCAGGGCGCGCAGCTTTCGTGAACCCAGCAAGCAGCTAAACCGAACCTCAGCTAAAGCTCGGAGCCCACGCACGCAGTTCAGCAGAATGGGGGAGAGCGAGCGTGCGAGCGAGCGAGCGAGGGGGAAAGGGATGGACGGGGGTCACTGACCGATGAGTGGCTGGTCCTCCAGGGACGCGGCGGCGGCGGCGGAGGCCGCGCGCTTCCGCTTGGACTGGGGCGGCGCGAGCCCTTCCGCCTGGGCCACATCCTCGAAGTCCGCGTGGTACTCCTCCCGCGGGCGCGGCGGGCGGCCGCGCTTCTGCGGCACGAGTCACACAGCCCACAAAAAAACAAAATTCAGCCAAACACTAGACGGAATCGCAGCTAATACGGGGGTCCGGGCAGCGCGGCGGAGACTTACCGGGCGGCGGAAGGAGGCGAGCGTCTCCTCCATTGAGGGGTTTGGATCTGGCGGCAAGGAAGCGGGCAAACCCTAGGAGAGGATTTTGGGGGGCGTGGCGCGTACGGATGCCGTTTCGGAGGGAAATGGAAAAGAAGGGCGAGCTGCAGCGAAGATGGGAATGAGAAGACGTAAATGAAGAGGTCTAGCAAAACGCGTCTTGCAGTCACGGATACGGAAAGATACAAGGAGTGAGATTTCTGGCCTTCTGGGTGCAAATCAAAAGAGACAAAAACTTCACTGAAACTCGGTGGATGTTTGGGAGGAGTACAAATCAAACAGGCTATAGCCCAATTTACCTGGCTATTATCGGTTTGAGAAGGCGAAGGGCTAAATGTCAAAGCCTTTAATTCAAAAATTGCATCAGTCAACTGAACTTCTCATTAAAAATCTCCTCTGAATAAGATCCTCCCGTGAATAATTAAACATAACATTCACTTCAAAATGGATTGATAATTTATATATATATTTACTAATTTCAGATGATACATATTTTATGATCCAACATATAATAGAGTATTATATATAAATACAAATTTATTAAGAGCTTGGACTGGACAGTGAGATATTGAGATCCACAGCCGTGTGGTCACTGGTAAGGCAACTAGCCTACATCAGCATGTACAAGCTACAAAGTGAATCTACCACCTAGACTTTTTTTACACCAATAATTATACCTAAACGAAACTAATTTACAAAACTTCTGCTGAATTCGATCCCCAGGATACGCCCGTTTCAGTTCTCGTTGCCAGGAAGCAGTGGCACGCTGCTCTCAGTCGGTGAACCAGGGACAAAGGGGACAAAACCGCGGCCGCCAAACACCGGCCGCATGAAACTGTCATCGAACTTGCGCCAGTAATGGTGGACCGACCGTGACGGGCTCGCTAGGAGCAAACGGAGGCTCGTGGGGCGGCGTATGCTTATGCCATTCTCAATGTCCGGGTGACCAGGGCTGTTCGCGGCCAGCTGCTCGAAGAAAGACTTGGGGCTGGATGGTTCGGAAAGGGCGCTTGCTTCCCTGGAAAGGTGCCTTGCTGGGATCAAGAGCCTGATCAGTGGCTTGGTCAGTAGCCCAAAGACCTGCATGAACAGATAATAATTGTTCCAGTCAGACCCATGTTGTAGCAGGGAAAGGATTCAAGGAATTCCTTTATCAAAAGTCATGTTCTTATGTTTGGTAGTAGTTGTCTGCAACATAAGTTTGAAAATCAACCTAGCTTCTTATACTGTGTGTAATCTGTAGGCGTTGAGTTTGAGAAAGAACTTACAATTGTGCTGACAAGAACAACACTGATTGTGCTTGTGATCATGATAGCATTGCTAGGTTGCTGAGTATGGCCTGATCTTGTGAACTGCAGAATAGAAAAACCAGCGGTTAGATCAAAAGCATCAACAGCACGCAATTGAACAATTAACAATCCAGACCTTTTGAGGCCAGTGTATTTATATTAATTAATAGGCAAGAAAAGGAAGGAAAACCAAACCACTAGTGAACAATTTAATTTACAAACAGAAAAATACGAATAAAATGGGCTTCATTATTACAGTTAATGGATAAAATGTGTATTTTTTAAGGAATTGTCCTTCATAAATAGAACAAGCAATAACATGCCATAATTCTTTCAAGTTTATGGACACAACAACAGTTGTGACAGAAAACCTAGAATGTTAATATACAACATGCCAAGCTTTAGCCTTGATCTGTGCCCATGTTACTTCCAAGAGGGAGCAACTCAACTATGGTACGAACTAAAATATATGCGAATGTTACACAAACACATAAAAAATTAAATTTCCTCAATTACTAAAAACCAATTTCAACATTGTTTCTTTGAATCACCTGTTTGAGGACCAGGTAACTCACTGATTAGGTTTTAAATCTATCATTATAACATCTAAGAAGACTTGCAAGGTCTAATTTTGCAGCTTCAGTTTAAAAACATTTAAAGAGACTAAACAACTTTTCATGACATTTAACTGACAATGAAAACAATGTAACTTCTATATATAAGATAAAGAAATGTAGACTGTTGTTGGTGCATTTTTCTATAAACTATGTCAAAGTTAGAGAAGTTTGACTTAGGATAACAAAAATAACTTATGTTTTCGAATGGATGGAGGACACGAAAGCAGTAACACATTTCCAGGCCAAAGCTCTCAGATGGACCAAACACAAATTTACCTTATTGTAAGCCAACGCAATGGACACAGCACCTCTCATGAGACCCGCCCACCAAACAATAACCTGAATGATCAATATCATGTAAGGATCATAACAACTGTTTCAAGAGGACATAAGAAATTAAGATGTTGCTAAGTTAAAGACTCACCTGCTGCCTTAAAGATATCTTTCCATTTGGAGTTTTTTTGGTCAAATTTGATAGAAAGGATAGTGGGAAAACGAAAGCAGCTCTTGAAACCAGCACCAAGGCTAAAATGGTGGAGCTCAAAGCAATTGACTTTACTGGGCTGCACATGACAGAAACTACAGATTTAGAAAAAAAAATCTTACTTGAGCAATGAAGAGAGAGAAAGAGGGAGAGAGCATGCCTATAAGTTTGACTGACAATCTTCCACTTCTCTATATCCAATGCATCCATGCCAACATAGAGAAACAGAAAAGTCTCGGCGATAAATGACAATGTTGCAAAGGCATGCCTGTGATCCATACAATGGTATATTAGTATAAGCATTAGCAAGGAATGCATGATCAAAGGAAAATGTCCACACAGAAGCTATGAAGCTACTTACTTTGTTGTGACCCTGGAACTTTCTGTTACATTGTGCCAGGTATAATGTGACATTACGATACCGCAGAAGAACACAGTGAGAATGCCACTCAAATCAAGCAACTACCATAAAAAAGACAACCCATCAACAACAATTTACAATTGTATTTTGTTTTCTGAAATACATAGTATCGACAGAGGTTAAGAGTACAGGGTACTCACTTCGGCTAGCATGTAAGATAAATAAGCCATTAGCATCATAATGGAAACTTCACGATCGGTCGAGTGCCTGGGTAAATCAGAGGAATATAAGTTGTGGAAATGTCATCAATTTCAATTAAACAAATCATGTTGTGTCAAGTACAAACCTGCCAAAGTACAACTTCTTAATGACATAAGCACTAAGAAGTCCAGACTGCAGCCAAAACACATGTCAGTAAAGAATCACACTGAGAAAAAGCTAGAGGCGTAAGCAGAAAATAACTTACAGCTACTCCAAGAATGGTGCTGGTGCCGAACAAATAAAGGAAACTGCCAATAAAGTTCAGTAATTTGGCACCACTGATATTTGCAAGATCAAAGTTCTGAATTGCATTGAACAACACAACAGAAGTTGCGTCATTGACAACACCTTCACCAAACACAAGGCTGTACAAGAAGGGTGTCTCATCTTGGCTTAACACCTGCAAGGTGCAAACAGAATCTGTGGCCGAGAATATTGCCCCAAGTGCTGAAATTTAAGATATACAAGAGTCAGAAAGAAAGAACTGTATATGGGCAATGGAAGTGTTTAACTTTCGTAATGAACTTACCGAGATAGTCTCCAAGCTCAAGTGCGCCAATATTAAGCCTTGATACTAGTCCTAGAGCGCCTGTAAGATCAAATGCGAGTTAGGGAGGCAAAAACCCAGAAACTGACTATCATGGTAAAAATGAAATTTGGGAGCAAACCTACCAAGGGATATTACAGAAAAAGAGATCAAGGTGCCAACTGCACCAAATAGTGTAATAGTAATGAAGTTTCGAAAGAACTGTTTCTTCTTCACTTGGAACCTGGCTTACAGGGAAAGAAAAAAATGGGAGTGAGTTGTACATATAGGTTCTTATAGTGCCAGATACTCAGCAAATTATACATGACATATCACCTAAATTATACATGACATATCACCTACACTCTTAATGTCAAATACTCAGTGGAATAATTGCAGATTTATGTTTGACAGCACACCATAGTTGCTTTACTACTGATGAAGTGTTCTAGGAGAGGGAATCTTTTTTGGATTTTAGCTCAGAAAGCTCCAAAGAAAAAAAAATATATCAAAATCAAAAGAGGTCCTAAAACAGTAACCAAATACATCTAATGCTCCTGTGTTATTTTTTTTAAAGGTAAACAGCAGGAGCTATGCCTTTCAATTAAGAATGCTCCCATGTTAACTAGAAGGAAAAGAAGGGGAGAGGGGGAAATTCCAAGCACATGGATGGTAGTAACAGCTCTCTTGAACTACAATTCTTATTAAAATCATAGCAAATTTCTGAATCAAGAATGTGAGGCCCAAATCAACTTCTTAATTGTCAGAATCTTCTTTATTTGTCCTTTGTTTATTTATGTAGGAAAAAACTGATAAATTGTAACAAATAATCCTTTATGTAGGAAAAACTGATAAGTTGTAACAATGAATAAAATAATGGCACCATAACGCTAGAGCATAGCATCAATCAATTGCACGAATTCCATACCCTGCATTAAATATGATGGGCGGCAGCAGGTAGATAAAGAAGAGGTCCTCGCTGAACACCAGCACGCGCGAATGCTTCCCGCTCGACGCGAACAGGATGATCGCTCCGGTTCCCAGCCCCTGCAAAGCCACGAGCATCATCAAATAGGCCAAGATCACCCTCAATTCCCAACAGACAACATTTGCAATACCAAGATCCCAGCGCACAAGCAGAGCCAAAAAAAAAAGCGAGAAAGAGGGACTCACGATGAAGAGCGCGGTGATGGACTCGTTCATCCAGCGGTTCTCCTCGAGGAGGTGGCCGACGATGATGCAGACGCACATGAGCGACACGAACAGCCCCACCGCCGCGATGGAGGCGTAGTCCGCCGGCGGGTCGCCGAGCGCCATCGCCGCCGCAGCCCCCAGCCCCATCGCCGGCTCACAGCTCCGCTAATCCACCCCCAACCAACCCTAGAAGCTTTACCACCGCGCCCCTACTTGACCCGACCTCTAAACACCCGATTCCCTCTCAGCTTGCCTTCCAAGCAACACCGCCGCCCGCACGCAACCCGCTATGCCGGAAAAAAAAAGGCCCCACCCAGCCCGGATCGTGTCCGAGGAAGGGCAATGGATCTGCTATGCCGCCGGAATTGACGAAACCCGGCGACTCTACGCGTGCGTGCGTGCGCGCGCGCCCGTGGCCAGGAGGACTCTGCGACTCCGGAAGCCCGGTGGACTGTGTATGTAGACGCAAATCGGGGGCCGATGACGCAATGACGGAAGACGGATCCGGATGCGGAGATCCCGGCGCGGGCGGCGGGTATCGGAGGGAATCTCCGCGACGCGCCTCTCCGATTCGGGGAGGGTTTATCGGCGGGGCCGGTGGCGGGTGGCGCGCTACGGCGAACTCGTAGTCGTAGTCGAGGAGGAGAGGAGATACGATTCGAACGGGATTTGTTCGGAAATTATATTAAATTAAACAAACGAAAAATATTCTGGGATTTTTTCTGATTGGGCTTTTGATTTTTGATTTGATTATTTCCGGAAGTGACGCGAAGAGACGGGGAGGGGAGTAGGGGACTACCGGACGCGGTGCCTTGGTGGGGGTGGCCCACGTGTCGGTGGCACGGGGGGCGGTTGCTGCTGCCGCGCGGGCGGCGCGGCGCGGGAGGGGGAACCGGGGAAGTGGCCATGCCATGTGAGGGAACACGTGGGGGCCAGGCAGCGCTACAGATTGGGCCCACCGTGCAGTAGGTCCCTTCTCGGTCGGTTGGTTAACCTGGGACTCTGGGGCCCACGCATCCTGTAACAACCCACAAATTTCTACCCCAAAATCCCAACCATAAATTTTTTTTTTCTTTTCTTTTCACCTTGCATGATGAGTGAGACAACCTACTTGTTTTCACCCTTAAACATATGCATTAACATTTATAATGGACCATTATGATTAGTAGCATAGTAAGCAACTAACTAACCAATTAATAAGCATATGTGATTTGGCTCTTCTTGGATTTCTCGTGTGAAATGCATCAAAACATATATATAAACTTTGCAAAGCATGTTACGTGACAAATCCATAACCTAAGATCAATATTTGGATTAAGGAGCAACACTAGCATTGAGTTAATTAGAAATGAAATGGAGAAACGGTAAACGAACTGGCTGGGCCGAAACCCTTTGCGCAGCCCAGCTAACCGCCGGAGGGAAAATCACTGCACGGCCATTGCGGCCCGGCGTCACCACGCGTGCACAGCACGGCCCAACCGCGCGCGGAGCGGCCCTGCCATCGCGTGCGCCCGCTCGCCTCCGCGCCGAGACCCTGACACACTGGCCCTACGCGTCAGCGAGCACCACCTCTGTTCTTCTTCTTGCGCAAGCCGGAAGGAAGAGCACGGCAACGGCGGCGGCCCCCACCGTGCCACCTCGGCCGACCGCGGCTAACAAACCCCTAACAAACTAGGGAATCTCGTCCCCTGCGATTTGAATTGGAGACGTGTGGAATCGGAGTGTCTCGTAACTCTTTGATCAAGGTTGCGCGGCCAATCCGCCCTCCGCCGTGACACGCACCCGTGCCTATATAAACCGAGCCCTCGCCGGAACCCCTGGGTTCCCAGCAAGCGTCGCCACACCGTGGCGCACTCACCACACCACACAGCCGAGAGGAGAGAGTAGCGAAGGAGCGGAGCCGTGGAGGATCGGGCGCCGCCGCGGAATTCGTCGGCGCCGAGGAAGAGGACCGCGAGCGGAGCACGGGGTGAACCAGGAGCTACACGGCACTGCAACCGGAGCTACACGGCCTCGAATTGCCCTGCACCGCTATCCTATCTTCACCGCCACCACGGTAAGCCTCAGGCCACCTTCGCCATCTTCGTCCTCTACATCGGCCATGGCGCCCGTACCGGAGCGCGCAGGCCAGAGCCTCTACCGGCTCGGAGCGAACTCACGCCACCGCGCACACGTTGATGCCTCATGAACCGCACTCCGAACTAGGTAGGGAGACCGAGCTCACGGCGATGAAACGAATGCACGTCGCCGCGGACTGACGCGCCGCGGCGAACCGGTGTCCCAAACGCTACAGCTCACAAGAGACGATGCGGGACAGCCGATGGTGATCACCACTCGAAGTAGAATCCCGTGCACACTTTAGTTGAAGCCATAGACCAAGGAGCACTCTAGCCGAGAGGGCGAAACGCCGTGACCATGCGCGACGTCGCGGCTGGGCATGCCGTGGCGAACCTGTGCTCCAGTTGCCACGGGCCTTGAGTTGGGAAACTAACTGGCCGCATAGCATCACCCAGTGATGGAGAACACCGTGCGCGCCGTAGAATTAACTGGTGCCTGTTAATGAGCTTGTCCCGATGTCGCATGGTCGCGCCGCTGTGTGCCGCCGTGCGGGATCATACACGTGGAGTAGCTGCCGGGATTACCGATGTCAGCAGCATGATCTGGAGGCAGTAGAGGGGATGGGAAGGAGACCGTATGATTGAATTTGGTTGGGGAGGAGCGGAACTAGCCAAACGGCATAACACCGCCGCGGCTCCGCCGCCAAGTCACCCACGCTGGCCGATAGGATCACCAGAACACGGAATTGGTGGCTTGGATCGATCCGCCGTAGAAGCACGATCACGCTGGAGCACAGAATCGAGTCCGGGGAGGCGAAGTCGAGCACCGGCGCAAGCGCGCCGTTGGCGGGGCACCGCCGTAACAAAACAGAGGAGAAAGGGGGAGAGAACTCCGACACGCCCGAGGCTCGAGGCTGAGGGAGGCCTCGGTGCAAAAATCCGTTCCCGCCCGAGGCTCGAGGCTGAGGGAGGCCTCGGTGCAAAAATCCGTCTCGCCCGAGGCTCGAGGCTGAGGGAGGCCTCGGTGCAAAAATCCGTCTCGCCCGAGGCTCAAGGCTGAGGGAGGCCTCGGAGCAAAGATCCGCCTCGCCCGAGGCGCAAGGCTCGAGAGAAGCCTCAGAGCAAAACACCGATTCGCCCGAGGCTCGAGGGTAACGTCCTCGGCATCACCGTCCGAGGTAGGCCTCGACTTAGGTAGCCTCGATAGGGACGCGAACAGAAGCGTCCGAGATGACGTAATGCTGACGTCATGCTGACATCAGCATCCGTTGACCGAGTCAACGCTGACCGCGGACCCACCTGACATATTGTACAGACGCACCAGCCAATTAGTTTTGGACACGTGTCATCACCTGGTTAAATCGGCCATTTGTTATTTTCAGAAAATAGAATAAACTTCAGAAATCCATAACTAATTCATATGGACTCCAAAAATAGTGGTTCAAGTTGCTAAATTCATCTAAAATCGAGATCTACCTAATGGTACCATGTTTGAGTGCATTTGGATTTTTTGAATGTTCATTCGTTCTTTGTGCTATTCTATAGATGTCGCTAATGCGACCGTTTTCGTACGTTTTCAGAGCCGGAAGGGACGCCTGACAACGAGGATCACGACTACGAGGAGGAACAAGACAACGATCAATCTCAAGGTGCCACAGCCCATCCAACCTCGTAGATCCCATTACGCATGCTACATTTCTAATCTAATGATGCTCAGTATAGGACTTGCATGATAGATTTACTTGTAAGCCCATACCTTGACGCAACCTATTCCCTGCTACCCAGCTGTTAGGATAGACACACGCGCTGTAAATACTATCTCGAATATATTTATTTATGCTACGGTGAAAACCGGTGCATATTGTTATACGGTGTATATTGGGGAGTGTGTTGCGTGTGTTTTTGGTGAGTATGGTGGTGAGGGTTGTGTCCCGGAATATATGACGAGCCTGGTGCGAGTCTTGCCATGGAGCATATCTGGGTGCCCCTGTGGTATGAAACCTGTGGTGGGTTAAATGGTGACATGAGGTGGATCTGGGTGTGAGCCGCTGGTGGAGCCCAGATCAGGAGCGTGCTGTGGTGGCACATATAATGAAAACATTTGAGTAGACATTCCGGCTTAGTCAACCTAGGTGGAACGGGGACCTGACCACGGGGAATACCTTTACATGCCACTCGCTCCTTATGGACGGGGACGGTCGGACTACCTGGTAGGGTAATGCCACTACTGCTAGGCGAGAGAGTGCGAGGAAGGTACGGGTATCAGAGTCCCACACCCTTCTGAGACGATCACGGCCCCCACTTCGGGAGAGGGAACGTGACTTCACAGACTTAGCCATCCCAGACAGACTTGGGATGATTCCAGGGCTGAGTGGTAGGGTGGCATTACTCTAGGCTGGCAAGCGGCCGGTATCCGCCTAGGCACATCCGGGGTGCTGATGATGGCGATCTTGTGGTTATTGTAGAACCTCTGCACAGTGTATGGTTGATCGATCGATACGTTAGCCAACTTGTTGGCTGCGGACCTTTTCCCTGACTTGTTTCCGACTAGTGAGAGCTCCTCTTTTCTCCCTCTGGTAAGAGTGTGCCGGCCGTGAGTCAGGTGAGACTGCGGGCCGTTGAGACGAAGGCTGGGAGGGAGCTGGCCTCTGTCGACTGAGCGAGAGTATGTGTGTGTATGTGTGGGGAATTGGTGATGAATATGGTGATATGGTGAACTGGTGAAACATGATAAACATATATACTATTACGATACTATTATGCATAGGAAAACCAGCCTAGTAGGTCTGCTTTTCTTTTACCTGGTGCACCTACTACCACATATAAATCATTTAGGATGGGAAAGTGTGGCCAGTACAAATCGTACTGAAAAATTGAGGTTTCAGGTTCCGAGGTGGAGTATCATTCCGAGGAGTTCGTTGATTAGGGGATTTTCGCCTCTACGCTCGAGTGTGGAGTTCGATCACGCTTCTTCGTCTACTTCAAGCTGTTCCGGATGCTGTTTATTTAAATTTTCAGCCTTTTTGGCGATGTAATAAATGTAATAACGTACTATGTACTTTTATTACTCGAAGTATGGATTGTGATAATCGACTGGATTACCGGGTAATTTGACTCGAAAGAGTTTTATTACACGTGACTCTGTGGATTTTTCCTTCGTGAAAAATCAGGCCATTTCAGTTGGTATCAAAGCCATACTTGACCTTAGGACGAAACCCCTAGAAAATGGACGTTAGAAACAGGAAGCCACCCTCCTTCGGTTATATACCGACCCTGCATTTACTTTTTCAATGCAAGGCTTATCTTACTATGGACTTGCTAACCTTAGCTTTTGATACGTGCAGATGGAGACAACCCCAGTGTATCCGCCGCTAGGACCTTTGCTCAGCCTTACTGCAAAGTGTGTTTCCAACGGCGAAGGGATCGCAGGAATTCCACTTACCCTGCGTGAAGTCCTTGTGGCACTAGGAGTCCCAGTTGATCAAATTATGTATACTTGCTCTGGAGAGCCAGCACTTGAGGGCGGACTCAGGGCACCTATAGTGGCCAGACTGGAGATACCCGCAAGTCAAACCCTGCCATCCGTTCCAGTTTACTCAGAGATGGTGATTGGAGAGACCATTGATGAGTGCGTGCAGGCTGTGTCCTTTCAAGCACTCAAGGTTGTAACACGAGACAACAGAGACCACTTGAAGAATACAGAGTTCCGGGTACTACCCCAGGCCTTGCACCCTCACCTCACCCAGGTTGAGCAAGAGCATGCTTACACCCAGTCTGTGCTTGCCGAAGCCGATCCCTGCCTACGCACCACAGCTTACCATTTGTATGACCTGAACAACTATGCAAGTCACCTTGAGCTCAAACAGACTGCAGCTCGCAACCACCTGATGGAGTGCCAGGAAGCGACCAAGATTGAGAGATCCGTTCAGGAGGAACTAAGAGCTACTATAGCAAAACTACAAGACAAGTTGGAGCGACAAGAGGAACGGCACAAGGCGGAAGTGGCAGATCTGCGATACAAGGCTGCAGATTTGGGAAACGACAACTGGTTTCTGGACTGTCGAGTGCTGGAATTGCAAAGAAACTTGGAAGAAAGAACGGAAGCATTAAACCAGAGTTGGAACCGGAAGAAGAATCAAGGCATGGAGTTTCTAAAACTTCAAAACAAGGTGAAGGCCCTGAAACAAGAAGTCAAGGAGATGCAGGTGAAAGCGCTGCGTAACCAAGGCCACCTGATAGAATATGTCAAGAACACAGAGTACTTACAAGAGAAATGCGAGCGAACTCGGGATGCCTGGAAGAAGTCAGACAGAAAATGACTCAGGGAGATGAAGAGCATCTGGGAGAAACTACCCAAAGAAGAACGCGTCAAAATCCGACCCAGGACTGAGGATTTTGAGCTGGCACCCACCCGACTCAACCTCGACGCTTGCCCTGTTCTACCTGGAGCCAAGCCTACTGAAGAGCTTGCCGAAGCGCTTAAGTATGTAGCCCGACTCCACAAGACTAACGAGGACATCGAAGCTGAGGACAGTCGCTTCCCGGAAGCAGTGTTCGGGCAGGAGTAGGTGTGAGTGATGACCCTGCGTGGTCATGTGATGAGTTCCAGTGTGTGTCACCCATGAGATGTATTCCAGAGTTGTACCCACGATGCGTAGTACGAATAAATTATTTATTAAATAAGACAAACATGTTATGAGTGTTCGGATTTTATTGCGTCTTCTGGATCTTTATCGCTTCTTTGTTTGAGTGCAGGATAGAATAATGATTTCTTTAAATCGTTGAAATGACTCCAATAAAACTTGAAAGCAATGTTTAAACAATTAATATATATACTAAAACTCTATCTATTCTATGACACAGATGTCGCTACGCCGCTCAGTACGTCTGAGCCACCCGCGTGATCTGACTCCTGAACCCGCTGTAAGAGCTGGGCGATTCCGTGGACGAGGACGCGGAGCTGGAAACGGTCGTGGCTGTGGAGGAAGACGTAGAGTACCATTCAATATGGAGCAGACGCCACCACCAGCAGAGGATGACCATGTTCCCGCTGATGATCACGTGCCAATCGGCGCGGCACCACCGCCTCCACCACCGCCAGCACCACCAAGTCTGGCTGAAGTGATGGCTCATCAGACTCAGCTGCTAGCTGCACTCGTAGAGGGTGCAAATCGTCGCAATGGTGGTCAATACCATGACTTTCAAAGGAAGCTTGAGGGATTCATCAAGCTCAGACCACCTACCTATGATGGCACCGATCCTGATCCACTCGCCGCCAACGACTGGCTACGTGAGATGGAAAAGAAACTCGACCTTACCATGCTGTCCGATGAAGAGTGTGTTGGAGCCGCAACCCATCAGCTCACTGGTGCAGCCCGCGCCTGGTGGGACAGTTTCAGTGACTCTCATGAAAATCCAGCTGGGATTACTTGGGATGAATTCGTAGAAGCTTTCACTGAATATCACGTTCCTGAAGGCATAGTGCAAGCTAAGGCGGAAGAATTTCGTAACATTAAAATGGGGAATGAGAAGGTAACTGAGTACACCACTCGCTTCACCAACCTACTTCGCTTTGCGCCACTTTCTATAGTGACCAGCGAAGAAGAGAAGTTGTACTACTACCGCAAGGGTCTCAGTTCTCGCATCAAGGTGAATATGGGAGGAGTTAAGAGTCACACTCTGCGCGACCTCATAGATCGCAGCATCCAGATCGAAAAGGATCGGAATGAAGCTGGAGAAGAGTTCAGAGAGAGGAAGCGCAAAGCAGATGGCTCCTTTCGTCACCCTGAGCGCAAGAAGGCACGAATGACCCATGTTACCAGCTACTCTCGCCCTGGATCCAGTAGGAGCGGAGGCTCACATTCTGCTCAATACTCTCGCTCATACCAAGACCGTACTCCGGCTCGTACTCAGGATCGTTCAGGGAGCTTTCGTGCGTCACAAGACCGTACTGCTCAGAATCGCACCACGCAGAACACTCCTACTTGGAAGGCAACCGCACCAACTTCCACCAGCGGTATGTCTTGGACATGTTTCAAGTGTGGACAAGCCTGGCCACAAGATTGCCAACTGTCCAGAAAATGCCAAAGCCCCGAAGGCACCACCAAGAGCTCAACCCCAACCCCGGGAATCTGCTTCCCGTGGTCGCCTTACTCACCTGAATGCTGAGGATGCCCAAGATGCCCCAGATGTGGTGTACGGTATGTTTTTGGTTAACGGCATTAGAGCATCAGTTCTTTTCGATTCAGGAGCTACATGTTCTTACATATCATCAAAGTTTGCACATGAGCATTGCATTCCGGTCAGCCCACGCCAACTTCCAATCATAACTAGCTCACCCTTAGGAGACCTAAAAAGTACCCATATATGTAAGGGAGTGAAATTAACCATTGAGGGATTAGTTTTCACAGCCGACCTGACCCTACTACCTTCTACCAGCTTAGAGGTTATTTTAGGAATGGACTGGTTAACCAAGCACCGGAGTATTATATCCTGCTCACCCAGATACATTCAAATAACTCATCCAACAGGCCAAGCAGTGCGATGCACACCCCAAGCCGAGAAAACCGCTGCCCTTCTATGTGCCCTTAAAACCAAGGTTACACCCGGGAACAAACCTTTGACAGTAGATGATGTGCCCGTAGTCAGAGATCATGCCGATGTGTTTCCAGAAGAAATACCAGGGATGCCCCCGGAACGGGAAGTGGAGTTTGTGATTAATTTGTTGCCGGGAACAGGGCCTATAGCCAAAAGACCATATCGCATGTCTGTTGATGAATTGGCAGAATTAAAGAAACAATTGAAGGAACTTGCTGATAAGGGATATATCAGGCCTAGTGCATCACCTTGGGGTTCTCCTGTACTGTTTGTGAGGAAGAAGGATGGCACAATGAGGATGTGTGTTGATTATAGGAGCCTGAATGCGGTGACTATCAAGAACAAATACCCGTTGCCGAGGATTGATGACCTGCTAGATCAGTTGCGAAATGCTAAGTACTTTTCTAAGATTGACCTCCGATCAGGGTATCATCAGATGAGGATCAGAGAAACTGATATTTCCAAAACAGCTTTTGTCACGAGGTATGGACAGTATGAGTTCACAGTGGTACCATTTGGACTCACAAATGCACCTGCTTATTTCATGAACATGATGAATAAGGTGTTTATGGAGGAGTTAGATAAGTTTGTCATAGTATTCATTGACGACATTCTTATATACTCAGCCACAGCGGAAGAGCATGAGCTGCATTTGAGGACTGTACTTGAAAGATTGGCACAAAATCTGCTCTATGCTAAGTTCAGCAAATGTGAGTTCTGGCTTGAAGAAGTGGCATTTCTGGGGCACGTACTATCAGCCGAAGGAGTAGCTGTTGACCCCACGAAAATAGAAGCAATCAGAGATTGGGAATCACCACGTAATGTGAGTGAAATCAGAAGCTTTCTGGGATTGGCGGGATATTATCGCCGATTCATTGAGAATTTCTCAAAGATTGCCCGCCCGATGACCAATCTGTTGAAAAAGACACAGGACTTTGTGTGGTCAGATGAATGTGAGAATAGCTTTCTTGAGCTAAAGAAGAGACTCACTACCACTCCTGTGTTAGCTCTGCCAGATATCAATCAGAGCTTCGTAGTCTATTGTGATGCCTCCCGTCAAGGACTCGGGTGTGTCCTGATGCAGAATGGAAAGGCTATAGCATATGCCTCCCGACAGCTGAAAGATCACGAGCAGCGATATCCCACTCATGACCTCGAACTTGCAGCTGTGGTACATGCACTAAAGATTTGGAGGCACTACTTGATAGGCAACAAGTGCGATATTTACACTGATCACAAGAGCCTGAAATATTTCTTTACTCAAGAAGACCTAAATATGAGGCAGCGCCGATGGCTCGAACTTATTAAGGACTATGATCTAGAAATTCACTATCACCCAGGAAAGGCTAACGTTGTGGCAGATGCGCTCAGCCGCAAGAGTTATTGCCACGCCCTGATAACCAAATCTGTGTCAGCAGAACTGAAGGAGGAAATTGACCACTTTCAGATAGAAATCTTACCTCATGGGCTGCTGAATGAGTTACGGGTTCAATACAACCTCACAGACAGAATCCGCAAGGCTCAGGAAAATTGTGAGGAAATGAAGTATATCCGGGGCTTGATGAAGCTTGGGTATCGCACCGATCACCGAGAAGATGAGCAAGGAACTCTTTGGTACAAGGATCGAATATGTGTACCCACTAACCTGGAGCTTCGTAATGAAATATTGACTGAGGCACATAGCTCTAAGTATAGCATTCACCCTGGAGGAGCCAAAATGTACCAAGATTTGAAGAAACACTTCTGGTGGAAAGGCATGAAAACCTCTGTAGCAGAACACGTGGCAAAATGCGACACATGCAGCAGGGTTAAAGCTGAGCATGGAAGACCCGCAGGATTACTCAAACCACTAGATATACCACATTGGAAATGGGAATGTATAACCATGGATTTTATTGTTGGACTCCCAAGAACACAAAAAGGGAGCAACGCTATTTGGGTAATCGTGGATCGGTTAACCAAAGTTGCTCACTTCATACCTGTTCAGGCCACTCACCATACCGACAAGCTAGCTGACCTGTATATGGAGCATGTCCTTAAACTTCATGGGGCACCATCAAGCATCGTGTCTGATCGAGGACCACAATTTACTTCTCAATTTTGGAAATCCTTGCATAAGGCAATTGGGACGAAACTTGATTACAGCACAGCTTACCACCCACAAACCGACGGGCAAACAGAAAGAGTAAATCAGATACTGGAAGATATGCTCCGAGCCAGTGTGCTAAATTACGGCAAGGATTGGGAGAAATGCCTAGCACATGCAGAATTTGCATATAACAACAGCTACCAGGCTAGCATCAAGATGTCCCCATTTGAGGCCTTGTACGGAAGACCATGCCAGACTCCGTTAATGTGGTCTAACCCTGGAGAAAGATCACTCTTTGGACCCACAAAAATAAGGAAGCAGAGGAAGGGGTGAATCAGGTTCGAGAAAATCTAAAGATAGCACAAACTCGATACAAGAGTTACGCAGATAAAAGGCGAAGAGACCTCGCATTTGAGGTAGGAGATTTTGTTTACCTAAAAGTATCTCCACTTCGGGGCACCGTCAGATTTCATAAGAAAGGGAAAGCTTGCACCAAGATTCGTGGGACCATATCAAATTACTGAGAAGGTTGGAAAGCTTGCATATGAACTAAACCTACCTAAAGAGTTAATAGGGGTACATCCTGTGTTCCACGTATCTCAGCTACGTAAATGTTTACGAGTACCAGAAGAGGTTGTGCCCACTAATGCACTTGATTTACAAGATACACTCGAGTATAGAGAACATCCAATCAAGATATTGGGTTGGGACACAAAAGAGACCCGAAGCAAGATTATCGGAATGTGTAAAGTTCAGTGGAGTAACCACACTGAAAGAGAAGCAACGTGGGAGAAAGAATCCGATCTACGAGTACAATTTCCCTACCTATTCGCCGGGTACGTATCGGTTTAATCTCGGGGTCGAGATCCTAATAAGGGGGGAGGACTGTAACAACCCACAAATTTCTACCTCAAAATCCCAACCATAAAATTTTTTTTTTCTTTTCTTTTCACCTTGCATGATGAGTGAGACAACCTACTTGTTTTCACCCTTAAACATATGCATTAACATTTATAATGGACCATTATGATTAGTAGCATAGTAAGCAACTAACTAACCAATTAATAAGCATATGTGATTTGGCTCTTCTTGGATTTCTTGTGTGAAATGCATCAAAACATATATATAAACTTTGCAAAGCATGTTACGTGACAAATCCATAACCTAAGATCAATATTTGGATTAAGGAGCAACACTAGCATTGAGTTAATTAGAAATGAAATGGAGAAACGGTAAACGAACTGGCTGGGCCGAAACCCTTTGCGCAGCCCAGCTAACCGCCGGAGGGAAAATCACTGCACGGCCATTGCGGCCCGGCGTCACCACGCGTGCACAGCACGGCCCAACCGCGCGCGGAGCGGCCCTGCCATCGCGTGCGCCCGCTCGCCTCCGCGCCGAGACCCTGACACACTGGCCCTACGCGTCAGCGAGCACCACCTCTGTTCTTCTTCTTGCGCAAGCCGGAAGGAAGAGCACGGCAACGGCGGCGGCCCCCACCGTGCCACCTCGGCCGACCGCGGCTAACAAACCCCTAACAAACTAGGGAATCTCGTCCCCTGCGATTTGAATTGGAGACGTGTGGAATCGGAGTGTCTCGTAACTCTTTGATCAAGGTTGCGCGGCCAATCCGCCCTCCGCCGTGACACGCACCCGTGCCTATATAAACCGAGCCCTCGCCGGAACCCCTGGGTTCCCAGCAAGCGTCGCCACACCGTGGCGCACTCACCACACCACACAGCCGAGAGGAGAGAGTAGCGAAGGAGCGGAGCCGTGGAGGATCGGGCGCCGCCGCGGAATTCGTCGGCGCCGAGGAAGAGGACCGCGAGCGGAGCACGGGGTGAACCAGGAGCTACACGGCACTGCAACCGGAGCTACACGGCCTCGAATCGCCCTGCACCGCTATCCTATCTTCACCGCCACCACGGTAAGCCTCAGGCCACCTTCGCCATCTTCGTCCTCTACATCGGCCATGGCGCCCGTACCGGAGCGCGCAGGCCAGAGCCTCTACCGGCTCGGAGCGAACTCACGCCACCGCGCACACGTTGATGCCTCATGAACCGCACTCCGAACTAGGTAGGGAGACCGAGCTCACGGCGATGAAACGAATGCACGTCGCCGCGGACTGACGCGCCGCGGCGAACCGGTGTCCCAAACGCTACAGCTCACAAGAGACGATGCGGGACAGCCGATGGTGATCACCACTCGAAGTAGAATCCCGTGCACACTTTAGTTGAAGCCATAGACCAAGGAGCACTCTAGCCGAGAGGGCGAAACGCCGTGACCATGCACGACGTCGCGGCTGGGCATGCCGTGGCGAACCTGTGCTCCAGTTGCCACGGGCCTCGAGTTGGGAAACTAACTGGCCGCATAGCATCACCCAGTGATGGAGAACACCGTGCGCGCCGTAGAATTAACTGGTGCCTGTTAATGAGCTTGTCCCGATGTCGCATGGTCGCGCCGCTGTGTGCCGCCGTGCGGGATCATACGCGTGGAGTAGCTGCCGGGATTACCGATGTCAGCAGCATGATCTGGAGGCAGTAGAGGGGATGGGAAGGAGACCGTATGATTGAATTTGGTTGGGGAGGAGCGGAACTAGCCAAACGGCATAACACCGCCGCGGCTCCGCCGCCAAGTCACCCACGCTGGCCGATAGGATCACCAGAACACGGAATTGGTGGCTTGGATCGATCCGCCGTAGAAGCACGATCACGCTGGAGCACAGAATCGAGTCCGGGGAGGCGAAGTCGAGCACCGGCGCAAGCGCGCCGTTGGCGGGGCACCGCCGTAACAAAACAGAGGAGAAAGGGGGAGAGAACTCCGACACGCCCGAGGCTCGAGGCTGAGGGAGGCCTCGGTGCAAAAATCCGTTCCGCCCGAGGCTCGAGGCTGAGGGAGGCCTCGGTGCAAAAATCCGTCTCGCCCGAGGCTCGAGGCTGAGGGAGGCCTCGGTGCAAAAATCCGTCTCGCCCGAGGCTCGAGGCTGAGGGAGGCCTCGGAGCAAAGATCCGCCTCGCCCGAGGCGCAAGGCTCGAGAGAAGCCTCAGAGCAAAACACCGATTCGCCCGAGGCTCGAGGGTAACGTCCTCGGCATCACCGTCCGAGGTAGGCCTCGACTTACTCGAGGGACGCGAACAGAAGCGTCCGAGATGATGTAATGCTGACGTCATGCTGACATCAGCATCCGTTGACCGAGTCAACGCTGACCGCTGACCCACCTGACATACTGTACAGACGCACCAGCCAATTAATTTTGGACACGTGTCATCACCTGGTTAAATCGGCCATTTGTTATTTTCAGAAAATAGAATAAACTTCAGAAATCCATAACTAATTCATATGGACTCCAAAAATAGTGGTTCAAGTTGCTAAATTCATCTAAAATCGAGATCTACCTAATGGTACCATGTTTGAGTGCATTTGGATCTTTTGAATGTTCATTCGTTCTTTGTGCTATTCTATAGATGTCGCTAATGCGACTGTTTTCGTACGTTTTCAGAGCCGGAAGGGACGCCTGACAACGAGGATCACGACTACGAGGAGGAACAAGACAACGATCAATCTCAAGGTGCCACAGCCCATCCAATCTCGTAGATCCCATTACGCATGCTACATTTCTAATCTAATGATGCTCAGTATAGGACTTGCATGATAGATTTACTTGTAAGCCCATACCTTGACGCAACCTATTCCCTGCTACCCAGCTGTTAGGATAGACACACGCGCTGTAAATACTATCTCGAATATATTTATTTATGCTACGGTGAAAACCGGTGCATATTGTTATACGGTGTATATTGGGGAGTGTGCTGCGTGTGTTTTTGGTGAGTATGGTGGTGAGGGTTGTGTCGACCAAGCCGGAATATATGACGAGCCTGGTGCGAGTCTTGCCATGGGGCATATCTGGATGCCCCTGTGGTATGAAACCTGTGGTGGGTTAAATGGTGACATGAGGTGGATCTGGGTGTGAGCCGCTGGTGGAGCCCAGATCAGGAGCGTGCTGTGGTGGCACATATAATGAAAACCTTTGAGTAGACATTCCGGCTTAGTCAACTTAGGTGGAACGGGGACCTGACCACGGGGAATACCTTTACATGCCACTCGCTCCTTATGGACGGGGACGGTCGGACTACCTGGTAGGGTAATGCCACTACTGCTAGGCGAGAGAGTGCGAGGAAGGTACGGGTATCAGAGTCCCACACCCTTCTGAGACGATCACGGCCCCCACTTCGGGAGAGGGAACGTGACTTCACAGACTTAGCCATCCCAGACAGACTTGGGATGATTCCAGGGCTGAGTGGTAGGGTGGCATTACTCTAGGCTGGCAAGCGGCCGGTATCCGCCTAGGCACATCCGGGGTGCTGATGATGGCGATCTTGTGGTTATTGTAGAACCTCTGCAGAGTGTATGGTTGATCGATCGATACGTTAGCCAACTTGTTGGCTGCGGACCTTTTCCCTGACTTGTTTCCGACTAGTGAGAGCTCCTCTTTTCTCCCTCTGGTAAGAGTGTGCCGGCCGTGAGTCAGGTGAGACTGCGGGCTGTTGAGACGAAGGCTGGGAGGGAGCTGGCCTCTGTCGACTGAGCGAGAGTATGTGTGTGTATGTGTGGGGAATTGGTGATGAATATGGTGATATGGTGAACTGGTGAAACATGATAAACATATATACTATTACGATACTATTATGCATAGGAAAACCAGCCTAGTAGGTCTGCTTTTCTTTTACCTGGTGCACCTACTACCACATATAAATCATTTAGGATGGGAAAGTGTGGCCAGTACAAATCGTACTGAAAAATTGAGGTTTCAGGTTCCGAGGTGGAGTATCATTCCGAGGAGTTCGTTGATTAGGGGATTTTCGCCTCTACGCTCGAGTGTGGAGTTCGATCACGCTTCTTCGTCTACTTCAAGCTGTTCCGGATGCTGTTTATTTAAATTTTCAGCCTTTTTGGCGATGTAATAAATGTAATAACGTACTATGTACTTTTATTACTCGAAGTATGGATTGTGATAATCGACTGGATTACCGGGTAATTTGACTCGAAAGAGTTTTATTACACGTGACTCTGTGAATTTTTCCTTCGTGAAAAATCAGGCCATTTCACATCCCACTGGGTAAGTGCGGTCCCACGCGTCAGTGGCTGGCCTGGGCGGCGCGTTCCGGGCCGTTCGTGCGTCCGAAGGCCCGGGAAAATTCCCTCGCCGCCGGCGATCGCCGGAGCCGGAAGGAGCCTCGGCGCCGATGGAGTCTGGACCGATTTTGCCTGGCCGGATCGCAGGTGAGAGAGGCTCTGGATTCCGCGGAACTTTCTCCCCAATTTGGCCATTTCCTCCTTATCCCCGCGCGGTCAGCCAGCGCAAGGTAGAGGCAGGGATGGATGGGCGGCGAATGGACACCCTGGTGTCCGATCCCGAGACATGGCGTCACCATCTTCGATTATTGTGGCTGTGGTTGTCCCTGATTATCAGCTCACCTCTCCTCTTGTAAACGGTACAGCGAAAGGGCTGCTTGCACTGCCATGAGGATCAAGGAACTTGCCAGCCTAGGATCTACGACTGGCTTGTTAAGTCATTTATTTAGGTGTATGATACTGACTGAGGCTTCATTTACATTTCTGTGTCTGCCTGTCTGGCCCAGATGATTGGTTCTGTCTAGACCTCTCTTGGTCACTACATTATCCTTTAAGATTTCCCTTGCAAGTTGCAACTGTTCCAAATTCCATCAGAAGAACCATTCTTGGTGGAAACCAGTTGATTATTGTGGACTGACTCTGGTTCTCACAATGTTTAGTTTCTGAATATTCAGAATGCTATAACAGCAGCACATGGAACATGGAACTTAGGATTTATTTATGCCTCAGCTTTCACTCCCGTAAATTCAAGTTGTTACTCAAAGTCATCAGAATTGACATTTGTCAAGATCAAGACCAGAATCGGCGTGAGTCACGGATGGCTTGTCAGTAAGGCCAACTGGTGCAAAGAGAAACGAGACATGGTCAGCTATTCGGAGTATTCATGTGACAAACAAAAAGGATTCCTGTGTGACTTCCACAGTTCCACTATAATCCATCCCTGAGCATTAGAATATTTTTCGTGAGATACCACATTGGAACTTGAGTTCACCCTCGTTTCTTCTCTTTTACCAAGCCACTGCAACCTGTTTTATTGAAAACAATGTACATTTCAGTACAGCCCTAATTTTTTTAGATAGAAAAAAAGACTCCTTTACTGATTGCTTGGTTTCCTAGCTGCAGTTCCATGGATGGAGTTGCAATTTACAGAAGCAGGGAAGTCAGACCACTACCAAGGTATGTGGGCACCTTTGTTTGTCTTCTGATTCAGGGGGACTGCGAATGCAAGCGGGTGGGATGGTGGATCATGATTAAATGGGTCTTTTCCTGAAGAGTTGGTAGTTACAGAAGAGTCCGGATCCTAGGACATACGTCACCTTCTTTTGTTTCTATGGCTCTGAACAATACTTGTCCTGCCAACATGTGGATAATTTAGATCCTGTTTAGTTTTCCCAAATTTCCCCAAATTTTTCCAGATTCTCCGTCACATCAATCTTTAGATGTATGCATGGAGCATTAAATATAGGTAAAAAAATAACTAATTGTACTTTTAGTATGTACATGTCGAGACGAATCTTTTGAGCCTAGTTAATCTATATTTGGACAAAGTTTGTCAAATAACAACGAAATTGCTATAGTACTTTTCCCAAAAATTTTCCGGAAATAAACAAACCATTAATGTATCTCTAAGCAAGTTGGGGAAATTTGCGACCCTTATGCTCCAATTCACACGGGCAAGTTGTAGCTGCATTAAATGCCTATTTTTTCTGATCAAGCACAATGGTTGATCGTTTGTGTGGATACCGTACTTGTGAAATAAGCACCTAGGTTTGGATCATGCATCATGGTTATTCATTTGTTCTGAATGGCTAGTTTGTTAGTTTACTTTTTCCATCTGGCAGAGTGTGTCTAGGGAAGATTAATTTTGGATCTTGGTTGCAACAAACATGTCAAAAAAACATATGAAGCTAGATTGCTAGAATGTAGTTGCATTGCCTATTTTACAATAATGAAACAGGTGTTTTTTTTTTCAACCCACAGTACAAGTCCTTTGTTACTTCTAATTTTATCCACTAGACTCGAACCTCTAAGTCTGAACTGTGGTGTCCAAAATGTTATATACTTTCTGTAGATGAAGAATCATAGAAGTCATTTCAGAATGCTATATTTATGATACATTAGGATTTTTTTCTTAAAAAATTCCAGATTCATTGCAACTAGAAGCATTAGTAAGTCCAATTACAATTTCATTTCCATTTACCATATTCCTCACATCATTTTGCCCTTCCATGTCAAACCAAAAACAAAAGACGAAGGGCCTCCAATAGTTACAGCAGTCAAGAACTATGAAGTTAAAATCATAAAAGACGAAGCACCAACAAAAACCACAAACAGCTTTCAGAATCCTTTCACCCTTAAAACAAGTTAAAATCAGAACTGTCCAATCAGTATTTATGTAAGGTTATGTTAGGCTAGACATCCTTCTCCTGTGTTGATGTAAGGGTGCTCTTTGAACCGGTTTGGAGCCAAAGCTTTCCCTTCGCCGCGGTGCTGATGCAGCTGTCGAGTCGATGCTGTTGTTACTTATGTTGATCTGATCAGACTTGACTGGCAAGCACTTCATCTTGGGCATACTGGATGAGAATGCCACTGACCTAGCCTTAGCTGCATTCTTGCAGCTGGAGTAGCTGAATGACTGGCTCCCACTCAGCTCAGCTGGATATCTGTTTACTGACTTTGTCAGCCTCGGCTTACTGACAAAATGGCTTCCCGCACTATGTCTTTGCCGGCTGCAGACTGTCGAAGACATGAAGTGAGGAGCTGAACCATGAGATAGCCTGCTCTTTGCCTTCTCTGTTGCGTGTGGGCTCTCTGTGGCATCAATGTGGCCTACCACTAGAGTGCTTCTCGGTGATCCCTTCTCATCACTAAGAGCCTGACAAACAGATGAAGTGAGCTTCTTCTTCTCTTCAAGTGAGATCTCTGCTCTCCTTATTTGTTCATTGAGATACTTCAGCTCTTCGTCAGCATTACAGATTTCCTTGTCGAGCTCTGTGAGCCGCTTCTTCTTCAACATTTTCAGATCCTACATCAGAAAGGAGCATCTTTATATATAATGAAACTTTTGCCATGGTGGTAACAATTGCTCCTTCCATTTGTATACTTACTTCTGGAATTTCTCTATTTGTTTCGATTGATCTGGCTCGTTTCGCAAAGTTCAGGGAACAGACCGTCTCACCAACATCGTCCTCAGAAAGGCTGACATGCACCACCATTAGAACTTTCGAACCATCACCTGTTATTTAGATATTCAATATAATAATGTCAGATTTATCTTGTTGCCAGGGTAAGCTTGCTGTTTCTGCAAAACCTTTTTTTGGTAAAAGAAAATTCTTCAATTTCATCTAAAAGATGTTCCATACCAAGCGAGTCACTGAGAATCTGGGTAAGCTTGCTGTTTCTGCACAATTAAAAGAAAAATATTTTTAATATAGACGAAAGCACTGATGAGTAACTGCAATATATGATTGAAATGTTGAAGTTTTTCAGACCATTAGAAATTAATACGGTAAGATTAACTGAATAATCAGCTGTTACCTGTAAGGAACATGACTCCTCTTTCTCCTAAGTGCAGCAATGACATCTCCAAGTGCTGATAGGGAGAGGTTTATGGCCTTGCCCTCATCCATGGTCAACCCAGATGCACCAGTCTTCAGCAACCGCTCGCTGCCACCAAGATCGATGAGCCAGAGCTTGCTGACTTCTTCAGTGGCTCCATGCCTCCGTATGGTAATCCTTGTCAAGCTACACATAGACAGAGCTAAGGCACATAAAATTGGGCACTGTTCAAATAACCAAAACAGCGGCGACTGAAAATTGGTAACTGGAACAGATTGGCAACCCCACCAGTGCGACCGGCTCGAGGCGTCATTGACGTTTGTCCAAGATGTTGATCGGGCTCGCCGTCCTCTACAGTACCACTGGTTGGCTTTCTTCAGGTCTGGTATTGAGACATCCGTCAGCCCCTCAACTTCCACAGCACCACTTTTTGTTGCTAGTATGCTGAGATTACTGAAGTATACAGAGAAAATGGACATAAAAAATTTCCATATTGAGAACTGGTGATCTTTCTTCATGATTTACTGGTGAGCTTTTCGTTTTAAAAAACTTAGAGGTGAACTGATAGTCTTACCATGCTGTGTTACATTCTGTTGACCTGAAGAGAGGCTGCCTTGGTGCCAACAAGTCCTTGAGACTGCCCAAGTAGACCTCAAGCATGCTTATGGAGAAAGAGTATGTGGATGAACTGTCTTCTGAAGCGTGAGAAAACAGTTCTTGGATAGCTCGAGGCACAACACCGAGCTTTCCGTCAGTTCCTTCCTGCAATCACCTTCATTTATCAGAAGTACAGCGGAAAGCTGAGCAGAGTACAGACCTGGCATAAATTTAGCTCAAATCTGTTCAGAGCAAGCACCAACCAACCATTGTGTAGGTTTTTCCTGTCCCGGTCTGGCCATAAGCAAGAATGCAGACATTGTGCCCGTCCAGTGCAGATCTGAGGATCGGTTTTACTTCTTGAAAAACATCCTCTGCATGGACCACACTGAAATGAAATCATATTGCCGAAAAGACAAGCCTATAATTGAGTAAGCGGAAAATTACCTTGTGTGGACTCCTGACCAAAAACCCTATCAACACTGAACTCTTTCTTGATCCCAACTGACTTGACTGCAATCTTCTCTTGCTCAACAGTTACCGGTGATTTGGTGTTCAGGTTGTTCGTTTGGACCAGCGGCCGTACCCGGCAGAAGACCCTAATACTTCCTGGATGTTTCCCAGTCTCTGAAGCTCAGATGGTTGTGAATTCAAGCGCTAACAACTGCTATCTAGAATTGAAGACTGTACCTTTCAGGTCAATGAGCTTGTCGAGCGCCTCCCGCCTTCTCCTGTCAAGATGTCGCTGCCTTGACCGCAGAGTCGAAATCTCCTCTGAAACAAACATGGGGGAACGAACGAGACAGTTCCATGAGGTGCCGATGCGACGAAGTCGCCATCACTTAAACAGGCAATTAAACAGCAGGTGAAATCTGCTCTTTGAACCTTGCAGAGCCGAGGTGTCCTTGTTGTTGTAGCCCACTACGATTTCCCCATCCGGCAGCTCCAGGCTCAAGGTCTGCAATGGCACCATCACATGATGCCCCGCCGCCATGGCTTCCTTCTCCATGCGGATGCGGTGGAACCCAAGAGCTCTTCTTCTCCGGACAAGCTGATCGCTGGTCTCAGAGAAGAAGCCTCTCAGCCTAACTGCTGCACAGTTTCATCTGTTGGGGTTGTTTTTCCCTCCCCAGAACTGAAAAGGAGGCAACTGCCATCAGCGTGGCTCGTGTGACGGACGGAATCTGACAAACAACTCATCAGGACAAGAAAAGAATGGACAGAGCAGAAGGAATCTATTCCTGCACTTTCCATGATTAGCCTGCAGCTTCTGCACGGCTGGAAAGAACAGTAACGGACTTCTCCAATACCTTGTGATTATTGCATCTAGAAGCCTTCGGATCCCTTAATCTCCTTTTTTTCCAACACAAACTCTCTGCAGACCGCCAAGAAAACAAGGATTTCAGGAAAAAAAAATGTAAAGAAGAGGATTCCACCAGCAGCAGAAACAAAAGAAGCACGAACAAGATAATTTGCATTGGCACCTCGTGGAGTGGAAACAGTCCCCTGCTTCCTGAATTTGTTCTTGAACTTGACTAGATGCCAGAGGAGGAACAGCTATGGAGGAGGAGGGTTGAAGGAGTGAGACAGCACGCAAGAGGAGAGAATTGAAGGAGTGAGCCAACAGCCAAGCACCAAGCAGAGAATCTCTGCAATGCAGACAGCTCCTAATGATTGCGTCCCAAGACTTTCTTTTTGCTCCTGATCTTATTGGATCTCGCTGCCGAAAGCTGGGGCCGTGGCCCGTGGGAGTGGCAGCGATAACTAAAGTCCAGAGCTCGGAGCTCACAGCTGTAAACGAAGAAGAAGATGAAGAAGAATCTCTCGGAGCTCACAGCTCTCAAGCCAGCAATGGCGCAAAGCAGAGCTATATAGCAGAAAGGCGACGCACACCACACTGGAAAGCCTCGAAAGGGATCTTCGCAGTATCGCACACACAAGGAAGGAAGCCAGCAAAGGGAAGGAGTTGGGATCACACAGCATGTGACCAACCGCCTATGGCGTTAGAATAGGCGAGCGGTGCATGGCAATGGCTGTCCCACGCTCCCCACAGCAGGTCTGCAGGCAAGAACTGGATTAGCAAAACAGTTGGGTGGCGTGGAGGTGGAGGTTGCCTGGATTTAGAAGATCCAGGGCGCGGGAGGCGTGGGCCGGCAGCCCCCACCACTCGTAGAAAACCAAGGGGGGCGCAGATGGTGGGGGAGGGTGGGGGGCCGGATCATCTGTGGAGGACAGTGAGTCTCACAGCTTTGTCAAATTCTCTTGAGCTGCATTTGCTGTGGTGTCTGCTTGATTTGCAACGGAGTTTGCAGGAGGAGGTTTAGCTGAAAACGAATTTCTGTAACTGTTGCAGTGCTGCGAGAGTGTTAATCTTGAGTCTGGATGGTTTTATTTTGTCTGGAAGAAAATGGATGGTAGGATATTGGAATATCGGTCACAGAGTATAACATATACAGCATTGAGACCTGTCATCATTGGATATTCAGATTTTTTTTACCCTGTCAAAGCCACTTGGAATCCTTAAGCTCCCTTGGAAATTGGAATATCGGTCACAGAGTATAACATATACTACAACATTTTTTTTACTGGCAGTAGTTAACTTGGAAATTGAGGAGGCTCAGTTCTTTTATTCATGATGATGCTGCACATTGCCCCTTTATGGCTTTTAGCCGGTATCTTGGTCTTTCAAGGTACGAATCTTATGCGGTACTATCAGTCCATAAATGTTTGGTTCTTTAGAGTATAATGATATATTGATATGCATGTTCTGCTTCCTTTCAGTTTCAGTTAGTAAACATGCTTGAATTTTTTGTCGGATAGTTTAGCGAGACCCACCGAATTTTATCTGTTCCAAACTAGTAATTACCATGACCGGGACGTAAGTATTGTTGCTCCACATAATAAAGTTGAGTTTATAGTAGTATTAATTCTGAAACTGAGGCGTGTCAGTTACTGTTTTTTCTTGACAAAGTTCAAGGTATAACTTTTAGTTTTTTTAAAAAAAGATTATTACTTTTATACCGTATTTTTGGTTCATAATAAGACATTTTTTGGCTGATTGAAGCGTGAAAATCTCTGCTTGCGCTCAGTTTCAGTAAGGAATCGTCCTTGACTTTGTTGGTCTGATAGTTTTAGTAAGGTCCAAAGCATTTAATCTGTTGAAACTAACAGTCATGAACTGAACTGGACTGAACACATTGCTCCACATACAGTGGCTCAGTGAAGCTGACACAGAAAATCCGGCCAAGCTTTCATTGATAAATAAAGAATCTACCTTTGTGTACTCCAGTGTTGAATGAGTGATAGGAGTAGATGGTCCATGAATTTGACTCCGGAGCTGCAAGGCTACAAAGAGATCTGAACTTCAGTAAACTTTACAAGAACTGGCCAATTGAATGCTAGGAGTAGATCTTATCTAATTGGGTAGTAAAAAAGGTTTATTTTTTTTTAACTCATGTATGATCCTTGTAAAATCTCATTGCTTGTTGCAGAACTCTTCCGAATCTCTCTAGCTCTCCCAAAAATTCAACTGTGGCCCTAACAGAACTGGACCACAGGTGTTCCAGTTGGAATTGGAACAATGCGCACGCATTTCAGAAAGAATCTCACATGCACGGTTACAAACCATCTAAAGTTCTCTTGAAAATCTTCCAGTGTTCCAATTGGGCTGTGCATGCATATAAATCAAGGAACAAGATTACTGTCAGATTAGATCCATCCAAATTACTCTAGCTAGCACCCAACTTTAGCAACACGACACCAACACAGAGCATCCTATGTCATCACTTGATAACTAATAATGAATGCAGTGCGTCATACGAAACTGCATTTTACATGACAGAGGGGACGGCACGGAAGTCAAGAGAAGAGATCTGCCTTCGTCCTCAAACTTCTCCTTTTTCAAGAAAATATCAGAAGACTCTAAATGTGAAATGTCCTTATTATCTGAACAAGACAAAAAAAAAGGAGCAAACCTTAGAAGTCCAAGGACAAGGTGACCACAAACTCAGCTTCCCCTGCAATCACAGGTCTTTTATCATGAACACTTGGATGCTGATAAAAAGTTAGATGGAACCTTGGATACAAACCATTTCATCCGGTAGCAAGTCTATTCATACCAAAAGCATGATTTGTTGCTTAATTTTTTTTTATTCGCAACGGCTATGCCAAATTTAATTTGGGGAAGATCCAAAAGTGTAGCTCTCTTATTCACGCTGTATTGTCCTGATCACTTAAAGTAACAAGATTAGTCTGCATCTCCTGAATAAAAAATGGCTGCCAACCATATGAACCAAGGGCGGTGTGCTTAATAAGGCCAAGATTAGAACTGATTAAGATATGGACCAAACTGTCTACGACTAACCAACCCTATCCTGTCATCCCAGTTGCATTGGATGCCACAAACGTGCAGACATTTCTTTTATGCCTTGCAAATGATGTGCTCATCTTCATTATTGCGATTTAATCTAGGATATCATTAGTTACTGTTCACAATTGAAGTGTTTTAAAAGACATGCTGACTAGTGAACTTGTCATCTTTCAGAACAATCCCAACAATTGAGACATCAAGCAGATCCTTTCACACATTGATGAGAGAGTATAATAGAGTTGTACTCCTACATACTCCTACACAGGCTGTTGGTCTCTTGTACTTGAAAAGAGAAACAGTTGTGGTACTGGTACCTGCCCTGTACCAATACACAATAATCTGAAGGAGAAAAATTAAGAGAGAAATAAATTGTACCACCAGAACAGGTATTCTTTTCAGGCAGAGGAGTCAAGCTCTGCTCATCAGTTGCCACCCCAGTGAAACCTGCTCCATTACTGCTGCATTTCACTCCTATTGTTCTGTGCAGTAAAACATGGAAACTGGGAGAGAGCATGCACCAGGGGTGACACATGAGGGACAAGCTTGCAACAGTTCTGCAGCCATCCCATGTGAGGTCACTGAGAAGCTACAGTGCGCATGCATGGCTGTGTAGGGGTGGGGTGGTTGGTTTGATCAGTCTGAAAGCCTGAACTTGTGCAGTTCTTGGTCTCTCTGCTCCCCCATGTGTTCAAAGCCACCCGTCATCGACGGTGCTGTGTGTGCATGCATACAGAAGCTAGCCGCCGCAGGCTGGCTTGGCGTTAAAGCCAGACAAACTTGCACAGAATGTGGCCTTTCTGCTTCTGCAGCCCGCGGTGAAAAAGAAAAGGTGTGTTTGTGTTTTGTTTTCACTTGGAATCTGATGATGATCCATCTGTCTGCTTAGTAAAAAGCCAGGCCTTGTTTAGATGCCAAGGATGATATTTTTTCTCAACTGTAGCACTTTCGTTGTTATTTGACAAACTTTGTCCAACTAGACTCAAAAGATTCATCACGACATGTAAGTACAATTAGTTATTTGTTTTACCAACATTTAATACTCTATGCATGCGTCCAAACATTGATGTGATGGTGATGTGATGGAGAGAGTGAAAAAAAGTTGAAAGTTGGAGGTATCTAAACAAGGCCCAGTGTACATGGTGCTTGTCACTTTATTTACTGTTGGCTTTGCCTGCCTCTGGCAGCAGTAAAACTATGGAATGTGAGTCATGATTTAGTACGTGCATGGAGAGAAATAAAAAGGTGTGTGATTTGGGGAGACTAATTACTTTGATTTGTTAATTAATTCTATAATTATCTGGTACGGTTGGTTACATCTGTCTCTAGCATGTGCCCTGAATTGGGATCCATGCTACTGGACTGGAGTCTAGATCAGGGATTAGGAATGGGATAAGGTAGGAACAGTGCTATGCATGAGCACATGATTAACTCATGATCATCATTGATCTGCACATTCTTTTAGGAACCAAAAACAAAGTGCGGACAGACTAAATCTGCATAATACCAGTTTTCTTTCAGACTGTGAACAGTTGGAACAATTCTTAAACAACCATGACCAATCAAGTCCCCCTGACTGGCGAATCAAATACTTCACTCAATCCTTTGTTAATCTCTCTGCACGGAACAACTCAAAGATCTTCAAGATCTCTAGGCAGATAAACTTCGCAGCTGATGTACTAGCCAGACAAGCTTTATCTGAATCTGTAAACCAGCTGATAGCTTATTCTTATGATCATTTCCCTAATTCATGCAATGTTCAACATGCTATTCAGGCTATACCCCTCAGCAATGTAACAATACTTTCAGCCTCGTGCTATCAATAATACAATGGTTTCATGTCAAAAAAAAAAAAAGGGGGTCTGGCCCTTGCCTTGCCGTGGAACTCTCCAGAGCCTCTGGTGGCATGATCTTTTAGCACAGCCTTGCAACCTTTGAAAATTTTGGCCCAGCAACTTTTCTGCACAGCAAGCACTAGTGCCTCTGCCTGTAGAATTCTTTCTTTCCAGGGTGCGGTGCCGGTTGCTTGTGCCTGCAGTGTTTACTGTTGGGATTGGGACTGGATGGCTTGCAAATATGGCCAAAGGTATCCATCCATCCCTCTTTCTTGGAACTGTTGCTTGCGTTGCGGACAAGGACAAGGGCAAACATCAACCATGGCATAGTGACCCAAAAAGGCGTACAGATTGTTTTTTTTTACATTTCAATAAAAAGAGATCTTTTTTTACAGCGTCCCATTAAAAATGACGTTTTAGACTTTCCAAAATCAGTGTTTGACTGTTCCTCTTATTCAAATTTTTTATAAATATTATTTATTTTATTATGACTTATTTTATCATTAAATATACTTTGATGATGATTTATTTATTTTATTATTTATATAAAATTTTTAAATGAGACAAGTGGTTAAACAAGAAGTCTAAAAAGTTTAAAATGATATTTTCAATGAGACGGAAGGAGTACCTCCTAGTCGTGACTTTTGTACATATGCTCCTAGTAGACAGGGAAACAAGGATTCTCATGAAGATAGTTAAGGGCTAGTTTGGTTAAGCTCTACTTCTGATTTTGAGCCTGGTTTCTTAATTATTTGATAGAGTGATTATGGTCGAGGAAGGAAGCGAGAATTGATTCTGAAGTAATTTCTCATGTGATTGAACGGGAAGGACTAGAACTAGAACTTTTCTTAGCTCATGAGCGCTTGTGATGCTGAGCCGTCTTTCAGCTATCACGACATTTTCATAGTATACCTACTTGATATCATAAATCTTTATATTTCTCTCTATAATTTTGGTCAAACGACTTAAAAAATTTTTTGACTCTCCAAGATTTTTTGGAATGACTTATAATTTGAAACGGAGAGAGTACAATGTTAACATAGAGGATCTCATAGACTCCATGGAGATGGCACATGAGTCCAATGGTACAATGACATTTTACACTGGAAGCCTCCTATCATAATTATGGAAAAGGTATATAAAGCCAATTTGGCTATGTTTGCATGGATAATTCTCACTAGGCGGCCTCTAATCATACATCGTCAAATGTAAAATCCTGTTGCTTTACTGATTTACCAAATTGAGCACAGTTGGCTTATATGGAGTTTATAATCCAGTTGGGTTATATTTTTTGGAGTGTTGGTTTTTGAAAACTTGGCTTTGTTAAATCTAAAATTAACGGGGTAAAGAAAACAAGAGCCAAGTTTTCTTTACCCACGACTACAGCTTCGGCCGGGCCGATCTGAAGAGGCTTCTGGCTGGGTTCGGCTGGTACATGGGCTTAATCAGATGGTCGATTCATTTCGGGCCGGCCCATATGACAATTGACAGCAACCAAAAAAACCTCGAGCCCGAGATCCACCCAAAATAAATAAAATAAAATAAAAAAGCTCGAGTCCGAGACGGACTCTTCTTCGAACTAACTAGAGAAGGAAAAGAGACCCCTCAAACCTACCATACGACGGTTCTGGTTCTCCAATCTGGACGACGGCGGCTACGGCGGTGAGGTCTCTGAGGTGACTCACCCCTACGACGAGTACGACTACGAGCGCAGCCGCAACAATGCATTCGAAGCGATGCAAACGCGCCGGCGGCGGCCACTCACTGCCGGAGGACATCGTCTTCGAGGTTCTACTCAGGCTACCGGCGGCGGTTCTGCGGCGGTGCCGGTGCGTGTGCAAGCGGTGGCGCGCCCTGACCTCCGACCCGGCCTTCGTCGCCGCGCGGGGATCATCATCATCCCGCGCCCGCGCCGCCGACCCGCTCATCGTCGATCGCCACGTTCGGGTCCGCGCCGGACCTCCAGCTGCGGCTGCTGGACGGGGACGGCAGCGGCGACGTCCTGCGGGTGTTCGACTTCAGGGGCGGCGGCACGGCGGCACTGCTAGCGCCGGCGACGTGGCTCGACGGCCTCGTCTTCGTCGACAGGATGCAGGTCGGCGCCACGGTCATCGACCCGGCGTCCTGGCGCGACGTCACCGTGGTCGGCACGCGCGACGCCCCGCCGCCCTCGTGGGAGCCGTGGGACGAGACGACGACGGCCGCCGTGGACGACTACAGCTTCGGCCGCGCCGCGCCGTCCGGCGACCACAAGGTGCTCCGCCTCCACGCGGCCGAAATCTCGTCGCACTGGTACGGCCGGCGGCACCGTAGCCAGTGGTGCGAGGTGGCCACGGTGGCCATGGACGAGCAGCAGATGACATGGAGGCGACGGCCCTGGGGCCCGTTCTCTCAGACCAGCTTCTCCTGCGAGCACAAGGCGGCCATCGATGGCGACCTCTACTTCATGCTTCTTCGCAAGAACGACGACCATGGAAGGAATCTCATCGCCGCATTCGACCTCGAGAGGGAGGAGTGGAAGGCGAAGACGATCGCGGGCCCACCGCTGGGGCGCAACAAGAACGAGCTGCAGAAATGGCGCGTTGCCCTAACCGAGCTCAGAGGAAGCTTGTGCATGGTTCAGAACGTGCAACACCTCACTACTGGTTTTGGCGGCGGCAACAACTATGCCAACGTATGGCTCTTGAAGAAAGACCCTAATAATAATAAGCAGAGTTTTTGGGTGAAGGAGTACAAGATACAGATGCCTGAAATGCTGCTGTTTACTAAGCCATTGGATGTCTTGCTTGATGGCACACTGTTGCTGTTGAACACGTTTGGGAAAGCAGGGAACAGCCAGAATTGCCATTGGTATGTCCTTCAGTTCTATAACTCTGACAGCAAGGCTTTTGTGGACTTCATAGAGATGCCAGAGGGGTTTAATGGTAGAATGGCCTTTTACACTGGGAGCTTCCAATCTTAACAACATGTATATGTATCTGATGTGGGAATGTATATGTATATAAAAGCCAATTTGGCTTATGTTGTATGGATTCCAGCCCGGCCTCGATCTGATCACACAGCTTCAAAAATAAATTTATGTTGCATGCTTTACTGATTTATATGTTTATATGCCATATATATATATATATATATAAGCGCCAGTTGTGGTTAGTAATTTATTTGCAATCCTAAGCCGTTGGTTACTTTCTTTCTCCACTTGTTTTCTACTGACGGAGTTTCATTATTGAGGCTAAAAGGGCCATACGCGCACCCCTAATAATTTTCCATTTATTCGAAGCTTTTGTACTCCCTCCATCCCAAATTATAAGACATTCCAAGAATCTTGGAGAGTCAAAGTTTTTCAACTTTGACCAAATTTATATAATAAGATAATAATATTTATGATATCAACTAAGTGCAATTAGATTCTCCATTAGTTATATTTTCATAATATGTATATTTGATGGTATAAATCTTTATATTTTTCTCTATAATTTTGGTCAAAGTTGAAAAACTTTGACTCTCCAAGATTCTTGGAATGTCTGATAATTTGGAATGGAGGGAGTACCTCATAATGCTTAAACATTGCTAATTAATGTAAATAGTTATTTGAGCACTGGTAGCCCCCTCTAATATATACTCCCTCCGTCCACGAAAGAATCAATTTCTAGAGTTGTCCTAAGTCAAACTTTTTAAACTTTGACCAAATTTCTAGAAAAAAACTATCAAGATTGATGGTACCAAATTCACATCATTAGATATATCATAGAATATATTTTCATTATATGTCCATTTTATGTCATAGATGTTATTACTCTTTTGTATAAAGTTAGTCAAAGTTAAAAAAGTTTGACCGGCACGGATTCTAGAAATCGATTCTTTCGTGGACGGAGGGAGTATTTATGTGAATATTGTCTATTGGCATCCAGTGGCGAAGCTCGGTCCAAAATTTAGGTGGGGCAAACTACAAACATAATTTTTTAATGACATCTTTAAGACTCACATGCATACATGTCTTATATATGTATGGAAAATTTAGAGATTGATTAAAAATAATGCCTCTCAATAGAATATATAGTAGTCAATAACACCTTAATATAATTTATTAACTAGTTGAGTACCCGTGCGTTGCTATGGGATACACACATTAATCAGCTCAATAAAAAAAATCTCTATTCAAATTTGTGATGGTCCTTTATTACAATATCATACATATCCAAAGCATATATTCATTTAATTAAATACTCAAAAGTTGACATGGATCAAATCCATAATTAAGCATTTGCAGTCATGTTATTTGATACAAAGGAAATCTAAATATCAGTTCAATGAATATGCTCTCCTAGAAGAAATTTTGCATAAAAAATACTCAAATTAACCATATGCTACTTCAACACTATTTTTAAATTCTTCATAAAAAAGATCTGTTAGGCTGATCGTTTTTATGGTTGATTTCAACTATTTCAATAATGTTATATGAGAGAGAATAATCCATAGTACGACTGATAAGTTCAAGCAAATAGAGCCAAGGAGCCCTGGTTGTTTGCTTTGAATCCCTTATGCTTGCTTTGAATCCCTCATGCCATATATGTTTTGGTAGCACCCTAGAAGAGCGATTTCAGCATGTACTCCCTCCGTCCCATTGAGTGTGTCGCTCGGGAAGCGTGTTTGTGAGGGGAACACGGTTTTCTAACGACATTTTCAATGAGATGGAGGGAGTATGTCATGGCACTTTGAGGATCTGCCCACCCTGCACTTCATCCTTTCATTCAGGTAACATTCGCATCATTTGAATATATGCCCTTGTCGCGGCTGGTTGTAGCTAAAATTCTATTATGGAGCAGCTTGGCTGGCTGCTTTAGGAAGCTGCTGGCAGCCACAACTCCAGCAGCAGCCGGCGGCCAAACAACCGATTTGGACCAAAAGCGATCACAACAATTCAAGTCCCAAGCACTCATGAGAAACAGCCTTCAAATTGAATCAATCACTCCTTGTGCTTGTTTCGTTACAGGAAATCCTATGGAATTAATCGTTTTTGTGTCCAAATCCACCTTTTCCTTCTTAACTTCTTCCCAGATCCATCTAGAGATATCTGAATTCTTCTTTGCAACACCGAGTCATGTTCTAAATAAACCTGCTCTGATGGCATTGATGTGACCTCCTCGAACCAAAGTGCACTCGTTTCTTTTGTGCTAAGATACATGATTCTTGCATGGTAATATCTAGAGATTCTAAAATCCAAATAATTATCAACGCACCATTTGAGAGTAACTCCTAAAAAAATCATCAAATCATAATGGCAAATCATCTTGAGGTCCTAATGATCATCCTCTGTAGCCTTTCCCTGTACCTGACAAGGGACCATAGAATTGTTCAACTTCTACTTAGGATTTCAGATGAACACGATGATCAGGACCTGCTCCAAGCAAGGATCAGAATCATGAACCTTGAATCCAATTGCACTGACAGAGAAAAATTAGCTAGGTCATACACCAAATAGAGGTCCAGAAAATGAGACACTAAAGTAGTATGACGTGGCTTACATTCTTCGGGATGTTCTTCTGGCACAAAGCAGCGAATATGGCGTCATGGATTTCAAACTTGAGAAGCTGGTAGCTGCTGAAGAATTCAACAAGATCGAACTATGGGAATGGTTGGAGCATGTCATACATTCATTACCATGTGCTTTGCCCCGATCGTGCACTTGTCCCACTCCCAGCTGCACTGGACGCAGCAGAACAAGAACTGGTCCAACTCCAGGAGCTTCTGCATGTCAACATGATACCCACTACCTAGAAGGCTACAACATCCCTTATGCCCCAAACAACTAAAGCAAAAGTTCACAAACTTAATGTTGATGCTTTAATAAATCTGACCCAAAAGGTACAAATGAAGATGATCAGAATGACAACTCTTCAGTATATCATATACTTGACAATGTGCATATACCAAGAAATTCAAAAGAGCAACATATTTCTACCATGAGAACAACTTCTATACTTTCCCAAGAACCAAAACTACATAAAACTTAATTTCCTCTCGATATTTTGATTTTTTGAAGCACTTTGAGTTTTAAAGCACTTCACTATGCAAGTTCAGCCTACAAGTCTAGCAAAAAATAACAAAGCAATAAAATAAAATGAAAACACTACCGGAATCCCCACCTATGCCGAGTGTAAAAAATTTTACCGAGTGTTTTATATCGGGCACTCGGCAAAGAGGAGATTTGCCGAGTGCCAACCCTAAGGCACTCGGCATAGTAACGACACACGGTGAATCGCCTCTTTGCCGAGTGCTGTTGACAAAACACTCGGCAACCTTGTGTCTTTGTCGAGTGTCACTGACCAGGCACTCGGCAACGAACCTGCCCGTAAGGCAGTCACGGCACCCCTTCTTTGCCGAGTTCCCACCGTTAGGCACTCGGCAAAGCTTCACCCTTTGCCGAGTGTATTAGGGCAACACTCGGCAAAGGTTCCGTTTTACCGAGTGTTTTAGTCGAGCACTCGGCAAAGATTTACCAAAAAATTTGCACCTTACCTCCAATCTTTTTTCTATCCTCACATAGACTATTTGGTACATCATGTTCAAATTTGGAAATTTTTTGAATTTATTTGGCATATTTCACTAGTTATTTTATTTTGTGGCATTTTTTTGACCCATGTCGAATTTGAACTGCAGGTCATCTAAATATGTAAAAAAAGGTTACTATAAACTTGATATTCATGTTATTCAACCTATATTGAGTCCTCACATGCGATATGAGGAGATTTTTCAAAAATCTTGTTTACTAAATATGAGGTCAAACTTGTGACTACGTGGTTTTTAAATTATATAAAAACCAAACGAGGTCCAAAAATCATGAAACTTGTCGAGGTGTCATGTTATCGTATGTGGAGCCTATGATAAAAAATTAAGAACATTTCGACCAAGTTTGTGTCGATACTCCTTATAATCTAGAGAATTTGCGTGGAAGTTTATGATTTCATGTGAAGCCTCCTTGAGAATTTGGACACCATCGACACAAACTTGGTTGAAATGTTCTCAATATTTTATCATAGGCTCCACATATGATAACATGGTGGCTCAACAAGTTTCACGATTTTCGGACCTCGTTTGGTTTTTATATAATTTAAAAACCACTTAATCGCAAGTTTGACCTCATGTTTAGTAAACAAGATTTTTGAAAAATCTCCTCATATCGCATGTGAGGACTCAATATAGGTTGAATAACTTAAATATCAACTTTATAGTAACCTTTTTTTACATATTTCGATGACCTGCAGTTCAAATTCGACATGGGTCAAAAAAATGGCACAAAATAAAATAACTAGTGAAATATGCCAAATAAATTCAAAAAAATTTCAAATTTTAATATGATGTATCAAATGGTCTACGTAAGGATAGGAAAAAGTTTGGATGTCAGAAACAAAAAAAAATAAAGATATGCCGAGTGCCTTATGCAGACACTCGGCAAACACACCCTTTGCCGAGTGTTTCTGCTGCGTGCACTCGGCGAAGTTCTAATTCCTTTTTTTATATATAAATTCCCTATGCCGAGTGCTAGATCGGGGCACACGACAAAGGGTTCACCTAAGGACCCAAGCCGGCCCCAGACACGAGCTCCTCTCTCAGTCTCTCAGCTCCTCTCTCAGTCGTCTCTCAGCTCCTCGGCTCCCCGGCGGCCTCCCTGGCCGCGCCCTCCCCGGCGGCCGCCGTCTCCGGTAGCGCCCGCCGAGCCACGCTCTCCGCCGTCCTCGGCTCGCCACGCCGCGGCGGTCGCCGTCCCCGGCTCGCCACGCCCCGGCGGCCGCCGTTCCCGGCCGCGCCCGGCCCGCCGTCCCCGACCGCGCCCGCCGAGCCACGCCGCCGCCGTCACCGACCGTGCCCGCCGAGCCACGCCGCCACCGTCCCCGGCTCGCCCTCGGCTGCGCCCGCCCCGGCGGCCGCCGTTCCCGGCCGCGCCTGCCGAGCCACACCGCCGCTGTCCCCGGCTCGCCCTCGGCCGCGCCCGCCCCGCCTCGCCCCGGCCCACAGCGGAGGTAACCCCTTCTCCTCCTCCTCATATCTCGACATTCTGTGATCTGTTGAAGTACCCTATGCTGGATTTACACGACTTGCACTGCAGTGTCAGCGATTATTTTGGTTTATTAGTTTCCTAGTATAATTGTTGTAAATTAGAATTCGGTGGAAAATATTTCTCCCGATTCTTGCAATAGCTTAAATATGAGTGCAGAACTCCTCTAAACACCATAATATTTTCTTATAATATATGCTCACAAAATTTGGGTGTTTGAGGGGCCTTTTTCACCCCGGGTATAATATAGCAAAACTGGAAAAAAAAAGTCCTCTGTTCCTTGCTTTTTTACACTAAAACAAGTCCTCTGTTCACATGCAAACATCGTAAAAATGATTCATGGTCATCTCAACCACTTGCTAGTAAGTAGTAATAAGATTCTGGAAGACGATGTCTAGAAACAACTACTGGGACAGTAAGTTCTACACAGAATTCTGTCATTCAGACTATTTCTGACAAAACATGAAAAATATTGTTTGCATTGCATCATGTTCCAGGGCAACCATTAAACAATCACTGCAATCAGTTGACATGTCTGTCTCAAATGTCAGGATCCAAGAAAGTAATAGGGTTTCTTCATTGACCTGAACTTGAACTTGGTCATAACTTTTAAATATAATCAGCCAACTGAATTCTTGGATGTCTAGTTAAATGAATGAAAAGCTGGTGAGACACATCAAACAGACTAATTAGATTTTAGTCAAATTCGAACAATTAGATTTTAATCAAATTCGTCCTAAGGCAGCTGATTATGCGGCAGGACTTTGCTCTGGCAATATTAGCAGTATGTAGGATACAATTCAATAAAACAACTTCAACATTAATGCAGTTTCTGAGATCCAAAGAATAGTGGCCTATAATGCAGTTTCTTTTTTATCCAACCTATAATGCAGTTAATACATATCCAAAGATGTTGAATTCTTTTCTTCTATTTTTCATCCGGTGACTTGATCAACTAACTAGTGCTTATATACAGCCAAATATGTTTCTTTGGAATGCTTATATACGGCAATATCATTAACCATTAGAGCATCATCAGCACTGTAGACTTGTAGAGATGGGATAATTATTGGCCGTAGTATATATAACCACGGCCTACTGATCAATTGAACAATTTAAATCAAACGCAAGGGAGCAGCCATCCAGCTAGCTAGCTTATATCATCATCACATTCACATCTGCAGCAGGCTGTTGTAGCTGTTGTAGGTGTAGTGCTCGTCGAGTCCTAGGTCCATGAGCACGCCGCTGCCACACTGATCGCAGCTGTCGTCCTGCTCGCTGTCGGCCATGGCGTAGTCCATGGCGTCGGCCTTCTTCCTGTAGAAAACCCTGCACAGAACCCAGTCCTCCTTCGGTGGGGTGTGTGGATTCTCCAATGCCAGGACCTCCAAATTTGGTAGTCCAGATAAATAGCCCTCATGTATGACACCGTCTAGTTTGTTGAAGCTATGGTCTTGTTTTGCAGGAGAGTATAACACCGCCTGAACCGAGCTGGGTCTCCCTGCACCACCACCCAAGGTATAACATCGTTGTCCCTGTCATGGTCATAGGTCGCGTAACCTAGTTAGGCGTCTCCCGTTCGAAACAGGTACGGTCGGAAGTATGTAGGTCTCTGCATATGGACGACCGTACCTGTTTCGAATTGTCCACGTTTTTTGGACAGCCCGAGGATCCGTAGGAGGGGTTAGTTTCCATGCTCTGCTCTGATCCGAGACTGAGTTTCAGCATCACCTCTTTGTTGTTCTCCGGATACACAATCTCCCTGCTAGGACGTGTATTCGGAGAACAGCGGGGAGGTGCTGCCGAAATTCTGTCTCGGAGAGGAGCAGAGCATGGAAACTAACCCCGTCTACGGATCCTCGGGTGGGATTAGGACCTATCTTCACCTATTAGATGGTAGGAACAGTGCGTACTTGCCATGCATTCTTACGTTACGTGTATCAGTGGTAGAGGATGGATGACCGGGAGTGGATGTACACTGGGCGCCCAAGCTATGGACAGTGGTCCGATGAGTGGGTCGAGAAGACAAATGAGTTCTTGGAAACTGCATTTCGTGAGGCTCAAGGAGCGAGTAAAGTTTGGTGTCCGTGCGGTAGGTGTCAGAACAGACGTCGACAATCAAAGGAGGATATGGGTAAACATCTTTGCAAGCATGGGTTTATGCCAGGCTATAGGATTTGGCACCTCCATGGTGAAGCCGATCGTTTGAGAGATGAGGTGGTGAGACAACGCGTCGATGACTTGGACGCTGATGGCGGTGTAGGAGACATGTTAGATGACTTTCATGAAGCACACTTCGGTGAAGGGCATCGAGAGGAGGAGGAGGAGGGGGAGGAGGAGCCAGAGGCAACAGCCAAGGCGTATTATGACATGTTGTCTGCGGCACAAAAACCACTTCATGCTCACACGAGGGTCTCTCAGCTAGATGCCATTGGCCGCATTATGGCCTTGAAGTCCCAGTTCAGCCTGAGTCGGGATGCCTTCGATGTTATGTTGACAGTGTTTGGGAGCATGCTTCCGGAAGGTCACATTCTGCCGAAGAGCATGTACGAGTCGAGAAAACTCCTCCGTGCACTCAAGATGCCATATGAGCAGATACATGCTTGTCCTACGGGTTGCGTCTTATTCAGGAAAGAACTCGCTGAAGCAACACACTGTCCAAAGTGTGAATCCTCTAGGTTTCTGGAGGTAGACTCTGGTGATGGTCACATGAGACAGCTTGACATCCCTGTGAAGATCCTACGGTACCTTCCGTTCATACCGAGGATCCAACGGTTGTACATGACCGAGGAGACAGCGAAACAGATGACATGGCACAAAAAAGGAGTCCAATACAGTCCAGAGAAGATGGTACATCCCTCCGATGGTGAAGCGTGGACCTATTTTGATAACATTCATCAAGAGAAAGCTCTGGAGTCTCGTAATGTTCGTGTTGCCATGGCAACAGATGGTTTCAATCCTTATGGAAACCTGGTGGCCCCATACACTTGCTGGCCGGTGTTCGTGATCCCGCTCAATCTTCCCCCTGGCGTCATCTTTCAACGACAGAACATATTGTTGTCATTGATCATTCCTGAACACCCGAGCAATAAGATGGGTGTCTTCATGGAGCCTGTGATTGATGAATTGATCAAAGCTTGGGACGAAGGATTTTGGACTTACGACCGAGCTACGAAGAGGAACTTCAGGATGCATGTCTGGTACCAGTACTCCATGCATGACTTCCTGGCATATGGTATATTCTACGGTTGGTGTGTTCACGGGAAGTTCCCATGCCCAGTATGCAAGACAGCTGTGAAGTTCACCTGGTTGAAGAAGGGTGGCAAGTATTCTTCATTTGACAAACATCGCCAATTCCTCCCCCTTGATCATCCATTCAGAAGCGACATCAAGAACTTCACGAAAGGTGTCCAAGTCACTGACCCTGTACCGGAAATGATGACAGGGGCCGCTGTCCTTGCTCAGATAAATGCTCTCGAGATCAACAGAGAAGGTGGTTTTGTGGGATACGGTGAGGAACATGCGTGGACTCATAAGTCTGGTTTGGAGCGGCTACCTTATTATCAGGACCTTCTTCTACCACACTGCATTGATGTGATGCACACGGAAAAGAATATCGCTGAGGCACTTTGGGGAACACTCATGGACACTGATAAGTCAAAGGACAATGTTAAGGCTAGAGTGGACCTGGCAACGTTATGTGACAGACCGAAGCTAGAAATGGCGCCTCCTAGAGCCAGCAAGAATTGGAGAAGACCTAAGGCCGACTTCGTCTTGAGTAGGCCTCAAAGGAAGGAAGTACTAGAATGGTTTGAAATGCTACTGTTCCCTGATGGGTATGTAGCGAATCTAAGGAGGGGGGTGAACTTATCTACTATGCGAATCAATGGCCTCAAGAGTCATGACTACCACATATTACTTGAGCGGCTTATTCCTGTGATTGTTCGAGGCTATGTCCCAGATCATGTATGGCAAGCGCTAGCAGAGTTGAGCTATTTCTTCCGCCAGCTTTGTGCTAAGGAGTTATCTCGGGCTGTGGTTGCAGACATGGAAAAAATGGCACCTGTGTTGCTCTGTAAGTTGGAGAAGATCTTCCCACCGGGCTTTTTTAATCCGATGCAGCATTTGATCTTGCATCTCCCTTACGAAGCACGAATGGGTGGGCCTGTGCAGTTCCATTGGTGCTATTGTATTGAGAGAACTCTGAAGGTTGTTCGAAAGAAATGTAAGAACAAATGCAAGATTGAAGCTTCCATCACAGAGGCTTCAATTCTGGAGGAGGTGTCAGACTTTACCACGAAGTACTATGGTGACAACCTGCATAGCGTTCATAACCCCCCCTCGTTACAATGCAAGTGAGAATGGTTCGAACCTTAGCCTTTTTCCAGGGCAGCTTGGAAGTGCAAGTGATGCTACCTACAAGACCTTGCAACATGAAGAGTGGCGCACTATCATGTACTGACCAACCTCAACGAAGTGGATCCGTACATTGAGTAAGTCACTTTTCTCAAGTAACTTTTCCTCGAATATTCGCTATTCAGCATCCAACCCTCTCGTTGCTCGTCGTTACAGGGAATTTGTCCGTGAATTCTGGCGTCCATCAAGGGCACCTAACGGACAGAAATTCGATACCCTCCTGAAAATGGGTGCGGGAAATGGACGCCCTGATTTCATCTCTTGGTTCAAACACAAGGTACTGTCTTAGTTTAGCTCATACGTAGATTTACATTACAAGTTGATCGTAAGTTTGGGTGATATAATGAACTATCCTGGTTGACCTTGCAGGGCCTAACCGATGAATCTATGAGTGCCGAGTTGAGACAGGTTGCTGATGGCTTTGCGTACAGGGTTAGGTCATTTACAGGTTATGATGTGAACGGATATCGCTTTCACACAACAAGACACGAGCAGGCTCGACCCAATAGAAGAACCACAAGTACTGGAGTTTTCACTCCTACCATTGAGGGGGTCGAGTATTATGGAAGAGTTGAAGAAATATACGAGCTATCGTTTCATGGATGCATGCCTCTTAATCCTGTCATTTTCAAATGTCATTGGTTTGATCCTAATCAAACGAGAAGGACCCCTAATCTTGGGCTAGTCAAGATTCGACAGGATTCTGTCTATCCAGGAGAAGATGTCTACATCGTGGCCCAACAGGCCACACAAGTCTATTATCTCTCATACCCGTGCAAAACCGACGTGCGTCTTCAGGGTTGGGATGTTGTGTACAAGATAGCCCCACATGATAAACTACCTGTCCCAAACAATGAAGATTACAACTTTGACCCGAACACATACGAGGGAGACTTCTATCAAGCAGAGGGGCTAGAAGGGACCTTTCAGATAGACTTAACCGATCTGATGGAATTGGAAGTAGACAACGATCGGGTTGATGATGAGGACGATGGTGATGAGGTTCTAAATGCGAAGGATTTAGAATTACTTCGACGAGTACAGTTAGGCAATGACAGTGACGATGATACCACACCTGCAGTTTGTGATATGAACATGGAATTGGACGCAGACATGCATGATAGTGACGATGAGACGTATGATCCAGCCGGTCCCGATGACGATGATTATTTCTAATAAATGTAATACTGTTGTTTAATTACGTATTATTCACTTTACATCACTTTGTATTTATGCACAAGTTTATTTGACATCTCTTTGTAATTGCAGGTTTAGCTATGGCAGGCGGCTCAGGCTACCAGAGGAACCTGAGGCGAGTGAGGTCGGTCTACCAGAGGACCGAGGAGGTACCTCCTCCTAGGCCACGCAGCAGGGCCAGGGGTCGTGCACCTCCACCACCTCCGCCACCGTAGGAGGAGGAGGAGGAGGAGCAGCAGCAGGACGAGGAGGAGGAGGACGACGACCAGGAGGACGACGAGGAGGAGGAGGAGGAGGACGACGACGAGGAGGACGACGACCAGGAGGACGAGGCAGGTGGCTCCTCTAGTGCGGCGGCAGGTGGCTCCTCTTCCTCTGCCTGCTCTGTAGTGTACTTGCGTGGCCCCTCACAGCTGCCCCAACGTCCGATACCGCAGGAGAGGCGTCCGGTGGCTCGGATCACCGGGCCAAGGTAACAATTGTACAAGTTTTTATTACTTTCTCATTTGTTATGTTGTAAATCATAACCTTACTAAAAACTTTTATTCATCCATTTGACAGGAGTTTCAAGGTTGTTGGTCCCCCCGGTCACGGACGCCTTCCTAATGGCGTCCTTGGTCTCTTGTGCCGGCTCCACTTCCCCGACTTCGTCAACTTTGCCGGATCCTTGGAGCCGGCCTTGATGTTTGAGCACTACTCGGCCTTCCCAGACACCGTCGACCTGCAAGGCAGGAAGTACGCCAACAAGGCGGAGCGGGTGGTCGAGGAGTTTTGGGTAAGTATTCGTCTACGTACATTGCTCAATACAACACGTTTATTTGACATTCTTCAAATAATAACTTTTCATATACTGTGTTTATATGCAGGATTTCTTCAAGTGCGAGCCGGGAGCTGATAGCCGGGCGAGGCAGGTGGCGTACAAAGCATGTCACAAGCTGGTGAAGGACATGCACTACGAGGCGCACATCCAGGCCGTGATCACCTACAAGGCTACCATCGAGGGAGTGAGGGTCACTAAGAAGGATGCAAGGACCATGACGCTGACCATGGAACAGTACATCAGGGTAAATATACAAACTTATTACTGTATGTTCTGAAAACAAGACGGGTTCAATCTAATCTACTTATATGTCATGTACTTGATGTCTTGTAGGTGCCTCCGTGGTGGGCCAATGCCCACCACCAGTGCTGGGTGAGGATTGCGGAGAGGTGGTGCGAGGCCGAATGGGAGGAGAAGCACAACGCTTGCCGGGAGCGGCGCTTGATGATGCCAGGTCCTTCCCACCATCAAGGCAACCTCTCCCTCGATGCCTATTCATCTAGATGGGTAAGCTCAATCCATTTCTTTATTATTCTGTTATATTTTGCATGGTCTCTAATCATCCTGCTGTTTCTTTCGCAGTCGGCGGCACATGGTGGGCAGAAACCCATCTCCTTCCAGGCCTATACGATGTCGCACAAGTCCAAGGCGACCTCCGACGTCCGGTACAACCCGGACGACCCGCCCGAGGCGTACAACAACCCCTCCGTTCACCTTCGCGTCACCGAGTACACTTCCATGGGGAAGGAGGTGCATGGGCCAGACTGGGATCCCGCCGAGCACGACCTTGACGGCACCGTCATCATGAGGGCGGGAGGAGGGAAGAAGCACGGGAGGTACTGGATCGGCGACGACACGGTCGACTCGTCCAGTACTCCCAACCTCGCCCAGATCAGAGCCATGAGCACGAGCGGGGACCCGGGCATACGGCAGCGGCTGGACACTACGGTTCACATTGTGCACCAACTCCAGGTTATTTCTGTTTCATTTCCAGTCTTCATTATTTGATTTCTTCATTCAGTCTTAATAGCAACAACCAGAATGATATATTATTTAATCGTGGAAATGCCATGTCAGGTGCACCTATCAGAATCAGAACAAATCTTAAGATAAGATGTCATGGTTTAAAATCTTATGTCCATAACCAGAACATGTTTTTTTCTTTTTTTTTTGCTGAAGGTTAAAATAACCATAACATGTCCATAACCAGAAAATCTTAGCACAAAGAAAAGCAGACTAACATGTCAAGTTGTGCATAACCAGATAAGCTGCCTGTCTTTGTGCAACAACTTGTGCATTCTAACATGTCAAGTTCATTTGTTGTAGGCCGAGCTAAGCGAGGAGAGGAGGCAGTCCGAGGAATATCGTCAGATGGCCGAGCAGAGGGCCCAGGTGCAAAGCCAGCAGGTGGATGCTATCCTCGAGTGGATCCGTGGTACAGGACTCGACTTGGGTCGACCTTTGCCGGATGCTGTGGTGAACCCTCCTGCAACTAATACTCCAATAAGCTTGCACACTCTAGCTACCTTATGTCCATAACCGTGTAATTAAGTTTGCCTTCTCTAACTTTAATTTGTCTCACTTTTGCAAAGCAATCGGACCGAGCTTCCAATGAACCACCTCGTCAGTTGCCAGCAGGGTCAGGGTGGCCGGATTGGACCCAGTGACAATCTTATATGTGATGTTTATTGACATGTATGTGGTTTATATTCATGGTTGTGATGTCAGACTATTATATGTGATGTGGTTTATGGACATGTTCTGGTTTATGGACATGTATGTGGTTTATGGACATGTTCTGGTTTATGGACATGTATGTGGTTTATGGACATGTATGTGGGTTATGGACATGTTTATGGACTCTTATATGTCGTGCTTCTTTTATTTATATATATGTCGTGTTTTGTGAGTGATATATTTGTGAAAATGTATTTGTTCTGAGAAATGTGGCATCTATATGTCTGGGAAAGCAAGAAACAAATTTAAAAAAAAAAGAAAAACCTCTTTGCCGTAGGTTGCACTCGGCGAAGCTCCCCTTCGCCGAGTGCCGTAACCAAAGCACTCGGCAAAGGTATGCACAGAATCGCACCTGGGAATGACCTTTGCCGAGTGCTATTTCCAAGGCACTCGGCAAAAGTGCTATTTTTTGCCGAGTGCAGTAACGAAACACTCGGCAAAAGTGCCATTTTTAGCCGAGTGTCAGACGTGAGGCACTCGGCAAAGACTGCTCCTTTGCCGAGTGCGTCACGTCTGACACTCGGCAAAGGCTCCGTCACCGTCTTGCGCCGTCAACGGTTTCTTTTCTTTGCCGAGTGCCAAAAGACACACGGCAAATGCTTTGCCGAGTGTCCGATAAAAAGCACTCGGCAAAGAGCCCTTTACCGTCTAATTCTATACCGAGCGGGATATGCCGAGTGCGGCACACGGTAAAGGTTTTGCCGAGTGTATTTCGGCCTTTGCCGAGTGCCCTGGACACTCGGCAAAGACACTGAATCCGGTAGTGAAAGGTGGATCATGTAGTCCACTCCATCATCACCTAACCCAATAAAAAATACTAAAACACTAATTTTATGTAATTATGCGACTCTACGGTATACCACTTTAGTTCACCTGACCATAAAAGACTATTTCCTTTTTTCCTCAAGAAAATCACAAAATTATAGGGCTCTAAGGATATAATTACTTCCCCCTACTTTTGTCCAGCTATGAGTTTCAACGTTCCATCATTTTATCAAAGATAGTAGAAAAATCTTTCTACCAAGTCAATCCCTGTAATGTGACTGAATTACTCCAAATGTGCACAATTTAGCAACTTTAACAAAAAAAATTGATGTTATTTAGACAGAACACAGCTTGATACATTGACCAGTATGGTTAGCAAATATATACCATACAAATCCTGAGCACTAAGAAATTGCTTGCAGGGACTATTGCTTCCTTCACAATGGCTCTCTGCTCAGCAAACCATCTGTTGGCTGTACTCCCTGCACATTATTCAGTAGCAGTAGATACAGTCAAGTGCATTTAGCTATTTGTTTCCGTTTACATTTAGTTTTGTCCTAGTCTTTAGGAGGATGAGCGTGTAGTGTTAGTGGGTGAGTGGTCAGTTGTCAAGTCTCGGATAGTTTCTACTTTCTAGGGGCTACTAAGTGGTTAATGGTGCCTAATCATAGCCCTTGCATGTACATATAACTTCTCTAAATAATAGAAGAGATTTAACAGAAAAATAGAAATTTACTCCATGTTAGTTCAAAGAAAACTGAAAATTCTGGACAGTGAGTCAAACTGTCAAAGTAGTGGCACAATGTTCTGACTAATGGAGTAACAATGAATCCAGTTATTTCTACATTCTTACTACTTTTAGCATCGACAAAAAAACTGATATGTAAGAGAAGCTGTAAACACAACAGAAACATCCTCTGCTTATGAGTAGTTTGTCTCAGATTATTCCTAAACTTTTCTCAAACCCAAAAGGCCAAAACCATACAGATGTTGGAAACTACATTACTATAAAACAACAAAAGAACCTAAAAACCAAGAAGAGAATGTTGGATGCAGCACCTATCCAAATATATACATTCAAAATTAAAACTAAAGAAATTCTCTGAACATCACTATAACACTATGATCTTCTAGACATCTGCCATGCAGCAACAAGTTGAGTAGTTCACTGATCTCTCACAATAAAGTCCAAACAGCAAAACTGCAGACCTTATTAATATTCTAGTTAGTAAATGTACTCTAATCAGTTTGATCATCTGAACACCTTTCATGAGAAGACTAACAAGTGCTGCAGATACTACCGAAAACAAAATCAGCAAATTCTTACCTGGTGACCCGGTGGTGAGGATGACGATGTTCATGGTCCTCTCATCGGGAGGCAAGTCGATGACCATAGGAGTCAGCCACCCATTTGAGCTGGCCCACGCGCACAACGTGATGCCTAAGATGTTGTTCGCTTCACCCAGTTCGGCTGCTATATCCCTCCTCAGGTTGAACACTGGACTACTATATTTCTTGGGGTTACCAGATTAGTCTTTCTCCAGAAAAGGCATGAAACTCCCTCTCAAGCTTATCCTGCTCCCACATTGTCAACAAAACAAAATCAATAGTAGTGTGAAGCACCACAAGCAAGTCTCCAGCTGCACCACAATCTATAACCAAATGTGTTTGAATTTCTCTGTCTAATCTAATGTGTGTATTAGCCTATAGGTTTGAATTTCTCTGTCTAATCAGATATATCTGTACACCACAGTTTGACCAGAATGCGCCCAGCTTGCGACGTTTCCTCCATCATCTTTACAACTTATATCTATGTAAGTGTTGATCAGACATTTGCAATTGCAGTATAGCATTGTCCATTTTTCCTTTGCACCATGTATACAATAGGATTGTAGAAATTGGACCCAATTGTTCATGAAGACAGTGATAAGCACTCCAAATTCTATTCTTATTCAATTGTATCTTGTACTGCTTGACCCAATTGTTCATGACCTATAGACATCTTGTGTACTGAATGTAATATATCTAACTATTCACACAATTGCTGAATAATGGAATCTATCAGAAGGCGTGACACACCTTGTGGATGATTGGATAATGGAAAACCACTAATCACAAGGGTGGCACACCTTGTGAACGCTCGTCATAGGTGAGTTGCTGCTGTTGCGGCCGTAGTGCGAAGCAGCGACGGATGGAGGCGGCGGCGTAGGTCGGTTTTGCGTCCGTCGGAGTGGAGGCGGCGGCGTAGGTCGACGTCGCGTCCGTCGGAGTGGCTGGGGCAAGCGTAGAGGGTGTGCTGTCGAGGGCGGGGGCTATTGATCTGCGCGGAGGAGGAGACCGGGTGTCGGGATGTTAGCAACCTAACTAGATTGCTCACCAAATACTCGATTACAGATAGCCCTAAAGAAGATGAACATGAACTAGTACATGAAAAGTAATATGATATTTGGTAATTTGATTGATGCCCTAGTCTACTGCTGGTTCCCTTTCTTTTATACTGTTGGTCTGCGTATCGTCTTGGGCCTTCCTGTCGACTTGGGCCTGCGTGGGCTTGTACTTATACTTGACAATCCCTAACATTCCCCCCTTCTTAAAGTTCGGCTTGCCCCCAAGCCGATGGAGAAGATGGGAACCACCGGGATCCCAAAGACTGAACGAGCTCGTGTTGCAAGGATCATAAGCTCTGCAGAGTCCACATGTCCAGCCACCACCTTGTGTCGGCTCAATCTGCTGTTGGGATTGCACAAATAATTTCTGAAATGAAACCCATATAGCACCTGAGTCCTGCCTAGCAACATTTCTAATCAGTGCTTGATCTTCAGCTATTAGCTCATTCATCTCGTAGTGGACCAAATCAGAGTACAGAACCGCTCTTCTCACTGCCTCTTTGGCGGCTGTAGACCCAACTGAGTAATTCCATGCTGCTTGTAGTGTTCCCGACTTGACAAACATACCATGTGGACTGAACTTATGCTGCAGATGTATGTCAACATTTCTCCTGTCACAATTATGCTCTAACGAGACAATTAGCTTATGGAATAGCACCCCAACAACACCTTGACTGGACTCAAGTGACGGCCAAGGAATCCACCATTGATCAGTGCCTCTGCTCCTAAACACACCTTCATTTGGAGGTGGCCATGGATTTTTCGTGAACTTAGCGGCTTCATTAAGGTTAAATGGCGGCCATGCCATTGATCTGTCCTCAGGAACACTGTGCAAGCTCCATGCAGAATAGCAGCTGGCTGGTGGTAGAAACAGGAACACCGGAATAATCACCTTGGCATTGCTTGAGCTAGCATCAGTACACAACATGACCATAACGTTCGATGAACTCAAAGTCTCCTTGCTGATGACGAATTCTTGCGCAGAGGATTTGCAGAGAGGAAGTTCTTCTGACACAAGAATATAGGCGGACTGATTGAAGCCTAGCGCCGAGCACCTGTCAGGCAAGGTGACACTGATGCTAGGAACTTTGAGGAAGACGGCGAGCCACCAAAGGTGCTTGCCATGGGGAAGCGCCACAGCATTGGTGCAGGGGTTGCACATGAGGGAGACGGGGCCGACGGGGCACAGGGCACCCTCAAGCTCTGGGATGATGTGCTCAACGTTCTCGCCGTTGTCTGTGTCGAAGAACAACACGGTTCCGAGCGCCCGCAGCAGGAGTGGAGAGGAAGTCTCCCCGCAGCGAGCAAGGGCAACCTTCGTGATGAGTGCGAGCGTGTCCGCCGGCACGGTGCCCAAGTCGTCGTTGATGGAGCGGTGGAAGCCCTGCTCTCCCCAGTTGGCGAAGGCGATGCCGGAGATGAGCGCTGCAAGGGCGGCGCAAGCCTTGAGGTGCACGACACAGGAGAGGAGCGCGAGGGCCTCGGAGACGGGAAGCGCCCCGCCCACGGCGAATGTGGGATCCTGGATGCGTGCATCGCCGCCCACCCAGTTGGAGAGGAGGACACGGCGTTGGAGAGGCAGAACTGCTTGGAGTCTCCACAAGCGTGGAGGAGGCCATGAGTGAAGCCGAGGTGGACGAAGACGGGCCCGCCGCGGTCGGAGAAGCCGACACGGGCACGGAGGAGCGCGTCGCTGTCGGAGCCAAGGCGGGCGCGGTGGAGGTCGCGATGGGTCACGAAGTGAAGGAGCACGCCATGGTCGGCGAACCCGAGGCGGACGTAGAGGAGGAGGCCGCGGTCGGGGAAGCCGAGGCGGAGGCAGAACAAAGAGGTCACCCTGGGGGAACTCGTCTGTGTACCAGCCGGCGAGGCGGATGCAGCGCAGCAGATCTGGGGGCGCGACATGGATGTAGGAGATAGCGGCGGCGCGCAGCTCAGATTTCCCTGCAGCGGCGGAGTTGGCCGCGAGGAGCTGCTCCATGTGAATGGTGTGGCGCAGTGAGAGGCCGCGGGGCTCGAGGTGCTCGCCGATGTAGATGCGAACGTTGGCGCCTAGCCCCTCGGCGTGGACGACGACGGCGCGCTTCTCCTGCTCGGCGCACGCGACGAGAGCCCCGGAGCGCTCGGCCTCCTGCTGCGCGACCTGATCCCTGTTGACCTCGTTGTCGGTGGGCGGAAGGACCTTCTCGTCGTGGATCTGCTCGGTCTTGAATTGCGCGATGGGGACGAACTGCTTGGAGGCGGAGCGAGGCGACTTAGAGGCGACGTCGGGCTTGGGGATTTCATCGAAGAGACCGCCCCAGTTGTCGGCCTCGACCAGCTGCGTCGCGCCGGAGCCGCGGAGGTTGGCGACGGCGCCTCTCTGCTCCAGCTTGGCCAAGCTCCGCTGGAACCGCTGCTCCATCCGAGCATCGAGCTCATCCAGCCTCCTCAGAATCTCGCCGAAGGCAAGCTCGAGGGAGGAATCCATAGTGGTAGAATCGACGGCTCTGATACCAGATGTCAGCAACCTAACTAGATTGCTCACCAAATACTCGATTACATATAGCCCTAAAGAAGATGAACATGAACTAGTACATGAAAAGTAATATGATATTTGGTAATTTGATTGATGCCCTAGTCTACTGCTGGTTCCCTTCCTTTATACTGTTGGTCTGCGTATCGTCTTGGGCCTTCCTGTCGACTTGGGCCTGCGTGGGCTTGTACTTATACTTAACAATCCCTAACACGGGACAGCGTCGCGGAAACCGGGTGTGTGGGCAGCGTCGACAACGGGGGCGTAGTCGCAGCCGCGAGGACGAAGCCGGGTGCCGGGGCAGCATCGTGGCCGCCGTCTTCAACGTCGTCGGCGGGGGCGCGGTCGCAGCCGGGTGGTTATGGGGTCGGCGGGGGTGAGTGGGGATGAGGACGGGAGGTTGCTGGGGAGTTGGAAGAGGACGGGTGCTGGGTCCAGGGTTCAGGGTTGCTTCGAGGTCGTGCCGTCGTCGGCAGTGGTGGGCAGCAAGCAAGAAAGGGGATGGAATTTAATTTGAAGTGTTAATATTTGAAAACTCGGCTTTCTTAAATTTAAATTTGTGTTGCATGCGGAACCGCTATTTTATGCTGCTGGCCCACAACGGATGAAAAAGAAAGAGGCCGATCTGAGTAGGCTCTGGGTTCGACTGGTAGCCCAGGCGAATGCAGATCGAGTGGGCTGACCCGTAACTGGGCCTAATCAGATGGTCGATTCATTTCGGGTCGGCCCATATGCCAGGCCAGTAGGCAGTCAGTAGCGGCGCCCATCATCGGAACTCCAAAAAAACCTAGCTCGACCTGGTGGCGGCTGCTTTTTCCGCTGCCGGGCGTCGTCGACCAACCCGGGCTTCAAGCACAGCAACAATGCAGATGCAGTCGAAACTCTGCAAACGCGACGGCGACGGCGACGGCGGCGTCCTCCTCTCACTGCCGGAGGACATCATCTTGGAGGTGCTACTCAGGCTGCCGCCCAACGCCCTGCGCCAGTTCCGGTGCGTGTGCAAGGGGTGGCGCGCCGTCATCTCCGACCCGGCCTTCCACGCCGCACGGAGATCCCGCGGCCGCGCCGGCCCGCTCATGGTCGCCGTGTTCGGATCCGCGCGCCGGAGCTCGATCGAGCTGCGCGTGCTGGACGACGTCGGCAACGTCCACAGGGTGTTCGACGTCAGGGCCGGCCCGGCGCTGCTGGCGCCGACGCGGCTCGACCTCATCTTCGTCGACAGGATGCAGCTCGGCGCCACGATCATCGACCCGGCGTCCGGGCGCGACTTCACCGTCGTTGGCACCGACGATCCCCCGCCCCCACTGCCCTACTGGTACTACTGGTCGTCTACGACTACGTCGACCGCCGTGAGTGACTACAGCTTTGGCCGTGCCGCGCCATCCGGCGACTACAAGGTCCTCCGCCTCCATGTAATCAAAACTTCGTCGCCCTGGTATGATGGCCGACACAGTACAAAGTGGTGCGAGGTCGGCACGATCATGGACGACGATGGTGCTGATGAGCCGACATGGAGGGCAAGGCCATGGGGCCCGTTCCTCCACACCAGCTTTTCCTGCGAACACAAGGCAACCGTCAATGGCGATCTCTACTTCATGCTTTATGATGACACTTGCTTAGCATCTCATGGCAGAAATCTCATAGCCACATTCAACCTTGAGAGAGAAGAGTGGAAGGCAAAGCCGATAAAAGGCCCGCCGTTGGGGCGCAAGAACGAGGAGGACAAATGGCGCATTACCTTAACCGAGCTCAAGGGAACCTTGTGTCTGGTTCACAATGTACAGCATCAATATCTTACTGATGATTCAGTTGGCCACTATGCCAACATATGGCTCTTGAAGGATCCTAGCAGGAGTGATTGGGTCAAGAAATACAAGATAGAGATGCCCGAAAGGCTGTCATTGTTTACTAAGCCATTGGATATCTTGATTGATGGCACACTATTGCTGTTGAGCGCGTTCCGAAAAGCAGGGAACAATGAGAATCGCCATCGGTATGTCCTTCAGTTCTATAATTCTAGCACCAAGGATTTTACGGACGTCATGGCGATGGCGGAGGGGTTTAATGGTACAATGGCATTTTACACTGGGAGCCTCCAATCTTAACATATATTTGTGGCCAATTTGGCTATGTGTTGCATGGATATTCTCACCAGCAGGCCTCTCACAACTCATCTTTAAAAGTATTTTTTTTGCTGCTCTATTGATTTAAATGTTTATGTAATAAAAGTCAATTGTGTTTGGTAGTTTATTTATTTGCAAAGCATTTAAGCCATTATTGGTGACATTCTTTGTACACTTAACAAGGTTTCATGTCATCCACACTGGTGGAGCTTCATTATTGAGGCAAAAGGGTCATACATACCATATACCCCCTAATTTTCCACTGCTTTGAACTTTTGCACTTAACATTTAATTTGTGATGTAAACTAGATATTTGAGTATTAGTAGCCCCTTCTAATATTTATGCGACACTCTCTACTGGCTGCATCAGACTATATTGGTAATCAAGTCGATATCATATACACGAAAACTACCTAGGGGAAACGGTGTGTTACTTCTGGTTGGAATCACATAGCCGCTTTAGTCTCAAGAGCGAAGAGTGGAAGCTGACAATCAATGGTCCGCAACAATCAAGGAGGAGGTTAGTGTCTTTCTCTAACCGAGCTCAAAGGAACCATGTGGATGGTCCACATCATTCAACATGTCTCCTGTTTGGATGACCAGTATGCATCTATATCTATATGCCAACGTACGAACTCTCGCATATTTGGTTGGCCTCTATGGCAACATATGGCTCTTGATTATTGATCCTAAAAAGAGTGTTTGGTCAACGAGTATATGATCCAGATGCACAAAAAATGGATATGTTCTATGCCATTGGATGCAACTGTGATAGACTGATAATATTTCTGTTGAACGTATCCAATGGCATATGTTGTACAACCATAGCATAAAAGCTTTTACAAGCTTCATTCATGGAGAGGGTAGAGAGGTTCTGTGGTCTCCAGAAATTTTATTCACTACTACACAAACATTACCGTTGGGCCAAAACCGTTTTTACCACCGGTTTTGCTCTTTGTTAGTGAAAGTCAGAACTGATAGTAATCTTTAGCATCTTCGGGTTTAAACCGGTAGTGAAAATAGCGACCATCGTTGGCTGGCTATACCAACCGACAGTGATAATTAGGCAAAAAAGTTATGACTGTCCGAAGGCGAGCACGCTCCAGTCTCACCACCACTGTCATGACATCCACATCACAACAAGCACTGGCCATTGAATCGGCATCCATTGTTGTCATCTCCTCTCTCAGAGTGACTAAGCCCATCGTCGTCTCCTTGCCCACCCTGCCACCATCTACTTCCAGCGCTAGATCTAAGATAACAAGAGATAGGGAGGGAGGATGAGGGGCAGACCACCATGCCAGAGAGGATCATCGAAGTAGGGTGAGCTCCACGGTGGGAGGGGTTCAATTTCTTTGGGCACTACAACGTGGGCCGCAGCATGCCATGTTGATGGCGCCGTTGTTGGGAGTCATGCCAGTCTACTAAGAGGGCCATCAGTGGATTATGTCGGGGCAATCGCAGTGAGGGATGATTGAGAGGGTAGGAGAAGAGAGAGAAGGGACAAGTTGTGTTTAAGCACAGAGGTAGCTAGAGGGAGAGAGGAGTATACTAGGGTAGGATGAGTAAAATTCACCGCCGGTCCCTAAACTTGGCTGGTGGTGTCATCCCGGTCCCTGAACTTATAAAGTGATATCTGGAGGTCCCTAAACTTGGTCGCTGGTGTCATCTCAGTCCCTAAACTTGTAAGCTGATCACCACTGGTCCTTAAACTTGGTCAGCAGTGTCATTCCAGTCCTTAAACTTGACTTTGAGTCTCATCTGGGTCGTCAAAACCGGGTGATTTAAAAACTTAATATAAAAATATTCATAACTTTTTTATACAATCTCGAATGAAGACAAACTTTATATCAAAATTGTAGCCCTCAACACGATATACAACTTTGTAGTTGAAACTTTTTTGAATAAAAACTGTTTAGAGTCCCAAAATATTATTTTAAGTTTTTTGAATTAAAATCTACAAAACTTAAAATGATATTTTGGGACTCTAACAGTTTTAATTCAAAAAAGTTTCAATTACAAAGTTTGTAGATCGCATCGAGAGCTACAATTTTGATATAAAATTTGTCTTCATTCGAGTTTGTCTAAAAAAGTTATGATTTTTTTATATTAAGTTTTTAAATCGCCCGGTTTTGACCCGGATGAGACTCAAAGCCAAGTTTAAGGACTGGAATGACACCGCTGACCAAGTTAGGGACCAGTGGTGATCACCTTGCAAGTTTAGGGACTGAGATGACACCAGCGACCAAGTTTAGGACCTTTAGATATCACTTTATAAGTTCAGGGACCGGGATGACACCACCGGCCAAGTTTAGGGACCGGCGGTGAATTTTACTCTTATGGATTCGTGTCTACATCCTACAGCCCACCCTTGAGGAAAGGGGTGTGTGGGTCCCACCAATCGATGACTTTCATGGAGCGTAACAGAGGCCACAAGATGGCAGATGGGTGAGAGGGCGCAAGCGTGTTGTACGGCTGCCATTTTTATTGTTGCATCTTATCGTGAATAGGTGGTGGAAATGGTTTTCAATCGTCACCGATTTTTTTCCAACAGATTTATTAGTTATTAAGTTATTTATAGAAAATAATATCAATACATATATACATAAAGTAATCCAAATAGGTATACTATGAAAATGAATTCCATGTCAATTCTAATATACTTATTTAGCATGATAAATATTAATAATATATTATTATTTATATAAAATTGGTTATGGTCTAACATAGCACTATTGTAAAATTTCATCCTTGATCTAACGATGAGAAGAGCAAGAATTTGACGGGAACGATTTATACAATTATCAAAGCTGTACTGTCACACGTTTTATACGGAAGGTTTTACTTTTTTTGCCGTTTATTAGTAATCTGATCTGATTATTGGAAGATTCGTGATTGGATTGGATTGGATCGACAACTGAACCGGACTCTTCTTCTATATAAACCTAATAACAGGATCGAGGCTTGCAGATGGAACAAACAATATTAATGGAAGCGAAATCAAGCGGCATGCCGGACGACGACGGCGTGGCGGTGGCGCTGCCGGCGGACATCATCTTCGAGGTGCTAGTCCAGCTGCCGGCGAGGACTCTGTGCAGGTTCCGATGCGTGTCCAGGGCCTGGCGCGCGCTCATCTCCTCCCCGGCCTTCGTCGCGGCGCAGAGATCCCACGGCGGCCCCCTCATCGTCGGCGTGTTCGGATCCCGGCCGGACTACGAGCTGCGGGTGCTGGACATGCACGGCAACGTCCTGAGGGTGTTCGAGGCCATGGACAGCGCGCTGCTGGCGCCCACGCAGCTCGGCCGTCTGATCTGCGTCGACAGGATGCGGCGCGGCGCCATGGTCGTGGATCCGGCGGCCGGGACCGGGCGTGCGTTCTTCACCGTTGGCGGCGACGACGGCGACGACGACTCGACCTGGAGCCAGTCCAGCTTTGGCCGCGCCACTCCGTCCGGAGCCTACAAGGTCCTGCGTCTCCACCAACCTGTCGCGGGGGGCTGCGAGGTGGCTACGATCACGGACGACGGTGGCGGCGCCGGCGCCGGCGCAGAGCCGCCAGAGGCAACATGCTGGAGACACAGGGCGCCACCCACTCTGGTCACCTGCTTCTCCTCGGAGCACAAGGCCACCGTCAATGGCGTCCTCTACTTCTTGCCTTATTACAGCACCTACGCAAGAGCTGAAGGCTGGAACCGCGTGGCCGCTTTCGACCTCGAGAGCGAAGCGTGGATGGAGACCATCAATGGCCCGCCGCCGCTGGACGCGCCGGAGTTGGCGCTGTATGAATGGCGCGTTGCCCTAACCGAGCTCAAGGGGACCTTGTGCATGGTTCATAACCTACAAGGCCGATACTATGGTGGTTCCAATGCCTGTATATGGCGCTTGATGGATCGCAGCAGGAGCGAGTGGGTCAAGGCGTACATGATCTGGTTGCCTGAAGAGTGTTTGTACATTAAGCCATTCGATGTCTTGGATGACGGGAGAATATTGCTGTTGAACAGGAGTTGCTCTCGTTATATCATTCAGTTCTTCAACCCTAGCACCAAGGCCTTTACGGATATCATGGAGATGGCAGAGGGATTCACTGGTAGAATGAACTTTTATACAGGGAGCCTCCTATCTTCTTGACGATCTGATCTGTATTGATAACTGTGGAAATATTTTGAGAATTGCTAACTCATAACCGGCCGGTTGTTTTGGGAGCTTCTGTCAACCGGAAGTTTTGGCCGTCGGATCGGGCGCCGGGCTCCGATGGCTCGGGCGGGAGCACGTCAGCAGGAGGGAGCGAACAGAGGGGGGCGCGGCCGGCAAAGCAGCAGGTGTGGCTACCAGGGGAGCGCGGCCGACGAGGCAGCAGGCGCGGTCGGTGAGGCTGGCGGGCCTCGGACCTCGCGGCTCCGGCCATGGCGGGCGCGACGAGGAGTGGCGCAGTGCTGGCGACGGGCGACGAGGTGGACAAGGGTGGCTGCGGCGGGTGGCGTCGTGCCGGTGACCGACGACGAGGTGGCAACTGGCAAGGGTGGATTCGGCGGGGAGTGCAGGGCCGGTGGCTGGGGACGAGGACGAATGCATATGCTGGCAATGGGTGTGACTCATTCGAAAGGGAAGCTGGGAAAGCATAAGTTGGGGAAGATGGGTCCCACTAGAATGTCAAAACAAAAATCTGATCTGTTCTGAAATTTTGAACAATTTGTGAAGAATTTGATATATATATATTATCTGATATCTGCAATTCATAGAAATAATTTGTAATTTTTTTCTGAAATTTTTTATATATATTTATATTTCCTAAATTATATAACTGTGTTAAATAAATTACACCGAAAAAGTTATTGTAAATATAGTAACAAGGTGATATATACATATAGTTAAGAGACAGTGTAAGTGTATGTATAAAATCTAGTTGTTGGGAGAGGCTAAAACAACCCGTTGTTGGCTAGATAGACCCCAATATTTTTATCTATACGTAATAAAGCCAATTTGAATCTGCTGTGCAGACTCGATCTCTTGCTAGCCCGCCTTTCATAGATCTCACGTCTTTAAAAGCAAATTTATATTGATTTATTTACTGGTTTAGATATTTATTATGCCATACAAACCTGCTGTGTGTCTTGCAATTTCCAGTCCAATTGAGCATCCCATCCCATAGGTGACATTCTCGCATTTGAACTATTTAAAGGGCAACTTCAACGGGCAAAATATGGTATTTGCCAACTCTCAAATTAATATGACAAAGGTAAAAAGAGTCCATCTCCAACGGTTTTGTATTTAGACTTAGCAAAACTAAAAAATTGTGCGCATGAGAGAGAAATATCCCACGAGAGTAGCACGCGAGAGCGATTGCCAAACAAATCGCGGCTTGGCATATATGCCAAATATTATCCGGTATTTTCCAAGTTGCTAAAAATGTCCAACCCATTTGCCAAACCATTGGATAGGAGATTTTTAGACATTTTTTTGCAAAAACAAGAATGCAAAGCTCATTTGCAAAACCGTTGGAGATACTCAAAGAGCAACTCCAACGGTTTTGCAAATGGGTTTGACATTCTTGTTTTTGCAAAAACGACTAAAAATCTCCTATTCAACGGTTTGACAAATGAGCTTAGCATTTTTAGCAACTTGGCAAACACCGGGTGATATTTGGCATATATGTCAAGCTGCGGTTCATTTGACAATTGCCCTCGCGTGCTACTCCCGCGGTATATTTTCCTCTCTCGCATACAATTTTTTAGTTTTAACAAGTCTAAATGCAAAACCGTTGGAGATTGACTCTTTTTACCTTTGCCATATTAATTTGAGAGTTGGCAAATACCATATTTTGCCAAACAAAAAATACAAAACCGTTAGAGTTGCTCATAAGGATTTGCTAGTCGCTCTTGGAAGTTAACCTAAACAGCTGAAACATCTGAAAAATTTCCACGCTTACATACATCAATAGATGCATGGTAACGCACATGACACTATCGGAAACGGAGTCTTTGTCCAGTGTCCCTTGCTTTGCCGAGCTGCAAATATCAGGCGCTCGACAAAGCTTTTTTTGCCGAGGGCCAGCTTGGCTGAGCTCGACTCTCGGCATAGAAACCAGCTCGGCAAAGGTGGAGCTCCAAATAGCCGCACCGCACTGTTACCTTTGTCGAGAGCCATCTGTTAGGCCTCGGTAAAGATTTTCGTTTTTGATTTTTCTTTGCCTAGAGCCCCAGCTCAGGCTCTCGGCAAAGGGTCTATTTGCCGAGAGCTAGCTAAAGCTCTCGACAAAATAACTGTTTTTTTTGTTTTTTTGCTCTCATTTTTTTCTGGAGTCTTGCTACAGTACTGTAAGCTAAGATTTGCAATTTGGTGTATTTTTCATTCTTCTTGTTATATTTCGTGTATTTTCTTTATTTTCTTGATTTTTTCCGCAAGATGCATATTTAAACTGCAGGTGCATTATGAATCTCAGGGATTCAAAAAATGGTATTCATGCTTCTGAAAGGTCCTAGTTTGATTTTGGTAATTGAGTGACAACTTAGGTGGACTAATATGTGTTTGAAGTGAATTACACAGGTGATTAGTCCACAGGTGATCATGTGTGAGCAACATATGCCATAGGGGTGAAATGGCTTTGAGGATGTTGAAAGGCTCACACATGTGATGAAGGAGCTTAATGCACAAGAAACATGACATGGAGTCATGTGGCTAAGATGGTGAAGATCAAGGCAAGACTTGGCTTGATGGACCGGTTGCGAAGGTGAAGGGCAAGTTGGAGGCTTTGAAGCCGTTGGTACTGAGTGCCAGGAGGCTTGAGCAAAGACTTGGCGCCAAAGGACCGAAGCAATGGTGAAGAGCAAGTGAGGTCAAGATCGATGGACCATGGAGGCTATGTGATGATATGAAGTGGATCGTATCATTTGATGATAGGTTGGTGCATGTGTTGCATCAACACCGAAGGAGATAGAATGAAATGCGCAAGACAAAGGTATATTTGTAGGGCATTTCATTTCACCGGTCATAGGTGTGTAGAGAAGATTATGACCGGGTTAGGATAGATGGTCGTACTATCAAGAGGAGCAAACTTGTTTGCATATCGGTCATCTAGTGCCACTTGAGCGATCTAACATTGCGTTGTTACTAGGATCGAGTGGCGTGGTAAGTGCAAGTGCTAATCCTTTGAAAATGATTGTGAAAATGCTAACACACATACACATGTTGTTGTACACTTGGTGGTGTTGGCACATTTGCAAAGGAGAAGTTGTTTTGAAAAGAAGTTGTGTTGAAAGGAGGTGCAGAGAAGTGGGAGAAACTAGTGTATAGTCCCTGCTCAGGAGGATTCAGCGTTTTTTTGGAGAAGAGCGGTTTTTGGAGAAGTGAAGTGCTCTGGGAGCATCGGATGCTGGTTCGAGGGGCATCAGACGCTGAGCCGAGCGTCCTATGGCAAACCCTAGATGAAGTCTGTTGCAGAGGATGCATCGGACGCTGGGGTGCGTCCGATGCGCGTTCATCGGACGCGTCCGATGTCCGCAGGGGCTCTCGGGGAGCTCTTTGCATAGACATCGGACGCTGGCCCTTAGCGTCTGATGCTAAGGGTCCGGCGCGTCCGATGTGAAGGCGTTTTTGCGCAGATTTGAGCAGGGCCATCGGAGTGTCCGATGCTAGGCATCGGCGCGTCCGATGCCACTTTATCTGTGGCGCGAAGGATTATAGTCGTTGGGATCGCTCGGCCGAAGTTGAACGTGGGGGACACGTGGCGAGCATCCGTGCATCGGACGCTGGCCTCAGCGTTCGATGGACCCGACTGGCACGTCCGATGGTGGCGCAGGTTGCTCAGTGAAGGGGCAACGGCTAGTTAGCCCTTGGGGCTATAAATATAGTGTGTGGCCGGCCTTGGCTGGTGTTGGGCACCTTGGGGACTTAGTGTCCTTGTGTGAGAGTGCTTGGGAGCCCTCCAACTCACTTGGGATTAGTGCTAACCATATCCGCTAAGTGAGAGAGCGATTGTAGTGCGGTGCATGAGAGATTGCAATTGTGGCACTAGGTGATCGAGTTGCAAGCCGGTGATGCTTATTACTCTTGGAGGTGGCCACCTCCTAGACGGCTTGGTGTTCGAGTCTCCGTCGTGAAGCCCGCGTGAAGATTGTGCGTGGCTCCGGAGAAAGCTTTGTGAGGGGCATTGTGCTCGCCCCGCGGGAGATCGCGAAGAGCAACTCTAGTGGAGAGAGGTGCGAAGAGCGCCAAGTGGACCGGCCGGATCAAAGCTAGAGCTCTTGGTGAGCACTCCATCGTGGAGAGTGTGACTTAGGGTCACCACTAGCAAGAGGATCGGCGACAACCTTGGGCTTGCCTCAACGGGGACTAGCTTGGTGGCGACCAAGTGAACCTCGAGATAAAATCACCGTGTCAACCTTGTTCATCCTGTTGGTTTGCATTCCTCATACACAAGCTTGTATCTACTTTCATATATATATATATATATATATATATATATATATATTGTGCTTGTGTAGTTGCTCTTGTAATTAGTTAGCTTGTATAACTTGTTAGTTACCTTCTTTGCTTGTGTAGCTTAGAAGTAGCTCTCTTGCGTGACTAATTGGCTTGAGTAGCCTTGTTAGTCACATTGCTTAGTTTGTGTAGCTAAGTAATTTGAGCTCTCTAATTTGGCATGTGTAGCCTTGTTATTGAGCATTGCTAGTGAGCTTAGGAGCTTTGTGCTTTGCTTACTAGATTGTGTAGGAGCTCCCCGGTGTTTGAGTACTAGTTGCTTAGGTTTGTGTAACCTTGCAAGCTAGATTGTTTAGGTGAGCTCTAGCTAGCCCGACACCTTATTTGCATTGTTTAGGATCTTTTGTAAGGTGTCAAAGAGTATAAGTAGAGGGGTGTAGTCTTGGCTAGACCGATAGTTTTAATTCCGCATTTGTTTCGGTTAGCCGTTGCATGCGATTAATTTTAGAAAGGACTATTCACCCCCCTCTAGTCTGCCATCTCGACCCTTCAGCTTCCGAGGATATTTTGACGCTGCATCCAGGGACTGACGCGGAAACTCGACCATCTCGTGCACGAGACACGACAACCAAGTTGCGTGAGATTTGATTTGAAATTATATAAAATGCAAACGAAGTCGAAAAATCATGAAAATGGATCAGAGGCCTTGACATCGCATGTAGAGGCTATGTAAAAAATTTAGGAATGTTTGGAGCAAGTTGTAGTGCAAGATAGTTGAAATCCTGAGATCTCCACATGTGATATCTTATATCACACGCCCGGGGGTCAAGGCCTGGGTGGCTAGGGCCAGGTTGGCCGTGAGTGTGTTTGTGTCAGCTCTAGTATATTGTGAAGTTTAGATTGAAAACTTATCATGTTTCAATGACTAATAACTTGTGATAGTTAACTTTCTTTTAGTTCATATATTGTGATCAATGTGCTATGTGTGGTGAATGTGATACGTACATGACATATATGTGATGAATGTGCTATATGTGATGAATGTGATATGTATGTGTGATGTAATGGAAAATTAAAAGAAAAAAATTTGCCCCCTTTGCCAAGGGTGGCTCTCGTCAAAGCGGTTCGACCAATGCACTCGATAAAGGCTAGGGTTTGCCGAGAGCCTGGCCCCAGACCGGCTCTCGGCAAAGATTTTCCTAAAAAATAAATAATAACACTTTGCCGAGAGTCGGTTCAACATGACTCTCGGCAAAGAGAAATGTTTGTCGAGAGCATGGCCAGGAAGGCTCTCGGCAACGATTTTTTTTTCAAAAAAATAGAATAATAATAATGTTTTGTCGAGAGCCTGCCATCTGGGCTCTCGGTAAAGAAGACATCAACGTCAGTCGGCCGTTAACGACATCTTATCTTTGCTGAGAGCCCGATAAATGGCTCTCGGCAAAGAAGCCTTTGTCGATCGCACTTTTGCCGAGACGGCTTTACCGAGAGCTGCGCTCGATAAAGCCTTTGCCGAGGGCCATAGGGGCTTTGCTGAGCGCCTTGGGCGCCCGACAAAGCAACCACCTCTAGTAGTGTGACGTATATATGGTACCCATGTACATAGTACATCAACAAATTCTTATTGAGTATGGACGCAAGCATTGGAACTCGTTCTTCATCACGGTTTTCACATACTTATCTCACTCACCCTCATATGCAATTAGGGCCAACTGCCTGAAAATACTGTCTGATTTACCGTAGTAAACTAATCCCTCAATTGAGATAGCATCATCATCTGAATTTCAATGAAGCTCAGCATAAGCCCTACCAAACAACTCGCTAAGATGGACGTTCATCGAATAACAGAGGCACCCTTTTCATTCCAACGAAACTGACATTCCCATAAGCATCTTCCTCCACACTCCCTCCATGAAATAGTGTTACTATATTGTCCATCTAGTTGGAATGCACAACGACAATGTAGTCACAGATATAGTCAGTTGGAAAAATAACCATCTAAGTTATGAGGAAACTACCTATGTAAGTATCTTGTCTCCACCCACCCTTCTTCTATGTAACTAGATTTTCTAACTAAATAATACAACTTTGTATCCTATCTACTAGTACCTAACTAAACTATCTATCTATCTATCTAGTGGTAGCTAACTAAACACTAACTAAACTAACTAACTAAAATAACTAACTACAATTACTAAAATACTAACTAAAATTTACTAACTACCTAAAATAGCTAAACTAACTAAATTATCTAAAATAACTAATTAACTAACTAAATAAAATAACTAAACTAAATCCATAACTAAAATAACTAAATTAAGTAACTAACTACATTAATTAAATTTACTAACTAAAATTAAGTAAATTAACTACTAACTAACTATAACAAGTAAGTAACTAACTGCATTAACTAAATTTTGAAAACCCCTTTCTACATGTGGTGGCCGCGGCGGAGGCCGAGGGCCGAGGCAGTGGCTCGGATGGAGCCGGCTCTGGGCTGGTCGGACAGTCGGCGGCAGTGGCGCTCCGCCCGGAGCTCCGGTGGCAGCGCTCGAAGCTCCGACGGCTGCACTCCAGTGCCTGCGCCCCGCGGGGATGGGGCGGTAGCGTCGCGCGCGGCGCTACGGTGCCTGCGCCCTTGGGGATGGGGCGTCGGCGGCAGCGCGGGGGAAGCCTCGGGGGCGCGCGGGCGGCGGTGCAGGGCTTGGCGGGCGGCGGCGGCGCGACGATAGGAGGAGGACAAGAGAGAGAGAGAGAGCGAAAGGGAGAGAGAAAACGGGCAACCCTTAGCGGTTGAGGTATATTGCGACCTCAGCGCCAAGATCTATGGCACTGAGATCCATGGCGCTGAGGTCGGCGCCACGAGCTATAGCGCCGAGCTGGTGCCACGTCAGCGCCACGTCAGCTGCCGCGTCGGCACCAGGGCCGAGATCTCAGCGTCATGAGTCATGGCGCCGACCCTTAGGGTCTAAAGACGGGATTACGCCGTCCAAGGGTAAATGTGATTTTTTTAAAAAAAAGGGCTAAATTGCAAAAAAAAAAAAAATAGGGGAGTACAGCAGTATCGGTGAGTCGGTTGCCGTGTTTGTTTGGAAGATTCGTGAATGGATTGGATCGACAACAACCTATATAGGAGTGCCCTAGCTCTCCGCCGACATGATATAAATCTAGTAACAGGATCAAGGCGTGCAGATCGATGGAACAAACAATGGAAGCGCATCAACCAAGCGGCATGCACAAGGACAACGACGGCGTGTCGCTGCCGGTGGACATCATCTTCGACGTGCTAGTCAGGCTGCCGGCGAGGTGTCTGTGCCGGTTCCGATGTGTGTCCAGGGCCTGGCGCGCGCTCATCTCCTCGCCGGCCTTCGTCGCCGCGCAGAGATCCCACGCCGGGCGCCTCATCGTCGGCGTGTTCGGATCCCGGCCGGACTACGAGCTGCGGGTGCTGGACATGCACGGCAACGTCCTGGGGTGTTCGAGGCCATGGACAGCGCGCTGCTGGCGCCCCACGCAGCTCGGCCGTCTATCTGCGTCGACAGGATGCGGCGCGGCGCCATGGTCGTGGATCCGGCGGCGGCCGGGCCGCCCGGGCGTGGTTCGTTCTTCACCGTCGGCGGGGACGACTCCGACGACTCGACCTGCTGGAGCCAGTCCAGCTTTGGCCGCGCCACCCCGTCCGGAGACTACAAGGTCCTGCGTCTCCAACCACAACACATTCGCTGGGGGCCACCAACAACCTCCTGTCGCTGGGGGCTGTGAGGTCGCTACGATCACGGACGGCGGTGGCGCAGAGCCGGAGCCAACATGGAGGCAGAGGGCGCCACCGCCTCTGGCTGTTACCCGCTTCTCCTCCGAGCACAAGGCCACCGTCAATGGCGTCCTCTACTTCTTGCATTGTTACAGCACCTACGGAAGAGGCTGGAACCGCGTGGCCGCTTTCGACCTCGAGAGCGAAGCGTGGATGGAGACCATCAGTGGCCCGGCGCCGCTGGGGCTCGAGTTGGAGGCTGGCGGAGCAGCGGCAGCATCAATATGGCGCGTTGCCCTAGCCGAGCTCAAGGGGACCTTGTGCATGGTTCATAACGTACACGGCCGAAACTACGATGGCGGCCCCTATGCCTGCATATGGCGCTTGATCGATCGCAGCAAGAGCGAGTGGGTCAAGGCGTACATGATCCCGTTGCCTGAAGAGTGTTTGTGCATTAAGCCATTGGATGTATTGGATGACGGAAGAATATTGCTGATGAACACGGGTTGCTCTCGTCATATCCTTCAGTTCTTCACCCCTAGCACGGAGGAGTTCACGGATGTCATGGAGATGGCAGAGGGATTCACTGGTAGAATGAACTTTTACAATCACTACCGGAGACGGGCTCTTTGCCGAGTGTCCGGCTCTTTGCCGAGAGCTAAAACACGGGCACTCGGCAAAGGGCTCTTTGCCGAGAGCCAGCCCTCGGCACCATAAGAAACTCGGCGACGATTCCTACGCCGAGGGTCCGACTCTCGGCGAAGTCAGGCTCTCGGCAAGGGACCCTATGCGAGAGCCAAACCCTCGGCGTAGATGCTAACGGAACCCTCACGAACGGCTCCCCCCTGCGCCGTTATATTTGCCGAGAGCCCTCTGTTAGGCTCTCGGCACAGAGTTGAATTTTTTTTTTACAATATGCTATGCCGAGAGCTCTGGCCCTGGCTCTCGGCATAGGTGCCTTTGCCGAGGGCTTTAGGAAGCTCTCGGCAAAGCATATTATTTTTTTTTTGTTTTTTGGCTCCCAATTTTTCCTGTGGCCTTGCTACAGTACTACAAGCCAAGATTTCAAATTTGAAGTGTTTTCCAACAAATCTTGCTATATTTCGCGGCATTTTTTTTAATTTGATGATTTTTTCCGCGGGACGCACGTTTGAACTGCAGGTGCATGAAATAATGAAACTCAGCGATTCGAAAAATGGTATTCATTCTTCAGAGGGTATTTCGACACCCGTATCCAGGGACAGGTGCGGAGACTCGACCGTCTCGTGCACGAGAAACGGCGACCAAGTTGCGCGATATTGGATTTAAAATTATTAAAAATACAAACGAAGTCAGAAAATCATGAAAATGGACGAGTGACCTTGACATCGCATGTAGAGGCTATGAAAAAAATTGAAAATGTTTGGAGTAAGTGGTGACGCAAGATGGTTGAAACCCTGAGATCTCCGCAAGACGTCACATGTGATGATATGCGGAGATCTCAGGGTTTCAACCATCTTGCGTCACCACTACTCCAAACATTTTCAAATTTTTTTCATAGCCTCTACATGCGATGTCAAGGTCACTCGTCCATTTTCATGATTTTCTGACTTCGTTTGTATTTTTAATAATTTTAAATCCAATATCGCGCAACTTGGTCGCCGTTTCTCGTGCACGAGACGGTCGAGTCTCCGCACCTGTCCCTGGATACGGTGTCGAAATACCCTCTGAAGAATGAATACCATTTTTCGAATCGCTGAGTTTCATTATTTCATGCACCTGCAGTTCAAACGTGCGTCCCGCGGAAAAAATCATCAAATTAAAAAAAATGCGCGAAATATAGCAAGATTTGTGGAAAACACTTCAAATTTGAAATCTTGGCTGTAGTACTGTAGCAAGGCCACAGGAAAAATTGGGAGCCAAAAACAAAAAAAAATAATATGCTTTGCCAGAGCTTCCTAAAGCCCTCGGCAAAGGCCACCTATGCCGAGAGCCAGGGCCAGGGCTCTCGGCATAGAGTTTTACAGGGAAAATAAAAAAATAAAATCTTTGCCGAGAGCCAGATCAGACGACTCTCGGTAAAGATTCCCTCTTTGCCGAGAGCCACCGGATCTGGCTCTCGGCAAAGAACCCCACACCAAACAAAAAGCCGCCCGCCGCGGCGCCCGCCCCACACACACACAAACACACAACACGCGCTCCCCGCCCCGCCACCCGCGCCCGCCCGGACCCGCCCCCGCCCCCCCGCCCCGCCCCCGCGGTTCCGCCCCCCTGCAGTCGCATGCCACCGCGACCTGCGAAACGCTCCGCCACCCGGCCCGGCCCGACCCCCTTCCCTTTCCCCGCCCGGCCCCACCCGACCCTCCCCCCCCGGTCTCGCCCCCCTCCAGCAAACTTCCAGCCCCGCCTCCTGCGCCGCCGTTCCTCCCTGGCCCCGCCCGCCATCGTGGCCGAAAGCCCAGGACGCTCGGGGGACAGGGTGGAAATGCCGCGCAGTCCCCTGCGAACACGCGGAGCACCGCCGCCCCTCGAACGCGAGCGAAGGGACGCCAAGAGAAGTGAGCGCCAAGGGCCCCAAGTCCTCCCTCCCGGGGGCCGGTCCGAACCGGCCCGCGGCCTCGTTGGGTGAGGCTGCGAACGTCCCGGCCCCACCCCCTCGCCACCCGTCCTCCTCTCCAGCGCCGGAGACCGCCGGAAGCACCGACGCCACCCGCGTCGCGCTATCCACCGCCCGCGCAACCCACCTCCGCCCACTCGTCGCCGCCGGCCGCCAAGCCGTCTGCGCGGCGCCCCTTCTGGCTGGCCTCCCCGACTGAGCCGTCCCGCCGCCGCGCCCTCGCCCCCGCGCGCGCGCCTCCGCCGTCGCCCTCGCGCCGCCGCCCCCGCCCCTTGCACGCCCGTTGGAGAGGAGGAGAGGTGGAGGAGGGAGAAGGAAGAGGAAGAGGAGGAGGAGGAGGAAGAGGTGGACAGGAAGAGGAGAGAGTAGGAGGAGGAGGAGGAGGAGGAGGAGGAGAGGAAGAGGAGGAGGAGGAGCCCTTGCCCCACCCATTCGGCCACGCGCCCCTCCCCTTCCCGCTTCCGCTCCTTCCTCGTCGATCGGCCCGCGTCGTCACTTGTAAGTCTTCCTCGATCGCCCCGTCGTCCTTGTACCTCTGCAACTTAGTTGTGTAAGAATAGTAGTAAGTAGTAGTTGTTAGTAGTAGTCGTCCTTGATCCCGACGATATATGTGGATGAAGTGAATGTATGCGGCGCGTATCGAGTATTTTAGTAGTAGTGGGGTGCTGTTTAATGTATGTTGATGTCGGCCATCGTGCCTTGACATATATGTGGATGTCGGCCATCGGCCGTTGTTTCTTGCAGGTTTCAAAACCTCACCGTACAGGGGAGGTTCTGCCGAATTTCTAATGGATACTATATTTTTTGTCTTTTCTGTAGGAGGAGGACCTGTCGGGGCCAAGCCGGAGATCCTCGGCGACCTCGATCGTCTTCGTCGTCGTCGCGGGTCTGCCTGCACCGCTTCCCCTCGCCACTGCACCGACTCGCCACTGCGCCGCTAGCCTGACTCCACCGGCACCCTAGGTATAAATAACGTCTCCTCTCAGAAAAGGGTCTTAGGTCATTGAACCCAGTTAGGTGTCTCCCGTCCGAAAGAGATACGGCTGGAGGTATGCAGGTCTCTGCATATCGATAACCGTATCTGTTTGGATTGTCCACGTTACTTGGACAGCCCGCAGATGCGTCGATGAGGCTAGTTCCCATGGTCTGCCCCGATTCGAGATGGAGTTTCAGCATCACCTCCCTGTTGTTCTCGGGATACACACTCTCCCTATAGGGACGTGTATCTTGAGAACATCGGGGAGGTGCTGCCGAAATTCTGTCTCGGCTCGGGGCAGACAATGGGAACTGGCCTCATGTACGTATCCGCGGGTGGGATTAGGACCTATCCTCACCTATTAGATGATAGTAGGATGGAAGTACTCGGAGGTAGATATGTAAGTACTCGGATGCATGACAGTAGGATGGATGACCGTCAGTGGATGTACTCGGGCCGTAGAAGCAGAAGTGATTTCACCGATGAATGGTTGCGCAAGACAGATGCTTTCGTGAACAATGCATTTGGCGCGGCTCGGCGAGGAGATCAAAGTGTTGTTGGCCCATGCAGCAGATGTGGGAACCGGAGAAGACAAGACAAGGAGAACATGGCTAAACATCTTGTGAACAATGGATTCACGCTGGACTACACCCGGTGGATCTACCATGGTGAAGCACATCGTTTGAGAGCGGAGGCAGTGCGACCACGTCTGGAGGACTTTGATGCTGATGCGGGGGTAGCAGACATGTTAGATGACTTCCAAGAAGCACAGTACGCTGAAGGACGTACGGAGGAGGAGATGGAGAAGACCGCAAAGGCGTTTTACGAGATGATGTCTTCGGCACAGAAACCCCTTCACGATCGGACAACGGTTTCTCAACTGGATGCCATTGGCCGTGTGATGGGGTTCAAGTCCCAGTTCAACCTGAGTCGAGATGCGTTCGATGGTATGTTGGCCCTATTTGGTAGCATGCTTCCGGACGGCCACATATTGCCAAAGAGCCTGTACGAGTCACAGAAACTGCTTCGTGCACTGAAGATGCCGTATGAGCAGATACATGCTTGTCAAATGGGTGTGTCCTCTTCAGGAAAGATCTCACCGATGCAGGTTACTGTCCGAAGTGTAAAGCGTCGAGATACATGGAGGTAGACGATGGTGAAGGCCCGAAGAGGCAGCTTTCTATCCCCATGAAAGTCCTGCGTTACCTGCCGTTCACACCGAGGATCCAACGTCTCTACATGACCGAGGAATCCGCGAAACAGATGACATGGCACAAACAGGGTACCCGATACAATCCTGAGAAGTTGGTACATCCCGCCGATGGTGAAGCATGGGCCCACTTCGACCGCATCCATCATGACAAAGCTAGAGAGGCTCGTAATGTTCGTGTTGCGTTTGCAACGGACGGTTTCAATCCCTATGGACTCATGGCTGTCCCGTACACGTGTTGGCCCGTCTTCGTTATCCCCCTCAATCTCCCCCCCGGCGTCCTATTTCAACGTCATACTGTCTTCTTGTCGTTGATAATTCCTGGACACCCGGGGAATAACATGGGTGTGTACATGGAGCTCTGATTGATGAATTGGAAACTGCTTGGAATGAAGGGGTATTGACATACGACCGAGCTTCAAGGTCTAACTTCACAATGCACATCTGGTACCAGTACTCACTGCATGACTACCTGGCATATGGGATATTCTGTGCCTGGTTTGTCCATGCAAGTTCTCATGCCCGTTTTGTAAGACAGCTACGAGATTTATCTGGTTGAAGAAGGGTGGCAAGTATTCGGCGTTCGACCAACATCGACAATTCCTACCTCTTGACCATCCTTTTAGACGGGACACCAAGAACTTTACCAAAGGTGTCGTGGTGAGAGATCCTCCACCTCGGTTGCTGACCGGTGCCGAGGTTCATGCTCAGATAGATGCTCTCCAGTTCAACGAAACAGACGGTCGTTTTGCGGGGTATGGTCAGGAGCATATGTGGACTCATAAGTCAGGCTTGGAAAGACTCCCTTATTATGACGATCTTCTTCTGCCACATAACATTGATGTAATGCACACTGAAAAGAACATCGCTGAGTCGCTTTGGGGAACACTCATGGACACTGAAAAGTCTAAGGACAACCCTAAGGCTAGACTAGACATGGCACTGTTGTGCGATAGACAAAGCAAGAGATGCTGCCTCCTCAGCCCGGCAGAGAATGGACACGGCCCAAGGTCGATTCGTCTTGGGCAGGCCACAAAGGAAAGAAATACTTCAGTGGATCAGACATGACATTCCCTGATGGATATGCAGCGAATCTAACGAGAGGAGTCAACTTATCTACTCTGCGAGTCCTAGGGATGAAGAGTCATGACTTCCACGTATGGATCGAACGGCTTCTTCGGCGATGGTTCGAGGCTATCTTCCTGAGCCTATGTGGGTTGTCCTGGCAGAGTTGAGCTATTTCTTCCGCCAGCTATGTGCCAAGGAGATATCTCGGTCCGTCGTTGATGACTTGGAGAAAGCTGCACCTGTGTTGCTCTGTAAGCTGGAGAAGATCTTTCCACCAGGCTTCTTCACTCCGATGCTTCATTTGATCGTACACCTCCCAAATGAGGTTCGAATGGGAGGGCCTGTGCAATGGCGGTTGGTGCTTCCCAGTCGAGAGAAATATGAAGACTCTTCGCAAGAAATGTAGAAACAAAGCCAAATTGAGGCTTCCATTGCAGAGGCATCCATTCTGGAGGAGGTGTCCAACTTCACTGAAGAATACTACTCTGAGAACCTTCCTAGCGTGCATAATCCACCCCACCCGTACAATGCTGGAGAAAATGAATCGACTCTTAGCCTTTTTCGAGGCCAACTCGGCACGGCAAGTGGATCCACAGTTAAGCAGTTGAACTATGAAGAGTGGCGAAAGATCATGCTATACGTGCTTACCAACCTTGATGAGCTGGATCCGTACATGGGGTAAGTTGTTATCTATCTTCATCCAATTCGTCGTCACTTTCCAACACCATTCTTTTTGCTTAGTACAGTGAATTTCTTCATTTGTTCTCGAATGGACCAACCTCTTTCTGATGCGGCAGCTGAACCCTAATTGCAAATGGTGTGGGGGCAAGGGAGGCCTGATTTCATTTCTTGGTTTCGACAGAAGGTACTGTCCAACAGTAGGTCGTACTTAGTCTAACGTTCCAACTTGCTCTTACGTTCTGACCGTATAACGATATATCTTGCGCCACCTTGCAGGCTCAAACCGATGCGTCTATGAGTCAAGAGCTGAGACAGGTTGCAAAAGGCTTTGACCGTAGGGTCAAGTCATTTAACGGTTATGACGTGAATGGATTTCGCGTTCCACACATCAAGCTACGAGCAGAGTCGGCCCAATCGAAAAACCACAAATAGCGGAGTTTGTACTTCAGGCAATGACAACCGTGACTACTATGGAACAATTGAAGAAATATACGAACTTTCATTTCATGGTGAAAAGCCTTTGAATCCTGTCATGTTCAAATGCCATTGGTTTGATCCTGGAAGAACGAGGCTGACACCTAATCTTGGGCTAGCCGAAATTCGACAGGATTCTGTCTATCCAGGCTCCGATGTGTATATTGTGGCTCAACAGGCCACGCAGGTTTATTACACGCCATACGCGTGCAAAAGCAAAGAGCATCTCTTGGGTTGGTATATTGTGCACAGATATCACCACATGGTAAACTACCTCTCCCCAATGATGAGGATTATAACTTTAACACAAACACATATGACGGTGAGTTCTTTCAAGAATCTGGGTTGCAAGGGACGTTCACGATAGACTTAACCGAAGCGATGGAAATGGAAGTAGAGAATGATGACGAGGACGCTGGGGATGAGGTGGTAAATGAGAAGGACATAGAAATGCTAGAACGATTCCGTTTAGGCCAAGCAAATGAAGACGATGACCTGTCTTCGGATACTGAGGAGTACTTAGACATGGTTGACAGTGATGAGGAGACTCATGCTCCGGCTAATCCGGATGATCCAGATTATTTCTAATACATGTAATATTATGTTATATTTTAGGATCTATTGTTTTATTTATATTGCACATATTTGGTTATGTTATTTCTAATACAACATTGCTTGTTCTTTTTAAATGCAGGAGATCGAGGCAAGATGCCGGGAGGACGTCAGAGGCGGTTGAGTTGGTTGTACCGGGCCTCGCAGTCCGACGTGCCCTCGACGAGGAGTGGCCGCCGCCGAGGGAGCCGTCTCCACAGGAGGAGGAGGAGGAGGTCGAGGAGGAGGTGCCGGGCCACCCCGAGGCCCAGCGGCAGGAGGAGGCACCATTGCCGAGAGGCAGAGGAGGGAGACGAGGCGGACGAGGGTTCGGGTGCCTCAGGGGTGTCCACGCCCTACTGAGAGGCCCCGCCAGCCTCCCGGCGTTGCCGGCACGTGCCCGACCCCAGTGATCACGCCCCATCGGACAAAGGTACATGTTCTAACTACCTGTTCGTACGATGAGATTCAAAATAGAAATAGAAGCTAATAATCTTTTTTAATCACTTGTGCAGGGGATGGGACTTTGTGGGGCCTAAAGGCCGCAAACCCAACGGCATCCTGGGTCTCCTGTGCCGCGAGCACTACCCACCCCGCATAGTACAGTATGCCGGGAGGCACGAGCCGGCCTACACCTTTGACCACTACAGCGTCGCCCCAGACCCAGACTTCCCCAACAAGGCGGCGCGGGTTAGAGCGGAGCTGTGGTAAGTCTTCGTCAAACAATATCAAATTCATCATATTTTTTTCTTTAATTACTGTCTCGCCTCGTACTGTGTCTGTATGCAGAACTACTTCAAGTGCGAGCCGGGGAAGGAGCAGTGGCGGAGGTGACGGCTACCCGGGCCTGTAGGAAGCTCGTCACCGACATGATCTACGAGGCGAGACTGCAGGCCATCATCACCTACAACGCCACGGTCTTGGCCACGAGGGTGACGAAGGCCCAGGCGAGAGGCATGACGCTGGGCCGGGCGCAGTTCTTGCAGGTAAGTGTTTTCTTTTGAGATTAAGCTTTTGGTACTTTTCATCTGACGCTTAGACGTGAAATACTTGATGATGTGCAGATGATCCCCCAATGGTGCCAGTCGTTTCCCGAGTGCTGGGAGATGATCGTGGACCGGTGGCTATCCGAAGAGTGGGCGGCCCACCACGCCGAGGCCCGGGAGGCGCGTCTGCAGATGCCAGGTGTACCACACCACCAGGGCAACCGCAACACCTCGCCGAGTACGCACAAGCTTGGGTACGTGAAAGACTTTATCAATTCCTCGATCAAATGTTGCCTGATTGCTAATCATCTTGTTGTCTTCCTCGCAGTCGGAGGCACACGGTGGCCAGCCTTGCGGCACGGTGGCGGCATACGCCATGTCCCACAAGGGCAAGGCCACGGCAGCGGAGACCTCCTACAACCCCGACGATCCCGCCGACGCGTACACACAACTCCAGCGTCCACTCCCGCCTCACTGACTACTCAGAGGCGGCAAGGACGGTCCATGGGGATGACTTTGATCCCGCCACCGCGGACCTGGACGGGAGCATCGTCATGAGGATTGGAGGAGGGAAGAAGCACGGGCGGTTCTGGCTTGGCGACGGCGTCATCGACACGGCCTCCACTCCCACTCTGTCCCAGCTCCGAGCACAGAGCACGAGCGGGAGCGTCCCCATACGCCCACGCCCGTCGCCTGCGCAGTCGCGGGTCGCCGAGCTCGAGGTTATTTCTATTTTACTCATCGTACATTGATCTTTAATGTTTGCATTGTTCTAACATTCACTTTGTATTATCGCAGGCCCGCCTGGAAAGAGAAAGGCAGGAGCGCCAGGTGTCCGAGTTCCAGATGCGGTCACAGATGTCGGCCCAGATGGAGGCTCAAGCTAAGCAGATGGCGGACCTCATCGCCTTCATGGCCTCCCAGGGCATGGCCGTGCCGCAGACGCTCATGACTCCTCCACCGCCGTATCAGGACCCCGGAGCTGCTCCTGTGAGTATCAATACTTCAGTGTTTCTTTTATTTCATTTCCTTGTCTGACATGACCTTTTGCAGCCTCCTCCGTCACAAGGTTCGAACAACCACCGATGGAACCAGACCGGGACCGGGGGTGAACCAGGCGGCCCCTCTCAGGGGTGGCCTGGTTGGCGGCCGGTGGTGTAGTACGTTGGACTATCGTGTGTCACTGAAGTTATGTGATGTGCACTAGATTCGAGGACGAATATGTTGTTGAACTATGTGATGTGAACTTTCATGATATGTACATATGTTCTGTGATGTGAAATGTGATATATATGTGATATGTGATGAATGTGATCACCACTATGTTGTTGAACTTATGTCCCCTTCATATGTTCTATGATCTGAAATGTTTTAAATGTTGATGTGAATGTGATATATATATATGTTTGGTAGTGTGGGAGAAAAAGGAAAAACAGAAAAAAATAAAAAAAATTGCTACTTTGCCGAGGGTTGCTCTCGGCAAAGGGCATCTTTGCCGAGGGCTATGACCATAACCCTCGGCAAAGCTCGACCAGAAACAATGTTCCCAGGTTTGCCGAGGGTTATGGTCATAGCCCTCGGCAAAGCTGGGAATGTTGAACGCAATTTCAAGGGCTTTGCCGAGAGTCAGATGATAGAGCCCTCGGCGAAGAGGCCGCAAAAAAAATCATTGAGAAATTTCTTTGCGAGAGCCGACCCTAGTTAACCGTCGGCACAGGAAAATAAAAAATAAAAAAAATATAGCTTTGCCGAGAGCCGGACTCTCGGCAAAATATAACCTTTGCCGAGGGCCAGGTTAGCCCTCGGCAAAGTGACCGTCAGTAGGGAGCGCCGTTAACGGCTACTTTTTTTTGCCGAGGGCTACACGGAACCCTCGGCGAAAAGTTTGCCGAGAGCCCGATAAATGGCCCTCGGCAAAGGATCCTTTGCCGAGAGGATTTTTGCCGAGAGTCCTATGCCGAGAGCAGCCCTCGGCATAGCCTACGCCGAGCGTCAGAGGGCCTTTGCCGAGTGCTACAGGCACTCGGCAAAGCAATGATTTCCAGTAGTGAATGGAAGTCTCCTGTCTTCTAGATGAACAGCCAATTTGAATCTGCTGTGCAGACTCTATTGCTAGCCTGCATTTCATAGATCTCACGCCTTTAAATGCCAAATTATATTGATTTATTTACTGGTTTAGATATTTATTATGCCATACAAACCTGCTGTGTTTTTGGAGTCAGTTGATTTAATTTGGTTATTTCTTCGTTCGACAAAGCGATAGTAACAATGTTCACAAAATCGATATCCTCTTGTATAGTTTCTTAAATTAGAAGAGGGATATATATATATATAAGATACATGAACAATGTTACTAACACTATATCAGATCAACAAATGACCAAATAAAAGTTGTAGGCCTTGAGAAGTTATACAACTTTGTAGTTGAATATTTTTAATTTGAATTAATTTTGGCAACGCAAAGTATGTTTAAATTTCTTAAAATTTGAATTTTTCAATTAATCTCGGATGGAGAAACAACCAAAATAAAAGTTGTAGACCTCGAAAAGTTATGAAACTTTATAGTTGAAAAGTTGTTTATTTGAATTAATTCTTGTTAATAGACAACATAGCTCTTTCTTTAAACCAGGGAAAGGTTTGAGGCAAGGAGTCCCCCCTGTTTTTTAATCTTGTAGGGGATGGTCTTTCAAGGATGCTAGATAGGGCAGTTAGTAGAGGTAATTAAGGGGCTCCTAGGGGAGTATAGAAGTGGAGGTATTGTTTCTATCCAATACATCTAATGTGGTACTAATTGTTGGATGATACTATTCTTTTTACAAAGTTGAGGATTCAAACTTTTACAAATTTAAAATGCATTCTAATGTGGTACTAATTGTTGGATGAAGTCAACTTTCATAAGAGTGAGTTGGTTCCCATTAATCTAGATTCTGATGAGACTCATAGGTTTGCTCATATTTTTTTTCTTGTCCTATTGGCTTTTTCCATTAAATATTTAGGGGTCTCTTTGCATTTTGATAACCTATCTAGAGATGACATCTAACCCCTAGTAGATAAAATTCTCAAAAGGATAGTAGGATGAAGAGGGCAGTTTCTCTCCCTTGCAGCTAGAGCTTTACCTTGTCTTGCTAGTCTCCTAGTTTACCTTCTTTCCTTTATAAAATTTTCCAAATGAGCAATTAAGTTGTAGAAAACTCATATGAAAATCTGCCTTTGGAATGATTCAGAAACGAAATCATAAGTACCACCTTGCCAATGGGACTTGGTGTCTACGTGTAAAGATTTTTGGGGTCTAGATATCCTTACCTTAGGGTTCTTAATATTAGTCTTTTGGGGTCCTGGCTCAAAAGGGATAATTCTGATAGGAATAAGCTTTGGAAAGAGCTTATAGACTTCAAATATGATACTAGCAAACCCAATATTTTTCTATCTAGATTAGTTAGTTCCTCTAGTTTCTTAGGGACTTCTAGTCTGGCTATCCAATTTTGGCATTTATATAGAATTGTTAATGAAAAAAATAAGACTATTGTTGAGCTTTGGGATAAATCTGTTCTGAGTTGCTCATTTAGGAGAAATGTTAGTGAAGGTTTGTATAATGTTTGGTTAGAGGTTTTAGAGTTGGTTTCTACCGTCACCCTCTATGAAGAGGAGGATGAACTGGTGTGGCTTTTTTCTTCTTCTGAAGTTTATTCATCTCAATCTCTTTACAAACTTATAAATTTTAGAGGCATTACCCCTGTTTTTGTTCTAGCTCTTTGGCGTATTAAAATCCCACCTAGAGTCAATTTCTTCCTGTTTATTCTTTCTGAACTTGAATCTACCCAACACCTTTCTTTGATTGTGTAGTTCTAAACGGTGTGGAATATTATTTCTAGTATTGTTGGTACCTTTGGAGGTTATGGGAAAATTTTGGCTAAGTGGAAAAAGATATAATCTCTTTAATATCATTACTTTTGTTGTGTTGTGGAGTATTTAGAAACTCACGAATGAGTTTTGTTTTCAGAAAATTGGCTGGAAAAGCATGAATACTCTATTCTTCAAGATTGTAATTCTACAGAGCTGAGTTGGGAGCTCCTCTATCCTCCACACAAGAAAGGTCAACTACTCTGCTGTGTGATGGAGATCATATAGATGCATCCACTACCGGACATGGCCTCTTTGCCGCTCCTTTTGCACTCGGCAAAGCCCACACGGCAAAAAATGGATCGGCAAAGGGCTCTTTGTCGAGAGCCTTTTATCAGGCACTCGACAAAGCCTGCTTTGCCAAGTGCTGAGGTGACTCTCGGCAAAGAAAAAAACGAACCCCCTAAAAAAAATAGGGGAAAATTTTTATTTAATTGGGGGAGAGGCCTACTAGTTAGCGCGTACTTGTTTACCTCGAAATCGCAAGTCCTGATATTTTTTTTCATGTAATTTTCTCTCACACAGTCAGCAGGATTCAAACTCACGACCTCTCGCTCGCGCGGAGCCTCCTCTACCACTGCACTACACACTCACATAGGTTCCATCTCAGTTTGGGTTCCCCATATATTATACTAAACCGAGTGTAACTTACTTATTTGAGGTCTTAAACGAACTCAAATCAAAAAGTTGTCAACTATAAAGTTTTCTAACTTTTCGAGTTCTACAACTTTTATTTTGGTAGTTTTTTCATCCGAGGTTGTTTATAAAAATTTTAATTTCAAATTTGACAATTTGAAATGTAGTTTTCGTTGACAAGATGATTTTAAATCAAAAAGTTGTCAACACCAAAGTTTCATAACTTGTCAACTATGTTAAAGGTTTGTTTGCCGAGAGCCACCCTCAGCACAGGCTTTACCGAGTGTCAAAGAGCCAGGCGTTTCCAGCAGTGATCCACACTATATATATATATATATATATATATATATATATAGTGATATTTATTTATTCATATATATTTGTAAATATAAATAGATTTCACTAATCAATGCACGGCCGGGGCGTTCTCCTAGTTAGTAATAAACAGATTTTGTTTTATTCGCCGGCGCCGGACTTTGTTCGTCCTATATATATATATATATATTATATATATATATATATATATATATATAATTATATATAATATATATATAATATATATATAGGACTATATCGGAAAATAGTTTCATCTCTCGCCCGAGCACATGCGCACGATAATAATGGAAGCGAAACGAACAAAGCATGACGGCGGCGGTGGCGTGTCGCTGCCGGAGGACGTCGTCTTCGAAGTGCTAGCGAGGCTGCCGGCGAAGGCCGTGTGCCGGTTCCGGTGCGTGTGCAAGGGGTGGCGCGCCCTCATCTCCGACCGGGCCTTCGTCGCCGCGCAGAGATTCCGCGCCGCCGACGATCCGCACCTCGTCGGCGTGTTCTTAGGTCCCCGTCGTCTGCCGGAGGTGCGGGTGATGGACATGGACGGCAACGTCGTCAGGGCGTTCGAGATCACGTGGTGGACACCGCCGCAGCTGTCGCTGTCCACGCGGCTGGACGACGACCCGGACCTCATCTGCGCCGACGGCGACGGATTTACGCGGCACGGTGGCATGGTCGTCGATCCGGCGGCCGGGCGAGCGTTCACCGCCTTTGACACCAGCGACAGCAGCGATCCAACTCCCTGGCCCATGACCTACTACATCAACAGTAGTTTTGGTCGTGCCACTCCCTCTGGCGTCTTCAAGGTCCTCCACCTGCAGGATCCTGTCCGGTGGTCCGATGACGACAACGTCGGCGGTGGCCACCAGATCTGCGAGGTTGCCACGATCTTATGTGGAGGCGGCGGCAGCGGCGGCGGCGACACGGAGCCGCTGACATGGAGGCGAAGGTCGGCACCGCCTTTTGTTATCGGCGGGAGGTATGATCACAAGGCCGTTGTGAATGGAGTCGTCTACTTCATGACTGAGGAGGTGCTCAATGACGACGACGACGACGACGCGGCTCCGAGCTGGATCCGCATAGCCGCTTTCGACCTCGAGAGCGAAGAGTGGAAGACGGAGACGATTAATGGCCCGACATTGGGGCATGAGAAGGAGGAAGAGATATGGAGCTTTGCCCTAGTCGAGCTCAATGGAGCCTTAGCTCTCGTTCACGAGGTAATCGTGAACAAGTACTCGTATACGACCATATGGCTCTTAGCTGACGCTGACAAGAGTGTCTGGGTGAAGGAGTACACCGGGATACCTATGCCCAAGAATCAGGTACAGCCTGCTAAGCCATTGGGTTCCATGGTGGACGGCAGAATTTTGCTGTGGTCGAGCGTGTTTTGCGAACGAAAAACACGGCAAAATAACGACACTGCTAGCATCTTTCGTCCTCCTCGAAATATTGTTCTAGTCTACGACCCTAGCACAAAGGCGTTTACAGATTTCGTGGAGCTGGCACAGGCGGAGTTCAGATACTACACATTATTGGTGCTTTACACTGGGAGCCTCCTATCTTGACACAAATAACAACTGTCTCGGAATAAAATCGAAGTGTGTATATTTTAAAAAAGTACTCTGATGTTGTAAAAGTTTCATCACGGTGACTGGTTTCTTAGCTGAAAATGTAACTCAGATCGAATCGCCTTCGATCACATGGAAATCGTTCTAGACTTCTTCAGTGTCTTTCAAAATACTGTCGCTGTATTTGTCCTCGTGTTTTGTTTTCACTTGAGGAAAAAATAGAAATTACGTTGTGCTGTGCATATTTATTGAATAAAATAAATAAACATTTGCCATTTTGGAGATATTAATTAATAAACCAGCAGTCTGGCATTTGGCTAGAAATGAACGGATTTGATGTCTTCTAGTGGCAGTAGGAAAGAGAGAGGACAGGGCGAGTGAGGGCATTGGAGAGAGGGAGGAGAGGACGAGTGATGGAGATGAGAGCATATATGGGAGAGAGAGAGAGAGAGAGAGAGGGGCAGGAGGGAGAGGAGAGGCAGGAGCACCCTCGGCTAAGGTGGAAGTGGAGAGAAATTTCAATATTTGACTCTCAATTCGTGTACCTCTCCAGATTTGATACTCAATTCGTAAGTCTTTCTAAATATAACCCTGCGCACACCAATTATTTGAATCTGAGGGATTCTTCTATTTTCCTCTCCTTTTTTTAATTTCCAATGAATTCTAAGCACTGTTATGGACATAAGAAAAGACTCTCTGCCCCCTCCCACTAAAAAAGAAATGTTGAGGTCCCCTCCCCTATCAATTTTCTTTCTCCGCCACCACTCATGTCAAATTATATATGGATTCTGAATCGATTCTACCATGTACCAACAAAAAAATAGTATCAATATTGTGCCCCCAAAACAGCGAGAAAGATATGCACAATATAAAAGGCAAAATAGCTATTTTGGCCCCTCAACTATCGTGCAAGGCTCAATTTGGCCCCTGAACTATCAAAACGTCCACTTTGACCCTTAATTAATCTTATGATTTCTGACTCAATCTCATCCATTTGCCTTGATGGTTGGACATCTGGATAGATGACATGCGAAAATGTCTAACCTGCCCCTCCCTTTTTTCTTTACCAGGCAGACATCCCTTCATGACTTTTTTTCTCCACCCTTTCCTTCCTTTTCTTTTCTCCATGGCGGCTGCACAAGTAGATTAGGCTTTTGGCTTGGGGAGATAATGAAAGACTCCATAGTAGGTAATTAGTAATATATCCGAAAATATTGAAAGGTCCACCAAACTGATCTGCTAGAAAGAGAACATGGAGGAAGAACATGTATAGAAGCTAATTCATCTAAGCTTGGTTGCCTTCCTTCTCAAAATGTTCATGAGCAGATCATGCATGTTTGCTCCCATCTATCCAATGCTTCAAGTTGATGCACACCGACTACAACAAGGCTAACACCGACTGGACGTAAAGACTATTACTTAACTACGAGTCAAGGGCCCGAACCAGTATAAAAATCGTTCGTCATGTTCGTCTCGTTGCCAAAACCGCCAAGTTCTTCCGATTTGTCGTAGCCTGAACAACTGTCCTGAGTACCCCCGTGGCAAGCTATCGATGATAAAACATCGACAATGGGCGGTTGTGGCTCCATGGGCAGTTGGCCTCCACGACTCCAATGAAGCAAATGAGGGAGGGAAAGGGAACCAGATCCTAGAGACTTGCTTCCACGAGCGCCCTACAATCGAGGAGGAAGAGGGAGCTGGGTACCAGCGGCTGGCCTCCACGTGCGCCCTAGAATCTAGGAGGTAGAGGGAGTTGTGGACCTGGTAGCTGGCCTCATCTAGCGCCTGATGAAGAAGAAAGAGTGGACGACGCCGAGAGGTGTAAATGGTGGAGACGGTATCTCTTCACGGCCACACGAGGTGAAGAATTAGGGAGGGAGCAGGAGAGTCATTTTGCATCTAGAGTTGTCCACATGTCGAGCAATGAAAGAACATGGATGAGATTGAGATACAAATCAGAAGATTGAGGACTAAATTGCACGTTTTGATAGTTCATGGGTCAAATTGAGCCTTGCACGATAGTTGAGGGGTCAAAATGACTATTTTGCCAATATAAAATAGAGGGATTTAGGATTCGAGCAATTACCCTGGAGGAGCAATGACAAAGAGTGCGGAGCAGTCCAGCTGAGCAGCTGGTGGTGGGCGGAGGCCATCGGCGAGCCCCGAAACCCTAGGTGTTGTGCGCTCGGAGTGTGGGCGGCCTCCTCTGCTCGAGTGTTGTACGTGCACGAAGGGTGGGGCCTGGGCGCGCCGTTGTTGCGGGTGCCTGTGGGGGCCGATGGTGGTGGTGCAGGGGCGGGCGATAGTTGGCGCCGGACGGGTGGTGGTGGTCGAGCAGGATGGTGTCCCAATGCCGCGCGCGAGAGCCCGACTGATTTCGCGAACGGAGCGAGACAAGCGACAAGATTTTTTCTTTCCTATAGAGAGAGGGGTAGAAGGGTCTTCTTCTATGTCCCTAACAGTGTCTAGGATTTAATGAAATTAGAAAAGAAGAGAAAAGATAAGAATCGCTCAAATTCAAAGAATTGGTGTGTCCAGATTTATATTTCGAAAGGCTTACAAATTGAGTGTCAAATTTGAAGATGTACACGAATCGATTTCTCGGTGGAAGTGGGAGAGGAAGATTGATGAGCGAACTAAGAACTCTAGCTTCCTGTATTTATATCGTAGACACCTCGATTAATGTTTGAGCACTGCCTTCTAAAATTATTTCTATAGTTGTAAACTTGGTCTTCTCATACAATTTTTTTTAAAAAAAATGAAAATTAGGCCGTAAAAGATATTAATTTTTTTAATTATTTGGAGCACCATAACTATGACTCTCATTGCAAAATAAGCGCACATGAGAGCCTTGTCTAGCCACATCTGATGGCCTGCCACCTACTCTGACCAGATCCTCTGTCGTGGCCCGGTGACGCTTACCGACCTGTGTTGTGTCATAGGGAGCACTACCGGATTCCCTGACTATGTCAAGTGCATTTTGTCGGAGGATCTGCCCGATGCGTACAACAGCTCGTCCGTCCGCACCCATCTCACTGAGTACACATCGATAGCAAAGGTCTATGGGCCAAAGATGATCATGGAGAAGTCGTCATGAGGACAGGACGAGGCGTGGGTGGTACTTATTGCCTTATTGGCGACAACACACTCGACACGGCCACTACTCCCACTCTATCCCAAATTTGAGCAAGGAGTACGAGCTCGAGCGCGCCCATTCGTCAACGGACGGACACTAGACAACACATACACAACACACGGTGAGCATTCTCCAGGTTATTTTGTTTTATTTGCCGTTCATTGTCTACTTTTCAGATAAGACAAGAGGTAACTTGTCTAGGATGGAGTAGCAATATGTGAAATGCCACCACGTGAGCCAACAAAAGCAACTTGGTTGGCACACAGGAAACTGCATAATATGAAATACCATCTCAGTCATAGTGAAAGATCCACACACACAGCACACACATACAAATGAAGTGCTTCGCTACACCCCGCCGATACACAAGTTCAGATACAATAAATTACCTACCACCGCGGAACCTAGAGCATCATGTCGAAACCTAACTACCAAACAAAACACCGAGATCCAAACTGTCAGACTCAAAGCGTGTTGCTTCCTGTGTTGCTTCCTCGTCACTTTCATCATCAGTGTACCATAAATTGCATGAAGCATCAGGCGAGCCTGTTTCAAATAGGTCAATGATGGCAGGGTGTCTCAGATCTTCCACTCCTTGGTTCTTGCATGCATAACATTGGCCTGACAAAAAAAAAAAGCCAAGCAAAATGTATTAGAATACTATAAGTACATTCACACATATTTCATATATGATGCTGTACGGTTGCCATTACCATTTTCGTTTGGATCCAATGAATAGCATAAATAATATTTTTTCCTAAAAACCTCCTTCACTTCAGCAAAATACAGCTTCACTTTCCAATCAGCTGAATCCGGCATCTTCATCCTCACAGTGAAGTTATAATGATGGTACACCTTGTCATAGCTCTCCACATTAAAACACTGGTGCTGAAGTTCATCAAGGCCATAGTCCTCCAGCTCCTGACAACAAATCAACATAGGGATGTATTGTAAAAGTTTTAAAGATTGGAATTTTAGTTCATAAAAAGCTATGTGTACCGCAAGATCTCGATTTATGTCAATGAGCTTCTTGAAACACAGCATAGCCTCCTCCTTCATCCAGGCTGTTCCATCCGGAATAATTTCTTCTGCTGAAACTTCATGCCTGAATCCACAACTAGTTTGAGACCAACATCTTGCTCTATGGCAGAAAGCAAAGAATCATAAAACCAATTCCAAACATCAATAGTTCTTTTGCATACATAAAAATTAATACCAATGCGCAGCAGTAGCCGGACAACTTATTACTACCACGGAATTTGATTGTATGATACCGGGAACAGTCATAGGCCACAAGCCTACGATGGCCCAGTATCCTACGAGTGGCGACATTATATAGGGCAGCTAACCACCACTCTCAGACTTCACCACTATGAGGCTGATAATGATGCCTTGGTAAAAAGGCGCCCTTCAGTTTTCTACCTCTCAGCCTCCTCTATCCCTCCCACTTTTCACTAGTGGTGACAGCACCGTTCAAGGTCACTAACATTATCCTCCCCTACCAGCACACTAAGACCATAATAACTGGCACTGCTTTAGCTATGCCAGACCAGATTCAAATCATGGGGCCTACGTTGCTCAACCTTTATTTCAAGAAAAATGTAGCAAGACACTGAAATTATTTGAGAACATTGTGTGTCTTACACTAAAAGTATATTAAAAAAAAATTATGTGATCACAACAATGCAGCATATGAAGATTACTAAAGCCTAAAACTTCCATTTTACATATGACACAAAGGCTTATTTTCTGATGAATATGTAGAAAAAAAAAACAATATGTGACAATAAAAACAATAAAGCTAGGAGAATTTCTTATTGTTGAACAACGACACAACGCAAGAAAGCATTCTGTCATTTTATTAAGAAGAAAGAAAATATAGTAAGCCAGCAGGTGTATTCCCAAACAAATCCATACCAAACATCAGAAATAGAAATAAAATAGAAGGAAAAAGCAGACCAAACCATTAGAACCTCTACCTTGATTCAGTTGGTACCATACTATGATGTGGGTGAGCGCCTGCAACACGGGGTAGCTGTGGTTCTGTACCCAATTCAGCAGCACGGGCATTACGAGCCACCTCAATGGCCAAAATGCTATCAGGAGCTACATCAAGGTTGATACAAGGACGTGCATCTAAGTATTCCTTAACCATACGCTGCACATCCTTTGGGCTGAAGAAAAGCATGGTAATATTGTTAAAAGCAACCAACATATCAAATTCCAAACTGCAGCTGTAGACAAAATGTCATGGAATGCAAACTAAACATTTGCTGACTGGTGCTATTGACCAAATGAATTCATAACAAATGAATGCATGGATACAACAAATGAACACAGTAGGCATGATCACTTATACTGCTTAGTCACCCTCGTAAGTACTCCACTATGCACTTGACCATGCATGTGCTAGAGATGTTAGGAAAATAAAATAATTATTTTTTCCACATTACAGGTTTATAACTGAATTAGCATCTTCAAAATAACATCATGTCTATAGCTTAGAATGATGACAGAGTAATTAATAGTACTTACATCGTGTGGTGCTACAGCTACTCACATGCTACTGTGTTGCTTACTTGCTTATATTGTTTTGGTCCATCCGTGTGTGTACTGAAATTTTAGCGCCTCAACAAGGCTTCTTGCTATTTCCAGTGTATTTCAGGCGTATATATTATATAAAACAACAAAAATGCCAGTATTGATAGAAAATAGTGATGATGTACATACTCCACATCTGAATGTAGCTTGGGGCGTTGCTCCTTGACATTTGGTATAGTTTTAATAAGGGGCCTAGACAGCACCATAGATCGTGATATACCTTTTGGTCGGTTAAAAAAGAACTCAGTCTGTCTAGTAGTAGGCACCCTGCACAGGCGAGAAAACGCTTAGATAGAGTTACCAATTTATGTGTTCCTTGTTCATTCTCTTTTTTTGTAATAACTTAAAGCAAGACACCTTCAATACCAAAATAGTGTAATTTGTTGTCACATTAAATTGCTTCTTGTTCTGTTTTTATACGTTACTAAACCCATATATCGACAGTTAACTTTTGTTTTTGAGGATTCTAGCAATTATGTAGAGATAGAAAACATTAAATTCCAGTGTAGATAAAAAAAAAGAGCAAAATATATGTACCATGCACAGTCATCATCAGTTGACTCTTCATCTGTTTCTGTTTGAGGGGTTAGAAGTGGGGGGTCACTTAATGACAGTGCCTCTGTAACTTCCATATCAAACTCAGTGTTGTTCACCTCACAGGTATGCTCCTCTTGCCTGATAAAAGAACATTACAAGGAACAATAATCATTAGAAAGAATATCCAGAAGAAGGTATGTACTTGCTACACAAGTAAACACAAGTCAGACAATAAACAAATTATTCACATGGCTTTTGTCAACGAAAAAGCCAATGTCAATGGGAGCGAAAAAATACAAGAGTATTTTCCAACACCATAACCTGGGAAGGGGAACTCAGCGCACAATCAGTTTTACAGTTCAGAGCTTAGTGCGATAGTAATAATGAATATATGGATCTATCTGTGCCGTCTCTGCTCAGTATACAATTTTTACCATGTGGCACCTGACTTAAAGTGCTAGTGCAAGAAATTTAGCGCTTTTCATTAGTAGATTTAGACGGTGAACACAGTGTGGGTCCCACAAAATTGCATATGGCCAAGGGAAACTGAATTTGAAAAGTGGAACATATATAAGAAAATAAATAACTCACTCGGAGCGAGGTGCGTAATCGACATTAGTCATTTCAGCTGTTTCTGGGGTGGGAAGCGAAGGGTGGTCACTCAAAGACAGGTCTTCGAATGTTGGCAAATCCATAGCCAGACTAGGAAGCTCACTGCTTCCCAGGGCGCTAGGCTCAGCCCTGATGAAAACATATTATGGCCCTGTTTAGTTTCTCCCATTTTGCAAAATTTCCCATCACATCAACCATCACATCAATATTTGGACGCATGCATAGAGTATTAAATGTAGGTAAAAAAATAACTAATTGTACTTTTAGTATGTACATGTCGAGACGAATCTTTGGAGTCTAGGTAGTCCATATTTTTAGACAAAGTTTATCAAATAACAACGAAAGTGCATGCTACAGTGAAAAATTTACAAAATTTCCTAACTAAACACACCCTTAATATAGGAAAGATCATCAATGCAAGTTAAGGACACAAGCTCACAAGCTTCGCGGTCACAGCTCACAAGCTACTACTGTACTACTGGTGAGTGGTGACTTGTTGGTGACTGCTCCCATCTCTCTCTAGTCTCTATCGTGCAGCGTGATTCTACTTTTCAACAGTGTTTCTACTGACAAAACAGAGACCACCAATTTACTCTCTAATCATCGTTTGGAGCAGAAATCGATTTTCTAAATCTTTATCCACCAACAGTTTTTTTATCTCATTTGTACACTCTAGACAGCTAATTTACATGGATTAAAGCTAGCAGAGTAGCTCAAGCGAATAGAGCCCAACCAAATCTGTATTCCTAAAGTCTTTTAAAGTTGTTGTCCTGGCAAGGCTAATTTTTATCACACACATTCTAGCCATCGGTCCATTAATGAAGAATATAATAAGTATGCTATTGAAAATATAACTAATGAAGAATCTAATAGTACTTAGTTGATATCACAAATGTTATTATCTTACATTATATAAAATTTGCTTGAATTTGGAAACTTCGACTCTCCAAGATTCTTAGAAAATGACTTATAATTCAAGACGGAGCGAATATAAATTAAATCTCCCTCAATCCGCTCTATATTCAGATTAAAGACCAACCGAACAAATGCTTAATGAGTTGCCTCTATTGTCGTACCTGTCTGTCCCCTCTTTTACTGCAAGATAAGAGATCCAGAGGCTAACGAAAGGATTTGTTCGGTCCTTGCTCTTAGTGGCGGATCTAGAAAAAAAATATTAGAAGCTTATTTAACCTTCAGATAGTTTCGGCCCCTCCTCGGTGTGTATCTATGAAAAAAAATTAAAGGGGACTTAGGGGACTTTGTGGGTCCAGCGGTCATAGCGGGGCTAGAGTCCCACCCTTCTCGCGTTGAATCCGCCCCTACTTGCTACGGCTCCACCTGCCAAGACGATCAGCCAGAAAATTAAAGGTTTCTCGATAATAAGAGATAGAGTATAGTACTATACGCCGCTGGAGTATATGAGTTCTCTCAAAAATTATTACTATTTATTATATATGTGATGATGTATGAGTTTATTTTATATTTATATTAATATATATATATATATATATTAGTACACGTGTTCAGACCTTGTCTAGAGAAAAAATGTCAGTAAAAGAAGCGAATTAGGTTAGGAACAAGAAGAAGCAGATCGAGAAGAAATAAACAAAGCGATCGAATTAGGTCAACGAAGAAGCAAACGAATTAATAAAAGACACTAGCTAGTTGATAACGGAACATACCGTGGGTTAGATTTTTGTCGATCCAGTGATGATGGTCGGCGGCGGCTGCTGGCGGGCGGGCGGGCGCGCCGGCGAGCTTTAATTTGACGGCGGCAAGCGATTCCAACTGGGAGGAGGCGCACGATTCCAAACCGTCACCGCACGGAACATGTAACTCTATAAATAAATACATCATCATCAAGCGATAATTGATCGATGCAAAGACGACGTAAGGTCCGAGGCATATTCGAATTCGAATTCGTATTCGTATGTGGTCCGCAAACATACGAACCAAGTCAATACTCAATCAAATAGGTTAAGGAAAAAGTATCAACTTCCTCAACTACTGAACGTCGACTACTTCACCCCCGAACTATAAACCAGATGTTTTACCCTCTAAACTTTTTAAAACCCTCATACGGTTTTAGACGGTGGTTTTGCTAAGTAACATGGTTGTCTTTTTTTTTCTTTTTTATTTGTTTGGCTGAATCTTTAAAAAATCATAGTGAATCATAAAAAAAATCATAAAATAGAAAATCTAAATTTGTTGGACTCCACGTAAGTAGATCTACACAGTGAACATATATAATAGTATACTTTAAAATAAAGTATACTATATTATATGTTCCGTTCGGTCCTCCGGTCCATCAGTCCAAGCCTCATGTCTGTCCTTCGCCACCCCCAGTCCATCGACACGATACATCTCTACTTGACCTTCACCTCGCCATCGACTATTGCCTCCGAGCTCTACACACCAACACAGCCAAGAGATATGTTGTCTACTCACGCCAACACGTGAGCCTATTGACCAATCACTCATCACAACAGGTCGAACCACAAGGGAACATATCACCCTTGTGTTCGCACTCATTCAAATGCCTGAGAAGCCAGATAAAAGGTGAAAGAGGGTGTTCGTATTTATTAACGCACACAGAAAAAGATCTGCAAGCGCATGGATAACGTTATAGCTTTCAACCGGAGGTTTTAATATCGTATCCACAGGAAAACGTGTGAGATCAACTACATTCTAAACTTAACCAGAAGATAAATAAGTGGTAGCAGAAACTAAAGTAGAAACAAGATAAAATAAAAACAAGATTAAAAGGTAAGAAAAGTAGCAATCTAGTATTAGGTCGATAGTAGGAGTACAGAGAGGACAACTTGGGATTGTCTAGTTCTGACCTAGGCAAGAGACTATGTTGTATATGATTCAACTGGCGACATTAGGAATAGAAGGGTTGCATCTAGAGTACATCCCAACTAGGTAATTATGGTCCTGCTCGGCCTATAAACGGGGAGGTGGACTACAGAGGATTCACGGGTCTATAAGAGTCACACCCGCGAGCTACCACCTAAATAAGCCCAGCCTATATGGTACTGTTTACACCAGATTTTGGGCCGAGAAGATTATTATTTTAAGCACAAACGACTGGTTTATTAAGGAAAGAATCGGCCAGAAAAATAAAGAAGCTTATGTGGGTTCAAGCATGACCAGAAGGTTTCATGTAGATCAGCATGACGGGCTTCGAAGACGTGTCGGACTCAGCCAAGGAGTTCAAATCCCGGGTCGTCTTTTATTTTACCTATTATGTAACCTAGTCGTGTTAGAACAGGAGTCAACCGGGTTATAAATAGTTAGAAACCCGATTTTTGTAAAGGAAATCCAATCAATCAATACACCGGCCACCGGCCAAAACCCTAGGAGTAGGAGTAACGTAGATCTCGGCGAGACCTTCAATCAGGCAGGACTGCATCGGCTTCGACCGACCTCCGGTTTGCTTGTAAGTTTCACCAATGGCTTGTGTCATCGTGTAATGAGGCTGTATTTGGCATCGACCAAACTCTTGTTAAGTTATGGCATAGCTAGTTATCGGTCCAAGTTCGTCTTTTGTGAGACTGTCTTGACTCTGATCAATCTCTTACTTTAGTCGATCTTGACTAGTTATCGGCTTTATTGGTTTGGCAAGCTAATAGATTCATTAAGTTACCGATGTTGTTTCATGTTTTAATTTGTTTCTTTATGTTTTAAACAACATCTTGCCCAATCAAGATTGACAGAGTAGGCTTAAGCTTAAAGGATGCACAGTTTCGGCTATTTTTGGGGTTACACGCTCACAACAGAGGAAATAGCCGATACATACCTATCATCGACTATTTTGTCAATCTTGATTGTTACATGTTGTGCGTTCGAGATACCCAATAAAATTATGATTTGACCTAAGAGCAGATAGATTTTATCTAACATGTCTATTACGGCTGTATTTCCGAACCCCACTGATATATATGATAGATTAGATTTGTTTGATCTTAAGCCAAATTATGGTTTTAACGAGTAGATCTTGTTCATGCCTCATGGACCCTGTATCGACTAATTAGCCGATCCAGTTATACTTTCTTCATAATGTGTATTTTTAAGTGGCTTGAAATTAATGGATCTACTCTTTGCACAAGACGTCATCTAGCTTGGTCATCATTATGGCTGTATGGAGACACCCCACTGTTGATGTCTAAGTTTTTTTATCGATCTATTTGTTATTATGGTTGTATGGAGACACCCCACTGTTAATGAATAGAACTGCTTGTGCAATTAGTCGATACTTTAGTTTCATGTTGCTTAAACGTACACATAGATCTTTATTTCTTTTAACATCTTTTAAGCTCATCGGCTGTTTGTTTATTCTAAGCGCTCTTTTACATATTTCATAGCCGGCATGCTTCATATCTTTTTCAATGCTTTTATATAAATCTCTTGGGAGTTGACTTTGTAGTCAATGTCCTATTAACAATGGCTATATCAGAGCCGTATAATTTGGAGCTGTCTGGCATCAAACCGGCAGGTTCCACGATTTAACAATCTTTTTCTTATCCTTGTAAATTACAGGTCAAATTGACTGGCACGCCCGAAGTCGATCTCGCTAAGATTCGGCTCCACCATCCGTTGAAGGTTCAGGAGGTCAAGACCTTGCTCCGTACCCCTCTGAGAACCGTGTGCTCGAGTGTGTTGGCGTGACTGACCGAAAAAGGATTTATGTCAACACATTATTTAGGAACGCCCAGTGGGACTCAGTCGTCTGAATCATGACGTTCGACAATAATGAAGTGCCGAACGTAACAATGGATGAGCTTCCAGAGGAAACTCAACGCTTGATAGAATAGACTGTTGAGCAATATCGACACTTGTGCTTATTAAGCTACAGCAAGACCAGGGATAAGAAGATCATTCAGAAAACTCATCTTCCAAGGGTGGTTTTGGAAGGTCATGTTGATCCAATGGTCCAGGTCCAACACAATGCCATGCAGGAAGTGATCAGTAAGGCAATGGCAACTACCCTGATGAATCACAATGAGGTTTTCCTCAACAGCCTCACAAATGCCATTAAATAAGCTTTTGGCTTGGGTGGTGACAGAAGAGGTCCAACATATACTGTTGGAAACAATCAAGGAGCTAGAACTTCTACTGGACCTCAGATCAATGGTCCAAATAGCAATGGAAGCCAGATGATGATTAACCCTGGGGGCATGACACCGCAGCCAGTGCAACAGCCGAGTATGAGTAATAATGCAGGCTACAAAAATAGCTCCTCATGCAAGATGCATTACAGAGACTTCAATGCACCACCATATCAAGGGAGTATAGCACCTGGTGATATTCCTCAAGGATATCATTATGTCTCAGATTTTTATACCTTGGATGCACAAGAGAACCCGGGATACAATGGTAACACTTTTGGGGGGCAGAACATCGGCTATCAAAAGCCGGTGAATCAAATTGATCAATTGATGAGTCGGGTAAGTGACCTGGTTCAGAAGCAATTTGGCTTGACGCCAAAATCTACAGTGACTGGTTACAAAAAGCCATATCCAGAATGGTTTGATCAGGTTGTTCTTCCTCCAAGATATAGAATCCCTGATTTTACCAAATTCACAGGAAACGGCTCAGTAACAACCATGGAACACATAACCCAGTTTCTGGTCCAGCTTGGGGAGATTGGTGATGAACAAGCATTAAAGTCAGAATGTTCCCTTTCTCTCTATCTGGTTTGGCTTTTTCATGGTTTTCATCTCTACCACCCAATTCCATTTAGAGCTAGGAGGATTTGGAAGACAAATTCCATAAGTATTTTGACTTTGGGGTATTGGAGAAAGGCGTAGTAGACTTAATCGATACAAGGCAAACAAATAACGAGTCTGGATGCCAGTACCTTCAGAGATTCAGAGAGATGAAGAATCAATGTTACTCCTTATCATTGTCAGATCCAGAGGTGGTTAGCATTGCAATTCGAGGATTGATACCTTCCATCAGAGAGGAAATCGGCTTTGGTTGTAATAACATGGCCGATTGAGCTAAAAGTGGCATGAGCTAAAAAGGTGGCAATATGATGCTAAGACATCAAGTCTAATCAACCCCAAGAAAGCCTACAATACAGAAAATCATATCTTCCTGCAAGATGAAGACGATGATTCGGGAGATGAAAGTGATGATGAAGTGGCTGCCGTAGACTGGGCTTGGAGAAACAACGAGTACATACCTTGGGCAAAGGCTAAAAGTACCGAGAAAGATGTAAAGTATAGCTTTGACATCACTAAGGCCGACAAGATATTTGACTACTTGCTGGAGAAGGGTCAAATCAAGTTAACTGGGAATCACAGTATTCCATCGGCTGAGGAGCTCAAAAATAAAAGGTACTGCAAATTTCATAATTCAGGTACCCATACTACTAACGATTGCCGAGTTTTCAGAGATATGATTCAGAGGGCTATCGTTAAAGGAAGGATAGGCCTAGAAAAAACCAAAGGCATGAGTATCAATGGCCATCCTTTCCCACAGAACATGGTTGCTCCAGCACCTCGAAGCGAAATCAGGGTATTGACTTCTGACAAAGCCAAGGCAGCTGGTACGGTTGATCCAAAGAAACAACTAACAGCCAAGGAGTATCAGGAGATGAAGGGGAAAAAGAGTACTGATCAATATGATCAACCTGAGACTTCAAAAGTTGGCGAAGCAAGAAGACGTCCAACTGTTAGAATTTTACTAAACAAGTGGCAACGTCAGAAGGAAAGGAGCCAGATGCAAAGGGAAAGAGATGAACAAGAATATCAGGAGTGGCTCAAAGAGGAAGAGTATAGGAGGTCTCGTGAAGAAGAGAGGCGTATCAGAGATGAGGAAAAGAATCATTGGGACTGTCCTTTCTTCAGACATTGTTGGAATGAAGGCTTGAAACTTCCTACTCTTCGTAATTGCCCAGAATTTAGTGACCAGTATCGAGAATATAGGCAGTCGAGAGACAACCGTCGATCTATACATGAAAGATTAAGGTTTGAAAATACAGATCGGCGCATAAAAAATGAAAATGTTCATAATCGGCTTGGAGTAAGATTAGCCGATCATGGCCATCCCTGGCAAGAGGGACAATGGTGCCCTGGTGGCTTGACCAAAAGCCAGAAATGATGGGTTCAAAGGTTAAGAAATGATGAAATCCAGAAGAAGAAACTCAAAGTCTGGCAAGTAAAGCAGATAGCCAATAAAGGTGAATCATCGGCTAATATTGCTGCTCTGTTCATGCTACCTGCTGAATTTAGGTCCCCTGATCATGAAGAAGAATCTGATGGTGAGGAAGCAGTTGCTCAGTGGATCAATCAAGCAGAAGAGGCCACATTTCAAAAACCTGAGAAACATTCCCATTTGAAGGCATTATATTTGAAAGGGTTTGTTGATGGAAGACCTCTGAATAGGATGTTAGTTGATGGAGGGGCAGCTGTTAATTTAATGCCATATGCCACTTTTAGAAAGGTTGGCAAGACTACTGAAGACTTGACTCAGACCGATATGAGGTTGACCGACTTTGCTGGCAACGTATCGGCTACTAAAGGTGCTATATGTGTCGAGTTGACGATTGGCAGCAAGAGTATGTCGACTACCTTCTTTGTGGTCGATGCAAAAGGATCCTACAGTGTGCTTCTTGGAAGGGATTGGATCCACGCCAATTGTTGATTCCATCTACCATGCATCAGAATGTGATTCAGTGGATCGGCGACACCGTAGAAGTGGTACCAGCCGATTCAACTGTTAGTGTTGCTTATTCAGACCCTGATGTTTGGAACTTTGATAGCATTGAGTGCTTTTTTGGAAAGATTCTTGAAGAAGACTTTCTCAAGACAATTGACGAAAGTCAACAGCCGATCCAAGCAGTCGGCTTCAAAAAATATATTTAATGGATTATACAGTCAACGAAGATGAGAGTAAGATGGGTAAGGGTTTCACATCGGCTGATGAACTAGAAACAGTTGATATTGGAAACGGTGATAAGCCGAGGTTGACGTATATCAGTGCCAAGTTGGATCCCAAGTTTAGGCAAGAACTTATTGCATTGTTAAAAAATAAAGAATGTTTTGCTTGGGATTATTCTGAAATGTCTGGTCTTGATCGATCGTTGGTTGAGCATCGACTACCTATTAAACATGGAAGTCGGCCTGTAAAACAAGCTCTAAGAAGGATTAGAGCAGAGGTTATGGCCGATGTAAAAACAGAGATCACTCGGCTTTACGAAGCTAATTTCATTCGGCAATGTAGATATGCTGAATGGATATCTAGCGTAGTCCCTGTGTATAAGAAAAATGGAAAAATGAGGGTTTGTATTGACTTCAGGGATTTGAATAGAGCTACTCCGATGGATGGCTACCCAATGCCAGTGGCAGATATGTCAGTCGATGCGGCAGCAGGACATAAAGTAATCAGTTTTATGGATGGCAATGCTAGTTATAACCAAATTTTTATGGCAGAAGAAGATATACATAAGACTGCATTCAGATGTGTCCGGGTGCTATAGGTTTGTATGAATGGGTGGTCATGACTTTCGGGCTTAAAAATGCCGGTGCAACTTATCAGAGGGCTATGAACTATATGTTTCATGAGTTGATCGGCAGGATTGTGGAGATTTACATTGATGATGTGGTTGTGAAATCCAGGGATTATCAAAAACATCTTAAAGATCTCAGAGATACTCTTGAGTGTGCAAGGAAACACGGCTTAAGGATGAATCCCCACAATTGTGCATTTGGAGTGTCAGCTGGTCAGTTCTTGGGGTTTATGGTACATGAAAAAGGGATTGAAGTTGGTCAAAAGAGTTATGATGCAATTGACAAAGCAGTGCTACCAACCACAAAGACTCAATTACAATCTTTGATCGGTAAAATTAATTTCATCAGGAGATTTGTTTCAAATCTATCAGTTAGGATTTTACCGTTCTCAGTTTTGTTAAAATTAAAAGATGATCAAGAGCTTAAATGGGGAGATGAGCAACAGAAGGCATTTGACGAGATCAAAGAGTATATGAAGTCTCCACCAGTTTTGATCCCTCCTCAGAACAAACCTTTCAAATTGTATGTGTCAGCCGATGATCATACAATTGGATCGGCCTTAATGCAAGAATTTGAAGGAAAAGAAAGAGTGGTGTTCTATCTCAGTAGAAGATTGCTTGACCCGGAAACAAGGTATTCTCTCGTTGAAAAGTTATGCTTATGCTTGTACTTCTCGTGCACCAAGCTTCAACATTACCTATTGTCTTCTGAATGCATGGTGGTGTCAAAGTTTGACGTAATTAAACATATGTTATCCATGCCTATACTGAATGGGAGGATTGGCAAATGGATTCTTGCATTATCAGAATTTGACTTGAAATATGAATCGGCTAAAGCGGTTAAAGGTCAGGTAATAGCCGATTTTATTACTCATCATCATAAACAAGAGATTAAAACTTTAGATTTTACCCTGTGGGCCTTGTTCTTTGATGGTTCCAATTGCAAGCAAGGTGGGGGCATTGGCATTGTTCTTATTTCTCCTCAGGGAGGGAGTTTTGAGTTTGCTTTCTCAATTGATCCAACCTCCACTAACAATCAAGCTGAGTATGAAGCACTTCTGAAGGGACTTCAACTTTGTGTGAGATAGGGGCCGAGACTGTTGAGATCTTTGGAGATTCTCAATTAGTGATTAATCAATTGCTCGGCCTATATAAGTGCAAAGATGACATTTTGAGAAAACATTATGAAAAGTGCCTTGAATTGCTTGATTCTTTCTCTTCTATTGTCATAAAGCATATTCCTAGATGCCAGAATCAAGAGGCTAATCGTTTAGCCCAAAGTGCTTCTGGATATCGGCGAATTGTTGAAATACTAACTGATGAGGTAGTTGATAGTTATGATTGGATAATTGAGATTATTGAATACTTGAAGAATCCATCGCGACAAGTATCCAGAAAATTGAGGTACAAAGCTACAAAGTTTGTCCTTCTTGATGATCAACTATATCATAAGACGATCGATGGTGTACTTCTTAAATGTGGCAGTCAAGAAGAGGCCAAAGTTCTAATGGGGGAGATCCATGAAGGAATTTGTGGTGCACATCAGTCTGCTCATAAAATGAAGTGGATGATCAGAAGGGCAGGATACTTTTGGCCCATTTTAGAAGATTGTTTCAAATATTATAAAGGATGTCAAGAATGCCAGAAATTCGGTAATATTCAGAAGTCTCCGGCATTAGCTATGAATCCAATCACAAAGCCATGGCCATTTAGAGGATGGGCAATAGATCTGATTGGCCAAATATTTCCGGCATCTAGCAAAGGACACAAGTTTGTGTTGGTAGCAACTGATTATTTTACTAAATGGGTTGAAGCTATTCCTTTAAAGGAAGCTTCATCGGCTACCGTAATTGAGTTCGTCAAAGAGCATATCATTTATCGATTCGGTGTTCCTCAAACCATTACTACAGATCAAGGAAAGATGTTTGTATCAAAAGAATTTGAGGATTTTGCTGCTAGCACAGGCTTCAAGCTGATTAACTCGTCTCCATATTATGCCCAAGCTAATGGACAGGCTGAAGCTTCTAACCAAATTTTGATCAAGATTATTAAGAAGAAGGTTAAAGAGCATCCAAAAAAGTGGCATTCGGTGCTCGGTGAAACCTTGTGGTCCTATAGGATGGCATGTCATGGTGCAACTAAGTGTTCGCTGTATGAATTGGTCTATGGTCATGAAGCTGTACTGCCTTGGGAAATCAATATAGGATCTAGGAGAGTATCGCAGCAGGATAGTTTAAAGGCCGATGAATATAGACATCTCATGATGGACAATCTTGATGATTTAACTTTCATCGGCTAAAAGCTTTGGAGAACGTTAGAGCTCAAAAGCTGAGAGTGGCTATGTATTATGATCAAAAGGTCAGGGAGAAGAAGTTTGATGAAGGGGACCTGGTTTGGAAAGTTATTTTACCTATTGGGACTAAGGATAGCAAATATGGTAAATGGTCACCAAATTGGGAAGGACCCTATCGGATTACCAGATGTGCTCCTGGCAATGCCTATTTCTATGAGACTTTAGAGGGTATCGAATTCTTCAGAGCAGTTAATGGGAAAAATTTTAAGAAGTATTACCCCAGTATCTGGGTGGATCAGTTATAACTAATTGATCTGACCGGTGACCAATGTATCATCGATGGTATTCAATTGATAGCCGATACTGATGTATCGCCTTCAGAACAAAAATAGCCGATGCAAAAAAAAGGCATTGCCTTTAGCCCAAAAATACGAGATCAAGAATTGTTGAAATTAAAAAACCTCGATGGGCTTTATCACAAGGAGATCATGGAGGAACAGAAATTTCATTATATTCATAAGGAAGTTTATTTTTACAAAGGCTTAACCCTGATGAACTACTCGAAGACCTTATCTACTATAATTACAGAGGGGGTGGACTCTGCTATTTCCCCTGCTGCTCCAGCAACACCATCGAAGTGCACTTCCATGGCGTGACTAATCTCTGGGGTGACTTCAAAGCCACTCAAATCTTGGCCAGTGTAGGCCTAGGCAGCCCCGAGAGCCATGGCAGCACCATGGCGGACGCCGTGAAGGGCGACCTCATGTACCCTTGCGGGAATGTTGGTCACCCTCTCTGCAACGTTGTCGCCGGCGGCGTTCACAGAGTCGGCCGCCTCGTTCCCTGCCTCCAGGCGCACGGTCAGGTCTGCAGAGTAAATAAGATACATCGAGGTTGAGCAAAGGAGATCCAATTAAAATGAGAAATTCTTCTTCAGAAGAAGAAAGATACCGGCGACGCGTGTGTCAGACTCGGTGCATTGTTGGACCGCCCAGGAGGCCCGTGCCTCTGTCTCCTCCAGCGCCTTTTGGAGTTGGGCGATGTGGTCTTCAAGGAGGCAGTTCCTGATGGTGGCCTCCGAGTGAAGGTTCCGCATTTCCGTCATCTGACGGTAATGGCAAGTGGCCATCGACTCGGAGCTACTGGAGGAGGGGTTTTCGGAAACTGACTCCATTCCAGGGGGAGGCGCCAAAGCAACTGCGGCATTAGAAGGACCTTCATCGGTCCTGGAAGAGGGTGGAGGAAGGAAGTCAAATCAAGCTTTGAAAAATAGTGACAAACTGGAGTCGATTGGGCATAAGGGGGGAACATACCTAATGCGGCGCTGAGGGCGGTAACGAGAGTTTACTTCCTCCTCCGCAGGACGCTTACCACGGTTGTTTCCTGCCATTGGAAGGGGAGGAGATAAACTTTTGGAAGGAAAAGCCTTTGGTGAGAAAGAGGGTTTTCAACAAAAGGCAAAAGCGAGCAGAAGGTGTGTTCTGAGTATGACGGAAGATGGAGACGAAAGGGGGGTTTATATCAGAAGATTGAGTCTCAGAAGAGGAAAAGATGCTGCTTCGTACGATGTGTGCAGAGTACTCGAGTGGGATGTTAAAATCACAACATGGTTTTCAAGAGAAGAGCAGTCGTCTCGCATTGATCGTCAAGATACTGTTCAGATTGTTTGAGTTGAAGGGAAAGAAAGGAAAGGACTCAAAATTTTGGAATAAAATAAATTTCATCCCAAAATTGGGGGCATGTGTTTACACCAGAGTTTTGGGCCGAGAAAATTATTATTTTAAGCACAAATGGCTGGTTTATTAAGGAAAGAATCGGCTAGAAAAATAAAGAAGCTTATGTGGGTTCAAGCATGACCAGAAGGTTTCATGTAGATCAGCATGACGGGCTTCGAAGACGTGTCGGACTCAGCCAAGGAGTTCAAAGCCTAGGTCGTCTTTTATTTTACCTATTATGTAACCTAGTCGTGTTAGGACAGGAGTCAACCGGGTTATAAATAGTTAGAAACCCGATTTTTGTAAAGGAAATCCAATCAATCAATACACCGGCCACCGGCCAAAACCCTAGGAGTAGGAGTAACGTAGATCTCGGCGAGACCTTCAATGAGGCAGGGCTGCATCGGCTTCAACCGACCTCCGGTTTGCTTGTAAGTTTCACCAATGGCTTGTGTAATCGTGTAATGAGGCTGTATTTGGCATCGACCAAACTCTTGTTAAGCTATGACATAGCTAGTTATCGATCCAAGTTCGTCTTTTGTGAGACTGTCTTGACTCTAATCAATCTCTTACTTTAGTCGATCTTGACTAGTTATCGGCTCTATTGGTTTGGCAAGCTAGTAGATTCATTAAGTTAACGATGTTGTTTCGTGTTTTAAATTGTTTCTTTATGTTTTAAACAACATCTTGCCCAATCAGGATTGACAGAGTAGGCTTAAGCTTAAAGGATGCATAGTTTCGGCTGTTTTTGAGGTTTACACGCTCACAACAGAGGAAATAGCCGATACAAACCTCTCATCGACTATTTTGCCAATCTTGATTGTTACATGTTGTGCATTCGAGATACGAGATAAAATTATGATTTGACTTAAGAGCAGATAGATTTGATCTAACATGTCTATTACGGCTGTATTTCTGAACCCCACTGATATATATGATAGATTAGATTTGTCTGATCTTAAGCCAAATTATGGTTTTAACGAGTAGATCTTGTTCATGCCTCATGGACCCTGTATCGGCTAAATTAGCCGATCCAGTTATGCTTTCTTCAAAATGTATATTTTTAAGTGGCTTGAAATTAATGGATCTACTTTTTGCATAAGACGTGATCTAGCTCATTGGCTCCCCCACCCCCCACATCATTATGGCTTTATGGATGGAGACACCTCACTGTTGATGTCTAAAGTTTTTTTTAATCGATCTATTTGTTATTATGGCTGTATGGAGACACCTCACTGTTAATGAATAGAATTGCTTGTGCAATTAGTCGATACGTTAGTTTCATGTTGCTTAAACGTACACATAGATCTTTATTTCTTTTAACATCTTTTAAGCTCATCGGTTATTTGTTTATTCTAAGCGCTCTTTTACATATTTCATAGCCGACATGCTTCATATCTTTTTCAATGCTTTTATATAAATCTCTTGGGAGTTGACTTTGTAGTCAATGTCCTATTAACAATGGCTATATCAGAGCCGTATAATTTGGAACTGTCTGGCATCAAACCGGCAGGTTCCACGATTTAACAATCTTTTTCTTATCCTTGTCAATTACAGGTCAAATTGACTGGCACGTCCGAAGTCGATCTCGCTAAGATTCGGCTCCACCATCCGTTGAAGGTTCGGGAGGTCAGGACCTTGCTCCGTACCCCTCTGAGGACCGTGTGCTCGAGTGTGTTGGTGTGACTGACCGAAAAAAGATTTACGTCAACAGGTACATCTACAAGTAACTCGAGCCTAAGCACCACGCTTACACTATGAATTATACTATAACCTATTGCAATAGTGTTGACATAAAATAAAATATGGCGTACTGTGCCTCACACACAGCAAGCCGAAAAGCGTGGCTTCAATCGGGTGCCCGGACGGTTTGAAATCCGGAGACGTGCCAGTCGGTTTGACCTGAAAACCAACAAGGGATAAAACTGTGAGAATAAAACTGGAACATGCTGGGTGAGACCAGACAGTTCCATATTTATCTGCCAAGCATGTTTATAGAGTCATTCGGCTAATATTAAAAGAAAGCATATGGAAGCATTGATTGCCGAATACACGTGTAAGAAAAGACATGCTTGGACAAATAAAAATAAATTATAAATCGACAAATAACCAAGCTCGGCAAACTAGCCGAATTGGGATCCATGAAGAAGGAACATGCAAACAAGCACGATCAAACCAATCTAAAACCTGCATCTGCCGCACGATACCTAGTTTTATCGAAACTCAAGCGTGATTGATATGTATGAACCCACAACACATAACAATCTAGATTGGAGATTAATTCAGCCATCATGATCATACAATTATTGGGACACAAATAAACTTGTAAAGCAAGGCCGAACAAAGTCAATCTAGATTGGGCAAAAGAGTGTTACAAAATTAATTAAATCATACAACACATGGTAACTTAATGAATCTACTAGATCTTGCTGAATCTAATAGAGCCGATAATTATCTCGCTTCTGCTAAATGTATCAAGCAAACGCCTGCCGCACGGTATTTACTCATAAGCAAAGCATAAGCGAAGACTTCTTGATCGTTAACAAAGATCCGCCGCACGACCATTGGAAACAAACAAGACTACTTGCATCACATCTAAATCCACCGCATGATACTAGACATGATAACAAGGTTGTCGGGACTTACGGAGGTCGACGGATCGATGATTCCTCTCGAAGAACTCGACGACACGACAAAGGACTCGAAGATGGCACGGGGCCTGTTTGTATTGATATGGTTGTGGCAATAGCCAAGGGTTTATATTTATACCCTGGACACAATATAAGTCCTAAGAGGACACGACTACGAAATATTAAAGGAAAATACAACATTTTTGGCCTTCAACCCCCCTCGGAATCTTCAATGCCTTAATTGTCGCAATATTGTTGCCCAATCGGCTTTTGCTTCTGTCGTTTCAATGGAAATCCCCTTTTCCTCAGAATAGCCGACCGCATAAGCAGTTGCCGAATCCTTGGAAACTTAGCCGACCGCATGGATACTTTCCGAATGCCTCATACGCCCATCTCCACACACTGGCCCATCTGTCATCCCCTTATGCGTGCGAAAATCTGGTGTTAACAAATAGAAGTTGATCAGAATAATAATATAAACAAGAATCTTACTTGAATCAGAAGTTGATCACCCGAAGCATCTCAGGAGCAAGCTCGAGCAGCGAGCAGAGCTTGATCCCGCTGAAGTATAACTGGAGGAAGAAGCACCGATAGACCGGCATCGCCTACAAACTCCTCCCTCACTCTTCATCTCTCTACTATCTAGAAGACTAGATCTAAACTAATTCTAGAGAGAGGTTATCCATTCGAGGGACACCTCTCATCTAAAAACCCTAGCTTTTGCTCTTGGCAACGATTTTGATGAAGATAGATGATGGATGCTCCAAGGAGGGGGTCTAGGGCTGCTTATATAGCCCGGTGGGATGAACCGTAACCCTTGGATCAAACTGACCTTGAACAACGGTGAAGATGCAAACCCTAGGACGTAGGAAGCCATCCGTTGAAGCGGGACATGAAACGATTCTGAGCCAGGTCGGCCGGCCAAGGGGGGAGGCCGGTCAGCCCCCCTCTGTGGCCCATCCGCCTCTCCTTCGGTGAGTTGCCTTCTCGTGTCTTCTAGAGTCTTCTAGTGCCACTTTTCGACCCGTTTGCGCAATTAGTCGTGTCGTGGTTGGATTATTCTCTTTCCCATCTGCTGGATAAGTCCCTGGCAAATAATGATTCGCAGAGTTGTATATTTGTTGTCGGTTTAGTCCCTGGACTATGTTGCTTGGTGATCACTCCAGATTGTTCGAGAAGCTTCCAAGTCGTATCCAACAAGGACTCTCTCGTCGGGACTCCAAATGTAGCAAACCATATGTCCGTTTCGATCATCTCGATGAGCTCTTCGCAATGGTGTGCTCTGTTTCATCACTTGAGATACTTTTATATGGTAAAATATTGATAACCCTGTAAAACAAGTGAGAACAACACAACTCGTGGAACTTATTAGAATCAAACCCCTACAACTAACTATGCTTTATGGTTCATTTAATATCATTCTATGTATGCATTAGTTGGTGGTATAATATTGATTGTAAGGATCGTTAACAAAGGGCGATTTGAAATAAGCAAAGCTTGGTCCCCAAAGACATGGGCAACGGCTTGACGCAATCAAGCAAAAGATAAGAGCAAAACCCCAAATAGAGCAAAAACTCGATCGAAAGAGCAAAGACTTAGTTCCCAAAGACATGAGCAACGATTCGACACAACCAAGTCAAAAACGAGCTGGTCCTCAAGAAGAGGCAGAAAAGGCTCAACACAGCTCAAAGCACCAAAAATTGCTAGTCTCTCAAGAAAAGAGGCAAAATGGCTCAACACGACTAGCAAGCAGCAGAAAAGGTGCAACTCCCCCTTAAAACAAGTCTAGTCACAAGGGCTATGCAAACACTCGATACCAATTGAGGGATACCAAAGGAGGCACAGCAAAATGTCAACGTCCCCTTGTTGACACAAGAAAAGAGGCACAAAATGTCAATGTCCCATTGTTGACACAAGTGTGACTCCCCCTTCTACAAGTCTCTCTCTTGTCGCAAGCCAACAAATATCCCTTTGTTGTGAACTTCTCCCTCTTGTCACACATGAAGTGTTTGTGAAATTTATCCCCATTATTAACAAATGCACATACAAAGCGTCAACCAAACGTACATGGGAGGTGTATTGGAGCTAAAAACACCTAACCAGACTAGAGGGGGGTGAAAATAAATGGCATCAAGACTGAGAATATGTACATTAGGCTAAAAATACATGAAATACACAATGCAACAGCTTCAAGTGTATAGAAATCAAAGTGAAAAGATGCTCAAAAGGGTGCTGCCCTGAAAGTGTAGCAACAAATACAAGTGCCAGCAAAGGCTCAAACTGATCAATTGAATACGAAATATGAACAATTAAACATGTTGAGCAGTTTAAGTCAATCAAAAAGGAGTTCACCACTAAAATAGGCATGAATAGATAGGAAATCAGACAAGTGCTAACTTAAGTATGAAAGGTGAACTACCTCTAGCAAAGTTCAATCATCATGCCATATAGAGAAGCACATACTTATGTTATTCCAAAATTTTATCGGAGAGTGCAACAAATTAACACAAGTTCAAATATAAAGCATGTGATTACGAGAGGTTGAAAGCACTGGTTGGGGTGTTCATTTACTGGCAAAAAAAATAGACTGTCAAATCGGATATTTTGTTACTAATTTAGTCTATTTAAAATAAATTAGCTATAAAACTAATTACACCACCATATGCTAATTAACAAGATGAATCTATTAAGATAAATTAATTCAGCATTAACAAATGTTTACTGTAGCACTATAATATCAAATTAAGTTTAATAGATTCATCTCGAGAGTTAGTCTTCGGCTAATAAATTAGTTTTTTAATTACTCTATTTTTAATAGACTAAATAGCAAGGAAAGAAGAACCAAGCTAGGGTGAAGCGCAAGCGATGGCTTGACGACCAAAGAACCAAGCTAGGGTGAAGAAGAAAGTACTTGCATTTAGTCGAAGGATCAATCAAGCTTGAAGATTACATTAAGTGGAGGATCAACATTCCTAGCAATAATATTGAATGTAGTGACTTGACATATTTGGGATTTGTTCCTATCACGTGTATGAAGTCAAGTCACACGCTCAATAATGGCTATGCTCAAGGGATATCTACTTGTAATCATGACAAGCATTCCTCTAAATGAAGAAGGTGAAAGAGAAGCGTCTTCGGTTCAACAAAGATCATCTCAAGAGGTTTAAAACTTGTTTTTCAATCTATCTTGAGTAAATAGGAAAGCTGTACTATTAAGAGGGATGCAACATATAGTAGATGATTCTTCATAAGTGCTCAAACCAACCCAAGTGAGACATGAGAGAGGTAGGATTAACATCTATCTGCTGCTGACTGTTCTGTGCGAAAGAACGCATACCGGACGTGTCTGATATTTGTCGGTAGTACCGGTCGTTGTTGTCGGTAGTACCGGTGGTTTGGGGCGGTTTGCAACCTCTCTGTGTTTGGTCATTTTTGGCCTACCGGTAGTACCGCCATAAGGTCGTTAGTACCAGCCCCGGTAGTACTGACCCTACTATCGGTAGTTCCATGAGTTATTCTCAGCAGAGCAAAGTCTCGGGTTCTTAGTGAAGTTTGGCCTACCAATACTACCGACCTTTGTGCCTGGTACTACCGGCTGTTATCAGAACAAGACCAACGTCTCTCTAACGGCTAGTTTCGTGGGTGGGGCTATAAATACCCTCAAGCCTTCTCTTTTGAAGGTTGTTGATTCTACTGACTTCTATACCCATTCTAGAGCTTTTAAAACACTTTCCTACCCTCTCTTAGTGAGTGATTGACCGCTAATTGCCAAATCCATTTGTGGGTTGTGAGAGATTCAAAATTAGAGAGCAAGCCACCACTTGAGCACTTGTGCAAATCGTCGATCTTGTTGTGCGCATTTGTTACTCTTGGACTCTACGGTCCTAGACGGCTAGGCGTCGCCGTTGAGCATCCAAGAGCTTTGTGGAGTGCCTCAGAAAGTTTGTGAAGGTTCGATCTCTCCTCAAAAGAGATCATCTAGTGGAAGGAGCATTGCGGGTGAAATAGACCGTGGCTAGAGTGACCGGTGGTGTCCTCTAGAGCTCACCTTTGTGGTAGCTCGTAGCCGGCTCAACAGAGAGTAGGACCCGAGGGGGTGCCGAACTTCAGTAAAACAAATATCGTGTCTTCTCTCTTCTATTGCATTCGATATTTGTGTGGCTCGAGCTTTCTATGCAGGTTCTGTGTGTTGAGCATATATATAGATTGTATCTCTACAGGGTGTGACAAAGTTGAGAAGAAACTGGAGTCAATTCAGAGCTCGGCGCTGAAATCGCAAATACCGGACGTGTCCGGTATTGCATTAGGGCTCAGGTTGTTAGGGTTTACCGAACATGTCCAGTATTACCTTCCTGCACAGGATTTGTTCTATATTGTTCTAATCACTTGTGGTGCTAGGAATTGACTCTGTATTCTTTGTATATCTTTCATATATACTGTGTGATTGTCTCTTGTGGAGTTGATTTACTCCGATCAAGAGCCCCCAAGTAATTGGAAGCTCACATACTAATTGCTTCCATATTTTAAGGTGTTAATTTTTAGAAACGCTTATTCACCCCCTTTAGGCGACATCTTAGGTCCTTTCAGAGGGATGCACTCGTAACAAGGAAGGATGATGCTATGCGATACATGCTCATCAAATTTTTTTATTAGGTTTATAAAAATTATTAGTAACATCTATATCACTATGTAAATTTATTATGAAGATATATTTAGCTATTCATCTAATTTAATGGTGCTAATTATTTATTATAAATGTTTATATTATACTGTATATATAATTGGTAAAAGGTTATTATTTGATTTCTCAGGAAGTGAGGATCCGTAGAGATAAAATGTATTGAGAAAAAAAAACAAAAACATATTGGGAGGAGCAGAGAAATATGTATCGAAAAGTACAAAATTTGAATTCTAGAAGATCTCCTAATAGATTTGTCTTGTTAATTACTGTATAACAATATAATTAGTTTTATAATTAATCTATTTTTAATAGGTCAAATTAGTGTTGTAACATCTACTGTGACACGGCTAAAATTTTACTAGTTCTGAATCCAATCACCCCCTCATATAATACTAATACTTACCTTTGAACAGCCTAGCCAAAGGAGAAAATGGCGAGGTCCATTTTACGTATTACACTTGCTTTGCTTATGTGAAATACTAGTGGTACTAAAAGTTGTGTTTAGTTCTTGTCATATAGAATGTTGTTGTTTTAATTTAGTCCGTTAAAAATAGATTAATTATAAAAATAATTTGTCAGCCTCTGGCTAATTTACAGGACGAATCTACTAAATTTAATTAGTTCATTATTTGACAATGTGATATTACAATAAATATTTTCTAATGATAGATTATTAATTATTAATTTAGTTTAATAGATTCGTTTTATAATTATGATGTAATTAATTTTATAATCAGTCTACTTTTTTTTTTGATCTGGGTATAACTTTAGACGCACACAACTCACGCACACACACGCGTGCGCGTCCGTACACACGCAAGGAAAGAGATTGTGAGACTCACCGCCTCTAGTGCGCGGGAAACGCGCAGGCGTGCGTGTACCCTGTAAATTTCTGGATAAATCCAGAAAAGGTGCGAACACCAGGGTTTGAACTCTGGTGGGTAGCGTTTCACTGGACAGACCTACCATTGGACTACAAGGCCATTTGCATAATCAGTCTATTTTTAACATAAACTAAATTAGTACCGTACCGTACACTGAATAAATTTTACTCCCTCCGTTCAAACACGCCGGATCCACCAGCGAAAAAGAACGCAGAAAATGGCCAGGACGTGCCGTATGTCAGTGTATTTGCTGTGTGTGACGATGGAGAGAGAGAGTAGTACAGCACTGTAGCAGATAGTCCTCTCTCTCTCTCTCCATCCCTATGGCCCGCTACTGGTCTAGTACGTGCAAGCTCATGTAGCCTTTTTCTTTTTCACAGAGAGTACCCACGTGAACAAAAATCGTATCATCTGTTCCGCGCTGGTTGCAACAGCGCCAAGAAATTGTACACTTGTGGACGGTTGTCATGATCTAGTAGTCTCGTCTTGTTTTCTTTGTTTATATATATATAAATGTCATGCTTCAAGAACTAGAATGTGCATATAAAGTGGTGAGCGCCAGGATTTTGCACTGCCACAACAAATTATTTTAGGTGACTGATTGTTGACGGTAGTTAACGTCATTCATAAACCGTCAATAAACCTCACATGAGATGATAAACTGAAACAAAAACATAGGATAGAGGTCTAAACTGACAAATTCTATGAATTTTGGTGAATCTATGATTTCAGCAGAGTTTATCTAGAAAACTAGCACTTAAATGACAATTAAAATCACGATTATCATGCAATGCCTTCGCACAAGCTGCCGCCTCAGCAGTGAAGGTGTCTGGAATTAGGCCCAAGTTTCCTGCACCAGCCACAAATCACTGAGCCCTCATGATCTCTTACGGCAAAGCCCCAGCTGCCCTGTAGCGTGTTCGGCACAAACGATCCATCAACATTGATCTTCAGTACCTCCACCGGCGGAGGCCTCCAGCGAGCAGAAGTTCTCGTCTTCTGCGTTGGTGTTTGCTCCAACTCATTCAGGTCTGCCAAGATTCTCAACACATCCCTGGCTGCAGCTTCTCTCAAACGAACTGGTTCCCCGTGATTCGCTTTGTTTCTGATGTTCCACCAGTTCCACAGCATGATCACTGTCTTCAGACAGTCCTTGTCATTCAACGAGAGAATTTCTGTGATCACTTCCCATGCAGATCGCTTCGGAAGGAGTCGTTGGCGTATCGGCTCCATAGATAAGGCCGCCCAATAGTGCTTCACTAATTTGCACTTCAGGAAACAGTGGCCACCATCTTCATCAAGCCTGAAACAAATCGGGCATCTAGTATCTATCTGCATTCCTCTCCTATGTTGGTTCTTAGAGCAAGGCTATTTCTTCCCAGGCGCCACATGAAATGTCTCATCTTTGGAGGACATGCAATCTTCCATAGCTTGCGCCAAACCCCTCTTCACTGATCAGCCTTGATGCTCGAGCTGCTACCTTATTCATGTTGTAATATTACATAGTCTATTTAGCATGAGTCGAATATGCCTATAAAATTTGACAATGCCTTGATGCTTGCCAAATATAATCTCTATATTAAAAGGATTTTGGGCTACAAGAGATTGATTAATTGTTGCAAAGTTTGGGTAATAAAAATGGGTTCACGTATGCAACCCATGCATGACCATCGTCGTCCTACCCATGGCCTGTTAAGACATTGAAATCTATAATGATCGATTTAAGAGAATCAGTCTTAACTTATTAATTTTAGATTAAGCCCATTATTTAGGATCTGTTTAGATCCGTAGCAAAAATTTTAGTTGTATATTTTTGGCTCTCTTTTTGTCATGAGATCCAAACATGGCAAAAAACTTAGTAAAAAAGCAAAAGTTTTGCTGATTTCTTTTGCCACCCAAACCTGGCAAAACATAGCAAAAATGTGTCGGGGTGAGAGCTGGATGTCCACTACCCTCACCCCACCATGCATGACAAAAAAATACTTTGTCCTACTCTCATTAATTAGGGGCAAATCTGTCATTGTAGATTCATTAATACAATTTTAGCCATGAAAAACAAACAACTCTACAAGACAGAAGTTTTGGCTAAAACTATTTTGGCCAAATTTTGCCGGTGGCAAAAAAAACGATCCGAATAGGCTCTTAATTGCATACGCATATGCAAAGAGTTTATTTGGGTTGATTAGTACCGGCCATTAGTAGCCATTAATTTAGAATGAATGAGATTTTTTTGGAACGCCTTATAATTTACTCCCTTCATCCCAAATTATAAGGCATTCCAAGAATCTTGAAGAGTCAAAGTTTTTTAACTTTGACCAAAATTAAATACGCTGCTGCGGCACATACATTGATTTGCCCAGCATTCACCGTGCAAAGGCGGCAGAGCATCGTGTGACCGCAACGCAAGGGTTCAAAGTAGGCTGTGCTAATAAATGCAAACGATCGTCTGTGATGGCATATCAATATGACTTTTGTAGACAGAGAGAACAATACTCTCTCCGTATAGAAAATAGATGACTCCCTTCGTATAGAAAATAGATGACGTTTTGAACATGGTTTTAGTCAAACATTAAGAATATAAAACATGAATGACTATTGAGAATATAAATCATCAATAACGTTTAAGTTGTTAGTTTGAAAATCTAAAAAAAAACAATATGAATAAATTTGTCTTGAAAAATACTTTTTGAAAAATATATACATATCACTTTTTAATAAATATTTTTTAGTATAAAAGAGTCAAAGTAGACCGATAAATAATTTTTAGTATAAAAAGAGTCAAAGTAGACCGTATCGATGTTCAAAATATCATCTATTTCTTATATGAAAAGAGTACTCTAACCAACGTACTTGTCATGACATAAGAAGAGCTACTCTACTTTTCAGATAAGACAAGAGATCTCTGTCTTATCTGGGATGGAGTAGCAATATGTGAAATGCCACCACGTTCGTGAGCCAAAAAAGTAACTTAGTTGGCACACAGGAAACTGTCATCCCAGTGATAGTGAAAGATCCACACACGTACACACATACAAATGAGCCGACACAGAAGTTAGTATACAATAAATTAGCTACCACCGCGGAACCTGGAGCATCATGTCCAAACCTAACTACCAAATAAAACACTGAGATCCAAACTGTCAGACTCAAAGCGTGTTGCTTCCTGTGTTGCTTCCTCGTCACTTTCATCATCAGTGTACCATAAATTGCATGAAGCATCAGGCGAGCCTGTTTCAAATAGGTCAATGATGGCAGGGTGTCTCAGATCTTCCACTCCTTGGTTCTTGCATGCATAACATTGGCCTGGCGAAAAAAGCCAAGAAAAATGTATTAGAATACTGTATGTGCATTCACACATATTTCATATATGACATTGTACCATTGCTATTACCATTTTCGTTTGGATCCAATGGATAGCATAAATAATATTTTTTCCTAAAAACCTCCTTCACTTCAGCAAAATACAGCTTCACTTTCCAATCAGCTGAATCCGGCATCTTCATCCTCACAGTGAAGTTATAATGATGGTACACCTTGTCATAGCTCTCCACATTAAAACACTGGTGCTGAAGTTCATCAAGGCCGTAGTCCTCCAGCTCCTAACAACAAATCAACGTAGGGATATATTGTAAAAGTCAAGATTGGAATTTTAGTTCATAAAAAGCTATGCGTACCGCAAGATCTCGATTTATGTCAGTGAGCTTCTTGAAACACAGCATCACCTCCTCCTTCATCCAGGCCGTTTCATCCGGAATAATTTCTTCCGCTGAAACTTCATGCCTGAATCCACAACTAGTTTGAGACCAACATTTTCCTCTATGGCGGGAATCAAAGTATCATAAAACCAATTCCAAACATCGATAGTTCTTTTGCATACATAAAAAATAATAAAGCATGGCACACACCAATTGTTTTGAAACTTCACCTTGCTAATTAAGTCTGGATGACTAGGAGCGAGTTAGGGTAAATGACACCATGCATGAATATTATCAATATTCTCTCAAAATATTACCAGAGTACTGATGCGTAGCAATAGCCGGACAACTTAATACTGCCGCAGCATTTGATTGTATGATATAGGGACAGTCATAGGCCCCAAGCTTATGATGTGCCAGCATCCTACTCCTACGAGGATAGCGACATTACACAGGGCAGCTTCCACCACTCTCCCACTCCACTACTATGAGGTTGATGATGGTGTCACAACCTTAACCTTGCCTTCCATGTCGTTAGAAAGTTTGTTAAGCAAAAGTAAAAAAAAAAAAAAAGGCTAAGCCCCTTCAGTTTTCTACCTCTCAGCCTCCTCTCTCCCTCGCACCACTGCACTAGCTGTGCCAGCACCTTCATAATCACTAGCCTTATCCTTTCCTACCCACAAACATATAGACCATAATAACTGGAACTGTTTCCCTTCATTGAAGAGGTGTGGAGGACAATTAAGCAATTGCCTTCAGATAAGTCTCCTGGGCCGGATGGGTACACAGGTCGACTTTATAAAGTTTGTTGGCCCATCATAAAAGAAGATATCATGGCAGCCATCTCTGCAGTCTAGAGTAGGAAGCTTGCAAACTTTTGTGTTCTAAATTCTGCATACATCACACTGCTCCCTAAAAAGGAAGGTGCTGAACAGCCCAAATATTTCAGACCTATAAGCTTGGTGCATCGCCCAAAGAGACGCTTTATTCAAGATAATTTCATGCTGGTACAGCAGACAGTGAGATTTCTTAACCAACAGAAACAGGCTAGGAGTTCTTCTCAAGTTGGATATTTCAAAAGCATTTGATTCTGTAGCTTGGCCTTTTCTTCTTGAGATACTACAGCAGCTAAGTTTTGGGCAAATTTGGCGGGATTTAATCAGTGGGCTGCTTTGTTCTTCATCCACCCAAGTGTCGTTAAATGGAATCCCTGGGGATCATTCCATCCATTGGCGTGAACTACGGCAAGGTGATCCTCTCTCCCCTATGTTGTTCATTTTGGTCATGGATGTGCTAGGCATGGGCGGATCTATATGAAGTCTGCTGGGTGCGGGCGCACCCACAAAATTTTCGAAAAACAGTGATTAAGATCAAATTTTCACTATATTCGCACCCATATAATAAAATCATATGCACCCACAAAGGCAAACGCACCCCTCTCATATTTGCTCTAGCTTCACCACTGCTAGGGCATATGATTTCAAAGGCTGAATCTAAGGGCTTGCTAATGCCACTATCAAGGCGGGCCTTGGAGCACTGCATTTCTATTTATGCGGATGTCGTGGTGTTATTTCTTAGACCAGAGGCTGAGGATATCAATTTAACAATGGGCATTCTTAACCTGTTTGGAGAGGCAACAGGGCTCAAGACAAACTTACAGAAAAGCAGTGTTCTACACATTAGATGTGATGAAACTGAGCTTGCAACTGTGCAGAACCTGCTTCCTTGTTAAGTTGCAAGTTTTACATGCAAATATGCCCCTCTTTGAAGAAACTTACCAGGGATCAAGTGCAGCCCATTATTGACCACATTGCTGATCAGCTTCCGGGCTGGAAAGCGAACCTGATGACTAAAATTGGGAGAAAAGTTCAGGTACAGTTTGTGCTCATTGGCATGCTTATCTATATCTTAATGGCTATTGATTTTCCTCCTTGGGCCATCAAAGCAGTGGATAAAATTCGGCATGGGTTTCTTGGGAAAGGCCGCAGAGATGCACAAGGAGGAGACTGTCTGATTGCTTGGTCAAAGTGTGCCGGCCTATTGAGTTGGGCGGATTAGGAATTGTAGATCTCAAGCCCCTCAACTGGGCCCAGCGAATGTGATGGCTTTGACTACAAAAGACACAACCTGATCGCCCATGGGCAGACCTCCCAATCCACATACCTGAACAAGGGTCTTCTTTGCAGCGGCTATTTATTCAGAGCCTGGGGACGGAGCAGCAACTCTTTTTTGGATAGATTGATGGCTCCACGGGCAATGCATTGCAGATGTGGCGCCTCATCTCTTGCTGTCATTACTGTGCGGAGACGCAAGAAAAGAACTGTACAAGAAGCCCTCACTAACTGTTCTTGCATCTCAGACATACAGGGGGCTCTCACTATTGGGGTCATCACTGAGGTTTTCCTCCTATGGGATCTCTTATCTGATTTTGAGCTGCAGCCCAAAATTGAAGATAGACACGTATGACGTCTTGCTTCAAATGGTCAATATATTCTGCTAAATCAACTTATGAGGGCTTATTTTTGGGATCTACTCTTTTCGGGCCATAGGGAAAGATTTGGAAGAATTGGGCACTGCCCAAATGTCGTTTCTTTCTGTGGTTGATTGCTCATAATGTCGCTTAGCTCGACGGGGTCTCCCTCACCCTGTGCGCCTCCTTTGTGTGACCAAGCAGCATAAACCATTGATCATCTCCTTATTCTTTGTGTCTTCACAAGACAATTCTGGTTTCGTTTCTTGTCACAAGTCGGCCTGCAATCCCTCTCCCCTCAGCCCACTGATCCCTCATTTTTTGATTGGTGGGATAGAGTGAGTAGTGCTACCAGTGACATAATTTTGCAAGGAATCAATTCTCTCATAATTCTTGGGGCATGGACTATATGAGAGCCCTGATCATTGCTGGAGAAGAGCGAAAACTTTGGTCGATGGCTGGGGCTCAAGGAATGTCCCTCTTGACTGCCCCCCATTCAAAAGTTTGGTTCCTAGGGCTGGTATTGGTTGCCCTTTATTCAGACATCGGCGCATGTGTTTCCTATTCATCAGAGTTTTTTTTTGGGTGGAGTTTGGCGTGAGTTGGAGTGAGTTGGAGTGAGTGTAGGGGCTTTGGCTGGCCTGGGGTGTGCTGTACGGGTTCTTCCCCTTTTTTACTTCTTAATATAATGATGTGCCAGCTCTCCTGCGTTTTTCGAGAAAAGTAAAACTAGAACTGCTTTAGCTATGCCAGACCAAACTGAATTCATGGGGCCTACTTGCTCAACCTTTATTTCAAGAAAAGGGTAGCAAGACACTGAAATTATTTGAGAACATGGTTTGTGTTACTCTAAAAATATATTTTAAAAACTATTATGAAATCACAACAATGCAGCATATGAAATTATTAAAGCCTAAAATTTCCATTTTACATATGACAGGGAGGCTTATTTCCTGATGAACATATAGAAAGAAACAATATATGACTTAAAAAAACAATAAAGCCCAGGGTAATTCCTTTTTGTTGAACATCGGCACAATGCAAGAAAGCATTCTGTCATTTCATTAAGAAAGAAAAATACAGTAAGCCAGCAGGTGTACTCCCAAACAAATCAATACTAAATATCAGCAAGACAGTGATAGAAATAAAATACGAAAAGCAGACCAAAACATTAGAACCTCTACCTTGATTCAGTTGCTACCATACTATGCTGAGGGTGAGCTGCTGCAACAGAAGCCTGTTCAGTGATAACATTGGGTAGCTGTGATTCTATACCCAATTCAGCAGCACGGGCATTAAGAGTGGGATCCACAACAGCCAGAATGTTATAAGGAGGTCCACGGAGGTTCATACAAGGACGCGCATCTAAGTATTCCTGAACCATACGCTGCACATCCTTTGGGCTGAAGAAAAGCATGGTTAATATTATTAAAAGCAACCAACGTATCAAATTCCAAAATGCAGCTATAGACGAAAGATCATGGAATGCAAACTAAACTTTTGCTGATTGGTGCTATTGAGCAAATGAATTCATTTCTACATAACAAATGAAAGCATGAATACAAAAAATGAACACAAAAGGTTTTCACCGTCATGGTCACTTATACTGCTTATTCACACTCATAAGTACTCCCTGAGCATGCACATGCTAGAGGTGTTAGGAAAATAAAATAATTATTTGTTGAATATTACAGGTTTATATCAGAATTAGCTTAGAATGATGACAGAGTAATTAATAGTATTTACATCATGTGGTGCTACAGCCACTCGCATGCTACTGTGTTGCTTACTTGCTTATGTTGTTTTGGTCCATCTCTGTGTGTTAATTTTAGCGCCTCAACAAGGCTTCTTACTATTTGCAGTGTATTTTAGGCTTATATATATAAAACAAAAAAAATACCAGTATCGATAGAAAATAGTGATGATGTACATACTCCACATCTGAATATAGCTTGGGGCCTTCTTCCTTGACTTTTGGTACAGTTATAAAAAGGGGCGTAGACAGCACCATAGATAGTGATAGACCTTTTGGTCGGTTAACAAAGAACTCAGTCTGTCCAGTAGTAGGAAACCTGCACAGGAGAGAAGACGCTTAGATAGAATTACCAATATATGTGCTCCTTGTTATTTTTTCGTAATGCATTAAAGCAAGACAATTTCATACCACAATAGTGTAATTTGTTGTCACATAAAGTACTTGTATTTTTACGTTACTAAACTCATATCTACAGTTAACTTTTGTTTTTGAGGATTCTTGACGTTATATGTAGAGATAGAAAACATTAAACTTCAGCGTACATAAAAAAAAGAGCAAAATGTACTTACGATGCACAGTCATCATCTGTTAACTCTTCATCTGTTTCTGTTTGAGGCGTCAGCCTATCAACCTCACTGCTGTTCACCTCACAGGTATGCTCCTCTTGCCTGATAGAAGGTATTATGAATTTGCAATACAAGTAAACACAAGTCAGACAATAAACATGTATCTATGTATAAAGGTAAACAGCATCACAGCAAGGTGTCTGGGCTGGTCTGAATAGAGAACACTCTGTCAAACACAGGTTCTAGTTCCAGCCCCTTGAGCTACAGGATGACTACAAATTTTGAATCAGCACATGTAAGTACATTAATAACTAGTATAGCAATCTACAATCTTGTTCAATTGCCAAGGAAACAACTATATTTATTGTTTATACATGTTAAAAGATAATAAATTTAAAGGGACAGCAAAAAGTTTTCAGGCCAAACATTCCAAAATCGCAAGGGTAACACATATAAAACAGAGAAGCCCTCGTGTTGGGATGGTGCTAAGGCATTACAGCAGCTCCTTTGTCGGTCATTGCCACCGGCTGCTTAGACTGCAGATGGGTTTTTTTGTAGTGTTTTTTTTTTCTTTGCAGCAAATGGTGCTGTTAGTCTTGTACTAGGTGGCCTAAGGTGAGTTGGCTTTAAGTCTGCTTTAGTTTTTCTTCATTTTTTCTCTACTTCATGAAATGACATGCAGTTCTCTTGCACAGATCAAGAAAAAAAAACAGAGAAGCCCTTATGATTTCAGATTACACAATACTTCTATACAGCTAGTGTCGAAAAACTCTCACTGGACAGCAGTTCTATGCAATTTCCTAGCCCTTGAAGCTAGTAAACATCAAAAGTACATGGATCCCTCAAAGAGCCTTGGCTACACTTACGCCCCTACAAAGAACTTTTTGTTTTATGTAGCTGTGATTTAATAGTGAAATGTTAGAAGGGTATGAGAAGTCAGCCTAGCTTGTAACTGATACGTACAGGACAAGATTGTTCATTTCTTGATCATTATTTGTTCCCTGGATAGAAACACATGGTGTTAGTTCTAGCATGCAAGTTGGATTGGTTCGCAGAGCAAGTGATGACCTCTTGACCATAGTGTGTTTAATGGTTTGCTGCTGACAAATGAAGCAGTAAAAAAAGTATAACTAGGAAGATTGAAGTGGTTCTGTTAAACAAAAACACATTTTTAAACAGGCAAGCAATATCCACCATATCTTACCAATATAAAAGGGGAATCTTTTTTTTTTTGGGGGGGGTGGGGGGGGGGAGGGGGAGGGCAACAAACAAATGGAAGTCCAAAATTTTGCTATGATATGCAAGTTTTGGTTGTAAAAACCACTGGTAGCACAATACGTGTTTGCTTTTTGGGGTCCGAGGCAGTTTGCTAGTTTAATTGGATAGTTTGAAACGATTCTCATAACAGAAAGCAAATATAAATGGCGCAACCATACAGCTACTTGATGCATTATTCACATGGCTTTTGTCAACGAAAAAGCCAATGTCAATGGGAGCGAAAAAATACAAGAGTATTTTCCAACACCATAACCTAGGAAGGGGAACTAAGCGCACAATCAATTTTACAGTTCAGAGCTTAGTGCGATAGTAATAATGAATATATGGATCTATATATGTGTCGTCTCTGCTCAGTTTACAATTTTTACCATGTGGCACCTGACTTAAAAGTGCTAGTGCAAGAAATTTAGCGCTTTTCCTTAGTAGATTTAGACGGTGAACAGTGTGGGTCCCATAAAATTGCATATGGCCAAGGGAAACTGAATTTGAAAAGTGGAACATATATCAGAAAAGAAAGAACTCACTCGGAGCGAGGTGCGTAATCAACATTAGTCATTTCAGCTGTTTCTGGGGTGGGAAGCGAAGGGTGGTCACTCAAAGACAGGTCTTGGAATGTTGGCAAATCCATAGCCGGACTAGGAAGCTCACTGCTTCCCAGGGCGCTAGCCTCAGCCCTGATGAAAACATATTATATATAGGAAAGATCATCAATGCAAGTTAAGGACAGCGAGAAGAAATAAGTATAAATTTGCTATATGGAAACAAACACAAGCCAGGCATCAAAACATATTGTAATAATAAAGGTAAAAATAGCAACTTACCTTGCCAGTCTTCTTTGTCGAGACTGCCGTGGGCGGTCTGAATAGAGAACACTTTGTCGAACAAGTGTTCTACCTACAGCTCCAGGATGACTGTGAATGTTGGAATCAACAAGCTTGCATTGGTTAGATTTGAAACAGCAATCATCTAACCAATATGGTTGTTTGATGTTCATGGAAAATTTTAGCAAAAATGAAGAATAAAACATTAATTTCGAGGTGGCCCAAAAGGTTTTTAGAGAGCTTGCAATGGTTATCACAGGATAAGTCGATTATAAATAGACCACATGGGAAGAAAAGTCGATCTTTTCGCCAAGAAGCAGCAAAAAAAAAAAAACAATGCAGCTCTGCTTCATATATAAGGTGGGGAGTAGAGCTATTTTGCAATACAGAGCTAGGGAATGTCTTTTGGGGGTAAAAAAACAAAAGATTTTTTTTTTTGGTAAGATTCGGAACTCTCTATCTATTAAGGTGGTTGCCCCTCCGGTTTCACTCGAAAAAAAAAAAAAGAATGATTTTGATGTCTTAGTTTCTCAGATCGCACTATGCAATTTCTGGTATGTGGAGCCAATAATTCCAGGTCATATTCCATACACAGGAGTAGGTTCGGAGAGAAGGACGGAAAATAGTGTTCGTCAGAGAGTGCGTCTGGCTGGGAAAACGAAAAGACGAACTAAGAGGAAAGGACAGGACGAGTGGACGACTCACTCGGAGGATGGCGCAGGCGCAGCTGAGGAAGGAGCCTGAGAGAGAACACTTTGTCGCCGGTGACTAGGGATGCCGACCCGGAGGTCCGGTCCTGATTCGCCGGTTACCCGACGGGTTTCGAGTTCGATTCCTCTAGGAGGTAGCCGGCGAGCAGGAGAGCCTAGGTCCGTCGGCGCCGCGGAGGAGGTTGCCTGGGACCCGGCCCCAGATCGGCGGCGCCCGCGGCGTCCGCGGCGGCGGCTCCCGGCATCGGCACGGGATGATGGGTCGGCGGGACCGGCGGCGACGTCCTCCCAGACCGGTCGGAGGTTGCCGAGGCCGAACCGCGGCCGCGGGTGAACGACGATGCCTTCCTGTGCTGTGAGCGGGTCCACAGAACGACCGTCACCTGCGCGGCTGCGCGGTGGAGCGCCGGTTGCGCGGTGGGAATCAGCGCCGTCGGCCATGGCGGTCGAGGTGCGGCGGTGTGGTTTGTTTGGCCTTCGGACGGTGGTGTACTAGACTAGTGTGGGTCGCTTTACTCGCATTCACAGCTCACAAGCAACTACTGTACTACTGCTGAGTGGTGAGTTGTTGGTGACTGCTCCCATCTCTCTCCCGTGCAGCGTGATTCTCTACTTTTCAACAGTGTTTCTACTGACAAAACAGAGACCACTGGAGCAGAAATCTTTTATCCACCAACAGTTTTTTTATCTCTTTTGTGCACTCGTACAGTTAATTTGTACGGATTAAAGCCAGCAGAGTAGCTCAACCGAACTGAGCCCAGCCAAATCTGGCGAACAGAGCCCAACCAAATCTGTATTCCTAAAGTCTTTTAAAGTTGTTGTCCTGGCAAGGCTAATTTTTATCACACACATTCTAGCCATTGGTCCATTAATGAAGAATCTACTAAGTATGTTATTGAAAATATAACTAATAAAAAATCTAATGGTACTTAGTTCATATCACAAATGTTATTATCTTATATTATATAAAATTTGCTTGAATTTGAAAATTTCGACTCTCCAAGATTCTTAAAAAATGATTTATAATTCAAGACGGAACGAATATAAATTAAAATCTCCCTCAATCCGCTCTATATTCAGATTAAAGACCAACCGAACAAATGCTTAATGAGTTGCCTCTATTGAATCGTACGTGTCTGTCCCCTTTTTACTGCAAGATAAGAGATCCAGAGGCAAACGAAAGGATTTATTGGGTCCTTGCTCTTAGTGACGGATCCATAAAAAAAATATTAAGGACTTATTTAACCTTTAGATAGTTTCAGTCTCTTCTCGGTGTGTATTTATAAAAAAAATAAAGAAGACTTACGGGACTCTATGGGTCCAGCGGCTATTGGGTGGACTAGAGCCTCATCCGTCTCACTGTTGAATCCGCCCCTGCTTGCTACGGCTGCACGCGCTGAAATGATCAGCCAGAAAATTAAAGGTTTCTCAATAATAAGAGATAGAGTATAGTACTATACGCCGCTGGAGTATATGAGCTCTCTCAGAAATTATTACTATTTACTCTCTCTCTCTCTATATATATATATGATGTATGAGTTTATTTTATATTTATATTAATATATAGGGTGAGTTTTCTATACTCCCGAGAGTAGTTACTCCCATCTTCAAAACACCATGTTGCGTATGTGTTCATACTTGTTTATCACTTTGAGTATGTTTATATACTCATGTTAAGATATTTCATGTCTTAATACACTAAAAAATTTCAAAGGAACCTATACTTTTTAATATATTACGAAAATGTCACTCACTGTTGTATATAAAATAAGTATATCCGCATACTCTATGTATGCATGCATACTTGACGTATATACTTCCATAGATAGTCTAGTATGATCATATACTTCATGTAAATATACTTCGTTCGGTCATATATACAATAAATCTAGAGATATAAACATGGGAGTAACTACTCCCTAGGAGTAGAAAATAATTTCCCTTAATATATATATATATGATGATGTATGAGTTTATTTTATATTTATATTAATATATATATATATATATATTAGTACACGTGTTCAGACCTTGTCTAGAGAAAAAAATGTCAGTAAAAGAAGCGAATTAGGTTAGGAACAAGAAGAAGCAGATCGAGAAGAAATAAACAAAGCGATCGAATTAGGTCAACGAAGAAGCAAACGAATTAATAAAAGACACTAGCTAGTTGATAACGGAACATACCGTGGGTTAGATTTTTGTCGATCCAGTGATGATGGTCGGCGGCGGCTGCTGGCGGGCGGGCGGGCGCGCCGGCGAGCTTTAATTTGACGGCGGCAAGCGATTCCAACTGGGAGGAGGCGCACGATTCCAAACCGTCACCGCACGGAACATGTAACTCTATAAATAAATACATCATCATCAAGCGATAATTGATCGATGCAAAGACGACGTAAGGTCCGAGGCATATTCGAATTCGAATTCGTATTCGTATGTGGTCCGCAAACATACGAACCAAGTCAATACTATCAAGTGTATGTTTTAACAACAAGATCATATATTCGTAGCCACTAGGCCCGACCCGATGATCTGATCTGGCTCGATCGAGCCATGCCTAGCCCAGAATTAATCGGTTAGGATATAGGAGCAAAAGGCAGGGAAGAAGCAAAAGCACACTAGTTCATACCGTGGTCCTCTCGATCCCTAAACCATGCCTAGCCCAGAATTAATCGGTTAGGATATAGGAGCAAAAGGCAGGGAAGAGCGCTAGGATTTTAAGTCTATATTTTTCAGGGCGGCCGGCGAGCTTTGTTGCGGTATGTAAAATCCTAGCGCTCACCATTTTATATGCACATCCTAGTTTTGGAGCATGACTTTTTTTTTTATATAAACAAAGAAAACAAGTCGAAGAGCTTTGTTTAGTTAGATTATGAAAAGTTTTTACGTGTCGCGTCGAATGTCCCGGTACTAATTTAGTCTATTAAAAATAAACTAATAAAAACGTTATATATTCCATCTAGAAACGGTGAGACATGAATTTATTAAGATTAATTAATCCATCATTAGCATATGTTTACTGCAACACAACATTATCAAATTATGGACTAATTAGACTTAAAAATCGTCCCACAAAATTATCATAATATGTGTAATTAGTTATTTTTTAATCTATATTTAATACTGCATACATATGTTCAAACATTCGATGTGATTGATGAACAGTTTTGGAGCCGGAACTAAACAAGGCCAAAAGGGTGTGTTTCGTTCACTTCCACAAAATAATCTAGGCTTGCTCTAGTTAGCTTTCATGTTTAGTTTGTTGGACTAAAATTTAATCTATGTCACATCAGATATTATAATTCTAATTTAGTCTAATTAATGGTGGATTAGTGGCACAGACACAAGCTCCCCCTGGGAGGATTCTGCCTCGATCGACCCCACAAACGGATGTGAGAACAATATCGTCTAACTCAACCCTTAGGCCATGTTTAGTTTCCCCAATTTCTCCTAAATATTTCTAGATTCTCCGTCACATCAATCTTTAGTTGCATGCATGGAGCATTAAATATAGATAAAAATAACTAATTATACTTTTAGTATCTACATGTCGAGACGAATCTTTTGAGTCTAGTTAGTCTCATATTTGGACATAGTTTGTCAAATAACAACGAAAGTGTTATAGTGTAAATCCCAAATATTTCTGAGAACTAAACAAGGCCTTAGTGGCCCCTGCTCTCCGCTTCGTCTGGTTGCCCTCTGAAATCTTCCCATGTTGTTGCCGCTGAGGATAATTGTGTTTTTAATTGATGTTTAAGTCTCTCTTAATAGTTTTCTGGATATAAACCTTGTTGAAATCATAGATTCACCAAGATTTGTGGAGTTTGTCAGTTTATGTGAACTACTAGCGGTACTGTAGCCCTGTTTAGTTGTAGAACTAAATTTCAGTTTCTGTCATATCGAATGTTGTTGCTGTAATTTAACCTATTAAAAATAGAATAATTACAAAACTAATTTATTAGCCGAAGACTAATTCGCGAAATGAATCTATTAAATCTATGATTTGATCAATAAATATTTTCTAATGATAGATTAATTTAGTTTAATAGATTCATCTTATTAATTAGAGTGTAACTGTGTCATTAGTTTTATAGTTAGTCTATTTTTGATATAAACTAAATTAGTACCATACACATACTAGTGACTAAGGTCACGTTCAGATTCTAAAATCTCCCCAAATATTTTACGCAGTACCCGTTTTAGACGCATTCATGAAGCATTAAATATAGGTAAAAGAAAAAATAACTAATTGTACTTTTGGTCGGCTTATGTTGAGACGAATCTTTTAAGTCTAGTTAGGTCATGTGACAAAGTTTGTCAAATAACAACGAAAATAGTACAGTAATACTTCACCACATTTTTTTTTCGAACTGAACGAGCCCTAAACTGGATCCAAAAAGAACGCAGAAATGGCCAGGACGTGCCGTATGTCAGTGTAGTTGCTGTGTGTCAGTGTGTGACGATGGAGAGAGCACTGTAGCAGTCAGTCCCTCTCCATCCCATCCCCCGCTACGGTCGACTAGTAGTACGTGCAAGCTCATGTAGTAGCCTTTTTCTCTTTCACAGAGAGCACCACGTGAACAAAAATCGCTGTTCCGCGCTGAGATGAATTTACACTCCTGTAGAGGAGTACTTGCAACAGCGCCAACAGGCTTCGTACTCTCTGAAATACTCCTGTGGACGGTTGTCATGATCTAGTAGTCTCGTCTTGTTTTCTTTGTTTATATATATACATAAATGTCATGCTCCAAGAACTAGAATGTGCATATAAAGTGGTGAGCGCGAGGATTTTGCACTACCACAACAAACTAGGGGGTGATCGTTTCCTAGCAAATTTTTTTTTGTCTGCCCATCGAACATTGCGACACTAGTTTAGTCTATTAAAAATATACTAATTAAAAAACTAATTACATGGTCATATGCTAATTACTAAGACGAGTCTATTAAAGTAAATTAATCCATCATTAGCGAATGTTTAATGTAGCACCACATTATCAAAACATAAACTAATTAAGTTTAATAGATTCGTCTCGTGAATTAGTCTCCGGCTGACAAATTAGTTTTTTAATTATTATATTTTAATAGGCTAAACTAGAGCCGCAATATTCGATGTGACGGGTCAAAAATATTTTGCTCTGGAAACGAACATGCCCTTATTTTAGGTGACTGTTTGTCGACGGTAGTTAACGTCATTCATAAACCGTCAATAAACCTCACATGAGATGATAAACTAAAACAATAACATAGGATAGAGGTCTAAACTGATAAATTTCACGAATTTTAGTGAATCTATGATTTCGGCCGAGTTTATCTAGAAAACTAGCAAGGAGCACTTAAACGTCAATCCAGCTGTAACAGAACCGACCAATTTATAAGAGCACAAGTGCGAAAACCTCCGCTGAAGCAGCTGAATTAGCACACTTGAGCCCATATAAACCCGGTAGTCCGAAAATCTCGAAGGATTTCAAACATTTCAACATTCAGCCAAGATCGCATGGTCAAGCAAATACAAATCATGTCCACGGAGCTTTGCAGCGGAAATAATATTATAATCGAGTTCACAAATAATAATACAAGTTGAGTTCCATTTAATTTAGAAGAAACAACATAGCTTTGAAATTAATATCATAACATAAATTGAAATACTTTGCTAGCTTGAGTGACATTCTTCAACAACAGCATAAGAGAAGAAGTATGGAACTGGCAAGCCCACCGGCACTGGCCATCACAAAATCACAATTATCCTCGGCGGTAACAGCGTGGGAAAATTGAAGAGGGCGACCAGACGAAGTAGAGAGCAGGGCGGCCTCCCAGGGGTTAAGTTAGATGGGGTTGTTCTGACATCCGTTTAGGGCTTACTTCCTCCGTTCCAAAACAAGTGTCATTAGAAATCCGTGTTTCCCTCACAGACACGCTTTTCGGACGACACTTATTCTGGAACGGAGGGAGTACTCCCTCCATACCCATATTAGTTGACGTTTAGGATAGCGACACGGTTATGAAAATACAACTTTGACCTCTTATTTTTATAAAAATATTTATGGAAAAATGATATATGTATATTTTTATGAAAGTATTCTTCAAGACAAATCTATTTATATAATTTTTATATTTGTAAACTTAGAAACTTAATAGTTATTGATGATTTATATTCTTAATGTACGTCAACTAATATCTGCATGGAGGGAGTACATCCATTCGTGGGCTCGGGAGAGACAGAATCCTCCTGGAGCGTTGCGCTTGTGCCACTAATCCGCTGGTTGTGTTGCGTGTTAACGTGGATCCTCAAGGGCGGTCATATTTGCTCCCCCCATAGGTGCCAAACAGGTTAGTTCTGAAAAAAAAACAAAAAAAAATATTTTAAAACTGTTCAAAAATGTTAAAATTAAAAGAAAATCTACACTAATCACTGTACTCTCTCACCGGTCTATCCTAGTCATGTCCTGGTCACACTCCTCGCACCAAAGCTACGGAGTACAGTACTACATAGGAGTACTGTACACACGTAGTAGTCCACAGTACCTACTAGTCCCCTTCACTCCATAGACTGCTGTGCACTTTTTCTTTTTTTTTTGACAAGAGACCGCTGTGCACTTTGTACGAACGAAAAGAAAAACAAGGCTTGAAAACCACATCGGTGAGACTACTAGACCACTGCTACTTGAAAGAGAAGGCTGACTGCTACAGTAGCGGGGATATAGGGATGGAGAGAGGACTGACTGCTACAGTGCTGACTACTCTCTCTCCATCGTCACACACAGCACATATACACTGACATACGGCACGTCCTGACCATTTTCTGCGTTCTTTTCGGATCCGGCGTGTTTGAACGGAGGGGGTAAAGTTTAGTCATTCCAGTACTAATTTAGTTTATATTAAAAACAGACTAATTATAAAACTAATTACACTGCTACATCGTAATTAATAACAAGACGAATCTATTAAATTAAATTAATCTATTATTAGAAAATATTAAGTGTAACACCACATTATCAAATCATAGATTTAACAACTTCGTTTTGCGAATTAGTTTTTGGCTGATAAATTAGCTCTGTAATTAATCTATTTTTAATAAGTTAAATTAAAGCAACAATATTTGATATGACAGAAACTAAAATTTAGTTCTAGAACTAAACAGGGTTACAGTACCGCTAGTAGTTCACATAAACTGATAAACTCCACGAATCTGGGTGAATCTACGATTTCAACAGGGTTTGTCTAGAACACTATTAAGAAGGCTTAAACGTCAATTAAAATCATAATTATCCTCGACGCCAATAGCGAGGGAAGATTCTAGAGGACGACCAGACGAAGCAGAGAGCAGGGGGCGCTAAGGATTAAGTTAGACGGTATTGTTCTCACATCCGTTTGTGGGGTCGAGCGAGGCGGAATCCTCCTAGGGGGCGAGCTTGTGCATGTGCTACTAATCCATCGTTAATTAGACTAAATTAGGATCACAATATCCGATATGATAGAGACTAAATTTTAGTCCAACAAACCAAACATTAAAGCTAGGTAGAGCAAGCCTAGATTATTTTGTTTGCCCGGCTTAGTTTAGTGGAAGTGAACCAAACACACCCTTTTGGCCTTATTTCCTTCCGTAGGATCGAGATGACAGACTAGAAGGGGGTGAATAGTCTTTTCTAAAATAAATCGCACCGGCTAACCGAAATAAATGCGGAATTAAAACTATTGGTCTAGCCAAGACTACACCCCTCTACCTATACTCTCAAGCACCTTACAAAGATCCTAAACAAAGCAAATAAGGTGTTGGACTAGCAAAAGCTCACCTAAACAATTCTAGCTTGCAAGGTTACACAAACTTAAGCAACTAGTACTCAATCAATCGGGGAGCTCCTGCACATGCCACTAAGCAAAAACACAAAGCCTAAGCTCACTAGCAATGCTCAATAACAAGGCCACACAAGCCAAATTAGAGAGCTCAACTTACCTACACAAACTAAGCAATGTGACTAGCAAGACTACAAGTCAACTAGTCACTCACGGGATCAACTTCTATGCTACACAAGCAAGGAAGGTAACTAGCAAGCTACACAAGCTAATTAGAAGCATAAAAGCAATCTACACTAGCACAAGTATATGAACAAATAAATACAAGCTAGAGAATGAAGTTTGCAAACCACCGAGAAGATGAACACGAAGATGACACAGTGATTTTTCTCCCGAGGTTCACTTGGTTGCCACCAAGCTAGTCCCCGTTGTGTCGACCACACACTTTGGTAGTTCGGCGGCTAATAGGCACCACACCTAGCTCGACACTCGGGCACCGCAAGAACTCACCCACAAGTGAGGGTAACTCAATGACACGCGCAATCCACTAGAGTTGCTCTTCGCGATCCACGCGGGGCGAGCACAACACCCCTCACAAATCTTTCTTCGAAGCCACGCACAATCACCACGCGGGCTTCACAACGGAGACCACAATCCACGAAGCTGTCTAGGTGATGGCAATCACCAAGAGTAATAAAAAATCCTCAAATGCACACACACTAGGCTCTCAATCCCTCACTCAAAATAGCACCAAGCATGAGAGGGAGAGGAAGGGGAGGAGGTGGATCTTCAATCTCTCATCCACACCCACAAAGGGCACTCAATCTCTCACAAGATTTGGCTCATAGCAATGTGGAGAGAGAGAGGGGATGAACCCTAGCTCACAAGAGCAAGAATGGGGAGAGAAGTTACCAAGAAGAGGGGCTGAAGCCCTCTAAAAAAGCTCTGCTCGCCCTCATGACCGTTGGAGCGTTTGAATCTGCGCTGAACCAGAATATCTGGGTAGGGCGGGGAAAATATCCGAGCAAGCCCTCACTGTCCATGCGAAAGAGCTGAGTTTGTAAATAGCCGGAATATCTAGGTAGGGCGACAAATATATCCGAGCAACCCTTCACTGCCTTGCGAACTGAACTGAGTTGAGAGATAGCTGGAATATCCGGCTAGGGCCGAGAAAAATTCCGAGCAAGGCCTTGCTGTTTGGGCGCATGAACTTCTCCATTTTCTTCTCTTTTAAGCCTTTTTCAAAGTGCTAACTTTCCCACAAATTACCAAATTAATTTGGCACTAAAGTTAGCAATTTCACAAGGATTTATAGGGTTAACTCATCCATCTCACCACGTAACTAAGCGCAATGCATATGCATATGAAACTCACACTTAGTGGCACTAGATAACCATTGTGACTAAAAGATTTCCCCTCTTTATAGTACGGCTACCAATCCTAAACCCGGTCATAAACTTCTCTACACACCTATGACCGGTAAAATGAAATACCCTACAAGTTATACCTTTGCCTTGCGCATTCCATTTCATTTGCTCCGATGTTGATGCAACACATGCACCAATCTTGATCACCAAATAATACAAGCCACTTCATATCATCACATGACCTCCATAGTCCATCGATCTTGACTTCACTTGTTCTTCACCATTGCTTCAGTCCATCGGTGCCAAGTCTTTGCTCAAGCCTCCCGACACTCGGTACCAACGGCTTCAAAGCCTCCAACTTGCCCTTCACCTTCACAATCAGTCCATCAAGCCAAGTCTTATCTTGATCTTAACCACCTTAGCCATATGACTCCATGTCATGTCTCATATGCAATAAGCTCCTTCATTGCTCATTCACATGTGAACTAATTTCCTGTGTATCTCACATTAGTTCACCTTGGTTGTCACTCAATTACCAAAACCAAATAAGGACCTTTCACCTTCCCGTTCTAAAACTTTTCATCAATCACATCGAATGTTTGAACACATGTATCAAGTATTAAATGTAGATTAAAAAATAACTAATTACATAAATTACGATAATTTTATGAGACAATTTTTAAGCCTATTTAGCAACTTCAACAGTTTGCTAAAACTCACTTGGCAAATCTATAGTTTTGTCAAGTCCCAAAACCAAATGCCAAGTGAAAAAAGAGGACTTCTCCAACAGTTTGCTATTAGGACTTGGCAAAAGAACTTGACATCCTAGAATTTTTGCCAAAATCATAAAATTGAGCCTCCAACAAGTTGATAAAACTAGTTGGCAAATTAGGATACACGTGATGCCAAGCGATGGAGGACTTGACATATTTGGCAAGTGAAGGAAGAATTTTGCCAAGCTTGCCAAATTGCCAAGTGCTTTTGCCAAGTTGTTGGAGGAAGTTTTTTATGGTTTTGACAAAAATCCTAGGATGCAAGTGGTTTTGCCAAACTGTTGGAGTTGCTCTTAGCTCATAATTTAATAATGTTGTGCTATAGTAAACGTATGCTAATGACAGATTAATTAGTATTAATAAATTCGTCTCTCAAGGTTTCAAGACGGAATATGTAATTTTTTTATTAGTCTATTTTTAATAGACTAAATTAGTACCAGAATATCTGATGATGTGACATGTAAAAACTTTTCACACCCCAATTAAACAATGCTCTTCGTCTTGTTTTCTGTGTTTATATAAAAAAAAGTCTTGCTCCAAGAACTAGGATGTGCATATAAAGTGCTGAGCGCTAGGATGTTGACAGTAGTCAACGTCAATCATAAACCATCAATAAACCTGGTATAAGATGATAAAGTGAAACAATAACATAGGATAGAGGTCTAAACTGATAAATTTCACGAATTTTGATAAATCTATGATTTCAGCAGAGTTTGTCCAGAACACTATCAAGGAAAACTTAAACGTCAATTAAAATCACAATTATCCTCCACGGCAACATCGTGGGAAGATTTCAGAGGACGACCGGACGAAGAGTAGGGGCCGCTAAGGATTAAGTTAGACGGTGGTGTTCTCACATGTGTTTGTGGGGTCGGGCCCGGCAGAATCCTCCGACACGGGGGCAAAACGTCCTTCTTTGAGGAACGGAGGGAGTATACTCTCTCACAGGTCTCTCCTGGTCATGTTCTGGTCACACTCATCGCACCGGTAGTATTTTGCAAAATTATTTTGTATGGATCTAAACAAGAATACTACAGTAAATGTTCGGACACATGCATGGAGTATTAAACGTGGATTAATGACGAAACCCATTCCACAACCCCAGGTAAAAATATGAGATCTTTCTAATGAGTCTAATTAGGACATGATTAAATAATATTGTGCTACAGTAACCAATCTCTAATGACGGATTAATTAGGCTTAATAGGAAGATCTCGCGATTTCCTATTCATTCGTGCAATTAGTTTTGTATTTAGATCATATTTAGTCCTCCAAATCGTTGTCGACAAAATTTGCTACAGTGAAAATTTTGCAAAATCTTGGATCTAAACAAGGCGGGTGTGTTTAGATGCATTCATTTTACAAAATAAAACACCGTAGCATTTTCGTTGTTATTTGACAAACTTTGTCCAAACATTGACCAACTAGACTCAAAAGATTCGTCTCGACATGTACATACTAAAAGTACAATTAGTTATTTTTTTATCTACATTTAATGCTTCATGCATGTGTCCAAACATTGATGTGATGGTTGATGTGATGGAAAATTTTGCAAGATGTGGGGAACTAAGGCCCTGTTCAGTTCGCGAAATATGTTGGGAAAAGTTATTGTAGCACTTTTGTTGTTATTTGATAAACTTTGTCCAAACATGACCTAACTAGACTCAAAAGATTCGTCTCGATATGAGCAGACTAAAAGTACAATTAGTTATTTTTTTTACCTACATTTAATGCTTTATGCATGCATGTAAAAATTTTACTGCGCAAAATATTTTGGGTAATGTTGTGAAGTGAACTAGGCCTAAACACACCCACATAGGAGTTCTGTGCACACGTACTGTAGTCCACAGTACCTAGTCCCCTTCACTGCATAGACTGCTGTGCACTTTGTACGGACGAAAAGAAAAACAATTCCTGGCTCGGTCGCGGTGAGGAGATGGTGGGCGAATGGCAGCGACGAGTGGTCCGGCGGCGACTGGTGACTGGTGAGGAAGAAGTACCGGTGAGGAGGATTGCAAGCCGGCGCGGCGATTGGCGCGCGACGGCAGGGCAGCGCCACGCCCCTTGCTGCAGCCACCAAGACAGTGTCATTGCTGCTATATGATGAAAAGACTAGTTTTTTTTTTTTTTTTTTGCTTTGCCTTATGTTTTCTTTGGTTGTAAAAAAAAAAATCATATATACCATGGAAGCCCACACGTTATTTATGCTCCAGGAACTCGGATGATGTGCATATTAGGTGACTGATCAATTAATTTACAAAGGCGAACAAAAAAATGACATTGACGAACAAACCATTTTTGAATGCACGTACTAAAGTTGAGGCCTAAAAAATCCAAACATCCCTTTGGTCTCTGGTCACTCCCACCTGTGTCTAGTTTAAATAACGCTGTTACCGTAGCAAAACCATCGTCTAAAACCGTCTTAGAGGGTAATTTGACCGGTTTTATAAAGTTTAAGGGGTAAAATAGACGATTTGATATCTTGGGGGTTCAATAGACAACACTTAATAGGTGGGGGTTAAGTAAACTTTTTTTCCTTTTTTTTCTCCGCCTTATGTTTTCTTCGACATTAGTTTTAAATTTAGTTTTAAAATTGGTATTTTCATCTAAACAAAATGCTAATTTTTAATGGATCTCCAAACATAGACTAAGGCCTTGTTTAGATCCCAAATACTTACAAGATTCTCCATCACATCGAATCTTTAGACGCATGCATGGAGTATTAAATATAGGTAAACCAAATAACTAATTGCACAGTTTGTTTGTAAATGTCGAGACGAATCTTTTGAGTCTAGTTGGTTCATATTTGGACAAAGTTTATCAAATAACAACGAAAGTGCTACAGGAACTTTACACCCAAAATTCTTCCAACTGAACACACCCTAAAGTTGAGGCCTAAACAATCCAAACATCCTTTTGGTCTCTGGTCACTCCCACCTGTGTCTAGTTTTCTTTGGTTGTAAAAAAAAATCATATATACCATGGAAGCCCACACGTTATTTATGCTCCAGGAACTCGGATGATGTGCATATTAGGTGACTGATCAATTAATTTACAAAGGCGAACAAAAAAATGACATTGACGAACAAACCATTTTTGAATGCACGTACTAAAGTTGAGGCCTAAAAAATCCAAACATCCCTTTGGTCTCTGGTCACTCCCACCTGTGTCTAGTTTAAATAACGCTGTTACCGTAGCAAAACCATCGTCTAAAACCGTCTTAGAGGGTAATTTGACCGGTTTTATAAAGTTTAAGGGGTAAAATAGACGATTTGATATCTTGGGGGTTCAATAGACAACACTTAATAGGTGGGGGTTAAGTAAACTTTTTTTCCTTTTTTTTCTCCGCCTTATGTTTTCTTCGACATTAGTTTTAAATTTAGTTTTAAAATTGGTATTTTCATCTAAACAAAATGCTAATTTTTAATGGATCTCCAAACATAGACTAAGGCCTTGTTTAGATCCCAAATACTTACAAGATTCTCCATCACATCGAATCTTTAGACGCATGCATGGAGTATTAAATATAGGTAAACCAAATAACTAATTGCACAGTTTGTTTGTAAATGTCGAGACGAATCTTTTGAGTCTAGTTGGTTCATATTTGGACAAAGTTTATCAAATAACAACGAAAGTGCTACAGGAACTTTACACCCAAAATTCTTCCAACTGAACACACCCTAAAGTTGAGGCCTAAACAATCCAAACATCCTTTTGGTCTCTGGTCACTCCCACCTGTGTCTAGTTTTCTTTGGTTGTAAAAAAAAATCATATATACCATGGAAGCCCACACGTTATTTATGCTCCAGGAACTCGGATGATGTGCATATTAGGTGACTGATCAATTAATTTACAAAGGCGAACAAAAAAATGACATTGACGAACAAACCATTTTTGAATGCACGTACTAAAGTTGAGGCCTAAAAAATCCAAACATCCCTTTGGTCTCTGGTCACTCCCACCTGTGTCTAGTTTAAATAACGCTGTTACCGTAGCAAAACCATCGTCTAAAACCGTCTTAGAGGGTAATTTGACCGGTTTTATAAAGTTTAAGGGGTAAAATAGACGATTTGATATCTTGGGGGTTCAATAGACAACACTTAATAGGTGGGGGTTAAGTAAACTTTTTTTCCTTTTTTTTCTCCGCCTTATGTTTTCTTCGACATTAGTTTTAAATTTAGTTTTAAAATTGGTATTTTCATCTAAACAAAATGCTAATTTTTAATGGATCTCCAAACATAGACTAAGGCCTTGTTTAGATCCCAAATACTTACAAGATTCTCCATCACATCGAATCTTTAGACGCATGCATGGAGTATTAAATATAGGTAAACCAAATAACTAATTGCACAGTTTGTTTGTAAATGTCGAGACGAATCTTTTGAGTCTAGTTGGTTCATATTTGGACAAAGTTTATCAAATAACAACGAAAGTGCTACAGGAACTTTACACCCAAAATTCTTCCAACTGAACACACCCTAAAGTTGAGGCCTAAACAATCCAAACATCCTTTTGGTCTCTGGTCACTCCCACCTGTGTCTAGTTTTCTTTGGTTGTAAAAAAAAAATCATATATACCATGGAAGCCCACACGTTATTTATGCTCCAGGAACTCGGATGATGTGCATATTAGGTGACTGATCAATTAATTTACAAAGGCGAACAAAAAAATGACATTGACGAACAAACCATTTTTGAATGCACGTACTAAAGTTGAGGCCTAAAAAATCCAAACATCCCTTTGGTCTCTGGTCACTCCCACCTGTGTCTAGTTTAAATAACGCTGTTACCGTAGCAAAACCATCGTCTAAAACCGTCTTAGAGGGTAATTTGACCGGTTTTATAAAGTTTAAGGGGTAAAATAGACGATTTGATATCTTGGGGGTTCAATAGACAACACTTAATAGGTGAGGGTTAAGTAAACTTTTTTTCCTTTTTTTTCTCCGCCTTATGTTTTCTTCGACATTAGTTTTAAATTTAGTTTTAAAATTGGTATTTTCATCTAAACAAAATGCTAATTTTTAATGGATCTCCAAACATAGACTAAGGCCTTGTTTAGATCCCAAATACTTACAAGATTCTCCATCACATCGAATCTTTAGACGCATGCATGGAGTATTAAATATAGGTAAACCAAATAACTAATTGCACAGTTTGTTTGTAAATGTCGAGACAAATCTTTTGAGTCTAGTTGGTTCATATTTGGACAAAGTTTTAAAAAAAACAACGAAAGTGCTACAGGAACTTTACACCCAAAATTCTTCCAACTAAACACACCCTAAAGTTGAGGCCTAAACAATCCAAACATCCTTTTGGTCTCTGGTCACTCCCAGTTGTGTCTAGTTTACACTTTACAGTACCCTTCCCCCTTGGCTCTGGGCCCCTAATTTTTTATAATTTAACCCTTTTTCTGTTAAAAATTCACGTTTGGACCCTTAAAAAAACTATACCCGTTTTTGGACCCTTAGCTCGGCGCCGTGACTTACGGCGCCGAGGTAACACAGCTCGGCGCCATAGGTCATGGCGCCGAGCTAGGAGGGTCTAGTTGACGTGGCTAGCGACCTGGCAGGTGACGTGGCGCTGACACGGCAGAGGTCGGCGCCATGATTCATGGCGCCGAGCTAAAAACAAATAAATATTGCGTCCTAAGAAGGACACAAACATGCTATAGAGCAATTGGTTAGAGCACACACCTTGTTTTCTTGTAGATCAAGGTTCAAAAGGTTTAAAGGCCCATTTCTCTACATTTTTTGCTGTTTTTTTCGAAATATTTGTTATCTCTCTCTTTTTTGGGTAGATAAAGATGGCGCACCATGATGATGCGTCCAGTTTTTTTTTTGAAATATTTTTTATCTCTCTTTTTTGGGGGTAGATAAAGATGGCGCACCATGATGATGCGCCGACTTCCTCTTGGCCGATAAGGCTATTTTCTATTTATAGTTTCATGTGTCTAAATTAATTTTTATTATTATGCATGTGATAGTCGAAAACTGAATAAGTTAGCTTCATGTATCCAAATTAATTTTTTTATTATTATGCATGTGACAGTCGAAAAATTAATAAGTTACTTTCATGTGTCCAAATTAATTATTATTATTATGCATGTGACAGTCAAAAAATTAGTAAGTTAGTTTCATGTGTGCAGATTAATTTTTTATTATTATGCATGTGACCGTCCAAAAATTAATAAGTTAGTTTCATGTGTCTAGATTTATTTTTATTATTATGCATATGAGAGTCCAGGAATTAAATAAGTTTTTTTATAATTATGAATAGGATTATGTTTGATTTATATTTATAGGACGTTGCCTTATGCATTGTACTAGTAGAGTGTGTGGACCTTCACTGAATATGTTTGGATTGTTAGAATAGTGTCTGCACTGAATGATATTCACTTCTTCAATAACAAACAATTATCTTCAATATCTTAACACAAGCTTCATATTTTTTTACAGTAATTTAAAATATCTAATTTATTCTCTGATCGAAGTTGAACAAAAAATTACTAGCTAATAAATTAGAGTTGAGAAAAAAATAAAAATACAACAAAAAAGAGAGATAACAAATATTTCGAAAAAAACAACAAAAAATGTAGAGAAATGGGCCTTTGAACCTTAATCTAAAGTTAACAAGGTGTGTGCTCTAACAAGTTGCTCTATAGCATGTTTGTATCCCTCTTAGGACGCAATATTTATTTGTTTTTAGCTCGGCGTCATGAATCATGGCGCCGACCTCTGCCGTGTCAGCGCCACGTCGCCTGCCAGGTCGCTAGCCACGTCAATTAGACCCTCCTAGCTCGGCGCCATGACCTATGGCGCCGAGCTGTGTTACCTCGGCGCCGTAAGTCACGGCGCCGAGCTAAGGTCAAAAACGGGTATAGTTTTTTTTAAGGGTCCAAACGTGAATTTTTAACAGAAAAAGGGTTAAATTACAAAAAAAAATTAGGGGCCGCTGTGCACTCTGCGTCTCTGCCATTGCACTTTGGTCTCTCGGTAGTCTACAGTACAGTACTATTCCCCTCCACTCCGGCTCTCTGCTGAACGAGAGAGAAGAAGAATCCCTTGCATTGCTCGGTCTCGGTGATGAGGTGGTGGGGGACGGCGGCGACGAGGTTTTGGCAAGGGTGACGGCGGCGGGTGAGAGAGTGCCCGCGACGGTAGTCGGCACTCGGCAGGAAGCGGCCTGTGAGGAGGTGGGGGCATGGCGGCGACGAGGCTTTAGCAAGGGTGTCGACGGCCGGTGAGAGATCGAGTGCCCGTGACGGCAGTCGGCAGCGCAGCGCCAGGCCCGCGATGGAGCGCAACGGTGGTGAGCCGGTCTCCGGTGCAGGCCCCGGAGGTCGACCTCTGGAGGAGCACGGCGAAAGGCGCCGCCTTGGAGACCCTGCTGGCGACGCCAAGCCGGAAAGCTTGCATCTTCGAGGCCCAACCCCAACTCCAACCGGCGATGGCGAGCCGCGGGGTACTCGAGGCGCCAAGGATGAAGCGGGCAATGCTGCTGGAGGAACAGCAGCATGCGAGCTGCAAGGACGACGGCCCCAGCGCCACGCTGTGGAGGAAGAAAATGGCAAGGGTGAAGGAGCGCGCGGTGATGGAAAGCAAAATGGCCAAGAAAAGCTCCGCCTTGCAAGTCAAGGCGGCCAACCCCGGCAGCGCGGCGACGACGACCAGCGAGATGTCACTCGCCAGCGCTGCGCAGCGAGACCGACAAACCCGGGTTTTTCCCGGAGTGGAGCCCCAGGCCGTGGCTCACTGCTGCTGGATGGTATTCTTTCCTGGACAGTGACTGATGTGCTCAATGACAATCTCTACAAAGATAAGGTACAACACATTCATGGGATCAGCGCAATACTAGTGACCATTAGTGTTTCTGTTCATCGGACAACTGCACGTTTGCAATATGGACAATTGGTCTTTCTGTTCATTATATGACTAGTGCATGTTGCAATAGCGATTACCAGTGCCTCTGTTCATTAGATGACTATATTGCAATAGCCAATAGCCTAGCGATTCCTTGCTCCTGTTTAGTAGTACTGTAGAAGAAGAGCCTTGTGTTTTCTACTAGTAGTAGGTTCTCTGTTTACCTAAGAGCCTAACAACATTCTTCTAATCTGTTAGTCTTTACATTCTTCTAATTTGCTAGTCCTTTGGGTGGCAGGGTGGGTAATAGGTTCTTTGTTTACCTGATTACCTCGCAGCCGAACAACATTTCCTTTCCTATAAGTTTGGGTGCTTGCCTTATTTATGCACATGTACAATCCAACTTGTTATTGTTAAATTTACTTCCACAATATTTAATGAGAAATCATACTAATTTGTGAAGAATTTTAACATTTTATTTTTTTATAATCTAGGTGTCAAATATTCCAGATATATATGAGTCCCCTGCTCATTTCTGTGCTACACAGTCAAAGTTTTTATTAGAAGAGACTAGAGCACTGATCTGTTCTTCAATAAATAATCGTGATGAAAGGGAAATTCAGTTCTGCCAATTACTTTCAGTGCACAAATGGGATTCATCTAGTGGTTTTTTTCTTGATATTGATCTTGCTATGACAATGTCAGACGACATCAAATGCCAACAAATAGCAACTGACGGTGATATCTGTCTTTTAAGCTTAAAAGCACCTTTAGCCTCTGATGTAGATATCATGTCAAGTCATATTGGAATTGTAGTTGGTGTTGGAAGAGACTTGTTATGTCAGAGGAGTTTTAGAGTCCTTGTTTCAGATGTTGGCACATTTCAACCAGAGAAAATTAAATATGTTAGTTTCATAACTAACATTGCAAATGAGTTAGAAATTGCCAATATTCTATCTCTTCGTGACGAGAGGGACAAAAATGCTGTAATATCACTTCTCGAACTCCACAAAATGGTAATCCATCTATTAACTCAGATTTCAGGGTTACCTTTTACAGCATGATCAATAGTTAATTGTTTTTTATATTAAAAAAAATAGTTAATTGTTTCAAAATTCCAATGTAGGTTGGGAAAAAATGCAGCACTTGTGTTGAACCCTATGACAAAGATAATTTGTATATGGAGAAACTTATGTCTCTAAGTCTTACATGCTTGCATCAACATAATACAGAGATCATATTGGCTCCGCCAGGGACTCTTAAAGGATCTGTTGCTGCTGTGTTAAATCATGTGCACAACAATAAGATTTTGATTCTTGTAACAAGTGCATCAAGTCTGATTGATTTGATAATTGATTTACAGCAGCTCTCTATTTCACCCAATTCAGGTGATGTTCTTGTGCTTGACAATATGGGACAAGAGAGTATCAAGGGGTATGAGAATTTCTTTCTACAACATCAATCCCAAGAATTATATTGTTTTTTGTCACACTATAAAGCTTTGAAGTCGATGCCCTCCCTATTAGATTTGAGCAAGTACTATCATATAGACTGTGCTTATCAAAGTTCATGTGAACGTTGCAGTAAGGCTGGACTAATTATATTCTCGGTTGATTCATTTAAAAAGAAGTTTGACATTATTTTGAGCCAACTTTTTAGCTGCCTTGTTTAGAAAGAGACCTTCCCATTTAGTGACCTTTAGTAGTGGTCGTTCTTCTAGCCAGATCGACTTTGTCCTTACAAGAAGGGGGGATAAACACACTTGCGAGGATTGTAAGGTGATACCTGGGGAATGTGTGGTTTCTCAACACAAGCTATTGGTGGCCGATTTTCGCTTCCTGGTGCATGCTCGTAGGGTCAAACAAGCCAAGAGTGCGAGGACAAAGTGGTGGAATTTAAAGGGAGACACATTGAAGGGCTTCAAAGAAAGAGTTATTGATGAGGGCCCTTGGAAAGACGAAGGAGATGCAAACAACATGTGGGAGAAGATGGCAACTTGCGTTCGGAAGGTTGCCGCAGAGGTGCTTGGAGTGTCTAAAGGAAGTGGTCGCGATCCAAAAGACACTTGGTGGTGGAATGAAGATGTGCAAAAGGCTATTAAGGAAAAAAAGGAATGCTATAAGTGCTTGTACCAAGACCGGTGCGCGGACAACATAGAAAAGTACAAGGTGGCTAAGAAGGCTGCAAAACGAGCGGTGGGGGAGGCGAAGGGGCGGGCTTACGAGGATCTTTACCAACGTTTGAATACGAAGAAAGGAGAGAAAGACATTTATAGGATGGCTAGGGCTCGTGATAAGAAGACAAGGGACTTCAACCAAGTCAAGTGCATTAAGGATAAGAGGGAGCAACTCTTGGTGAAGAAGATGAGATTAGACATAGGTGGCAAGAATATTTTGATAATTTGTTCAATGGGGAGAATGAGAACTCCACCGTTCGGTTGGATGACTCATCTGATGACACCAATAGGCGCTATGTGCGGAGGATCCAAGAGCAGGAGGTTAGAGAAGCTTTGAAAAGGATGAAAGTGGATAAAGCGATGGGTCCTGATGGTATTCCAATCAAGGTGTGGAGATGCCTCGGGGATATAGCTGTAGTATGGCTAACCAAGTTGTTTAACAATATCTATCGTTCAAACAAGATGCCTCAGGAGTGGAGAAGAAGCATATTGGTTCCAATCTACAAGAACAAGGGAGACGTCCAAAGCTGCACTAATTATCGGGGAATTAAGTTGATGAGCCACACGATGAAGTTGTGGGAGAGAGTTATTGAGCATAGATTGCGAGGGTCGACGCGGATATCCATGAACCAATTTGGTTTCATGTCTGGAAGGTCAACCATAGAAGCAATCTTCTTAATAAGACAAGTTATGGAGCGGTTCAGGGAGCAAAAGAAGGACCTACACATGGTTTTCATTGACTTGGAGAAGGCGTACGACAAGATACCAAGGAATGTTATGTGGTGGGCTTTGGACAAACATAAAGTCCCAACAAAATATGTTACCCTCATCAAGGACATGTACCACAACGTCGAGACCAGTGTGCGGACAAATGATGGTGACACTGATTTCTTTCCGATTAAAATAGGTCTTCATCAAGGGTCAGCCTTGAGCCCATATCTCTTTGCCTTGGTTATGGATGAGGTTACGAGGGACATACAAGGAGATATCCCTTGGTGTATGCTTTTTGCAGACGATGTAGTGTTAGTTGATGAGAGTCAGACAGGAGTAAATAGGAAACTAGAGTTGTGGCGGCAGACCCTTGAGTCCAAAGGGTTTAGAATAAGCAGGACTAAGACTGAGTACATGAGATGTGATTTCGGCAATGCTGCACAGGAAGAGGAAGAGGTGAGCTTGGAAGACCAAGTGGTGCCTAAGAAAGATGTCTTCCGGTATCTTGGATCGATGTTACAGAAGGATGGAGATATTGATGCAGATGTTAGCCATAGGATCAAAGCGGGGTGGATGAAGTGGCGCCAAGCATCTGGTATTCTCTGTGACAAGAGGGTACCACAAAAGCTCAAAGGCAAGTTTTATAGGACGGCGATTAGACCGGCTATGTTGTATGGAGCAGAATGTTGGCCTACTAAAAGAAGACATGTCCAACAAATGAGTGTTGCAGAAATGCGTATGTTGCGCTGGATTTGTGGCCACACAAGGATGGACCGAGTCCGAAATGACGATATTCGTGACCGGCTAGGGGTAGCACCAATTGAAGAAAAGTTGGTCCAACATCGGTTGAGGTGGTTTGGTCATGTCCAAAGGAGACCTCCGGAGGCACCAGTGCATTGTGGAGTTTTAGCCCAAGATTTTCATGTGAGGAGAGGTAGAGGTAGACCGAAATTGACGTGGGGGGAGGCAATAAAGAGAGATCTAAAAAGTTGGGATATACCTAGAGATCTATGTTTGGATAGAAATGCATGGAGAGCAGCCATTGACGTGCCTGAACCATGACTAGGGTCTCTTGTTGGGTTTCAACTCTAGCCTACCCCAACTTGTTTGGGACTAAGAGGCTTGGTTGTTGTTGTTGTTGTTTTTTAGCTGCCTTGTTTATTTGAAAAATCATGCTGCATCATTTTCATTGCCCGAGCAAGATAGGATCGATGAGCTAATAGATGTACTGAAAAGGTTTGAAACTCTGCTGTATGATAAGAATATGAGAGATGAGTATATTGGATCAGCATTTGGTCTTGGATCTCGTGCAACAATAGATGCCACTTCAGTGGACAGTGCCTCTACCATTGCAATGTCATTGAATAAAGAAAGAATGCGCTGTATAGAATTGATAGAACGTATCAAAAGCTCTCTACAATTGCCTGTGTTGGAAAACAGGGATGCAATTGATAGATTTTGCTTTAAGCACTCTAAAATCATCGTAGCAACTCTTAATTCCACATGGCAGTTGCGTGGCATGGACAATGATGTGTTTGATATCCTATTGGTCCATGGTGCTGGACAAATCAGAGAAGACCAGTTGCTTGCTTCATTTCCTCTTCCTGTAAGACATACAGTGTTATTTGGGGACCATCTCCATTTACAGCCTTCTGTCCAAAGCATGGTATGTTTTATCTATTAGCATAGCAAGCTTCTAATCCTTTTACTCTCTTCAGAGCATCCATATTTTTTTTCATCTTGCTCTTAATGTCTGGTTTTTACATAAAATGCATTGCTTTACAAAATGTTTAAGGTACTGATATGTTAAATCATTCCATACAATGTGTTTTGGCTAGCAAGGCAATGATATTAAGCTTCACTGATGCCAAATAATCCCATACTCTGCTGATGTACCATGTTGTTTGCATCTTATTTCTAGCATTCTGGACTAGTTAAGTCTTAACGCAAAACAATCTTATGCCACTATATCTCAGTGAGTTTCATTTCCTTGATTGTTAGATGTGCAAGGAAGCTGGATACGGTGTCAGCATTTTTGAAAGATTACAGCAATTGGTTTCTGAAAACCAAATTCTGAACATGCAATATACGATGCACCCTTCTATTAGTAAATTCCCAAATAAATATTTCTATGGAGGAATCCTTAAAGATGGCCAAAATGTGATTTCACCTGAGTACAATGAGTTCATACCAATAACATTACCTCCCTATGTTTTTATGGACATTCCTGCTAACTGTTTGAGACGAACAAGAAAGGCATATGTCAGTTCAGCTGCAATTATTATGTTAGTGCAAGAATTCTGGGACGGTATAGTTTTCTCCTCATGTGTAACTGTATTTTTCTTAATCATACGTGTTATCTTCCAGTGTTTACCTGACTAGCAATTGTATGCTGTTACTTGTTCTAATGTCCACCGATGCCCTTCTCCGCCTCTGATGATTAAGTTTGTTGCACCACATTATGACTAATATAACACATTTTTTTCTTCTCTAACACGTATGCAACCACACCATAGACAATAGAAAAGACAAGAAAATGTCACTGTTCAAAAATATGTTCTATCAAAATAAAATACTTTGCTGCTATCTTATGTTTGTAACTTTGTCCTATTCATACCAAGCAGAGTTTTACTTTCATCACTTGGTATCTACTTGTTATCACGAATGCGTTGTTCCTCAAGATACCTTATCCATGATTCATGAATTACTTCCTTATATAGCAACTATATATATGATATTTTTTTCATAGATATGACGATCCCTAGTAGAAAGGTCAACATCGGCGTCATGTGCTTGTCCAAGGATGATTCCAACACAGTTAGAGACATGTTAAGATTCAGCAAAGAAATACATGACAGGATTCATCTGGAAGTCAAATGCATTGACAACTTACAAGAAGAATCTTTTGATGTCACAATCCTATCATTGGTGGTTGACAATGAAACTGAGCTTGAGCGTGTCAAAAAAAACAATTTAAATGTTGCCCTTACAAGTGCAAGGTGTGTATCTACCACAGATTTTGATTTGAATTTTACTCTGCCAATTATGTGTTCATAACAGTTTTGTTTACCTCTAGACATTGTCTTTGGATGGTGGGTGAGCAAAATGTTGTATCTCATACTGGAGGCATATGGAATAGTCTGATATATGATGCAAGGACACGGCACTGTATTGAAAAGCTGGACATAAATAAACTTACTGACATCACAAAACAGCTTGAAATGAATGGCAAGGGTCACTTCCCTGATTCTAAAATAATTCGGATGGTAAGTTTAAATATAGATACGAGACATGGTCTGCCTTATCCTTGATGGGTTGAATCTTTTTTCTTCTGAATTTAAAGATGACAAAAACTCAACATGTTTTTGGTATGATCTCCATGAAGTTATGATGGAGAAAATTTTGTGTATTCTGCGATTTCTGTGCACTTGTCTTTTAGTACTAGTCTCTTTGTTGCTAATAGTTTGAAAAGTGACCAAATAATGTCAAAATTTCTGCAGCCACGGCAGGAATTTACTTGGGCTCAAAGACCCTATATGACTAAAATGATTCTAGCTCATGTTCGGAACCAACGAGGCCAACCTGGTATGATAAATGCTATCCTATCTTGTAGTTGTAATTTCCATGCCATCACTTTGTAGTTAAAGAATGAATTGCTTTAATAAGGTTCATATATACCAAAACATCCATAGGGATTATATAGAGGCACATGTTGATCCTAAATGTAATAAATATATGCACAGTTTGGAACTTGAAATTATTTTTTCTGGTGGAAATATTTATTCCTAAATACTTAAATAATTACCTTCGTTTTTTTCATTGGTCTGCAGACACATGCTCTTTTCAATCAGCCTCAGGAGCAGTAGAGTCATTGTTAAAATATCGTAATGCTGGTCTGGTTCCTCCACAAGAATTCAACTGGACCTTTTTATTGGATGATTGGAAAAATGAGTACAAAACTGCTGCGCCTAAGGGCTTTCAATTGGAGGACAAGGCTGACAGAGGTGAAAAGCGAATTCAAACATCACTTGGCCTGTACAAAAGTAATGGTGTTATGGCCAGCAATGAATCTGGGACTAAGGTGAGATCTTCTTGTTTAGTTCTTTTGCTCTGCCATGGACAGATCCAGTTAGCCAATAATTTTTGTTCATAATTCAGACTTGAAATTTTTGATTCTGCAAATAACAACTAAAATTGTATTACACTATCTTCCTTTATCATTTCATTACAGATGAATTTAGTCAGGTCCATTGGGGTGTTATCTGACATGGATAGGTTCTACTTGGTTCTAACATTGCAAAACTGTCCCTAGAATTTTCCTATTTCTTCAGCTAGCTAATCCTCTCTGGATTTGTATCAAACCCTGCCCTGATAATATGATGTGAATGTTTTATTGCTTGCCGTGATGGGTCTTATAGGGGTATTTCTATATCTGCTAAACCTTTAGTTTGTACACCCTCTGTTCCAAAATATAGTTCATTTTTGTTTTATTCTAAGTCCAACCTTTGTAACTTTGACCAAGGTTTTAGAAAAATATATTAACACCTACAAGTTTAAATAAATGCACTATAAAAATATACTCCATGTAGATTTTAATGAAAAAAGTGATGTTGTAGATGTTTGTGCATTTTTTGTAAATTTGGTCAAAGTTTAAAAAGTTTGAAAGAGGATAAATCCAATGTGAGCTCTAATTTGCAATAGAGGGAGTAGTGAACATTAGTTGACCATTCTCTTGGTTTTTGGCCCATCGTGTCCATGGTCATGGTTGGTAATATAGCATATCCAGCTCTAAAGCCATAAATCATCATGTGGCTCTATTCACAAAAGGCGTAAAGAGGATTTGAACCCTTCACCTGAATAATGTGGTATGTGGTATCTCGATGGTGTTATTGGTGGAAGATGATATGAGCTTTCACCTGAGGAATTATAATTTCAGGATATGCTATAAATATGGAGGATTATGCTTGATGGCACCATCAACAATGAACAGGTTGACCAGCTGATGTTTGGTGTATGCGTGCCTTTTAACATTTTAATCATTTGTAGAAGCAACTAAAAGAAACGATGGACAATCTTATAACCTTTCTTGCCAAAGCGAACATTCCTCTAGCTAGTTGGTTAGGTGGCTCTAGTAGCACTCCTCATGTCTTGGGTTTGACTCCTTCTGGGATCGAATTTCAGGCTGGGTTTAAATAAAACCCTCGTCCGTACCTATGCCAAACCATAAGTCTAAGACCCGGTCTAGGTTATTGGTTTTCTCACAAGGCCTATTGTGTCGTTGTGTAATGGTGGGATAGGGGTTTAGGGGGTTTCTCAACCTGTGTGAGGTCTTTCCTATCATACAATGCTCGGGAGCTGCCATAGCCCCGTAGGTCAAGTTTTTTTATAGCCTTTCTGTTAAAAATAATAGCAATTTAGTGACGTACAGATTAATTCCGACAATTAGTTAAAGAAAAACAACATGTATTGTAGATGTGTGATCTACCACTAGCAGTATGATCTGAGACACAACCAGACTATATATCGCTAATAATGTGAAGAACATGAAAAGGAAGAACAGAGGGATTCAATGAGGTTGTCGACGCTAAGAACTAGCGCAAATGTAGACAAAGCAGACCGTCGACGGAGATCGGCGAAGTTGGCGTGGAGGGAAGAAGACGTCCAACGAGCAGTCGCGATGACGCTTCCCAAAAACCTTATACCCCATGCAGGGACGCGAGGAGACACGGGCTTCAGAGATCTGCTCTTCCGGCACCGATGACACGTCGGCGGTGGGATGAGGTCGACAGTGGCAGCGCAACACTAGGGCAGAGGAGGAGGAGAAATGTCGTGTGTTGAGGACGACGTCTTGTCCCTATTTATACACACGCTGCAAATGCAGCTATGGAAGAAACAACCGTGTAATCACAATATTAATACGATTCCCATTAGTGTACCAATCAATCACCCACCATTAGTACAAGAATAATTGCTTGTCAAAATAAGCTAGTGCAATTTTCTCCATGCATACAAAAATGTTGAGTGGCAAAAGGAGGTCGCACACCCACAAGGTCTCAGTCGGACCATTCACGCGCATGTCGTGCGTCCTGCGTGAGTCGCCCCGCCCCGCCCGGCGAGGCGAGCGAGCGCACGCGTGAGTTTCTTCCTTTTCCTCTCCCCAATAGCTTCAACTAGTTGGAGATAGCTCAACTATATAAGTTGGCCTCCCTCCTAAAGTAGCAATGTGGGACTAAAGTCCCTCACCATACCATGCATGTGTGAGTGAGCCCTTGAGATTTATTTGGAATATTTATTTGGGCCAACCCCAAATCTTCTAACAATCCCCCGCTAGATCCCATAAGCACTCTTCATCCTTCCTGTACTACTGTTAATATACTGGCTATTCAGTGAAGACTGGTTAAGGTTGAACATCCATCTAGAGCGACAAGCTAGATTCATCCACAACTGCACAATCGACTAGGCCTTGAATTGACAGTTTGGTACGAATAAGCTTCACTTGACGTCTTGACTGTTACTAGGCTGCCATATGCCTAGCCCGCGAGTGGAGCATATAAGTCATACACCAATCTCACTTCATGAGCTTCTTAGAGAGTTTCCAAAGCTCACTAACTATGACTAACGGTTAGGCTCACATAGATATGTTCTTACAAAGATACTCTGTAGGACAATATCTCGCTATAAAGCCTCAGAACACATTAAGACAAAGTCAACCTTCCTTACAAAAATAAGAGTACTACATCTCTAACGGAGTGGGTTAAGTAAAAATATACTTTTCGTTAACCAACAGTTTGTTTTTCCCAGGTCCTAATTCATGGGATCTCCAATCACATAAGTTGGGTTACTATTGAGGTTAACTCAGATGGGTCTCAATCTCATCTCCTTCAATGCATTATCAATCATAGTACATGATAGTCCCTTGGTAAAGGGATCTGTCAGGTTCTTAGCTGTCTGAATGTAGTCCATAGCTATTACTCTGGACCTTCTCAATTTTCTGACAGACTTCAGTTTATGCTTTAGATGTTTGTTGGACTTCATATTATCCTTACTATTTTTCACCTTCGTAATAACCATTTGGTTATCACAGTTTATGAGAATAGCAGGAATTGGTTTTTCAACCACAGGTAAGTCTATCAACAGTTCTCTCAACCATTCAGCTTAAGTAGAAGCTATGTCCAGAGCTTCGAGCTCTGCCTCCATTGTTGATTTTGTAAGTATTGTCTGCTTACAAGATCTCCAAGAGACGGCACCACCTCCTAAAGTGAATATATATCCACTAGTGGCCTTTAGTTCATGAGCATCTGTAATCCAATTTGAATCACTATATTCTTCAAGTACACCTGGGTACCCTGAATAGTGAATCTCATAGCTCATTGTACCCTTTAGAAAGCGCATTATTCGATCAATACCGCACCAATGATCATCTCTTGGACTAGATGTGAATCTACTCAATTTGCTTACAATAAATAAGATGTCAGGGCGGGTTGCGCTACCTAGATACATCAGCCAGCCAATAATCTGGGAGTATCTCTGTTGATCCTATCCTAACCTCCAATTCTTTCGAAGTATTAGACTAGGATCATAGGGTGTTGGAGAAGGTTTGCTATCCATATAGCCAAAGCGGCTCAAAACCTTTTCCACATAACGAGACTGCAAAAGAGTAATCTCATTCTCGCCCCTTATTAAGTTTAATATTAAGAATCACATAAGCTTCCCCTAGATCCTTCATGTCAAAGTTTTGGGATAGGAATGATTTTGCATCATTAATCTCATCGATGCTTGTCCCAAAAATCTGTATGTCGTCAACATACAAGCACAAGATTACTCCTTTGCCCCCACCATAGCGGTAATACACACAAGTGTCAACTTTATTTACAGCAAACCCAGCAGAGGTTAAAGTATTATCGAACTTCTCATGCCACTGTTTGGGTGCCTGCTTTAGGCCATACAAGGATTTGAGTAACCTGCACACCTTGTCCTCTTGTCCTTGTGCTATAAATCCATCAGGCTGATCCATATAGATTTCTTCGTCCAACTATCCATTAAGAAAAGTCGTCTTCACATCCATTTGATGCACAAGAAGACCATGAGAAGCAGCCAAGGATAATAGCACTCGAATTGTAGTTAGTCTGACAACAGGTGAGTAGGTATCAAAGAAATCCTCGTCTTGCTTTTGTGTGTAACCTTTAGCTACAAGCCTCGCCTTGTACTTTTCAATAGTACCGTCAAGCCTAAGCTTCTTCTTAAATACCCATTTGTAGCCAACTGACTTACAACTCACTGGTCTATTGTCACTTCCCAAGTACCATTTGCCATGATGGAGTCCATGTCGCTGCGGACTGCATCCTTCTAATATTCTGCATCACGTGATGCATATGTCTCTGTAATGGTCGTGGGTGTATCATCCATGAGGTAGACAGTGAAGTCCTCACCAAAGGATTTTGCAACCCTTCGTCCTCTTACTCCTAGGAGCTACAACACTGTCATCCTCTTCATTACCAAGAAGGTTTATAATTGGTTCAATTATGGGTATGAGTTCAGGGGTAAATTCAGTTGACAAACTAGGCAAGGAATAAACATATTTCATCAGGAATATATGCTCAAAGAAAGTAACATCTCGTGACTCTATAAGTGTATCAACTAAAATATCAGGCGTCTCTGATTTTATCACTAAAAACTTATACGTCATGTTATGATGCGTATATCTAAAAGAACACAATCAACTGTCTTAGGTCCGAGCTTGCGCTTCTAATTGGTATGTTAACATGTAGTGAATGTTTTCTTACTTTCCATCCTTCGTATGTAGAGATGAGTCACATCACTATTTTTAGTGGAAACTCTGTTCAGAACATGACATGGTGTCAGAACAGCCTCCCACCACCATGCCTTTGCCATACCAGACGTTCCTAACATGACATTCACCAAGTCCATTAGCGTCCGGTTCGTTCTTTCGGCAACCCCGTTAGATTGCGAATATGGAGGTGTCCGTTCATGATTTATTTCATTCTCCGAAGTCCGAACAAAAAAGATCAAACTCATTGGAAAAATATTCACCACCACGATCATATCTAACACATTTTATTTTCTTTTCCAATTGATTTTCCACCTCTTAAGTCTTAAAGCATTCTAATGCCTCATCTTTGTTTTTTAGAAGAAACACATAACAATATTTAGTTGCATCATCAATTAAAGTCATAAAGTATCTTTTTCCTCCCTTTGTCAACACACCATTAATCTCACAGATATCAGAATGTATGAGCTCTAATAATGTCATGCGCCTCTCGTCTACAGTCTTGTGTGGCTTACGAGGTTGCTTTACTTGCTTGCACACTTGACATTTAGAGCCTTTGACTGTCGAAAAAATCGGAATTAAATTCATACTCGATAGACGTGTCATACAACCAAAATTAATGTGACAAAACATGAATGTCATACATCAGCCACCGAATTGTTCAAATCACATATATGGTTTACTACTTTATTACATAAATCGGAGAGTGAAAAGCGAAACAAGCCTCCATTATCGTAGCTTTTGCCAATGAATTGGCCATACCTCGAGATTGTTAGGCAATAGAATATCCCCTGCTAATTATGGATAGCATAGCCATAATTAGCAGCTGTAAATCAGGAAATTAACATGTTAAGGCAATAGAATATCCCCTGCTAATTATGGATAGCATAGCCATAATTAGCAGCTGTAAATCAGGAAATTAGTAGATGCCAATTAGTGATTAGTTGCTATAGTTAGCAGATGTAAATCAGGGAAGATTACCCCCTGCCTTGTAAGCAAGGCCAGCCGGCCATATAATAGAAGGCGCCCCCTCACATTGAGGTGTGGCCAATTGCCCCCAAACTCTATTCTCCTTCTATTATTCTACATGGTATCAGAGAACCGGGCCTTGATCTAATTCCCCACCACCCACGCTGCCCCTCCTCCCTCTTTTCCCATGGGAACCGAATCAGAAACCTCCTCTGCCACCAGTGGCGCCCTAGGGGCTACTCTTGCCCCGGCCATCTGCCCCTTCTCCACCATCAACGTCAAGCTGCACGTCCCCATGGTCCTCGAGTTGAAGCCCTCCAACTTCACCAAATGGTCCACGACTTTCCGCGCCATGTGCGGGAAGTTTGGCCTGCTGCGCCACCTTGATCCCGCCTCCCCCGCGCGCCCCACCGATGAAGCATGGCAGCAGGCTGACTTCTGCGTCCGCGGCTGGATGTACAGCACCGTCTCCGACTCCGTCCTCAACCTCGCCATGACCGACACTCAACAGACGGCATGCGCGCTGTGGCAGGCCATCGACGACGTTTTCCAGGCGAACAAAGCGCCTCGTGCCATCTTCCTCAATCACGAGTTCCACTCGATGATTCAAGGGGATTCCTCCATCGACGACTATTGCGTCCGCATGAAGGCAAAGGCCGACGAACTGCGCGACGTTGGCCAGCCCGTCCTCGAGGGCACCCTCGTCCTCAACCTTCTGCGCGGCGTCAACGAGGTCTACTCCACGGTCGTCGACAACATCGCCGGGCAACAGCCTCTCACCTTCTCCTCCGCTCGCCATCAACTCCTCCTCAAGGAGCTGCGGTTGCAGAATGACGGGAAGGTACGTGCTGCCTCAGCACTCTTCACTGCTGCCTCCTTTCCTGCTGGTGGCCAGCCGCAGCAGCCACAGCAGCAGGACAACCGGCGCTCAAACAGCAAGAAGGGCGGCCAGCAGTCCTCCACCCCTGGCGGCCACAACCCCAACCGGCGCCAACCCTGGGGTTTCAACCCCTGGACCGGCGAACGCGTGGCCCCTGGAGAGCGGGTCACCCCTCCTGGACAACGTCGCCATGGTGGCTTCGGCGGGACTGGTGGCTCCAACGCCCAGTCTGGGCGCCAGCAGGGCCTCCTCGGGCCTCCTCCCCAGGCCCACACCGCCTTTGCCCCTGCGACAACCTCCGGCAACTCCAGCAGCACCACCTGGGATGCAGCCGGCCTCATCGCCGCCCTCCAGGCCATGAACACGCAGGGTCACTCACCCTGGGTCGTCGATTCCGGTGCCTCAACACATATGACGTCCTCGGATGGTATGCTTACCCAGCACCTACCCCCTTCTATCTCCTCAATAACAGTTGGTAATGGCACCACCATTCCTGTCACGTCTAGAGGTCACTCCACCCTACCCACTCCCAATTCCAATTTTATTCTCAAAAATATTCTTGTTGCACCATCTCTAGTTCGTAACCTACTCTCTGTTCGTCAATTCACTCGTGACAATAGCTGTTCATTTGAATTTGACGCTCATGGTTTTTCTATCAAGGATCTCCGAACGGGACAGGTGACTCTCCGCTGTAACAGCGACGGCGACCTCTACACCATGCCCGCCTCCACACCAGTCGCCCTCTTGGCTGCTTCGTCGACCCTATGGCATCAACGTCTCGGTCACCCAGCACCTGCTGCCTTAGCGCACCTCAATAAAAATCATGCTGTTGCCTGTACTCCAGTAGATCGCTCCCTCTGTCACTCCTGTCAGTTAGGCAAACATACACGTCTACCTTTTAGTTCTTCACATTCCACAACCCATGCGCCCTTTGAACTCATTCACTGTGATGTATGGACATCACCTATCAATAGTTTGTCTGCTTTTTCCTACTATTTGGTATGTCTAGATGATTACAGTCATTTCTGTTGGGTTTTTCCTCTCCGCAAAAAGTCAGATGTTCACCAACATTTAGTCGAGCTCGCCGCCCTCGCCCAAACTCAGTTCAGCCTACCCATCAAATGTATCCAAGCTGATAATGGCACTGAATTCCTAAACACCACCACCACCAAATTCCTCGCTGCTCGCGGCACCCACCTCCGCCTCTCCTGCCCTTACACATCCCCCAAAATGGCAAGGCCGAACGTGTAATCCGTACCCTTAATAATTCCGTTCGCACTATGCTTCTCCATGCCTCCCTGCCACCCACCTACTGGGCCGAGGCCCTCCTCACAACATGCTACCTCCTTAACCGCCGTCCATCCTCCTCCATTCAGCATGATGTTCCCTTCACTCGCCTGCATAAACAGCCACCTACCTACAGCCATATGCGTGTCTTTGGGTGCCTCTGTTACCCAAATCTGCAGGCCACCTCCAAACATAAACTCGCACCTCGCTCCGCGGCATGTGTCTTCCTTGGATATCCACCCTCTCACAAAGGGTACCGCTGCCTCAACCTCTCAACCCGTCGCATAGTCATCTCCCGTCATGTCATCTTCGACGAGTCCACGTTTCCCTTTTCAACAACCCCAGACGCCCCATCCCCCACCTCCCTCGACTTCCTATTAGACGACGACATGTGTTTGGTGCCTTGTCCTACTGTTATTGCAGGTGGTGCAGGTGGAACTCCTCCCCCGACACCCGTGGTCGCTCCATCCATCCCGGATGTCGAGCAACCGCACACCGACGCCGCCTCTACATCAGCCGCAGCCGGATCAGTCTCTCCGGCACCGGGCGGGCGCCCCCTTGTGGCGCCCTTCCCGCGGGTCTACGTCCGGCGCCCCCGCGCGGTTGCCCCGGCGCTCCTGCCGGCGCCACCTGTGCCTTCGCCGGCGCCTCCAGCACCACCACCGCCACCTCTGCCGCGGGTCACCCGCACCATGTCTGGTGCCATACCTCGCGTCAGCTATGAAGGGCTGACGGCCACATCTTCGTCGATCTCGCCTCTCCCGACGAACTATCGCAGCGCCTTGGCCGATGCCAACTGGCGTGCAGCGATGACGGATGAGTACCAGGCCCTTGTTGACAACAACACCTGGCAGCTCGTCCCGCGTCCCCCCGGCGCCAACATCGTGACCGGGAAATGGCTCTTCCGCCACAAGTTCCACGCCGATGGATCTCTTGCTCGCCACAAAGCTCGCTGGGTGGTCCGCGGCTTCTCTCAGCGCGAGGGCATCGACTACGACGAGACCTTCAGCCCGGTGGTCAAACCGGCCACCATTCGGACCGTCCTTAGCATCTCCGCATCTCGCGCCTGGCCGATCCATCAGTTGGACGTAAAAAATGCTTTTCTTCACGGCCGTCTCGAGGAGATTGTCTACTGCCAGCAGCCACCTGGCTTCGTCGATCCTGGCGCCCCCGACAGCGTCTGCCGCCTGCAGAAGTCCTTGTACGGACTGAAGCAGGCTCCGCGGGCCTGGCACCAACGCTTCTCCAACTTCGTCCGACAGCTCGGCTTCGTCTCCTCCACCTCCGACGCGTCCCTCTTTGTTCTACAAGAGGGGACGCATCTCGCCTACCTGCTGCTGTACGTCGACGACATTGTCCTCACCGCCTCATCCACGGCTCTCCTTCAGCGCATCCTGGCACAGCTGAGCTCTGAGTTCGCCATGACGGATCTTGGCAAGCTCCATCACTTCCTCGGCATCGCTGTCACACGCTCACTCGACGGCCTATTCTTGTCTCAGCGCCAGTACGCTGTCGACCTTCTTCAGCGTGCAGGCATGACTGAGTGCCATCCTACGGCGACACCTGTTGACACCCAGGCCAAGCTCTCCGCCGATCACGGGGAACTCCTGTCAGAGAAGGACGCCTCCGAGTATAGGAGCCTGGCCGGCGCGCTCCAATACTACACTCTGACTCGCCCTGATCTGTCTTATGCTGTCCAGCAGGTGTGTCTCTTCATGCACGCCCCCCGCGAGCCGCACCGTGCGCTGATCAAACGCATCCTGCGCTATGTGAAGGGCACTCTCTCCTCAGGTCTACACATCGGCATCGGGCCCATTGACAAGCTGACGGCTTACTCCGACGCCGACTGGGCTGGCTGCCCTGACTCCCGACGCTCTACCTCCGGCTACTGTGTATACCTCGGCGACACTCTGGTCTCCTGGTCCTCCAAACGCCAAACCACAGTGTCCCGCTCCAGCGCCGAGGCGGAGTATCGTGCTGTGGCTCATGTGGTGGCCGAATGCTGTTGGCTCCGACAGCTCCTTCAGGAGCTCCACCTACAGCTACCTTCTGCCACCGTTGTCTTCTGTGACAATGTTAGCGCCATCTACATGACGACCAATCCCGTCCACCACAAGCGAACAAAGCACATCGAGATCGATATTCACTTCGTCCGTGAGAAGGTGGCCCTTGGTGAAATTCGAGTCCTCCATGTGCCTTCTTCCCTGCAGTTCGCCGACATCATGACCAAAGGACTTCCGATGGCATTGTTTCAAGATTTTCGATCCAGTCTTTGCGTCCGGGAGCCTCCCGCTGCGACTGCGGGCGGGTGTTAGGCAATAGAATATCCCCTGCTAATTATGGATACCATAGCCATAATTAGCAGCTGTAAATCAGGAAATTAGCATGTTAATGCAATAGAATATCCCCTGCTAATTATGGATAGCATAGCCATAATTAGCAGCTGTAAATCAGGAAATTAGTAGATGCCAATTAGTGATTAGTTGCTATAGTTAGCAGATGTAAATCAGGGAAGATTACCCCCTGCCTTGTAAGCAAGGCCAGCCGGCCATATAATAGAAGGCGCCCCCTCACATTGAGGTGTGACCAATTGCCCCCAAACTCTATTCTCCTTCTATTATTCTACAGAGATTACTACTTTATTCAATTGAAATACCAGCTTGAATCCATCTCGACACAAGAGGGATCCACTAACGAGGTTCTTCTTTATTGAGGGGGCATGCTGCACATTCTTGAGTCGTACGATCTTTCCCGAAGTGAACTTCAGATCGACCAAACCAACACCAAGAATAGTAGCATGCGAGTCGTTCCCCATCATGACGGTTGAACCTTATGCGACTTGGTAAGATGAAAACATAGAGGTATCAGTACAAGCATGAATATTGACCCCTGTATCTATCAACCAATCATTAGATTGACATACATAAAATACACTAGATAAATGATTACCATACCTATATCCACTAGGATCGCCAATAGTCACGTTGGCAGATTTCTGCCCTTGCTGATTCTTCTTTCCTTTGCGGTTCTTGCACTTCTTGGCAAAGTGCCCAGTCTCACCGCAGATGAAGCACACAACCTCGTTCATGTTCATCTTCCTCTTCTTAAACTGAGTAGTTTGGTAAGCCTTTGCTTGTTCTTACCAGCGTGCTGCATCACGTTGGTACTGGACAACCCTTCAGGTGCTCTTGGTGGAGCATCCTTTGCCCGAGCCTTCTCTTCAACATCAAGATCAGCCAACAAATCTTCAACTGAGATTTTATGTCTTTTATATTTCATAGTTGTAGCGAAGTTCCTCCACAAAGAAGACAACATGGAAATAATGTCACCCGCCACAAATTTATCAGGCAAGACGTGTCCAAGCTGTTTGAGCTCCCTCACAAATGAGTTGGAACTCATGAGTCTATTCCACGACAGAACGGTTATCAACCATTTTGAAGTCGTGGTACTGCTCCATCACATACAGCTCGCGCCCAACGTCTGAGGTCGAGAACTTATGTTTCAACTGCCTCCCACAGTTCAGCAGCACTTTTGATGTTCATGTAAACATCACAGAGCTGGTCAAAGGGAACGCTAAGAACGCATTCGACGAAAATCATTATAGCCATAGTGAAATCCTGCACTTTTTTCTCAGATCCGAGAGGCAGTGCGGGAGGATCACTAACGACCCAGAATACGCCGATAGCCGTGAACCACAATTGGGCGCTCGTATGCCATCTCTTAAAATTCACACCAGTGAATTTCTTCGGTTTCATCGCATCAATAAATCCAACCATCACTAAATGCCTATAAGGTTTCTGGATTGTTGAAAATAATAGCAATTTAGTGATACATAGATTAATTTCAACAATTAGGAAAAGAAAAATACCATGTATCATAGATGTATAATCTACCATTAGCAGTATGATCTGAGACACAACCAGATTATGTATCGCTAATAACGTGAAGAACATGAAAAGGAAGAACAGAGGGATTGCAGACATTCTTACAATGGTGTTGTCGATGCTAGGAACTAGCACAAATGTAGACGAAGCAGACCGTCGACGGAGATCGACGAAGTCGGCGTGGAGGGAAGAAGACGTCCAGCGAGCAGTCGCGACGACGCTTCCCAAAAACCTTGTACGTCCCCTACCCTGTACAGGGACACGAGGAGACGCGGAATTCAGAGATCTGCTCTCCCGGCACCGATGGCACGTCGGCGGCGGGATGTGATCGACAACGGTAGCGCAGCCCTAGAGCAGAGGAGGAGAAATGTCGTGTGTTGAGGACGAGTCTTGTCCCTATTTATACACATGCCGCAACCGCAGTTATATGGAAAGAAACAACCGCATAATCACAATATCAATACGATTGAACCTTCCATAGTGTACCAGTCAACCACCATCAATACGAGAATAATTGCTTGCCAAAACAAGCCAGCGTAATTTTCTCCATGCATGCAAAAATGTTGAGTGACAAAAGGAAGCCGCACACCCGTAAGGTCTCGGTCAGACCATTCACGCGCATGTCGTGCGCCCTGCGCGAGTCACCTCGCCCCGCCCGGCCCAGCGAGGCGAGCAAGCAAATGCGTGAGTTTCTTTCTTTTCCTCTCTCCAATAGGTTCAACTAGTTGGAGATAGCTCAACTATAAGTTGACCTTCCTCCTACAGTAGCGATGTGCTACTAAAATCCACCACCATACCATGCATGTGTGAGTGGACCTTTGGGATTTATTTGAAATATATTTATTTGGACCAAGTCCAAATCTTCTAACACTTTGTTGCTTGGCTGGCTATACAAATAATGAATACTTCCCTCTAGCTTGGGAACCCAAAATGACAAGTGATTGTGTGGACTCCTTTGGGAACTGGGATAAATTTTGTGCTTCTCTAATCTCTATAGGCATCAGAACCGTTGTATATTGATCGGAACCGATAGACATAGGGCTTCAGGGGTGTAGCTGAAATACAATGTGTAATTGAGTCCATTTTATATTGATCGGAACCATTTGATTGGGGCAAGTTGGCAGATTCATGCCTTTAGCACTGCGAAATGCAAGTCGGCAGTTCGATCTTCACAGAACTTTTCCTCTATACTGGCCCGTGGCGGGCGCGAGTGCTTCCGCGGCGGCTCCTGCTACGGCCGCCGTTCCTGCCCGGTCTGGGGCCTCTAGGTGGGCGCCTAGGATTACGCTCCTCCGGCGGGACCTTCCCGTGCGTTCTGGTGCAGTGCGTCCTGATCCTGCTGGGTGGCGGAAGGCTGAGTCCCGCGGCGCCCGTCGGCGTCGTCGGCGTGCGGCTCGTCCCCCTCGCCGTCCTGTCCCGATGGACCTTGTTGGAAAGTGTTTAAACTGTTTTTCGCCATCGCACTCTGCTGCCCAGTGCCGCCAGGAGCCTCACTGTTTTTGCTGTCGATCGATCCCTGGGCCACCGATCCTACGTGTGCCCTGTGGTGTTCGAAGGCGGAAACTCTCTCCCTCACTCTGCTCCTGCCCGTGACCTCGTGTGGCGACGGATTTCTCCGGCCCACGAGGCTGGTGGTGCTACGACCTTCTCCGGCAGGTGTGGCTTGTGGCGCTGGTGTGAGGCAGGGCTCTATGGAGGTTTAGGGCCAGGATCTTGGTTAGTGGACGGGGCAGCAATGTCGTCGTCGACTCCCGCGCTACAGGCGACGTCCTATGCCCAGGAGCAACCTGATCCTTTTCTTGCTGCTGATCAGTTGCCAGGCACTGTCTCTTTAGAGATGACTTGTGAAGCTATGAATCCCCCTCCATGCATCATCGATTGGGGTGATCAGGTGGCCAGGCTGAAGAGGACCTTGCAAGTGCGGTTGTGTTGTCTGTTATCGGCGACGGTCTGCTGGCCTCGGCGGAGGAGGTGGCTGTTGTGCTTGCAGCCAGAGTTGATGTGGCTGCCACCTCTCTTGTGCTTCGCCGGGCTTCTCCTTCAAGTTATCTGCTGGTCCTTCATGACTTGGCCTTGGTTGAGCGTCTGGTCGGGTTGCGACAGCCGGTCAGTTCACCTGGCTTCAGTTTCAGTCTCCTGTGCAAGCGATGGAGTCGTCTTTCCGGTGCCCATGGTCGCGTTCAGCCGTTCCTGATTGATATCGAGCTTTGTGGCATACCTGCTCATGTCTGGGAAACCTCTACGGTGGATCGTTTCTTGAGTCGTCCTCATGCTTGGGTTCAGCAAGTGCATCTTGATACCCTTGGGCTCGTGGACCTGTCTTACTTCTGGTGCTTGGCCTGATGTTCAAACCCGTCGGCGCTCCCATCTATGAAGGAGCTCTGGGTGGTCGAGCCACCGACGACCATCGTTGAGGATCCTCCGGTCAAGAGAGTTCTGGCATACCATATTGAGCTGCGGTACTCTGTTGCTCTCCGCCCCGGGGCTTTGGGCACAAGCCCTCCTCCTTCTGTTGGAGGGGATGATGAAGACGATAATGATGACTTTGCAAGGCGCCGGCAGCGTGTCCGTCCCCCCTCTCCTCCGCGTGGTGCAGGTCCGACGGGGAGCGCTAGCTCTAGCCATGGAGGTTCACGTCGGGAGGCTGTCCAGGGGGCGTTTCATGTGGGCCAATCCTGCTCTTTGCTATTGGCGGCGGGATCCGAGAGGGCCGTCCAGGTGCGGGACTCTCCAGGTGACGGTCGCCCCACGTTCCCAGCGGCGATGCATGGTCCCGAGGCTGCCCCGGGGACGCTGAGGTGGCAGCGGTAATTGCTAACGGTCCGGATGTCACCGTGGGGGGTAGTTCGACCGACGTCGCGCGTGACTTTGACGAGTTCCCCTCGTTGAATTCCCCTTCTCTGATGCGGCTTGATGTGGATCCTGGGCTGTTTTCCATGGTTGGTGTTGTTGGGCTGGCCTTGGGCTGTCGACCTGAGTTTGATGTTCCCCATGGGCTGGGCGCTGCGGCTAATGTGTCTGATTCTGGTTTGGGCTTGGATGAGGCTACGGTTTGGAAATCCCCCGGCCAGCCAATGGGACCTTGCTCCCCCGTTGGTTTGGCAACGGATGGAGCTCCTTTTCCGGCCTCGTCGTGCTCGCCTCTTCACTCCCCCACGCCCGTCGTCCCAGTGCCTAGCTCGATGGGGTTGCCTGCATTTGGCCCTTTGGGGGAGGTCAGGTTGCCTACCTCTACGCTTCCCCGAGCCGCCATCTCTGCTTCTGTTGGGGACGCCGCCCCGGCTTAGCCCGACTGTGTTCCCGCCCTGGGCACTCCGTTTTCCCCTGCTCCTGTTCCTCGTCGGCGGCCAATGGAGGATCCGGGATGCGTTCTGCTGCCGTCTGGGTTGGTCACCGACTTCCCTCAGGTGTACTCCCGCAGGAGCTTCCGCTTCTGTGAAGCCAGATCTGAGCTGGATGCTAGCTCTTCCGCAGGGTCTCCTACGACTTCTCCGTTGCTCAAGCTTAACAAGGTTAGCAAACACATTGATGCTTTACTTCCTCAGCCCGTGATTCACAAGAGAAGGTCTAAGGGAGCGCCCGCCTAGGCCAGAACCGGTCCAGCCATCCACAGCCGTTCATCAGAGATGGACGGCTGCCCGCTCTTCTCGCTGGATCAAAACCCGTGGCGGTCTGCCACCCTAAAACCTTAACTTCATTTTGTCCACTCCTCTCTCTCTCTCTCTCTCTCTCTCTCTTCTCTCTCGACAAGAGCGGCTGCGGCGACTGGAGAGGAGGCAGACGCCTGAGGAGAAGACGATTGCGGCGCCGTCCCGCACTACTGCAGAATCAGGCTTTAGTCCCAGTTCTTAAAGCCCTTTAGTCCCGATTGGCCCAACCGGGACTACCAATCCAGTACTTAAGGTCCTAGCTTTTAGTCCCGGGCTACTCAACCGGGACTAAAGGCTACCCTCAAAACAAATCATGAGATTCGAACCCAGGATCTCTCACCTCACGCATAACTCATTTACCAACTCAGCTACACAACCCACTTGACATAGTTCTGGACACTATTCTTTTGAATTCACTCGTGAAGGACCTTTAGTCCCGGGTGAGAGACCTTTAGTCCGGGTTGATAACACCAATCGGGACTAAGGGTGGCCTTTAGTCCCGGTTGGTGTTACCAACCGGGACTAAACGGTCAAGGCTCTTTAGTCCGGGTTGGGGCACCAACCGGGACTAAAAACTGATTTTTAATCCCGGTTGGTAACCCAGCCCGGGATAAAAGTCCTTTACTTTCGAACACAAAAAATACCGGGACTAAAAGCCAAACCTAACGTGGATCAAAAGTCTATTCTCTATTAGTGTCGGGGCCCTTGGTTGGCGTGTGTGCTCCCCTCCTAGGAGAGCGCGCCGCTGTTTAGAGGCCTCTGGGCGGTGCCCTGGCATGTGGCCGAGGCGGAGGTTGGAGCCTCGCATCTCACCAGTCATCGAGGAGACAACCGACATCGACAACTGTGGAGGTGGTTCCTAGGTAGGTCTAACACCATGCTTTTCCTAGTTAGTGTTTGGGAATCAACGTTCTTTTGGGTTCGGATTCGATTCGAATCGAGTCCCCCCCCCTCTGTTTTTGCCAAGACTCTAACCTAGGGTTAGAGTTTTGGTTTTTCTTTCTGTTCTTTTAGGGTTAGAATTGACCAGATTGAGTCGTCCCCTTCTCTTTAGATGCCGAAACTCTAACCAACAGTTAGGGTTTCAGTTGGAGTTTACTGTGCTGCACGCCGGCAAGATGGCGACGGTGATGTTTAGGGTTTCCCCTTTCTCTATTTCTTCCCCAATCTCAATCTACACACTAGATTGAGGCGTCTGATACCATTGTTAGTGTACCCTGGGACCTCTAGGTGCAGATCAGTGGGGAAAAAACACCAACACATGAGAAGAACAGAGCCTATGCACTAGAACACACTAGAACCGAGAGGGAGAGAGATATAGAAGGGGGTACAAACTGTTGGGGAAAGGGACCCTCGGCAGTGGCACCACGCGGGCTGGCTCAACAAAACGGCCCTCGCGTGCCCCGGGCACCTTCGCCAATACCCGCCTTTTTATTTGTTAAGTCCCTCAAGTCACCATTCAAGCCCCCGAATACTGACCCAACCTTCGGAATGATTAGCAAATTCTTGCAGGCAAAGGGCATGAAGAGCGCTGGGAGCAACCCTCGCGCATCCCGCATACCTTCGCCGAGGGGCCCAGGCCCAACGGGTGGCGAAAGGACTCGGACCTCGCGACTGGATGGGAGTCTTCGCAAGACGGAGGTCAACCCTCGCATTTCCGCAAGGGTGAGCGCAAGCCGGGCGGCGGCGGGCACGTGGAAGGCTGGCTAGGGTTCCTGCGCCTCTCGTGTTTGTACGATCCTGCCCTTCCGTTGTACAGCGGGAAGGAATCTTTCTTGTGCCCTTTTGTAATTTGGTCAACGCCCCCTGGTATCCCCTATAAATACCGGGAGGTGAACATTGTAAAGGGGGGATTTTTGGGGAATAGAGCTACAGCATCATTGTTCCAGTTTCCCTTTAACCTTCGCTCCCGGTTCCGACGATTGGCCACCTTCGTCACTCCCCTGCACGTGTGCGGAGGTAGGGCAAGTGTGTATCCAACAGTTTGGCGCCGACCGTGGCGATACGGAGTTCGAAATGGCAGGAAACAGGAGAGCGCCCACTACCAGAGACCCTCGCATGACCAGAGAGGCCACGGTGATAATCCAGCCTGTGGAAGAGAATGCAGTACCCTCGGAAACAGAAGAAGTTGTTCCAGGGACGGAGGTCCCGGGCCCTCACACTCGGCCGGTATCACAGCCACACCCGCATACCTCCGGAGGAGATGGGGAAAGAGTTGAGGAGGAGTTGGGCCTCGAGGCTTTGGAAAGACTTCAAGCTGAGTTACAGGAAAAGAAGAGGCGCCTGGACCAGCTTGAAAGGCACAACCGGTTGCGCCTTATCAGACAGAAGGCAGATGAAGCAAGAGAGCAGCTTCGCCGAATGGAGGAGTCCCTCGCAGCAGCTGAGGCCGAAGCCGAGGACTGGAATGACAGGCAAATGCCGCCGCTTCGAGAGGAGAATGTTGGGCAGGGACAGGGCAACGCTCATCAGCCACCACCACCCCCACCACCACCAAATTTTCGTCAGCTCAACCCAGAAGAGCGAGAGCCAAACCTTCGTATACAGCGAAGGGCCCAACAACACCAGATGACCTACGACCCAAGATCACCACTCTCCCAAATACTCCAAACCCAACCCTGGCCACCATGCTACAATCCACAAAATCTACCCCGCTACGACGGACTTACCGACCCTCGCCAATTCATAATGAGTTATGAGGCAGCAGTCGCCGCGGCGGGGGGCGATGAGTCAACAATGGCAAAGTCTTTTGTTATCATCCTGCGTGACATCGCACAAACTTGGTACAGCAACCTTCGCCCCGGAACCGTGGATTCCTGGGCCAACCTCAGAGATAGGCTCTGTACAAACTTCAAAGGTATTACAGCAGCCCCATCAAACCCCATTGAGTTGTTCAACTGCAAACAAGAAGAGCGCGAAGCACTTCAAGATTATTGGCGAAGGTTTATCCAAATCAGAGCAAGAACTCCGGGGATATCCGACGAGGCTGTCATCCTCGCTGCAGTCAGCGGTTTGCGCCCAGGCCCATGGTCTTCGAAATTTGCCAGGAAGCCGACAAATACAATCGAGGAATTACACGAGACAATGGAAAGATACTGTAGAGCGGACATGGACTTCAGGGCAAAGTCCGATGCTCGAAGCTCACAACAGAAGCCGCAGCTGTGGCCTCAACCGAGAGAAAACAACCCTCGCCAAGAACAAAGCAACATTGGTGCTATCAACAAGGCAGCCCATTTTGAAGACCAAAGACGGGGCGCTCAACCCTCGAGCAACCAAAACCCTCAAGGTTTGCCACCCCCGCCGGACCAACGGAATCAGCAAAAAGATCCCGCGAAAATGTATTGTCATTTTTGTGGTCTTGGAAAGGGGCACACCATCAAACAATGCGAATGCTTCGCCAAGGGGAAAGAGTACCAAGAGTCCAAAAGAGTCGTTTCGGCAGACATCCGAACCATCAATCACACCAGGAAACCAAACTTCAACCAACCACATCCCACATAACAGTACACCCCCATAAACTACGGCCTACCCTCGCACCAACCTTTCTACGCTCATCACCCACACTACAACCAAGCCTCTTATCAACCAACCGCGATCCCACAACGCCAAAACACTCCATACATCGTTACATACCCAACAACTCCTCAAACCCAAACCCAAACCAACCAACAAGTAAACAATGCTCTGCCACCACCACCACCAATACCAGCATTGCCAGCGCCCCAACCCGTCAAATCCGAAGCCCAGAACCAGACAACCATCAACAACCCAACATCAACCTTCGGTGTGATACTAGCCATCACCGGAGGCTCAAATGAAGATCATGGCAACAAGCGGCAGAGGAAGGAACATGCTAGACGAGTACACCATGTAGCCGTCGAAGGACCACACAAATTTGGTCGATGGTTTCATATTCCTATAACCTTCGACTCCTGTGATATGAAGTTGAGGGATTACCCTCATACCGATGCTATGGTGATCGAAACCAATCTAGCAGGGTGGACAGTCACCAAAATTCTGGTCGATACAGGAAGCTCCGCAGACATCTGTTCGCCTCAACCTTTGACAGCATGAAGCTTGATAGAAACCTCCTGCAACCCGCTGATAACCCTCTATACGGCTTCGGCGGTCAACAAGTGAGAGCCGTCGGAAAAATATCTTTGCCCGTGACCTTCGGCGACCAGATGAACTGCAGAACCGAGCACATAAACTTCGACGTGGTCGACATGTTTTATCCGTACAATGCAATATTTGGCCGGGGGGTCACCAATGCATTTAATGCAGTCATCCACCCTGCTTACCTCTGCATGAACCTTCCCGCTCCGAAGGGGGTGGTTGCAGTATTTGGAGACCAAGACATTGCAAGGGCAGCTGAGGGAACAGTAGCACAGGACAACGCAATGTTCACAACTTGTCAAAACCTCGTGCAACAAACCCCAAAACCGAAGGTGAGGTATGCCCTGACCGAGAAAAAGCATTACCCAAGGAAGAGACTAAACAAGTCCAACTTTTTGAGGCAACTCCGAAAGAAGAGTGCTCATCTCAGCCAATTTAGACCCCCAATCAGAAAACAACCTCGTACTTTTCCTCAAGGAAAACTCCGACACCTTCGCCTGGTCTGCGGATGACCTAAAGGGAGTAAACAGAGCTTTGATAGAGCATAGCCTAAACATTAAGCCAGGCTACCGCCCAGTTAAGCAAAAACTTCGCAAAATGTCTGAAGAAAGAAAAGAAGCAGCAAGGGCTGAGGTAAAAAGACTCTTGGACGCAGGTGTCATCCGTCCAGTCAAATACTCAACATGGCTTTCAAATGTGGTTTTAGTCCAGAAAAAGAACAAGAAGTGGAGAATGTGCGTAGACTTTACGTGCTTAAACAAAGCATGCCCGAAGGATGATTTTCCTCTGCCAAACATAAGCACTCTGGTTGACAGAGCAGCTGGTTGCCAAACGCTTTCTCTCCTCGACTGTTTCTCGGGATATCATCAGATCTGGCTGAATGAAGAAGACGAGGAAAAAACAAGCTTCATCACACCTTCGGGCACCTTTTGCTTTCGTAGAATGGCAGAAGGTTTGAGAAACGCAGGATCAACCTTCGCTCGCATGACATCTGAAGTCTTCAAAGATGAACATGCCATCTCTGCCTACGTCGATGATTTGATTGTCCAAAGCGAGCTAAAGGAAAACCACATATCAGATTTATCAAGAGTCTTCAGCAACCTCCGGTCCGCCGGATTAAAGCTGAACCCCGAAAAATGTGTTTTCGGGGTACGCGAAGGAAAATTGCTAGGCTGTATCGTCTCAGCAAGGGGAATCGAAGCCAATCCCGAGAAGATTGATGCTATCATCAGTATGGAACCTCCGACGACAAGAAAAGCAGCTCAGCGTTTGTCAGGCCGCTTAGCAACACTCAGCAGATTCATCTCCAGGTCCGCTGAGCGAGGGTTACCTTTCTTTGAAACATTGAGAAGCACTGCACCATTCAATTGGGGACCTCGGCAACAGAAAGCTTTCGAGGATTTGAAAAATTATCTCACCAACTTGACTGTTTTAACCAGCCCAAGCAAAGGGGACCTGTTACTGCTGTATGTCGCAGCTTCGCCTCATGCTGCAAGCGCAGTCCTAATCAAAGAGTTACACGAGAACAACAGAACCAGGCAAGCCCCAATCTACTATGTATCAGAAACCCTCGAAGGTCCCAAACGAAACTACTCAGAGCTAGAGAAGATAGCATACGCCGTGGTCATGGCGTCAAGAAAGCTCAAGCATTATTTCCAGGCATATGAGATCCATGTACCTTCGGCATACCCCTTAGAGAACATTTTCAAGAACAACGAGGCAGTTGGCAGAATAGCGAAATGGGCAGTTGAGCTCAATAGCTACGCTATAACCTTCGTCGGAAGAACAGCAATCAAATCTCAGGTACTAGCAGATTTCATAGCTGAGTGGACCCCTGACCCTCGCAGAGATGAAGCTCAACTAGACCCTTTTTGGACAGTATATGTCGATGGAGCCTGGGGAACAACTGGAGCAGGGGCCTTGGCCATTCTAGTCTCGCCATCCGGGTCGAACCTAAGGTATGCAAGAAGACTCGACTTTAAGTGCACAAATAACTCCGCAGAATACGAAGCTGTAATACTAGCACTCTCAAGGCTTCGATCATTGTCAGTTCGAAGGGCAGTCATCAGCACAGACTCACAAGTCATCGCGGGACACATTGAGAAAAACTACAAGGCAAGAGATCCAGAGCTACAAAAATACTTCCAATATGTTCGAAGGTTAGAATCTTTGTTCCTCGGCATAACAGTGAAAACAATACCGAGGTCAGAAAACAACGAGGCAGACTGCCTAGCTAAAGCAGCAGCGCAACAGCTACAGCTGCCCCCAGATGTGTTTCATGAGGTATCGACTCAATCAGCTTTCGAAACCTCCGAAAAGAACGCCAAGTTGATCAATGCAATCCACAACGAGGACTGGAGAGCACCTATCATAGCTTATATCAAAGGGCTCCATGAACCCGACTCCCAAGAGGAAAAAAACAGACTAAAACAAAGAGCTCGAGGGTACAAAATAGTGGACAACATTCTGTTTAAAGCCTCGGTAACCTCGCCATGGTTAAAATGCGTGTCACAAATTGAAGGAAATGACATTCTCAAGCTCATTCACGAAGGTATCTGCGGTTCTCATAACGGCCCAAGAGCGTTAGTTGGAAAAGCTTTCCGCCAAGGTTTTTACTGGCCAACAGCATTACGAGACGCAGAAGACATCGTCAAACATTGCGAGGGTTGCCAACTAACGGCAAAAAAGCAAAACGCCCTAGGGGCTCCTACAACTCTCATATGCCCAACTTGGCCTCTGCAAAGATGGGCAATGGACCTCGTGGGCCCACTACCAACAGCTCTAGGAAACCTTCGCTACGCGGTGGTAGCCGTGGAATACTTCACAAAGTGGATTGAAACAAGACTGTTGTCTTCCATCACCTCCCTCGCAGTAAAAAAATTCTTCTGGCAGCAGCTAGTTTGTCGGTTTGGAGTCCCCAAACATCTAACCGTCGACAATGGCACCCAGTTTGACAGCGAAGTTTTCAAAGAATTCTGTGCACAAATCGGAACAATCTTATGCTTCGCCTCAGTCCGGCACCCTCAATCCAACGGCTTAGTTGAAAGAGCCAATGCAACGATTTTCCAAGCTATATCCAAAAAATTGCAAGGCAAGCCCAAGGGAAAGTGGGCGGAAGAACTAACCTCGGTCACCTGGTCCCACAACACCTCGGAATGCAGAGCCACCAAATTTACACCTTTCAAGCTCCTGTTTGGGGAAGAAGCTGTGCTACCAGAAGAATTGAAGCATGGATCACTCAGAACAACCCTCGAATCAGATGAAAAAAGCCAGCTGCTTGATAAAGACCTACCCGAGGAAACAAGATGCAACGCAGTGCACAACCTTCGCAAGTATCAGGCAGAAACCAAAAAATGGAGAGACAAAAAGGTTAGAATCAAAGACTTGCAGAAAGGTGACCTCGTACTTATTCGGAAACAAAACGCCGACATGGCGGGTAAATTCCAACCAAAGTGGACGGGACCATACCTGATAGTAGAATGCAATCGTCCTGGGTCATATCACCTCGCAGATAACGAAGGAAACACCCTGTCTCACACCTGGAATGTAGATGATCTTCGCAAATATTATCCGTAGCAGAGCCTTAGCGAGCTCTCGCAATATGTAACTTGTTTTTCTCCTCTTGTCTTTTTTTCGTCTCTATGCATGTAATAACAACAAAAGGAGCTGCACTCTTTTTCCTTACGAAGGGGCGTAAGGTTTTTTAACGAGGCAGTATCCAAATCATTAATACAGGCTAGAACCCCCGAAAAAAGCAAAACCCCAATGTGTTTACTTTTGCTAACAAACATCGAAAAAAGCATCTCTTTTTCAAGAGTGCAATAATCGATGTAAACCCCCCAAAGATTGCTTCAAAAAACAAACTTTTTCGAAACAAACTTAGAAAAAGTCGAGCACCCTCGCAAAACACGCCAGGGGCTCGCAAAGCAAACTTCACCTCCACCTAAGACAAGGGGAGGCGCGAAGTACCAAAAGTCGAGCACCCTCGCAAAACACGTCAGGGGCTCGCAAAACAAACTTCACCTCTAACTAAGTCAAGGGGAGACGCGAAGTACCAAAAGTCGAGCACCCTCGCAAAACACGCCAGGGGCTCGCAAAGCAAACTTCACCTCCACCTAAGACAAGGGGAGGCGCGAAATACCAAAAGTCGAGCACCCTCGCAAAACACGCCAGGGGCTCGCAAAGCAAACTTCACCTCCACCTAAGACAAGGGGAGGCGCGAAGTACCAAAAGTCGAGCACCCTCGCAAAACACGTCAGGGGCTCGCAAAACAAACTTCACCTCTACCTAAGTCAAGGGGAGACGCGAAGTACCAAAAGTCGAGCACCCTCGCAAAACACGCCAGGGGCTCGCAAAGCAAACTTCACCTCCACCTAAGACAAGGGGAGGCGCGAAGTACCAAAAGTCAAGCACCCTCGCAAAACACGCCAGGGGCTCGCAAAGCAAACTTCACCTCCACCTAAGTCAAGGGGAGGCGCAAAGTACAAAAAGTCGAGCACCCTCGCAAAACACGCCAGGGGCTCGCAAAGCAAACTTCACCTCCACCTAAGTCAAGGGGAGACGCAAAGTACAAAAAGTCGAGCACCCTCGCAAAACACGTCAGGACTCGCAATGCAAAATTCCCCCCACCTAAAACAAGGAAAGGCGTGACATCCAAAAAGTCCAACACGCAAGACAAACTCTACCTCCACGTTTTTCTCAACGAAAAACGAGCCTCGCTAAAAAGAAAAGGGGCGTCGCTATTTTTGTTAAAACAGCTTTCTCAACGAAAAACGAGCCTCGCTAAAAAGAAAAGGGGGCGTCGCTGTTTTTCTTAAAACAGCTTTCTCAACGAAAAACGAGCCTCGCTAAAAAGAAAAGGGGGCGTCGCTGTTTTTCTTAAAACAGCTTTGTCAACGAAAAACGAGCCTCGCTAAAAAGAAAAGGGGGCGTCGCTGTTTTTTTTCTTTTTTTCTTAAAACATCTCTCTCAACGAAAAGCGAGCCTCACTAAAAAGAAAAGGGGGCGTCGCTGTTTTTCTTAAAAACATCTCAACGAAAAACGAGCCTCGCTAAAACAAAAAGGAGGTGTCGTTTTTTGAACTAAACATTATACACAACAAGCAACGCAGAGCCGGGCAGCCAACGAGCCTCGTCAATATCCGTCAAGGACCAAAAATCCATTACAAAAATTACACAAGCGAATCGTATTGGCACAAAATAAACATACAGTGTTCCTGATCATTTACAAACAACTTCACAACGACAAAAAATCAGTAAAAGTTACAAAATTACATGGAACCGTCACCTCCTTCAATTAACATTAAATCTTCATAACCTTCGTCACCCTCCTCCAACCCAGTTTCCACCGGAACTATGGGTCCCCACAACAAAGGAGCTGCAGGGACAATTGGCAGCTCCCCGGGCAAAACCCTCGCCCTATACATATATCTACGGTTTTCGTGACTAACTTTCGAAGGTTCCTCCTTTGGAATCACAAGTGATCCATCCGAACCTAGATCTAGTTTGTTTCGCCCAAACAAGTAATCCAAAGCTGTATCATCATCAATATCATCATCAATGACAGCTTGCGAGGACGAAGAAGAACAAAACAAATAACGGGTGGCCTGTCGATCAGTATAGTCTGCTTCGCGCCAAAAACGACTCGACCTGCTATTCTTCAAATCGTACCTTCGCACTTTCGACCACCAAAAGCGTTCAAAATCCAACGAAGGATGTTTTAGCCTAGCCCGAGCCCACGATTCACCAGTTATAAAAGTATCTTAATAATTAAGCGTCAGTGGCGTCACATCAAATACTTCTAGCACGGTTCCATCAGGAACCTGCATTTTCACAAAATAGGAAAGTGTCTCAGTGTCATCAACTTTTTACAACTACCACACTTTTTACAAGATAACCCTCTTGCCCGAGTAACCCCAAGTTTTCACACCTGCCCGATTTCCCCATGCTCATCAGCCACAGCTTCGTCGGCGACAGCATCCAGACCTCCGCCGGTGGCAGCGTCCGAGCCCTCAACAGGAGCCCCCTCCGCTGCCGCCTCTTCAATGTTAGCTTCTCCAGTGATCGGAGCGTCCTCAGCCAAGATTTCAACCTCGATGGGTGGAACCTCCGCAGAGCTGGGCGCGGGAGCAACTTCGGAACTACCACCAGCATCAACAGCCGCAGGCGGCGAAGGCATCGCCTCCTTCCGAGCCTGCAAGCAAAATAAAAGGCGAAAAATCAAAATTAATACTAACCCCTTCATCGTCGAAACAAGCCTAAAACCAATTTCTCTCCAATACCACAAACCTGACGAGTAGCCTCGGCAGCTTCTTCGAAAGCAAGAGCGCGGCCACCAACAGCAATCCAGAACTTGCGAAGCAACCGCATCGCGCAGTTCCGAACCTCAGCGTCATCAATCTTCATCTGGCGCACTTCGTCAACTGATGGGAAGTTATGGTTGGGCTTCCTGATCTTGCGAAGGTGCTCGCAATCTGCTTGACGAAGCGTACTGGCCATCGCCAATGCTCCGGCGTACCCACCAAAATCGACCGCATTTCCAACCAGCGAGCTAAACACATCAAGCTCGTTACACAACCAACCTTCGAAGGCCTCCGCACTGGCGGCAGGCAAGGGTTCACCGGTTGAACCTCCGGCTTCGGTCAAGCAGTTATCAAGCTTGATCTTAATTTTCCCCATACAACCTTGCCAAGCCTCCATCTGCGAAGCTACCTCCGACGACAGCTCACTTATGCGAGTGTTCGCTGACAACAAATCCTTGTCTTTCTGACGGGAAGCCGCCAAAAGTTCTGCGTTACTGTTCGCAGCCTCCTGCGCCTCCTCTTGAGATTTCCTAACCTTTTCCAAAGCTTTTTTAAGCTCAATTTCTTTACTTTCCAAGCTTCGCCGGGGATCTTTATTTTCTTTCTCAACCTTCGCCAGCTGCGTACTCATATAGTCATGGTTGTAGCCTGCCCTTCGACGCGCAGAACGGCTAAGAAGCATCAACTCAGCCAGCTTAACATCTATGTCGTCCTGAAGCTCACCCAAAGGTTGGTTCGTTAGTCGAAGCTCCGCCTCCGGCACACAAACTCTGCCAAATACTCGGCCAAGAAAACGCCTTTCCTCCGGAGCGCATTGCAAATGACACTCTCGAAGGTCCGGACTGGTAAAAAGCTCCGTGGCCGGATCGGTGACACCAATCTTGCTAGCATAATACGGTAAAGCATCCCGACTAGCTTCGCCATAGGGCCTTTTGCCCGGAATTTTATCGGACTCAAGGCCACCAACCACCTCAACGCCATCAACCCATATATGAGACCCCCCGTACTCGGGCACCGCCCTCCGCTCCGGACTCTCGGGCTCAAAGTCCCGTAAAATATCATCAATACTCCGAGCGGCTGTAGCGTCAGCGCTCGACGAAGCAATCCCTTTCCGGCGGTCGTCGCCGACGGAGACATCATCATCGGAGTTATCTCCACTGCTGGAGGTATCATTATCCTCATCAGTCGAGTCATCCTCGCTACCAGCCTCCTTTTCAACCCCCTTCCTCCCTTTCTTCATCGTCGGAGACACCTTCGTCGTCCGAAATCTGTATAAGAGCGCTGATGCCTCCGACACGGGGCACCCGCCCCACGGCCCTCGCTACCCCTCGGCCACTTGATGACGAAACAATGACCGAAGAAGAGGTAGCGCCAGCAGTGCCTGAACCCACGGCGACCTTCGTCGCAAGAGCTTTAACTCGGCCGCCAGCGTCACCGCGCCCTCGGCCCCGACCCCTCTTCGGCCGCGAAACAACATCTTTCTCCTCCACGGCAGCACGTTTCCTCTTCTTCGGCGCATCATCGCTCGAAGGTGCGGGCCAGTTCTCGTACTGGATCCCGAGAATGTCGAAAAGCCTATTAACACGACCCCCACTACCCACCGAGCTGTGGATAGCCTTAACCTCAAGGGTGGACAGCTTCCCAACAAGATCTTCAGCCCTCTGCTGGACTCGTTTATAAATGGTCTCAATACCATCTTGACGTCTGGGAAATTTCCTTAGGACTTTCTCCCAAATCCTGCTCAAATCAAGCTTCGGTTTCTTCAAACCCTTACCCTCGTACTTCGGGTCTTCTTCAACCGGGAACCAGACCTGTCTCCGGCTGAGGGGCCATGCCTTGGCACAGCAGTACTCATCGACTAAATCGCGAGCGCACTGAGATCGCGCGACCACCCTCAGACAGTCAACCGCGGCATGCGCCTCGGCGTCCATTTTAGCTTCAGCACTCACATCTCCGAGAGGCGGAAGCTCGCCGCAAAGCTCGGATACCCCTTCAAGCTTGTAGTAAAACCAGAACTCTTGCCACCCGCTGGTCCATTTGTTCTTCTGAGCTTGTACCGGCAACTCCGATCCGGCGCGGTGGCAAAAAGTGTACACCGCAAACTGGCCTAGACTGGTGTTACCCTCGCGATCCACTATCTTGCGAGGCTGCATGTGCACATGGTGGGTCCGAACGAAACCCTCGACATGAGGCACAACACCTTGTGAGCGGCACGCCCAGACATATACTGACATCTTCGTAAAGCACGAAGGTGTGAGCTGATGGAACTTCAGATTGAACCTTTGCAGAACAGCAGTCACAAAGGAATCAACAGGAAAGCGCAAACCAGCTTCGAAGAACTCCTCAAAAACAACAACTTCGTCTGCATTAGGCTTCGGCACAGTTTCACCAGCGCTAGTCCTCGCTTTCCCTTCCTCGATCCAGCCCCGCTTAACATAAGCCGTCACCTCCGAGGTACAAACCCGGCTGAGTTCGAACTTGAAGGTCACTCCTTCATCAACAACAGAGGGGGATGCGATACGAGCGGTTTGCTTGGACCTCGCCATCTCTCAAAATGGGAACCCCACAGAACACAGTAAGCAAAACCCTCGCAACTAGACAAAAGCAACCTTCGCAAGAATAAGTGCGCAGCAGCAGGATGGCTATAGCAAAGGAGGGCACAGGTCCAAAGCCACCACCAACTCTATCTATTTATAGGCCGGGGGGCGGAACACCTCACCCGATAACACCGGCACGAAAATCGAAATCCACGGCACAAAAAACGAAACGGACTTCTACAGTGCAAATACAATACAACGGCCCGGCCCAAAAGCAGCCGCGGGCGTCGCTGCCAAGGGTCTCGTCACATTTCCCGTCAAAGAGCGCTGTTTGGGCCTAAGTACTGTTCTTTAGATCCAAGGCAACGACTCCCGTCAAAGAGCGCTATTTGGGCCTAAGTACTGTTCTTTAGATCCAAGGCAACGAGGGGCTACTGTTGGGGAAAGGGACCCTCGGCAGTGGCACCACGCGGGTTGGCTCAACAAAACGGCCCTCGCGTGCCCCGGGCACCTTCGCCAATACCCGCCTTTTTATTTGTTAAGTCCCTCAAGTCACCATTCAAGCCCCCGAATACTGACCCAACCTTCGGAATGATTAGCAAATTCTTGCAGGCAAAGGGCATGAAGAGCGCTGGGAGCAACCCTCGCGCATCCCGCATACCTTCGCCGAGGGGCCCAGGCCCAACGGGTGGCGAAGTGACTCGGACCTCGCGACTGGACGGGAGTCTTCGCAAGACGGAGGTCAACCCTCGCATTTCCGCAAGGGTGAGCGCAAGCCGGGCGGCGGCGGGCACGTGGAAGGCTGGCTAGGGTTCCTGCGCCTCTCGTGTTTGTACGATCCTGCCCTTCCGTTGTACAGCGGGAAGGAATCTTACTTGTGCCCTTTTGTAATTTGGTCAACGCCCCCTGGTATCCCCTATAAATACCGGGAGGTGAACAGTGTAAAGGGGGGATTTTTGGGGAATAGAGCTACAACATCATTGTTCCAGTTTCCCTTTAACCTTCGCTCTCGGTTCCGACGATTGGCCACCTTCGTCACTCCCCTGCACGTGTGCGGAGGTAGGGCAAGTGTGTATCCAACACAAACCATCGGAGTTGGAGGAGGAGCCCGCCATCAGGTATGTCAATGAGGATCTGCACACGGACAGCAACGGTCGGTGTAGAGGGTCGTCGGAGCTCGGTGGTGGGACTTCCCGCCGCTTGCTGTGCATCCTCAGGATTGGATTAGGGTTTTGTCGGTGGGGTTTGGCGGCTGCAGGTCAACCTCGTGACTTGTGCCAGCCAGCCCCCACCTTCTTTTATAGCGCAGTGCGATGGGGCCCACCAGCCAATCTTGGGCTGAGCGCCCGCGATCAGGGCGCGAGTTCAAGGTCCAGGGAGCCGTTGGCCCCTGGTGGAGATCATCATATCACGTAGAAATCGATTTGTAGAGGCGGCTATACTCGGAGTTGTCTCTACAAGGTGTTTTCTAGAAATCATATATTTGGATCAAAAAAAAAGAATTTTTTTGATGGATGATCTTAAATGAAAAAGTTATCATCTACAAAGTTGTATAACTCTTGGAGATCTATAACTTAGGTTTTGGTTATTTAGCCATATGAGGACATTTGAAAATTCAAATTTTACCATGCTGCACCAATTTTGAGAGATGGCTCAAATTGATTTTTAGAGGTAGCTCTAGAACCATCCACCTCTAGAAATCCATTTGTATAGCGATTGCATCTAAAACTGTCTCTAAAAATATTCATTTGTAGAGGCTGCTGAAAATAGCAGCTGCCTCTACAAATATATTTCTAGAGACAGCTCGGTTTGGACCGATTTGTAGAGACGGTTATCGATTAAGCAGATTCTGTTAAAGAAAAAGGCAATGTTGCTAAAAATCAAATTTATAGCAGTGAAAGATCAAGTGATTTGTCAGAAATAGCTCTGCTTCAGTAACGAGCATGCATATGGAGCTGAAAGGTTAGTTTCGTCAACAGTCATTACTCATTAGTGTTGATATTGATAAATGAAAAGGTTGAGAGGTGAATTTTACATGTGGCGCTGTGTTGTCTCTGAAATCTGAATCCAACTGAATCAGAATCAGAGTGAAACCTGAATCAGAAGCTTTTTGTAACAGAAAACTGATGAATGACTAAGCAAGAAGAAAGGTACTTTAGATAGCTTGACGGCAGCAATATAGCAGCTCTAGATAAGTTGTTCAGAATCAGGGTAGAGTGGGGAAGAGCTGTGACTAGTCAACAAACAAGTGATGATTTTAGTTGGGCAGAATGGATTGACCGTCGTCTGCACTGCGGCACTTGGTCAGGCTCTGGCTGTGGTCTGCTCATCAACCAGGATCTGTGGATGTCAAGTTCCAATGCTGCAAATTGCAGAATCTCACGGCCATTTATTTCTTTGCTGTACTGCAACCTCACCTTCATTTTGTTTGGAATCCCAAAGTGATTAGTTAGTAGAGACTAGCTAGTGAGCAGTCATACTTTTATGGGAACTGTAATGTTCTTGATTGAGTTGATTCCCCTATAGGCAGCAGTGACAGATGTGGGGGCTTGTGGACGTTTGGTGGACGTGATGTGCGTCTAGTCTAGAGTGTGAAATGCTTTGCTCGATGTTATATTGATGCTACAATATATTAGAAAGGGACTAACCTTCTTATACATATGGTATGGTAATGTGTGATCTGGTGCATGTTGATTTGTTACTGTATAGTAAAACTGTACATGCTCTTTGCTGCATTATGTTCATATGGTAAATCCGTTACGTAGCTAATGGTTGTGCTTGTGGCATGCAGTTCCAGCGGTTCAAGATCAAGGATTATGGGATCATGGACAAAACAGACACAAAGGCTGTGACTGAACATCTTCAGAACGGGGGCATAATGGTCGGGACATTCCCAATATCTCGGAACTACTACAGCTTGGGTCCTAGAGACGTTTATGTCTACGACCCAAACAAGGTGATCAAACATGAGAAGTCCGGCCTGACGGCGACTCATGTCGCCATGATGATTGGGATCGGACACCAGCTGACAGAGTCCAAACGCTTCAGCCGCCACATGGTCATGCAGAACAGTGAGGGTAAGCTGTTCGGGATCAACGGCATCGCTAGGATTGGGAAGAAGCAGACCCTCAGGAAGCTCTACTGGATTGAAGTCGAGGATGTGAAGCCAAAGCTAGCTCCTAGCACACCCGGCCCCCGTCGCCGCCACCGTCAAGCGAGCAAGGGAGGTAACTGATGCAAAGTGCGAAGCATCATCGTCTGATCTGTGACCTGAACCGATGAGCGGAGAGAGACTCATGAAGAGACCAGCTCAGCTGTGTCGTCGACCTGCTGTGTTGTTTAATTGCAGCAGCAGCAGCAGCATTTTTGTAGACCCAGTAGACCATTGCCTTGTATGTTTTGCAGATTTCTGTTGCATTGCATCCCAAGGCACACGTGTGACATGCCTGCCTGGTCAGTGGGCTGAGAGCCTGATGAGACTCAAGCTTGCTGACGCGCACACATGTTATGGATGCTAACGAACTCTCGATGCATCATGCATGGTGTAGGTGATGTGTTCGACAACCTCGGTTTTTTGTTGAGTGTTCCTGGACACAACCAGACGAGCGAATGAAAGCATTTCATTTTCTTATCATTGGTAGGACATCGCGATTCTATTATCATTGCTACGACGAGTTGTTGCCTATTCCCTGCATTCCAAATTTTACTCTACTTCATTAATTTAACGTTGCTCTATAAAAAACACTTCATTCCATAATTCAAATTTTCTGACTTTCACATTTTTAGTAGAAGAATCCATCAACGTTTTCAGGTGGCGTTATAAAATATATATGCCTTATTATTAAAATGGCTGGCCTCTTGATTTAGTGCAGTGAACTACTCTCTAGTACATTATCAAAATATATTTCATGACGTATCTAATAGTATAAATTTGGTGTCATAAATATTAGTGCTCTTTTTGACAAATCGGCTAAACCTAAAAATGTTTGAATCATCTCACGGAAGAAGACAGAACGGAGAAAGGTGGAGCAGATGCAAGAGCCACAGAGTTGGACACTAATGCCTCTGCTCCATAACCCAAAGCCACAGACTCGGGTAGCAAGCTGAAGAGGAAACAGAGGGACAAAAAAGTGAACCAATACCCAGACAATGCACTATACATGATAATAGAGGTCGGGGCAGCACGGGAGATCCTTCAGCCGTTAATAATGAGAGCAAAAGGTCATAATGCAATCGGGGCACTAATAAGAGATGAGCTGAAAGAAGCATCCAATGCGCTTAAGTTTGATAAGCCAGATACTGAACAGGTAGTGTCAAAGATACTGAAATATGGTGAAGACAAATATAAGGGATCATTCAAGCCATCGAGAGAGAGAGACGAGGTTAGCCTTGGCTTCGGAAACCCTGAGCACACAGGCCAGACAAGGAGGCTAGGGAAAAGAATGACATGGAAGTATGTATTCGAAGAGGACATACACATATACAATAAACTTGGCAGAGACTGAAAGTCTAATCTTGAGCTTCAAGTAAAGGCTCTGATAGCTAGCTGTAGACATGGTGAGGACATGCTTCTTTTACCTATATGCTCTGTATTTTGACCATGTACTCTAGGGCTTAATACAACAGTTCATTTTCTTTTTGTATTAATTGTAGAGGGTTTGACATGGAGGCAATGTATGATTTAAGACGAGAGAAGTGTGGTCACTTTTTATAGTGAATGTTGGACATTTCAGATTTATATGTAGCTGTACAAAGATTTGACTTTAGACATAAAATTTCTATATATTTTTTTGAGACTTATTCGTGACATTTTGTAATTATGTGATGCATTGATGCTAACGTTGAATGATCTGAATTGACTTTCTTATAATATTTACTTTTTCTGTTTTTCTTGATTTTTTTTCTGAATTTTTGACGCATGGAAACTGCCCCTACGTAAATCTCTATCCTGGTTCCTGGAGGTGGGGGTGGGGGGAATCGGGGTGTCCAAAAAATTCCTGCTGGGGGGATTTAGCCCTGGGCTAATCCCTCTTTACTCCCAAATAAAGTAGCACTTAAGGTTTTGACTTCTATTTAAATATCGTTTTGCATTGTGTTTTTTTTGTAACGTCTTTGTTTCCTGCAGTATTTTGACTTGTATTTCCATGTGGTACAAAATCATCATACATACAACTCTAGAAAGCTGAAAAAAAAGTCGTAGGCTGTACTAGGTTCTTATAGGTTTTGGAAATATTGGCCTTGTTTAGATGGAAAAATTTTGCTGTAGCGTTTTCGTTGTTATTTAACAAACTTTGTCCAAATATGGACTGCGTAGACTCTAAAGATTCGTCTCGACACGTACATACTAAAAGTACAATTAGTTATTTTTTTACCTACATTTAATACTCCATGCAGTACGTCCGAATATTGATGTGATGGTTGATGTGATGGAAAATTTTGGGAAATGGGGCAACTAAACAGGGCCATTGTGAAAGGGTACTGTCGCCTCCACGGCTCCACGTCACATGTAGAAGAATATTCTACTACATCATCCTACGACTTTTATGAAGATATGGACAGCACTAGTAAAGCAATTATTATTTTTAATAAATAGAGGTTTCATAGCTCCTCGTTTTCTCATGTACTTTATTCACTACAGATGTTCAATTTATATTGCACTGTTGGGTTGGTTGGCAAGAGTATTCTCACAGGTAGACGTTTTCGATTAACACTAGCACAAAATCGCATGCCATTTTACTTATTAAGGCAGTCAAATATACATGCACTGGCACCGTCTCTGGAAATAGATGGTCAACGTCAAAGACAGTTAGTTAGTTTATAGACACTGTTTGATAGATAGTAATAGTCTACTGATTAATAGAGACCTGCATCTTTTTTTTTTTTGTGAATAGGGGATTCATTCATTCAAGCAGGAGCAGCGTTACAGACTTCAGTCAACAGATGCTGAATGCAGACCGGGGCTGATTGCCACTCACCCACTCTACATTCATCTGTGACCTGCTTAGCTAGGATATGTGCTATTTGATTACAAACTCTATTTGCATACATCAGAGAGAAATCATGAAAGCCTAAGCTAAGATCCTGAATCTCTTTCAGAATTGGTTCCACATATATATGATCTCCCAAACTCCCCTGACCTCCACAGCCTAACACGTTCTTGACAATCTGTTTCCACCTGCAAATTCAGGACTTCCCTGTCTTTAGCAAGCAACATCCCATCTCGACAGGCCAACGACTCCATCATCAAGGCATCCAAACCATGAGCATACCAGGATGCTCGCCCTCCTATAAAAACGCCTGAAGAGTCCCTTGAAAGGTTCGATAAATACCTGTACGTACTGAAGGCATAGCCCATGGATATGCCCAGCCCATCTCGCTGAGAAAATAGGCCGTGCCAGCCCAACTCTGCTCAGGTGGTGTGTTAATGGGCCCATGCTGGACCCGGCATTCGGCCATCTATGAGACACAACAGGGAACGCAGGCTTCGCCGAGTGCCTGGAACTTTGCCGAGTGCCAAATTTCGGGCACTCGGCAAAGAGCCTCTTTGCCGAGTGCCGAAAATCTGGCACTCGGCAAAGCCTAAGCACAAGGCAAAGGCTGCTTTGCCGAGTGCCCGACACTCGGCAAAGAAAAGCACTCGGCAAAGGAACCTCTTTGCCGAGTGCCGTACACTCTGCACAGATGAGCACTCGGCAAAGCGTCCCGGACCAGACGACATCCACGGTCGTTCGCTTTGCCGAGTGCCCGCCGTCTGACACTCGGCAAAGAGGGAGCGCTTTGCCGAGTGCCAACCACGTGGCACTCGGCAAAGCGTGTGGCCCCGTTGTTTGACACGTGGGCTGTTCTTTGCCGAGTGCCACGTGGCAGACACTCGGCAAAGAGGGGATCTTCGCCGAGTGTCGGCCACGTGGCACTCGGCAAAGCACGTGGGCTGTTCTTTGCCGAGTGCCACCTGGCTGGCACTCGGCGAAGATCCCCTCTTTGCCGAGTGCCAGCCACGTGGCACTCGGCAAAGTTTTTTTTTTTGGATTTTGGATACCAAATTTTTTGTGGATCATCCCCACAGTACTATGGCCAACATGTTCAAATTTCACACTTTTTCAAAGATTTTTTTTTGGTTTTTGCCACCAAGTTTTTTTTGAGGCACTTCCACACTACCACTGTTAACATGTTCAAATTTGACACTTTTCAAAATGTTTCGTTATATTTTTTTGACTTTATTTCGTTTTCTTGAATTTTCCCGGAAGACGCAAGTTTGATGCATCGAATAATGGATTTTCATGATTTAAAAAATATTATTGTTGTTCTTAACCATATGTTGAGGCCAAATCCAAAAACTGACCCTAGGTTTCGATCAACGTGCTCACGGGGCAACGCCTCCAAATTACGTGCGGGCGGTTTTTTAATTATAGAAAATGCAAATGAATTCCGAAAATCGCGAAACTTGGCGAGATGTTGTTACATCATATGCGTATACCGAGAAAAAAATTTGAGAAAGTTTCGAGCAAGTTATCACGTACGATGCTTACAAACCTGGACATCTCAGCATGTGATATCATTTGCATTTTCTATAATTAAAAAACCGCCCGCACGTAATTTGGAGGCGTTGCCCCGTGACCACGTTGATCGAAACCTAGGGTCAGTTTTTGGATTTGGCCTCAACATATGGTTAAGAACAACAATAATATTTTTTAAATCATGAAAATCCATTATTCGATGCACCCGCAGTTCAAACTTGCGTCTTCCGGGAAAATTCAAGAAAACGAAATAAAGTCAAAAAATATAACGAAACATTTTGAAAAAGTGTTAAATTTGAACATGTTGACAGTGGTAGTGTGGAAGTGCCTCAAAAAAAACTTGGTGGCAAAAACCCAAAAAATAAATAAAAATTTCGCCGAGTGTCAGCCCTGGCACTCGACAAAGAGGCTCTTTGCCGAGTGCCTGGCCAGCTGGCACTCGGCAAAGTTTCCCTCTTTGCCGAGTGCCTAGCTAGCTGGCACTCGGCAAAGAGGTCCACGTGGGCCTGCACGTGTCCACTCTTTGCTGAGTGCTGGCACTCGGCAAAGAGGGGCTCTTTGCCGAGTGTCACCCGATCTGGCACTCGGCAAAGACGTTCGAAAAGAAAAAAAAATACAAAACGGCCTGGCCGCCACCCACACACGCACACACTTACACACACCACGCGTGCCCCGCTCCCACACCGCCCGCTCACCTGCCGCCGCCGCCCCGCCGCCGTCGCGCCCGCGCCGTCCCAGCCGCCGCCACCGGCCGCCATCCCCGCGCGCCCCCGCCCGACCGCCAGCCGCCGTCCCCGCGCGCCCCCGCCCGGCCGCCGGCCGCTGGCCCGCACCTCGAGGGAGGAGGAGGAAAGGAGGAGTCAGAGGAGGAAGAAGAAGAGGAGGAGGAGGATGGAGGAGGAGGAGGAGAAGAAGAAGAAGGAGAAGGAGAAGGAGAAGGAGAAGGGAAAAGGAGAAGAGGTAGGAGGAGGGAGGAGAAGGACATCCCCGTCGTCATCTTGCCGTTGTCAACGTCATCGTCCGTCGCCGACAAGGTAATTAGTAAGTAGTTAGTAGTAATATTAGTAAGCAGTTAGTAGTAATAGTAGTAAGTAGTTAGTAGTAGTAAGTAGTTAGTAGTAGTTGTTGTTGTGTTAGTAGTAGAGTGGTAATATTAGTAGAAGTATGCAAAGAGAAGTTAATTACATGGCTTCTATGAAGATATATGTGGTTGTTGGCCTTCGTGCCGACGTATTCTGCAGGTTTTGGGAACCTCGCCGTGCAGGGGAGGTGCTGCCGAAATTTTCGGTCGAGACTAACCATATGCTCTTGTTTCGTTCATTTTGTATCTCTTTATAAATAATTATCATTTATTTATGCTAATTGATTTTATCTTTGCAATGGCAGACACTCGATAAAATGTCGTGCGGAAGGCAGCAACAGCGGCGGGTCAACTCGCGCTACCAGAGGTCCAGCTCACCACCCACCGCAGCCGAGGAGCCGTCGACGAGGAGGGCGAGGACCGGCCGCCCCCGCGGACGTCCTAGGAGGGAGCCGACTCCCGACCCGACTCCCGACCCGGCGCAGACCTCCTCGGACCACGACCAGGGGGACGCCAGAGGGACGACCAGGAGGACGTCGGACGACGACACCACTTCCTCGGAGCGTCGCCAGGGGGACCTGGGGGACCAGGGGGACGAGATCGTAGGTGCCTCAGGAGGGGGTTCCACTTCCTCTGCTTCGAGCAGAGTCTACTTGCACGGCCTCTCGCAGCTCCCGCAGCAGCGGATCGCACCTAGCCGCCGCCCGGTGATTCGACCTTACGGCGACAAGTAAGTCACCATTAATGTTTTCACTACTTATTCACATGACATGTTCAAAATTGAACTTCTAACACGAACGCCTACACCAAGGTCACCGAGTACACCACGGTGGCTCGCGAGCGCCATGGGGAGGACTTCGATCCGGCCACCCAGCCCCTAGATACAGACCTGGTGATGAGGCTGGGAGGAGGGAAGCAGCACGACCGGTATTGGATAGCCAACAGCGCAGTTGACTCGTCCTCTGTTCCCAACCTCGCTGAGATTCGAGCTGCCAGCACGAGCTCCTCCGTCCCCATACGACCTCAGCAGCCGACCTCACAGCAGATGATGGCAGTACTTCAGGTAAGTACTTGTTCTATTCGTCATTCATTGCTTTTACACATATACCTTGTCTTTGCATTGTTTAAACCTTACGGGACGAATTTTGCAGGCCCAGATGCAGGCCCAGGCGGACCAGATGCAGAGGTTGCAGGCCATGCACGAGGCCGAGGCGGCGGCCCATCGTCGCGACTTACTGGCCGTCCAGCAGCGGGAGGCGCAGAGGACGCAGGACATAGCTCACTTCTTTGGGAGCCTGAACATTCCGGGTGTTGTCGTGCCTCCCTCGCTGCTCACTCCTTTTGTGCCTCCTGTTACTCCTTCGACAGACACTCCGGTGAGTATATATGGTTGTTTATATTTCTTTAACTTTTACGACCGTCCTCCAGGCGCTAACGAATTTGCTTTTCCTTTGTGCACTCACAGTCGGAGGGTTCGGCACCGACTCCTCAACCTGGCGTTCCTCCGCACACTCTGCACATCACTGGTGGCCCTCCTCCGTAGCGTGGGTGGCTCCCCGGTGGCCCTCCTCCGCCCTATGGGTGGCCAGGTTACCTTCCTGGCCAGTCGGGGTACACCGGGTGGCCATCTGGACCTCCGCCGCCCGCGTGGCAAGGTTGGCAAGGTGGTCCTTCGGGCGGATCGTGGGACGCGTGGCAAGGTGGGGGTTCTTCACAATCTGAGCAGCAAGGTGAGCAGTGAGGGCCGACTTAGATTTGTCATGGACTTGTGAGATAGATGTGATGGACTTGTGAACTTGTGATGAACTTGTAATAAACTTGTGACCTTGTGATGCATGGAGACTGAACGTGTGATATTCGTCTGAAATGGATATGCATGTGATATATGGATGTGTGATATATATGCATGTGATATTTGTCTCAAATGGAATATGGATGTGTGATATGTTTTCTGTGTAGGGAAATGGAAACAGAAAAAAAAATTCCATTTTTCCCAGCTTTGCCGAGTGCCACACTCGGCAAAGAGGTCATGACACTCGGCAAAGCTGGGCAAATTTTCCCCAGCTCGGTCTCTTTGCCGAGTGCCTTGACCATGACACTCGGCAAAGAGGCCCTCTTTGCCGAGTGCCAGCCACGTGACACTCTACGAAGGGGCCCCCTTTGCCGAGTGTCGGCCCACGTGGCACTCGGCAAAGAGGGTCCTCTTTGCCGAGTGCCGACCAACGTGGCACTCGGCAAAGAGGCCGTCAAGTGACGGCTCCCGTTTGCTTCGCCGAGTGCTGACCTGGCACTCGGCGAAGCCTTTGCCGAGTGCCCGATATTTGGTACTCGGCAAAGATATCGTTGCCGACAATTTCTTCGCCGAGTGCCCTTCGCCGAGTGCGGAAGCCTTCGCCGAGTGCAGCCAGCACTCGGCAAAGCCGGCGTTCCCTGTAGTGACAGGACCAGTAAAATAAAACTAAATGGTCCGATAGTCATAGTCCGATCCCTTCCATGTTCGAACGCTGTAGGTGACAACGTGCATATGAAAGCTGAGCTCCAAATAAAGCTAAATTTGTATACAAAGAAAAGCAAGGCATCATGCTATATCTTTTCAGTACAGTGTTGAGATTAAACATGTGCACGGTGCACGGAGAAGATTACAATAGCACAATTCTCATTATGAAAGATGAAAGATGAGGCGCATATAGTTCTCGTGCTTTTGTGTTGGTTCGTTCGTAACAAAAATAAAAAACAACTGGATCCGTTCAAATTTATATACAACGTACGAACGCTAGCTAGAATCGTACTGTACAAGTGCCAAAGTGCAAATATATTCGAAACTCTCTTCCTTTCCATTCCATTCCAGGGTAAAAAGGACGACGACGATGCGATCGAGCAATGGCGTGCATATATATGCAGCAGCGGCGCCGATCGAGCTGATGAGCTCGAAGCACGCTTATGCATGGTCACCAGTCGCAACGCCGCCCTCCGGAGCTGCCGTGGCCCGCGGCCCTGGCCAGTGCCGCGACGGCGACGGAGACGGCCGCGAACGCGCAGACGGCCGCCGCGACGCTCACCCTGCCGCAGAACGCGCCGGCGGCGTCGCACACGCTGCCTCCTCCTCCACCTCCTCCCCCGCCGCTGCTTCCCCACGGGGCAGCGGGGCCGGGGCCTCCCCCGGCCCCAACTCCAAGTCCAAGCACATCGCGGGCGGCGAAGGCGGCGCCGGCCGCCGAGAAGAGGAAGCCCTGCGCGGCGGCGTCGAGGAAGGGCACCAGCGGCAGCGAGCCGACCGCGGCGTCGGCGCGCACGGCCGACAGGTACAGCGCCGCCGCCGAGCAGGCGGCCGAGATCGTGCCGGTGTTATCAGCCCATCGTCTCAAGGAACCGAAGCCCACGGGCCGCGCCTCGGCAAACGTTCACGGAAGCCCAATACTCGTATAGCTGGGAACGAGTGGCTGTAGCGTGCCTGCGTGCACGAGAGGGGCGAAAGCCATGTAAACATATAAGTGGAGGAGTTCAGAGAGAGAAGGGATATCAAGAAAATTGTATTGACTCCATAACTCTGAAATCCAATCTTTCCTCGCCTATCCCCTCCTTCATGTGCTTGCTGTTCGTCTGGTTCCCATCCCCAATTCTCCCTCCTTGCCTATTGCTAACAGCCGGCCGCCACGAAGTACCTGCACGTACGCACACCGATGACGGATGTCAGTCAATCAATGGTTCAATGCACGTTGGCATGGCAACGTGCGAATGTACGTGCAGCAAAGCCTTTTTTCCCCCTACCTTAGAGCGCTGTACTGGCTGTAGGAGACGGAGTAGCTCGATGAGGACTCGGGGCCGGCGCCGGCGCCGGCGACGAGGACCACCTGGCACGCGGTGGCCATCACAACGGCGGCCGCCACGGACAGTCCGAGCGAGGCGATGCGGCACAGGAGGCTCAGGGCTTTGCACTCCCCCTCAGCCATCGATGACAAGCAAGATCGAGAAAGGCAATAATGGCAGCAAGAGTTGCAGACCAATGCACAGACCAACAAGAGGCTCAGGGCTTTGTACTTCAGATGCTTGCAGTGGTGGAGAACTCTTCTCCCTCGTCAACTTTTTTTTTTTTTTTTTTTTTTTTTTTTTTTTTTTTTTTTTTTTTGGCGAACGTGGAACTTGGCCGTGTTTGAGTTCTCCTTCTCCCTGAACTGAACGCGTGAAGCAACCAGCAATTGACCCATCCATGGCCGCTCATGTCATATCAAACTAAGATTTTGTGTAATTGGCACTTGTAGTTAACAATTAGCATTGAATTATTCCTCTCTCCAATCTCTCGCTCCCCCCCCCACCCACGCTAATAACTATATATGTGCTCTCCAAGCCAAAATAAACATTCAGAAGAAGAGAAAGAACACAATCTGAATATATGTGCAGCACATTGGTGTAGTGTAGCCACAATCTGGAGAGGTCTATTGGTGAGCAAGACACTCAACAGCGTCAGCGTATAGTAAATTAATAGCCTTGCTTATTCAACAACGGCCTTTACACCTTCAATTCAAAGTTCCTTGTTATGATTTGAGTTGCAGAGTTTGTTTTAAATAATTCAATTAACAAGGTACATTGCATCTCGATAAGGAACTCAGAAATATTTATTCATTTCAATGTGTCGGAGGTCCCAGTGGCAAGACATTATTGATCTTATCATAATATTTTGGGTTGGCGCTTGCAGTTAACAATTACCATTGAGTTCCTCTCTAATCCCCTAACTATGTGCTTTCCGAGCCAATGGACACATTCAGAATTTCAGATGACCCATATTGGTACGGTGGTATCTGCCTATTCTGAAGAGTTTTGCACAATGTACCGTACAGTCATATATATCAGATTATTGTGGGTATACATTGGGGAGTACAAGAAGAGGTCTCTATATATGGGTGAGAAAAGACAGTCAACGAAGTATAAACATGGCTTATTCAATGGTCTCAGCGTGCCTTAAAAAAATAAAAACTTGTTGTTCATTCTCATCCGAGTTGCAGAGTTTGTTTTAAATAATTCGGCTAACAAGGGACATTGTGTCCATAACAAACTCTGGAATATTTGTTCGTTTCAAGTTGTCTGTGGTCTGAGATCGAGGCAAGACATTGATCTTATTGTTGAGTAATTTAATTATTTAATTGAACATCTAATTTTTTCTTCTAAATAACAAACTGAACAGTACAATGTGTTTAAGTAGGAACAAAATACTGTTACCTTTGATGTTAGGGACAAGAATTAGTGCTCTCATTCCTGGATAAGGAAGGGGAACATCGCATCACCAATTGGGAAAATTTAAGTTTATATAGGTCAATGATGACAGTCATCTCCAACAACGCTCCGCAACTGTTGGTTAGCCTTTTAATTCTCAACCGCATATACAGTGGTTCATGTGTCATGACAACTCAACATATCCACAACATATGGTGACTTCCTGAATTGTTCCTTGCATGCTTGATCATGACAGCTTAGTAAATCTCTAAACAAAATAATAACTTGATGCACAAGATCTCAGCGAAGAGTACTAGACCTATGCACAAACCATGCTGTATAAAGTGTGTCCTGAATCCTGATGCTTACATTGGCGAAAAACTTCTCTCTGAATGAATGGATGAAGCAACCAACAACTGATCCATCTTTGGCCAGTGTCAAATTAAGATTTTGCGCTGGCACTTGCAGTTAACAATAGCAATGAATTCTTCTCCAATCCCCTAACTATGTGCCCTCCATGCCAAAGGAAACATTCAAATGACCCACGTTGCGTTGCTATGGTGATATTTGACTATTTTTCGCATAATGTAACCTGCATCATATAAGTTCAGATTCGTTTCATGTTTCTCCATCTTCTTAATGAAATACGCGCTTCGGCGGGCTCTTAAAAAAAAATAAGTTCAGATTCTGGCTACTTTAGTAGTACGAGAAGAGGTATTTGGGTAAGCAAGACAACAATCAAAGTATAAACTTTTCTTATTCTCATTGGACTTTGTACCTTCAAAATTTCTTGTCATCAGTCGAGTTGCATAGTTTGTTTTAACTAATTCAGTTCAGAATGGACATTGTGTCGACATGGAATTCATACATACTACTCCGTCCCAGAAATAGTGTCGCTACGAGATGCGTGCTGGTCAAACTTTCTCAACTTTGACTGATTTTATATAAAATATGTGTAATATTTTTATCTTCAAATAAGTTTATTATAAAAGTATATTAAAAAATCTATCCAATAATATTAATTATGTACCATAAATATTAATATTTTATTATATATATTTGGTCAAAGTTGAAGTCTGCTGACTTTTTGGGAAGCGAGAATGACTCTTTTTTAGGGACGAAGGGAGCAGTTGTTCGTTTCAAACTGTCAAGATCCGAGAGGCAAGACATTGAACTTATCTTATTATTTAGTTATATCAAATTATTTTTTTTTTCAAAAGGCAACGGTAAGATCATGTCGGGCATACATTAATAAAGAAGAAGCATTTTACCATAATAAAAGCAAAACAAAAACAACAACCCCACGAAGGAGGCAACAACGAAACTACCACCACAAGAAACACAAAACCACACTGGACCCTTGAAAGCATCGGACTTAAACGTCACTCTGTATGCCACAAATAAAGACCCCAAGTGATGGAAAATAGCAGGGGGTAGGTTTTATTCTTAAGTTTTCATGTAATTGAACGGTTCCAAAATGAACAAATACAGTGTGTTTAACATAGAAACAAAATACTGTTACCTTTTTTAACACATTGGGACTAATAAATAGTGCTCTGGTTCCTGAATACGCAAGAGAAAATTACATCAACAGTTGTGCAATTTAAGCTTAGGTCAACGATCCAACTGAGGCTTATAAACTTTTGTTAGCCTTTAATTTTCAACTGCAGCAGTGGTTTATGAGTCGTGACACCTGATCATATTCAACATCATATGCATATGGTTACTTCCTGAACTGTTTCTATTTTGCTTGATCAGGACAGGTTAGTAAATCTCTGAACAAGAGATAATAATTTGATGTACAAGATCGGTCAGTCAAGTGAATATATTTAAATCTAGTGAAAAGAAGTCATGTTTGGGACATGTGTAGCTGTTTGTTTGTCCCCTTGTTTGTTTCTGAATATCTCATAATTTATTTACTTCATGTTGTTTCTTAGCCGACTGCGACGACACTAGCTCTGCACAACGCAGAGGCTAGTTTCGTGTGGGTCAACATCGGTATTCGGTAATGACATCACAAGCGATGACTGCGGGGAGCATGTAAATAACAGTGGTAAATGTAAGTTGACGCTGTAAACACGTGTTGAGGCCATGTACTTCAATTTCATCCAGACATTGTCATTAATTAGTTGTTTCAGTTCCATCATCAGTTGTTCTGTTACTGCTAGTAGGTGGTTCGGGGTTGTTATTGATGTCTTTTGCCTAGGGGTGGTAATGGAGCATGACTCTTATGTTTCTTTCACAATCCAACTATGTCCTATTAATTTCAGTTCAAAATTATATACCGATCTTTATTAAGTTTGATTCTTAAATTTCCTAGGCTAAATTGAAGGTCCCTTTACCACCCTACTTGTGCCACTAGATATTATTATTTTTTTCTTTTAATAGTATAATCAGCGGGTGGGGTGATTTTTTTAAACAAATAATTTACATGAAGTCAATATGATTTACATGATAAACTCATGATTACGTTTCTACTAGTAGGTAGTTATTAATGTAATATGAAGAATGGAAGGTCCACATCATTTGGGGGATGTATAGTCACATGGAGACACCCATGAGGACATGAGGATGTTTATATGTTTGACTGTGACCTTTCTGAAAATAAACGCAGCACATGTAAAACAAAATAGATCGAGCGCCATTTTCCTTTATTTAATTGAGTAATAAGTACCTTTCAATGTTAGGTACTGGTTGCCAAAACAAAAACCAAGCAGGCTGACTTCCAAAACAGAAACTCTCACAAGAAAACATCCCTGCCGGCCTTCCTCTTCTCAATGCCGATCATGATAAAGCTGTGATCTGAGGATGATGTCACAGATAAATTCGGATAAATTAAGCATTTAATTTACAACATGATCATTAAATATACTGTACTGTAGTTTTCACTGAATTTCCTGGCTACAAAAAAAAATAATTCAAAAAAAAACAATGCCAAGTAAATGCTAGTATTTGTAGAGAAAAACTTAAATACAATACAATATACTTCCTTCATACTCATATTAGTTGTCATTTAGGACAGCGACACGGTCTTTAAAATACAACTTTGATCTCTTATTTTTATAAAAATATTTATGGAAAAGTGATATATGTATACTTTTATGAAAGCATTTTTTCAAGACAAATCTATTTATATAATTTTTATATTTGTAAACTTAGAAATTTAATAGTTATTGATGATTTATATTCTCAATGTTTAACTCAAATCTTATCTAAAACGATAACTAATATGGATATGGATACGAAGAAAGTACGTCTTAGCGGCGTGCGCCCTATATATATGTATCAAAAGAGTATTACATGAGCGTTCGTACCATTCGTGGTTCTTCCAATTATTAAGATACTAGCATTTATTTCAAATTGTTTCCTTGCTATGCTAATAATGATCCCGACAGCATGCAGTTTAGGAACTAGAACTATACTATACTACTGCCACACAGTTGTGTAGAATATATAAAATGAATAAAGTAGTACTAGTTTTATACGGTCGAATGAGGTGGGTGCGCATTCACTACTGGAAACTTGAAATTCCCTCATGGTGCACTACCGTCAGGGAAAATAAAAATATTATCATAAAAATGTACGTATCGTCATAAAAAATAAAAATATCGCCATGAAATTTCTGACGGTGCACTTACCATCAGGGAAAATAAAAATACCGTTAGAGCTAGCTCGACAGGGTAATTTCAGTTTTCACTAACGTTGGTCATGGAATTTCAAGTTTCCAGCGGTGATTATTGATTGAAACTCAAGATGTGGGATCGATATCATTGTGATGACGTGGTTAACTAACTACTCTCACGGTATATATTATTGATTGAAACTCAATTTGCACAATGATAGGGAGTACGTTGATAAGGTACGTATATAGTCGATCGTTGACTTGGACTCGGTAGACATATACATACCAGTCATATATCAGCAGAGTGGCGCCTTGGTTTTCAGGCACATCAGTCATTAACCAACTTGATTGTTAACCTTTTCTACGGCTACTTGCAAACATTATTATATTTGTAATTTCCTTTACTGGTAAGAACATATTTTCATCGTTCACCCAATAAACAAATTATGTTTTTTGTATTGTAAGGGCAGCCGCAATGGTTAGCTCATAAGCCGACTCTTAAAATTTTTGTTATATTTTAATACAAAGAAGAGAAGAGCTAGCTCTTGCTCAAGAGCTAGACTCATACACATATTCCAAGATTATGTGTGAATGTAATGTGAGCCTAATCATACTATGAGCTATTGCTAAGAGTTAGCACTATTAGAGAGGTTGACTTAGAGCTAGCAGCTAGCTCATACCACTGCGGGTACCCTTAGAATTCGACCTGTTGCTAGCTGGATTGCCTGGATATATAGAAGCATTATTGTTAACTTAAGTCATCACCTACCCCTCTAAGGTCTAACATAGCTATTATTTATATATAATTATATATACTTATCAAAATTGCCTACTGACCCCAAAATATGATATTTTCTAAAAGTTGCTCCAAAAAAACAAGGCTTGTTTATCAGAAGACACTTTAAGTTGAAAGTCGTTTCATACACAAGGATCTCGGAATTTCATCATGTTTTATCTGTACATCTGGCACTAGAACTCAATAATGTTAGCTTTGTGACCCAGTAATAACAAAATTTACTCTCCTTGTGTGTACTTAAAATGTACCTAGCTACCATAGACTATTGGATGTCAACACAACAAATATATATATATATATATATATATAAATAAATTGGAGCCAGATTTTCATTTATTTATTTTCTATAAAACTGGTAGCCACTTTCCATGTGCTTACCGAATGCTTGTTGCACATAGAGAATGTTTATAAGTGGAGTATAGAGTCCCCTTTGTATATCTCACCCGGTGTAGACTAAAGAGTTGTGTGTGTGACTTGGCCTCTAACAGAAGTTTGTTGAGACGTTTAAGTATACAAAAACTGTACTTGTTCTTCAATAGGCACCAACATCGTCTAAGTTCAGAGTAAAATAACATGTTGGGCAACGCAATTTTAATAATTGGATAACAATTACTTGTCATGCATATTTATCGACACTTGCGCAAAAAAGCCCAACATGGGTCAATGTCATACATCACCAAAGTTTGGAAGCTAGCATTGTGTTTTTCTACCACTGAGGATGTCCCATTGTTCTTCTTCTTTGCAATCTTTAAGCTTGATCGGTCAAAGCAATATATTTTGTGCCTCCTTGTAGCAAAGAATTATACTTGGAAGATTAGGAATAGTTAAAGTCAAAAGTAGTCATATACTCCCTCCGTCTCAGGATATAAGACACGATTTGACTTGGTGCGGTCTTCAAGATTATACTTTGACCATTAATTTATATTATTTTATATAACTAATGGAAGCAATAAAAATATCATTAGAAAGTATTTGTAAAGATAAATCTAATGGTACCATTATTGTACTATATTTTTTTTATTTTATTAGACTTATTATTGGTCAAAGTTAATAAAGTTTGAATTTTGAAATACGTGCATGCCTTATATCCTGAGACGGAGGGAGTAATACACTAGTTTTTAGCTTTCACCATTGTTATTTGGTTTACCCATCTTGAGAGACTTACATATTGAACTATGCATAAGATGCATGGTAATTTTGCCATATCTGACATCATCATAACCACAATATTATATTCTCTTTATGTCCAATAAGGAACCTGCAGGTATATAGGGTGTTAGTTCGAGGAATTGCTCCATCCTAGATGAGATGGTGTATCATGAGTCCATTGCTTAAAGGTGTGTTTGGTTCGAGAAATTAAATCATTTCAGATGAGAGTGCATTTGTTAAATTTGGTGGAATAACTATATTCCTCACACTAGTACTAATATTAGTTTGTGAGGAATGAGGTCATCATACAATACTCATTCCCTTTCACAAAGCAAACAAGAAAAGTGTGAGGGATGAGAAGATGATGGACTAACCGATTCTTCAAAACAAAACACGACGTAAATTTGGTGGAATGACTTCATTCTTCATACTAGTAATCATTATTAGCCTTTATTTATGAGAAATAAAGAGATGATAGACCAATAAATTTCATTCCACATACAAACAAAAAAAGTAAGAAGTGCAATATTTTATAATATAAAAAATAAGAGCGCTACTACAACATGCGTCGTGCATCGAGGAGGCGGTGGGGCACAAGCGTGGGCTTGGGGAGTCGGTGGAGCGCGGGCGTAGGCTGCCGTAGCTCGCCGGGCATGGATCCGTTGTGTCATCGCCATGGTCACCTGTGTGTGTGTGAGAGAGAGAGATCAGAGCGAGAGCAAGAGCGGGTGTGCAGGCTGAGGCTGGGTGTGCATGGTGCGTGTTTTTAGTTTAGCTTTTCCTTAGAGGCGGAACCAGGGGGCGAGCAGGGGTCATGGCCCCATACAGAGTAAAAATAATTTATTAGGTATAAAAAATTTAACTATATAGACAAAAAAATATAAAGCACTATTTTTTGATGATAATACTATGTTTTTCGTTAAGAATATAAAATATATATGTAAAAATGTTGAAAATTTATTGAGAGATATATATATTTATTATATTTGCGAAGTAAAATCGTATTGTCTGACCCCCTTAATCAAAAGTTTTGGTTCCACCTCTACTTTTCCCAAAAAATAAAAGTGGTGGTCACGATTTGTCTAATGATACTAAGTATGTGGCAATGCTATTGTACGTTGAATAGTCAAAACTGGCTACAAAATATTGAATCCTACTGATTTGTGTCTAGTATACCTGTGTATAACATAGTTAATAGGAAGTGAGATTGTCACTCACTTTAAGAGATTGTCACTCTAAGGAAGTACTCCCTCCGTCCTAAAAGAATGTCGCCGTGGGATACGTGCCACAGGTTTGACTCAATTTATAGAAAATGCGTGTAACATTTAAATCTTCAAAAAAATTTGTTAAAAAACTAGATTCAAAAATCTTTCTAATGATACTAATTATGTATCATAACTACTAATATTTTTTAATATATAATTAGTCAAAATCATTTCTCGGGAAGCGAAGCGACACTCTTTTGGGGACGGAGGGAGTACTCGTTAGAAGAAGCTAGCTAGAAGTCAGGGATACACATGTTTTTTTGTTCCCACAAGCTAGATCATATTTGCAATATATGCCAGTTTGGAAGGTATATATGTATGGTTTTATTTTTCAAGTTGGATTATCGTACGTACAGTATTTGCTACTCTATCTTTTTTTTTTTGAGGGAAATTTGCATTTTTGGTACGTGCTAAAATAGCGTCGTGGACTTGTGCCGGACGCGTTGACCTTGTGCTGGCTGGAACTTTTTTCTTCCTACGGCAATTTGCATCATTGGCCGGCAGCCTGGGCCCGCTTAATTGTTGCCATGTGCAGCACGGGCTGGACAGGGGGGCTAGCTCGATCGGCGAGCCGGCAGGGTGGAGCATGCAGGGCCAAGGTTTAGGAATTTTTCTAGGTGTAGTACACAAGAGATGTATTTGGTATTCTAGAGAGGAGAGTAACCCCTGCCGGCCAAAGAAAAATCATGTCGTGTCCTCTACATTACATTGTTTGGCGAAAGGACCTGTGCTCCGGTGGTAGGACAGTCGTCCAGTGGGACGCTACCCACCAGAGTTCAAACTCTGGTGTCGCACCTTTTCTCTGGATTTTTTCCAGATTTTGCAGGTACATACACGCGTGCGCGTTCGGTGGTACTGCGCGTTTCCCACGCACTGAAGGCGACCTGGAGACGGCGAGCTTCCCAATCTCACTTTGCGTGTGTACAGACGCGCACACGTGGGTGTGAGTGTGGTGTGTGTGGGTTGTGTGCGTCCAAATTGTACCTGATAAAAAAAAATACATTACATTCTTTGTTTAATTATAATTTGGATAAAGTTTTTTTTCCTGAATATGCCGGAGCCGGAGACTACGAGAACGAGGACTTCGTATGTCATGGTAATAATTAAATTTTTTATATTTGTAAATGAATGAGTAGATTAATTTGTCTTGAGAGACACAGTATATATATTGTTTTTGCGATGCTTTGTAACATTATACCACCAAAAAGTGTCAGTCAAAGTAGATATGTTTCATGGACGTACTAATGATTCTGGTTTGTGATCCAAGCAAGTTCGGAGTAAATTGGTAATTAAAGATTAGCAGAAAGCCTGAGACCTAATGACATGGTCCGGAGCCTGGATTTTTGGCTCGGCCCGGTAGCCACCGGGCCTGGCTCGACCCGAAGCCCATAGCGGACCGGGTCTGGGTCACACCCTCAGCACGACAGGCACGACCTAACCCGGCCCGATATATATACATGTATATATAAGTATAAATACATATATAAGTATATAAGTATATAAATATATATATAAATATTTATAAATGTATAAAAATATATATACATATATTTCACCCGATGGGCCTTCTGGCCAGCCCGATTCTTGACCGAACCATGCTTGGGTCGATGGTGCGGTCTGAGGCTCGTCTCAGCCCGGCCTAGTGCCCTGCCATGCCCGGCCCGATCGGGTGCTCATCTTTGTTGCTAATGCAAATCGAATGTTAGTTAGCAGCAAGGCGGGGCGCGCACTCCGCGTGCAAAAATTCGTTCACTCCTGGAAACTTGAAAATTCCCTCACGGTGCACTTCCGTCAGATTGTCATAAAAAATAAAAATATCTTATGGTGTACTTACCGTCAAGGAAAATAAAAATACCGTCAGGGCTAGCTCGATAGAGTAATTTCAGTTTTCACTGACGTTGGTCAAGGAATTTCAAGTTTCCAGTAGCGGTTAAAAAGACCGTGAAAAGAGTCCAACAATATGACATCTATATCACAGTATATATTCCAAATTTTCAATAGGATTTCGATTCATGATACTGCTGGTACATATATAGAATACTGGAATACTAGTATATATAGAATACAGAATGGCCGGCAAGCAATGCAAATTGAATTCAGCTGTCGAAATCAAGCCACACCATGCATGGTTCGAAAACGCACAACCAGCTAGCAACATACTACTAGTGCTTGTGGTGGCATCCATGGTCGCAACCGCCGGACTCAGAGCTGGAGCTGGAGTCGGAGTCCGACCCTCCGCCGGACGCAGAGCCTCCGACGCCCCTGACGATCTCGGCGAGGGACACGGCGATGGCCGCGGCGAGCGAGAGGTAGACGGCGATGTGCACCTGGCCGCAGAAGTTGCTGCTGCCGCCGGCCGCGCTCCCGGCGCAGACGCTGACGCGCCTGCCGTAGGCGGAGCAGTAGGACATGGACATGCCGGAGCTGGCCGCGAACGCCGCCCCCGTCGCCGAGTAGAGCAGCGCCGGCACGGCGGCGCCCAGCAGCGGCATGAGCACCTTCGCCTTCTTGCCCTTGCCCTTCTTCCACACGCAGAGGAAGATGGCGATGGCCTCCAGGAACGCCGCCATGGAGGCGCCCACCACCAGGAAGACGAAGGGCGGGAAGTCGCTGTACGTCACGGTGCGCGGGCGCGCGCCGTACGCCGCGTACACCGTGCACTGGCTCGCCGTTGCCATCAGCACCGCCGCCGCCACCGCCAGGCCCATCCCCACGATGCGCCCGGCGATGCTCGCCGCCGTCGCGCACTTGGATTCCTTCTTCTCCTCGTCGTCGGCCATGGTTAGTTGACGCCGATCGGTACCGGTGGTGGATGAGCAAGCTAGCTAGCTAGCTAGGCTGCGCTGTTAGAGAAGGAATTTTGACTTGGAGGGAGAGGGAGCTCGATGATAGCTGGAGCTGGCGCATACATGTATGTATATATATATACATATATGCGCATTATATTATTTGGTGACAACTAAACTAGCAAGTGGATGATGAAGAGGGAGGGTCAGTCAATGCGAGTGATTGGAGGCGGCATGGATGTCTGCAGGCTCAACTAACGTTCCGTTCGCTAGCACGATGAGCTCACCTCCGATTTGTTTTTGTTTTCTTGGTGATTAATGATGAATGGAATAGCATCTAATCTCACTTGATTACTCGCCAAATCGCTTAGTTTTGGTGGCAAGCCAACAAATTTGACTAGATTATTAGGGTGTTAGCAATGATTGGGTTCCATGCCTAATTCATACTTAGTACTCCAGTATAGAGTAGTTCAAATATATGTATAACAATCATCTCTGCTCAGAATTATGCCTTCATGAGTATGGGCCCAGCGGCCCAGCCCAGCACTGGCTTTGCAACTCGAACTGACGGCCCAACATTATTTAGGAGCTGCATGCCGGCCCAACAGATTGATTAATCCGCCTCAATTTGGTCCAACGACTACATGGAATTGGAATGTTTTCTCTTTTTTTTACAAGTACATTTTGAAGAGTTTACATATGCTGCTTTCTTTATTCCACACCCCCTTTTTAACCCAAAATAAAGCTACATGGCTTCCTGTGTCTAAACAATCACAATGGGTAGAGAGAAGAAACCACTTATTAACCACACAATCACATGTGATTACAGTTCTCCATTTACCGTGAGATATAAAAAAGCAACAGATCGAAATGTCACATTATATTCTGCTAATGCTTGCAATGGCACCCATGGCCACAGGCAGGCTCCGAATCGGAGTCGGAGTCCGAGCCGTGGCCGGAGTCGCCGCCGCCATGGCACCAGTACCACAGCGTGGTCAGGCACGCAGCAATGGACACGTGCACTGCGGCGCCGAGCGCGAGCCACGTGGACAGGTGCACCTGCCTGCAGAACCGGTCGCCGACGCTGCTCCGGCAGACGCTGAAGCGCCGCCCGCTGGGCTCCAGGTAGTAGGAGATGTCCCAGCCGGCGGCGAACGCCGCGCCGGCGGCCGAGTAGAGCAGCGCCGGCACGACGACGCCGAGGAGCGCCGCGATGACCCGCCTGCTGCCTGTGGCTTTCTTGCACTTGCGCTTCTTGCTCGCCATGAGGAACACGGCGACCACCTCCAGGCACGCCGCGATGGCGGTCGCCGCCACCAGGTACCTGCATCGGCGACATTGCAGTGCATATATAAAACGGGCTATATCCCTTGTCAAAAAAAAAAAAAAAAAACGGGCTATATCCCCGATCGCAAAATATTAGCGGCGGCAATGGAGTTTTTTGTGGTTCTCGATCTGGTGCGGGTAAATATATATACGTACACGAAGGCAGGGAAGTCGCTGAAGGTAACGGTGTGCGGGCGCGATCCGTAGTCGGCGTAGACCGTGCACTGGCTCGCCGTGGCCATGGCCGCCGCCGCCGCCGCCGCCAGAGCAATGCCGGTGATGCCGAAGATGAGGCTGACAGGGTACAGCCACTTGGGGCTGTGCTCTGACTTCTTCTCCTGATCGCACATGATGATCGACCTCGATCGATCGATCTCTCTCTGTATCGAGTTTGAAGGTTCTTCCAAGGAGTGGGTAAGCTAAGCAATGTGTGACTTGAGGCTTATGCCATTGACTGCATACATGGATATGTATTTATATACGTAAATACGTGCACATGCATGTGATGGCAACGTAACATACAAGTGAAGATAATAATTTTTTAAAAAAACGTTCATACAAGTGGCTGCCGACTGCCGAGAGTAGATGGTCAAGAAAGAGCGTGATATGGAAGCTTCACATTGTCATATATATTTCTTTTGGACACCATGCATCCACATGAACAACAAGCGCGTTAGCTACCTACCTACCTATATATTATTGCAGCGCGCTGATGATGATCGAGTTCGTAATAGTTTCTTTTTCTCCCTGTTGTGCAGCAGGCATCTAATCTCACTGGCTTCGAGCAGTTACAATTCGTGTTTCCGAACACAGAGGAACGTGTGTTATATATGATTTGCCGGTTGTTTACAAGCCCGTTAGCTACCTATAATTTGCGGCTGATGATGAGTTCGTAACAGTTTCTTTTTCTCGCCCTGTGCTGTGCAGCAGGCCGGCGGCATCTAATCTCACTGGCTTATTCAAGCAATTACAAACGTTGCTCATGGGTGTTTCCGAACAAAAAATCAGAACAAAAAAGAACGTGTGATGTTATGTATGCATGATTGCCGGTTGTTTACTCACTCGTTTTGTTTTTGTGGCTGGTGAGCAATAATTTTCTTCAGCTAAGAGTGCGCAATCTATGACTAGGTTCCATGGATAAGTCGTAGGTAGAAGAGGTTGAGGGAATCATTTCAGAAAATCATTTTATAGAATCAACGCGAGCAGATTCATAGCACAAAATCATTTCACAGTAGAGGTCTCAGCTCCTCGGCCTCTCTCTAGTCCATTGTGTATTTCAGAGAATCATTCCACAGAATCAACATAGAATCATTTCTCAATAATATTGTTTGGTAGAGTTCCACCGCCATTCAGTTTAGAAGATGTCGTACAATGCTACAGAAATAATTTTTGGAGACACCAGGCTTGAATTAATCAAAAGGCGAACGTCCAATGTCCTCTTCCGTTAATCGATTATTTTCAAAGGTGGTCTTTCTAATGCGTCTTAAGATGACCACCTCTTTTAATGGCTACAATGAAAAATAATTCATAACTTTTTCATGTGAACTCGGATGAAGATAAACTTTATATCAGAATTATAGCTTTCGATGAGATCTATAAATTTGTAGTTGAATAATTTTTAATTGTAATTGTTTGGGGTTCCAAAATATTATTGTAAGTAAAGAGATTTTGAAATTTGAAATTTAAAATTATCAAACGATCTCGGATAGAGGTGAGACTCGAATCATGCCGTGACGGCCAGGCCCATCCATCTCATGCTTCATGTCGTTTCAGGTCGTGTCCTCTAGGCACATCTGAGAACACATATGATGAATGATTGCCATTTATGAGGAAGGTTTGAGGCTTTTCTCGGTCGAGTCTTAATTTCATATGCGCTTAATGTTTATGACTAACCGGTGGCGTCGAGTTGTGGTGTGTTACCGTGTTTGTGTGTGTGTGCAACATGTGTCTCCTGGCTGTGTTGATGTGCAGGTGTGGAGCTCTGAGATAGTGGTCGATGACGAGGTGAAGGTCGAGTAGAGACGTGTCGTGCCGACGGACCGGGAGCGGTGAAGGATGGGCGTGCCGTGCAGCGGACGTGCCATGCCGATGGACCTAGAGCGATAAAGGGCGGACGTGAGGCTTGGACCGACGGACCGGAGGGCCGGAGGACCAACTGTGGTAGCTGTCACTTGGCGTCGACAAGCGAGAGCACATGGGGATGTGCGATGCATCGACCGAGTCAGGAGGAAGATGATGGCGTCGTGACACTTGGCAGGAGGTCAGACACGGGCTTGCGTGCGGCGAAAGTGCTGTCGGCCGAGTCAAGGAGGAAGGCGAAGGCGTTGTGCCCAGCGTGGATGCTGGACATGCATCGACATCGGTGCCGGTGGTCGGGGTGTACGAACCACACTTCGTCTATGGCCCGGGTTTGGTAGTTGAACCTCGAAAAAGTACCTTTGATGGTTTCCGAGTTTGGGCCTCAAAACTTGGGGTGGACGGTTTTCAAGTTTGGGCCTCAAAACCTGGGCTGGCGGGTTTACCGGTTTGGTTTGGGCCTCAAAACCGGGCGGAGGTTCCTACGCGGAACGGTCGACGCGTGGCAGCACCGAGAGGCTTGCATCGCGGCGAAGCTATTGGTGAGGATGGCGCGATGGTCGACGTGACGGCACGTGGCGGCATCCTGGAGCTTGCGTTGAGGCGAAGCGAAGGACGAGTGGGCGCGTGGCCGTCAGATGATAACTTCTAGAGTTGGATGGTTTTACCCGTAGGGGGTATTTGGGCTGAGTACTTCATTTAAGGGCATTTTTGTCTTCGAACGTGCGCCTATAAATATGTGAAGGGGTTGTGTTGGATAGCTATCCTTGGAGGTGTTGCTACTCTCATTTTGTTATTGTGAGAGGCGGCTAGGGTTAGAGGAGAGAGGGCTCTTGTTCTTGAGTTTTTTTTTGCCATCCGAGCTTTGTTGTTGCGAGGAGTGTCTTGTAACCTGACACCGTGTGCTACACAATCCTTCATCTTGCTGAATCCAAGGATCAATTTCGCGCTCACCTTCCATCCTGCGATTTTGTTCTTTGCGTTGTGTGTTTTCCCCTCTTTTGTTCTTCATGAGATTTCTTGTTTCGAGGGAAGATTTGCAAATCCGTTTGAACCATCTTGTAGTGCTTCGTGAGAGACATCTTTTCACCCAAAGGTTTACTCTAATTCCTCACGAAGACACAGATCGAGCAGTTTTTGTTTTGGATCTCGGGTTGCCAGTTCTTCACCGTTTTTTTCGATTCACCGATTTTGAGTTAGGTTCGAGCCATGATCTCTTAGGAGTAGCTCACTAACATCCTTGTGACCCCTCACACGAAATTTGAGCCTTAGAGCTTTTGATTTGAGGGAGATTTAGTTGAATCGGCGGAAGCACAACTCTTCTCAAGCGGACTCGGTGGCTCTATCTGCGTTCCCTCGAGGAAGTCTGTAACCCCTCAAGGAGTCCCTTTCTGAGATAGAACAGATCTTTTCTGGACACTCCTCGAGTGCTTTTTTGAGACACCCCTCGAGTGCCTTTTTTAGACACCCCTCGAGTGCTTTTTCAGACACCCTTCGAGAGCTTCCTCAGGCACCCCTCTAGCACCCTCAGGCACCCCTCGAGAGGTACCCCTCGAGCACCCCTCGAGCTCTCCTCGGGACCCTCGATTATTGAGGTTATTTGAGCGAACGAGGCATCTCTTGAGCTCCCCTCAGGACCCTCGATTACGGAGACTCCCGAGCGAACGAGGCTCTGCTTGCACTACTACGGAACTTCATTTCCGCAGCGGGCGTTTCTGATTTACCGCAGCGGGCAACTGTGTCCGCTGCAGGTGCCACGCCACGGTAAATGGCGACAGCACCGCAGCGGGCGCAGGACCCGCTGCTGTAAATCGTTTGTACCGCAGCGGGCGCGTTAGGATGCCCGCTGCGGTAAATAATTTCGGAAAAACAAAAAAAAGCCCGTATGGGCTTGGATCTGGGCCTGGACATCGCCGCCGCCACCAAAACCCTAGCGCCGCTAGGGGCACCCGCTGGTCAAATCCATTCGCTGCCGCCGGCCGCCCGCACCGCCGCTCGCCGGATCCGCACCGCCGTCGCGTCCATTCGCTGGAGGCGGCCGCCCGCTCGCCGGATCCGCCCGCTGCTGGCCCAATTCGGCCGCCACGAGCACGGATCCGGATCTGATGGAGGGAGGGAGGGAGCACCTGCACTGGTGAAGCCATTCGCCGCTGTTGAAGCCGCCCGACGAGGGAGGGAGCCACCGCCGGCCTCACCACCGCCGGATCTAATGGAGGAAGGGAGGGAGCCGCCCGCCGGATCTGATGGAGGGAGGGAGGGAGCCACCGCCGCCCACCGGATTCGATGGAAGGAAGGAGCCACCACGGGCCTCGTTCGCCCCACCACGACTGGAAGAGTGGAGGCCGGGTCCCGGCGCCGTCTTGTGGCCGCCTCGGGGTCACCCGTGTGCCCCGCCGCCGCGACAGGAGGAGTGGAGGCCTGGGTCACCCGCGGGTGCTGGGGCTGCTCGAGGAGGCAAGGGAGGACGCGCACCAGGGCGCCACCGTCGTCCTGTGCGCCGTCGAGGAGCCCCGCGGCCGAATCCGCTGTCGAGGGAGGGAGGGACCACCGCCGTCGAGGGAGGGAGGGAGCCACCGTGGCTCGAGCCCTTGGAGAGAGGGGAGGAAGAAGGGAGGTGGTGTGCCGGTGAAAGGTCCTTGTTTGGTTTTGGTAATTGAGTGACAACTTAGGTGGACTAATATGTGTTTAAAGTGAATTACACAGGTGATTAGTCCACAGGTGATCATGTGTGAGCAACATATGCCATAGAGGAGAAATGGCTTGGAGGATGTTGCAATGCTCATGCATGAAGATGAAGAAGGAGCTTAATGCACATGAAACATAACATGTGATCATGTGGCTAAGATGGTGAAGATCAAGGCAAGACTTGGCTTGATGGACCGGTCGCGAAGGTGAAGGGCAAGTTGAGGCTTTGAAGCTGTTGGTACCGAGTGTCGGGAGGCTTAAGCAAGACTTGGCGCCGAAGGACCGAAGCGATGGTGAAGAGCAAGTGATGTCAAGATCGATGGACCATGGAGGCCATGTGATGATATGAAGTGGATCATATCATTTGAAGATAGGTTGGTGCATGTGTTGCATCAACACCAAAGGAGATGGAATGGAATGCGCAAGGCAAAGGTATATTTGTAGGGCATTTCATTTCACCGGTCATAGGTGTGTAGAGAAGATTATGACCGGGTTTAGGATAGATGGCCGTACTATTAAGAGGAGCAAACTTGTTTGCATATCGGTCATCTAGTGCCACTTGAGCGATCTAACTTTGCGATGTTACTAAGATCGAGTGGCGTGGTGAGAGCAAGTGAAAATCCTTTGAAAATTGTTTGTGAAAATGCTAACACACATGCACATGATGGTGTACACTTGTTGGTGTTAGCACATTTGCAAAGGAGAAGTTGTTGGAGTTGGTTTGGATCAACTCGGAGATGAAAATGGAGTTTTCTGTGTGTTGTCGGTGGTACCGACCCTGGGTTGTCGGTGGTACCGCCCATAGGTGCTGCGTGCAGCCTTCTCTGTAATGGGGCGTTTCTGGCCTGGCGGTGGTACCGCTATTACCTCGGTACTACCGCCGGCGGTGGTACCGACCGGATGGTCGGTGGTACCGTGGCCCTGAGGAGTTTCGCGAGGCTCTCTGTAGTTTCTGAAAAAGGCTTGCCGGTAGTACCGCCATTACCTCGGTACTACCGCCCACGGTGGTACCGACGCAAGGTCGGTAGTGGCTGGTTTTTCGCGAGGCTCTCTGTTGTTTTGAAAAATGGCTTGTCGGTAGTACCGCCATTACCTCGGTACTACCGCCCGCGGTGGTACCGACGCAAGGTCGGTAGTGGCTGGTTTTTCGCAGAGCTCTCTGGTCGCGGCGATTTTTGGCCTGGCGGTAGTACCGCCATTACCTCGGTACTACCGGGCCCGGAGGAACCGACCAAGGGTCGGTGCCTCGCCGTAATCAGCGGAAAGTGGGAAAACGGCTAGTTTGACTCTGTCGGTGGTACCGCCCAGGAGGGGTCGGTACTACCGACCAAGCGCAGAAAGGTAGGGTTCGGGCCGCCGCCGCCCCTTCCCTATATATAGTCGTTGTGGCCGGCCCTAGGTTGATGTTGGAGCACTCCAAAGCCTAGGTGGCTTGTGTGGATGTGCTTGGGAGCCTTCTAACTCGCTTGTGCTTGCTAGCGCGCGAATCTATTGCGAGTGAGCGATTCTAGTGCGTTGCTTTGAGAGATTGCATCGAGTGGCACTAGGTGTTCGAGTTGCAAGCCGGTGGTGCTTATTACTCTTGGAGGTTGCCACCTCCTAGACGGCTTGGTGATCGAGTCTCCGTCGTGAAGCCCGCGTGAAGATTGTGCGTGGCTCCGGAGAAAGCTTTGTGAGGGGTATTGTACCTTCCCCGTGGGAGATCACGAAAGGTAACTCTAGTGGATTGCTCGTAGCTTGTGGATCCCCATCTTGTGTTGGTTGTGCGGCACCCTATTGAGGGTTAGGCGTGTGATGCCTATTAGCGCGTGAACCTCCAAGTGGGTGTATCGCTACAACGGGGAGTAGCTTGGTGGCAACCAAGTGAACCTCGGGGAAAAATCACCGTGTCAACATTGTCTACTCTTCTCGGTGGTTTGCAATCTCCTTACACAAGCTTGTATTTACTTTCATACATATTGTGCTTGTGTAGCTATCTTGCTTGTGTAGCATAGAGTTGATCCCATGAGTGACTAGTTGACTTGTAGTCTTGCTAGTCACATTGCTTAGTTTGTGTAGCTAAGTTGAGCTCTCTAATTTGGCTTGTGTAGCCTTGTTATTGAGCATTGCTAGTGAGCTTAGGAGCTTTGTGCTTTGCTTACTAGATTGTGTAGGAGCTCCCCCGTGCTTGAAGTATTAGTTGCTTAGGTTTGTGTGACCTTGCATCTAAAATTGGTTAGGTGAGCTCTAGCTAGCCTGGCACCTTATTTGCTTTGTTTAGGATCTTTTATAAGGTGTCATAGAGTATAGGTAGAGGGGTGTAGTCTTGGCTAGACCGATAGTTTTAATTCCGCATTTGTTTCGGTTAGCCGCTCCGATTAAGTTTAAGTTTTAAAAAGGACTATTCACCCCCCCTCTAGTCCGCCATCTCGACCCTTCAGCCGGTTGTGCGGTGGAGTGAAGGGCTGTGCAGTGGAGTGGGCGCCCTGTGGTTGTGCGGCTGTGCGGTGGAGTCTGAGCAGCAAACCCTAATTTCTATATATATAGGTCCTTTCGGAATTGGGCTTGGTGGGCTTTAGCTGGGCTCAATATTTTCCGTGACGGGCAACAAAGGACGCCCGCTGCGGTAAATACCCTATTTACCGCAGCGGACGCCTTAAGTTGCTCGCTGCGGTAAATCGATTTACCGCAGCGCGCAAAAAAGCCTGTCACGGTAAATAAAAGATGCCCGCTACGGTAAATCCCATGATTTACCGCAGCGGGCATCTTAAGTGCCCGCCACGGAGGCCCAAAGTGAGACGCTGCGGTTAATCATTTGTGGCGTAGTGTTGGACCCTCGATTACAGAGATTTCCGAGCGATCAAGGCTCTGCTCGGACCCTCGATTACGGAGACTCCCGAGCGAACGAGGCTTTGCTCAGACCCTCGATTACGGAGATTTCCAAGCGAACGAGGTTCTGCTTGGACCCTCGATTTCGGAGTTTTCCGTGCGAATGAGGCCAGCCTCGAGGAGCTTTGGGGGTTTGGTTTTGAAGTTGTTCTATCGACTTGGTGATCCGGCTTTTGTGTGAGCTTTCTTGTGGTGTCCCGCTGTGTTGCTAGGGAACATCCACCCAATCATTTGGGTCGTGGACATCGCGTACGTTGGATTTGCTTTTGGGGTGATTTTCTGGGACAAGGGCCATTGTTTCACGAGTTGAAATTTGAGGCTCCCAACATCAAGCCGTACCGATATGACACGGTGAATCTTTTTCTCGGCCCAAGCATAGCCCGTGGCACACAGTCACAGGCACGCCTTCAGGTCATGCTGGTTCAAGCACGATCCTCAAAATATCTCTGATAAATTTCTTGTTTTCATGATGTGAAAACATATATTTTATGTTTAGTATTTTCAAAAAAAGTTTAAATAATTTTCACAATATTCAAGAATTAGATGAGAAATGGTATAGTCAATGCTAGAAATTATATAGTAGAGTTGTAGATATATCTATTTGCCATTTTTGTGTCGTGTTGGCCCAAGAAGGGCTCAAAGTGTGGGTCGGGCCATGTAGCCCATCGTGCCAAGATCCTAGACATAGCATGACCCTCATATTACCCAAATTATTTCAAACCATGGCGTGTCAAATTATGATGCCACGACCCAACCCGCAAATGACACGCAGTCCATGCCCCAACTCTAATCTCGGATGTTGACATGATCTATACAAAAGTTATAGTTGTCAATAGAATCTTTGAAAAGTTTGAACTAAGCCACCTAGAAGTCCTAGTTGGACATAACTGGAGGTTGTCGCTAGCACATAGTTTACAAATTAGGTTTTAATTACTTGCAACGACACGTCAACACAAAAAGGTACGTGTAGATGACCGCACTATACTACCCTGTGGTCTAATGTTGGAGGTAGCCCTCACATATGATGTACTCATATATGTGGGGTAGTTGAATTTATTTTATGCAACATCGCACCTACGCTCAGGTAAGTGTGAGTTGTGAGAGAATGACCAAACAAACGTTGGTCTAGGGAAGTACTAGCTTGGTACTGGAACTTGTACTTGGTAAGCACATGGTTTGTTGAAAACTTTTTAATGTAAAATTGTTTGGAGTCCTAAATATGTAAAATATTATAGATTTTAAAATTTAAAATATAGATTTTTTAAATAATCTTAAATGTTCATGTAGTTAATACCAAAGTTGTATTGGTCAACCTGAGCTACATATTTGGTATTTGATAAGTTTTTTTAAAAATCATCTAGCATTTCAAATATATGTTTAAAAGTCACATGTTCTGAGACTCATTTTTTTTTGATTTTTTCAAACTATTTCTGGTGAAGATACATCCTATACCAAAGTTGTAGAGATTTAAAACTTTGTAATTACAAGTTTTTTCATTTGACTTCATTTAATATTACAAAATATTAATAGAAAAGAATAACATATTATATATAGACAATAATGAGTATGGGGTGCAGTGGTGGAGACATTGTGCTTGTTAAGCATGAGGTTGTGAGTTTGATTTTGCAAAGTTACAAGTTTTTTTGTTTTTAGGTTTTTTTAAGAACATTAACCGAGGAAGCCACCTTATAGATGTTCACCTCTGTTAATCGATTAACCAAGACGGTTTATAAACGTTCACCTTTGTCAATCGGTTAACGAGACAGATGGAATACTCGTCTGGATTAGTTAAAAATGCTCGTCTCGAAAAAGATTTCTATAGTAGTGGTAGGGGGCTGCCTGGGCATTTATGGAGGCAGTGCCTAAATATGTTCGGATGAGAAAGGTCATCTTCTAAAATTAATTTTTAGTCGCTTTTAATGTCCTAGGTCTAAAACTCACTGAAACTAAATATAAAAGTCTGTTCTCTACTAGAGAATCGTTCAATTAAAATATAGATACATATGTATATGTACAAATTGTTCATATAAATCAACGTATCAACCACGACCCACATTTAGTTTCATAGGGATATATAAGATCACAAATTGCTACTTCATGCGCGATCAGCATGTGCACGAGAAATCGGTCTTTGTGGAACGTCCACTCATCACCATCTCACAATGCAGTTATTTATGGACTTTGCTGTGGTACCTCCAAATAACTGTGAGCCCTCTATTTATTTTGATTGGATGGTCACGATCACATGTTACCTCCTAGGAGGTAATAGATCAAATGTATATTTATTTATTTTATAAATAGGATAAATAAGGAAAGTTTTAGATATAAAAAAAATTCTAAATTTGATTGATGTGTGCATGATCTAACTGATATAAGAATTTTTTTTAATCGGCTAGCTATACATGGTTAGTTTGTGGACGTCATAAGTATTTGTATTGATCAAGTTTGAATTTATTTGACTCCCCAACGTCATAGGAAATTGCTCTCTGTGATAGACGACTATGGATACATTGAATATGTGTAAAATTGAATTCGGATAACACGATTTATTCAGTTTTAATTCAAATTCGTACTAATATTATCATTGCAATGGGCCCAAGTTCATTGATTTGGATAGCACGATTTTTTTATGAGGCGACGTGATTAGGGGAATGGGGATTGACGTTTCCCTTCCGTCATTAGGAGCATGCAGGATTTGCCGTTCCGTAATTAGGGGGGTGCGGAGGAAGTTTATTTTGTTTCTCTATATTTATAATTTATTAAAAGTAATTCATAAAATCTAAAAAATGAACGGCTTAGATTTATTTGGGATATTACCTCCTTGTAGGTAAATAAAGATGTACCTTAGCATTGCCCGTTATTTATTTTTTCAAACATTCTCTTCTGTTCATATATAATTCGTGGAAATCCATGGTGGTGAGTGGAGGAGTTGATCTTGGCTTGGACATACATAGACGATGCTTATCAAGCGCTTATGGTTCGGCCACCGTCGACGTAGATGACCTGACCGGTGACGTAGGAGGCCGCCGGCATACACAGAAACGACACCACCGACGCCACCTCCGCCGGCTCCCCGATGCGACGCAGTGGGACCCGCTGAGCTTCGTGCTCCATGGCCTCCGAGTCTACTGCCTGCCAAACTCAAAGACAGCAGATCGATTACAAATAGGGATTCTGATGTGTGGAGCTGGTCGAGCTCGAGCTCGATCTCTATCTCATGGACGGTACACAAAATATAGCAAGGAAAGAAAAGAGAAACAGTGAAATGGATGGTAAAAAAAATGTGCGAGGACGACGTGATCGATCCATGTTGTCCGTCTCACGTGGATATATGTACGCTTTTAGCCATGTCCGTCATGACCATCCCTGGTGCGACGCAGTTCACACGAATCTTATCGCCGGCCCACTCAGTAGCTAGGCTCCTTGTGAGCTGGTTGATCCCACCTGCGCGGCACGCAATAAAATTATTCGCCAATAACAAGAAATATTCCCGGAGGTTTGTTGTGGTACACCCAAATAATTATGAGTTGTTCATTTAATTAGATCGGATGGTTATAAACATCTATTACTTCATAGGAGGTAATATGTGGAATATATATTTATTTAGTTTTTAATTTAGGAAAAAACAAGACAGATGAGGAAAGTTTTAGATACAAAGATCTGTTTTTAGATATAATTGATACATACATGATCTATTGGATTGAAAAATCTTTTTGTTAACATAATCAATCTATTTTTTCTACGCAACTAACCCGTGAGTCCGTGACACACACGTACTATGTGCCTAAATGAACGTGAAATTTATGTGCGTGTGTGCCCAAAATTTGTTCATCAACCTATATAAAAATTTACACGGTCTCTTTGCGTTCTCAATAAACGTACGTGACAACTACGTGTTTTATTTGAAGTCCCTCTTAAAGTTATAATATACTGTAGTAACGATTTTATGGCTCGATTAACAGGTTGTATGTGACAATATTTTTAACTCAATAAAATATGTTAGCTATTGTATGTACGATGATGAACTTGCTAAATTCTTATATGACACGCACAACATGCATGGATCCGCCGTCCCGCACGTCCCAACTGTGCAATTAACAAGGAAAGCCCCGAATGACCGGCCGCAGCTTGTCTTTCCCGTGCACAAGGGGGATTTGAAAAATATCATTTTCCCTTTTTCTTTTCTTAAGATAATTATTTTTTTAAAAAAAATGAATGGTTGAGATTTATTTGAGATATTACTTCTTAGAAAGTAAAAAGGGTACCACAGCATTGCCCATATTCCCGTTTATGCATTATTGTAATGTACTGTCGCTATTTCATTATATATATATAAGGGTACAAGCAAATATGTGTATGTGTTACAACGGAAAGTAAAGCATATGAAGTCAAACTATGGCTTGAAAGTTTATCTAACAATTATTATTTCCTGCGGTCAAAATTTATCTTGGAGTCAGATTTGTACCATACTGGCATCTCAACACATTTGGGCATGGGGCATTTATCTAATAATCATGTTACGTATTATAATTTTTTTGGAGTTGGACTCAACACTGTGCCTATAATCGTATCATGTTTCCAATCTATCTTGGAATCGGATTCCTGGACGTGCTTTTTTGTTTATAAAACTGGGATACGCGCTCTTGGAATTGGATTCACTACGGGAAAATCAATCTTTGCCGAGTGCCTGTGGCTTTGCCGAGTGCCAAATTTCGGGCACTGGGCAAAGAGCCTCTTTGCCGAGTGCCGGCCACGTGACACTCGGCAAAGCGCAAACACAAGGCAAAGCATGTGGCCCCGAATTGTGCCATGTGGGCAGTTCTTTGTCGAGTGCCACGTGGCTGGCACTCGGCAAAGAGGTTCCTTTGCCGAGTGTCAGCCACGTGGCACTCGGCAAAGAATGTGGCCCGAACTGTGCCACGTGGTCGGGTCTTTGCCGAGTGCCACGTGGCTGGCACTCGGCAAAGAGGTGCCTTTGCCGAGTGCCAGCCACGTGACACTCGACAAAGAGCTTTTTGCCTAGTGTTTTTTTGACACTCGGCAAAACCAGTTTTTAAATTACATTTTGAAGCAGTAAATTAATCCAAATGAAAAAGTTTTTAACTACAAAGTTGGTTAACTTATCAAGATGAACAATTTTTGTTTTGGTGATTTTTTCATTTGACAAACTTAAAATAAATTCGTTCACAAATCTTATATATCTCTCCGGTTGTTTACAAGAGTGATATATAATGTTTGTGAATAATATTAGAACCACAATGTCGGATGCACAAATAGTCAAACAACCAAAATAAACTTTGTAGATCTTGACAAGTCATGAAAGTTTGTAGTTGATAACTTTTTAATTTGAAGTCATCTAGTTATGCAAAACTGCGTCGAATTTGAAAATTTTAAAATTCAAATTTTTCAAAATACCTCAGATGGAGAAATGACCAAAATGAAAGTTGTAGATCTCGAAAAACTTTTTGATTTGAAATCATCTTGTCAACGAAAACTACGTTTCAAATTGTAAAATTTAAAATTCAAATTTTTATAAACGACCTCAGATGGAAAAACTACCAAAATAAAAGTTGTAGATCTTGAAAAGTTAGAAAACTTTGTAGTTTACAACTTTTTGATTTGAATTCGTTTAGGGCCTCAAATAAGCAAGTTACACATGGTTTAGTATAATATATGGGTAATCGAAACGGAGATGGAACGTATATGAGTGTGTAGTGCAGTGGTAGAGGAGGCTCCGCGCGAACGAGATGTTGTGAGTTTGAATCCTGCTGACTGCGTGAGAGAAAATTGCGTGACAAATAGTAGAACTTGCGATTTCGAGGGCGACAAGTGAGTGCTGCCCAGTGGGCTCCTCCTCCAATTAAATAAAATTTTTTTCCTATTTTTTCGGGGTTTTTTATTTTTTTTCTTTGCCGAGTGCCAAATATGTCAGCACTCGGCAAAGCCTTCGCCGAGTGCCCGATATTTGGCACTCGGCAAAGAACCCTTTGCCGTGAAATTCTTCGCCGAGTGCAAAAGGCTCTTTGCCGAGTGCTGCCAGCACTTGGCAAAGAGCGATTCTGCTGTAGTGATTCCTGGACGTGCCTTTTTGTTTATATAAAACTGGGATGCGCTTTTGGAATTGGTTTCCTGGACGTGCTTTTTTGTTTATAAAACTGGCATACGCTCTTGGAATTGGATTCCTGGACGTGCCTTTTTGTTTATAAAACTGGTATACGCCTTTTGGAATTGGTTTCGTGGACGTGCTTTTTTGTTTATAAAACTGGGATACGCGCGAAGTGCCTGCGTTGTTCTAACTTGTATAGGGATACAAACTTGGAGACTTATTATCCAATTTTATTTATTTAAACGTGGATTGATCAACTCTGGAACCATATTTTTATTTATTTATTTATTAAAAAACTTCTTTTACAAAATTTAAATTTCAAATTTAGAAATTTGAAAAGTAGTTTTCGTTAATAAGATGATTTCAAATAAATAAACATGGATCGATCAACTTCAATCATGTTTTTATTTACTTAAGCCTTCTGTTACATGGATAGGAACCTACGTAATAATAAACATAAACATATCATACCCATGAAATTCTACACAAACACGTTTATATCTTGCTTGCATGTATGAGTACAACATGAACATGCATGCAATAGTATGACAAGGACATGTAGTTAGTTGATGTTGTTGCTAGGCCTAGATACCATACGTGTTTTAGAAGGAAATTGATTTATTTGACTGTGCATAATAAGAGTACCCGCTCCTGAGGCAATATATATCAGACCAAATAAGAGTGTGTTCCAATCAAACTCAATATATATTGGAATCGGACTATGTATCATCGTTAGACGCGTATTGTTCTAACGCATATGAGCATAGGTCATGAGGCCGGGTCACATATATGACTCAATAAACTTCGCATCACCCTAAACAAGAGCTATTCTAACTGGTTTGAGCAGATGGAAGAAACGTGCCAAAAAATGGATGGACAGAAAGGTTAAAATTTTGTCTCTTTATTATTAGGTATAGGTATAGTTATATAGATATAGATATAAATTCAGCAGAATTTTTGTGAGGAGATATGACATCTTTTGCACATATATAAATATAGAATATCCAAGCAAGCAATCTAAGAGCCTCTTTATACATCCTTTCCTTTTGGCAGAAAAATGAACTCCGATCAAGTAGTTAGATGTCCAAATAATACCATCCTCGATCTATTCCTAATTTCTTGTTTGCCAAAAAGGGAGAGCGAATTTAGCTCACTAGCTAGAGTGCAGAGAAGATGTAGAGAGATCGTTAGAGCGTGGAGAAGGACATAATAATTTTAAAGACCAAATTTTGTTTTAAAATAAACCTCCAAGTAAGGATTTTATAGAGTGTGTTTAAGCAAGACCGTTGATAAATGCTACTACGTACCTTTAGCAGTGCTGTAAAGCACGAGCCCTGGAAATCCGAGGCAGCCTGCGGCGGAGGAGATGTGGACGACGCTTCCGCCGGCGGCGGCGGAGGCGTTGACGAGCAGCGGGTGCGCGAGCTGGCTGAGGTGGAAGCACGACTCCAGGTTGGTCGCCATGATCCGCGAGTAGTCCTCGCCGGTGCACTCCGTCGCCGGCTTGACGATCCCTTGCGCCGCATTGTTGACCTGCCGATATATGCCACATATGCACATCTCGCCGCCATGTCATGTCACAGTCCAGTCGAGACAAGGCAGGCCTGCGATTCATTATTCATTGGCACAGCAATAATTCGCTTCTGATGCGCGCTTACGAGGATGTCGAGCTTGCCGGCGAAGACGTCCTTGACGGTGTCCATGAGCGCCTCTCTGTCGGCGCGCACGGCGACGTCGCAGACGGAGACGGTGACCTGCGGCAGGCCCTTCTCCTCCGCCCACCGCCGTCGGCACTCCTCCAGCTCCGCGGCGTTGCGGGAGCACGTGTGCACGCGGGCGCCCAACGCCGCCAGCTCCTCCACGATGGCGTGCCCGATCCCCTTGCTCCCGCCGGTGACCAGCGCCGTCGCGCCGGCCAGGCTCCACCGCTCGTTGGCCTTGGCTGTCGTCGCTGCTGCCATCCCGGCCCGGCCCTCTCGATCTGTTATCAAACTATTAGCTTTATTTATAGGCGGGTTACTAAATCTAGCACATACAGTATATATTTAGACTGCAAGTACCTAGGCCTTGTTTAGTTTGACAAAAAATTCTATAACACTTTTGTTGTTATTTGACAAACTTTATCTAAACATGGACTAACTAGATTTAAAAGATTCATCTCGACATTTACAGATAAACTGTGTAATTAGTTATTTTTTACCTATATTTAATATTTCATGTATTCGTCCGAAGATTTAATGTGACGAGGAATCTTAAAAGATTTTGGAACTATACGTGGCCTAAGGAAGAGACGTTCCAAATATTGCAAGATAGAGTTGTAATCATTAAGTTTGATGTGACAGTCCGTTGTGAGGTTTTTACACGCTGTTTGTCCCCTAAAATTTAGTGTCCACTAAAGTTTAGTGCTCTCTGAAGTTTAGTGACTATGTTTGATTATATAGTGACTAAAGACCACTAAAGTTTAGTCACTTTTAACTATCTTTTTATGACTAAAGACCCCTCAATTTTAGTGGTCCCTAAACTTTAGTGAGATGTTTGATATTTTAGGGACTAATTTTAGTGACTCCTAACCAAACACCCCCTAAGTCCGGTAGTCCACAGAGACACGCCAGCAAAGCTGCACCACGTATTGCCGCCATCCTTAAATTCCAAAAAAAATAACTTTAATTAATTGCATATAAAAGTTATTAGTATCTATAGTACACTATGACTATTATTATTAGATACACGTGTTGCTGACATCTTTTACAAATATATAGTTATACTTGCGGCTATGAAAATAAAAAACAATAGTTATTATTTAAAGAGGAAGGGTGTAGACGCTGCCTAGCCTATCAATTGGGTCAGTCAGTTCGTGAAATATTTAGCGAAATGTTATTGTAGCACTTTCATTATTATTTGACAAACTTTATCCAAACATGACCTAATTAGACTCAAAAGATTTGTCTTGACATAAACAGACCAAAAGTACAATTAGTTATTTTTTTACCTATATTTAATGCTTCATGCATGCGTGTAAAGATTCGATATGACAGATCTGCGCAATATTTTTGAGATGTTTTCATGAACTGAACGTGGCGGATACGAAAGTCAGTGTGTTCATCTTATCCGATACGAAAGTCTCTCATCGATCAGTGTCTTCGTCTTATCCGACGCGAGACCTATCATCTTCCATGTTCAAAATATCAGTCTTGGCCCACGGAGTGTGTTTGGAACCAATAAATTTCGATAATAAAATAGAAATTTCACAGAAAAAACACATGAATGTGCAATTTTAAATTTTCCATATTAATGCAAACAGACCTGATGAGTGGTCTGGTTCCTGATTTCCTTTGAATGATTAGGTATACAAGTCGTTGGTTTCACTTCAAGTTCGCCACCCCACGAGAGCAGAATATAGTGCAGAGGAGCTGCATCTGCAGCGCACAGCGGCCTGGTCCAGCAGCGCCGGTGTGGCCCAATACAAGAGGCAGCCCATCAGTTTTTTTTTTAAAAAAAAAACAAGCCTTGATGCGCCCGTGGGCTGTGGCTGGCCATCACCCGTACTTTGGTCCACGGCCGTCTCAAATTTTAGAGGTCGTTAGACAAATAGGATGGCAAGAGCCCAACAAACGCATTTTTTCTAGACCTAGTAAGTGAATACTTTCAGACAGCATCTAACATGGAAAATAAATATAAATTAAAGATTTAGAACAGTCCATCACCATAATAAATTAAAAATAAACAAGTAAAAGATAATTAATACAAGGAAAACAAATAAACAAATAAGATACACCTACCAAAGCCTAATTAACCAATGCCTAAACAAGCGGTTCCCAGTCAAGTCCACCTACAACCCTAAGATCCTGTTTGGTTGAGCTGTGACGGTAGGAACAAGCTGTTGTGGCCGTGAGCTATGGAAAAGCTGTTGTGGGCTGTGAGCTGTGGAAAAGCTGAAAGCTATTTCGTTAAACAAGTATAAAGTATATCTTTTAGTTTTGTTTTTTAAAATAATTATAAAAACATTTTTTATTTCACCTATTTTTGAAAAACTGAAAGCCAAAAGCAGGGTCAAAGCAACTTTAAAAAATGTACTACGAAAAAGTTTCTGCTTCTGCAAAAGCCACCTCCAGCAGCACCCCTTTGCTTGGGCTTTTAGCTCCAAACAGGGCCTAAGAAAAATACAAGTAAGCTATATGAGCATCGGGTCCTATGAAAATGTGGAGTGTTTACTTGAGAAATACTCCTCCCATCTGGAAACGAGAATCATATTTAACTAGAGTAAATATATACAAATGAGAATTTTAACATTTATTTTTTTATAATATGTAATTAGTTGTCAGAACATCAATATCATCTAAGAGACTGAGAGACATCACTTTGAATGCAAAATCTATTGATGCAAGATTTGTGCTCTAAATTTGCATATAGTTAACCTAATTGTTGCTTAAAATATTTAAGGGTTTGACCTTTTTCCATTAAAATATTATTACTTCTCATTTCTAGACGGAGGAAGTAAGATTTACCATCGGAGTCATTGGAACACATGATACGTATCATTGATAAAGCTCTAAACGTCTCATAATGTATGGGTTAGATCAGTACACATTTAGAAACAATATGAAGTTTGATTCTTAGATATATAATTTGATATGCATAACATGAGTGCTAAATAAAAATCTCCAAACCGCAAGTCATGCAAGAAATAGAACAAGCTGAACATATCTGGTTATAACCCACGTCTATACTTAGCAGTAATAAAAATATATACTCCCTCCATATCGCTTTTAGGCAGGGGCGGAGCTTTGTGGCGTCGAAACTGGGCTCTTGCCCCTGCTTGCCTGCGAGAAACCATGAAGACCATCAGACAAAGTCTGTCACACTGCAGTCTAGTATTTGTTACGATGCCTACTAGCTTCTTGTAATTAATTTTCTGTGTAAAATCATACTAGTATGTACTCCTATAAAATACTAGGCTGCATAGATTAGTAAGCCAACTAGGGGATTTGCCCCTTTTGATATTCAGTCACCCTCTCCGTCGCTGCTTTTAGGTGTCGTCTAGGACAACGCGCGATACAGTCTCTAAAGTATAACTTTGACTACTTATTTCTTTAAAAATATTTATTGTAAAGTGGTATATGTATATTTTTATGAAAGTACTCTTTTAAAACAAATTTATTTATATAATTTTTATATCTCTAAACTCAACAATTTAAAAGTTATTCATGATTTATATTCTCAATGTTCGACCTAAACCTTATCCAAAACGACGTCTATTTCCTATATAGAAGGAGTACCAAACATCGATTTGGCATGCTTTCTGTGACATTCCTGACCCAAACCGAAATGGATGATCCTGGGATGTAGAACTCGAGTCCGTATCACCTCGTTCCCCATGACTATTGTCTTCCAACAATGCTCTGATCCACCATGGTAGCAAGCTTAGGTGGTGTGACGTGTCGAGGTCAGGCGTGTAACATTCCAAATTTTGCATTATTTGAAATAGGCAATATAATTTAATTTATGCATTTCTTGTGTTGCATAAAACCTAGATAACAAATAATATTTACAAAAGTTAAAATAAATTGTTGGGGAAAGGTACCCTCGACAGTGAAGTCACGCGAGCTGGCATGGAGAAACAACCCTCGCGCTTTCAGCGATCTTCGGGAAAACCTTCGCCGTTAACTCGACCCTCGGGTCATTTTCTAACCTTCGCGTGCAGGAAACACGGGACTTAACGGACAGCGAGCGGATGCAGGCCTTCGCCACAGTAGCGACGACTCCACAAACACGGGGCTGACTCCCGCGTTCCTGCGAGGGGATGTGCGGGTCGGACGGCGGCGGCCAGGGGGAAGAAGGAGTTAGGGTTTTCGCACTATCTGTGTTTGTACGATTCTGCCCTTTCGTTGTACAGCTCCATGGAATCTTTTTTGTACCCTTGTATAAATTGGACAGTGTCCCTTGGTATTCCCTATAAATACCAAGGGATGAACAGTGAAAAGCAGGGAGGACTTTTTGGAGAGAAAGAAAGCAACATCGTCTTTTAATTAATTTACACCTTCGCCCTTCGTTTGACAGTTGGCCTCCCTCGCCATACCCCTGTACGCGTGCGGGGGTTGTGCAGGCGTAATTCCAACAGTTTGGCGTCGTCCGTGGGGATCGTTACGGCAAATTACACCTTTGCGTGATGGCTGGAACTAGGACGACAATCTCGGGTAGAGACCGTCGCACAACCAATGAAGTCGCCGCGACGGTTCAAGCTATAGAAGAGAAGAGAACGTAGAACCTTCGGGAGCAGAAGAAGTTAACCCAGAGACTGAGATCTCGGGCCCACACACTCGGCCGACATCACAGCAGCACCCGCACACCTCTGGAGAAGGTGGGGGGGGGGATGAAGAAGAGCTGGGCCTCGAGGCACTAGAGAGGTTACACACTGAGCTGCAAGAAAAGAAGAGACGTTTGGACCAGCTTGAAAGGCACAATCGTTTGCGCGCAATCTGGCAGAAAGCAGATGAGGCTAGGGAGCAGCTTCGCCGCATGGAAGAATCTTTAGCCGCTGCAGAAGCTGAAGCCGAGGGTTGGGTAGAGAGAGAAGTGCCCCCCCTCTACGAAGAGAATGTTGGTCCACGTGACGGCAGCATCCGCCAGGTACCACCACCACCGCCTCCACCACCAAACCCCTAGAATCCACCACCACCAAACCCTGAAAACCCACAACCATTTAATTACCTCTACCCAGAAAGACAACCTTTTCTCCGCAACCTTTATCCGGACGAGAGAGAGCCAGACTTCCGCAATCCGCGAAGGGCCCAACATCACCAGATGCCTTACGACCCAAAATCACCACTTTCACAAATACTACAAACCCAACCCTGGCCCTCCTCTTACAATCCACAGAACCTACCCCGTTACGACGAACTCTCAGACCCTCGACAATTCATAATGAGCTATGAAGCAGCGGTTGCTGCAGCGGGGGAGACGAATCAACAATGGCTAAGTCGTTTGTCATCATCCTTCGCGACATCGCACAAACTTGGTACAGCAACCTGCGCTCGGGAACCGTGGATTCATGGGCCAACCTTAGGGACAAACTCTGCACAAACTCAAAGGTATCTCAGCAGCCCCGTCAAATCCCATCGAGTTATTCAATTGCAAACAAGAAGAGCGCGAACCACTGCAGGACTACTAGCGAAGGTTCATCCAGATCAGAGCTCGAACCCCAGGGATATCCAACGAAGCTGTAATCCTTGCAGCTATTAGTGGCTTGCGACCAGGCCCCTGTTCCTCAAAATTTGCTAGGAGGCCGGCCAACACAATTGAGGAGCTACATGAAACAATGGAAAGATATTGTAGGGCGGATTTAGATTTCAGGGCGAAGTCAGACGCCCGCAGAGCACAACAAAAATCGCAGACGAGACCCCAAACAAGAGAAAGCAACCCTCGGCAAGACCAAGGCAACATTGGTGCAATAAACAGGGCAGGGGCAACCGATGATCAAAGAAGGGCCACTCAAAATTCAGACAACCGAACCCCGTAGGGGCTACCACCTCCGCCTGAACAAAGAAACCAACAGAGGGACCCTACAAAAATGTATTGTCATTTCTGCGGACCAGCGAAGGGTCACACCACCAAACAATGTGAGTGCTTCGCCAAAGTCAAAGAATACCAAGAATCCAAAAGAACCGCCTCGACAGAAAACAGAACTATCAACCATACCAGGAAACCAAATTTCCAACCCACCCACTCTACTTACCAATACACCCCAATCAATTATGGCTTACCTTCGCACCAACCCCTCTACACACATCCCCCCACTACAACCACACTCCATATCCACCATCAACCACCTTTCATCGACAAAACATGCCCTACACCGTTTCTTACCCAACCACCCCACAGAACCAAACACTCCAGCAAACAAACAATTCTCTACCACCACCACCCCCGATACCCGCATTACCAGCTCCTCAGCCTGTCAAAGCCGAGTCTCAAACTCAAACAACCATCAACAATCCAACCTCAACCTTCGGTGTAATCCTCGCCATCACCGGGGGCTCTAACGAAGACCACGACAACAAAAGGCAAAGAAAAGAACACACCAGAAGAGTGCACCACGTGGCTGTCGAAGAACCACACAAGTTTGGACGATGGTCCCACATCCCAATAACCTTCGATGCCAGTGACATGAAACTAAGGGACTACCCCCATACTGACGCCATGGTAATCGAAACCAATCTTGCAGGATGGACAGTTACCAAAATTCTGGTCGATATAGGGAGCTCCGCGGACATTTTGTTCGCCTCAACCTTCGACAACATGAAGCTTAACAGAAACCTCTTGCAACCTGCCGGCAATCCTCTGTACGGTTTCGGCGGTCAGCAAGTCAGAGCAATCGGAAAAGTCTCATTGCCCGTCACCTTCGGAGACCAAGTAAACTGTAGAACAGAACACATAACCTTCGATGTGGTCGACATGTTTTATCCTTACAATGCAATTTTTGGTCAAGGGGTCACCAATGTTTTCAATGCAATAATACATCCAGCCTACCTTTGTATGAAGCTTCCTGCTCCAAAGGGAATAGTTGCAGTCTATGGAGACCAAGACGTTGCAAGAGCTGCCGAAGGCACAGTAGCACCAGGACAGCACAATGTACACAACCTGTCAAAGCCTGAGATATCAAGCCCTATCAACGTAGAAAAAATCTTCAACGACCAAAAAAGAGCCTTACCACAAGAACAAAACAAAACAGTACAACTCTTTGACGGAAACGCAGAGAAGAAAGTAGTCATCTCAGCTCACCTTGATCCCCAATCAGAAAAAAACCTCATTTCCTTCCTCAAAGAGAATTCTGATACCTTCGCTTGGTCTGCCGAAGACCTCAAAGGGGTCAACAGATCGCTGATCGAACACAGTCTAAACATCAAAGAAGGGTATCGCCCAGTCAAGCAAAAGCTCCACAAAATGTCCGAAGAAAGAAAAGAAGCAGCAAGAGCAGAGGTAAAGAGACTCCTCGATGCGGGGGTCATCCGTCCAGTGAAGTATCCAACTTGGCTCTCAAATGTGGTCCTTGTCCAGAAAAAGAACAAAAAATGGAGAATGTGTGTAGATTTCACTTGTTTGAACAAAGTTTGCCCGAAGGATGACTTTCCTCTGCCAAATATAAGCACACTGGTAGACAGAGCATCTGGCTGTCAAATGCTTTCTCTCCTCGACTGTTTCTCGGGTTACCACCAAATCTGGATGAATGAGGACGACGAAGAAAAAACAAGCTTCATCACTCCCTCGGGTACATACTGTTTCCGATGAATGGCGGAGGGTCTGAGAAACGCAAGGTCTACCTTCGCTCGCATGACATCGGAGGTTTTCAAAGATGAACAAGCCATTTCGGCTTATGTAGACGACTTGATCGTACAAAGCGAACAAAAAGAAAATCACATATTAGACTTGACAAGAGTGTTCTCCAACCTTCGATCGGCTGGATTGAAGCTAAACCTCGAAAAATGCGTTTTCGGGGTCAGCGAAGGAAAGCTACTAGGATGCATTGTGTCAGCAAGGGGGATCGAGGCTAATCCAGAAAAAATAGATGCCATCCTCAATATGGAGCCACCAGCAAACAAGAAGGCAGCTCAGCGCTTGTCAGGGCGCTTAGCAGCTCTCAGCAGGTTCATCTCAAGATCAGCTGAACGAGGGTTACCTTTCTTCGAAACCCTGAGAAGCACTGCTCCATTCAAATGGGGACCTCGACAGCAAAAGGCCTTCGAAGACTTGAAAAAGTATCTCACCAACATGACCACCCTAACCGGCCCCAACATAGGGGACAAGCTACAGTTGTACATCGCGGCTTCGCCACACGCAGTCAGCGCAGTATTGATAAAGGAACTGCATGAAGGCAACAAAACCAAACAAGCCCCCATCTATTATGTTTCAGAGACCCTCGAGGGCCCCGAGCAACACTACTCCGAGCTCGAAAAAATAGCATATGCTGTTGTCATGGCATCAAGAAAGCTCAAACACTATTTTCAATCTCACGAAGTCCAAGTGCCCTCAACCTACCCCCTCGAAAATATTTTCAAGAACAACGAAGCTATTGGAAGAATAGCAAGATGGGCAGTCGAGCTAAATAGCTACGCCATAACCTTCATGGGAAGATCAGCAATCAAATCACAGGCCCTAGCAGACTTCATAGCTGATTGGACTCCGGACCCTTGCAAAGAAGGAGTCGAAGTAGACCCCTTTTGGACTGTGTACGTCGATGGGGCTTGGGGAGCAGCTGGAGCTAGAGCATCAGCAATCTTAACTTCGCCATCCGGTTCGAAGTTGCGTTACGCAACAAGACTAGACTTCAAATGCACAAACATTTCAGTCGAGTACGAAGCAGTAATCCTGGCACTCTCAAAGCTTCAGGCTTTATCAGTACGAAGAGCAGTAATCAACACCGATTCCCAAGTCATTGCAGGACACATTGAGAAAAATTACAAGGCAAAAGATACAGAGCTGCAAAAGTACTTACAACTAGTCCGAAGGTTAGAAATTTTTTTCTTGGGCATAACAACAAAGGCAATACCAAGGGTTGAGAATAGTGAAGCAGATGACCTAGCCAAAGCAGCAACACAACAGGCGCAGCTACCACCTGATGTCTTTTATGAAGTGGCAAAACAACCAGCTATCGAAGGTTTCGAGAAAGCAGCAAAGCACATTCATGCAATTCAAAGCGAAGATTGGAGAGCCCCAATCATGGCATTCATCAACGGGTTATACAAGCCCAACTCAAAGGAAGAGGAAAACAGACTGAGCCAAAGGGCCCGAGGGTACAAAATAGTTGACAACACTTTATTCAAAGCTTCCGAAACCTCCCCGTGGCTAAAGTGTGTGCCGCAAAACCAGGGAAAGGATTTACTAAAACTAATTCACGAAGGTATTTGCGGATCACACAACGGCCCAAGAGCGCTAGTGGGCAAAGTCTTCCGCCAAGGCTTCTTTTGGCCAATAGCATTACGCGATGCAGAAGAGCTAGTCAAGCAATGCCAAGGATGCCAACTAACAGCAAAAACACAAAACGCCCCAGGTGCCCCAACCACAATGATATGTCCAACATGACCTCTGCAAAGATGGGCAATGGATCTAGTTGGACCCTTACCAGCTGCTCTTGGAAACCTTTGCTACTCAGTCGTAGCTGTGGAATACTTCACAAAGTGGATTGAAACAAGACCACTAGCATCCATAACCTCGCAAGCCGTAAAAAAATTCTTCTGACAGCAGATAGTTTGTCGCTTTGGGGTCCCCAGACACCTAACCGTCGACAACGGCACCCAGTTCGACAGCGAGGTTTTCAAGGAATTCTGTGCTCAAATCGATACAATCTTATGCTTCGCCTCAGTCCGGCATCCACAGTCAAACGGCCTCGTCGAAAGAGCCAATGCCACCATCTTCCAAGCTATTTCCAAAAAACTGCACGGAAGGCCCAAAGGCAAATGGGCAGAAGAACTAATCTCGGTCACCTGGTCCTACAACATGTCAGAATGCAGAGCAACGAAGTTCACACCATTCAGGCTACTCTTCGGAGAAGAAGCAATGTTACCAGAAGAACTAAAACATGTCTCTCTCAGGTCGACCCTCGAACCAAACGAGCAAAGTCAGTTGACAGACAAAGATTTGCTCGAAGAAACAAGATGCATTGCAGTGCACAACCTTCGCAAGTATCAAGAAGAAACCAAAAGGTGGAGAGACAAGAAAGTAAAAATCAAAGATCTAAAGAGAGGCGATCTCGTTCTCGTACGGAAACAAAACGTCAATATGGCAGGAAAGTTCCAGCCAAAATGGACAGGGCCATACTTGATAATAGAATGCAATCGCCCAGGATCCTACCATCTCTCCGACAGCGAAGGAAAACGCCTGCCGCATACCTGGAATGTCGATGATCTTCGCAAGTATTACCCCTAGCGGAGCCTTAGCGAGCCCTCGCATCATGTAATTTGTTTTTCATCTTTTTTTTGTTTTTCTTTTTCAGTACCATGCTTTGTAACAAAAACAAAAGGAGCTGCACTCTTTTTCCTTACGAAGGGGCGTAAGGTTTTTTAATGAGGCAGCATCCAAAATTTTAATACAAGCAAAAATCCCCAAAAAAGAAACTCTAAAATTTTCTTTTTTCCATCGACATCGAAAAAAGCGACTCTTCATCCAGAGCGCTTACATCGATGAAAAATCTTCGAAGGTTGATTCGAAACACAAACATTTCGAAACAAACTTGCAATGCAAACTTCACCTCCACCTAAGATAAGGGGAGGCGCGAAGTCCAAAAAATCAAGAACCCTCGCAAAAACACGAGGGGCTTGCAATGCAAACTTCACCTCCACCTAAGATAGGGGGAGGCGCGAAGTCCCAAAAAATCAAGTACCCTCGCAAAAACGCGAGGGGCTTGCAATGCAAACTTCACCTCCACCTAAGATAGGGGGAGGCGCGAAGTCCCAAAAAATCAAGTACCCTCGCAAAAACGCGAAGGGCTTGCAATGCAAACTTCACCTCCACCTAAGATAAGGGGAGGCGCGAAGTCCCAAAAAATCAAGTACCCTCGCAAAAACGCGAGGGGCTTGCAATGCAAACTTCACCTCCACCTAAGATAGGGGGAGGCGCGAAGTCCCAAAAAATTAAGTACCCTCGCAAAAACGCCAGGGGCTTGCAATGCAAACTTCACCTCCACCTAAGATAGGGGGAAGCGCGAAGTCCCAAAAAATCAAGTACCCTCGCAAAAACGCCAGGGGCTTGCAATGCAAACTTCACCTCCACCTAAGATAAGGGGAGGCGCGAAGTCCCAAAAAAATCAAGTACCCTCGCAAAACGCCAGGGGCTTGCAATGCAAACTTCACCTCCACCTAAGATAGGGGGAGGTGCGAAGTCCCAAAAAATCAAGTACCCTCGCAAAAACGCCAGGGGCTTGCAATGCAAACTTCACCTCCACCTAAGATAAGAGGAGGCGCGAAGTCCTAAAAAATAAAGTACCCCCGCAAAAAACGCTAGGGGCTTGAAAATCAAACTTCACCTCCACCTAAGATAAGGGGAGGCGCGAAGTCCTAAAAAATCAAGTACCCCCGCAAAAAATGTCAGGGGCTTGAAAATCAAACTTCATCCCCAACAAAGGAAAGGGGAGGCGCGAAGTCCTAAAAAATCAAGTACCCCTGCAAAAAACGCCAGGGGCTTAAAAATCAAACTTCACCTCCACCTAAGATAAGGGGAGGCGCGAAGTCCTAAAAAATCAAGTACCCCCGCAAAAAACGCCAGGGGCTTGAAAATCAAACTTCATCCCAAACAAAGGAAAGGGGAGGCGCGAAGTCCTAAAAAAACAAATACCACCGCAAAAACGCCAGGGGCTACGACGTTATTTTCTCAAACTTTTCTCATAAGCGGTAAAAGGCGAGCCTCGCTGAAAAAGACAGGGGGTGTCGCTGTTTTCCTAAACAGCTCTCATAAGCGTTAAAAGGCGAGCCTCGCTGAAAAAGAAAGGGGGCGTCGCTGTTTTCCTAAACTACTTTCATACACGATAAAAGGCGAGCCTCGCTGAAAAAGACAGGGGGCGTTGTTGTTTTCCTAAACAACTCTCATAAGCGTTAAAAGGCGAGCCTCGCTGAAAAAGACAGGGGGCGTCGCTGTTTTCCTAAACTACTGTCATACACGATAAAAGGCGAGCCTCGCTGAAAAAAGACAGGGGGAGTCGCTGTTTTCCCAAACTATTGTCATGAGCGTTAAAAGGCGAGCCTCGCTGAAAAAAGACAGGGGGCATCGCTGTTTTCCCAAACTATTCCCATGAGCGTTAAAAGGCTAGCCTCGCTGAAAAAGACAGGGGGCGTCCAAATCTACTTTCTTCAAAACTCAAAAGCGAGCAACTCTAGCACAAAACAAACTTACGAAATCACATGAGTACAAATGCACAACAGTGCGGCACAAAATTTCCAAAAGTACCTACTTACAATCCATCCTCACTAATTACAATTGACATTACATCATCAGGACCTTCGTGGTTCCCTTCAAATTCTGTTTCTATCGGAACAATAGGCCCCCACAATAAAGGAGCCGCAGGAACAATCGGCAACTCCCCGGGCAACACCCTCGCTCTATACATATATCTACGATCTACATCGCAACTCTCTAAAGGCTCCTCCTTCGAAACCACAAGAGAGCCGTCTCGATCCAGATTAAGTTTACTACGCCCAAACAAGAAATCCAAAGCCGTATCCTCGTCGATGTCATCATCAACAGGAGTTTGTGAGGAAGAACCAAACAAAACTCGCGTAGCTTGCCGATCCGTGTAGTCCGCGTTGCGCCAAAAACAGCTCGATCGACTGTTTTTCAAATCGTACCTTCGCACCTTAGACCACCAAAAACGTTCGAAAGACAACGAAGGATGTTTGAGTTTCGCTCGAGCCCATGTTTCACCAGTTATTAAAGTATCCTGATAATTTAATGTGAGGGGCGTCACATCAAACACCTCAAGCATGGTTCCATCATGAACCTGCATTGTCAAACAACCAAACAGAGACTTAGTTTTTAACAACTCCCTCTTCCCCTCGCAAAAATCCTTACAAAATAACCTAACAGTTGTTTCCCCCGTTCCTCACACCTGATCGGGATCTTCGAGCCTTTCCGCTTCAACCTGGCCAGTTGCCGCAGTCTCTGCCATAGACTGATCAACCGTGGGCGCTTCAACTGCGGACGCTCCATCCACAACAGCTTCTTCAGTGGCGGGAGCAAGTTTGACCGGGGAAGCCACATCGGCCGGTGGAACCTCCGCAGAGCTTTGCACCGGCGCAGTCTTGGAACACCCCGGAATGACATCGTTGGCCGATGGCGAGGGTAGTGCGTCCTTTCGGGCCTACAGAAAAAGCACATCAACAAAAGTAACTTTAATAACTTCAAATAAATCCAACATAAACAACACACAAGCAAAAACAAAAAATCTTGTGCCTCTCCTACCTGACGGGTTGCTTCGGCGGCCTCCTCAAAAGCTAGAGCACGACCTCCGCCAGCTATCCAAAACCTTCGCAAAAAACGCATCGCGCAGTTGTGAACTTCAGTATCGTCGACTTTCAGCGCTCGCACCTCCTCGACGGTTCGAAAAACGTGACTCGGCCATTTTATCTTGCGAAGGTGATCACAATCCACCTGTTGGAATGTACTAGCCATGGCCAGAGCTCCTGCACAGCCTCCGAAGTCAGCCGCATTCTCGACCAGCGAACTAAAAACATCAAGCTCAGCGCAGAGCCAATCCCCAAAAACCTCAGCATTAACAGCCGGGAGCGGCTCTCCGGCAGAACCACCAGCCTCGGTCAAGCATCCGTCAAGCTTAGCTTTAATCTTCTCCATACTAGCACGCCACGACTCCGTCAAATCATTTATTTGGTCTTTCGCCGAAGCCAAGCCTTGTCCTTCTCTCGGTTAGCCGCAACCAAGTCCGCATTACGCTTCGCCACCTCTTGTGCTTCTTCTCGGGACTTTGCAATTTTCTCCTTTGCACTTTTAACCTCAATTTCCTTACTTTCTAAGCTTCGACGGAGTTGCTCATTTTCCTTCTCAAGATCATCCAACCGACCATTGAGATAATCCATGTTGTAACCAGCCCTCCGTCGAGCCGAGCGGTTTAAGAGCATCAACTCCGCCAACTTGACATCAACATCATCCAAAATATCGACCATAGGCTGGTTGGCGAGGCGAAGCTCAGCTTCCGGCACACAAACGCGACCAAAAATACGACCAAGAAAACGCCTTTCTTCCGCACCGCATTGCAAATGACACGATCGAAGGTCGGGACTCGTAAACAGCTCCGTCGCCGGGTCCAAAACACCTATTTTCCTCACAATGTAAGGGAGACTGGAGCAGCTAGCTTCGCCGAATGGCCTCTTGCCTGGATTCCGTTCAGCTTCAAAGTCATCAGGAGCCTCAAAACCATTCACCCAAACATGCGAGCCAGCAAACTCCGGTACCAACCCATACTCGGGACTATCAGCCTCAAAGCCCCGGGGTGCCTCATCCATACCAATCGAAACCTTCGCATCAGCAGAAGGCGAAGCAACCTTTTTTCCGTGCTTATCCTCTCTAGAAACCTCTCCCCCTACCCCAGAGTCGCTTCCGGAGGTTTCAGAATCATCACCGGACGAACTTCCCTCAGAGCTCTCCCCCTTCTCGACTCCCTTCTCCTCACCCCCCCTTCCTCATCGGATGCAGCCTCATCATCAGAAATCTGAATAAGAGCGCCAATTCCACCAACATGCGGCACGCGCCCGCCAGCAACAGAACCAACCCTAGTACCACCCCGGCCCGACACCAAGGCCAAAGAACTTGACGCGCCAGCGGTGGCCACCGCAACAGCGACTTTAGTCGACAATGTTTTCACTCGACCACCGCCAACGCTACCGCGGCCTCGACCGCGCCCCCTCTTCGACTTCGCAGCACCCTCCTTCTCCTCGGTGGACGAGCGTTTCCTCTTCTTAGGGGCATCCTCACTCGAGGGGGCCGGCCAATCGGGATAAGGAATGCCAAATAGGTCAAAAAGTCTGTTGACTCTACCCAAGCGCCCTATCGCGCTATGAATGGCCTTAACCTCCAGTGTTGAAAGCTTCCCAACAAGATCTTCAACTTTCTGCTGAACCTTTTTCAGAACAGCTTCGACGCCGCCTTTGCGTTTGGGAAACTTTTTTAGCGTAGTCTCCCAGATCTTATTCACATCTAACTTTGGCTTCTTCAAACCCCTCGTCTCATACTTCGAATCATCCTCAACCTCGAACCAAGGCTGTTTTCGACTAAGGGGCAAAACCTTAGCGCAACAGTACTCCTCAACCAAGTCATGAGCACACTGAGAGCGAGCAATCAACCTCAGGTAGTCGACAGTAGCATGCGCCTCTCCAGTCATCGAAGCTTCGGCCGACACATCACCAAGAGTCGGAAGCTCGCCACAGAGCTCTGCAGCACCACTAAGCCTGTAATAAAACCAGTGCTCCTGCCACCCGCTCGTCCATTTGTTCTTTTGAGCTTGCACTGGGAGTTCTGAACCAGTACAATGACAAAATGTATACACAGCAAACTGACAGAAACTGGTATTACCTTCGCCATCAACAACTTTACGAGGTTGCATATGAACACGGTGAGTCCGCACGAAACCCTCGACATGCGGAACAATCCCCTGAGATCGACAGGCCCACACAAAAATAGAGAGCTTCGTGAAGCAGGAAGGCGTTAGCTGATGGAACTTCAAGTTAAAATGCTGAAGGACCGAAGTTACAAAAGAAGCCACAGGAAAACGCAGACCAGCTTCGAAGAACTCTTCAAAAACAACAACTTCATCAGCCCCCGGTCTCAGAACAGTCTCTCCATCGCTGGCCCTCGCTTTCCCCTCCTCAATCCAGCCTCGCCTAACATAGGACGCCAGATCCGAGTCACAGACATGACTAAGGCCAAACTCAAAGGTCACACCATCACCCATGGCGGATAGAGACGTAAGACGCGCAGTTTGCTTTGACTTGGCCATGCCAAATCACCAAACCTTCGAAAGAACCTTCGCGGGAACTAAAAAACAAAAGCCTTCACAACAAAAACAACAGCAACAAGATGGCTACAGCGAAAGGATGACATGAGTATGACATGCTCACCTACCCCGTCTATTTATAGGCAAAGGGTGAGCAGCCGGATCCAAATGATCAACACGATTCCCAAAAATGTGGCACAAAAATCGAAACGGACCCCAAAACAACAGAGGCACAAACTTGACGGCCCGACCCACAAGCAGCCGCGGGCGTCGCTGTCGAGGGCCACTTCTCATTTCCCAGCAAGAGACGCTGCTTGGGCCCAAGGATCGTTGCTTGAACCAAGCCATCGAGGGGCTACTGTTGTTGGGGAAATGTACCCTCGACAGTGATGTCATGCGAGCTGGCATGGAGAAACAACCCTCGCGCTTTCAGCGACCTTCGGGAAAACCTTCGCCATTAACTCGACCCTCGGGTCATTTTCTAACCTTCGCGTGCAGGAAACACGGGACTTAACGGACAGCGAGCGGATGCAGGCCTTCGCCACAGCAGCGACGACTCCACAAACACGGGGCTGACTCCCGCGTTCCCGTGAGGGGATGCGCGGGTCGGACGGCGGCGGCTAGGGGGAAGAAGGAGTTAGGGTTTTCGCACTATCTGTGTTTGTACGATTCTGCCCTTCCGTTGTATAGCTCCATGGAATCTTTTTTGTACCCTTGTGTAAATTGGACAGTGCCCCTTGGTATTCCCTATAAATACCAAGGGATGAACATTGAAAAGCAGGGAGGACTTTTTGGAGAGAAAGAAAGCAACGTCTTTTAATTAATTTACACCTTCGCCCTTCGTTTGACAGTTGGCCTCCCTCGCCATACCCCTGCACACGTGCGGGGGTTGTGCAGGCATAATTTCAACATAAATCCTAGGCCAAAGATCATGTTGAATGCATACATGCTGGTGCATATTCTATTTTGTGATGTTTGGTTTCTGTTCAAAACTTGTTTGGTTTCAATTGGATTTCAAATTCTGCTTTTGAAAACTCAATCAGATTTTGGAAAAGGCTTTTCCCTTTCTTCCCCTCCCGTTCATGGCTTCTGGTCCGGCCCACTCCTGCGGCCCGACTCTCTCCCTTCGCCATGCGGCCCAGCTTCCGGCCCAGCAGAGCGCCGGCCCGCCTGCGCGCCCTCCCATTTCCCTTTTCTCGCTTACACCGGTGGCCCACACGTCAGCTGCTCCATTCCTGCGCCCCTTCTTCCTCTCGCCGACAACGTGGCCCCACCGGTTAGGGACACCATCTCCTTCTCGTGTTCATGTTGGACTCGAGCCCGAGCTGTGGCCGATCCCGGGCTCACACCCTCGCCTGCCGAATCGACTGCATCTGCGCCCTCATAAAGCTCCCGAGTACCCGCCACCTTTTCCTACACAAATTGCTCACGCTCTCGTGCCCTAGAGAGCCCTAGCAACGAGCTCCGTCGTTGCCGAAGATCCGCTGCCGTCTGCTCGTCGAATCGGCGTGTATCCGTCGCTGCCGAAGGTTCTCCAGGCTCCGCCTTGTTTTCCCGAAGCCGCTGATGCACTTTTCCCTCTTTGTTTCCCTCTGATTGGTGATCTAATTGCTCGCCGTCGCTTGCAAAGCCCCGCCGTCCGCCGCGTCAAGCGATTCGTCATCTCAGAGCCATCTCGAACGCCATCTTCGCCTCTGGTGAGTTCTCCATAAGTTTCCAGTTCGATTGGACCAACTCCCATAGTCTCTACTGCTCCCTAGCACTAAGCCGTGTCGCGCCGCCTGTGTCCAGCGATGGCGCCGCCGTGCCCTTCTGATTCCCGGCGACAGCGCCGCCCACTTTCCCCGGTTTAATCCTGAGCGCCCATCTCCGATCCGACGTCCCAGGGAGCCCGATACCCTTTCGGTGTGACGGACCAGAATGTCAGAGATATCATCAGAAGATGATTACTCGGACTAACCCTGGACGGCGCGGGAGATCCCAAGACATAATACGAAGTCTATATGGATTAGGGCTCTCACTGTAGCTTAGTCGAGTTTCTAAAGGAAGTCTTGTAATAAGAATAGGACTCCTCTATTGTAACCGACTAGGACTCGGTATGCGCTAAGCTTCACCCGATTATATAAGGGGAAGCGGGCGCCTACCCCTATCATTGAATCTCAGATCATAACACAAGGCACACGCCACCACTGGACGTAAGGTATTACACTATTTAGCGGCCTGAACCAGTATAAATCGCTGTCCCTGTGTACTCGCCGAGTTCTACGAACGCCGATCCCCACCGAACAAATCGTCTGGGAATCCCCAAGACGAGTTGTCGGTTATTAAACACTGACATGGTGTCAATCTTGCTAAAGAGACCCCCGAGATTTTGGATCTCAACCCGCGGTCCAGAAGACACTGTGCGCTGAGTCTTTGGATTTTCCCATATAAGCCCCTGTGTTTCTGCCTATTTGAGGTGCAGTCCAAGCGAATCTGCAATTTCGTTTAAATCAATTTAAATTCAAATTTAATTTCGTTTTATTTACAGTTTTGCTATCAGATTTAAATGCTTATAACTTCTATGTTTTAAATCCGTTTTAGTCCGTTCAAGTTGCGTTAGTTTCATTTTGAAAAGATCTATCTGTCTGTGCGAGAATATATACTTTTCTCTGTATTTAAACTTTGAGTTACATCTAATCTACTAATTAAGGTTTTGAATATTGTTTACCTCATAACTTTTGTGTTGTAATTCTGTTTTTCGTGATCTTCGCGTTTATGTGATCGTAGTAGATCGTAGGTTCTGTTTTCAAACTTTTTATATTATTTTCTTGTTGTTGGTGTAATGTTCTAATTATAGCTTGTTTGCTTTGCATGATTGTTGTCCGAATGGTTGTGTGTTGATGTGGTAATCGAGTATAGACGGTGAGACGTACGCCGGTGATCAAGAGCCCTACTTCAACAACTCGGAGCAGCAAGAGTTCGCTGATCAAGGCAAGTATAGCATGTGATCCTCCTTGATGTCCTAATAACCTTAATTAACTATAATCATCATATGCATGTGTCTACCTTAATGCCTATTTAGATTTATCCTAGGTGTTGATCTTGTGCCTTGTTATACTTGGTATGCATTGGGTAGAACTATGCTAGTGCTCAATTTAAACTTTGATCATGTGAACCTGATTAAATGATATATGCAACTTGGTAAAATTGGCTTTTATAGCAACATGGTTTAGGAACTGCTATAAGGGATCACCCGGGACTTACAGTTCCGTGCGACTATTGTCTTCCAACCATGCTCTGATCCACCATGGTAGCAAGCTTAGGTGGTGTGACGTGTCGAGGTCAGGCGGCACCCCATGGGCATAGACATCCTCCTCCAAAGGCGGTAGTGTCCTCATCCAAACCCTCCCGTGGAACAGTGTTGTGTCCCTTGATACAGAGCTCAGGCGAACCACCTGTGTAGCGGTTGGGCGGGGGCAACACTCCCTCAATGGCAACGGCATCCAAGGGCGACATTAGCTTGTGGATCTATTGACGCACTACCGGATTTCCCTTCTTTGCCGAGTGTAACGCTCGCCAAAAAGAGCACACGACAAAAAATAACTCACTCAACAAAGTAAAAATTGAAAAGCAGGTCACATACGTCGAATCACATGCTAGATATAAATGGCATGACGGTACCTAATATACGTCTTGGAATTGGATTGTCTGTATCATTTCTAGGCGTGACTTGTTCTAATTTTTGTGATCACGTAATGTGTCTGGGTCGCGTATAGGAGACACGAGGTACATATATGTGCAGTTTACATGCAGAAAAAAAGGACGCGGATGAAACTTTTGAATGTCGAGGTAGTTAGAGAGTGGTGAAAAATTAAAGATTTATTAATTTTAGCTCTTTAATTTATTATTAGAAATGGATATAGCTAGATTAAACACCTTTGTCTCTCCCCTCCTCATCTCTGTATACATCAAGATACTCCCGCCATGATTAAAAATGTGCTCTTCTAGCCTTTGATATTGACACTTTCTGCGTTAGTCATCTCTGCCGCGCGCTGGCCTGATTTAATTTGGACAGAAACGGAGCACTGGAAGACGACTACGGGCAGGTCCCAGCCCAGCTGCCCTGCCGGCTAGCTGTTGTGTTGGACTACAAGTAATTTATTCCAAGTGACCCGCCACAACTGCATGTTGTTTAATCGTGATACGGGAAGACAAAATACAATTTAACTACTTATGAATATTCTGCTATCATCTAACTTTGAGATGTCGTACCCTGGTTTAATTTGCTGACCTAACCCCAAACTAATAAGGGAATGTGTATATGTACCAAGGATGATGACAGTTGTCATATCCATGTGGGGTATATAAAATGTTACGTACAAAAGGGTATTTAATCCTTATATATGTAGATACATTCACCCATTTTATCCATGTCTACATTTTCTCTACAAGTTCAAGACAGGAAAGGCCGCCGGCGCATCTAGTCTAGATATATATTATTCATCTTTAACATCAGAGAGAGACATACACTATACAGTATATATTAACAAACATATATGTATGACACAAATTTATGTCATCGATCTCATCCGAAATTCACCGATTTCTCTTGGTCAAGCGAGGTAAAAGCTCTTACGATGCTTCAATCTCAGCAATTTTTAGTATTTCTTTTCATACGGCCAATCAGCCAGAACCATATACCACCACTACTGGAAATTAATGTCTGCGGTAACCTAACTAATAAGGTCAACTAATTTTCTACATTTTGTCTCATTTACAGCCAGTAAACAGTGATACAAATCCATTTTAAACCCTTTGCCTTGGAAGCTTAAAAAATATGTATTTTCTCAAAAGGTTTGTTGTTAGCTTCAAAAACATATTGGAAAAAGATGAGTTTGCTTGAGAAATCACCTGTGGTTGCATTCTCAAATAAATGCTAGTAGCTCTGATACTTGAGGAAAATGTCTAAGATATTTCTGACTGTGCAACAAATCATTTGTACGTACGGGTTTATTTACATACCATGCATACATAATATATATAATATCTCCATTTTTGTTTATTCTGAGTTGGATCTGACTATTGAAAAAAATAATGTACTATTGACGACTTTACTAAGTGGTGGATATGCTAATGTCAATAATGTCGTGCAATATGCAGCTATATTACATGAATGTATCAGTGTCTACAGTTGCATATATACTATATACTAGCTACCATCCATCTAACGACGAAATGCATGCATCAGACGTTGAAATCTGAGAGACGATGAATTTCTACTAGTTTTAACAAACTGTTTTGCATGAGAACGACATTTGATATATGTGACATGCATTTGGCCAGCGACTACATTATTGGATAAAGAGCAATCTCGGTGTGCCGTCAATATCTTTTCTGTTTCTCAGTTTGGGATACTCAAAAGAAAGTTCGATATAGCTATTTGAGCTAGATGACAAAAAAGTATCAGAAATCAAATGTGCCATTGACCTAAGCCGGCCGCCATTGATTGCCAAGGTATCGCAAATAATGAGTCCTCATGTATATTTTTTTTGTTATCTGAGCGTCAAATCCATGCATATATAGTGTTTTGAATAGTATGTCGGCAAGAAGACTCTAGTATAATAGAAATATATAAACAAGTAACATTATTATATAGTATACATATAAATATAAACAAGGAACTATGTAAGAGGAACATGGCAGGGGGATTTGCTCGACCGTCACTATCTTTTAGTGCATTCATCGTTGCACATCAAGAAATTGACCTACATATATGGATATATCTAAGTGGTGTGTTGCCCCCTGTGAGTCTGCTAACAACTAGATCAGTGATCCCATGAGCATGATTAGGTTAGCTCACTAATTAATCTGATACTGATGGCCTACTATTATTTATTGTAGGAGATACAGTACATATGGGTATGCAGAGACACAATCTTTTGTCTATAAGAGCTAAAGAGAAAATGAGCTCATTACCTATCTTTAGTCTTCTCCAACATGAGACTCATTTGGGAACCCAAACCCAAAATGGGTCTCCAACACAATACCTATAGCCTCCAACAAAGTATCTATATAGAAGACTCATTTTTTGGTATTAGGAGAGACACAACCTAAATCTGAGTATCCTCTCTCCTCGAGACCCATTGACAGAAAGGGTTGTATTTTGGGTCTGATAATTGGAGAAGATTAAAAATAGGTATTGAACTCATTGACTGTAGCGCTAACCAATTCAAACATCAAATGAGTCTTGTATTTTGGGTTGTGGCTGTTGGAGATAGTCTAACAGAGTTGGGAGTTGTGGTGATCACGTGCAAGGAGATCGATGCGCGCAGCTGATATCTTTTTTGAAATAACCAAATGGTGGAAGTCAAAATGATGTCGAAGGTGCGTACGTGTCAGCAATCGATGCAAGATAATTCTGTATGTCCCTGATTCGCTGTTAAGTCAAATCCAGAATTTTTTGTTTTCTTAGTCTAAGTGAACCTAGTCAACACAAGATAATTCCCCATTTTGTGTGGCTCAATTGAAATAGCACAAAAATGGTTTGATTTTACGTTCGCTATATGGCTGCGAAAGCTAATGTAAAAAAATACGTGCAAGATCCGATGCCAAAAGGTAAAATTCTGTATTGTGATATGAGGAAAAACACGAGACATTAGATGCAGGCATAACATATATATGAGTTTTTTTTGGAGTGATACATTAATTTTGGGGGCTCTACACACAATACCAGTTTTTTATGAACAGCCAACTTTAAGATACATTTTCGACTCATGTTGGCAATACAAATTCAAGTGCTAGCGGAGCTTCTAGAGCACAAGTATATTTATTACAACACAACTAGTCAAAGATTACATATAAGTTTGTAATCCCTAAAGAAATCAGTTCTAACTAATTTATAGACAAATACATAATAAATGGTACGGTGATGCTAATCAATAAATGAATGGAAACGACATTTGTTATGTTTGAAGCATGATTGGTTGCCCTTTGTTCAGCAACCAAACAGCCTCCTAGCTGGTAAGGTTCTTCTTCAACCTTAGTCTATCACCTTCCCTCACCGAACTCGACATAGGGACTCCTCGTGCCGTTCATTTAATTTCCTTCATTTCATTAGTACAAAAAATAATTTCTATTAGCAATATAAATTGATTTTTACTAGCGCTAGATTTATAGACCCCACCGCCAATATAAAAGGCCAGCCGAAAAGTTATTTTCACTGGTGATGACCATACTGTCAATGTAAATACATTTTCACTGCTAGTTTGGTTAAGTCACTCGCCTATGTAAATTTATTTCTGATAGCGGTTCTCTTAAGATATGGCTATTGCAAAAATCAATGTAAAAAAACAAAAACAACTCTTTACACCTAGGCTCGACCCGCTGAAGAACCCTTGCGACACGTGAATCATTCCTTTTGACCCATCGTGGTGTCCATTTTCAGTCGTAGTTTTCTTAAATATACCACCTATAAAAATCATTTTCTAAGGTGGCCTTTTCAGTGGTGGTTTTCTTAAACATACTGCCTATAAAAATCATTTTCTGAGGTGGCTGATTTAAGCAATGGTTCTAGAAATCGTACAAGAAAATTATGTTTAAATAGATTTGAGAAATTTTAACAAATATTTGGAAAATCAATAATTTCAATTAAAAAAATTCAACTACAGAAGTTGTAGATCTCATTGATGCCTACAATTTCGATATAAAATTCATCTCAACCTGACTTAATACGAAAAAGTTATCAAATTTATACATGTCATTTAAATCTGATTTTTGGTGGCGGACGTCACATTAAGAAATTTGCCTCTACAAAAGGTTATTTGGGCTAGCGCGGTTCAGTGATTGAGTTAGAAACTTGTAGTAGCTCGGATGATTTTTACTTTGCAGAAATATATATTGACCTTGAAGTACTTCTTTGCTTGGTAGACAAAAAAATATTTCTTTGCGCTTCACCGATGAGACCGGATGGCCACCAGGCCGGAGGCGCGCTAGTTTGGTGATTGTCTATAGAAGCTGATTTTCTGAGAGAAGTGTTTCTGTGACTGGATAAACTCTTAAAATCAATATGGAGAATCACTTTACAGAATCAGGGGAAGCTACTTTTTTCAGCTTTCAGCCTCTTAGTTCACTTCAGACCCGGAACTCTCTAAAAAGCTGTTTGACAGAGCTCCTGCTGGATTCAGTAGAGAATCAGCTCTGGGAGCTCTGCCAAATGGTATGGTGGTTCACTTCAGGTAAACCACAATTGAAAATACCTATTTAATTTATAATAGCCGTTGGTAGTACATTATATATTATATATAGCTTGGTCAGTTGTGTCAACCAAGCAGGTCACTACTACTTATGATGGCAAAAAACAATTGAGATCATATTACGTTGGGAGTTATTTTTCAGAAAATAAAAGCAAAAATCGAGCTTATATTTCAGGACGCATTCGATGGAAGTACATACAAATCAAAACGCACAATGCACGCAAATGTACAGACAGAATGTACGTGTGCCGGCATGCAGCTGGTCTGTCACGCGTACACATGATGAACGTGACAACAGGTGCACTAGCAGCTAGCACGCTAAGCTATGGTGCGGCCGCCGTCGATGCAGATGACCTGGCCGGTCATGTACGACGCCGCCGGCATGCAGAGGAAGGCCACCATGGACGCCACCTCCTCCGGCTCGCCGATCCTCCCCATGGGCAGCCGTGCCATCTCCTTCTTCACCAGCTCAGGGTCTATCGTCTTCTGCAAAAATCAATCACCACGTACATGAGGCCATATATATATAAATCATGCAATAACAAGATTAATATGCAATAATATATGCAGGTTACAGGTAGAGTTAGCTAGGGAAGCTTAATTACATCACTGCTGATGTCAGTCCTGATGCCCCCCGGCGCGACGCAGTTGACGCGGATGCCGTCGCCGGCCCACTCGGCGGCGAGGCTGCGCGTGAGCTGGTTCATGGCGCCCTTGGTCATGGAGTAGACGGCGAGCGCCGGGAGCCCGATGAAGCCGGCGATGGACGAGACGTTGACGACGCTGCCGGCGGCGGCGAGCAGGAGTGGGTGCGCGAGCTGGCTGAGGTGGAAGCAGGACTCGAGGTTGGTCGCCGTGATCCGCGCGTAGTCCTCGGCCGTGCACTCCGCCGCCGGCTTGAACAGCGACTGCCCCGCGTTGTTCACGAGGATGTCGAGCCTGCCGCCGAAGCTGGCGCCCACGGTGGCCATGAGGTCCTCGCGGTCGCCGCGCACGGACACGTCGCAGACGGAGACGGTGACCTGCTGCAGGCCCTTCTCCGCCCACCGCCGGCGGCACTCTTCCAGCTCCGCCGCGTTCCGTGAGCACGTGTGCACCCGCGCGCCGAACCCGGCGAGCTCCTCCACGATCGCGTGCCTGGCATTAGAGATGTCCGTGCATGTCAATGTCAGTGCGCACGCGTATAAACGTAGTAGTAGATCACATGCAAGATCTAGATCACATGCAAGATCATTACGTGCCAAAATTTTCCATCACATCAATGTTCGGACGTATGCATGAAGTATTAAATGTAGGTAAAAAAAAAATTGTACTTTTAGTATGTACATGTCGAGACGAATTTTTGGAGTCTACGTAGTCCATATTTAGACAAAGTTTGTCAAATAACAACGAAAACGCTACAGTAAAAATTTTACAAAATTTTTGCATCTAAACAAGGCCATAATACAATGTATGTACCCAATGCCCTTGCTGCCGCCGGTGACGAGCGCCGTGGCGCCGGCGAGGTTCCACCGCTCCGCCCTGCTCATGCACGCAGCCATCATCGATCTTCTTCTTCCTCTGAATCGCTTGACTTTGTACAGAAGTCAAGAGAATGCAAATTGTCGATGGATGTAAAATTGTAGTGCAAATGGCTGCGAATGGATGAGATGCTACTCCACATCCGTGCAGAAGGTATTTATAGTGATCTTAGCGGACGGCACCTCCATTGAAGCGCACGTTGACCTTGAATAAACTAGTGTAAGACCATGTTTTGTCATCTGACGGCAGGATTTGGACAGATACGGCGCACAAGAAGACGGCCGCCCAACTACTACTGCTGGTTTTTATTCCAAGCATCCTATCCAGAGAGGAAAATATATATTAATAATTTTTTTTTGTACATTCCACTGCTGTTGAACCTGTCAAGAGTGTACGTGCCTAACTGTCTGAATTTGTTGACCTGAACAACGAGGAACCAATGACTTCCGAGATTAACTAAAAGTATTCTTTGTCCATGTATTGGCGTGAGTAAAGACTCTACCATGGAGTCTAAGTCTATTTACTGCCTCAAAAATATAACAGACTCAGAGTTTAAAAAAACTTAAAGTCTTGGTTTTCTCTTTCTCTCTTCAATAAATATGCTATCACATCAGCAAAATACTATAAATAAAAGTATAATAAGTTTGCATTATGAGTGTCCTAAGAGCACTCACAGTAAGGTCTTGTTTAATTCCCACCGCACAAACTTTGCGAGACGATTTTTTAAAGTCTAATAAGTTTATATTCTGACAATGTTGTGCTACGGTAGACATGTGCTAATGATGGATTAATTAGTCTTAATAAATTTGTCTCACGGCTTTCCTAGCGAAATATGTAATTTGTTTTCTTATTAGTTTATTTCTAATAGACTAAATAAGTTTCATACATATATTAAGATCAATAACATCAGTATATGGATGCCTAAAGACAAGTGAACCCAAATTTGATTGCGGTTTATCAAACTCGAAGGGCGCAACACGTCGCCGCCAAGCACACACTTATAAAAAAAAAGAATTATCCAAGTTGTTGTTTCGGGTCCAAAGCCCCGAAACAGCGGGTTGTCGCACGAGCGAATGCACAGAACGAAAGTGGAAGTAAACGCAGTAAAAGAAGGAATCAAGTCAAGTGAACAGTGTTCTCTCCCCTCCCGCGGGGAGGTCGGGAGCTTTTTATATTGAACTAGATCCACGTGAAAGTACAAGATTGCCCTTCTCAATCACTCTACTATAATTACAAAGATGCCCTATCCAACTACTCTGTAGCCGTTCAGCGCTCCCTCCGGGCGCTGGGGGCACCATTGTCTCTTCGGCCTCTGGCGGGCCCAGCGCCCCCGTCTCTCTTCCCGACCGGTGGGCTCGTTCTCCCTGACCCATGCTTCCGGCGACCTGCGAAAACTCACGGACAAACAAAATCGTAAAGACAAAATCTGCCGCCGGAGACGCTGGGTTCCTTTCGTACGAATGCTCCCTTCCGCACGAAGCCTCCGTAGTACGCCCGGCCGCGAGCCGAAAAGCGCGCTACCGCGCGAAAACACCCTTTCGCGCGAAGGCGTTGCCTTCCCTTGATCCGCGGGCCGAAAGGCGCGCTATCGCGCAAATGTTGCGCCTCCGCCCGAAGGCGACGCCTTAACTTGGCCAGCGAGCCGTAAGGCGCGCCACCGCGCGAATGTTGCCTTCCGCTCAGAGACCGTCGTCGCTCGGTGTTGCGGGTCGGAAGCGCTTGCTTTCGCGCGAATGGTACCTTCCGCACGATAGCACCGTCATCTTTCGGTAAAATGCGGGTCGGAGGCGCCTGCGGTCTGGGTGCCGCCCCAACAATAGCCCCTTACGGTTGAATCTGCAGCCCCTTACGGTTGAAACCCTGAGATCTCCGCATATCATCGCATGTGAGGTGATGCGGAGATCTCAGGGTTTCAACCATCTTTCGCCACCACTTCCTCCATACATTCCCAAATTTTTTTCATAGCCTCTACATGCGATGGCAAGGTCACTCGTTCATTTTCATGATTTTCTGACTTCGTTTGTATTTTTAATAATTTTAAATCCAATATCACGCAACTTGGTCGCCGTTTCTCGTGCACGAGACGGTCGAGTCTCCGCGTCTGTCCCTGTATACGGTGTCGAAATACCCTCTAAAGAATGAATACCATTTTTCGAAACGCTGAGTTTCATTATTTCATGCACCTGCAGTTCAAACGTGCGACCCGCGGCAAGAATCATCAAATTAAAGAAAATGCGCGAAATATAGCGAGATGTATGGAAAACACTTCAAATTTGAAATCTTGGCTTATAGAACTGTAGCAAGGCCACAGAAAAAATTGGATGCAAAAAAACAAAAAAAAAAGAAAATGCTTTGCCGAGGGCTTCCTAAAGCCCTCGGCACACAGCACCTATGCCGAGAGCCAGGGCCACGGCTCTCGGCATAGAGTTTACCAAAAAAAAAAATTCGAGTCTTTGCCGAGAGCCTAACAGAGGGCTCTCGGCAAAGGTAACGGCGCAAGACGAGCCGTTTGCGAGAGACCCGTTCGCCGAGGTGCTGTCTACGCCGAGGGTTTAGCTCTCGGCATAGAGTATCTTTGCCGAGGGTTGGACTTCGCCGAGAGTCTGACCCTCGGCGTATAATTCTTCGCCGAGATCCATATTGTGCCGAGGGTTGACTCTCGGCAAATAGCTCTTTGCCGAGTGCCCGTGTTTTAGCACTCGGCAAAACAACGGGCCCTCGGCAAAGAGCCCGTCTCCGGTAGTGCAGGTCACTACTACTTATGATGGCAAAAAACAATTGAGATCATATTACGTTGGGAGTTATTTTTCAGAAAATAAAAGCAAAAATCGAGCTTATATTTCAGGACGCATTCGATGGAAGTACATACAAATCAAAACGCACAATGCACGCAAATGTACAGACAGAATGTACGTGTGCCGGCATGCAGCTGGTCTGTCACGCGTACACATGATGAACGTGACAACAGGTGCACTAGCAGCTAGCACGCTAAGCTATGGTGCGGCCGCCGTCGATGCAGATGACCTGGCCGGTCATGTACGACGCCGCCGGCATGCAGAGGAAGGCCACCATGGACGCCACCTCCTCCGGCTCGCCGATCCTCCCCATGGGCAGCCGTGCCATCTCCTTCTTCACCAGCTCAGGGTCTATCGTCTTCTGCAAAAATCAATCACCACGTACATGAGGCCATATATATATAAATCATGCAATAACAAGATTAATATGCAATAATATATGCAGGTTACAGGTAGAGTTAGCTAGGGAAGCTTAATTACATCACTGCTGATGTCAGTCCTGATGCCCCCCGGCGCGACGCAGTTGACGCGGATGCCGTCGCCGGCCCACTCGGCGGCGAGGCTGCGCGTGAGCTGGTTCATGGCGCCCTTGGTCATGGAGTAGACGGCGAGCGCCGGGAGCCCGATGAAGCCGGCGATGGACGAGACGTTGACGACGCTGCCGGCGGCGGCGAGCAGGAGTGGGTGCGCGAGCTGGCTGAGGTGGAAGCAGGACTCGAGGTTGGTCGCCGTGATCCGCGCGTAGTCCTCGGCCGTGCACTCCGCCGCCGGCTTGAACAGCGACTGCCCCGCGTTGTTCACGAGGATGTCGAGCCTGCCGCCGAAGCTGGCGCCCACGGTGGCCATGAGGTCCTCGCGGTCGCCGCGCACGGACACGTCGCAGACGGAGACGGTGACCTGCTGCAGGCCCTTCTCCGCCCACCGCCGGCGGCACTCTTCCAGCTCCGCCGCGTTCCGTGAGCACGTGTGCACCCGCGCGCCGAACCCGGCGAGCTCCTCCACGATCGCGTGCCTGGCATTAGAGATGTCCGTGCATGTCAATGTCAGTGCGCACGCGTATAAACGTAGTAGTAGATCACATGCAAGATCTAGATCACATGCAAGATCATTACGTGCCAAAATTTTCCATCACATCAATGTTCGGACGTATGCATGAAGTATTAAATGTAGGTAAAAAAAAAATTGTACTTTTAGTATGTACATGTCGAGACGAATTTTTGGAGTCTACGTAGTCCATATTTAGACAAAGTTTGTCAAATAACAACGAAAACGCTACAGTAAAAATTTTACAAAATTTTTGCATCTAAACAAGGCCATAATACAATGTATGTACCCAATGCCCTTGCTGCCGCCGGTGACGAGCGCCGTGGCGCCGGCGAGGTTCCACCGCTCCGCCCTGCTCATGCACGCAGCCATCATCGATCTTCTTCTTCCTCTGAATCGCTTGACTTTGTACAGAAGTCAAGAGAATGCAAATTGTCGATGGATGTAAAATTGTAGTGCAAATGGCTGCGAATGGATGAGATGCTACTCCACATCCGTGCAGAAGGTATTTATAGTGATCTTAGCGGACGGCACCTCCATTGAAGCGCACGTTGACCTTGAATAAACTAGTGTAAGACCATGTTTTGTCATCTGACGGCAGGATTTGGACAGATACGGCGCACAAGAAGACGGCCGCCCAACTACTACTGCTGGTTTTTATTCCAAGCATCCTATCCAGAGAGGAAAATATATATTAATAATTTTTTTTGTACATTCCACTGCTGTTGAACCTGTCAAGAGTGTACGTGCCTAACTGTCTGAATTTGTTGACCTGAACAACGAGGAACCAATGACTTCCGAGATTAACTAAAAGTATTCTTTGTCCATGTATTGGCGTGAGTAAAGACTCTACCATGGAGTCTAAGTCTATTTACTGCCTCAAAAATATAACAGACTCAGAGTTTAAAAAACTTAAAGTCTTGGTTTTCTCTTTCTCTCTTCAATAAATATGCTATCACATCAGCAAAATACTATAAATAAAAGTATAATAAGTTTGCATTATGAGTGTCCTAAGAGCACTCACAGTAAGGTCTTGTTTAATTCCCACCGCACAAACTTTGCGAGACGATTTTTTAAAGTCTAATAAGTTTATATTCTGACAATGTTGTGCTACGGTAGACATGTGCTAATGATGGATTAATTAGTCTTAATAAATTTGTCTCACGGCTTTCCTAGCGAAATATGTAATTTGTTTTCTTATTAGTTTATTTCTAATAGACTAAATAAGTTTCATACATATATTAAGATCAATAACATCAGTATATGGATGCCTAAAGACAAGTGAACCCAAATTTGATTGCGGTTTATCAAACTCGAAGGGCGCAACACGTCGCCGCCAAGCACACACTTATAAAAAAAAAGAATTATCCAAGTTGTTGTTTCGGGTCCAAAGCCCCGAAACAGCGGGTTGTCGCACGAGCGAATGCACAGAACGAAAGTGGAAGTAAACGCAGTAAAAGAAGGAATCAAGTCAAGTGAACAGTGTTCTCTCCCCTCCCGCGGGGAGGTCGGGAGCTTTTTATATTGAACTAGATCCACGTGAAAGTACAAGATTGCCCTTCTCAATCACTCTACTATAATTACAAAGATGCCCTATCCAACTACTCTGTAGCCGTTCAGCGCTCCCTCCGGGCGCTGGGGGCACCATTGTCTCTTCGGCCTCTGGCGGGCCCAGCGCCCCCGTCTCTCTTCCCGACCGGTGGGCTCGTTCTCCCTGACCCATGCTTCCGGCGACCTGCGAAAACTCACGGACAAACAAAATCGTAAAGACGAAATCTGCCGCCGGAGACGCTGGGTTCCTTTTGTACGAATGCTCCCTTCCGCACGAAGCCTCCGTAGTACGCCCGGCCGCGAGCCGAAAAGCGCGCTACCGCGCGAAAACACCCTTTCGCGCGAAGGCGTTGCCTTCCCTTGATCCGCGGGCCGAAAGGCGCGCTATCGCGCAAATGTTGCGCCTCCGCCCGAAGGCGACGCCTTAACTTGGCCAGCGAGCCGTAAGGCGCGCCACCGCGCGAATGTTGCCTTCCGCTCAGAGACCGTCGTCGCTCGGTGTTGCGGGTCGGAAGCGCTTGCTTTCGCGCGAATGGTACCTTCCGCACGATAGCACCGTCATCTTTCGGTAAAATGCGGGTCGGAGGCGCCTGCGGTCTGGGTGCCGCCCCAACAATAGCCCCTTACGGTTGAATCTGCAGCTCGCGAAGTTCGACCGTGTCCTTTCGCTAGGCGCCTACGCCGGCCCAAAAAACCTTCGTTTCGTCCCGAAGCTGAGGTTTTTTTGGAAGATAGATATATATATTTATTATTATTATTATTATTTATATTTTTATTTTAAGTCACGTCGCAAACGTCTTTTCGTCTTCCTCGAAAACCGTGTGTCATGATGTAAAACCTCTGCGACGCTTCGAATCTTGTGCCCAGGCGCCTCTTCGTCTCCCTCGGAAACCGTGTCGAGTCTGATCGTATATAAAAGCTGAGGCTTCAGTTGAGGGGGGCACTTGGTCAATCAATGCCTCCCTTCACTCGCCGCCTCTTTCGCGAAGCCTGTCGCTATTCGCTTGACGCCATTCGCTCTCCTTGGCGAAAGCGGTTTGTTGTTTGCTTCTCATCATTCGCTGAGCGATAGTTCGTGGTACGCATGTCGCTTCCCTTCTCTTTATTTCCTTTAGACTTAAGTCCTGCAAATTGGTTGTTTAAAGTTGCTTAATTTCGCTTCTATTTTCGTCCTTTTCGTTTCTTCTCCTCGCTTGCATAGTTTATTTATTTGTCTTTCGCGCCCTGTTAGATGGCGTCTTCCAGCTCGACGTCGACCTCGAGCTCGTCTAGCGAAAGTACGGGTGATACCGAGTCCTCCCGCCGCGAACTTAGCGCGAAAGTGTCCATCGGATCGGGGGTTGCTCCGCGAGTTCCAGAGCACAGCGGGAGCGTGTCTAACGATGGGACTCCGGTTTGGTTTTGGTCCCGACGGATTGTTCTTTTTATCTCGGCGTATTGCGAATGACGGCTGCCAGGTTGCAAACAATGGCCGAAAACGGGCCTTTAAGGAGAGATCATCTTGTGAATTGTCGTGTCCCTGGAGACGAGGAAGTGCCTATTCCACATCATAACGAAGTCGTTGTCTTTCGCGACTACTTTGTAGCTGGTCTTGATTTTCCTCTCGAAGAATTCGTCTCGGATGTTCTGTCGGGGTTCGAAATACAGCTTCATCAGCTCACGCCGAATGCGTTTGCCAGGCTCAGTGTTTTCGCACATGCGATGAAGATGCTAGATTGCACCCCTCGGGCTAGCGTTTTCGTGCGATTCTACGACATCCACCGTTGCCCGACGAAAGTGAATGATCCCTTTCTTGGATGTGAGCTACCCAGCGAGATTGGGTGTATCAATTTCGTTCCACGGAAAACACGGGGAAGTGTTTCCATTTCGCTCACATATCGGAACAAATGGGCAGACTGGAACCGCTTTTGGTTCTACTATCGCGTGTGCTCGGACGAAGCCGTTGCTACCGAACTAAGTAAAGGGGCGAAGAAGGGTTCTCCGCTTGTATCGGTCTTGGAGAAATGCCCTGGGAGGCACCTTCCGCCTGTCGTTTTAAAGGACCCGGAAGCCATTCGAAGTGGGGATGCTTTCGCGCTCACTGCGCGGTTTCAGATCAGCCGGGATTTGGTTGAAGAATGGATGGCCATCGAGATGAATCCGCTCTGCAGCGCAACTTCATTCGAAGGCTTTTCGGAGAAGGATGGTTATTGGGGCCCCACGCTACTGCTTGAGAGGCCTGCGGATTTCAATGATGATGAAATCTATGTGAAATATATCGAAAAGGAGGCTAGGAAGGTTTGCGAGCCATACTTGCGCAAGGAAAGCGAGTTCCAACTCGCCAACCTTGGCCGGAGTCGCTGCCTGAACCGAGCTTTCGACGCTATGGGTGTCGATTACGCTGAGAGGCCTCTAGTTGACGAAGGCAAGGAGGAGGCTGAAAGTTCGAAGGCTAAAGGGAAAAGCGTGGCTCGGCGTGGTTGGCGGAGCGACGTGATCCCCCGGCGAAAGAGCACCGAAGTCGGTGAAATTTGCATCGGGCGATTGATCGCCAAACCGATGCTTAAGAGCCGAGGGAGAGCGCTGGTGTCGATCCCCGACGTTGATCCTTTTGATCATCCGAGGGTGGTTAGTTTCTTTGCCTTTTGCTTCTGCTTGGGCTTCGCCTCGCGTGCATTTGAATTCGGCTTTCGCATCTTGTTAACGTTTTGGAACCTTTCGATCAATTGTATTAATGACTATATGCATTTTTTACGTTTTACGTCTTTTTACAGAGTGCATCGCACGCTGGGGGTATGGCTCCGAAGAAGCCAAATGTGCCGCTTTCGCGCGCGGCGTTTGACGACGATGCCTCAGTCGCCGACATGCCAACCTTCGCGAAGGTCGGGGCTCGGAGGCCCTCCGGCCCGACCGAAACCACGGAGCGTCCGGCGAAAAAGGCGAAAACTCCGCGACCGGATGCGCCTGCGCCGGTGGCGGGCGAAAAAGCCGCTGCTGGCGAAAAGCAGAGTGCGTCCTTGAAGATGCCTGCCCCTGCCACCGTTGACAAAGGTAAGCTACACCTTTCGCCACATTGCATTCGACTGACACAGGAGATGGTGGAAGGGCAGCTTTTGGGCTTTGGTCGGCTGGTTCTCGACGGGGCGCCATCGGACTACGAGAACCCATGCTTTTATACTGGCTTGAGCTCGTCAAATGATACTGACGAGGCGAAAGAGGGATCTTATCGCATTGCTCATTCTTTAGGTGCGCCCTCGGACGCCCAACTCGCTTGCCGGCTTGACTATCGCCGAGCTGGAATCCTTCCCGGCAGCAGCGAGGAGGCCACCAAATTTGTGGAGTTCTCGCAGAAAGCATTCGTTGCACCGGAGATGGAGAGAGATCTCCTGAAAGTGAGCAGCTTGAAACTCGACGATGCATTGTCCTTTCATCTGGCGAGCGTAAGTTTTAAACTTTCGTCGTTTTCTTCTTGATCTCTTTTCGGAGTTTTTGATTGCGTTTTACTGTTATTCGCAGGCCGCTGTTGTCGCTCGCAGCTAGATCAACCAAAGGGACCTCTATACTCGCAAACTCGAGTGCGAGAAGCAAGAGCTAGATACCCAAGTGAAGAATTTCGATGCACAAGTGAAAAGACTCACCACCGACGTTGAGCAGCAAACCAAGAGGGCTGACGCCGAGCGCACCTCAAGGAAAGCAAGTTAGAGAGAGGTTGAAAATCTCAAGAAAGAGCTTTCGCAGCTACGGGCCGGCCAAGCCGAAAGGGAAAATCTTCTTTTAACTTCTGCTGAAGAGGTCGCGGCTCGCTTCCGCGAATGCCTTCGCAGCATCGGCGTTGAGGCGGATGCTCCCTCAGAACGCAACGTCGATAGCCTCGTTGGCTGGATTCGCTCCGAGATGGAGTCGTTGGAGGGACACATGGCCCTTGGCCGAGGCTACGCCGCCGTTACCGGCATCAAGGCGATCGACCATAGTCTTGTGGACGCTGGCTGCTCCCATATCGCCGAGCTTTTGGTCAAGGAAGTTGACTACTATTGGCGCACCCCCGAAGCGGCGAAAGTCCTAGGGAAAAGATTTTTTGACGAGTTCTGGCTGGCTGGCGGGAATGATATGTCACTCATGCAATCCGCAGTGGCTCGCGGGAAGGTATTTTCTACCAACCACTTGAGATTTCGCTTGACTTCTCCGTCGACTATCGCTCTTTCTGCAGCGTCCTGAGGTTTAAGTGTTGCCTCTTCTGAGATTTGGCTCCTCTACGCAGACTGCGGAGGAGAAGGCGCACATTCGACAGGTGTTTTCGGATTATATTTCCGAAAAACGAACGCGCGAGGCCGAGCCAGACGACGAGGCGAGTCCGCCCCCCTAATGATGGAGCCCCCGAGAGCTCGGCCGCCGCTGCTTCCCGCGACGCGAATGCTTCTCAGGACGCAGCGGTAGACGAATGACTTTTTCTAGGGCCTATTTTTAATGCGATGGTAGTTTGTTCTTTGGACCTTGTGTAAGATTTGGAACTTAAGTTCGAATGTTGTATCTTGAACTGGGCGCGGATGCGGGAACACCGGACGTTCTCGACATCTTCCCATTAATGATTAGGTCCGGCGATATTTGTGTTGGTGGTGACCTGTGGAGGAGTTTCCGATCTAGGTTTCCGACGGCATCGCTTTCGGCTTACATGAGAAAACGCGCTAAGAAACTTAGACACGCAGAAGAGCGGCTACGCGCTTTTTATGATACTTTCGACCCAAGCGAACTTGAGTCGAGGCGAATGAGGCGCGAGGCTTCGCACGCGCCACCAGGCTTCGAGGGGGCCGCGTTTATTAAGTTGGAACCCGAAGACGCCGTGCCTTCGCCAGACGAAAGGCGATACAACATTTTGCTTGGTCGTGGGAATAATTCGCGGCCCTGAATTACATTGTACAAACTTCACTTGGTACAGTTTAATGGAAGGTGTCACCGAGGGTTCTGTCTTTCGGTGTTAGTAGTTGACTGCGGATACGCTTTCTCGCTCGCTTGTTACTTGGATAATTGTATGATTTGGTGCCTCGCGCGGATTGCTGATTTTCGCTGTGTCTTTGGCTCAATAGATGAAGCGGGAATCTTTTGCCAAGTGATTTAGTCACTGTCGCCCTACCAGTTCGCGCGATAGCGCTTCCATTGCGGGTCCTTTTGGCCGATGGCTTGGACACGCCCGCCTTTACACAATTAGACGAGAGGCATTGGCATTCGCGCGATGGAGCTTTCGGTGCGAGCCCCTCGGCCGGTAGCAAAGACGCGCCCGCCCCCACTCAATAAGGCGAGGGGCGTTAGCATTCGCGCGAGGGAGCTTTCGGTGCGAGCCCCTCGGCCGATAGCAAAAACGCGCCCGCCCCCACTCAATTAGGCGAGGGGCGTTAGCATTCGCGCGAAGGAGCTTTCGGTGCGAGCCCCTCGGCCGATAGCAAAGACGCGCCCGCCCCCACTCAATAAGGCGAGGGGCGTTAGCATTCGCGCGAAGGAGCTTTCGGTGCGAGCCCCTCGGCCGATAGCAAAGACGCGCCCGCCCCCACTCAATAAGGCGAGGGTCGTTAGCATTCGCGCGGGGGAGCTTTCGGTGCGAGCCCCTCGGCCGATAGCAAAAACGCGCCCTCCCCCACTCAATTAGGCGAGGGGCTTTGGCATTCATGCGAGGGAGCTTTCGGTGCGAGCCCCTCGGCCGATAGCAAAAACGCGCTCGCCCCCACTCAATTAGGCGAGGGGCGTTAGCATTCGCGCAAGGGATCTTTCGGTGCGAGCCCCTCGGCCGATAGCAAAGACGCGCCCGCCCCCACTCATTTGGGCGAGGGGCGTTAGCATTCGCGTGAGGTAACTTTCGGTGCGAGCCCCTCGGCCGATAGCAAAGACGCGCCTGCCCCCACTCACTTAGGCGAGGGACGATAGCATTCGCGCGACTTCGCTCGATAATTCTGTTGACGAAAATGTCTTTATGAACACAACATGGGGAGGCGTACAATCGACTATGATTATGATATTGCTCCTGTTGTCATCTAGTAGCATGCTTGCTTTCGCTCGTCTCCTAGCCGCAGCTTAGGATGGATGTGTTACTTGATAGGGCCTTCGCCTAAAGTTACTGGATTGGTGACGGTGGCTAGACGCGACGCCGATGACATAATCGTCAAAGCGAAACCCTGGTTCCTGGTGCCTCCTATTCGCATTTTGCTTTGGAGCCAACCTTTTGGGACTGATATTTGAATAGAATCGGTAGCTTTGGATGACTGGGAGGCTTACAACTTGGCGTTTATTTATATCGCCCTGCCCCTGGTATGAAAGTACTGCGTTTAATCCCTTGGCTGTACTTCTGAACGCTTGGTAGGTGAAAAGTTAGCGTGGCGTTTATGCTTTTGCAACTACTGGTGCTTGCCATGTGTCTTTGCTGACGTTGTGGACCCCATTGTGTTTTCTCGGCTTGGCTTTTACCGTCCTCCCGTATTGTTGGAGGGATGGTTTGCTTTGCCCACAGGCTTTCGTTCCGCCCTCTCGTTTTATTGGAGGGTCGGTTTGCTTTATAGCCCGAAGGCTTTCGTTCCACCCTCTCATTTTGTCGGAGGGTCGGTTTGCTTTATAGCCCGCAGGCTTTCGTTCCACCCTCTCGTTTTGTCGGAGGGTCGGTTTTTCATAGCCCGCAGGCTTTCATTCCGCCCTCGCGTTTTGTCGGAGGGTCGGTTTGCTTCATAGCCCGAAGGCTTTCGTTCAGCCCTCTCGTTTTGTCAGAGGGTCGGTTTTTTCATAGCCCGAAGGCTTTCGTTCCGCCCTCTCGTTTTGTCGGAGGGTCGGTTTTTTCATAGCTCGCAGGCTTTCGTTCCGCCCTCTCGTTTTGTCGGAGGGTCGGTTTTTTCATAGCCCGCAGGCTTTCGTTCCGCCCTCTCGTTTTGTCGGAGGGTCGGTTTTCACTTAGCCCGCAGGCTTTCAAGATTGTCGCTGGATGTGTAGGGTCTCTTTTGCCCAACCTCCGCGACATTCTCTTTTCAACACATTTTAATGACGAATGTCTCAACCTTATGTTTGGTTGACTTCGTCTTTTACCGAGCCACGCGATGTTTTGGGGGAATTATGTTTGCTTTCGCGATGTAGCGGTTACATTCGGCTGCCTCGTTAAAAAACCTCGCACCCCGATGAAGGGCTTCCCCGGCGAGGAAAAAGAGTGCAGCCGACCTTTGATTACAAGAATGGTGAAAAATGGAAAGGAAGTTTACATCGAAGTTCAAAAAGATAAGTTACGGGTAAAAACGGCGCAGATTGCTCGCATTCCATGTGTGGGCTGATTCTTCGCCCTTGTCATTCAACAACCGGAATACACCAGGTGCTGCCATACTTGCCACGATGAAGGGGCCTTGCCATTGCGATTGCAGCTTACCTTGCTTGAGTGGCTGCCTAATGGTGACCATGTCTCCAGGCTTGATATCCTTTCGGACTATCGTCTTGTCCCTGTGATGCTTTGTTTCGGCATGGTACTTTTCGAGATTATCTGCAGCCTTCAGTCTTACTTCTTCAATAGTGTCGAGTTCGAGGTGTTTTTGTTCTTGGATTGTTGGGGCCAACTCGGTTCGGAAGGAACCCAGCTTTACCTCTTCCGGTGTGACTGCTTCCTCGCCGTAAAGTAACCTAAACGGGGTGAAGCCGGTAGCTCTGGACCGTGAGATGTTGTGTCCCCACACAGCCATTGTTAAGGTGTTGGCCCACTTGCCTTTCGGCGAGTCGTATAAGGATTTCGAAATTGCCGAGAAGATTAGGCCATTCGCTCTCTCGACAGCCCCGTTTGCCTGTGGGTAATTTACTGAGGCGAAGTTAAGCTTTATGCTGAGCTCATCACAGAAACTCCTGAATTCGGCGCAGTCGAATTGCTTCCCATTGTCACAGGTGATGAATGACGGAACACCGAAGCGACAGATTACCCTCTGCTAGACGAATTTGGTTAAGGAGGTGGAAGTTATGCTAGCAAGAGCCTTCGCTTCCACCCACTTGGTGAAATACTCGAGGGCAACTGCTGCGAAACGCAGGTTGCCCGGAGCTGCCGGTAGCGGGCCGACTATGTCGATGCCCCATCTTTGCAAGGGCCAGGTCGGTACTATCGGCGTGGTTTCATTTGCTGGGGCTTTCTGATTTTTGGCGAACATTTGGCAACCTTTGCAACATTTTACCAACTCTCTGGCGTCTGATGCGGCGGAAGGCCAATAAAATCCTTGCCTCATTGCTCTATGCGCTATTTCGTGAGGCCCTCTGTGCGCTCCGCACATTCCGGCGTGCATTTCTTCGAGTAGTTGAATGCCTTCGCGCTTGCTTATGCATTTTAGAAGAGGAGCTGTTATCCCATTTTTGAACAATTGCTCTCCGATGATTGAGTAACCTTTCGCTCTGCTGGCCATCCTTTCGGCATCCTTCCTCGACTCTGGCTCGTATGTCCCGGATAGATAGGCGAATATCTGCGACCTCCAGTCATCACTGGCGATAGCATGTACCGAACTTGGATGTTCTTCCTCCTCTTTCACTGCTTTTGCCGAAAGCACTTGATAGAAGACGTCTGGTGGAAGTGGTAGATTTTGTGCTGCGGCTTTGGCCAGTTCGTCTGCCTTTGTGTTTTCGGCCCTTGGAATGTGACGTAAGGTGAAACCAGTGAAATACTTCTCCATTCTTCTGATTGCTGCCAGATACTTGGCTAGCTCTGGTTCTCTTGCTGTGAAATCCTTTTTGGCGTGACCAACAACGACTTGGGAGTCCGACTTGACTATGCATCTTCTCGCTCCGATTGCTCGGAGCTTTCGTAAACCCAGCAATACGGCTTCATATTCGGCGGTGTTGTTTGTTGTGAGGAATTGCAGCCTTGCGGCAAATCTGACCTTCGGTCCTCTTGGTGGTGTAAGGATCGCGGAGACTCCGGCTCCAGCCATTCCCCATGCGCCGTCACAGTTCACTGTCCACACTGGCTCCTCGAATTCAAGTGTTGTGTCGAAAGCGGCGGGGGTCCAATCTACTATGAAATCCTCCAGTGCCTGCGACTTGATTGCGGATCGGTGTTGGAAGTTGATCACATATTCGTTTAGCTCCGCCGCCCACTTGCCAATTCGGCCGATAGCTTCGTTGTTGTAGAACAGGGCTTCCAATGGCTGAGCCGAAAGAACTATGATGTGGTGAGACTGAAAGTAGTGCTTTAGCTTTCTAGAAGCCATTACTACTGTGTAGGCTATCTTCTCCAGCTCTGAGTAATTCAGTTTTGCTCCCGAAAGGGCCTCGGAAACGAAGTAGATGGGAAACTGTGTCATCTTCTTTTGATGTTCCTTCTCCTCCACCAGTACTGCGCTTACGGTGGTGTGGGATGATGCGAGGTACAGCAAAAGCGTTGCTTCCGGCGACGGTTTAGATAGCGTGGTCAGTTTTGTCAAGTACTCCTTTAGTTGCTGAAAAGCCTGCCGCTGCTCGTCCCCCCCAATCGAAAGGGTCGGAGCTACGCAGAGTTCGGAAGAAAGGCAGCCCTTTTTCAGCGGACCTTGCGATGAATCTGTTTAAAAAAGCCAGCCTTCCTGTCAACTTTTGCACTTGCTTTCGGTTTGAGGGCGGTTGCATGCTGATGATTGCCGCTATCTTGTCGGGATTAGCTTCAATTCCTCTTGCCGATACCAGGCAACCGAGGAGCTTGCCTTTCTTGATGCCGAAAATGCACTTGTCAGGGTTAAGCTTCAAACCACTCTTTCGGAGATTGCCGAAAGTCTCGAGCAAGTCTGCCTGATGATCTTCCTGTCTATCGCTCTTGACCACTATATCGTCAACGTAAGCCAACAAGTTTTTCTTTTTCTTCTGGTTTTCGAACACCTTGTCAGTCATCCGCGAGAATGTTGGGCCTGCATTCCGCAGCACTTCCGGCATTCGTCGGTAGCAGTATGTACCTGTAGGGGTGATGAAACTGGTTTTCTCCTCATCGTCGGGATGAAGCCAAATCTGGTGATAGCCTGAAAAACAATCTAGCAAGCTCATTATCTCGCATCCGGATGCAATGTCGACAAGCTTGTCGATACGAGGCAAAGGATACGGATCCTTCGGGCAGCATTTGTTGAGGTCGGTGAAATCGACGCACATTCGCCATTTTCCATTCTTCTTTTTCACCAAGACAACATTCGCCAGCCATTCGGGGTACTGGACTGGTCGGATTACTCCCGCATCGAGTAATCTGTCCACTTCGGCTTTCGCCGCGTCTGCCCTTTCGTTTGACATCTTTCTCAGTTTTTGCTTTCTGGGCTTAGCGCCGCTTGCGATGTTCAAACTGTGCTGGGCGAGATCTCTGCTGACGCCTTGCAAGTCGCTTGCTGACCAAGCGAAAATGTCATTGTTGTTCGCAAGGAAGGATGCCAAAGCGTTCCTTTCTTCTTCCGGCATGCTTGACCCAATGTGCACGGCTTTTTCGGGCCTGGAGGCCGCGAGCGGAATTCTTACTGTTTCTTCGGCTGCTCCAACCTTGCATTCCGACGGGCTGACGATAGCATGCTCTTCGGTGGTTGTTTGCATTTCGTCTTTATTGGCCACCTCATTGATAAGGCTGTAGCCTAGGGTTGGTTTCCCTTAATTCTTCTAGAAGCTTGCTGATCTCCATGTATAGCGATAATGCCAAAAGGGGATGACATCTTCATGCAGAGGTAGCTTTGCTTGATGACAACGTTAAACTTGTTGGTGAAACCTCTGCCAAAAATGGCAGTATACGGATAGTCCATGTTTACTATGTCGAATGTCAGTGTTTCGGTGCGGACTCTTTCCCCTTCGGCGAAGGATACAAGGATTTGCTTTTTGCCGATAGCATCGATCTTTCTTCCTCCGAACCCGTACAACGAATTGCCGGCGGGGTCCAAACTGCGCCTGTCGAATCCCATTGCCTCGAAAGCTTTGACGAACAGGATGTCTGCTGAACTTCCGGTGTCAATCAGAATGTTATGCAAGGTGAAACCGGCCACATTGGCCGTGGCGACGAAAGCGTCACAATGCGGGTAGTCGCGGACTTTGAAATCGGATTCGTCAAAGCATATCGGCGCTAGCGACCAAGCTGGCCTGTTCAGTGGGAGTCTTGGTGATACCGTCTGGACTCTTCGTTGATAGTCCCTTCTTGCTCTGTTACTTTCGTGCTCGAGATTAGATCCGCCCGTGATGGCAAAAATGTGGCCTCTTGACGGAAGGATGTTGTTGACTGCGCTAGTTTCGTTTTCCATTTCCTGCCCCTGCTGGTAGCCTGGCTGTGCTTGCTGCCCCTGAGGTTGGGTTTGAGCCGGAAGCATTGGTGGCGGTGTTGGCTGACGCTGATAATGCATAGGTGACAAAACTGCCACCGACTGCGGCGCAAAGACCGGAAGCTGATAGCCCTGATACGCCGGATTGTACCAATGTAAATTTTGGGGATGCATGTACTGCGGAGGATGCATGGGTGCGCCTGCGTAATTGCTGCATGCTGCCGCCAATGCTGTCGGGTCTTGCGAATTGTGAAAAACATGCTTTGAGCTTTCGGCAGAGGCTGAAACTTGATCCTTATCTTTCAGCTCTTTCGCCATCTTGCTGTATTTGCAGTCCCGAGTGGTGTGACCGAAATTGCCATCACAAATGACGCAATATGGTGGCCTGGGTCCTCTTCCGCGTCCTCTACCGTCTCGTCCGCCGCGTCCTGTCCTTCCACCGCGCCCTCCGCGGAACGGTTGATCAAGCCCTCTTTGGGGCTAAGAGTCAGCCATGTCAGGCCTCTCCGTGCCTGTCGCTGATTGTGCTGGTTCTTCCTGCAAATTGTTGATTGAACGAAAAGGCCTGACAATCCTTTGATTCGGCACGGGTGGTGGCCTACTTGCTTTCGTCGCTTGCCTCTGCGTCAGGCGCGCGGCCTTGCGTCGCCGAAAGTCATCATCCGACCTCGCGTACGCATTCATTATGTCGAACAATTCCTTGACATCTTTCGGCGGCTCCCTGGACAAATGAGCGGCGCACTGCCCAGTCCCCAAGCCTTCGATGGCTGCTGCGATCACCGCGGCTTCCTGCACATTCGGGGCTTGAGCTTTCTGCTGGATGAAACGTTTGAGGTACTCCGAAAGTGGCTCGTCGTCTTGCTGGGTGCAATTCATGAGATCCCGCGTGGTCTTGACATCCGGTCGGAATCCTTGGAAAGTGGCCAGCAGTTCGGCCTTCAGTTGTGCCCACGAATAGATAGACAATGGCTTGAGGGTAGTGTACCAATCGTGGGCCACGTCTTCGACTGCCAGGATGAGAGATTTTGCTAAAGCCTGATTGTCTCCGCCTGCCGAAAAAACAGCTGTCTCGTAGCTTGCCAAGAACTTGCGTGGGTTCGCTTTACCGTCGAAAGTCGAAATGCGGGGCTTGTAATTGAGTGGCCACGGATGAGCTTGCAACTCCCTCGAGAGCGGAGAGGTTTCGTCGATGGCGTTGCCGAAAGGTGGCGGTTGCTCTCGCCTTGGTATGAATGCGTTTTCTTGCGCTATCGGATTTGGGTCCGCCCTGGCCCTTTGCAGCTCCTGAATTTCCTTCTCGAGTTGCCTCCTCTGCGCCTCAGCTCGCCGAATGGCGTTGCGAGTCTCGTCTTCTCTTGCTTTCGCCGCCAACTGCAGCTGCAGCTGGTCTCTTTGCAACAACAGCCTTTCGATTTCCCCTTGCCGCTGGGCCAGCGTCTTGATTGCTTGGGCGTGTCTTGTGATTTCGTCATCGTCTTCATCCTCATCATCGAACTCGTCCTCGACGTGCCCATCCGGCGTGCCGTCTCTACCCAAAATCCGCCGATCCTAAGGTTGCATGCCCTGGCTCGTCGATGCTCCCAGCGGCGGCTGCGCTTCTATCGACAGAGCGCCGCCGAAAGGTGGTGGCTCCGCGACTGCGTTTGGTGGAACCTGGCTAGCTGGGACTGAAACCGCGACGGTGCCGAAAGCATCCTTTCTCGCGGCGATCGTCTCCGGATTGTCGACCATCTTCGGCGCTTTCCTTGGCGGCATGGTAAGCTCGGGCGACAACCACGGTGGGCGCCAATGTTGTTTCGGGTCCAAAGCCCCGAAACAGCGGGTTGTCGCACGAGCGAATGCACAGAACGAAAGTGGAAGTAAACGCAGTAAAAGAAGGAATCAAGTCAAGTGAACAGTGTTCTCTCCCCTCCCGCGGGGAGGTCGGGAGCTTTTTATATTGAACTAGATCCACGTGAAAGTACAAGATTGCCCTTCTCAATCACTCTACTATAATTACAAAGATGCCCTATCCAACTACTCTGTAGCCGTTCAGCGCTCCCTCCGGGCGCTGGGGGCACCATTGTCTCTTCGGCCTCTGGCGGGCCCAGCGCCCCCGTCTCTCTTCCCGACCGGTGGGCCCGTTCTCCCTGACCCATGCTTCCGGCGACCTGCGAAAACTCACGGACAAACAAAATCGTAAAGACGAAATCTGCCGCCGGAGACGCTGGGTTCCTTTCGTACGAAGCCTCCGTAGTACGCCCGGCCGCGAGCCGAAAAGCGCGCTACCGCGCGAAAACACCTTTCGCGCGAAGGCGTTGCCTTCCCTTGATCCGCGGGCCGAAAGGCGCGCTATCGCGCAAATGTTGCGCCTCCGCCCGAAGGCGACGCCTTAACTTGGCCAGCGAGCCGAAAGGCGCGCCACCGCGCGAGTGTCGCGCTACCGCGCGAATGTTGCCTTCCGCTCAGAGACCTTCGTCGCTCGGTGTTGCGGGTCGGAAGCGCTTGCTTTCGCGCGAATGGTACCTTCCGCACGATAGCACCGTCATCTTTCGGTAAAATGCGGGTCGGAGGCGCCTGCGGTCTGGGTGCCGCCCCAACACAAGTAAACGAAACATTTATTCATGACGCGAAGTTGACTTTGCTTTGTTTTGATTTGAGCTGCTAACGTCAAAGTTTCCAACATAAATAATGCATATAATCACCTGAATAGACAAAGGTAAGCAAAGAACACATACGGAGTACATGTGTATGACTAAGTAATTAAATAAGCATGCTAGGCTCAACAAAATTGTGACACTCTGGCACGTCGAATATATCACCTGCAACAAAATTGTGACTCCTGCGACATTAGTGTCTATATTTTTATTGACAGGGAGGAACAGGGATTTGAATTGTAAATTGATTTGTCAATGCAAAACGTCTAACTATCCCGGAAATTTATAACTAGTACTGACAAGTAGGATTTTTTAGGACAAAAAACTGAATTCATTAGCCATGGAAATAATGTCTCCGCAGATCGACAACAGTTATCACTAAATTAAGCATTGCATTTAAGAAACTGAATGTAAACAAAAAAAAAACTCTGAGTGGCGTCCACACATATACCACTCCTCCCTTGTCAGTTTGAGATACACGTACACGTTACATATCGATCTGACAAAATCACAAAAAGAACTTAGAAAGCCAAATGCAGCGTTGACTTAAGCCGCGCCGGCCGTCAGTTGAACTGCCGGTTTCAATGCATCTCAAATAATGGTAAAAAGACGACGACTCCATAGATAAACAAAGAACGACTGTATAATATACTGTATGTAAGTATAATAAAACATTGCAGGGCGATCGCTGTAGCTCCGCCGTCACTATATCTTTAGGTGCATTCATCTCTGCAACAAACTCACTTGTCTCCATTTCGCTAAAAAAAAAACTCACTTGTCTCCATGTGAGATGTGTTACCAGTGCCAGGTACAGTCAACTGCGAAAGAGCTTCTAGCTAGTAATTAGATCACCTGAGTGGCATTTAATAAGCTTATGTTAAAATAGGTTAGGGTTTCCCTGCTAACTTCGGTCAAAAAATATGCTCCCTCAGTCTAACAAAACATGTAATTCCCGCTTATCAAGAAGTCAAACATTTCAAACTTTAACCGAAGTTATATAAAAAAATACTAATATTCTTGATATAAAAAATATACCATTAGATTAGTAATAGAATATATTTTTATAATAATTTTATTTAACGACATAAATATTAATACTTTTTATTATAACCTTGGTCAAACTTAAATCAATTTGACCGGTACGGATCCCATAATTGTACATGTTTTTATGGATGGAGGGAGTACTATATAGTAATTACACACTATTGGCTAATTCAGCAGTAACAGGACCAGACCAAGTGAGTCGAATCACGTACGACTTATATTCTGAAAGATTGTAGATGCAATTAGTAGCACCATGCCAATTTTGCTACGAAATGAATCATGAATGGGTCGGGGAGGCACCAGGAGAGGCTAACCATCCACAAAGAACCGGTGCTAGGAACACCAGTAATAACTGATGAGAAGCTGTCGCACAACAGCACGAGCAACAGGAAGTCAGGAACATTGGCACGGCATCTTCAGTGATGAGTCGATGCAATGAAAAAAAAGATAACCACGTCAGTTTTGGATGAGTCGATTTGTGAGCTAGTATGTGGGTCTTATACACAAATAAACAAAAACTATTATTACACCTGTTACTTTCTGTTGCCAAATAAAAAAAATAATTTCCTATCAGCTGTTTGTACTTCATTATTTTAATCATTTTTTGACTGGCGATGAGTCAACTCTCGCAGGTGAATCGGTTCAATCTTTTTCGTGGAATGAGTCGATTGCTCCAGTGGCATGAGTCGACTCATGGCTTGCCACCTTAGCCTATGAGTCGCTTTTCAAAAGCCCACCGGAGAAGCCTTAGCATGTGTTGCAACAGCACGTACCAGTCGCCGAAAAGCTTTGGTTCTAGCACTACTGAAAACTTGAAATTCCCTGACCAACGTCAGTGAAAACTGAAATTACCCTGTCGAGCTAGCCTTGACGGTATTTTTATTTCCCTGACGGTAAGTGCACCATAAGAAATTTCATGGCGATATTTTTATTTTTTATGATGATACGTATATTTTCATGTCAATATTTTTATTTTCCCTGACGGTAGTGCACCGTGAGGGAATTTCAAGTTTTCAGTAGTGTAGGGACACCAAGTGCACTGCCTCTCAGATTCCTTTTATGAGATTTGGGGCCCACGGATTTTGGCTCACCATGGATATGATGGGGACGGACCTCGGTTCGAAACAACAAGATTTGGGAGGCAGAGGGAGGGACACTGACGCAGGCACGCGTAATGATGTGCAGACAAGAATTTGACCGTCCACACATATAATTAATAAATAAAAAAATGATTTCTAGCCCTGTGGGGCTGTGGTATTCTGGGATCCAGTCCAAATAAAACCTGGTGCACCACCATGTTCTCATGTGGTTAATTGTTGGGCTGTGTCGTAAGGTAAGCCGGCACAGGGTAACGGCCCACGTGGCAGGCAGAAGCCCTACGCTCTTCTACAGCCCATAAAGCACTGCACGAAACGGCCCAGAATTAATATTTAGATAGATTTCTTTAATCTAATGTACTTTGTAGTTTATGTCATTGGCTTAGTTCGATCGACAGGACTTGTCAAAGTCGATAACTTAATTTAGATTTGGACAGGTTCGTTCCACCACAGGCAACTAGCTAAGTTATGCTTTTTTCGTAAACTCATGATGATATTATATTAATTGATGCTAACAAAAACTCATGAAAGATCTTTAATTAATTTGGAGCTGCTGAACGATTGCTGACAAAAGTTACAGTACATCCTGATATTTTCAACCCAACCCAAAACAAACGGCACAGAGCGTAGACAAATTGTCCAAGGTATGTGTTAGAAAGCAAGAGCGAGACAAAAGCGAGAGATGCAAATGATGTCTGTATATTCCCAATGAATAGTTTGTACATATATATACTAGGCTCATGTGGGCGGTTACAAGTGTGAAAGGGAGAGAGGGGTGAAGAGACACCCATTGGATTAATCCCTAATTGAGCATTAATAATAATTCTCAACACTCCCCCTTGATCAATTAGCTCCTTGTAGTCTTGACTGTTCATCTATTATGCATCTTTACGAATCTTTGGAAAACCCTGTGGGAAAAACCAAAGTAATACCGGTATACCAGGCAAAACTCCTTAAAACCCAATGGGAAAAATAAGGAGAAACGCCATGCTATACAAACACCAATGTTATTAGACCCTTTGAGATAAACCCAAAGCCTAGTCTAAAAACACTTTGACCATAGGGTCAATATGCTTCAAATATCATCTTCCAAAAACCCCGTGGGGAAAAATAGATGATATGACATAGACTTGTGTTGATATTGCCTCATTAAAAACTTTTATATGAGAAACCCAATGGGAAAAACTCATACAAAAAAAGAGTGCAATATGATATTTGCAATAAATTATTAATCAGGGAAACTCTCCCCCTGTGATAACAGATAATCAATCAGGGAGACTCTCCCCCTGATACTTGCAAACCTCAAAGTAACTAAATTCATACCAATGTACTCAACACATAAGAAATGTGGAGTATGGTAGACTTTGTGAATATATCTACAAGTATCACAAGATTTTAGTTTACAAATGTTCATATGTCCATGTAACTTATAGGACATAACATTCTTAATGCAAACATATTGCATTAAGTATAACTTGTTTTTATCGAAACAACACAAGTTGCATTACCTTTTCAAGATAATGACTTTTGATTCAATAGAATCAATGCCACATAACCTCAGTATGTGATATACCATTCTGAATAGCTATACACATTCATGTGAAGCCTTGTGAATACAATATCAGAATGATTGTTATATAAAGCCTATTTCAATGATCTGGGTTTAGGGATCTTATAGATGACCATAATCATTATATCCACGTAACTGGATCATGGATTATATACCAAGACCACATGTGCTATTTGAGATATCAAAAGATACTCTTAACTTTAATCCTCCAATATTTGGTAGGAGTAGCGCTGCTACTAGATAGCAAACCATTGCAAAAATAATATTAGGCCCGGAACTTTGCAAGGTATATTAGCGCATAAATAGCACAGAGATAATGGACCACATGTCCCAAAATCTCGTTTCAATCACTATGGCATAGGACAATCTTCCTCTTCTTAGAGGTAGAACAACCATAGAATATACCTTCATATTGAAACATTCAATATGATATGGATATAGATAGCTTTTGTACAAAAACCCGAGAGAAGATGCTTGGATCATAAACACAAAATGAAAATTTTGGTTTAGTCCGTATCTTCCATCTCAAACTCCGTCTTTGAATTACAATGTGCTATTAATATATGTTCATTGCTAATGATGTCAACATTATTGACTATCATATAAGACTGTGAAATCCAGTCAAGGATCTCAAAATGAACACCACGTGTAATCAATATTGTATCTCTTCAGTTTAGAGAATACACACAAAGTCGATTGTACCAAATTCGACTTAACTGTCGTAAGTCATATATTGACTTAAGCAATACACGATATATGTTGCGATTTTATATATGAGGATTGAGTATGTGAACTCCTTCCTGGAAGCATCACAAATACTCCAAATCAAGTGATCATATATGATCACTGCATCTATCAACTATCAACTGCAAAAGATAAATGCCTTTGTACTGCCAATCAGAAAGGTAGTATCGGAAATTTATATCTTACTATGGAGAATAACTTGCATTGAAAATCAATGCCTGGGCTTTGCTTAAACCCTTTTTGCTACTAGTCTTGCTTTAATCTCACCACCACATTGTTCTCAATCCATTATAGGATGAAAACACTTTTGTACCCACAGTAAAGGTACCACAAGGTGTTGGCATAACAACCCAAACCACCTCTTTTCTGGTGAGCAAGACTATCTCTGTATGTATTACAACTCAACAAGTTCTGATCCAGTAAGAGTGAAGAAGCACTCTGCCATGGTCTTGTTAACTGGATGACTTAGAATATTATATACAATTTATTCAGAGAAGTAATTGTCGACAAATGTAGCCTTTCTATTATATAATTCTCCAGTCTATCAAAGCTCCAAGAACCCTGAATGACTCATCATGAATTCCTAAAATGAGAGTCAGGGCTTTCCGATATCCCAGCATCAGTATTTGGTGCACCTCTGGGCTGGGTTTGTGGATGACATCTATCCACAGGGTAATTACAAGTTTTACCCAATAGTCATTGCTAACCATATAGGTTGACTTGCATTTACTATCTTTAGAAGGAAAGCCTTCTATTGCTAGCATAAACAATCCTGCTTTATGGCCATACTGCTCCCCCTCTTATTTACAATTTGGGAGTTGAGTGGTTTTACTTAGTACCACTACTCTTTCTGGTACATACTTGCAATAGATTATTAATCAACAAATGCATTTGGTAGCTTATTTGCAATATTATGCAAATCAATTGAACTCAAAGTTCAGTTTATTTAGTACGTGATCCTGAGCTTGAAATGCTTTATGCATTCCAAACAATTTCTGGGCATTATATATGGTACTTCAATTCTCCCTCTAATGCCTCGAAAAGCTCATTATCTTAATAAAACCAACATATGGGTTGTAAATAGATCCTCTGTAAGAGATCTAGATACTCAACAATCGACGGAGATTGAAATCTCAAATTGATCCCTAGTTTCCTGTGTGAACCCATCAATGTATGTTGTGGTGGTGAGATTGGTATGCATACAAGTAACCCAATCTTACGCAAATAAGGAAATCTTCATGGATTCCTACGTACTAAATGCATATAGGGGATATGCAGTTAATCATAAGTCAGGAGTGTGTAAATCTACCTGACTCCAACACGAAGTTGGCAATAGCAATTTACTAATAATGGTCCTGTTATGACAATAATATCATACCTATAGATTCCATTTATCCTTTTTTAGATATCTAACTAAACTTGTATTGTATTATACCTTACAATCGTCATTGCAGGCAAAAAGTTTAGTAATATTTAGGATAATGCTTATATGAAGAAGCATTATCTACCAAATGCATGGTTGAGTGTGGATACTTCTACACTGTAGATCATCTCGCAGATGTATCTTTACAACCATGAAATGCCTGAACTGTCGATACAATCTTTGTATCGGACCCATATATATTCTTTTGAATATGTTCTAGGAATCTAAGTTATTCAATCTAATTTTAAGATAAGAGGGTCTTAAAATCTAATTTCCCTGAGGCACTTATTGTGTCCAAACTATGGGAAAATCCAGACCAAAATAATTGCCTATAATTTTTCATGTATCCCTTTGGATGTCCAAGTTGATCATTCTAAATCTTGAATGTATCAACAATGTAAAAAATTCTTATACGCAACATGTGGTACGAGGATGGTTGTATGTACAATACAACCAAAATAAGACCTATCTCATTACTTTTGTGCCATATCCAATGTTGTCCTTTGGTGTTTCCATACGAAAACACATTTGGATAACTCTATAACTTGATAGGGTACGAGTTTAATTAGGACATAATTAAATGTCCTCAACTTCTAACTCGGTATCCATAGGAAGAATGATAGTGGCAAAATAGGCCTAAATATCATTGCGTCGCATTAGCGATGACCAAAATTATTCCCTCTTCTTATTGTAAGAACCTGGAATATTTTGCTTTCTTAATTGTAGATTTTTTGGTATAAATGTCCATTAGGCACATATCATTCCACATTGGAATGATTCCCCTACAATCTATATATGACAAAAAATCAATAAAATTCTCGTCTAATATATAGAAATCCATAAATATTGTCGAGTATCAAATTTATCAGTATGATACTCACAATAGTTATGCATTGACCACAAGTGTTACAACATATTTTGATGGACAATATAAAATATACCAATGGACTAAGAGATTATTCCAAATCTCAGAACATGTCAGTCGATGTATATTCGATGATCATGATGTCCATGTATTTGATGTTCTCTTATGAGACAAAATTAGAGTGTTGAGATGTGATCCCAAAGGATCCAACAAAATCAACTTCATAAATAGCTTTAGATTAAGATTGAAACATACTTCAAATCTTAAGTTCTAGAGCTCTTGTTTTATCCTATATAGACTTTTGGTATAGATCAATCACAAATTTAAAAGTATGACATTGTTTAGCACTATGCTAAATACGACCACCTATATGACATTTTGTCATTGTGGGGTTCAACTTTGTCATAACTTAATTACACATTAGGTCTTTTGCTTGGAAGCAAACTGTATGAACAATATATATGATCATAGTTTCTAGTTTGAAAACTAGATACACGATCAACTCATGGTTAGCCTCAAGCTATATGAGTTTATTTATTGTTCATAATACTCCTAAAGAGTATGCCATAAAGTATGTGCAATTCCTTCCATAAGATATTCTCGTAGATAATCTATATGGATGTAGTACCTAACAATAGGAAGGCACAATTTTCTTTGATCTATAATAAATAACCTCTAACAGAGGACATCAAATATTATTATTAGGTTATGGATAAAATCAATGTTAATGTCCATTATCTATGTGGGATATTGATGCCATCGAGAGCGAGTTCAATAAACTCCTCTGAAGTCAATATCCACAACATGTGACAAACCATTGATTTAATGAATTTACTCCTAAGGTAAACTCAAAATCACTATGGTGATGCTGTAATCTTAAATGCAATACCATAAATTGATTATTTTACCTAATGGTAATCATAGAATCAATATGGTAATGCTATAATATCAAGTGCAATATTTCAAATGTTATATCTTATCATAGTTTTGGAGTATTGTAGGTAAGCATAAAATTATGTAGACCATACAACCAAATCATCATAAATTTTGGTAAAACACAAGGTAGATAATCTCTATGTCAAATACAAAGAGTAGATCTTTATAGTAGGCAAATATATTGCTGCCTAAGCACGGTCTCTGGGCAAGATAATTCATAAGTGAATTAAATGCAGCCTTTGCTTAGGTCTCTACTATCTCGTGCAATATCAAAATAATACGATGATATAATAATCCAAAAACTTTATTTTGGTAAAAACACGGTGTAGGTAGTCATCAAGTTTTAAAGAAACATGATGTAGACCTCTCAGCAATGGGTAATTCAATCACTGCTATGGCACGGTCTCTAGGCAGAATAATTCATAATGAATTAAACGCAGTCTTTGCCATAAGACTCCATAACCTTGTGTTTTATTAACCAAAATAAATAAGATATTTATATTACAATTTGAATCCTATATAGATTAAATTTTCTGAATGTTATAAGAAGCATAGTTAAATTGCAACTGGGTCAACTAACAAATTTAAATTGTATGTGGTGCAAAAAGTGTGGTTTGGGGCACCAACATACCCAATTCTATTAAAAAAAATTACAAATGTGACCATTAGGTTGATGCAAAACAAGGGGTTTGGGTGCATCAACATATACCAAAATAATTTAATGATGTCACAAATGTAATATGTATATGGTGCAAACGATGTTTGGGTGCACCACATATTCCCAAAATATAATAGAAAATGTCATTGCATTATAATATAATTAAACCACAAATTATATTTATAATGACAATACGCAGCAAGTATAGAGCAACAACAATCATACACATAAACTGATATTCTTGCAGAATTAAACTAGCAAAATATAGCTAATTAATCTATACTACTGCTTAATCAGAAAATAACTAAAATAAAACAAAAAAAAGAGGCCCAACAGCCATCAGTGAGCCGGCCAGGCCCGTGGCCTAGGACGGCGGCATGGTGCGCGGCCCAGCAAGGGGCGCGCCCAGCCTGCCTGTCCGGCCTGCTGCCCAGCCAGGCGGGAGGAGGCGCGCGGGCCACAACCTGGGCCTGGGCCGCCAATTCGGCCCAGATGGGCGTCGCCGCCGCGACCTATTTAGGAGAGAGCGGTTAGGGTTTGGGGAACCGTTCCAAACTCCAACCACTGCCGCCGCTTTGCCTGCCCGCCGCCGCCGTCGTAAGCCAGCCGCGGGCGCCGGCCGCCGAGGCACGGGAGCCATGCGGCCCAAGGCGCGTGCGGCGGCCGTCGGGGTTCGAAGCCACGGCCAGGGCGTGTGCGGCGATCGTCGGGCCGCGGGGCGGTCAGAGCGCGGGCGCTGGTCGTCGGGGGTCGGAGCCACGGCCACGGCGCGTGCGTCGGCCGTCGGGCCGCGGCGCGGCCAGGGCACGGGCGCTGGTCGCCGGGGATCGGAGCGTCCATCTCTGCGAGCATGAGGACCGACGGGGTCACTGCGCACACGGCCGCCATCGTCGTTTGCAGCCGCCGCCTTTGTCCTAGGTCCGGCCGCCATGAGAGACGTGCGTGCTGCTGCTCCGGTCGCCACCGGGGACGCAGACGCGGTGCCGGTGCTAGGTCCGCAAGGAGCGGAGGACGCGTGGCCGTCTTCTAGTCCGCGACGCTGAAGCCAGCCAACGAAGCATCGCCATCGCCCTCCGCAGTAGGGCGCGAGGGAGAGGGAGCTGCCACTCGGAACGCGTGTCCGCCGTTTGGCGCATGGGCCGGGGACGCGAGCCACCACGGGTCTGCCAATTGCTTGACTCGAAGTGAGGGAACCATGATGGATTCAAACAACAGGTTCGTACCTTCTGTTCTTCGATTCTTGCAATGGAGACCGATTCTTTTTTTTTTCTTTCATCACAGGTTCTCTGGTGATGTCTTCTCTACGATGAAATTTTCCTCGGCCTTCCCCGATGGCTACGAAGAACGATATCGTCATCGGTGAACTGCCTCAGACACTTTTATTTCTCAGCGGAGAGACAAGTGCGTGATAACGTGTTAGAAAGTAAGAGCGAGACAATAGCGAGAGATGCAAATGATGTCTGTATATTCCCAATGAATAGTTTGTACATATATATACTAGGCCCATGTGGGCGGTTACAAGTATGAAAGGGAGAGAGGGGTGAAGAGACACCCCTTGGATTAATCCCTAATTGAGAATTAATAATAATTCTCAACGGTATGTATGCATTATTGAGACGGTGACGGCCGAACCGCCGATCGAGCAAACAAACGCGTCTCTATCATATTCTTCATCATTCAAGTAGCGCTGGCCGTCGTCGTCCAACATATCCATCAGGCTCAGGCGCTAATGGTCCGGCCGCCGTCGATGCAGATAACCTGGCCGGTGACGTAGGACGCCGCCGGCAAGCAGAGGAACGACACCAGGGACGCCACCTCGGCCGCCTCGCCAAACCGCCGCATCGGAATGCGAGACGTCTCCTGCTGCACCACCTCCGCCGGCAGCTGTACATACATACATACATACATACATGTTATTAGCATTTTTTTAATCAAAACATGTTATTAATTATCCATAAAATAATATGATTCTAGATTTGTTTCAAGAATTACCCATGAAAGGAAAAAAAAATGCAATTCTAGAGTACCGAGATTATGAGATCCACTGACAAATAAAGAAATCGACCTCACAGCTACTTCCAACCACACACAGCACGAAGATTTTTCTCCAAACTTTCAACTTAGTTTGTCAATTGTCACTGAAAGTCTCAGATAGACCTAAGCATTTTGCGGACCGGGCTGAAAAGAAGTCCGATTATATCGGGCCGAAAAAATTCCGCCCATTACCGTCAATTGGGCGAGTCAAACCTACTATTTTTGGGCCGGACTCAGGCCGGGCCGGGGCCTGGACGGACCGCCCGCGCAATTTATAGTGTAAAACAACTAAAATGAACATTTCGGGTTGAGAAAAAATTTTCTGGGCAGCAAGATCTCTGCCCAGGCCCTGTCCAGTAAGGTTCGTGGGTGGGCCAAAACCCGGTGAACCCGCAGGCCGGGTTGGGCCGGGCTCAAAATGCTCAGATCTAGTCTCAGAGTTGTGTCATTTTCATGGCAGAGAATTGTCACTGAAGTCTCAGAGTAGCATCCTTTTCATGACAGTGAATTGTCACTGAAGTCTCAGAATTGCATCCACGACAAAGGGAGTATATATAAACCGTTTTACTAGGCAACCTAGTATATACTTTAACAGATTTACTACACACAAATCTAATGTGACCAGAGATCAAATCCACAACATTATCTTTCATGGATTTTGCTGGTTAGACAACACAAAAAAAAGCTCCCTCCATCATCTCAGATTTATTGTTATTCTTAATTTACACTAAGTCAAACTTTGTTAAGTAGTTTGAATGTGTTCATAGTAACAGTATCAACAGCTTTGTTTGCTTAAACTTATTAACAATTGACTTCAATTGTTTCAATAATATTCTATGAGAAAGAATAGGCTACGGCTTATAAGTTAAAGCGAATAGAGAGGCAGCACTTGTCCATCCAAATAAGTGAGAATATATTTCAGTACCCACGGAATAATACTTTATTAGGCATCATAAACATTAAATATATAATTGTTCAGATTTGAGATGGACTGACTCCTAGTAAGGCAAGAATGATAATCCTTTTTGGACGCATGAAGTAGTACCTCTTTAGCCATGTCTGTCACGTTCACACCCGGTGCGACGCAATTCACACGGATCTTATCGCGGGCCCACTCAGCAGCTAGGCTCCTCGTCAGCTGGTTCAGTCCTCCTGCATGAATAATCATAACACTGAATTTGAAAGTCTTATTCTAAAATTCCTCCTTTTCTTATGTTTTTTTTTCTTGTAAACTCCATGAGATTAATGGATTTGCTTTGAGTAAAAAATGGGATATATATATATATAGGTCCAAATTCCTTGGTTCATAGCATAGTGAATTTGTTTTTGGTTTTCCTTTGGTCCATAGGGAATTTGTTTTTGGTTCCATTCATCCCGTTTATGTTATGTACTACAATTTTTTTCCCAAAAAAAAGAAACAAAACTGTCACATCATCATATATACCTTTGGTGACGCTGTAGAGCGCCTCCTGTGGGAAGGCCAGGAAGCTCGCGATGGAGGAGATGTGGACGACGCTTCCCCCGCCGCCGGCGACGGAGGCGTTGACGAGCAGCGGGTGCGCGAGCTGGCTGAGGTGGAAGCACGACTCCAAGTTGGTCGCCATGATCCGCGCGTAGTCCTCCGCCGTGCACTCCGCCGACGGCTTGATGATCAGCAGCGCCGCGTTGTTCACCTGTGTTATACATATACTTCGCCGTCAAGCTGACGACATCTACTGATCGATCCCCGGAGCCGGAGGAGATGCATGCATATGCATGGTTTCACCTTCAGCTTACCAGGATATCGAGCTTGCCGTCGAAGGTCGCCTTCACCGTCTCGACGAGCCTCTCCCGGTCGGCGCGCACGGCGACGTCGCAGGCGGAGACGGTGACGCTCGTCAGCCCCTTGTCGGCCCACCGCCGGCGGCACTCCTCCAGGTCCGCCGCGTTCCGGGCGCACGTGTGCACCCGCGCGCCGAACGCGGCCAGCTCCTCCACGATGGCGTGCCCGATCCCCTTGCTGCCGCCGGTGACCAGCGCCGTCGCGCCGGCCAGGCTCCACCTCTCGCCGCCGCCGCCCGCCGCTGCTGCCATTATTATCCTCTGTTTCCTGTGTGTGTTCAACGAGTGCTACGATGCCACTGCGTGTTTTGTGATTCCAGTGACAAAGAATCGTCTGATCGGAGGACTAAAAAAGACCGAGGAGGCAACAGCGGTGTTGATGAGCAGTTGGTTGGGTGGGTCAGGGACATCAATTTGATGAGGCATGGACCACAGTAAATGCCAGCAGCAAATCACATGTGGTTCGGTCCCTGACTCCCTGGTGGACACACCGTCCCCTTTTGTTGTACTCCCTCAATCCACGAAAGAATCAATTGACACACCGTCCCCTTTTGTTGTACTCCCTCAATCCACGAAAGAATCAATTTCTAGAATCTGTGTCGGTCAAACTTTTTAAACTTTGACTAACTTTATTGAAAAAAGTAATAACATCTATGATATGAAATGAACATATTATGAAAATATATTCGAAGATATATCTAATGATGTGAATTTGGTACCATCAACCTTGATAGTTTTTCTAGAAATTTGATCAAAGTTTAAAAAGTTTGACTTAACACAACTCTAGAAATTGATTGTTTCGTGGACGGAGGGAGTACTAGATAACAACTTATAGTTGTTTGCACACCCAAGCTTGGCTGGCTATGCAGCAATCCTTGATTTTAGGCACCTAGTGGCTATATATTTGGTTGTCTTCTGATATATATAGAGTCATAAAAACTACGTGCGGTTTCTAGTGTTGATACTGTACTGACCAGTCCATCCCAGCCCCTAAGGTAGAGAAGGATGGCAGAAAAGGAATTCCGGCAGAAAACGCCCGTGATGAATGGCATGCATGCGGCCGGTAGGCTGAGGCCCAACACTTGTGTACGGCCCAAAAGCACTGCTCGCGGTCTCTGTTCTGCCCACGACGTCATTCTGGTCTGCTGTTTATATGAACCTAATAATGATTTTGATGATGCCTGTTCTTGTGAGAACTCATTGAGGGCCGTTGAACGAATAACTAAACTGTATATACGCTCAACCGAATTATGCAGCTAGCGACCTGATACGGTCAGCAATAAAGCAGTTGGCCTCCATACTATATACTCTCTCCGTCGCTAAATATAAGTGTCATTCTTGCTTCCCGAGAAAAGCTGCCGGTAATTATATATTAAAATATACTAATATTTATGCTAAGTAATTATTATCTTCAGAAAGATCTTTACATCTAGTTTTTTAACAAAAATTATTTGGAGATATAAATATTGCATATATTTTCTACAAATTGGGTCAAATATGTGACACGTACACCAACAGTGACACTTGTTTAGGAACGGAGGGAGTACATTGATCGACTCTAACTCCGCTCCTCGATGGATCAGGGCGGCACTGGTTGCCACCGTCGATGCAGATGACCTGCCCGGTGATGTAGGACGCCGCCGGCGGCATGCACAGGAATCCGGTTGACACGCGTGGATCTGGTTTTTGTATCTGAACTGGGTACGATGCGCACGCGTGAGCTCCAAGTGGAGGATGATTCCTATCGGAATGTGGATGCGTGAGCAGGGATCGAGACTTGATATCACGGCTAGATCGATGATGACATTAGTCTTTTTAGGGTGTAGAGAAGAGCAGAGATAAGTAGTAGTCATGATTAAGACCCTGTTTCAAACACATAACTATTCTATTTCTATGCTTTTTCACGTGAAATTTCTATATTGTTCCTATAAAATTCATGTTTCAATTATAGTACCGTAAGAATTAAAAATAATGCACTAGTTTTATTCTCTAACTCTTTTGGTCCATACTTGATTGTTCTATTCTACTTTGTACATTGCAAACAGTCATAGCCAAATGCTCTAAAAAAATAGTCGTAGCCAAATATCTATTATAGAATAAAAGCTTAAGACGACGTACTACCGCAAACTAATAAAATGAAGTGTAGCCGTAGTTGGGAGGGGCCACGGCGGCCCTTGACGGCCCCTCCCTAGCTCCGCCACTGTCTGCATTGTGAGTGTTCTTAGAGAATCTATGCCGGTGCGGCACGAGGAATGAGATCACCTGCAGTTAGAGTGGTCGACTGTACTCTGCAGTCATCGATCTATCCCGTCCATTATTCATCCAACCACAAGGACCAAAACTCCATGCCAGGTAAGCACAACACTTGGCCCATCTCGATCAGCTCAAGAGACAACTTCGCCTTCGTTTTCCTCGTTTTCAGACAACTCTACATGGTGCAACGCCCGGCCAGAGGTGGCAAGTGTGATGGCCAGCAATCCGGCACGGCGCTGCAATGAACGGCATGTCGGCATTTGTGGCATACGGTTATTGGGTGGCCGACACGGGTCACGGCCGTCGTGGAACTATGGAGTGCTGGCATGGACCAGATGGACGCTGCTGTATGTGGTATCAGCTCGACTATGGCTCGTGCATGGCTCGAGTGACGGCCGAGGCAAGAGCTCGCCGTGCCTATGCAGCAAGATGTGGCGGTGGCGGCGACGACGGTGGCCATGCGCGCGTTGCGTGCATTTTGCCAGAGCACTTTGGTATCCTCGTTGCTTGCCGATCTCCCTCGCAACAGGCACTAGTGACGCGTGTAGAGGGCCATCAGTGACGCATAAAACACGCGTCACTGATTTTGCGTCTGTGATAGTATGAGATTAGTGACGCGTAAAGACGCGTCACTGATAACCCCTATCAGCGACGTGTCCAGCCAAGACGCGTCACTGATAGAGGTTATTAGCGACACGTCTAGCCAAGATGCGTCACTGATAGAGGTTATCAGTGACACGTCTTGCGTCACTGATAACCTCTATTGGTGACGTGTCCAGCCACAACGCGTCACTGATGTGGACCTTAACAGCGACACATTTCGCCAATACGCGTCACTAATAATAATTTACAAAATAAAAAAAATTAAAATCTCTACCCTGGTCATATATTACACATATTACATCCATTTCAGCAGTCAAATTCTTTATAAACTCCACAGACAACTTATCTACGAAGCATCTACTAGAAAAATTACAACCTAGAAGATTTCTAATCTAACAATAAATGAACATTACATAAGCTATAACTACATGATCTAGCAGCAAGCTAAATAAACTGTATCATCAGAGGCACTTCACTGAATTATGCTTACTACTGTTGCTGCTCACTTGAGATAAGAGCCAAGTTGCTGATGTGTTGCTGCCCATCTGCTTTTGCCAAAGAATTAAAGCTTAAACTATTGCTGTAAATTGATAAACAAGGGACCTCCCATGCTGCTCCTCTGAACTGTTCAAAACTGCAAGCAAAGAAAGGGTAGGACAAATAACTCAAATTATGTGTATAGTTTTATTTTAGATTTAAGAGAACTAGGTCACTCAGCTAAATGTGAGTGCATCCACACGAACTGCACATAGGTGACGAGAAACACAGATAAAGCCATCCACTCCAAGCTCATCAGTTTGTAAATTCAGTCAACATAGGTAGCAGTTAACATTTAAAAAATTACATTACCAGGTCAAATTTTCATACCTAGTTTTCTCCGCGCTGAAAACACCGGCTCAAGGTGATCTCCAGTTCCTATGCTAGTGATAGCAAAAAATGGTAAGGGAGAAAGCCTACCAAGAACAACACAAAGATGAGCTGAGCAGCCTGGCTTACTTGTTGTGCAGTAAAAAAAAGGCAAACCATAAAAAAAGAGATGTCCTTGTTAATATGTTTTACTGCTTTAGAATCACAACACAAGTAGAGAATTCCATACAATAAGCATTGTAACTTGAAGCAATAAGCATTGAAATTTAACACTCTTTGCCATATAATTAGTTGATTGTTCAAATATGCATTTAGTGCCTTTTCAAACGAATTTCTCAACAGCATACTGGCATTTGGTGTCTTGTTGAACAGCATGTGGCTTGGCCTATTCATAGTACTTTAATTTTTTTCCATGGAAACTGAATTAGACAAAATAAATTGTTGAACAGGATGTGTTGAACCGCTGCTACTTCACAAGCTGTCAAACGAAGCAAGATTTATTTGACTAAATAAATTGCTCAAACTAAACTAAAGTGTTGCAGCTCCTGTCAACATACAAAGGATAAGAAAGCTAGTGGCTTACCAAAAAAACAATGTCAAGTTGTTGTTCCTTTGCTGCCGACCAACTAATATGAAGATCAAAGGTGACTGTTTCTAGAACTAACAAGCTGCAAAACAAAATTGAGAACAATATCGACAGCAGCAACTACCGATGTCAATTGGTAAATGAAAAACAACACATAGAAAGAATAGAAAGATTTGTTTAAGAACTGAAACTAAGATTGTATTAAGAACTGAAACTATTGGTGTCCCTTATCATCACCTGTAGGTCCCAACCAATGGTGGCACATCACACCATCTTGCACATCGAACAACCTGCAATCGACATTACAATAATCAGATGACATGTCCTGTAGAAAGAATAGAAAGATTTATTAAAAAAACGTATCATCCGCAAGGCACACTAATCATTGTGTGGACTGCAGAGGCACTACCACAACCACAATACACAGTAGAAAGCCATATTGCAGCTTCAAAATAATCATGTTTGCGTACATATGACCATGATTCCGTAGCCTAATATGTGAATCATCAGTAACCTAATATGTGAATCGTTGGAATTTATATAGAAAAGCTCACTTGATGTTGCACGAGTATTTGAATGTCATAATACAAAAGACTACAGTCTAGAAACCATTTATTTGACTTTACCATTTATCTGACTTTACCTGCTTGGAGATATGGACACGATCCTGACCCTCAATTTTGCAAGGCCCTATTAATCCCAGTCCAAGGCATCACTAGGCATTCCTAAATAGAAGCAATTAATTTGCATCAATGGATTATCAGAGAAAATACAGAACATACAGAAATAGTTGTTTTGCTCTATTTTATACTTCTGGTTCTGTAAATACTAATCATGAGCTAAGGAAACAGTACTTTATTATTAGTAGCCCATACTAATAATAAATCATTAGCTAAGGAAACAATACTAATACATGAGTACTAATAAACAGGGTTTACTTTCCGAGCAGGTAAACAGTGTCGAGCTCTGATTCAGTCTCCTTCGATCGTAGTCCGCGCACGACATAGTTAATTACACATAATCATCTCCGGCTCCGGCCGTCTGCACTGCACGCACCGGAGGCGACCTTGAAGCACGCATCTGCATCTGATATTCTGATCTGACGACCGGTCCATATCCACCATCCACGGCTTCATCCGGGGAAAAAAAGAGCGAAGAAGCCACCAGCGGTGGTGGCGATAGCCAGCGTCCAGATGACGACCGCCGCGACCTTCCACAGGAACGCAACGGTGAGCACCGTGGCGGCCACACCGCGCGCCTCGCCCGCTCCTGCGACGGGGACCCGGGGGCGCGCGCGCGTACTTGCGGAGGTAGCGGAAAAGGAGAAGCAGGGTTGCGAACGAACCTGCGACGAAGAGAATCGAGGCGGGGTCGCCCCGGTAGATGGTCAGGCTGGAGTTGACGGTGAGGAAGCCGAAGCCGGTGGTGGTGACCTAGGTCGGCGACGGTTGGTAGTGGGAGGAGATGAAGAGAGAGAGGAAGGGAGCGACGGCCTCACTCCATCACCGGGGAGCGGTAGCAGCAGGCGACGCCGACGTAGATCTAAGGTCGTTCCGCCGAAGGAGAGCGATGGCGGCATGCGGCAGCGGCGGCGTAGAGCAGGGGAGGTGGGGATTTTTTCGTCTCTTGATTTTGCCGTGCGGAGAGCAGATGGATAACGATGGTCGTGGCCGGTTGGGTGGCTGCCATCTCACGGAGCCGTGCGCAGAGAATAGATGGATAAACGACTGAGATTGAATCACTGTGGATTTACAATCTTACATGTATATAAACACTATTAATCAACAGTGCAGTCACCAGTTTTGAAGATCTCTGCAGATAAGAATAGTTTCACATATATAAAGTACACGATTTAAGCATATTTTAAATCTTTGTAGTGTTTAACTCACAAATATTTTTATTTTTTTTATTATTAGTGACGTGTTTTTGTTGAGAAGAGTCACTAATATATCCTAGTATCAGTGACGCATCTAGACAAAACGTGTCACTTTTATTATCAGTGACACGTTTTTGTTGAGAAGAGTCACTGATATATCCTAGTATCAGTGACGCATCTAGACAAAACGCGTCACTTTTATTATCAATGACGCGTCTTCTTGAGGAGAGTCACTAATATAGCCACATATCAGTGACGCGCCTAGTCAATGTGCATCACTGATGTTATCAGTGACGCGTTTTATTAAGATGTGTCACTGATATCTTGTTATTAGTGACGCGTATTCTCCCTAGGGCATGGGTAACAAGTAATCAGTGACGTGTCTCATTCTCCCGCGTCACTAATATACTTATTAGTGACGCGTTTTAGTTCTGAGTCACTAGTTGAGGTGTCACTGATAACCTTTTTTGGCATAGTGAGGGAGCGCTCGTCTGCGACCCGGACACATGTGATGTAGGTGTGCTGGTTGTTGTTGCCTCACTCGCCGTCATCGTGCACCAGTGTTGGCCCTAGGGACAGAGCACGAGGTGTGACAGCTAAGGGCCCAACCAGGTAAGGGCCCAAGTCCAATAGTCCAATAAGTATCAATAAACTAATTAAGAAGTATAAAAGAGACTATAAGCTAGCTAAATACTGAGGCGGAGGAGAGAAGAGAGACGAGAGAAGAGGATCTAGCCGTAAGTAGACACAAAAGCCAATAAAATTTGTGAGGGAGATAATAAGTGAACCATATGTTAACGATGAAGATCTAACTTTTATATGGGTGGAGTGCCGAAGAGCAGGGCACAACGGCGACGACCAGTCAGGGCTGCACGACACGATAATATCTTGGTTCTTGACTTTCTTGTGAATTACGATCGTTGATCAGTTAACTGCAAGACGTTGTTATGATTTATGTCCGAGCCCTACACTACCGGAATCCCCGCCTATGCCGAGTGCCAAAAATTTTACCGAGTGTTTTATTTCGGGCACTCGGCAAAGAGGAGCTTTGCCGAGTGCTAAACCTAAGACACTCGGCATAGTAACGACACACGGTGATTCACCTCTTTGCCGAGTGCTCACTACAAAACACTCGGCAAACATGTGTCTTTGCCGAGTGTCGCTGACCAGGCACTCGGCAACGAACCTGTCCGTGAGGCAGTCACGGCAGCCGCTTCTTTGCCGAGTTCCCACCGTTAGGCACTCGGCAAAGCTTCACCCTTTGCCGAGTGTATTAGGGCAACACTCGGCAAAGGTTATGGTTTGCCGAGTGTTTCAGTCCAGCACTCGGCAAAGATTTACCAAAAAATTTGCACCTTACCTCCGATCTTTTTTCTATCCTCACATAGACTATTTGGTACATCATGTTCAAATTTGGAAATTTTTTGAATATATTTGGCATATTTCACTAGTTATTTTGTTTTGTGGCATTTTTTTGACCCATGTCGAATTTGAACTGCAGGTCATCTAAATATGTAAAAAAAGGTTACTATAAACTTGATATTCATGTTATTCAACCTATATTGAGTCCTCACATGCGATATGAGGAGATTTTTCAAAATTCTTGTTTACTTAACATGACGTCAAACTTGTGACTACGTGGTTTTTAAATTATATAAAACCCAAACGAGGTCCAAAAATCATGAAACTTGTCGAGGTGCCATGTTATCGTATGTGGAGACTATGATAAAAAATTAAGAACATGTCGACCAAGTTTGTGTCGATACTCCTTATAATCTAGAGAATTTGCGTGGAAGTTTATGATTTCATGTGAAGCCTCCTTGAGAATTTGGACACGATCAACACAAACTTGGTTGAAATGTTCTCAATATTTTATCATAGGCTCCACATATGATAACATGGTGGCTCGGCAAGTTTCATAATTTTTGGACCTCGTTTGGTTTTTATATAATTTAAAAACCACTTAATCGCAAGTTTGACCTCGTGTTTAGTAAATAAGATTTTTGAAAACTCTTCTCATATCGCATGTGAGGACTCAATATAGGTTGAATAACTTAAATATCAACTTTATAGTAACCTTTTTTTACATATTTAGATGACCTGCAGTTCAAATTCGACATGGATCAAAAAATGCCACAAAATAAAATAATTAGTGAAATATGCCAAATAAATTCAAAAAAATTTCAAGTTTTAATATGATGTATCAAATGGTCTACGTAAGGATAGAAAAAAGTTTGGATGTCAGAAACAAAAAAAAAATAAAGATATGCCGAGTGCCTTTTGCAGACACTCGGCAAAAAGACCCTTTGCCGAGTGTCAGCTGCGTGCACTCGGCGAATCTCTAATTTCTTTTTTTATATATATAAATGCCCTGTGCCGAGTGCTAGATCGGGGCACTCGACAAAGGGTTCACCTAATGACCCAAGCCGGCCCTCAGTCTCTCTCAGTCTCTCAGTCTCTCTCAGCTCCTCTGCCGCGCCCGCCCCGGCCGTCGCCGTCCCTGGCCGCGCCCTCCCCGGCGGCCGCTGTCCCCGGTCGCACCCGCCGAGCCTCGCCCTCCGCCGTCCTCGGCTCGCCACGCCCCGGCGGGCGCCGTCCCCGGCTCGCCACGCCCCGGCGGCCGCCGTTCCCGGCCGCGCCCGCCGAGCCACGCCGCCGCCGTCCCCGGCTCGCCCTCGGCCGCGCCCGCCCCGGCGGTCGCCGTCCCCGGCTCGCCAAGCCCCGGCGGCCGCCGTTCCCGGCCGCGCCTGCCGAGCCACGCCGCCGCTGTCCCCGGCTCGCCTTCGGCCGCGCCCGCCCCGCCTCGCCCCGGCCCACAGCGGAGGTAACCCCTTCTCCTCCTCCTCATATCTCGACATTCTGTGATCTGTTGAAGTACCCTATGCTGGATTTACACGACTTGCACTGCAGTGTCAGCGATTATTTTGGTTTATTAGTTTCCTAGTATTGGTTTATAATATATGCTCACAAAATTTGGGTGTTTGAGGGGCCTTTTTCACCCCTGGTATAATATAGCAAAACTGGAAAAAAAGTCCTCTGTTCCTTGCTTGTTCCTTGCTCCCAAACTGAAAAGGCTGTCGGAGACCTTTGCGTAGGTTAATTCGGTGTTGTGGAGCTTGGCAAGGACAGGCACCGTCACCACTCACCAGCATCTGAATTGAAGGATCTGCTTGCTGCTGCCCTTTCCCTGAGGGCGTCTTTGGCTTTAGAGGTCATATGCTATGTGCCGGATTTAGTGCAGCAATCATCCACCTGACACTGTCTATTCGTCCGGCCTTGTACGCTGCAATCCAGTTTGCGTCTAGTAGCAGTCGCTTTTTCTGCTGTTTTTTTTCTTCCTATGTGGAAATTGCTGTTGCGCTCTGTGTATGACAAATTTCTATGATGAAAAGCGGCTACCATCAGACATAAGGTCCCGTGATGGATGATGTGTTAAACTGTTGGTCTGCTACTAATGTTGTCCTGGGCGGCTGGGCATTGGGTTCAACCATGTACATACAAACAACTTAAAATGTTAGCAGTTTCTGAGATCCAAAGAATAGTGGCCTATAATGCAGTTTCTTTTTTATCCAACCTATAATGCAGTTAATACATATCCAAAGATGTTGAATTCTTTTCTTCTATTTTTTATCCGGTGACTTGATCAACTAACTAGTGCTTATATACAGCCACATATGTTTCTTTGGAATGCTTATATACGGCAATATCATTAACCATTAGAGCATCATCAGCACTGTAGACTTGTAGAGATGGGATAATTATTGGCCGTAGTATATATAACCACGGACTACTGATCAATCGAACAATTTAAATCAAACGCAAGGGAGCAGCCATCCAGCTAGCTAGCTTATATCCATAACCACTAAATGCCATGCCCAGCCGCAGACCTGCCTGTCTTTGTGCAGCAACTTGTGCATTCTAACATGTCAAGTTCATTTGTTGTAGGCCGAGCTAAGCGAGGAGAGGAGGCAGTCCGAGCAATATCGTCAGATGGCCGAGGAGAGGGCCCAGATGCAAAGCTAGCGGGTGGATGCTATCCTCGAGTGGATCTGTGGTACAGGACTCGACTTGGGTCAACCTTTGCCGGATGCTGTGGTGAACCCTCCTGCAACTAATACTCCTGTAAGCTTGCACACTCTAGCTACCTTATGTCCATAACCGTGTAATTAAGTTTGCCTTCTCTAACTTTAATTTGTCTCACTTTTGCAAAGCAATCGGACCGAGCTTCCAATGAACCACCTCGTCAGTTGCCAGCAGGGTCAGGGTGGCCGGATTGGACCCAGTGACAATCTTATATGTGATGTTTATTGACATGTATGTGGTTTATTTGTGATGTCAGACTATTATATGTGATGTGGTTTATGGACATGTTGTGGTTTATGGACATGTATGTGGTTTATGGATATGTATGTGGACTCTTATATGTCGTGCTTCTTTTATTTATATATATGTCGTGGTTTGTGACTGATATATTTGTGAAAATGTATTTGTTCTGATAAATTTGGCATCCATATGTCTGGGAAAGCAAGAAACAAATTTTTTTAAAAAAGAAAAACCTCTTTGTCGTAGGTTGCACTCGGCGAAGCTTCCCTTCGCCGAGTGTCGTGCCCAAAGCACTCGGCAAAGGTATGCACAGAATCGCACCTGGGAACGACCTTTGCCGAGTGCTATTACCAAGACACTCGGCAAAAGTGCAATTTTTTGCCGAGTGCTTTACCGAAACACTCGGCAAACGTGCCATTTTTAGCCGAGTGTCAGACGTGAGGCACTCGGCAAAGCCTCCGTCACCGTCTCGCGCCGTGAACGGTTTCTTTTCTTTGCCGAGTGCCAAAAGACACACGGCAAATGATTTGACGAGTGCCCGATAAAAAGCACTCGGCAAAGAGCCCTTTACCGTCTAATCCTATACCGAGCGGGATATGCCGAGTGCGGCACACGGCAAAGGTTTTGCCGAGTGTATTTGGGCCTTTGCCGAGTGCCCTGGACACTCGGCAAAGAAACTGAATCCGGTAGTGCTAGCTATTTTCCTTATTTATTTTGATCAAAATTAATTATTTATATAGTATTTCATACTTCTACTACTTTGAACTCATGTTTGTTTTCAAATTTAGTTGTTAGAATTTTAGAATATTATATGTAAAACCTTTATCAGCGACATAGAATTAGTGTTTATGTATTATACATGGTCTAGATGGACCGTCGGTACGATTTCGCTAGAGGACCCTCAAAAGGTGTGGGTGTGCACAACCGTGGTCTTACGCCAGCAGCGACGGTGTACAGTGGCCGTGCACCGCCCATCGTACTCTATAGAGTGGTGACTGCAGGAGGGAAGTCGTGGTCTCGTAGAGTGTGACTGCAGAGGATGCGTGCCGCGCGCCACGGCTGGGCTGCTGGTAGGGATGCAAGTGGGTACTCAATGATATTTTTTTTGGGTCAGCTAACTAATTACGGTTAAATGTTATTCTAGTTCATTTTTCTATTTTCTTCAAACTACAAAAACGTCATTCTAGTTCATTTCATCATTTTTTTGGGTGGATCCAATGACGCAAAATATTTTAAACTTGCATACCTAGCTGCTGGTTGTTTCGGTATGTAGAAGTGGCGGTCCCAGCGCTGCATGTAATCTCCAGCGCTGCTGGTATTGGATAGGATTTTTGTTCCCTCTTGTTCAAGTCGTCGTTGACCTAAACACACATAGACGATCGAGAAGACGCTTTCAAGCCTGCTTTGCCTCCGTCCTTAGCATTGTCTCCTCTCGCGCGCCATCCGGCGTTCCTGTTCGTTGGATCTTCTCCGCGCGAGACCTGGCCCTCGAGCTCTCGTTCAGGTCGTCGTTGACGGCCTAATAATATAAACACACAGACGATCGAGAAGACGCGTTCAAGCCCCTCTCGCTCAACTCCTCCCCTCCACACTTAATAATAAGCAGACAAGCAAGCAAGTGGCCGGTTTGATTGCATTGCTTATAAAACCACTTGCTTTCATTCAATTCCTAACGTATCAACTGGCTGCGTCGTCGACGTCTATCGATCGATCACTTGGCATTGGCACCAAACCATATATCATCTCAAGTGAGTGATCGAGAGCAAGAGCGAGCGAGATGCCGGTAGATCTGGTCATAGCGGCGATCGGGGCCGTGGTGAAGCTCCAGGGCGTGCTGGATAGGTTTCGAATGAACAAGGACGAGTGCGGCAACATCCAGGACCTGGTGGACACGGTGAGCACCGACCTGATGCTGCTCAAGGACGCGCCCATCATGGAGGACATCACGGTGCGCCCGGCGATGGAGCGCCTCAAGGGTGCCCTCGAGTGGACGGCCGCCAAGGCCGACAAGTGCCAGACCTCCAGCGCCTTGCTGCGGTTCTTCAGGACCGACGACGTCGCCGCCAAGCTGGACCAGCTGCGGCAGGACATCTCGGAGAAGATGCTCGGGCTTGTGCTGGCTACCGGCGTCAGTACCAACACGAGGGTGGAAGAGATCGGCCGGAGAATGGACCACAACTTTGAGGTCATGCACCGGGACATGCCCAGAGTAATTTATGATGCCCTTGCTGCTCTTCTGCAGCCCCTGCACACCAAGGTACTTACGGATCGACTACGTATGTAGCAGATAGATGGATCCTAGCTAGTTTTGGAAAATATTTGAGATTTGCACTATAGCACTTTCGTTGTTATTTGATAAACTTTGTCCAAATACGGACTAAGAGCATCTCCAATAGTTTGGAAAAATGACTTGCTATCCTTGTTTTATTGGGAAAAGAAGAAAAAACGTTCTCCAACAGATTGGTATATGACTTGCTAAATTTTTCCAAGTTGGAATCGGAGGCCATCTACTTGCTATATTTACCAAGTCAGCTTCACTTGCTATCCGGCGTTTCTACATTATTTTTACCAAGTTGAAATACTTTTCTATGTTATTTTTACCAAATTATTGGAGATACATGAAAAATTTACTTGCCAAAAATTTTAGCAAATTGCTAAATGACAACTTATTCCAAGTCATTTTTTTCAAACAATTGGAGATGCTCTAACTAAGCTTAAAAGATTTGTCTCAACGTGTACATACTAAAAGTACAATTAGTTATTTTTTTACCTACATTTAATGCTCCATGCGTGCAGCTAAAGATTGATGTGACAGAGACTCTAGAAATATTTGGGGAGAAGTTAGGGAAACTAATAAACAGGGCCACACTTATTGCCCGGCCTGTGACTTTGTTGCTAGCTAGTTATTTATTTTTTTCGTAACTTTCTATATTTCAGACGTCTGAACAGTTTTTGTCTTTATGCTTTCATAGAAAAAATTATCATTTATTTATTGTGATTTGTGCTAATACATTTGGATAATTGAATGGAGATCTGAATTGAAGGTTGTTAGTTGTCGCGCCTAAAAAGATATTATATTCAGGCGTCTGAAATAAGCAAATCTCTTATTTCTTTGTTCGCTATTTCAGCTGGAACTTTTGGAGCAGCGTACCACAGATGATCATACAACTGACGATGCTAGAAACAAGAACACAAGGGAGACAGACAAGACTACTGGTGGTAGGCGACGATGCATATACAACAAAATAATACAATTTCCTAATAAAAAGTCCACCCACGATGCAGTACAATAATTAGCTAGCACACACTACTTGCGTTTAGTTGGCTGGCATCATCGTCGCTTAATTATTCCGTGGTCTACGGCGGAATTTGTTATAACATACTCACAAGTTGCGTTTTTTAGTGTCGCTAAGCTTCGTCATTATGCGTTTTGTTTTAAACAACAGGTCTAACAAAATACAGTTGGTCTGCATTGGAGGCTTCCCTAGCATCATCATCAGATGAAGACATTGGCGGAGGTGACAGAAGTACTGTCTACAAGGTACATCGATATCCCGATCAAGACATTGGAGGATTTCCCGATCAATCCTCGATCTCATCTGCTTGCTGCTATCAGCCGAAGACCAAGAAAACTTTTAATTTTGAGATTTGAAAATCTAACCACCACATTGTTGTGTATTTTTTTTCTCAACACGGTATGTACGGCGATGCAACTAAAATTGCACAAGCTAATTATCTGCAATTAAATTGGATGCACATAGACTCAATTTGCTTATCTAAGCTGTCAAGCAGCACTATTCCCGTTTTGGCCGTTTGTAAAATTCACCTTTCTTTTGGATATCTACTAGTAGCGGAACCTTCTCTCTCAACAAGTAGCGGAACCCGGATTTCCCATTTTTTTATCACGGATTTCTATTTCAGCAAAAAGGCCAATAGACATATTTTTTTAGTTTTTTATTTTCTCTGTTTCTGTTTGCTTTGGTCTTGTAAGGCATGTTTTGGGCCAAACTATAGCGGAACAAGTTGGTCCAAATAAACTGTGGCCTAAAGTAAGTGTTAGCCTACCGTTTTTGTACCTTTTGTTGATTTCTATTATCTCTTTGTTGACTTTTTTATGCTACATTTTGACTTGGTTCAATAGGAACAATTCATTGTTCCAAGTTACATTTTGTATTTCGATTCGAGAAAAAATTTCTGTTACGTATAATGGTTAAATTGTTCCATGTTTTTTGTGATGTTATACTATACTGCAGTTATATTCTGATTCTTTCATGTTATGTTTTGGACCACAGATTTTGTAACATTCTTGATAGTTATTTTCCCGTGGATTCTGTTTTTTTTTTCTTTTTTCTGTTCAAGTAGTAAACATCAATTGTTGTGTTTGTTTCGTAAATTATTGTGGTTTGTTTAATTAATTTAAATACTTTCAGTGATACTTTTAGCAATACTTTGATTTTTCTATTAGGATATTCACTGTACACTACCCCAGGCAGTTTTTTCCATGACGGCCAGAACCGTCACGGAAAGTGCCTCAAATCGTCAGGGAAGGATATTCCTGACGGTAACCGTCAGGAATCAGCCGTCAGGGAACAAATGTCAGGGAAAGTCGACTTTCCCTGACAGAAAACCGTCACAGATTAGTTTCTGACGGTTCTACCTGACATGAAAACCTTTCCGTGTCGGTTTCCTCATCCCCGCCAGGAATAGTATCCCTGTCAGTGCCAAACCGTCAGGAAACATATAAACTTTTCCGTCGGTTGACGACCGTCAGTGGATGTCACTTTCTTCCCTGACAGTGATGAACCGTCACAGAACACTCAATCTAGGGCTGACGGTCTGGCTTTTGGCTTCCTTGCCAATTGATATATATTTTAACAATTCAAATTATATACTATCACATAAGACAATCCTCATTAAGTCACATCAGATAACTACCAATCTCATGATACATCACACAATTATCATTAATCTTCATAAATATATACATAAATTGTGCAACACTAAACTGTTCATATATCGAGTTCTAGCCTCAAGTTACATTCTATGGTTCACAAAATAAGGGAAGCAACCAATCCAAATTCTACATTCAGGATGATACAACCAGGAACCAACACATAAGCTTCATTCTACATGCTGCCATAATGCTTACAGCTATGAACAAATAATTCTGATACACAAAATACTTCCAGCCATTGCTTCCAAGTAGGTTGTAGCGTGAGAGGACACATCTGTACTCCCTCTACATACAGAAAACAAGATAAAATGAACCATTCATGAGAAAAATATTTTAAGCTTGCTGTAAACAGCCTGACTATAGTTAACAATACACTAGTACAGATAGCAGCCTCAAATACAAAACTATTTATTTTCAGAACAATTAGTGGACATTTGATTATATATCTTTTTCTCATCTTGGTTTATATTATTGCTGAAACAATTACTTTCAACACACTAAGCACTCGATCTCCAATATATACACAGACAAGCATTCCAACATGTGAGATCACAAGCAGCACCTCTGCAGATTCACACTGCATACAAGTGATAAGAAAAATGGACATAGATAGAATATGCAGTCACACAGACAAGGACCAAAATGAACAGAGACAGAACTGCAAAGTTTCAGATAAGGATCATAGTCTCAGGTTCTACAATAGTATCAGGTTCAGATACAATAATCCTAGGTTCAGAACTGAGATTAACTACACATATTGTATTAGCCCAAGGTTCAGGTACAAATATACTCACGGGTGCACAAAAGCATCAGGTATTTTACTCACATGATTGAACTCCAGCAATAATTAGACAAAGGTGGCGATCCAAGGACAAAAGTGCATGTATTTTTTACACCTTAGTGATCCATCTCTGCAAAATCAAAAAATTGTGAATGCTCAATTACTATAATATTTAGTAGCCATAGAAATGCACATGTTGTAAAAATGGTCCAGCCTCTAAAATGGGACACTAAAATAGTGGTGACAAATGTCTACGCTGAGAGATTCCTAGCTACCCTGATATGGCACCATCAGCATCATTAGTTGTGTACTGATCATAGCTTATGTTATCCATAAGCATTGAAGTAATAGTGTAATCACCTTGATAAGCCCTCAGCAGGTTCCCAACAAGAACATTAATTGTCTTAGCTTCAGCATAACTGTACACCAGGCATAACATAAAAATCAAATCATCAATAGGATAGAAAAAATAGAAAATACTAAATTTTTCAGGCACTCATAGGATGGGGCAATGCAGTATTAAAAGAGCATGTCCAAGGCATCAATAAACTATGAACAAACCACACTTATAGTAATCTGATATTGGTATGTAGCTAATAGCTATGTAGAAACAGAAATCATATTGGGTACGAGACGGTATGATTTATTGTGCACTACTTTTACATAATAAAATGAGAACCTTATATATAGAAGTACAACTTTCTACATGGGACAAACATAGTGGTGCTGGTGCTCCAATAAAAAAAAGAAACAAGGCCAACACAGTATTGTAGGTACGTGGAAAAAAATACATGTCCATCAGTAGAGCTTACCCAGTACAAAGAGATCCAGTGAGAAAATGTATGGATCCAGCCTCGGGGGCACCGGATCTCGACGCTCCAATGGTGGGATGGACAAATCCAGTCATGGAGGCACCAGATCTGGTTGTGGTGTTACCGAAGCACACGCCGGAACACAGAGAAGAGGGAAGTCAGCGAGAGAGAGAGCTGGAGAGGAGAGGGAAGCACGAGGTAGAAGAAGCCTGGACGTGGAGTCAGCGAAGCACACGCTGGAGCAACCCATCGCGCCCACCGACGAGCTTGTGCCCACCTCTGGGGCCCAACGCCAGCCGGTCGAGGGGAGGGGGCGGTGAGGCGGGGCACTCCGCCCGCAACATCGTGCTGGGGGGAGGTGCGCCGCAGCACCGCGGCCCCGAGGTGGATGGATCTCCCGCCCACGCCGCCGCCGGATTGGAGCACTCGCCCGAGCCGCCACACCGCGCGTCGCGGTGGGGCGCTCGCCTGCCCGCACCGCCGCACCGCCACACCAGGTTGGAGCGCTCGCCCGCGCTGCCGGACCACACGCCGAGCTGGGGCGCTCGCCCACGTCGCCGTGATTAGAGTTTGCGAGAGAAGGAAGAAAGACTGAGATTTGGGGGAAGTCAAGGGACGGGTGATGAGGGGAAATTTCTGCCGCTGCGCGTGCATCGGCGCCCTCTGTTGCCGCTCCTTTTTCTTCTGGGTCTCTCTGCTGAGTGGGTCAGACACTTGCGAAAATATTTGGCCACGCGCCAAAGCCTCTGACCAGAGCGCGCGCTTGCCCTGAAACAAGCTTCCCCGTCGGTCAGCTGGATTCCCGGTCGGTTCGTCTGAGCACGTCAGGAACCATTTGGCTTTCCTGACTGGAGCAGCGGAGCCGTAGCGAATGCCTCCCACTGACAGGAAAGAACTGGTCTGGGGTAGTGGTATCATGTTACCTCTCTTGATGTCTTGTGTTTGTAGATATTTATTGTTTTGATAGTAATTTTTTCATGGCCTTTTAAATGTTCTACAATGAGTTTAGTTTCTTCTCTTATATATCATGTCTTTTTATTCGTATAGTGCGCGTGACTTGAATTGTTCATTTGACATTATATGACGCCAGAACCTAGCTACCATAGAAATATGTATACAGTAAACAATTGAAAGATAGAATTTAGATTATTATGGCAACTGAGCCTAAATCATATCCAAATCCAAGGCTAAATCCACTATGTACCCATCCTATCGTTTTATTTAATTATTCTGGACATGTTTGTATCATTTTAACAAGCTCGCTATTTGTACTTATTTAGTTTAAGATTTTATACTTAACTACAGGGTGAAATAAACAAGATACCAGTTGCCATCAAGAAATTTGGGAGCATGAATCTACCAGCCAGAGAGCGTTTTGTTGATGAACTCAGACTTGTTTCAAAGCTGCAGCATGGAAACGTAATGGAACTTCTGGGACACTGCTACGAATACAGTGAGAGTTTGGTGCAAGAAGGCAATGATATTAGAGTTCACAGAAACGGACACCTCGGTTTTGTCAGCAGATACATGCCCAACCAAAGCTTAGTCGGGATTTTAAAATTAGGTACATTATTTACATAAAACATCTATACACTGATCACAATTCACATGCCAATAAAATTTAATTTTCTCGTAAATTTATTTCTAGCCTTTCACAGTTTGTAGATGCTTTCAAAACATCTGATGTATTGTACGCTGCAGGGAATCAACCTATTGATTGGCCTTCTCTTTTCTGGGTAATTCAAGGAATAGCCAAGGGGGTACATTACCTGCATGAGCAACGTGTTGTGCACATGGATCTGAAGCCAAAAACCATCCTTTTGGACCATGATATGACTCCTAAGATCAATGATTTTGGAACAGCCAGAGAGCTCGGGCCTGATGGCGATAAGATCACTCTCGACGTGGAAAACAAACCTGGCACCAAGTAAGTTGCTATTCAAAAATAATAGATATCATATATGGGTACGGTATTTATAAATTTCCCCCATAGGCTGAGTGCAAGATATGGGTACGGTATTCAAATATACATGCTGCATTGCAAAATATATGATGTTTTGGGTAGTGTTTCCAATAGACATATGCACTTCCATTACATCACAAAAGAAGCATAGTCAGATGACGATGTTTTATTTGAATTATGCATGAAAGTAGAAATCTTTTTCTACATTCTACTGAATTGAGCTGTCCAGGGGATATATGGCGCCAGAACTGTCGTTAGCGGAACCTACAGCGTCAACCAAGTCCGATGTATACTCCTTTGGCGTCATCCTCCTTGAGACCATAAGCCTCATGTGCGCTACATCTGTAAAAGGCCGTCCCAGAGATCCAAAGGAATGGGTAGGTTCTCTCTCTCGCTCTCTCTCTCTCTCTCTCTCTCTGTGTGTGTATATATAGCATGCAAAGCTGTAGCAACAACATGTGTTCAGTCAACTTTGAAACAAACAAACAACAATGTCATCATTCCTGAATCCTGAGTCTCAGACGACGATTACACATTGTTTACATATAATTAATTGAGCTTAAATATATAATCAATAATATGTGACGTACATTTCCTTTCCTTATTGCATGCCTTGCTCGCAGCTTAATAGGACGCAGGGAACAGAACTGAGGGATCTATTCGATACACAACTGGTAGATGGCGAGCAACTAATGGTGGCCACAAGGTGCGTGCTTGTGGGACTCATGTGCTGCCTACCTGATCCGGCAGGCCGGCCCTCCATGCAACAGGTTGTTGACATGCTTGCTGGTTGTTGTTGCGCGGAACAAAACGACAGCACAGATATAGCTAGCAGTAGCAATACCGGGTAACTCTTTGCCACAAATATCTCTCTCCCTTTCTGTCTGTCTCTAGAGAGAGATCCATCGATCTCTCTCATGTGTGCATCAAACCATGACTGATATTCGATGATATTGGCTGCAGGAGTTTATATTAGTGTCTTTTGTTACCAGCAACTACTTTATTTAGATTAGGATTTAGTGATTTACTTTACAATAGTTTTGTGATGGTAGAGATGTGCAAATTTTTTGGATAGGACCTTAATTATCTATCAGTGGATATATCTTTACCAATGTGAACGTTTTGGATGTTTGTAGCTTCCATTTTGAGTGAACTTATACGTATGATTATTTATCTTGTTGATTTACTTCTAGTGTTTATGTTTTTGATTGACTCACATTATATTGGAGAACATTCCATGATGCATATTATTTTATTCAGATTTCAAGAGACGACGATACCAGATGGTAATAATAGTAAGGAGGGAACAACACGGTGCTGACTCAGGACGACCTCCGTGCTCGGCAAGAGGTGGACACGCGCAAGGTGAGCGAGTTGCTGTCCATCGCCCCGGGACTCGCCGCGGTCCTCCTGCGCCACTGCCAATGGAGACCGGAGCTCGTCGAGGTCGGGTGGTTCGACAGCGGGGAGGCGTTCCGCGTCGCCGTTGGCCTGCCATCGTCGGAGGACGACGTCTCCGGCCCCAGGGTGCTCACAGGCCGCACGCCCGACTGCCGATGCTTCAAGGGCGGCAGCGCCGACCGCCGGCCGTCCAGATCGGCGGGCTGCTCCCACTACTACTGCGACGGGTGCTGGCGCAGGTACATCCGGGTGGAGATGGTCGAAGAAGGCTCACGGTGCCTGCCGCTGCGGTGCCCGGACCCGTTCTGCGAGGTGCCCGTCGCGCGGGAGCTGGTCGTCGATGTGGTCCACGACGCCGCCGGCGACGACGCGGACACCGCGCTGGCGCTGCTGGCCCTGTACGACCAGTACGTGCTCCTGTCGTACGTGGATGACAGCGACGGCAGGATCCAGTGGTGCCATGGCCGCGGCTGCAGCCGCGCGGTCGAGCTCCTCGCCGACGGCGGCGGCGATGATTCCACGGACGTGCGGTGCGAGTGCGGGCACGGCTTCTGTTGGACCTGTGGCAAGGAGCCGCACCGTAGCACTCGGCAAAGACTATTTGGCGCTCGGCGAAGGCTGTGCCGAGCGCAGCCCTCGGCACAGACCTCTCGGCAAAAATCCTCTCGGCAAAGGCTCCTTTGCCGAGGGCCATTTATCGGGCGCTCGGTAAACCTTTCGCCGAGGATCTCGTGAGGCTCTCGGCAAAGAAAAGTAGCCGTTAACGGCTGTACCTACTGACGGAAGGTTTGCCGAGAGTTAACCTGGCTCTCGGTAAAGGTGGCACATTTGCCGAGAGCCGGACTCTCGGCAAAGCTATAATTTTTTTATTTTTATTTTTCTGTGCCGAGGGTCGGCTCTCGGCAAAGCTATAAATTTTTATTTTTTTGGGATCTCTTCGCCGAGGGCTAAGTCAACTGACTCTCGGCAAACCTAAGGCTTTGCCGAGGGCTACGACCAAAGCCCTCGGCAAAGCCTTTAAAAAAGCGATCACTCTCCCCAGCTTTGCCGAGGGCTTTGGTCATAGCCCTCGGCAAAGCTGGGAAAATGGCTTTCTGGACCAGCTTTGCCGAGGGTTATGGACATAGCCCTCGGCAAAGGGCCTCTTCGCCGAGAGCCACCCTCGGGAAAGGAGCATTTTTTTTAATTTTTTTCTGTTTTTCCTTTTCTCCCACACTACCAAACATATGTATATCACATTCATCACATTTCACATCACAAAACATATATATATATATCATGAAAGTTCACATCACATAGTTCAACAACATATTCGTCCTCGAATCTAGTTCACATCACATAACTTCAGTGACACACGATAGTCCAACGTACTACACACCCGGCCAACCGGGCCACCCCTGAGAACTGCCGCCTGGTTGACCCCCGGTCTGGTTCCATCGGTCGTTGTTCGAACCTTCTGACGGAGGAGGCTGCAAAAGGTCATGTCAGACAAGGAAATGAAAAAAATAAAACACTGAAGTATTGATACTCACAGGAGCAGCTCCGGGGTCCAGAGGCGGCGGTGGAGGAGTCATGAGCGTCTGCGGCACGGCCATGCCCTGGGAGGCCATGAAGGCGATGAGCTCCGCCATCTGCTTAGCTTGAGCCTCTATCTGGGCCGACATATGTGACCGCATCTGGAACTCGGACACCTGGCGCTCTTGCCTTTCTCTTTCCAGGCGGGCCTGCGATAATACAAAGTGAATGTTAGAACAATGCAAACATTTAAAGATCAATGTACGATGAGTAAAATAGAAATAACCTCGAGCTCGGCGACCCGCGACTGCGCAGGCGACGGGCGTGGGCGTATGGGGACGCTCCCGCTCGTGCTCTGTGCTCGGAGCTGGGACAGAGTGGGAGTGGAGGCCGTGTCGATGACGCCGTCGCCAAGCCAGAACCGCCCGTGCTTCTTCCCTCCTCCAATCCTCATGACGATGCTCCCGTCCAGGTCCGCGGTGGTGGGATCAAAGTCGTCCCCATGGACCGTCCTTGCGGCCTCTGAGTAGTCAGTGAGGCGGGAGTGGACGCTGGAGTTGGTGTACGCGTCGGCGGGATCGTCGGGGTTGTAGGAGGTCTCCGCTGCCGTGGCCTTGCCCTTGTGGGACATGGCGTATGCCGCCACCGTGCCGCAAGGCTGGTCACCGTGTGCCTCCGACTGCGAGGAAGACAACAAGATGATTAGCAATCAGGCAACATTTGATCGAGGAATTGATAAAGTCTTTCACGTACCCAAGCTTGTGCATACTCGGCGAGGTTGCGGTTGCCCTGGTGGTGTGGTACACCTGGCATCTGCAGACGCGCCTCCCGGGCCTCGGCGTGGTGGGCCGCCCACTCTTCGGATAGCCACCGGTCCACGATCATCTCCCAGCACTCGGGAAACGACTGGCACCATTGGGGGATCATCTGCACATATTTCACGTTTAAGCGTTAGATGAAAAGTACCAAAAGCTTAATCTCAAAAGAAAACACTTACCTGCAAGAACTGCGCCCGGCCCAGCGTCATGCCTCTCGCCTGGGCCTTCGTCACCCTCGTGGCCAAGACCGTGGCGTTGTAGGTGATGATGGCCTGCAGTCTCGCCTCGTAGATCATGTCGGTGACGAGCTTCCTACAGGCCCGGGTAGCCGTCACCTCCGCCACTGTCTCCTTCCCCGGCTCGCACTTGAAGTAGTTCTGCATACAGACACAATACGAGGCGAGACAGTAATTAAAGAAAAAATATGATGAATTTGATATTGTTTGACGAAGACTTACCCACAGCTCCGCTCTAACCCGCGCCGCCTTGTTGGGGAAGTCTGGGTCTGGGGCGACGCTGTAGTGGTCAAAGGTGTAGGCCGGCTCGTGCCTCCCGGCATACTGTACTATGCCGGGGTAGTGCTCGCGGCACAGGAGACCCAGGATGCCGTTGGGTTTGCGGCCTTTAGGCCCCACAAAGTCCCATCCCCTGCACAAGTGATTAAAAAAGATTATTAGCTTCTATTTCTATTTTGACTCTCATCGTACGAGGAGGTAGTTAGAACATGTACCTTTGTCCGATGGGCGTGATCACTGGGCGTCGGGCACGTGCCGGCAACGCCGGGAGGCTGGCGGGACCTCTCAAGTAGGGCGTGGACGCCCCTGAGGCACCCGAACACCCGTCCGCCTCGTCCTCCTCCTGCTCGTCCTCCTCCTCTGCCTCCTCGGCCACTGGTGCCTCCTCCTGCCGCTGGGCCTCGGGCGTGGCCGGCACCTCCTCCTCGACCTCCTCCTCCTCCTGTGGAGACGGCTCCCTCTGGCGGCGGCCACTCCTCGTCGAGGGCCCGTCGGACTGCGAGGCCCGGTACAACCAACTCAACCGCCTCTGACGTCCTCCCGGCATCTTGCCTCGACCTCCTGCATTTAAAAAGAACAAGCAATGTTGTATTAGAAATAACATAACCAAATAAGTGCAATATAAATAAAACAATAGATCCTAAAAATAACATAATATTACATGTATTAGAAATAATCTGGATCATCCGGATTACATGCATGGCTCAAGAAAGCATCTGTCTTGCGCAACCATTCATCGGTGAAATCACTTCTGCTTCTACGGCCCGAGTACATCCACTGACGGTCATCCATCCTACTGTCATCCATCCGAGTACTTACATATCTACCTCCGAGTACTTCCAACCTGCTATCATCTAATAGGAGAGGATAGGTCCTAATCCCACCCGCGGATGCGTACATGAGGCCAGTTCCCATTGCCTGCCCCGAGCCGAGACAGAATTTCGGCAGCACCTCCCCGATGTTCTCAAGATACACGTCCCTGTAGGGAGAGTGTGTATCCGGAGAACAACAGGGAGGTGATGCTGAAACTCCATCTCGAATCGGGGCAGACCATGGGAACTAGCCTCATCGACGCATCTGCGGGCTGTCCAAGTAACGTGGACAATCCGAAACAGATACGGTTATCGATATGCAGAGACCTGCATACCTCCAGCCGTATCTCTTTCGGACGGGAGACGCCTAACTGGGTTCAATGACCTAAGACCCTTTTCTGGGAAGAGACGTTCTTTATACCTAGGGTGCCGGTGGAGTCAGGCTAGCGGTGCAGTGGCGAGTCGGTGCAGTGGCGAGGTGAAGCGGTGCAGGTAGACCCTATGGGGACGACAAAGACGATCGAGGTCGCCGATGTTCTCCGGCTTGGCCCCGACAGGTCCTCCTCCTACGAAAAAGACAAAAAAGATAGTATCAATTAGAAATTTCGGCAGAACCTCCCCTGCACGGTGAGGTTTCATAACCTGCAAGAAAAGACGGCACGATGGCCGACATCCACATATATGTCAAGGCACGATGGCCGACATCAACATACATAACCTTGAATCACTACTACTAAATAATACTCGATCGCCACATACATTCACATTCACATTCACATTCACATTCACATGCATTCACATATATCGCCGTGATCCAGGACGACTACTACTAACAACTACTACTTACTACTACTACTTACCACAACTAAGTTGCAAAGGTACAAGGACGACGAGGCGATCGAGGATGACTTACAAGTGACGACGCGAGGCGATCGACGACGACGGAGCGGGACGTGGCAGCGGCGCGTGGCCGAATAGGGTGGCGCAGGGCTCCTCCTCCTCCTCCTCCTCCTCTTCCTTCTCTCCTCTCCTCCTCCTCCTCCACCTTCTCTCCTCCTCTTCTTCCTCCTCCTCCTTCTCCTCCTCCTCCTCCTCCTCCTCCTCCCCTCCTCCCCTCCCCTAACGGCCGGGCGGGGGTGCGGGGGCGGCCGGGGGGGCACCGCGGGGGGCGCGGGCGGGCGGGGGGCCGAGCGCGCGCCGCGGCAGGCCGGCGGCGGAGCGGGGCGGGGGCGCCGCGGGGGCAACCGCGGGGGCGCGCCGGTCGGCGCCGGACCGGGGGCGGGGGCGGGGGGGGGGGCGCGGGCGGGCCGCGAGCGCAGGGCGCGCGCTCAGGCGGGGGGGCTCGCGCGGGCGGCGGAGGCCTGGGCGCGGGCGCGGGCGGGGGCCGCGCTCGCGCGTTGTGGGGCGGGGGCGCGGGGCGGGGGCGGGCGCGCGTGGGGCGCGGAGGCGGGGCGGGGGCGGGGGCGGCGCGCGGCCGGGGCGGAGGGCGCGCGCGAGGCGGCGGGGCGGCCGGCGGTGGCTGAGGGCGCGTTATGCGCCCGCCGAGCGAGGGCGTTTTGTTTTAAGTGCGGGCGCCTTTGCCGAGAGTCAGATCGATTGACTCTCGGCAAAGTGGACCCCTTTGCCGAGAGTCCCTCGATCTGACTCTCGGCAAAGGCTTTTTTTATCTTATTTTGGTAAATTCTATGCCGAGAGCCCTGGCCCTGGCTCTCGGCATAGGTGATCTTTGCCGAGGGCTTTCGGAAGCTCTCGGCAAATAATATTTTTTTTGCCCCTACATTAGTACAGGCAGGTCCTTTGCCGAGAGCCCTCTGTTAGGCTCTCGGCAAAGACTCGAATTTTTTTTTTGGTAAACTCTATGCCGAGAGCCGTGGCCCTGGCTCTCGGCATAGGTGCTCTGTGCCGAGGGCTTTAGGAAGCCCTCGGCAAAGCATTTTCTTTTTTTTTTTGTTTTTTTGCGTCCAATTTTTTCTGTGGCCTTGCTACAGTTCTATAAGCCAAGATTTCAAATTTGAAGTGTTTTCCATACATCTCGCTATATTTCGCGCATTTTCTTTAATTTGATGATTCTTGCCGCGGGTCGCACGTTTGAACTGCAGGTGCATGAAATAATGAAACTCAGCGTTTCGAAAAATGGTATTCATTCTTTAGAGGGTATTTCGACACCGTATACAGGGACAGACGCGGAGACTCGACCGTCTCGTGCACGAGAAACGGCGACCAAGTTGCGTGATATTGGATTTAAAATTATTAAAAATACAAACGAAGTCAGAAAATCATGAAAATGAACGAGTGACCTTGCCATCGCATGTAGAGGCTATGAAAAAAATTTGGGAATGTATGGAGGAAGTGGTGGCGAAAGATGGTTGAAACCCTGAGATCTCCGCATATCATCGCATGTGAGGTGATGCGGAGATCTCAGGGTTTCAACCATCTTTCGCCACCACTTCCTCCATACATTCCCAAATTTTTTTCATAGCCTCTACATGCGATGGCAAGGTCACTCGTTCATTTTCATGATTTTCTGACTTCGTTTGTATTTTTAATAATTTTAAATCCAATATCACGCAACTTGGTCGCCGTTTCTCGTGCACGAGACGGTCGAGTCTCCGCGTCTGTCCCTGTATACGGTGTCGAAATACCCTCTAAAGAATGAATACCATTTTTCGAAACGCTGAGTTTCATTATTTCATGCACCTGCAGTTCAAACGTGCGACCCGCGGCAAGAATCATCAAATTAAAGAAAATGCGCGAAATATAGCGAGATGTATGGAAAACACTTCAAATTTGAAATCTTGGCTTATAGAACTGTAGCAAGGCCACAGAAAAAATTGGATGCAAAAAAACAAAAAAAAAAGAAAATGCTTTGCCGAGGGCTTCCTAAAGCCCTCGGCACACAGCACCTATGCCGAGAGCCAGGGCCACGGCTCTCGGCATAGAGTTTACCAAAAAAAAAAATTCGAGTCTTTGCCGAGAGCCTAACAGAGGGCTCTCGGCAAAGGTAACGGCGCAAGACGAGCCGTTTGCGAGAGACCCGTTCGCCGAGGTGCTGTCTACGCCGAGGGTTTAGCTCTCGGCATAGAGTATCTTTGCCGAGGGTTGGACTTCGCCGAGAGTCTGACCCTCGGCGTATAATTCTTCGCCGAGATCCATATTGTGCCGAGGGTTGACTCTCGGCAAATAGCTCTTTGCCGAGTGCCCGTGTTTTAGCACTCGGCAAAACAACGGGCCCTCGGCAAAGAGCCCGTCTCCGGTAGTGCGCTGCGGTGCCCGGACCCGTTCTGCGAGGTGCCCGTCGCGCGGGAGCTGGTCGTCGATGTGGTCCACGACGCCGCCGGCGACGACGCGGACACCGCGCTGGCGCTGCTGGCCCTGTACGACCAGTACGTGCTCCTGTCGTACGTGGATGACAGCGACGGCAGGATCCAGTGGTGCCATGGCCGCGGCTGCAGCCGCGCGGTCGAGCTCCTCGCCGACGGCGGCGGCGATGATTCCACGGACGTGCGGTGCGAGTGCGGGCACGGCTTCTGTTGGACCTGTGGCAAGGAGCCGCACCGTCCGGTGTCGTGCGACGCGGCGCGCGCATGGGTGCAGGAGAACACACCGCAGGTCTCGCGGGACGAGCGGTTGCTGGAGAAGGCGCTCAGGGACATGGACGACCTCAAGAGCTCCTGGCTCGAGAACATGGCCGCTCTTCTGGGCATCCAGGTGACGGACCTCGACTTTGTGACCCAGGCGTACGAGGAGATCGCGGAATGCCGGCGAAGAGTCCGGTGGCTGCACGCCTACGGCTACAGCTACCTGAAGGAGCAGGACCCGGCGGCGGCGGAGCGCGGCAGGAACGACGAGCGTGAGCTGTTCGGCTGCTTGCTCATGGAGGCCGAGGATTCGCTCGACCGCCTGCAACTCTGCGCCGAGCAGGAGAGACTGACGCTCTGCGCCACCGAGGTGACAGCCATTGCTGAGACGTACGCAGCCTCCAAGAAGATGGTCATGGACCTCACCAGAGAGACGCGGGAGCACTTCGACAATCTGGTGAAAGCGGCCGAGACCCACCATTTTCAAGACTAATAATGCCTGCGTGCTTCGGTTTGATATTGTTCACGCATTTTCAAGACAATCTGCTGTCTCATTGAGAGTGTCGTCCGGAAAGCGTGTTTGTGAGGGGAACACGGTTTTCTAACGATAGGACGGAGGGAGTACTTGTTTATTTTTGTTTCCGACATCTCTAGAAAATAAATGTACACCTGTGTTCTTTCATGTTATTATGTCTGAGATGTCTTAGAGTGGACCAGGCTTAAACAAGCAAAGTGCTTAGAGTATACCTGCGTTCTTCCATCCACAAAAGATGGTTCTCACATTTCGAGAAATCAAACGATTTGAAACTTTATGAATCTTATATGTAAACAATATTTATAAAATAATAAGTACAAGTAAATTAATTATATAAACTATATTTTCATAGTTAATCTAGTTGAAGACATAAATGTTTATACAATATATATTATAAAGTTAGTCAGAAATAACCTAGTCTCACTCACACAAATCGCATAGTTACATTCTTTTGTGGACAAAGGGAGTACTGGGTGTTCAATAAATTAAGCTAGGTATTCAATCTATTCGCTTCATCCCACCACAGTTACAACACCGGTGAAAACCCTCTAGATCCACTCCAACACAAGCAAAATCAGCCCCCTCAATCTTGAAGCCATCATCTTCATAGCCTTTTCTACCAGCTAGATCGTTAGGCAACCCGGTGTTGATGCCTTCATCATCATCATCATCATCATCATCATCATCATCATCATCATCATCGTCGTCGTCGTCGTCGTCATTGTCGTCATCGTCATCATCATCGTCGTTGTCGTCATCGTCGTCGTCGTCATCGTCGTCGTCGTCGTCGTCGTCGTCGTCATCGTCGTCGTCGTCGTCGTCGTCATCATCATCATCATCATCATCACTATCGGATTATTTGCCAGAATACCAGAGGTATTCAATTGATTGTCGTCTGATCAAAGTCTAGTGCGTGAGTGTAATGATAATGACAACACCAGATTGGACGCTGATCTGGCAGTAATGAACAATACTATAGTTAGAACTGGTGGTGATAACCAAGGCTACCATTAGCGACTTTAACCAATAATGGTGATAACTGGTGGTGATGCTGGGGTTTATTAGTGTTAGAAATAAACATTAAATGATAAATTAGCACTTAATGATATCATTAGTCACATGTTAATAGTAATTAGACATGTATTATTTGTGATTACTAGGAACCCTTCAGACCCTTTTGCGAACCCTCTGAAGGGGCCAATTTTCTAAGTTGTGGAAGAAATGGTGACAAGTGGTGGTGAATGTGGGGTTTAGAACATGCACTGATAAATTTTTCTATATGCAAAGAAATTTGAGTCAAATCTCACTAGTTGAAGTTATATCACTTGAAGAAAATACTTGTGGATATCATTACAAAGTGGCACAAACACTCCTATTTATAGTGCATAGAAGGGGCTAACTGTAGAAATGAGTGTAGAGATAGTGGAGCCCAGGCCAGGTCGGCCACCCTGCTAGGGGTTGGGCGACCCCTTGGGTCCACTTCTCTTGGATCTAACGGCTTAGGGAGATCCTCCAAGGCAGTTGACACTTGAGGTAAGTCGATTGCTAATGTTCACATGTCCAAGAGATGGTTGGTGGAGCCTCCAATCCATGAAACAACCATCAAACCAATGGTATATATTTATCCAAGGTGTGGTTTCATAGGTTGGCACAGATCAATGACGTGGCAGTGCGTGGGCCTTGGTGGCTCCATCACGTCCCCTTACCTTTTGGTGTTGAATTTGAGGAATTTTGATCCATTATTCGTGCATTCAAATAATTTTCATGTACAAGTGGGACTCCGTTAATTGAAACAAAGGTTATACTATATGTTATTGATTTTACCTTCACTTATGGTGCAATGTTTCTGGCTGTTCAAATGAATTGCTTGTACGCGTGAGATGTCTCTAGGAATAAATAAAATTTGACTTGAGATGTCTCTAGGAATTGATTTTCTAAGCAACCGAGACAGAGAGAGAGAGAGAGATTCCCACTTTGTATTCATATTTGTTGCGTGTCAAAACCACAGCCGCCAGCTGCACTACACATGCCCAACTGGGATGACGTCAGAGAGATTCCATGATTTGCTGCTACAAATAGGGCATCTCTGCTTGCCCAATACGGGCATCAGGCCATCAGCTGACACACTGCGCAATCTTATTCTGCTCTCTTCATCTACCTTCATTATCTACCTCTGCGTCTAAGCTAGTAGTTCTGATCAATGGCTTCTGCCAATGGCGCCGCGTTCAGGCTAACCGTTTATGTAGCTGCCTGCGTCGCCCTGGTTCTGATGTGCATGGGTCCGCCGGCGGCGACGGCCGACGTGCTGGACAACTGCCGTGCCCGCTGCCGTCCCTTGTGCGATGGCTTCGCTGCTAACCTTTGCAAGAACATTACCAGCAATTTCCCTGTGCTGAATTTTGCGTACACGACGTGCAAAGTTCGGCTCTCTTCAGAGTGCACACACATCTGCATCGACGTCTGCAGCCTCAACACCCTGACGCCAGCTGGGACACCCCTGCCGGCGCCGGCGCCAGGCAGCTCCGGCCTGTCGCCACCATGCATGCAGTACTGATGCATGCTCTTGCTACACTTCACAGATACTATATTACTACTACTCATAACATTGCTATATTTTATGTAATAATAAGTGCCCCTGGCTCCCGGCCACAAGCACAAGGTATTCGTGCAATGGCCAATTACCAAAGTGATCTGTATCTGATCTGATGTCAGCAAAGAATGCTTGGTACCAGTGCTTAATGGAAATAAATTGCTGTTGTGTCAAAAAATCCAGGATTGTACTGAGATTTGTGTGGCTATTATTTATTTATTTATTTATTATAAAGTATAATGTTTACCTGGATCCTTCCTTCCACCTCTGGACTCCTCACACTGCTCTTCTGGATCCGGCGACTTTGGACCAGATTCACCAATGCTGGCCTCACGGCCTCAACAACACATCAATTTGTCTTGTCATAGCAGGAACCATGCACTACACTGAATTACCAGATGGGGATAAAAATCCATCGATATATTCCACCGGTTCCTATATAACATTTCCGGCAGAAATGTCATTCCATGCTTTTAGCAAAAGAACAACCGTTCAAATAAAATTTGTGTAGTTGACTGAATCTACCAACCGAGGGGGGGGGGGGGGGGGGGGGGGATCAATTTGTACCGTAGATTCAATCCACCAACCGATGCTACACTACAGCAGAATCATTCTTTGCCGAGTGCTGGCAGCACTTGGCAAAGAGCCTTTTGCACTCGGCGAAGAAAATGTCGGCAAAGGGTTATTTGCTGAGTGTCAAATATCGGGCACTCGGCGAAGGCTCTGCCGAGTGCCAAATATCTGGCACTCGGCGAAGGCTTTGCCGAGTGCTGACATATTTGGCACTCGGCAAAGAAAAAACGAAAAAAATCCAAAAAAATAGAGAAAAACTTTTATTAAATTAGGGGAGGGGCCGACTAGGCAGCGCCCACCCATCTCCCTCGAAATCGTAAGTCCTGGTACCTCTCGTTCGCGCGGAGCGTCCTCTACCACTGCACTACACATATATGTTCCATATCCGTTTCGATTACGTATATATTATACTAAACCGAGTGTAACTTGCTTATTTGAGGCTCTAAGCAAATTCAAATAAAAAAGTTGTCAACTACAAAGTTTTCTAACTTTTTGAGATCTACAACTTTTATTTTTGTAGTTTTTCCATCTGAGGTCGTTTATAAAAATTTGAATTTCAAATTTGATAATTTGAAACGTAGTTTTCGTTGACAAGATGATTTCAAATCAAAAGGTTGTCAACACCGAAGTTTCATAACTTTTCGAGATCTACAACTTTCATTTTGGTCATCTCTCCATCCAAGATATTTTAAAAAATTCAAATTTTAAATTTTTCAAATTCGAACGCAGTTTTGCATAACTAGATGACTTCAAATTAAAAAGTTATCAACTACAAACTTTCATAACTTGTCAAGAGCTACAAAGTTTATTTTGGTTGTTTGACCATTTATGCATCCGACATTGTGGTTCTAATATTATTCACAAACATTATATATCACTCTTGTAGTTTTATAAACTACCAGAGACATATATAAGATTTGTGAACGAATTTATTTTAAGTTTGTCAAATGAAAAAATCACCAAAACAAAAATTGTTCATCTTGATAAGTTAACCAACTTTGTAGTTAAAAACTTTTTCATTTGGATTAATTTACTGCTTCAAAATATAATTTAAAAACTGGCTTTGTCGAGTGTAAAAAACACTAGACAAAGAGCTCTTTGCCGAGTGCCACGTGGCTGGCACTCGGCAAAGGCACCTCTTTGCCGAGTGCTAGCCACGTGGCACTCGGCAAAGACCCGACCACGTGGCTGGCACTCGGCAAAGGCACCTCTTTGCCGAGTGCCAGCCACGTGGCACTCGGCAAAGACCCGACCACGTGGCACAGTTCGGGGCCACATTCTTTGCCGAGTGCCACGTGGCTGGCACTCGGCAAAGACACCTCTTTGCCGAGTACCGGCCACGTGGCACTCGGCAAAGACCCAACCACGTGGCACAGTTCGGGGCCACATTCTTTGCCGAGTGCCACGTGGCTGGCACTCGGCAAAGAGGCGCCTTTGCCGAGTGTCTTTCTTTGCCGAGTGTCATCCTTTGTCTTGTGTTTGCGCTTTGTCGAGTGGCACGTGGCCGGCACTCGGCAAAGAGGCTCTTTGCCCCATGTCCGAAATTTGGCACTCGGCAAAGCCCCAGGCACTCGGCAAAGATTGATTTTCCCGTAGCAATTGAGCAGGGTTTCCACATTCCAATTTAATTTACTGAAATATGATACAATTTTGAATCAAATTTTATTCAGTTCGTATAAGCATCAATCATAAATCACATCCAATTCGCACACAAATACACTTCCGATCCACATCTACATCTCAATCATAAATGGTCAACAAGTTATCCACAATCCTTTAACAACATTCTTAAAAGCTCAATTGAATCTATTTTACAACTTAACTTAATCAACATGAATTATTTTACATGTCGTCTAGTGTTCTAGCTAGATGATCATATATAGACTTCTCATTAATTAAGTAGCATATCTCACCAAGGATTTCTCTGATCAAGCTAAGTGATCTATTACTTTGTATTTGCTGCACCATGGAAATGAAGTAAAATAAGTTATATCATTCAAGAACGATTCTATATATTTCGAGCTACTTACTTTCTTCTCAAACTAATTGACTAAAGAAGCTCAAGTTTACGAGTCCTTGTGATATGTCTCTGACCTCGCAAGATACAAATTGATAAATTCAGTACAATAATTGAAAACATGTAGCTCTTAGCCTAACCGTCGTTGTTACAACTTACAGCCTAAACTTAACATGCTATATTGTGCTTTTGGCACTGTAATTGATCTCATAGCTAATAGCATTGAGCATAACAAATCTCAAATCACGTGTAAGAGAATTCTGTTCATCTTCAAGTCTTCACCATTAATTAATCAACAGCGCTAGGAGGACATTACTCAATATGCAATGATGCTGCATGTAAAGGGTTTCAACTATCTCTAACAACCGTACATACTCCCTCCATAATGTAAAAGCTGATGTTTCAGACAGCGACATGGTCTCCAAAACATCACTTTGACCACTTGCTTCTTTAAAAATATTTATTGGAAAGTGGTATATGTATATTTTTATGAAAGTACTTTTCAAGACAAATTTATTTATATGATTTTTACATCTCTAAACTCAATAATTTAAAAGTTATTTATGATTTATATTCCCAATGTTTGATCAAAACCTTGTCCAAAACGTCATCTTTTTCAATATAGAGGGAGTATATACTATCTCCCTCCGTCCATAAAAACATGCAATTATGAGATCCGTGTCGATCAAATTATTTCAAATTTGACCAACATCATAATAAAAAGTATTAGTATTTATGTTGTTAAATAAAATTATTATGAAAATATATTCTATTACTAATGTAATGGTACTTTTTAATATCAAGAATGTCAATACTTTTTTATATAATTTTGATCAAAGTTTGAATTATTTGTCTTTTCGATAAGTGAGAATTGCACGTTTTGTTGGACGGAGAGAGTACTTCTAATGTGTTGAGTTGAAGGGACAATATTTTATGTATATATGTACGATTGCAAACTTTGGAAGTCTGCATCACGGGCTTCTGCAATCTGCATACACGTGCAATGTAATCAATGAAAGTCCTCATCACACCATCAATTGACCCATCTGCATATATAATTACATGTACGTACCATGCATATATACTCCCTCCGTACCCGATTTTTTTTGACGTTCTGGGCCTTTAGCCCGTTTTCTCAAATGTTGACGCTGTGGCCATCTAGTGCAGAATATGGACGAGATTACCCCTAGCAAAGACTCCCGGTTGCAAGCATGTTTGTTCTGCTGCCGCCGCATTCAACGCACGCCCTCCTCGTTCCTCGCCCGTATTGATGCCACAAACGCAATGGAACCAGCTGAAGCGTCGTCAGCTGAGCGTGCGCTGAACACCCAAACACAAAAAAACGAGTGCCACTGAACGAAAAAATGAAGTCGCGAACGTTCAAACGACGCGGCTGGCAAAATTCTGAAGCCATGAACGTCCAAACGGCGCGGCTGGCAAAATTCGAACGCCACAAAAAAAACGTCGTTGAAGGAATTCAAACACTGCTCGCATGGCTGAAGGTGTATCAACCTGACCATCCCAACGTTGCCTCGATTGTTGTATAAAGGATACCCGCAAACCTATTTAATAGGGGCAAACATGGAAGAATAGCCTCTAATTAATGACTCATTGGTAAGCACAATCATGTCCTAAATGTCAACTAATTCAGGTATGGAGGGAGTATATCAGTAATGATATCATGCTTCTCCAAAATTCTGTATGCTATATATAATTACATGTATGCTCACAAAGATACATGGAAGTGCTTCCAAGTCAAATATATGTGAACACCAGGTCCACTACTATAAATACATACTTATGGTTTTCTCTAAAATTCAATCAACTATATAAATTTATTAATAGCCAGCTCTAGGAATTGATTTTCTTAGCAACGGAAAGAGAGTATCCCACTTGTATATGCATATTTGTCATGTGTCAAAACCACAGCCGCGCGCCGCCCGCGGGACTACACATGCACAACTGTGATGTGACGTCAGACAGATTCCATGGTTTGCTGCTACAAATAGCGCATCTCTGCTAGCCCAATCCAATCAATAATACGGGCATCAGGCCATCAGCTAACACTGCAATCTTATTTTGCACTTCGATCATCTACATTTACTAGCATCTGCGTCTAATAAGCTAGTAGTGCTTATTATCAATGGCTTCTCCTCCTAATGGCGCGCCGGCGTGTTCAGGTTATTAACCGTTTCTGTAGCTGCCTTCATGGCGCTAGTCCTGTTGTTCATGGTGAAGGACCGTAAGAGTCAAACCAGGCGACCAGAGGGGGGGGGTGAATGGGAGCCTCAAAAATTTCTTCACAGAAAATAAGGCCTCTGTCCCAATAAAAGCAACCCCCAAAAATTTCAACCAAAAACCGTGATGCCTACGACCCTTGGAAGAGGGTGGATGATCCCAGAGATCACAGCGAGGCACCACAGACTGAAAACCGCAAGCGAACCAAGCGAAAGACTGAGCCACGCGGCCTCGGGGCGAAACTCCGATTCGCCCGAGGCTTTGAAAAGGCCTCAGGCCAAAATAGCGATTCGCCCGAGGCTGAGGCCTAAGAGAGAGGCCTCTGCGCAAAACTCCGACTCGCCCGAGGCTGGAGGAGGCCTCGGAGGGAAGCTCCGTCTCGCTCGAGGCTGAGGCTCGAGAGAGAGGCCTTGGAGCCAAAACTCCGTCCCGCCCGAGGCTCGAGGCTCAAGAGAGAGGCCTCGGACCAAAAAGCCGATTCGCCCGAGGCTCGAGGCTCGAGAGAGAGGCCTCGGATCAAAAAGCCGATTCGCCCGAGGCTCGAGGCTCGAGAGAGGCCTCAACGTGAAACTTCGACTCGTCCGAGACTGAGGGGACCTCGGAAAAAGCTCTGATTCGTCCGAGGCTCAAGAGGCCTCGGGAAAAGTTCCGCCTCGCCCGAGGGTGGTCTCAGTTCACTCGAGAGGCTCCGTACGAAGGAGGCCTCGGCACGTTCCGACACCCGAGCCTACTGCGTACTGACCACACAGAAGCTCGGATCTGGGCGCTTTCTCCCGAAAAGGAAATCTCTCCAAAACTTGTTCAAAACACAATCCCAAGTTTCCAAACTTGAGAAAGAAGATCACAGGGTAGTTAGAAGACTATCCCCAAGAAATCATCTTCTCAGAATAACCAAGAACACAGAGAAATCAAAAGGGAAAGTGGATGAACAAAAAGTGCCACAAAAACGAAATTGTCCCGATCTATTCGATCATGAGGAGTTAGATGAATTCCTTTGGTCAGAGTGACCTCCTCAATGATACGAACAAACTGATTCAAACGGATTTCGCAAAGACACAGCAAAGAGAGAGATCGAGCAACGAGGAAAAACGAGCAGAGTCAAAAAGCGATGAACACAGTGCACAACACAGCCAATCGGAGGGCTCGGTCCAAGAACACAGTGCACAGCACGAGTCTGCTCGGAAGGATGAGGATACGGCCTCACTTCCTTGAACCAACAGAACACAGAACAAGTTCTTCTGTGGATCTCAACTAGCTACAAGCAGGGAATGGGAGAGCAGAAAACCCTAGGAACAAAAGCAACTAACTGAGATAGGATGGGAGGAGGGTGTCTCCCTCTATTTATACTACAACTAGCCTAAGTCTATTTCCTACTCTACCCCTCTCTACTCTAAGTACAGAGCAAGCCAGCCAAACCCTACGGCTAAACTGGACTAACTCAAGTGGTAGGTGTATCCGACGGCCACGTCCGCACAACTCGTCCGCGTTGCCTCCGCGCAACCTTCCGATTGCCGCCACGTGCCGCCTTGGCTCTGTACCCCCGGTTTTGAGGCCCAAACCGGGAAACCAGCCACCGCCCGAGTTTTGAGGCCAAACTCGGAAACCATCCAGCCCAGGTTTTGAGGCTCAACCTGGAAACCGTCCAGCCCAGGTTTTGAGGCTCAACCTGGAAACCGTCCAGCCCAGGTTTTGAGGCTCAACCTGGAAACCGTGCACCCGAGTTTTGAGGCCCAAACTCGGAAACCGTCCACCCGTTGGTTTTTCCCTGGCTCAACCAACAAACCGGAGCTGTAGAGGGGATGCACCTCCCGTGCACCCCATCCACCGACACGTGTCCCCAGGTTCTCGACCCGAGCAACACATGACCGCACTTCTTCACTTGTCGTTGTCGCAGGCTGCCAGCTTCCACAGCTGATCCTCAGGTACTCCGGTCCCTTAGTCCAAAGCCTCACGTCTGCCCTTCACCGCTCGGTACATCGGCACGGCACGTCCGCCGCACGGCACGCCCATCCTTCACCGCACCCGGTCCGTCAGCACAGCACGTCTCAACTTGACCTTCACCTACCCTCGATCACTGTCTCCGTGCTCGACACCTGCACAACACAAGCCAAAGAACATGCGCATCATACCTGTTGACAATCACTCATCACTCAGAGCCTTCGGCATACACCCAGTATCCGCAATCTCCCCCTTGATGAGTGCATTGTCAACTACTCACACAAATCATAATAAAAGAGAAAGAAGGAAGAAGGAAGAAGAGAGAACTCAACCAGATGACCCACAAGCATCGCAAAACCGAAAAAAAGGTCAAGTGGAAAGAGCAGAACAACTTGGTTCCCAAAGACATGGGCAACGGCTCGACGCAACCAAGCGAAGCAAAGCTAGCCCTCAAGAAGAGGTAGAACAGGCTCAACACCGCTAGCAAATATCACTCGAAGCTTCCAGAGAAAAGAGCTCGACAACAACTAAAGTAAAGGTGGAAAACGAGACAAAATGCTAGTCCCTCAAGAAAGAGGCAACGGCTCAACACAACTAGCACAGAAAGCTCAACACCCATACTTATCAGACTGCGAGAAGGCAGCAAGACTCGAGGCTCGAGGCCGAGGCTCGAGGCAGAGGCTCGAGGCCGGGATTCGAGGCCAAGGCTCGAGGCAGGGGCTCGAGGCAGGGGCTCGAGGCCAGGGCTCGAGGCCGAGACAAGGCCGAGACTCAACCGAAAACAGACGAGCTTTTCCTCGAAAAAAAATAAAGCTCAAATAAAGCTCGAGACTCTCGAGACTTCCTCCCGCTCCCCCTTGACTAGTGCAGATAACAACTCCCCCTCAAATGAACACCCAGGGAAGAGGGAACATATGATTTGCAAAAATTCTCCCCCTTAGTTGAAAATGCACTTATCAAGAGTCAAAACTTCTTCCCCTTTCAGGATACAAATGCGAGGCAAGAGCTTCAGACTTATAGCCAAAAGAATGCAAAAAAGCTCCAAACGGTATAGTCCGAGGGGTGCAACAGAGACATAGAGGCTCAGCGAAGGCTCAGACTGATCACTAACTGCGAAATATGAGCCATATGAGCAATAGTGAACAGTTTTGAGTCAAAAAGATATTCACCATTAAGGTAGCACTAACAGAGCGTAGACAGGAGTCTATACAAGTGCTAAACATGTATACCAGGTGAACTACCCCTAGCAAAGTTCAATCATCATGCATAGGACTGAAACATATACTTGTGATTTTAATTTTATATCGGAGTTGCAGCGGTGAAAATACACAAGTTTAATTATTTGCATGTGATTGCGAGAGGTTGAGAGCTTGTCTTTGCCTTACTTTTCAACCGAGCGAAGCCTATGCTGAAGCAATCAGGAGCTTAAAGCTACGGTTTCGGTCATACACTACACGGCTCAAGTTTAACTCATAGTGCAATGAGAGACTGTCTCGATACCGTGATGTGTTTGACAAGCAATCCCATCTCGATCTTTTCTGTTCACTAATACTTGGTTCAGAATTTTTAGACATGATATGAACAGACCAAGCAAGTGAGAGACTCAGAACTAGAGACATAGCAACCTAGCATATATGAAAAGCACGAGTAAGCTCAACATGACCTACACACGCTAGTTGCATATCTCAATGGTGAACATTTTCAGATTATAATTTATTTAGCAAAATTCACCATTTAAAATGGCCCAGCTCACAACATGTACTAGAGATCAGTAAGAGCATAAGCTACAGCCAGCCAGCATGAGCCTCGGAACTCACTATACAGAGCATAGTCACATTCTAGTAAATATCAATCTGAGGCTCAGAGAGTGACTAAAAATGCCGAATCAAAAGAGAGAAAGAAGAAAACTCTGTACAGGATCCAAAATGTTTCCCCCATCTAAAAGGGGAAACACACACCAAGCTCTCCCCTCAACCGATTAAAGGTTGATTCGTCTAGAGGCTTGGTAAAAATATCGGCCAGTTGATGATGAGTATCGACATGGCGAAGGTCGATATCACCCTTCTCCTGGTGGTCTCGCAAAAAATGAAAGCGCACATCAATGTGTTTGGTCTTCGAGTGAAGCACGGGGTTCTTAGCAACGCTAATAGCACTCGTGCTGTCACAAAGCAAAGGAACTCGAGAAAAGCTCAAACCAAAATCACGCAAAGTGGCCATCATCCAGAGTAACTGGGAGCAACAGCTAGCCGCAGCAACGTACTCAGCCTCCGTGGTAGACTGGGCGACACTAGACTGCTTGCGAGAAGACCACGAAACAAGAGAAGAACCGATAAATTGGCAAGTCCCAGAAGTGGACTTGCGATCAATACGACACCCAGCAAAATCGGCATCAGAATAACCGCAGAGGGAGAGAGTGGATGAGGCCGAATACCATATACCGAGTTCGGGTGTGAACCGAAGGTACCTGAAGGCCCTCTTCACGGCCTGACGGTGAGAGGTGCGCGGCGAAGCTTGAAAACGGGCGCACAGACACACCGCGAACTGAATGTCCGGGCGTGTCGCCGTCAGGTAGAGGAGCGATCCAATCATGCTGCGGTACTCCTTCTGGTCCACTGCCTCTCCATCCGCATCGGCATCTAGGGCAGTCGTCGTCGACATGGGCGTCGGTAGAGGCTTGGCCTCACCCATGTCGAACCGCTTCAGCAAATCCTTGGTGTACTTGCCCTGATGCACAAATGTTCCCTCTCGGGTTTGCTTAATTTGCAACCCGAGAAAGAAGGTAAGCTCCCCCATCATGCTCATCTCGAACTCCCTGCTCATAGTATCTGCAAACTTGGCAACCAAAGCGTGAGAAGAACCACCGAAAATGATATCATCCACGTAAATCTGGACCAAGAGATTGTCTTTGCCTTGCCTGAGGAGAAAAAGCGTTTTATCTACACATCCCATTTTAAAACCCTTAGAAGGCAAAAAGGTTTTTAACCTATCATACCAGGCTCTAGGGGCTTGTTTCAGACCATATAAAGCTTTGTGAAGTTTAAAAACATGGTTCGGAAACTTGGGATTTTCAAAACCGGGGGGCTGCTCAACATACACTTCCTCTTCTATGTAGCCGTTTAAGAAGGCACTCTTGACATCCATTTGAAACAATTTAAAACCTTTGGATGCAGCAAAAGCCAAGAGTATCCTAATAGCCTCCAAACGAGCTACAGGAGCAAAAGTCTCCTCATAATCTATTCCCTCCTTCTGACTATAACCCTTTGCTACAAGCCTGGCCTTGTTTCTAACAACTTGGCCGTCCTCTCCTTGCTTGTTTTTGAAAACCCATTTTGTCCCAATAGGCTTACAGTCAGGTGGGAGTGGAACTAGAACCCAAACCCGATTTCGTTCAAAGTTCTCTAACTCCTCATGCATGGCATTGACCCAGTCTGGATCCGTCAAAGCGTGTCCAACATCTCGGGGCTCAAAATTAGCGACAAAAGCAGAGTGAGCAAAGTGCGAGATTTGCTGAGACCTGGACCGAGTGACTCGGTCGTCGAGGCTGCCGATCATCTGCTGAGGCGGGTGCCGACGCTGGATGTGCTGCGGAGCCTCCCTGGCCGAGGTGGCCTCGGCTTCAGCCTCAGCAGCAGCAGGTGCCTCCCCGGGTACAAAAGGTACCGCACGGGATGGCGGATCCCACGGCCCCCAGGAAGAGGAGGTCTCGGGGCCGTGGATCGTCGTCGAGGCTTCTCTATGGGCCTCAGCGAGTGGAGGTGGTGCTGGACCGTCTATACCCTCTGCAGGGTCGTCCATACCCTCGGCACCCTCCTCCCGGTCATCAAAAAGAGGCTCGCCGACCTCATGATCACCTGCACGCTCAAAACGAGAAGAAGGACAAACGAGAGTCTCGTCGAAGGTGACATCTGATGTCTCCATGACTCGGTTAGTGTCAAGGTTAAGTACACGATAAGCCCGCGTGTGAGTGCCATAACCCAAAAACACACCGTCAGAGGAACGAGACTCAAATTTGTCCAGGTTGCCTTTCTTTAAAATAAAACAGTGGCAACCGAAGACTCTAAAATAACTCACTTTAGGTTGGCGACCAAAACGCAACTCATAAGAAGTCTTTTTCAAGAACGCTCTCAGAAAAATGCGATTTGAAATATAGCACGCAGTATTTATAGCTTCGGCCCAATAGCGCCTGGGAGTCCTGTGCTCGTCGAGCATCGTCCTGGCCATCTCAACGAGGGTCCGATTTTTCCTCTCTACAACACCATTTTGTGGCGGTGTGTAGGGGGAAGAAAACTGGTGCTCCAAACCTAGAGAGTTACAGAACTTCTCAAAATCCGAATTTTTAAATTCGGAGCCATTATCACTTCTAATAGCTCGCATCGAGTTCAAAGGGAACTCGTTCTGTAGACGTAAAATCAGATTGCGAGCAAAGGAAAAAGTCTCGGTCTTCTCAGCTAAAAAGAAGACCCACGAATATCTCGAAAAGTCATCGACAACGACCAAAACGTACCACTTGCCACCAACCGAGCTCACCCGAGCGGGACCAACAAGGTCCATATGTAAAAGCTCTCCAGGGTGCGAGGTCATGACCTTAGTCACTGGATGGTGGGGAGCAGCAACCATCTTCCCGTGTCTGCAAGAGTGACAGACTAGATCCTTCTCCATCGAAAGCTTGGGCAATCCTCGGATTAGGCCAAGTGAGCTAAGTCTTGCAAGCAAGTCAAAGCTTAAATGACCGAGCCTCCTATGCCACTTCCAAAGATCAGAGGAGGAAGGACTAGCCAAAAGACAGCGAGAAGTACCAAAAGACTCCGAGAAATTCGCACGAAAGACTTTCCCAAAGGGCGAAATTAGACATACTAGATTGCCCTGAGGATCCAAAATACGACTGAGATTCGGTTTAAAACGAATCTCATAGTCATCGTCAAAAAGTTGCGAAACAGAAAGCAAGTTAAAATGCAAGTTAGAAACAAGAGCAACGTCGCGCAACACGAAGTGTTCATTAACCCGCACTGATCCGCGGGACAATACTTTACCTTTACTATTGTCGCCGAAGGTTATGTACTCTTTTCCGGCAACAGGACTAAGGCTGGAGAACCACTTGGCGTTTCCGGTCATGTGCCTCGAACAACCGGAATCCACCAACCAAACGTCCTCCAACCGTCTTACCTACATCAATAAAAAGACATAGGGTGAGCATACGGTCCAACACTGGGGTTAGTGAAATAAGGGGAATACCAGTGTTGGGCCGGCTGCTCAAAAGAACGGTTAGGATAAAAACCATTCCTATACTGCCTACAAGAGGAGCGATCACCATGCTGAGGAAAACATGGTCCGCTAGGGAAGGAGCGCTCACTGCAATGCTCAAACTGCAGTGGGGAAAAACGCTTAACAAAGCCTCTGTCACGGGGTCCGTCAACTGCAAAAGCAGGACCCCGTCGGGCACGCTCTCTACGAGGCCTACGCCTGGGAGCCTGAGGCTCAATATGCTGCCGAGGCTCTGTCCTTGGAGCCCTCCGCTGCTGAGGCCTGGGTGCTCGTGGCTGAGGTCTGTGAGCACGAGGCTGAGGCCTCGGGGCTCGAGGTCGAGGCTGAGGCCTCGATATCTGAGGCTGAAGCCTTGAAGCTTGAGGTCCTGAGCCCCTGGACCTGTCAGCGGGCCTCAGTGCCCCTTTCTTGGCACGGCGCACTTCTCTCCTGCGCCTAAAACAGAACTCGCTCAAGTGACCATTTCTCCCACAAAAATCACACTGGTACCTCACCATACGCACAGGAGGTTGTTGGTACACAGGGCTGTGGGTGTGGCTCACTTTGCCCTTCTGCGGCAAGCACTCCCCCTGGATGGGTGGCATTGTATCGAGCTTGTTTTTGAGATGGCTCGGCTTGGGTGCCCACACTTGGTTCTTGGGAGGATCTCTCGAGGGTTCCTCAAACACCCCATCCTTGGTGATAAGCTTCAGAGGCTCTTTGGGTGGAAGCTTGGTCAGTTTTGGAGTAGTGGTGGAGTTTGGTTTCTCACTGGGATTTAGACCACTCGACTCTCCAATCTTCCCAAAAGCTGAAAGATCGACACCCGGAGCAAGGCCTACACCAGGAGCACCAGCAGCTCGCTTAAATTGGGAGATCATCATCCCGAGCTGCGGCTCATTACAGGAGACCCATGACAAGATGGTCCGAAGGTATGTGTTTTCTTCCTCGGTTTGCATCTTGTCATGCTTGACATTCGCAATCTCCCTCTCCAGACCCTCACACAAAGCACACCTTGCGACACAAGTGCTATCTGAGTTGGCCTCCTCAAGAGACACAATCTTGGCATTCTTCTCTGCCAACTCAGTTTGCAAGACAGGACAAGTCTTGCACGCACCCAACAGCTGAGGCCTAGCACGAAGCTCATCCACCTCTCCAACCAGCGCAGCATACTTACTTCTCAAGGTGAGAAGGTCAGTCATGTGCGCTGTGCATGACTCACACTCAGCCTCCTCCGACACGACTACGGTGGACCGAGCGAACTCCAGCTCCTTCACCGTGTCCTCCCACTTCTGCCTAAACTCCTTGCGCTCTCTAGCAGCACGCCTAAGCAGTTTATCTTGGCTAAGGAGGGCAGCAGTAAGCTTCTCTACCTCAGCAGAGAGCTCGTCGTGGGTGAGCGATACCTGGGAGGCGTCGTCGTCGTCGTTCCGAGGGTTGCGCTCCAGCTCGCCTCCGACCTCGTCGCTGAGCGCCATGGTGCAGAGGCCGTCGTCGTCGGCGAAGAAGCAGAGACCGTTGAGCTGATCCTCGATCCTCTTCTTCTTCTCGGACTCGTCATCGCTCGAGGAGGCGGAGTCGTCATCCGAGCCGTCGACGTCGCTGAGCGTGGCGAAGAACGCGCGCTGCTCAGCCTGGGCCTTCTCCAAGTACTTCTTCTTGATGTACTCCTTGTTGAAGCCGCCCCTCTTCTTGTGCCTCGGAGGGACGTATTTCTCCTTGCGCTTGCTGGAGTCGTACTTGTGCCCATGGTCGCCCTTCCCCAGTTGCTTGTTCTTCTTGGGGCAGTTGGCGATGAAGTGGTCGGGGTCGCCGCACTCGTAGCATCCCGAGCGCCCTCCTCCGCGACGACGGTTCATGCGGTTGTTGTGGAACCGCGTGAACCGGTTGGCAAGCAGAGCCAACTCGTCATCCCCCAAAGACTCCAGCTGCTCCTCGGTGACGGAGAAAAGAGAGGCAAGAGCAACGCCACCAGAGGAGTTGGAGGAGCCAGACACCAAAGCCATAGTCGGGCCAGAAGGGTTCGAATAAGCAGCCCTCGACATGGCGTCGATCTCACTGGACTTGAGCTTACTGAAGAGCTCGTCGCAGGTGAGGGTCTCATAGTTAGGTGATTCGATGATCGCCTGAACCTTGGAGTCCCACACCGAACGGTCAAGAGTGTGCAAAAGCTTCAAAGCACGCTCATGATCGTCAAAAGGCAACTGCTCTCGGTTAGCCCTCATCCTGTTGACAATCACCTGAAAGCGAGCGAATAAACTTTCTATGCTCTCGCCAGGTTGATGTCGAAAGTTCTCATACTCTCTCTTAAACGACTCGTAGAGTCGGGTTTTGACTTGAGAGGTACCCTCATGAAAACGCATGAGGGTGTCCCAGATCTCCCGAGCCGTAGAGAGGTGAGAAACGCGGTCAAACTCTCCCATGCTCAAACAAGAAAAGAGAGCATTACGGGCTCGGCTATTGGCATCGTGCTCATCAATTTGCTGTTGAGTGACACGAGCAGCCAAGACCACGTAATCAGCGTTGTTGCAAATCTCCCAAACAGAAGAGCCCATGCTCTGGAGATAGGCCGACATACGTATCTTCCAATACGCATAGTTCGTCCCATCAAAAAACGGCGGTTTGCCCACGCCGCGATCCATGTCGCCTTCTGTGGATCTGGAACCGGCTAAGGTGGAAGATCCTTAACCTGCTCCGATACCAATTGAAGGACCGTAAGAGTCAAACCAGGCGACCAGAGGGGGGGGGTGAATGGGAGCCTCAAAAATTTCTTCACAGAAAATAAGGCCTCTGTCCCAATAAAAGCAACCCCCAAAAACTTCAACCAAAAACCGTGATGCCTACGACCCTTGGAAGAGGGTGGATGATCCCAGAGATCACAGCGAGGCACCACAGACTGAAAACCGCAAGCGAACCAAGCGAAAGACTGAGCCACGCGGCCTCGGGGCGAAACTCCAATTCGCCCGAGGCTTTGAAAAGGCCTCAGGCCAAAATAGCGATTCGCCCGAGGCTGAGGCCTAAGAGAGAGGCCTCTGCGCAAAACTCCGACTCGCCCGAGGCTGGAGGAGGCCTCGGAGGGAAGCTCCGTCTCGCTCGAGGCTGAGGCTCGAGAGAGAGGCCTTGGAGCCAAAACTCCGTCCCGCCCGAGGCTCGAGGCTCAAGAGAGAGGCCTCGGACCAAAAAGCCGATTCGCCCGAGGCTCGAGGCTCGAGAGAGAGGCCTCGGATCAAAAAGCCGATTCGCCCGAGGCTCGAGGCTCGAGAGAGGCCTCAACGTGAAACTTCGACTCGTCCGAGACTGAGGGGACCTCGGAAAAAGCTCTGATTCGTCCGAGGCTCAAGAGGCCTCGGGAAAAGTTCCGCCTCGCCCGAGGGTGGTCTCAGTTCACTCGAGAGGCTCCGTACGAAGGAGGCCTCGGCACGTTCCGACACCCGAGCCTACTGCGTACTGACCACACAGAAGCTCGGATCTGGGCGCTTTCTCCCGAAAAGGAAATCTCTCCAAAACTTGTTCAAAACACAATCCCAAGTTTCCAAACTTGAGAAAGAAGATCACAGGGTAGTTAGAAGACTATCCCCAAGAAATCATCTTCTCAGAATAACCAAGAACACAGAGAAATCAAAAGGGAAAGTGGATGAACAAAAAGTGCCACAAAAACGAAATTGTCCCGATCTATTCGATCATGAGGAGTTAGATGAATTCCTTTGGTCAGAGTGACCTCCTCAATGATACGAACAAACTGATTCAAACGGATTTCGCAAAGACACAGCAAAGAGAGAGATCGAGCAACGAGGAAAAACGAGCAGAGTCAAAAAGCGATGAACACAGTGCACAACACAGCCAATCGGAGGGCTCGGTCCAAGAACACAGTGCACAGCACGAGTCTGCTCGGAAGGATGAGGATACGGCCTCACTTCCTTGAACCAACAGAACACAGAACAAGTTCTTCTGTGGATCTCAACTAGCTACAAGCAGGGAATGGGAGAGCAGAAAACCCTAGGAACAAAAGCAACTAACTGAGATAGGATGGGAGGAGGGTGTCTCCCTCTATTTATACTACAACTAGCCTAAGTCTATTTCCTACTCTACCCCTCTCTACTCTAAGTACAGAGCAAGCCAGCCAAACCCTACGGCTAAACTGGACTAACTCAAGTGGTAGGTGTATCCGACGGCCACGTCCGCACAACTCGTCCGCGTTGCCTCCGCGCAACCTTCCGATTGCCGCCACGTGCCGCCTTGGCTCTGTACCCCCGGTTTTGAGGCCCAAACCGGGAAACCAGCCACCGCCCGAGTTTTGAGGCCAAACTCGGAAACCATCCAGCCCAGGTTTTGAGGCTCAACCTGGAAACCGTCCAGCCCAGGTTTTGAGGCTCAACCTGGAAACCGTCCAGCCCAGGTTTTGAGGCTCAACCTGGAAACCGTGCACCCGAGTTTTGAGGCCCAAACTCGGAAACCGTCCACCCGTTGGTTTTTCCCTGGCTCAACCAACAAACCGGAGCTGTAGAGGGGATGCACCTCCCGTGCACCCCATCCACCGACACGTGTCCCCAGGTTCTCGACCCGAGCAACACATGACCGCACTTCTTCACTTGTCGTCGTCGCAGGCTGCCAGCTTCCACAGCTGATCCTCAGGTACTCCGGTCCCTTAGTCCAAAGCCTCACGTCTGCCCTTCACCGCTCGGTACATCGGCACGGCACGTCCGCCGCACGGCACGCCCATCCTTCACCGCACCCGGTCCGTCAGCACAGCACGTCTCAACTTGACCTTCACCTACCCTCGATCACTGTCTCCGTGCTCGACACCTGCACAACACAAGCCAAAGAACATGCGCATCATACCTGTTGACAATCACTCATCACTCAGAGCCTTCGGCATACACCCAGTATCCGCACATGGGTCCGCCGGCGGCGATGGCCGACGTGCAGGACGACTGCCGCATGAGCTGTTCTCCGGAGTGCGATGGCTTCTCCGCTAACATTTGCAAGAACATCACCAGTTTTTCCCCTCTGCTGAACCTGGCGTATACGACGTGCAAAGTTCGGCTGTCTGCAGAGTGTACACACATCTGCATCACCCTCTGCACCCTCAACACCCTGACGCCAGGGACACCCCTGCCTGCACCGGTGCCGGCGCCGGCCAGCTCCCTGCTGTCACCACCATGCAACCAATACTGATGCATGCTCGAGATCTTGTTATACTTCGCAGCAGATACTATTACTACTCATAACGTTGCTATATACTGTATTATGTAATAAATGCCCTAGCTAATCTCCGGGCCACAAGGTGTATGGGTGTTCATGAATCATGAGCCAAGCAAATATGTATCTGATGTGGACATGTGGTGTCAGAAAATATGCATCGAACAAGTGCTTAATTAATGGACAAATAAATTTGTGTGTCAAACAGTACCCTGAGCAGAAATAGTTACATGTATATATAGTTCTATTTCAATGTTTGCAAAGCTCAAGAGATTAGTGGCTATTATTTGTTTAGCTTACATGGATTCTTCGTGTTCCAGCTCTCTAGACTCCTGACGACAATGCTCTTCTCCAACGTGTCTCGACCATCTGATTCATTAATGCTGGCCTCACGGCCTCAACACACATCAATTTGTCTTGTGATTGGAACCACACGCACGATGGTGATGAATATCCATCCACATATAGTACTCCATGCTTTTCAGTGACAGAACAACCGTTCAAATAAATTTGTGTAGTTGAGTGATTTTCAGTGAATCTACCAACCGAAGCTAAAAGTTTCATTTTGTACCATGGATTCAATACACCAACCTATGCTTGCTAATGTGAGCTGGGCCGCCACAATCAAGTTTATTGAAATATGATACCATTTTTTATCAAATTTTATTCAGTTCATAAGCATCACTAACAAAGCGCATCCAATTAGTTCATAAATGTTCAACAAGTTACCCGCAGTCCATTAACAACATTCCTAATAAAAGATCAATTCAATATATTTTATAGCTTAACTCTCAGTAGACAGATGAGTTTTAATCCCGGTTGCAAAACCCCCTTTAGTTCCTGTTTTCACAACCGGATGCCTGTCACGCAATAGGAAATTAAAGTCCATCCGGCCTCATGACAAAAAAATTAAATCTGGAAATCTCCCTTACGCTACGTGAGATTTGAACATAGGACTTCTCGTTTCACACATAACTTACTTATCAACTCAATTTTGGGCACTCTCCTCTTGATTTCACTCGTGAGGGACCTTTAGTCCCGGGTGAGAGACCTGTAGTCCCGGGTTGGTGACACCAACCGGGTCTAAAAGGTCACCCTTTAGTCTGGGTTGGTGTTATCAACCATGACTAAATTTTTTTAGATAAGGGACATAAATATCCGGCCTCTACATCCGAGGATGTACACAGCCAATTATTACAAAAACATTCAACGCACGCAAGATAAAGAGCAAGCCAGAGTTTGAAAACTAAACCACATGTCACTAGAGCAAAAGATAAACATGGTTCCACCCTCTATTTGAAATCTCCAAAGCAATCACTTCTATTTTCTTGCTTATCAAGGAGAGGGTGTCCTTGGCCTGCTCATCACGCTGCAACTGAGCCCAGGAGCGGAGCCAGTACGCTCCCCTGAAAATGACCTGCGAAATAGAGTTAAATTTTATTTTATTAAAAATAACATCATTCCGGCACCAAAATAACATCATTCCGGCACCGCCAGATAGCCCAGCACATGGCAGCAACCCCAACCCAAATTAAATCTTTCATGTGAACCATGACTAAATAGTCGAGGCTCCTTAGTCCGAGTTAGAAATACCAACCTAGACCACTAATGTAGACCTTTTAGTCTAGGTTGGTAACACTAACAAGAATTAAAGGTTTGATGACATACAAGAATTTTAGACACGGAATTAGTGTTCATATTAGTCTTGGTTCCCATTCTAGCCGAGACTAATCTACTAAACCGAAGGTCCTTTCTCTACCAGTGACTTAACCACATGAATTATTTTAAGTAATCATATGGTCCTAGATGACCACAAACTTGTAATTAAGAAGTACGTAGTATCTCACCAAGCATATTTCTCTTCTCAAGCGAGCTATAACTTTGTATTTGTTGCATCATGGAATGAAGTAAAATATGTACGTCATACCATTGAGGAACCGCTATCCTTTATATTTCAAGCTACTTAATTACTTTATCAAACTAAGTAACCAAAAAAAGCTCAAGTTTGCATGTCCAAGTGATGATATGTTTCTGACCTCGCAAGACAGAAATTGATAAATTCAACACAATAGTTGAAAACACATGTAGCACGCTATATATTTGTGTGGCTGCTCAAGCGCGCTCGTGTCACTGTAGTAATTCATATCATAGCTAGTAGCATTGAGTATTGCAGATCAAAAACCACGTGTAAGACAATTCTGTTTACCTTAAAAAATGCATATGTATGTATAAAAAAAGAAAGTTACGTTACTAAATAAAATCAATATGTATCTTTTGGGTGCTAAAGATCTTTACAATTACTCATTACGCAAATAATTCTCTTTTAGGCCTTGTTAGGTTACGTCGGAACAAGGCCGTTCCAGCCAGATTAATCTCATTCGGTTTTGAATCTGGTCCATAGCAAAATAGCATTCGGTAAAGGTTTGGTTCTAGACGGAATGATGTGGCCCGGTTTGAATTTAGCTCATTTCTTATATTAAGAGACCTGGATTTGTTCCCCACATGTTAAGGCCAAAAACGAAAATAACCGGATCAAATGAGCCTTTTTGGTTCACCCATTCTCGGTCTAGACTGGTTTCATACCCTATTTCAATCCGATGGAAACAAACTAGCCCTTATAATAATGGAAAGTTGCAGTCATCAAATCTTCACCATTAATGAAATGAGCTAAGGGGACATTACTCTAACAACCGTACATGTGTACTCCCTCCGTCCACGAAAGAATCAATTCCTAGAATCCGTGCCGGTCAAACTTTTTTAACTTTGACTAACTTTATAGAAAAAATTAATAACATCTATGATATAAAATGGACACATTATGAAAATATATTCGAAGATATATCTAATGATGTAAATTTGGTACCATCAATCTTGATAGTTTTTCTAGAAATTTGGTCAAAGTTTAAAAAGTTTGACTTAAGACAACTCTAGAAATTGATTCTTTCGTAGACGGAGGGAGTACTTCTAATTATTTGTTGAGTGTAAGAGATTATATTTTACGTATGGATGTACGATAGCAATCTTTGAAAGTCTGCATCACGGGCTTCGGCAGTCTGCGTACACGTACGTACAATGTAATCAATGGAAGTTATCATCATATCATCAGTTCATCCATCTGCATAATTACATGTACGTACCATACCAAAATTCTGTATGCTATCACCCTGCCATAGCACACACATGCATAGGAAGTGCATTCGAAGTCAAATACATGCATATGAAGACCAGATGTACTCACCGGTTTATGAGAAGTCACTGTTATGTATAAAATAAAATATTCACAAAAAATAATAATATCCCACATCATAATTTTGACTATTGCATTTTGACACAGTTGGTGTGAAACTTACACGTTCAGCACTATTACATATAGACTTTGTAGGAGCGGTTCTAGATGGTTTGTAGGGGCGGTTGGACCAGCCACCTCTACCCAACCATTTCTATGAATCACTTATTATTTGTAGGAGCGGTTGACTAGCTCCTAGAAATTAATCTGTAGAGGCGGTTCTTGGTTTTGGAAATACTGATTCCAGATTTTAACCCCCCCCCCCCCCCCCCCCAAAAAAATAGCAAAAAAATTTTAAATCAAGGAAGGATTCCTACCACCCAGCCCACCCATCTCTGTCATTTTTTACATGTCACAACATTTTTCGGACAGTGGGATTCGAACTCACGACCTAACTCTCACACATACCTTCCTCTACCACGCACCTCATATTCACTTGTGTCTATATTAAATTTTAGGTCTACTCATATTATATTAAATTATGTTTCAATTAATTATTTGAGACCCTAAACGAATTCAAATCAAAAAGTGGTCAACTATAAAGTTGTGTAACTTTTCAAGATCTATAACTTTTATTTAGGTTATTTCTCCATCCGAGATCATTTAAAAATTTTGAATTTTAATTTTGATAAATTCAAACATAGATTTCTATGACAAGATGAATTCAAATAAAAAAGTAGTCAACTACAAGTTGCATAACTTTCTGAGATCTACAACCTTCGTTTTGGTTGTTTCTCCATCCGAGATTGGTTGAATAATTTTGTAGATTTATATAACAAGATGAATTCCAATAAAAAAGTTGTAAACATCAAAGTTCTATAACTTTTCAAGATCTACAACTTTTGTTTTGGTTGTTTCTTCATCCGAGAATGATTAAAAAACAAATTTTACAAAGTATTACTTAATTTAATTATTCGACGTCTATTTGTAGGGGCGGCTAAACATAGAACCGTCTATAAGGAAAATGGACCTCGACCCATTTGACTTTAGATTTTGGTGTTTGATGATCAAACAACCATATTGGACTAATGTGTTTGTAAGTGTTTGTTTTGTAGTTCAATAGGATGCAAATGTGACTTGGACAAAGGAGACGTGGTGATCCAATGATCAACACCTCAAGCAAGACATTAGAAGCTCAGCAGAAGACTCACAAAGATCAAGCAAAGTCCAAGGCACAAGACTGGAACCAAGACGACGCAAGAAATCGCGAAGAAATGAAGAAAAAAGGACATCGGACGCTGGCTTCGCAAGCGTCGGATGCACCGATGGCAAACCCTAGCTCGGGCCAGCGCCAGCAGAAGCATCAGACTCGCCGATGTTACCACATCGGACGCAACGATGACACTGTGCATCGTGCACTGCGTACATCGGACGCACCGGTGTACATTGGACGCTACAGGACCCTGTGTCCGATGGCTGTCCAGAGAGGTTCCAAAGAGGCTCTGAAGACATCGGACGCGTCAGATGGTGAAGCATCAGACGCTGTAGAGTCCGATGTGACTCAGTGCCAGGTCGGCAACTAGCCGTTAAAGTGGCATTGGACGCGCGTTCGATGCACCCGACAGGAGCGCCTGATGCTACGCAGAAAAGTCCATCTTTGGTGTCCAACGACTCTATTTGATTGGGGCTCTATATATACCCCCATGGCAGGCCAAAAACATAAGGTTGAAGCTCAAGGAAGTGTACCAAATGCTTAGACACATATTTAGTTGCTCTAGCCACCAAAGTGCTTAAGTGATATACTAGGTGATTAGTGTAGGTGCTTTGCGAAGTGCTTAGGCTAGTTAGACCACCGCTTTGCGCATGCTCTAGGTGTTAGGCCTAGTGTTTAGTGAGGTTTGAACACCTCTTATCTACCGGTGCTTGCGCGCACCGTTGATTCTACATCGGAGGGGCTTGTAGTCTTGCGAGACCACACCAACTACGTTTGTGGTGTGGCCGCCACCGTGTATCGAAGGGAACAAGGCCCGTGGCGGTTCGGCCGGAAGCTTGATAGTGAAGACGGCGGGGAGCATCCGGGAGAGGCTTTGCCACGAGTGGCTTAACCTGAGACCTAGCCACTTGCGCGTGGGGAAGGCTCGAGGCTATCCACGGAGTTACCTGACCGGGAGCTTGGCCCTTGCAAGGGGCTCCAACAAGGACTAGGGGGAAGCTTGCGCGCTTCTCAATATCTCGGTAAAAATACCAGAGTCGTCGATGGAAGTTTGCATCTCTACCACACTCTTTAGCTTCCGCATTTACTTGCTACCTTTGTTGTGTGCTTTACCTTTCCTAGCTTAGTTGATAGGCTAGTTGATAGGTTTGGATCATAGGTTGCAAAACTCTTTTGCGGTAGAGATAGCGACACACCTAGCAAAACCTTAGTTGCACATTGGATAGTTCACTTTCCTGCATAGGTTTTGACTAGATGGAAATTAGAGGCTATAGTTTAGAGTAGAAGTTTTTAATTGCCTAATTTACCCCCCTCTTAGGCGTCACGGTCCTTCCACCGTCCCTACAAATAGGATTTGTTAGGGCAATTTGATATTGAGTTGCCTCTACAAATCCGAGGTATTTGTAGGGGCGGCTCATTACAACAATTGTCCCTACAAATGGATTTATAGGGGCGACTCGTCTTGGAGCATTTGTAGGGGCGGCTCCATATAGAGCCGTCCCTATAAAAAAAAGAAAAGTGTTGCTATAATTTTTTTTTGTTGTAGTGCGGGTTGGTCTGCATTGATTAGCTCAACGCCACTACCAGATTTTGGCTCTTTGCCGAGTACCTTTTATCGGGCACTCATTAAAAAGCACAACAGTAAAAAAATAAACTCGGCAAAGAGCTCTTCGCCGAGTGCCTTTTGTCGCGCAGTCGGCAAAGGTTTTGCCGAGTGCCAAGATTGCACTCAGCAAAGAAAAACACTCGGGAAAATACAAATCTGAAAAAAAACCAGAAAAATAGCAAATAAAATTTGACTTGCATTTTGACACAGTAAGTATTAAACTTACACGTACGTTCAAGTTGGTCTAGATTGGTTACCTCAAAGTGTATTTCTACTTTGTGGTTCACTATAGGACCTTCAGACTTTGCCGAGTGCTGGCAGCAGTCGGCAAAGGGCCTCTCGCACTCGACGAAGGCTTTGCCGAGTGCTGCACTCGGCGAAGGGCACTCGACAAAGAAATAGTCGGTAAAGAATTCTTTGTCGAGTGCTAAATATTGGGCACTCGGCAAAGGCTTCGCCGAGTTCCAGGTCAGTACTCGACAAAGCAAACGGGAACCGTCAACTGACGGCCTCTTTGCCGAGTGCCAGACGGGCCGACACTCGGCAAAGACGGCCTCTTTGTCAAGTTCCACGTGGGCCGGCACTCGACAAAGACACCCTCTTTGCCGAGTGCCAAGTGGGCTGACACTCGGCAAAGACAGTCTCTTTGCCGAGTGCCACGTGAGCTAGCACTCAACAAAGAGGCCTCCTTTGTCGAGTGTCAGGGTCATGGCACTCGGCAAAGAGGCCGAACTGGGGAAAATTAAGCCAGCTTTGCCGAGTGTCGTGGCAACTTTGCTAAGTGCACTCGGCAAAGCTGGGAAAATTCATTTTTTTTATATTTCAATTTCCTGCACAGAAAACATACACACATCCATATTCCATCACACAGAACTGAATATATCACATTCATATCCATTTCAGATAAATATCACACGTTCAGTCTCCATGCATCACAAGCTCACAAGTTATCACAAGTTTATCACAAGTTCATCACAAGCTCACAAGTCCATCACATCCATCTCACAAGTCCATGACAAATCTAACTCGGCCATCACTGCTCACCTTCGTGCTCATATTCTGAAGAACTTCCACCTTGGCACCCGTGCGACGACCCGCCCGAAGGACCACCTTGCTGACCTTGCCACACGGGCGGCGGAGGTCCAGATGGACACCCGGTGTACCCCGACTGGTTAGGAAGGTGACCTGGCCACCCGGCCCGTAGGGCGGAGGAGGGCCACCGGGGAGCCACCCAGACTGCGGAGGAGGGCCACCAGCGATGTACTGTGTGCGGAGGAAGGCCAGCTTGAGGAGTCGGTGCCGAACCCTCCGACTGTGAGTGCACAAAGGAGAAGCAAATTCGTTAGCACCTGGACGACGGTCGTAAAAGTTAAAGCAATAAACAACCATATATACTCACCGGAGTCCCTGTCGGAGGAGTGTCAGGAGGCACAAAAGGAGTGAGCAGCGATGAAGGCACGACAACACTCGGGATATTCAGGCTCCCAAAGAAGTGAGCTATGTCTTGTGTCCTCTGTGCCTCCCGCTGCTGGACGGCCAGTAACTCGCGATGATGGGTCGCCGCCTGGGCCTCGTGCATGGCCTGCAACCTCTGCACCTAGTCCTCTTGGGCCTGCAATATTCGTCTCGTAAGGTTTAAACAATGGAAAAGCAAGGTATATGTGTAAAATCAATGAACGACGAATAGAACAGTACTTACCTGAAGTTGTACCATCATCTGCTGTGAGGTCGGCTGCCGAGGTCGTATGGGGATGGAGGAGCTCGTGCTGGCAGCTCGAATCTCGGCGAGGTTGGGAACAGAGGATGAGTCAACTGCGTTGTTGGCTATCCAGTACCGGTCGTGCTGCTTCCCTCCTCCCAGCCTCATCACCAGGTCTATATCTAGGGGCTGGGTGGTCGGATCGAAGTCCTCCCCATGGCGCTCGCGAGCCGCCGAGGTGTACTCGGTGACCTTGGTATAGGCGTTCGCGTTGGTGTACGCATCGGGCCCGGAGTTCGGGTTGTACTGGGTGCTCGCCGCAGTCGCCTTGCCCTGGTGTGACAAGTTGTACGCCTTGAAAGGGGGGCACTCTTCACCACCATGCGACTGGGACTGCGTGGAAAACACATAGATGATTACAAGTAATGAGTAATTGAGTGTTAGAATAAAAAAATCAGTAGAGCATACCCATCTGTCGGCGTACGTGTTGAGGCTAAGGTTGCCTTGGTGGTCTGGCACCCCACGCATCTGTAGGTGGCAGTCTCGGCGGGCACCGTGCCTCTCGTACCAGTCGTCCGATTTCCACTTGTCCACAATGGACAACCAGAAGTCTAGGTGATTGGCGCACCAACCAGGATAGAACTGCAAGACATTAAGTATTTAATATGTTAGAAGAGCCGCTAAGTGATGGATGGACCAATCAGTATTACTGTTTCGTACATACCTGGATGTACTGCTCCCTAGCGAGGTCGGTGAAAGGACCTTGATGTCGCCTAGAGGGGGGTGAATAGGCCTGTTAAAAAAATCAGCTCAACCAGATGTTAAAACCTCGAGCGGTACTGCTGCTCCCGGCACTGCTGCTCGGAGCCCGGTACTGCTGCTCATAGCCCAGCACTGCCGCTCGGCGCAAAGAGCACACAAACAGCTATGCCTTTGGTTATAGCTTAAGGCCAACTTGGAGATGTGTTTGGAGATTACTAGCAGCAAGTTCGCTAAGTACCTGCACTCACAAACACTCACAACCAAGTAGATCGAGTGGAACACAAATATTGCAATTCAAAACATAGAAGACAAGACACAAGATTTCTCCCGTGGTTCAGCTCGCCACCAAGGCTTGCCTATGTCCACGTTGTTGAGGATGACCACTTAGGTCAAGAGCTTTGCAACTCTTCCTCAGTCTCAAGTCAAGGAACCAAATCCTTGAAGTGAGGGGTAATTCCACTAGCTCCACAAGAGGATTACAAACTGATCCCGCTGCTCACCACAAGCACGGGAGCTCGCCGGGCGACGCCTAGCCGTCTAGGAGGCTTCACCTCCAAGAGTAAAAGATGCACAACGAAGATTGACGAAGCCCGACAAGTGCTCAAGGTTTGGAAGGCTCTAATCTGCTCTCTAGCTCTTAATCACACAGCCCCAACACTTAATCATGCACTAAGCATGTCACTCTCACAGGAGAGGGTTGGGGAGAGCTTGCAAATGGCTTGGGATGTGTTATAGGTGTTTTGGGCATCAGCAGCAGGTTCTGGAGGCGTGGGGTGGGTATATATACCCCCCACACCCAAAACTAGCCGTTGGAGGTCAGAAACTAGCCGTTACTGGCTGTACAGGCCCGGCACTACCGCACTTAGCCCGGCACTGCCGGGGAGCGGCACTGCCGCAACTCCCTGAGACAGCACAGGTGACCTCACGAAAAACGCCGTAACTTTTTACTCCGAACTCCGATTTTAGTGATCTTGGACTTTCCAGAAAGCTTGTTTCGAGGGCTATCCAACCCTATAGAGAACAAGCCCAAGATCAACAAGTGCAGGTGCAGTGCTAAGTGTTTTCTCTCATGTTAGCACTCGGGTTCGGTTAGTTTGAGCACTTGAGACTTGTCTATGATTCGTATTGCATCCCCCTTGATAGTACGGCATAACTATACTCAAGATAAAGAAAATATAACCATTTTAACCACTTGAGTCTTCAATGTCTTCATATGCCATTTCTTCTTGATATTACTTCAAAAGGGGTTGCAATCATCTTTGTCTCCTTTCTTTGAGCAAGCACACCTTGAGCATGTGACTTGAACCATTTCCACACATATGAGTTCAATCCATGGCTTCAAGTCACTTCCACTAATGATTTGATCATCAACACAATATGAATCCTCATAGCTTGATTAGTACCTCGACTCAATGCAAGTACTCTCTTCTTCACTCTAGCCATAGTACCTCGGTCTCCTTGACCTTCACTCTCGCTTAGTACCTCGAAGCCCTTTCCTTGCTATCCTCACCTTATCAAGCCACACTCAAGTCACATCATATTGAGCATCCATTGAAAACCATTTCTTCAATATTGTGATCCTTGCTTGAACATCTTGTAGATATGAATGTTGAGATAAATCAAGCTTTAGTTCGACTCACATAGAGACACATATGGATCATCATTAATATGGTCAAGCCAATTCACGATTCCTTATATCCTCTCCTTTTGGCTTGACACTCAACACTCACTTCAATCTCCATCTTCATACTTCTAGCTTGATCAAATCAATGCAAAGTGATTCTCCAAACATTTATCCATACAAGCAAACCAATGTAGAGATGACATATATCCAATATGAGTTAAGTCCTTGTCATTTGACCTTTGCTTGGCATTTACTCACTTATGCATTCTTGATTCATTCTTCAACCTTGATCAAAGCTAGTTCACTATCAAACTCTTCTTGCTCATGAAAAGCAACCCATTGTTGAGACCATTCCAAAATCATCAATCCATGTCTCACTTGTCATTTGCCAAATATGCTTGCTTTCTCATGATGCCATGATATCCCACAACATAGAAGCCATATCATCAACTCTATTTGCATTGTTGTCTTTTGCTTGAACAAGATTGTTTCCATGATCTTCCAATACAACAATACACAATTTTGGCCTTCATTTCAACACTATGTGGAATATCATCAAGTTTGCTTTTCTTGTTGAACCTTTGATATACTTAGCAAACTTGTTAGACCTTTAATTATGTTGTCACTCAATTCACCAAAACCCACTAAGGGCTAGATGCACTTACAGTCGGTCTCCCTGGTGAGCATCATCTGCCTGGCATCCGCCTTCTTCACCGCCTGCCCTAACACGTCGGTGTTGTAGTTGATGACGCACTGGATCCGCGCCTCGTGGTACAGATCCACGAGTCGGGACCTGCAGACCTTGTCCTCCACGTGCAACGCCTCGGCTTCTTTCCCCGCCTCGCACGCAAAGTACTCCTGCATAAAGACAACATGTATCCTTTCATTATTTCAAGAACGTCCAACGAATACGTATCATTGAGAAATATTGTGCAAGCAAGACTCACCCAGAACTCGGCCCTAATCCGCGCTGCAACGGTGGTGTACGTGGGGTCCGCAGTGGCAGTGAAGTGGTCCCACGTCCAGGGCGGTGACCTAACCCCGGCGTAGGTGACCAAACCTGGGTAGTTCTTCCGAATCAGAAGACTTAACATGCCATTGATATGATGTGTCTTGCCCCCTCCCACAAGTTCCCAGTTCCTGCATGAGTCATTAAGAACAATTATTAGTCGAATTTCAATTTTGAACATGTCATGTGAACAAGTAGTGAAAACATTAATGATAATTTACTTGTCGCTATAAGGTCGAATCACCGGGCGACGGCTAGGTGCTATCCGCTCCTGCGGGAGCTGCGAGGGGCCACGCAAGTCGACTCTGCTCGAAGCAGGGGAACTGGAACCCCCTCCTGAGGCACCTACGATCTCGTCACCCTCGTCCCCCTGGCCCCCCTGGCCACCCTTCGAGTCCGAGGAAGTGCTGTCGTTGTCCGACGTCCTCCTGGTCATCCCTCTGGCGTCCCCCTGGTCGTCGTCCGAGGAGGTCTGCGCCGGGTCGGGAGTCGAGTCAGGAGTCGGCTCCCTCATAGGACGTCCGCGGGGGTGGTCGGGCCTCGACCTCCTCGTCGACGGCTCTTCGGCTGCGGTGGGTGGTGAGCTGGACCTCTGGTGGCGCGAGTTGACCCGCCGTTGTTGCCGCCTTCCGCCCGGCATTTTGTCGAGTGCCTGCCATTACAAAGATAAAATCAATTAGCATAAATAAACGATAAGTATTTATAAAGAGATATAAAATGAACAAAATATAATTGCAAAATAATTATAACAATATAGCATTACATGAATTAAAAATTATCTCCGCGATTGTCAGTGGCTAGTGCCCCTCGTGTGTTGGCTCGTGGCACACGTGTGTCGTCATCACTGTCAATATTGTCGAAACAATCGGCCTCGTCTCCATCATCCTCATCACCCTCGTCCTCATCAATGTCACCACCAAACTGTAATCGCTCAAGCATTCTTAAGTCCTTGGCATTGTGCACCTCATCACCCTCGTCCTCATCAATATCATTGTCATCGTCTTCTTCCATGTCCATCAGCTAAAAAATGTCAATGTCAAACCTCCCTTCTAGCCCCTTAGGTTGAAAGAACTCTCCACTATATGTGTTTGGGTCGAAGTTGTAATCATCATCGTTTGGGAGAGGCGCTTTACCGCGCGGCGATACTAACTACACAAGGTACCAACCCATAATATTGTCGTCTTCTTGACACGCCCATGGGAGATAATAAACTTGTGTGGCCTGTTGAGCCACAATATAGACATCGTCTCCTTTGTAGACGAAATCCTGTCGAATTTCGATTAGCCCAATCTTAGGGGCTCTTCTTGTGACATCAGGATCGAACCAATGACATTTGAATACCACTGGATTAATAGCTTTGGTACCCTCAAAGTTGAGCTCGTATATTTCTTTGACTATGCCGTAATAGTCGCGCTCATCGGTGTCGGGCGTACGAACTCTGGTATTCGTGGTCTTTCGATTGGGTCGACTCTGCTCGTAGTTGTTTGTGTGAAAGCAATAGTCATTCACATCATAAATGGTGAATGACTTGACCCTATAGTCGAAGCCATTGGCAACCTGTTTCAAGTTTCAACTCATCCCTCATTTCCGCATCTGTGCGGGCCTATAAGTTGAGGCAGGATAGATCGTTTCATGAAATGAAACAAGAAATGAAATGAAATACGAGGTTAGTTGGGTGGTACCTTCGTACTAAACCATGAAATGAAATCGGGCACACCATTTTTGAGAAGATGGTCTTGCTTCAAAGGAAGGTTCCCTATCCTCTCTCCAGTATTCATCAATAAATTTCCTTAAAAACAAGGGGGGCAAATCAATAGATGGAAGATAGTGACGGCGCATGTAATAAGCTCATTGTGAATTTACTGCACATAAGGAGTCACTTCGTCAAGGTTCAACAACACATACAACATGATAGTGTGTCACTCATCATGATGTAACATCTTGGTAACAACTTGGTCCTCGATGCGCTTGCTCTTCCGAGTTGGCCTTTGAAAAGGCTGAGGTTCGATAAACTCTCGTCGACGTTGAAATGAGAGGGTGGATTGTGCACGATAAGAAGGTTATCCTTACAATATGTTGTTGCGAAGTTCGACACCTCCTCCAGAATAAATTCTTTTGCCACAGAAGCCTCTATTTTGGCTTTATTTCTACACTTTTTCCGAAGATCCTTTAGACATCTCTCGACTGGAAAGCACCAATGGCACTGCACGGGCCCCCCATCCGTGCCTCGTATGGTCGGTGCAAAATCAGATGCTGCATCGGCAGGAAGAAGCCGGGTGGAAAGATCATCTGCAACTTGCAGATCAACACAGGTGCCGAGGCGTGATGAGTTTGCTAATCCAACTTGCTCGACACCTGCTCGCCGCCTCACACCTCGGCACCTGTGTTGACCTGCTCACCCCTTGCTCTTAATTAGTTTGCTAATGTTTAATGGACTATAGAGTAGGGGGTTTGTATCCCTAGGCTTGGGCCCCTCTCTCGTTTGGGCCCTCGGGCGTCGCACCTCATGCCCTCCCGATAGGGCCGGTACTGCACATAGTAATAAGGTAAAAAGTGAGATAGATGATGAAATAAGCATGACTATAAAGAGCACATCAGATATTCAAATACGGGGGGCCTCCTATTTGCCTGCAACTACCCATCCATCCAGCTACATGCCGGCCCGCAGCTACTCTAGCTAATCAATGACGTCTGTCCGTGCCACCGTGGTGACCATTGTAGATACCTAGCTGCATCGCCGCCCAGAGGTCCTATATATTGTCCATGGGACCGACCTCTGGTGATGATGCATGGCAGATATTCAAGAGGACTGCCATGAGACGTACATGCTGTGTCTTCAGTGGCATGAGAACTTCCGTGAGCTCTGCATGCTTGAGCGTCGTCAATATATAGATTCCCTGTCTTGCTGGGTCCCATGTATTTGACCTGCAGCGGCACTCTTTAATTTGTTGGTAGTGGTACACACCCACCCACCACCATCCAAGAAATATTATTGATGCCTCAATATTGACGTCATCCTGAAGAAGCACAACGCAAGAAGCAGCATATATATTGCAAGTAATCATTATTATGATTTTGTCTATGACAGACAAGCAGGCAACAAGAAAGTGACTGTTTGAAGTGATGCATCTTGAGAGATCCTAACAGGAGAGACCCACTCACCTACAGACAGGCCTGTTTGGATTGCTACCGGCGGGACCCGAGCAGAAATGTTAGGATTCAAGTGATGCATCATTTTGAGAGTAGTGTTTGTGGACCCGCAATACACATGCACATTGACAAGTTTGAGGACAAGCCATGTACTTTACTTTTACTTTTCTCTAAATGTGGTCTCTAATTAGGCCTTTCACTAGTAGAGAATTGAAATGACTTTTCATCCCATCCAATTTTTAGCTTTACTCCCGGCAAGAGTTTGTGTTCAGGACTAATGACGACCGTAGCCGAAGTGGTAGCTTGGCCGCCTCCCATGCAGATGCTTCTCTGCTGGGAGCGCATTGGCCCCATCCGCGGATGCTTTGCCGCGTTGATGGTCTTGTGGATTGTGGAGGTTTCTTGGCGACCCTCCTCGCCCGTGGTCCTGAGGGCGCCCTCAGTGACTCGGAGGAGTCGGTCTTGGTTGCCGGCGGATGCTTTGCCGCTAAGGTCGTCGTTTTCGGTGGATGCTTTGCCACCAAGGTGTTTTCCGGCAGATGCTTTGCTGCCGAGGCTGTCTGGACGGATGCTTTGCCGTCTGGGGTTCCATCTATGGCTTGTTAAAAGAATAGGCAATTTCCGGATTAAAACCAGAATATAAATCATGCTAAATTGATGATCTAGATATCTCAGATTGTATTGTTTACTAGCATAGCAAAACATGCATAACATGATCTCATACACATGACAACCGGTGTAAACATAGCTCGTACACCAGATAGATTAAAAAGCAAGAACAAAGGCATAAGATCTGGTATAAGCAAAGACATTAGATCACAAACAGCGTACCTTTCTGTTGCTGGAGAAGACGGTGGCGGAGTCGGTGCTGGACGATCCTCGATGAGCGCTGGAGGAAGAGCTCGGAGCAGTTGACGATGAGTACGTCTTGACACAGCGCCGCCTGACTTGGATGGTAGACGACCCGTTGTTGAAGACGAGAGCAGTCGCGCGACGAGCGCTTCCCAAAAACCTTATTCGCCTTCTCCCGGTGCAGGATCGCAAAGACGAGGGTTCCGGAGACCTGCTCGCCCGGTCGCTGGTGCACGCAAGCGAACGGACTGGAGACGACTAGACGGCAGCGCAAAAGCGATATGAGGCAAACCCTAGCTCGAGAGGTGTTAAGAGATGCGTTTTGGCGTGGCCAATAGGTTGCTTATATAGCCCTGTTGAACCGACCTCGTGTCGCGATCACGATCTAAATCGGTTTAGGACTGTTTAGGACTCTGCAATTTGAAGGCCAAGAAACCAAAAACTAAAACTGCAAAAGGAGACCGCGCTCCCGCAAGGCGAGGAGCCGGATTTCGGCGGACCATTCACGTAGGTGCCGCGCACCCGCGCAAGTCGCCACGCCACGCCACGCCCCGCCCCGGCGAGGCGAGGCGAGCGAGCGCGCGCGTGTGGACTTCTCTTTCTCCTTCTCACACTAGACTTGAGGAAGTGGAGAGAACTTCCATATTTAAGCAAGTTCTCCTCCCCTTCCACTAGCAAGGTGGGACTAAAGAGTTCCACTTCCCTCTTTGCACACACATGTATGGGCTTTGAGATTTATTTAGGAATTTCAGAATTATTATTGGGCCAAGCCCATATAAATTCAAACAATCCCCCACCAGATCTCAAATGCCCATTTAGAGATTTGCCTGTTCCCGCTACTGTTTGATATACTAGTGTTTAGCAGAGACTGTTAAGTTGAACTTCTGCCTATAACCTCAAGTTACACTTATTCACAACTTGAACAATGGACTATGCCTTGAATTGCAAGTTTTGCGTGAAGCAAGTTTTACTCAAGGTTAAACTAGTACCTGGCTGCCAATAGCCTTTCTCCGTGGGTGGAGCATATACGTCATACTCCATGGTCTCTTCATGAGCTTACTAGAGATCACCTTAATCTCATAGACTGCGACGTTTAACAGTCATGGCTCATATAGGTATGTTCTTTCAAGAATACTCTGTAGGACAGCATCTTTGCTTTTAAAAGCCAATAGAACATATTAAGGTCTTTGTCAACCTTCCATACAGTGCCTCATAGCAATGAGAGTATTGCATCTTTCACATAGAGAGGGTTTAGAAATTACTCTCCTCAGTTTACCAATAGCTTGTTCTTCCCAGATCCTTAGTCACGGGATCTCCGATCAAAAAGGTTGGGTTACTACTACTGTAAACTCATATGGGTCTCATACCCATCTCCCTTGATGCGATTTCTATCACATTCCGTGATAACCCTTTTGTAAAAGGATCTACCAGGTTTTTGTCTGTTTGTACATAAGTCACAGCTATTACTCCGGAGTTTGTCAACTTCCTGACAGACTTCAAACGTCTTTTAACGTGTCTTGTTGACTTCGCATTATCCCTAGCACTGTTCACTTTAGTGATCACTGTTTGATTATCACAGTTCATAAGGATAGCCGGTATTGGTTTTTCAACCACCGGTAAGTCAGACAAGAGCTCACGCAGCCACTCTGCCTCTGCAGAAGCTGTATCCAAAGCAGCAAGTTCTGCTTCCATGGTTGATTTAGTCAATATAGTCTGTTTACAAGACCTCCATGACACTGCACCACCTCCAAGGGTAAAAACATACCCACTAGTGGCGTAGATCTGATCAATATCAGAAATCCAGTTTGCATCACTATATCCCTCTAGCACAGCTGGGTGCCCAGAATAGTGAATTCCAAAACTCATTGTACCTTTGAGATAACGCAAAACTCTTTCAAGTGCATGCCAATGATTATCACCCGGGTTGGACATGTACCTACTCAACTTGCTCACAGCAAATGAGATATCTGGTCTAGTTGCGCTCGCTAGATACATGAGTGAACCAATAATCTGAGAGTATCTTAGTTGGTCTCTAGCAAACTTTCGGTTCTTTCTCAAAGTCACACTGGGATCATAAGGTGTTGGAGAAGGTTTACTATCCATAAAGCCAAAGCGACTCAAAACCTTCTCAACATAGTGAGATTGCAATAAAGTAATCCCACTCTCATCCTTAATCAGCTTAATGTTCAAAATAACATTAGCTTCACCCAGATCTTTCATATCAAAGCTCTTTGATAGGAAAGACTTGACCTCATTAATAACATCAATATTTGTTCCAAAAATAAGAATATCATCAACATATAAACATAATATAACAGATTGACCCCCACCATGTCGATAATACACACACCTATCAGCTTCATTAACAGCAAAGCCTGCACTAATTAAAGTAGTGTCAAACTTCTCATGCCATTGTTTAGGTGCTTGTTTCAAGCCATACAAAGATTTCAATAACTTACACACTTTTTGCTCTTCACCTTTTACTACAAACCCATCAGGCTGATCCATATAGATCTCCTCATCCAACTCTCCATTAAGAAAAGCTGTCTTCACATCCATTTGATGAATGAGAAAACCATATGAGGCAGCCAGGGAAAGTAATACTCGAATAGTGGTTAATCTAGCAACAGGTGAATAAGTATCAAAGAAATCATCGCCTTCTTTTTGAGTATAACCCTTAGCCACAAGCCAAGCCTTGTACTTGTCAATAGTACCATCAGGTCTAAGCTTCTTCTTGAACACCCACTTACAACCCACAGATTTGCAACCAAAAGGCAACTCAGATAACTCCCAGGTACCATTAGAAAGAATCGAGTCCATCTCACTACGAACAGCTTCTTTCCAATCATCTGCATCTGGAGATGCATATGCTTCTGTAATAGAAGTAGGAGTATCATCCACAAGGTACACAATGAAATCATCACCAAAAGATTTTGCAATCCTTCGTCTCTTGTTCCTCACAAGAATTTCATTGTCATCCTCCTCAAGAACTTCATTAAGTGGTTGTTCAAATGACTTAAGCGGAGACTCAATAGGTGTAGTAAAACCAGGAGTCAATTCAGAGGAAAACTTAGCATTGCTACGCATATCTTTCATAGGAAAAATGTTCTCAAAGAATGTAGCATCACGAGATTCAAAGATCGTATCCACATGCATATCAGGTACTTTAGATTTTACTACTAAAAATCTATAGGCAATGCTATGATGTGCATATCCTAGAAAGATGCAATCCACAGTCTTTGGTCCAAGCTTACGCTTTTTAGAAATTGGAACATTGACTTTCGCCAAACATCCCCACGTGCGTAAATATGTAAGTGATGGTTTCCTTCCAACCCAATACTCATATGGAGTTGTCTCTTTATTTCTGTTTGGAACTATTCAGGACATGACTCGCAGTCAATAAAGCCTCCCCCCACCATGCCTTAGAAAGACCAGCAGTATCTAACATGGCGTTCACCAAGTCAGTCAATGTGCGGTTTTTCCTCTCGGCAATCCCGTTTGATTCAGGAGAATAGGGAGCTGTCCTCTCATGAATAATACCATGTTCCGTACAGAAATCATCAAAAAACATAGGAAAATACTCACCACCACGATCTGACCTTAGACGTTTAATCTTTCTCTCTAGTTGATTCTCAACTTCAGCCTTATAGATTTTAAGGTAGTCTAGCGTTTCATCTTTAGTTTTAAGCAAGTAAACATAACAATATCTAGTTGCATCATCAATTAAAGTCATGAAATATCTCTTTCCACCTTTTGTCAACACACCATTCATCTCACAAAGATCAGAATGTATGAGTTCTAGAGGTGCCAATTTTCTCTCCTCCGCTGCCTTGTGAGGCTTGCGAGGTTGCTTTGATTGCACACAACTATGGCACTTAGAACCTTTGGCAATAGTGAAATCTGGAATTAAACTCAGGCTAGACAAACGTGACATTAAACCAAAGTTCACATGACATAAACGAGAATGCCAAATATTAGGACTATCATTAATTGTGCCACAAATATGATTTACTGACTTATTACAAAAATCTGCCAAAGATAGGCGGAACAAGCCTCCGCAATCATAGCCTTTACCAATAAATTGTCCATGCTTAGACATAACTACTTTATTGGACTCTAAAACTACTTTAAAACCATCTCTCAAAAGAAGAGATACGCTAACAAGGTTCTTGCGTATAGTAGGGACATGCTGCACGTTCTTCAGTTGCACGATCTTCCCCGAAGTAAACTTCAGATCTACCGTGCCAACACCACGAACAGAAGCATGTGATCCATTCCCCATTAGGACGGAGGAACCTTGGAGCCCCTGATAAGAAGAAAACAGAGAGATATCAACACACACGTGAATATTAGCACCTGTTTCAACCCACCAATTTGGTGATTGAAATACTGATAGTACAGTAGGAAAATTAACATACCCGTCATCAGCATCGCTAGTAGTCACAAGGTTGACATTCTTCTTTTTCCCTTTGCGGTCCGCTCGCTCCGGACACTCTTTGGAAAAATGCCCAAGCTCTCCACAAGTGAAGCACGACAACTCTGCTTTATTCTTCTTCTTCTTCTTAAATGTAGTAGTAGTTTTGGCATTGAAAGACTTAGGCTTTCCTTTGTACTTTCCATGGTTTTTCTGGACGAAGTGGGCGCTAGCTCTTTCCTCGTTCCCCTTCTCAGTGTTATCTTTAGCCCGAGCCTTCTCTTCAACATCAAGAGATGCTATCAGGTTTTCAACTGATATTTTCTGTCTCTTGTGTTTAAGGCTTGTGGCGAAATTCCTCCAAGAGGAAGGTAGCTTTGCAATAATGCACCCAGCCACAAACTCATCGGGTATAACACAGTTGAGGAGTTCAATCTCTTTTGCCAGACGGTGTATCTCATGAGCTTGCTCGACTATAGATTTGTTCGCAACAATCTTGTAGTCATGAAAAGTCACCATGATGTACAACTCTTTGCCAGCATCTGAAGCACCAAAGGTAGCTGCCAGATAATCCCACAAAGTCTTTGCGTCTTTAACGTGCAGAATTGTATCAAAGATATGATCAGCAAGGACATTCTGCACAACTCCCACAAAGATTTGGTTGGCATCCTAGAAAGCTCTCTGATCCTCTTCAGAGATATTTCCCTCGGACATACCAGCACTCACCCAGAACACTTTCATGGCCATCAACCAATTGGTGACCTTAACTTGCCATCTCTTAAAGTGCACTCCAAAAAAAATTTCTGCCTTCAGCGCATCAACAAAACTAGCCATAGTTAATTCTAGAAACCTATAATAAGGTTTTTGGATTGTTAAAAGAATATGCAATTTTCAGATTAAAACCAAAATATAAATCATGATAAATTGATGATCTAGATATCTCAGATTGTATTGTTTACTGGCATAGCAAAACATGCATAACATGATCTCATACATGACAACCGGTGTAAACATAGCTCGTACACCAGATAGATTAAAAAGCAAGAACAAAGGCATAAGATCTGGTATAAGCATAGACATTAGATCACAAACGGCGTACCTTTCTGTTGCTGGAGAAGACGGTGGCGGAGTCGGTGCTAGACGATCCTCGATGAGCGCGGGAGGAAGAGCTCGGAGCAGTTGACGACGAGTACGTCTTGACGCAGCGCCGTCTGACTTGGACGGTAGACGACCCGTTGTTGAAGACGAGAGCAGTCGCGCGACGAGCGCTTCCCAAAAACCTTATTCGCCTTCTCCCGGTGCAGGATCGCAAAGACGAGGGTTCCGGAGACCTGCTCGCCCGGTCGCTGGTGCACGCAAGCGAACGGACTGGAGACGACTAGACGGCAGCGCAAAAGCGATATGAGGCAAACCCTAGCTCGAGAGGTGTTAAGAGATGCGTTTTGCAAAAACTAAAACTGCAAAAGGAGACCGCGCTCCCGCAAGGCGAGGAGCCGGATTTCGGCGGACCATTCACGCAGGTGCCGCGCACCCGCGCAAGTCTCCACGCCGCGCCATGCCCGGCCCGGCGAGCGAGCGCGAGCGTGGACTTCTCTTTCTCCTTCTCACACTAGACTTGAGGAAGTGGAGAGAACTTCCATATTTAAGCAAGTTCTCCTCCCCTTCCACTAGCAAGGTGGGACTAAAGAGTTCCACTTCCCTCTTTGCACACACATGTATGGGCTTTGAGATTTATTTAGGAATTTCAGAATTATTATTGGGCCAAGCCCATATAAATTCTAACACGGCTCCTATCACTAATGGCTACCATTGGGTTGAGTTATTTTGTTGTATTAGGCTTAGCTGCTGGGGTTGTTAGGTGGAGGGTCCTCGTGTTCTTGCTTTTGTTTGTGGAGGGTCCTCGTGTTCTTGCTTTTGTTTGTGTTGAGGACTTTATTGGTAATCCGTGGATTACCAATGAATCATTTTGTATGTTATATATATGTAGGTCTAGTGTTTGCTGTAAAAGATGCTATCTCGATCTGCTGCATCATATCTAGGATCTTTATACAATAGTGCTAGCAGCTAGCGGTTCTATGCAGGAGTTTCATCCAGCCAGGAGTAGCAAGATGTATATATGCTCGATCGAGGTGAAGCAAGCTTTGACGAAAGTATTGTCTATATTTGAAGCCTTGGCGACAACAGGCAGTTATATATATATACTATTCACTGTAGGTTCGTTCCACATCACACACAAAAAAAATCATAATGTCTTCATATCAGATCGGACCGAGATAACAACACATATATTTTTTTTTATATGTATCACTCATTACTTACTGCCGCTCTGAAACCGTACAAATCTGGCGTTAGTGGGGGTCAACAACGACCGTGCGTTTCGTCGTCCATGCACACTCGATCTATATTCTGACGTCCGACAAATTCTGTTAATTAAATTAAATATAGACATCTCACCCGGCCTCATCAGCTGGAAACAGAAATGCACTGTCACGTGACAGTAACAAGTGGACTGTGGACCAATGGATTCAGATCCAGATCTAGATCGGGGTGCATGCATGAGTAAAAAAGATCTATCATATCGTTCGGTGGTTGCATGCTATAAATAAGGTCATGACAAACTTAAGGCGGTCGTGTTCTTATTTATTTGGACACGGCCCAAACCTTATTCTCTGCTAAATTTCATATGCAAGGGTTGGAGCACGAGCTCAATTTTAACTATACGCTTAGTACTAGTTAAACAACATCAGTAGCTAGCTCCAACTCCATGGCTCCATGGATGAGCTATCACTATGCCACGTACAATACGAAATCTCGAGCCAGCATCAGTGATTGCATACTCTAGTGAAGTTTTTCACCAACACTGAAGACACAAATCACTCGTTAAATCTACAAACCGACAGTGATATGAGTATCAATAGCGGGTCAAGCCGCGGCAAACAGGTAGTAATATTTCGCTGTCTGAGTCATGGCTTGACCTGGTATCCACATGAAAATATCACTGTCCTGTTTTCTATTGAGTCTATAGTGTTTTCTACCATTAGATCCACTTAACCAATAATTGGCCGATTCTTTATCATTTGATCCACCTATCACCATTGCTTTTGGTTCTAAAACATACATCCGATCGAACACCTCTCTATGAAAGATGAGATCCCATGCAGATTGAAACATAGAAGCATGGGCGGATTCAAAGTGGGGGCTAGTGGGGATCTAGCCCCCCCCCCCCCCCCCCCCCCCCCCCCCGGCTGGGTACATCAATAGAAATATAAGTAGAGTGGAGAGGAAAAAGAGGTGGAGAAGAGAAGAAAAATTGAGAGATAAAGGAGGAAGAAGAGAGTCAATCTCCCATCGATCCTATTATGTATCTGCCAGTGCGTAATAGGAAAAAAGGATGTGCCTATTACCCGAAAAGGTATTCTATTACCGTTTATGTAACTTTTTTGTTTAAGAAGATATCTGTTATCGTCAGGGACGAAGCTAGAAAAAAATTTAGGAGGGGCTGAATGAAAGTTGATGCTGAAATGCTCACCGGGATACCTAGAGCATCCTGCAGTCTGCGGCGTGCCCTCGTCCACTAGCGCTACGCCTAGCTCTTTCCCCGCCGGTCCTGCCGCCAATGATCGCTTGCCAGCCTGCCCACTGTGTCAGGCTGCTCATCCGCTGGTCGCCACACCTAGTTGCATGCTCACAGCTTGCCGCGTCGCTCAGCTTCACGACTAGGTCTGGTTGCTCGCCGGTTGTTGATCGTGGCCCCGCTAGCTTGCCCCCGCATATAGCCGCACCTAGGAGTCGTTGACCCGTTGGTTGCGTCACGGCGTAGTCACGTCCATCGCCCACTAGAAACTGCGTATAAATTCTAGCCCCTCCTACCTTGTACATCTACAATCTCAGCCCCTCCTACCTTATACATCAACGACTAAAATTTCAACAGTATATTATAGGATTTTCATGTACTCGGTAGCGGTAGGAGGGGCTCGAGCCCCTCCCACCCCACCGTTACCTCCGTCTCTGGTTATGGTATAGTATTTTGTACCCTAATTTCTTCTGAATTTACCTATGTTGTTGTCCCAAGGGACAAGGGTATCAGAATTATTTGAAATGCTTCACTAGTTTTTAATAGGAGTAAAGTCCATCACCGGTCCCTAAACTTGTACTGTTGTGTCATCCCGGTCCTTAAACTCGTAAATCGACCGTTTAGATCCTCGAACTTGTTCGGTTGTGTTATCCTAGTCCCTAAACTTGCAAATAACTCGTTTAGGTCCTCAAACTTAGTCAGTTGTGTCATTCTGATCCCTAAACTTTGTTTTAAAACTGTTTAGTGTCGCAAAATATTGTTGTATGTTTATGGATTTTGAAATTTAAAATTTAAAATTAATTTTTTGGATACTAAATGACTTTAAATTAAAAAAAATATCTACAACGTTGTAGATTGCATTGAGAACTATAACTTTTATATAGATCATGTCAATATTCAAGATTGTTTGATAATTTTATATTTTAATTTTCAAAATCTATAAACATACAATAATATTTTGGGACCCTAAACAGTTTTAAATAAAAAAAAATCAACTACAAAGTTGTAGATCACATCGAGGGCTATAATTTTGATATAAAGTTTGTCTTCATTCGAGTTTTAATGAAAAAGTTATAAATTATTTGTTGATATAAAGTTTTAAAATTATCATGTTTAGATCTAGATGAGACTCAAAACAAAGTTTAGGGACCAGGATGACACAAATGACTAAGTTTGAAGACCTAAACGAACGATTTGTAAGTTTGTGGACCGGGATGACATAACCGAACAAGTTTAGGGACTGGAATGACACAACCGAACAAGTTTGAGGACTTAGATGGTCGATTTGTGAGTTTAGGGACCAGGATGACACAACGACACAAGTTTAGGGACCGGTGATGGACTTTACTCTTTTAATAGTTTACATGTTTACAGGGACCATCCTGTTTCTGGATAGGTCCAAACTGTTTGATGGAAAGTGGAAACCTTATTATTATCGAGGGAAAAAGCACGTGCTCGAGCTGTCAGCAGGTCAGTCACTCACTGACGTAGGCTCTGCGCGTCACATGCACAGTTCCCTACTACGTTGGACAAATTTGGTCGCCTATAAACTGGGGCATCACCGGCTGTCGGGCAGCTGGCATCAGCTGAGACGTCTGAGAGTACACATCACATCACATCACACCCCGGAGGAGTTTGTGCGCTTGGCTTCTTGGCCAATGATGGCTTCCGCGCGTGCCGCGGCAGGCACGCTCCGGATGGTCGTCCTCGTGGCCGCCTGCATTATTGGCGCCCTGATCCCGTTGTCCACGGGATGGCCGCCGATCGCCGACATGGAGGACGACTGCCGGCGCACCTGTCGGCCAAAGTGCCACGAGCAAGTGGAAAACCTGTGCAGGAGCGTGCTCGTCAAGGGCAACCCCGTCCTAGTTCCCCTCTACCTGACATGCAAGCTGCGGCTCTCTGCAGAGTGTACGCGCACCTGCGTCACCGTCTGCGCCCTCAACACGCCGCTGACGCCGCCGTCGGGCAACCCGCCGCCAGCGCCGGACGAGAGCCCCCCGCCGCCGTCGTGCAGCTGCAGGTGCAGCTGCAGCCCAGCAGCGCCGGAGAGCCCCCCGCCACCGCCGCCGTGGCGCAGCCCAGCGCAGGAGAGCCCGCCGCCGCCGCCGTCCAGCGCAGTGACGGAGAGCACCCCGCCACCGCCGCCGCCGTCCCGCGCAGCGACGGAGAGCACCCCGCCGCCGCCGCCGCCGTCCAGCGCAGCGACGGAGAGCACCCCGCCGCCGCCGCCGCCGTCCCGCGCAGCGCCGGAGAGCACCCCGCCACCACCGCCACCGTCGTCAAGCAGCCCAGCGCAGGAGAGCCCGCCGCCGCCGTCGTCCAGCGCAGCACCCGAGAGCAAACCGCCACCGCCGCCGCCGTCGTCCAGCGCAGCGCCGGAGCGCAACCCGCCACCGACGCTGCTGCTACCACCACCACCACCATATTGACGTGCCTCCCTATTTCTCGAGCATGTATCCCGGCCACTTCCATCATCTGTACGTGCAAGAAGTTATATATGTCTGCAATGCGTGATCACAGATCAGTGTTGTGTTTTGATTCAACTTTATTTCTTCAGTGTCGTCGTGTAAGACAGTAAGAGGAAGGATTTGGGAAACCTCGAGTTCCATTGATCTCTGAGTGCAGTACATAATATAATATACAACTCCTGGGGCAGTGTTGACGGCGATCAGGGAGATCGTGGTCAGGTCGAGGCCTACAAACTACGATTGCGTAGGGATACAGTTAATGTGTGAACCGTTGGCTCAGGTTATGCGCCTATCGCTATGTGTAAACGTGTAATTGGAATGAATGAATCATGTGTACACGAGTAGGTCAACCGTTGGGGCAGTGTAAACGTGTAATTGGACACTTAATAATCTCTAATGAGGAAGTGTTGAGTACCAAAGTTATAGGTGCAACATGATACACATCTTTAGTATAGGTCATCACTTCATTTGACGCATTTTTATATGATCGAAGATTTGAAATTCAAATTTTAAGAGAGTTTTGTGTCATTAAGGGATTTAAAAGTGGTCCTTATGAAAAAGTTTTGAATAGCAAAGTGGAAGGGGACAACATGATCTACAACTTTTGTTTTGGCCATTTCTCCATTTGACACTGTCATAGCACACACTGTCCATATCTACTCCAATCTTTCACAGAACTCACTTAAACCATATAAGAGATGTGTCCACTTGTTAAGCATCTATGATGCTACTTTATTAAAATCATTTCATATTTTTTCCTGAAGTTTAGGTGGCCAAGACATGTCACCACACCAAATTTGAGAATTTTTTTGAAACACTATTGAATTACCGAATTTTTTAAGTTCAATGAGTTTTAGAGCCTGGCAGCTCACATATGAAATTTGGGACACTTAATGAACTCTAATGAGGAAGTGTTGAGTACCAAAGTTGTAGGTAGAAATATCATACACATCTTTTGTATAGGTCATCCCTTGATTTGGTGCCTTTTTAAATGATCAAAGATTTGAAATTCAAATTTTGAGAGAGTTTTGTGTCGTGAACGGATTTAAAAGTGGCTCTTATGAAAAAGTTTTGAATAGAAAAGTTGAAGGAGACAACATGATCTACAACTTTTGTTTTGGTCATTTCTTCATTTGACACTGTCGTAACACACACTGTCCATATCTACTCCAATCTTTCACAGAACTCACTTAAACCATATAAGAGATGTGTCCATTTGTTAAGCATCTATGATGCCACTTTATTATTAAAATCATTTCATATTTTTTTTCTAAAGTTTAGGTGGCCATGACATGTCACCACACCAAATTTGAGGATTTTTTTTTAAAAACTATTGAATTAATGGATTTTTTAAGTTCAATGAGTTTTAGAGCCTGGCAGCTCGCAGATAAAATTTGGGACACTTAATGAACTCTAATGAGGAAGTGTTGAGTACCAAAGTTGTGGGTAGAAATATCATGCACATCTTTTGTATAGGCCATCCCTTCATTTGGTGCTTTTTTATATGATCAAAGATTTAAAATTCAAATTTTGAGAGAGTTTTGTGTCGTTAAGGGATTTAAAAGTGGCTCTTATGAAAAAGTTTTGAATAGAAAAGTTGAAGGGGTCAACATGATCTAAAACTTTTGTTTTGGTCATTTCTTCATTTGACACTGTCGTAGCTCACATTGTCCATATCTACTACACTACTACAGAACAGGGTCTTTGGCCGATTCTCAAAATCGTCTTTAGACTCGGTGTTTTTGCCGCCCGGGACTAATAGACCCTTTAGTCCCGGTCGGTAACACGAACCGGGACTAAAGGGTTTGCCCCAACGGCTATTGCGCAGAGCTGTTGGGGCAGGGACCCTTTAGTCCCGGTCCGTGTTACCAACCGGGACTAAAGGGCACTCTTTAGTCCCGGTTGGTGCCACGGACCGGGACTAAAGATTTAGCCACGGTTTGTGGTTTGCCCTGGGATAAATGATCACCTTTTAGCCCCAGTTTTTAATACAAACCGGGACTAAAGCTCCCCAGTTTTTAACCAGCCAACTTCTTCCTCCCCCGAGCCAGAGACATTCAAATTTCAGTGAGCTTCTTGCTTGTTCTTGCTGTTGCTATTGCTTGTTCTTCATTTGTTCTTCATTGTTCTTCATCTCCAGCGTCAATTGGTGATCTTCTTCGACTTTGTCATCGTCTCTTTGCGTTTAGAGGTAACTATTTTTATCTCCTACCATGTCTTTTGAATATATGAGAGGAATTTAATTAAAATATATAGTTTGCAAGAACAAGCATAAAGAGTTGAGTAGTTTAAATTGGTTCATCACAATCACTTGATAGTTTTCTACTGCTAGGTAGTATCCATTCTATATTTCATACTTATGCAAGACGAGTAATATTGAATTTTAGTGTCTTTTTAGTTTATTTTATTTAGAAAAATGTGGAATTTATAATAGTTTGCAACAATAAATATAGAGAGTAGACAATGTGGAAATTGGTATTGTTATATCATATTTTTCGATTATCTAAACAAATAGATAAATTTAGAGTCTTTTTTATTTATAATTGTTTAGAAAATTAGGAATTTGCATGTAATAGTTTAAAAAATAAGCATGGATATAGTAGATGGCAACCGTGACCGGGTCCTCAGCCTCTCATCATCGGGATCCGAAGCGTTTGCAGCCGGATCTTCCTCTCATTGCTTGCGGCGAGTGTAAGTAGAAGATTGTGAAGGAGTACCGAGTGAAAAAAGAGGGAATCAACAAGGGTCGTATATTCTACAAGTGTCCGGACCATGAGGTGGGTTATTATTTACCCGCATTTAATTAATATGGTTCATTCGTATCGGTTTTGCTTGATGATGTTGTTTAAATTTCTTATTCTTTGTTCTAATTGCAGTGGGAGGGCACCGGCGGGTGTAAAGGTTGGTACTGGAAGGAAGAGTACGTTCAGCACGTACGAAATTCTGTTGCACAAGAGGTTACCGTTGAAGGTGATGAGGCAGTGAGTCAGCGGCAGCAGCCCATCCATGCTGATGAAGCGAATGATCTGTCTATTTTAGTTGGGATCGGACGCGAACTAATTATGTTGCTTAAGTGCATTTTATTTTTAGTTTTTTTAGTGCTAGCTGCGATAGTCTTCGTTGTAGTCAAGCTTGCTTGAATTAATCAATCATGTGATGTCATGAGTGTTGTGCAATAACATGAGAAACTACTAAGTGCATGGTTGTAATATTTAATGCAGATGTTATCACGCAATTGGATGTATAATGTCGATCGCCGCTCCAAAGAGTTCATTTCTGGCGTGCACTATTTCTTAGGTGTGGCTGAGGCAAACAAGCATGATGGTTTCATGTGCTGCCCATGCGCCGTCTGTAAGAATTTGAAGGAATATTCATGCCCAAGGACTCTTCATACGCATTTGTTGAAGTCGGGTTTCGTAACAAACTATATTTGTTGGACGAAGCATGGAGAAAGGGGGTTGTAATGGATGATGGTGAAGAAGGTGAAGAAGAATTGGCCCACGCTGATATTATTGCTCAGTATGGTGCCTTTGATGATGATGCAGTGGGGGGAGGAGATGGTGAAGAAGATGCGACAGCGACAGAAGATGTGGCAGCTGATGTTGATGCTCTTGGTGATGCCATTCGTGATGCACAAAGAGAATGTGAAAGTGACAAGGAGAAGGTCAAGTTCGAGCGCATGCTAGAGGATCATAGGAAATTGCTATATCCCACTGCTGAAGATGGCCAAAAAAAGCTAGGTACTACACTAGAACTGCTTCAATGGATGGCAAAGAATGGTACATCCGACAAGGCATTTGGGCAGTTATTGAAGATAATGAAAAAGATGCTACCGAAAGCGAATGAATTGCCCACCACTACGTACGAAGCAAAACAGGTCGTCTGCCCTTTAGGATTAGAAATCCAGCAGATACACGCATGTCCTAATGACTGCATATTGTACCGTGGGGAGGAATACGATAATTTGGATGCATGCCCGGTATGTGAAGCATCACGGTATAAGATAAGGCGAGATGATCCTGGCGACGTAGAGGGTGAAGAACGTCCAAGCAGGAAGAAAATCCCTGCCAAGGTTATGTGGTATGCTCCTGTAATACCACGCTTAAAACGTTTGTTCAGAAATAAGGACAATGCAAAGTTGTTGCGGTGGCATAAAGAAGATTGTAAGGTAGACAATATGCTGAGGCACCCAGCTGATGGATCCCAGTGGAGAGCGATAGACAGAGAATTCTCAGAGTTTGCAGATGAGGCTAGAAACTTGAGGTTCGCTTTAAGTACGGATGGTTTTAATCCTTTTGGGGAGCAAAGCAGTAGTCATAGCACTTGGCCAGTTACTCTATGTATCTACAACCTTCCTCCGTGGTTATGCATTGTGTGGGATGATTACAAACAAGAACACTTTGACCTGTGAGCATTGTTGTTCGTAACAATCAATGATTGGCCGGCTCTAAGTAATCTTTCAGGCCAAACAAACAAGGGATATAATGCATGCACACACTGTTTCGAAGACCTTGATAGTTTATTTTTGAAAAAGTGTCGGAAGGTCGTGTATGTTGGGCACCGTCGGTTTCTTCCCATGGGCCACCCAGTAAGAAAGAAAGGCAAACATTTTAAAGGTAAGGCAGACCACCAAACCAAGCCTCGTAACCGAACCAGAGATGATATACTCGAAATGGTGAAGGATACGAAAGTAGTATTTGGAAAGGGACGGGGCAGTGAACCTGTTCCCAAAGACGCTTCGGGACATGCACCCATGTGGAAGAAGAAGTCCATATTCTGGGAGCTACCCTACTGGCATGTCCTAGAGGTCCGCCATGCGATCGACGTGATGCACCTGACAAAGAACCTTTGTGTGAACCTGCTTGGATTCATGGGTGTCTACGGAAAGCCTAAGGATTCACTTGAAGCACGACAGGACTTGCAGCTCATGAAAGAACGAGACAACTTGCATCCGGAGAAGACAGATGACGGGCGCCAGTACTTAAGCCCTGCTAGCTACACTCTTAGCAGAGAAGAAAAGGAAAGCATGTTTGAATGCCTTAATAGCATCAAGGTCCCATCTAGATTCTCCTCCAATATAAAGAGAATAATTAATGTGTCAGAGAAGAAGTTCCAAAACTTGAAGTCCCATGACTGCCATGTGCTTATGACCCAATTGCTTCCTGTTGCTCTAAGAGGAATTCTACCTCCACATGTACGTCTAGCCACCGTGAAGCTATGTGCATTTCTCAATTCAATTTCACAAAAGACAATCAATCCAGAGGAACTTTCTACTTTGCAGAATGATGTCGTTCAATGTCTCGTCAGCTTTGAGTTGGTGTTCCCTCCATCCTTCTTTGATATCATGACACAACTCCTAGTTCACCTGGTCAAGGAGATCATTATTCTCGGTCCTGTGTTCGTACACACCATGTTCCCATTCGAGAGGTTCATGAGTGTCCTGAAAAAATATGTTCATAGTCGTTCTCGGCCTGAAGGAAGCATCGCCCAGGGCTACGGAACAGAGGAGGTCATAGAGTTTTGTGTGGAGTTTATTCCAGACCTTGACCCGATTGGCGTTCCTGAATCGCGACACGAGGGCAGACTCAGTGGCAAGGGAACAGTAGGGAAGAAAACATATATCGGTACAGGAGACGATTACTTCGATAAAGCACACTACACAGTTGTACAGAACTCCTCATTGGTCGATCCATATATCGAGGTACATAAGGATTTCCTTCGATCCAAGTGGCTCGGGAAGAGTGAATCTTGGATTACACGTTAGCACATGCAAACCTTTGGCGATTGGTTGCGAAAATAATGTCAAGGTGATGATAACATAGATGAGCAACTTTATTTGTTGGCCAGACAACAATCGTGGCATATCAGCACGTACAAAGGGTACGAGATCAATGGGAATACATTTTACACAGTAGCCCAAGACGGAAGGAGCACCAACCAAAACAGTGGTGTACGCGTGGATGCCACAGATCCAAATGGAAACAAACAAACATATTATAGCTGCATACATGACATATGGGAACTAGACTATGCACCTAATTTTAAAGTCCCTTTGTTCCGGTGTAAATGGGTCAAGATGACCGGTACTGGAGGTGGGGTAACAGTCGACAAGGAGTATGGGATGACATCAGTGGACCTCAACAATATTGGTTACAAAGATGAACCATTTGTCCTTGCCGCGGATGTGAGTCAGGTGTTCTATGTGAAAGACATGTCTACAAAACCAAAAAGAGGGAAAAATGATAACAACTCGATCGTCAACGAGCCAAAGCGCCATATAGTTCTTTCAGGGAAAAGAAACATTGTCGGAATTGAGGACAAGTCAGACATGTCAGGTGATTATGAAAGAGATGATCGAATTCCGCCATTCAAAGTGAACAAAGACCCAAGCATTTTGTTAAACAATGAGGAAACTCCATGGTTAAGGAATGATCATAACCAAGGGACATATGTCAAGAGGAGGTTCGCAGTTGTGCCTGCTTAATAGTGGGTTGTAAAGATATTATGTAATAATTAATTAATTAAGACTTCATTTATTTGATAATGGATTTATATATATATTTAGTAGTAGTGATCATTGATTTATGTGCTTCTCTAGATGTGAATCATCAAACTACATATAAGAAGATACTAAAATTTAACATTTTCTTTTGTAAACTAAAGCAAAAAGAATCTCATACTAATTTTTAAAAGAAAGTATATCAAATATTTAATTTTCTGTTCAATTAGAAAGATTTAAGATATATTTAAAAAGAAAAAACTAAATTTAAAAATCTAAAACTACTGCATCTGTCGCGTAGAACGAAATTGGGCAATGATTTTTTATGTTATAAACAAAAGATTAACGTCCAAATGATATGAAAATAAATTTTCTATTAAAAGCCAACAATTTTTTAAATTTAAATTGAACATTAAATTTTTGTATTAACCACATATGAATGGTTATTTACATTTATATTTTTTATTATAAAAAAGAAAAGAATTTATGCTACAAAATTTTCTACTATACAATAAGGTTAAAGTATATACAACTGTTATTTTTAAGTAATTTTATGCCTACTGTTCAGTTTACTATGCAATTAACCAGAATTACAACATATTTATATAGTGGAAACTTAATACAAAACCTAAAATACTGAAAACCCAAAACTGTGGCGGGAAAGGACCCTTTAGTCCCGGGTCGTCTTACGCACCGGGACTAAAGACCCCTTTAGTCCCGGTGCGTAAGCACGCCCGGGACTAAAGGGTCTTTGGTCCCGGTGCGTAATACGGCCCGGGACTAAAGGCCCTCTCGGGTATATACGGCACAGGGCACAGTGCCCTCCAATCTTCCCCAGATCGATGCGCACAGTTGCCCCGCCTCCATCCGCGCCGCCGCCCTCGAGCTCACCTCGCCGTCGAGCCTCTGTCCGCGCCGTCGAGCTCCGCGCCGCCGTCCTCCTCGCCGTCGAGCTCCGCGCCGCCGTCCTCCTCGGCCTCCCTCTGCCCTCCGCGCCGTACGGCGTCGTCCTCGCCGTCGTGTCCGCGCCGTCGTGTCTGCGCCGCCGTCCTCCGCGCCGCCGCCGTACGGCCTATGCGTGTGTGTGCGTGGTGTGCGTGTGTGTCCAGTGTATGTGTGAGAGTGTAAAAAAAAGAAATGAAAAAGAAATATATACCTATAAATAGATATATAGAAAAAAGAAAATTAGTATATATATAGAAAATAAATATATATTTATTTAGAAATAGAAAGTGATATATATAAAATAAATATAAATAGATATATATTTATAGATTATTTTCTATTTAACTTTTTCATTTCTTCTTTTATAGAAATAGATATATATATAGATAATGAATATGAATAGATATATTTTATAGAAACAGGAAAATCATATATATATATATATATATATGTTTTTTTAACCTAACAAATATATGTTTACACATGTAGATAAAAAGTGACAGGCCGCGTCGACCTGTAGCCCTGGTGACTGCTCCACCGACCTCGCCGCCGTCCACTGTCATCCGCATCGTCGTCATCTTCGCTGTTGTCCGCCGTCGTTGTTCTCGTCCACGGTGTGTAAATCACGTGACAAGGATATGTTTAAACATGTATATTTATTACTCTTAGAAATGTGCGTTCATAGAAAATCATGTGTCACGTTGGAATGCCATAGAAAATCACTTGGATATGTTTAAACATGTATTTACACTTAGAAATATTTTGACAGATATGCTTCTTCGTGTTATTTTTAATGTTTGAATTGCCTCTTTACGAATATATGTTATTTTTAATGTTGGCGATTACATGTCACCTAAAACTCGAAACCCTAAAACCCGAAACCCTAACCTAAACCCTGAAACCTAAACCCCTAAACCCTCAACCCCTAAACCCCGAAACCCTAAACCGCGAAACCCTAACCCCCCCCCCCCCGAAATCCTAAACCCCTAAACCCTCAAACCCCGAAACCCTAAACCCCAAACCCTAAACCTTAAACCCTAAACACCTAAACCCCTAGTTTTCGGTTTTGGTTTCGCATACATGTATAAAGCTCCTCTAAGTGTTACAGATATATTTTGACAGATATGCTTCTTCGTGTTATTTTTAAAGTTGAATTGCCTCTTTACGAATATATGTTATTTTTAATGTTCGCGATTACATGTCACCTAAAACCCGAACCCCTAAACCCTGAAACCCTAAACCCCGAAACCCTAAACCCCCCAAAACCCTAAACCCCTAAACCCTAAACCCCGAACCCCGAAACCCTAAACCCCCCGAAATCCTAAACCCCTAAACCCTCAAACCCCGAAACCCTAAACCCCAAACCCCTAAACCCCGATACCCTAAACCCCAAACCCCTAAACCCCAAACACCTAAACCCCTAGTTTTCGGTTTTGGTTTCGCATACATGTATAAAGCTCCTCTAAGTGTTCGATCATATTATATATATATATATATATATTAATATTCGCAGAAATGGCCAACCCAAATGAGAACATGGAGGAGGAAATGATGAATATCATCGCCGGCGATGATGACGGGAGTCAATACTTATTGAATTACGAAGACATGACCATGCATGATGAAAATGAAGAACGAATGATGAGGAGCTGCTGAGGCGAATTCGAGAGTGGACAATGAAGAAGATGGCCACACTTTTTCAGAACTGGAAGAAGAAATTGTACCACAAGTTTGTGCTGAAGAACGAGACGCCAGATTTCAACTCTAAGGCGTATGTCAAGATAAGGGCCGATTGGGATCAATTTGTACAGTACAAAAGATCACAAGAAAGCGAGGCCCGGGTCAGAGTAAACAAACAGAATGCAGCTTAGAAGAAATACCACCATCATTTAGGATCAGGTGGCTATAAGACTGCCCTTCCACAGTGGGAGAGACAGGAACAGGAGATGCTTGTCAGGGGGTAGTCCCGGAGACAATAAGAAGAAATTGGAGTGAACGGTCCAGGAATTGGTTCTACGCTCATGGGGGAACCATAAACCCTAATGACGGGGAGCTTGATTGGGGCCCGCAAATTTCAAGAGCAGCACAGAGGCTAGTTCAAGCACGACAGGCAGTGTTGGCTGGCGAGTTCGAGCCCAACAGAGAGAAGGATGAACTCACGTACGCGCTGGAGAATCCTGAGCACGGTGGGCGTACGAGAGGCTTTGGGGCCGTTTCGTGGTTGCATTCCTTCGAAGCGGATCGAGAAAGTTACAGAAGCCGCCAGAGAAAGAAGGAAGAGGAGGCAGAGCGGATCTACAAGTTGGAGGAGTATGTTCTGCAAACACAAGAGCGTGACAAATCTCGTGAAGAATGGATACAGGAGGAAATCAAAAGGCAAGTGCAAGCGGCACTTAGTCAAATGACGAGTGGGCAAGGTACATCATCACAACAGCCTCAAGCGAACATTAGCCCCCCCAGGTCAGATGAAAAGCAGTTGCCCCTCCACGGAAGTACCAACCATTCAAGATGACTCCAAGCTACACTTCCCCGTGGATGACGTTAAAGAACCTTTTACTACTTGTGAGCTGCACATTCCAGATGGAAATGCCACGAAAAAGGTGGTTGTCAGTGTTGTAAACCCTATCGACCGCACAAGAACACCAAGAATCCATGGTCAACCAGTGCCAGCCGGATACGCTAGCGTCTCGGTGGATGAGGTTGAGACAGGTTGTGGCAGCGTGGCACTGGAAATCGAAGGGGGAGATGGGGAGAAGACTTTAGGTGAAGCGGAGAAGACATTTATTTGCTAGCGCAAGCGCTTCATTATTATTCCTGGAGTGTCACCGCCGCAACCTCCTCCTACTGATCAAGATCCTCACCATAGGTAGTGTGCGCGTGAACGAGAAACAATTTTTATTACACTAACTTCCTATATGTATATATTAGTTGGATGCTCACATCATTCGTTGTTTTGCCTAGCAGGAACTATTGTCCAGTTCGTCATTATTCCCCAGCACATCAGAGTGCTGCGGGCGGTGACGATGTTGGAGGACACGACTTCAACCCCATCTCCTGCACAAAGATCTCCACCGCGGGCTCCAACACCGCCACCGGCCCCACCATCTCCTCCATCGCGGGCTCCAACGCCACAACCTCCACCGCGGGCTCCAACACCGCCACCAGGGCCACCATCTCCTCCACCGCGGGCTCCAACACCGCCGCCTCCACCACGCGGCCCTAAGAAGCGGTCCGCCGCCATACAACCAAAGGCCCCACCTCCAAAGAAGAAGGCTCCTGCATCAGGAAAAAAAGCCCAAGAGAAATTAGCTTATGAAAAGACTAATGAGGAGTTAGAAATTACGGTGAAAAAAGATGTGTGAAAATTTTTAGATGAATATGACGCCGCTGCTAAAGCGAAGAGGAACCCGGAGAAGCCTTACCTCTTGTTAAACCCACAGGAGTTAAGGAAAAGGGTGGACCAACATGGTATCAAGATGCGTGAAGCCCGAAAGGCTCCGCGAAAATCAGATTACGAACGCTCTCTTATGAAGTCCGCAAAAGAACAACAATCCAGCAAGAAGAAAGTGGGAAAGGGTGTTCCACAGCTCGGGGAAACATCAAGACCTTTGTCCCTGTTAGTTGTGCAAAATCAGCATGGTTCAAACATGTGCATTGTACAGCAGAAATCTGGAGAGACCACTTTGTCTGAGATGGACTCAATTGAAGATTTTATCATTGAGAGCGGTCTCTCGTACGACACAATTAAAAATATTGCTACTGGGCTGGAGTTTCCACGAGCGGAAGTAGTTGATGAATGAAGGAGAAATTTTGCACCGGGTAGGAGTCTAATGAACCCCAATCACTTACATGTACTTGGTACGCAGATGTTTGCAATCAACAAATGGTGCATGGAGGCTTCTAAAGATGGTGATGTCAATTGGATTTCTGTCCGAATTCAGAACCATCACTACTTCTGTGGTGATGACCCAATCTTAGTCCAGATGAAGGAATTACACCAGCTATGACATATGGACGCACTGGACAAATCGCTCCTTAGCTGCTATTGTTTGTAAGTGTTTCTTTTATAGTTTTCATTGAACTCTCTAGTATGTGTATATAGTACGTAGTATTCTTACACACATACTTGTGGATCGACTCGATATTTTGCAGGTATCAGATGACTCAGCTCAGAGATAAACATGACAATTTTGTTGGGTTTGTTGATCCATATGTTGTTTTCAAGGCTCTAAACCCTTCCGCGACTTGGAGCGATGAGTCGTGTATGAATGTCATGAGGTTCTTCGTGAACCAAAAAGATAGAGAAAAAATTCTCTTCTCATACAACTTTAAGTGCGTGAGACATATATAGTTAATAATAAGTATGTGCACATTTTATTTTACTTAACCCTAATAATATACTCCCTCCATACTGGTAAAAAATGACGTTTAGGACAGCATTTAGCATACCAAGGAGTGATTAATTAGGATGTATTTTTCCTTGTTTGCCCTTATTAAATAGGGTTCTGGGTACACTTATACTCAAAACGTTTCACATCTCTAGTGGCTAGCGCGCTGCGGCCTGAGGCAGGGGGCAAGATTCGATCCCTTGCTGCTCATGTATTTTTTTTGTATGAAACGCGGTTTACTGATTTTTGCATGGCTGCAACTGCGCTCGATTTTTCTTCTATTAGCGCTCATTTGGCCTCCCAAAATAACATTGGAGTACTTGCTTCCTCGTGCATGTACCAGAGTACTATGCAACAACACTGCACGGCGAAGTTTGACGCGACAACGTCCTCCGAGGCATGAAGAACGAGCAAGCGCTTCTTCTGGGCCTCCATGCGTGCAGCGAGCGTAGGCAAGGAAGGAAGCGCCGTGATTTATTGCATGGCCTCGTGAAGCGGCGCGATTTATTGCATGGCCTTGTGAAGCGGCGCAATGAAACCAAAGCGACGGGGGCATTAGCGTCCAAAATCTGGTTAAAAGACTAGAACGACTTGATTTGTTACAAACGGTAGCATCCCCTGGAACGACCTTATTTAGAGATACGTAAAAGTATATATATATCACTTTATAACAAATATTTTTAAAGAAATAAGTGGTCAAAGTTATGCTTTGGAGACCGTGTCGCTGTCCAAAACGAACTCTAATTGTGATACGGAGGGAGTATGAATCATCTGTATGAACAGCTATCACTGGATATTGATGGTCATCGATCTCAAACACAGCAATGTGTTAATCTATGACTCATTGAGCAAACCGCAAGAAGATTACCAAGATATGATAAACATCCTCCAAAGTTAATTTTTCGATCCCTGGCTTTCATGCTTAAAGTATAGACTAAGCTTGTATATATGTATACTAATTAATAAATAATGATCCAACTATTAATGTTTCATTGGCCGGATTAGGGTTTGGGAAAAATTCATTGCTCGGGAACATATGAGTCAGTGTAAGGCTCCACTTACAATAAAGCCACGACTACCAGTAAGTTTACACCTTCGTCAATGTACGTGTATCTTTATTATATCATGTCATATATCATATCTTTATTACGAGATGAATCTTTTCATTCTACAGTGGATTTTGAGACAAAAACAGGGTACCAACTTATGCGGATTCTATGTTTGCGAGTACATGATGATAGAATCAAATAGAATTCCTGAAGAAATCATCAAAGTACGTAATATGTTTCTTTTCATTTTTTATAGACTTAATATTGATAATATAGATATAACTAATATCTTTTTAATTCCAATTGAAGACTGACTGGTTGAAGCAAAAAGTGATGCTACAAAGCCAATTGAAAGCAATACAAGAGACAATAGCAGGATTTCTTCGGGAACAAGTCATAAATCCAAATGGCGTGTTCTACTATAATACCAACGAGAAGTTGATTCCAAACAATGATGATCATTTGTATGCCCTGTAGATCTTTAGATGGAGTACAACTTGTAATAGGTTTACATTACTAACTTTGGAGTACAACTTGTGTAGATAGATATTTAGACAACTCCTATATGTATATTGTTTGTAATTTTATGTACATATATTTATAATATATGTAGTTCTATAGTTCAATTATATATGCATGCAATAAGCTTATTGTGTTATGCTGCTAATATATATAAACCTATTAAATAAATAAACAAAACTAAAAATAGAACTGAAATGAAAATAAAAAGGAAAAACCAGGGGACCCTTTAGTCCCGGCTGGTAATACCCGCCGGGGCTAAAGGGTGGTGCTGCGTTGCACCGTTGGCAGCACCCTTTAGTCCCGGCTGGTATTACCAACCGGGACTAAAGGGGGGCTTTAGCCCCGGTGGTCGGAGCCGGGACTAAACGGGGGGCCTTTAGTCCCGGAAGCGTAGTCCCGGCTCGGCAACCGGGGCTAACGGCCCTTGCCGACCGGGGCTAAAGCCCAATTCTCTTGTAGTGCTACAATCTTTCACAGAACTCACTTAAACCATATAAGAGATGTGTCCACTTGTGAAGCATCTATCATGCCACTTTATTAAAATCATTTCATATTTTTTTTTGAAGTTTAGGTGGCCAAGACATGTCACCACACCAAAATTGAGGATTTTTTTGAAAAACTATTGAATTACTAAATTTTTTAAGTTCAATGAGTTTTAGAGCCTGGCAGGTCGCAGATAAAATTTGGGACACTTAATGAACTCTAATGAGGAAGTGTTGAGTACCAAAGTTGTGGGTAGAAATATCATGCACATCTTTTGTATAGGCCATCCCTTCATTTGGTGCTTTTTTATATGATCAAAGATTTGAAATTCAAATTTTGAGAGTTTTGTGTCGTTAAGGGATTTAAAAGTGGCTCTTATGAAAAAGTTTTGAATAGAAAAGTTGAACGGGTCAACATGATCTACAACTTTTGTTTTGGTCATTTCTTCATTTGACACTGTCGTAGCACACATTGTCCATATCTACTCCAATCTTTCACAGAACTCACTTAAACCATATAAGAGATGTGTCCACTTGTTAAGCATCTATGATGCCACTTTATTATTAAAATCATTTCATATTTTTTCTTGAAGTTTAGGTGGCCAAGACATGTCACCACACCAAATTTGAGGATTTTTTAAAAAAAACTATTGAATTACTGATTTTTTTAGTTAAATGAGTTTTAGAGCCTGGCAGCTTGCAGATGAAATTTGGGACACTTAATGAACTCTAATGAGGAAGTGTTGAGTACCAAAGTTGTAGGTAAAAATATCATGCACATCTTTTGTATAGGCCATCCCTTCATTTGGTGCTTTTTTATATGATCAAAGATTTGAAATTCAAATTTTAAGAGAGTTTTGTGTCGTCAAGAGATTTAAAAGTGGCTCTTATGAAAAAGTTTTGCATAGAAAAGTTGAAGGGGACAACATGATCTACAACTTTTGTTTTGATCATTCTATCATTTGACACTGCCGTAGCACGCACTGTCCACATCTACTCCAATCTTTCACAGAACTCACTTAAACCCTATAATAGATGTACCCACTTGTGAAGCATCTATGTACCAAATCACTCCTTTCAGTTTCTGATAAACTTCTTTGGAATTTTTCCGGTTTTTTCTGAAACTTTTCACATTTTTCCGTGAGCATAATTTAATTTTTAGATGTTCCAAAATATTTTTGCCATGAGCTCTAAACACTTTATTTGGGTTTTACATGTTCTAAGCTATCTTGGGAAGTTTTCCTGAATTTTTGTAGCTTTTGAATATTTTTCATGGCTTAAATATTAATTTTAGACTTTTCTGAAATTATTTTAATTCCGTAAATAATTAATTCCGAAAATTATAAAATATCACGTTTTTTCCGAACACTCCGAACCCTAGACATATATATGCCGGCGATCTTCTCGCCGCGTAGATGTCGGCAATCCCCTCGCCGCGTAGATGTCGGTGATCTCCTCGACGCGTAGATTTTAGAAGTACAACCTGTTTTTTCGCTCGTAGCCTCCTACATCTGAAGCCAAAGTTTTCGATCTCCCTAACTCCAGCGAACTCTCCGGCGAGCTTTTCCGGTTAAACCGTCGTGTTCCGGTAATGACCGTCATCACCGTACGGTAGTCCTCTTCTGTGATGTTTTAACTTTTTCGAATCCATCACCGTTTAATCTGTTTCTATTTCATTTTCCTGTTTTCTGGCAAGAACGACTCTGGCGACGTCTTCAGGGCACTCACAGTGCAGACTCTACATAGAGTCTGAGTTTATTTATTACCTCGAAGATATCATGGACTTGGAGTCTAAATAAGACTTGAAGTCTTAGTTTTTGTTTCTCTTTCTTTAATAACTACACTACCACATCAGCAAAATACAATAAATAGAAGTGTAATAAATAGGTTTAGACTCTATGATAGAGTCTGCATTGTGAGTGCTCTCATGGATGACGGCGTCCTTCTTCCATCCTCGTCTCCTGCTGCTGTCGACCCAACCCAGGCACCATACCGCGGACCACTCCGGGCCTCGGGCACCGCCCTGTGACGCGCACCCCGTGCCTAGCCCACGACCACAAGCAGCATCAGGCGAGCTGCAGGCCGGAGCTGCACCTTGCGGCCTGCTGAGCATGGGCCAGCGCCGGTGCTGCGGGCCTCACTTGGCCTGGCACTGCCATAGCCCAGCCGGTCGAGCCCAGCCGCCGAAGCCTCACTCCTGGCCTGTGTGTGCCTGCGAGGCAGCGAGTAGCAGCAGCAGCTTCCTGCTACGACGTGATGGTGAGGAGGGAGACCAAAGAAAGGAGATCAGGCGATTGTTATTCTTTTGTTGTTTAATAATGGTGGTTTTATGTCCGTTTTGGTTTATTTAGCTTCCGTTAGTTTCGTGTCGTCATGTTCTATGAGTAGTTCTAATATTTTTTCATATCACTCAGTTACGAATTTATTAGTCGAAATATAATTTGATCAAATAATACATGCAACTAGTTTGATATTTGAAGCAGCTAATGCACGGCCGGCCATGATTTAGACGATCTGTACGGCCAGTCCGTTTTTAGCCTACCCAACAACAATCTACTATTTGACTTTCTGTTTCTGGCAAAAACTGCTGTCGCCGCTTTTTTTTTTGCATGTGCAGCGTGTTGCTTCAGCAGAGATGCAGTGTGCACTATTTAGCTGGCTATGTAAGATTTTCTGATAGTGCAACAAAAATTTAAAGCAACAAAATTATATGAAAAATGCACAAATACATATCAAATATCTCCTGTTTATACAAATTTTATCAACCTTAATTGGGAAATTAGGTTTTATAATGAGCTATACAACACTGCACATAAAACTAGAGCAAAAACAACATCCATTCAATTGTGATCCAATGCTTCTCATTCAAAATCTGAAAACAAAGACACAGATCATTCAAAAAACTCATTTTTAGAGGCAAAAAGAACTGCACAACTGTGTAATCAAAACATGTAATTTTAATCAGAAGTAGCACATGGTTCAGCATAAACACATGATTTAGGACTGCATGATCAGAAAAACAAATATACTAGCAATTTGGTACGCTGAGCTCATCAAAATACCATGTTATTTTGCATATCTATTACCATATTATTGCTTATTTAAAAATCATTTTATTGCCTAAAAATATATAGTTTTGCCTATATTAAATTCTTAAATTGGTAGGTTGTAATCATAGACAGTAATGATAGAACATTGGATTTGAAAAAATGCTAGATAGAACACTGGACTAAACTTGTGTTCTATAGACAATAAGATTAAAAATTTAATGATAATGCATAAACTATGTTATTCGTCAGGCAATTTAAGTGTCATTCTTATGCAACAATGTCTTACTAAACAGGCAATTTAAGTGTCATTCTTATGCAACAATATCATTTTTGTGTTCCACTAAACTGCTGCTGGTACACTAAAAGCTGCAAAGAGAAAAATTACCTGAAGTCTAAAATGTTGTTGGACATATGATATTTCTGCACAAATGTTGCTACTGCTGCAAAATTACAAAACACTCGAAAAAAACTAGTAGGTCAGGCAAAGGATAAATAAACCGATATAAACACTAAGCACCTACAAAAAGAAAGCTCGGAGAACATGGCATGGCAAGCCATTGCTCAAAACCAGAAGCGAATCCAACGTAAACTTGACTGACAATAGAAGACAATTTTCTTTTCTGAACCACAAGAAAATTAAGGAACCACAAAAATGTTACTAGCATTTTATTTGGGTCAGCTTAAAAAAATATTGTTGCCCATCTAAATGATATATTATTGTCTATCCAATGTTATATTATTGCCGGTGTGAACTCTCATTATTGCCTATACAGTGCTATATTATTGCTTAAACATAATATATTAAGTTAGGCATGTGTACTGACCTCATTTGACATAACACTGGTTGTATTCGTTGATACAAATCTTTGAATATCATCCATCTAGAATAGTGATTCTTGTGCTGCTGAATGTCGTGTTGATTTGAGCTGGCCATATAGAGCATCCAGTAAGCGTGCAATGAAAACATAGGCATAAGGTACCACACATGCAATTCTGAATTTTTTGCATTTCAGTTTACAATATTGAGTTGTGTTTTACAAAATTCAGCAGCATAGGCATGAAAACATTATGAATTATGGTAAAACAAGCATTATATTAGACTTGACGTTTTTTTAACATTGCAGTGTAGCATTAATTGTAGGAAAACATTACAAAATTGTTTACAGGCTTTACCTGAAACCCTAACATAGCCCAAAGCTAATAAAAAAAGGTCTTGTCTTGGTCCTTTGGCCATGGCAGACCTCTGCCATTGCGAAGAGCGTAAACAACCACTTGAATCTATATAATTATGAGAAATAAGACACTATTAATGGTTTGCTTGTAAAAAAGGCTAGTTTGGGTCTTAAGTTGGCTAACATTAACAAGAAAGATAATAGAAACAAATTTATACTTTGATCTGTCATTATATTTTCCTAATGATCCCTAACCAACTCATGCTATTTCAAATTTTCGTTGTATCATTGCTATTATAGACGCTAACGTTGACAGCCGGCGAATGACTATCCTCTATTGGTGATGAGCAGGTTACTACTGGTAATATAGTGGATTATATTTTTTTAGGCAATTTAAGTGTCACTAGTATAGTGTCTGTGCTAACATTACCTCATCATCTATCAATACAAAATCAAATAACCAATGAATATATCTTTTAGTAATTAAGCATAGATTAAAAACACTTATAATTTGTAATTAATGCTAAAAGGCAATATAAACAATTTTCAGCAACAAACATCCAAAACTAGAACAACCACTCAGGCTGTCAGGCAGTCATCATACAAACAATTAATGTTGGTAATGCTGTAGTAAATTGCATTTTCTTAGGTAGTAAATTATATTTTCTTAGGCAATTTAAGTATCAAACATTAGGCAACAATATCTTCCTAAGTAGGCAATTTATGTATTGTGAAAAAGCAAGTACAATGTCTATGTTCATTTGCAACCCACAGTCCCACCTCCACCCCTCGATAAATTTGCAAAAAACAAAAAACAAAATCAAACAGAGGCAAGGTGATGAGATGTAAAAAAAACTAGTTTTGTACAAACTTGCAACGGGTATATTAAGTTTACCGTGTGTACTAACCTCATTTGAGGTGACACTGGGTGTATTCAATGATATAAATCTTGTGCAGCTTAATATTGTCTTGATTTGAGCCGATCACACAGAGCATCCAGGAAGCGTGCAGTGAATTCGATTTATTGGAAAAAACATGAAATCTATATGGAATAGCATGTCATAATCTAATATGGGATAATGCAGCATGCTCTATATTTCCAGTAACAAAAAAAGCTAAATAAAAATTGAAATGTGATAAGTAAGCTAATTAAGGCAGATTATCATGTTGCTAGATTATCATAGTATTTAAAGCTAAGGCACCAGATCTGAATATGCCTAATATACTCTTATCAGTTAACACGAACTCAGTAGATTACCATTAGTCATGTCACCAAGTTTGGAGCCTTGGAGGCTTGGAGAAGAGCAGTAGGTTCTGCTGCTCCCTGCTGAAGAAAAGTAGCAGACTAGTAGAGGCCAAGCAAGCGGGAAAAAACTTAAGTTTGTTAATCGATTGGAACATAATCCATTAGGCTTGTGAATTTATCTGCGATGATTTAGACAGGATTTAATTCCAAAAAAAAGTCTCACATGACAAACGAGATGTTCAAACAACCGCTTGACCTAAACATTTAAAATGCTAGCCAAAAATAATATATAACTACCTACTCGAATTTGTTAATTGCTTCTCATAAGGCTAGAAAAACAGTTAGGTAGCAGCAATCCAATTGTAGATTTAGGCATTTAGCATACGGAAATGGTAAGTGCTCAAACCTATGATCCAGATGTGAATTTCCAGTGTTTTCAGATTTTAGCTATTACCAGAGATTAGTTGTTAGCTGTTGTGCCATTTATTTTCAGCGGTAGCAGCAGTATTTTCATCATGCATATACACAAAATTATCCTCAGTCATGCACAACGTTGAGTTTCAGAAAAGTCCTTCAAAGGTTCTGTCTAGCAAGGTGCACAATTATCTTCAGCTATGCAGAAATTAAATTATACTCAATATGACTCAAATATTACGAGCCGAGACCAAATTGATGGAATGATAGAAGGAAACTGAATTCATGCTGATGCTCATAATAATAAGATAAAAAACACATATATACAGAATAAATATGCATATTGCATATATGAATGCAAGTTTGCTATATATTGACATATGGAAGAAAACCTGAAAACACAGATAAGCAACAGTAGCGTGCTCGATCAATCAGATGCAAGCTATAAACACCTAAGCCATTAGGACCAGAGAATTTAGATTTGCTACAATGCCCACTCCTTTCTCACCGCAGCGCCATGGCAAACTTTCGGTTCTAAAGGCCGCGACATCCGCCTACCAATTGGATGCTTCTGCGAGGCCACTGCCGCAGTTTGGAGCGGCACAACAATAGATCACGTAGAACACACAACACAATAGAAGGGGATGGCGGACGAGCGATGAGTTGTGGATCTGAACCTATCGGATATAGGGGAAGCTGAGGTAGTCTGGATATGGACGCGGAGGGCAGGGTCGACGGGTGAAGGTACACAGCTAGCGATGGTGTGAGGCAGCGCGTCGGCGGCGGCCATGAGGGATGGTGGGAGGCGGCTGCGGCAATGACTGGGGTGAGTGCGACGCGACCGTCGTCGAGAAGCCTAAAAATGAAATGTAACCGCCCAAATCCATCGAAATCAGTAGATTCTCTGCCCGAATCGCACAAGGAAAATCCCCATAGCTAGGAACTAAGGCTCACCTTCCTGCTCACATCTATCCGCCTAATCGGTCCCTTCTCGCTCTGCAGATAAAAAATCCGATGAAAACGCCATTAGAACCAAGTATAGTGCGTCCTGGGCAAAAAAAATCACTGAATCTGTCGATGGATTACTAACCTTCATGTGTTGCCATCCTCTTCCCCTGGGATTGCAGTGGATCCATTGAAGCACGCTCTGAATCACCCACAGGAGAAGACGTAGAGAGAGTGGAGGAGGAGGAGGAGGAAGAGGAAGAGGAAGAGGAAGAGGACGCAGAGGAGCCTGGGATGCCTGCTCGATCTGAATCGATTGGAGCCTGTTCGATCTGGAACCTGCTCGATCTGAATCACGGGAAGACCTATAGAGAGAGAGAGAGAGGAATGAGAGAGACAGGGAGAAGAGAAATGAACAGGCAGACATCTCTTTTCTCTTACTATTAGTCCTCCACGGTGTTCACAGCTGTGTGGAGCGGTGGGATGATGTGCGTGCGTTGCCACAAACGTACGGCCGGTTGTCATTACGTCTTTACCTTAAATCAATATAGATAGGTTTTTTCCACCCACTTTCCCGGTTGACTGAGCAATAAGGAAATGTTTCACTGGACAGCACCTGGACCCGCAACTAGTAGCGAGCTTTTATAAGCCGTTTATTTCTAATAAATGTTGATATAATTAATAAACAATATAAATATGTTTTCGTTTTATTTATTTATTATTTAGTTTATATACGCTGTATATGATAAACTTGTTTAGATGTTCTCACATTTATTTATTTTTTCTTTTGCAAATTTAGAGTTTAACTTGCTTAATAAATTATATGATGATGTTATAAGTAAATTATGGTTAGTTTAATTTGAGTTTCAAAATAAATTGTGATTTTAGCTAATCTGAATTAATAATCTTTTCATGATTTTATTTAACTAAAATAAAGTAAGCTTGTAATTGTTTCTTTTATAATATAAAATTTTTAGTAGACATGTCCTTTTAGTGACAGTTCCGTTTTTGGCACCTCTTGCATTCTAGCGACCATAGCAATGATCTCTCCCGTGTAGTATATTGTTTCCCCTTGTATGGTGTATTGTTCTTAGTTATCTCTTTTTGTTGCTTGTATGTCTGTCTATGCTTGTTGCTTGCTACAAGTAGAACTTGTTGCTTGCTACAAGTAGAACAAAGACCGTTTGTGTGCGCTGAAGATCAGAAGATGATGACAGAAAGCTGATGATGTGAGAGTTGAGCAAGTGTAACAAACAAGTATAGCATGAGATCTTCTTTGTTATCCTATTCACAATAATACATTAAAATCACTTATGCATGTCAACCTTGATATATATAGGAACCCTCTAGTCTTGTTGACTTATAGCTTGACACCTAGGATATGCATTGGGTAGATATTGCTAGTGCTCAACCAAATGGCTATAATCATGTAACAAGATTAGTGGTACAACTAAAAGATGTTTTTAGAAACACAACTATCTGTAAGTGGATTCCCCTAGGACTTACAGTAATACCATGAGAGCTACATGGCTCTAGCTTTAGATTGGTATAAGGACCTTTTCTAGCTTGTCAGTAGGTACCCAGAAGGGCGCAAAAGGAGCTTGCCACGTTGGGTATAGGACCAGCTAATTTCTATGTGTATAGCCGTGAAGGAATTGTGCCATCCGAAAAGGGAGTCCTATATCTGTCTACCGATTGGAATCCTAGCGGTCCTAACTTGTTAGACGAACCTTTGAAAGGCTTCGTAGTATACCCTGCCTGCTCATCTTGGAAGTGTTTTGGGAGTAATTAACCCGAGCAGATAGGCAACATGACTCACGGGAAAAGATGTACAACCTCTACAGAGTGTTAAAAACTGTTATAACAGTCATGCTCATGGTCACGAGCGACACAAACTCTTTATGTAAATAATATTTTATGAACTTATTATTTAATTATTTATGTTCTTGCTATACATTGCTATACATTGGTTATGTTCACTTGATCATATGTTTATTTTGGGTTGTTGCATACTTTAATTTGTTGCTATTTAATTGCTTAAAGGTGACCAAATAAAAGCTAACCACAGTTACACTTGTGTCATCGTCTTGAGCCTCATGAACCTTACATTGTATTTGCTGAGTACGATATATGCTCACACTTGCTATTTCTTAACCTCCAATCATTAGTAAAAGCTGCTCAGAAGATGGGTCATGGTTAAGTTGCTATGAAGTGCATGGCGTATCGTGTATGTACCCCCAGATAGTCGTCGCTATGCACAATGGAGCCTCCTGAAGAGAAGATTAGTAGTTGTTCCATCATACTCTGATTATGATGTAAGTGTTAAATATAAGTATGTTTTGCAATGTAAATATTGTTTTTGATATCTTCTCTCTGTTGTTGTATGTGTGGATTTCCCTATGCACACATAAAACGAGTGCTCGATTTTGTTTTGTTTTTAAAACCTGGTGTGACAACAGAATGTCGATAGTGTGCTTTCTGATATGGCTTCTTTTGTGGAGTTGAGAGTTATCTTGCTGTGCTAAGGAGATCATATACGTTCTCACTGCACCTCAATCGATATATATTGGGCATACACCAAAGAGGTGTCCCTGAACTTTTTTCGAGATCGGGGATATAGCCCGTTTTTCATTAAGTAGAAGAGAGTGGTCAATAGACCTACACATAGAAGGTACAAAAGGATTCGCATGTAATCCACGGATTACCAACGAAGCCCACAATAGAAACGAAAAGCAAGACACACGAGGGCTGGGGGGCCCTCCACCTAACAACCCCAGCACACTGAACCTACAACAAAAATACTCGACACCAAGGTAGCCAGCGGTGAGAGGAGCCGTAAAGATAACATCGGCAAAGCATCCGCTCGAACTCCAGACGGCAAAGCATCCGTCCATACGTCAGCGACCTCGGCAGCAAAGTATCTGCCGGAAACGCGCCCTCAGTGGCAACGGATCCACCGGAAACTTCTTGGCGGCAAAGCATCCGCTACAAACACCTCGGTGGCAAAACATCCGCCGGAAACAACCTGTTCCTCCGAGTCACTAAGGGCGAACGCCCTTCAGGACCACGGGTGATGACTTACCTGAAGAAACACCGGCGACAAAGCATTCGCCCAAGCAACGAAGAGCCCATCGGCGACAAAGCAATCGCCGGAACACCTCGGTGGCAAAGCATCCACCGGAAAAACTACGGCTACGACAAACACCAACTAGACATACCTAGACGAGTAGGAACATGAAGCACATTTAGGTTCAGCACGACGACTAGAGAGACCGCGCAGGAGGAGCGGCAGGCTGGAGATTTGCCGGTGACAGGTGCATAAGACTCGAAGAACGACGTCTCCAGGAAGGATGTGGCGCCAAAAGGCGTCACCGTCGTCCGCCCGACCAATGTCAGGCCAAGCTTTCGTCCGGAGCACCATGCATCCATGCCACGGGGCGCCGCCCGGACCCGGACGCCGCAGAGGCGCGCCGCTCCACCGACATCAGCCTCGCCACCATGACGCTGCAGATGAGCAGAACGACGCCATCCACATCACCACGACGTCGATAGCTCACCACCAGAGCTGCCTGGCGACGTTGAGTGCGGCCAACAGCCCCTCCCCGTGTCACGTCGCCCCCGGCCAAGCAGCGGGCGAACGAGGGCCCCGCCGGCCAGCCTCCCGAACCCCCACATCCCCACGGCCTCGAACGTCCACGCAGCAGGCGCGCCGCGGCCACGAGGCGACGCTGCCTGAGGCCCAGCCGCTTGGAGGAGGGAGGGGGAAGGAGGTAGGGGGCGTTGGGACACCAGGCCACGGATCCGGCCGGCCCCCCGCGCGACGAGCCCGCGACAGACGCGGCTGCCGGCCAGGTCGCCGCCGGACCTGCCACCGCCCGGGAGGAGGGGCACCAGGCATCCCCGACCTCAGATCCAGCCCCCAATGGCCCAGATCCGGCGAGCAACAACCAGCGCCGGGCTCCAACCACCGTCGTTCGCCGCTGCTAGAGTTGGAGGTGGAGGAGGGAAGCTAGAGGGGAGGTGGGAGGAGGAGAGGCAGACGGGGCCGCCGCCGTTACGCAGGAGGGCGACGGCGGCGGCCGGACTGGAGGCAGGAGCGGGGGGCCTGGGCCGGCGGCGGGGGAGTCGCTCGGGGGAGTGGCAGCCAGTAGCTCCATGGTATCGGTTGCGCGGAACCTTCCAGTACTTGAAAAATCAGGCAACAGGGGTCATCATAATCTGTGCAATCTGGAGAGGCCGCTCATCCTCTTGAGTTTCGGGCAATGAAACATGTCCAGTATCACAATAAAAACGAAGTTCTCTACATGTGTCAAAGTTACTAATTTTCCAGTTCCAGTTCTCTCAGAGCAAGCTGGCTTCTCCTAGCGAGCCCTGGCTGAACATAGCTCAGCTCGCAGTTACTAATTTTCAGTCTGGACTCTGGAGAGCAGGCATTGCCACCGTGTGTGTTGTGTGTGTCCAGTAGTCCCATTCACAAAAGCCTACTAGATGAAGTTGCCTCAGATTAGGAAAATCTGATGGTGATGTAGTAGGGACGCACTTTACTTTTGGTAAGAGCAACTCCAGCCCAGCATGCAAATTGGGTTCTTATTTTTTTCATTTGCATGCTGACCTGCAATAAATAGGGACTCAAATTTATGTCCAAACTCCAGACCAAGTCCCTATTCTTTTCATTGAAGGACAACACATTCTTTGACTCGCTCCTACATTTCAGAGAAGAACCATCCTCAGTCTGAAGCTAACGATGTTTTGACAAAAAACAGGATGGCTGCTGCTTGACTACTTCACTGATTGAATTTACTGATTTCAATTTCAAAGGGAGAACATTTATGTTTACAGTGAACTCAGAGCACCGTTTGCATTGGCCAAGGATGATGATGGCAAAATGCAGAATCACAGGACTTTCAGTAGCTGAACCTCAAACACCAGTGGCTCCTTGGCATGAGACAGCAGACTTCACCGTGGTCCAAACTGCAATTTGAACCCAAAAAAAAACAAGCAAACCATCAGAATTGTGCAGAATCTACATTTTAGAAGTACTGTACTAATGTTCCTTCAAATGAAAGATAGACAAAGAGTACATCATTGAGATCGTGCACCTCTTGTGGTATGGGCTTCAATGTCTCACTGATGTATCCTACTTCAGGAGGGATTAAAGCCCTCCTCTTGCCTGCACAGTGCACACCAAGCCATGAAAAATATTAGAATAAAATGGCTGTCCTGAAACCATAGTGTCAGAGCATCAAGATCCAGACCATTTATAATAAGAAGAAAAAAACTGCACAATTAATTTACTATGCTGCCTGGTACCGGAACTAAGCTGATATCCAAGATTCCATATGGATCATGTGTATGACCCATATTGGTCTGATAATCTGAATACATAAATATAGTAACATAATGCCATCTGAATACATAAATTCCTAATTGCTAATGAGTTGATAATCAAGAACAGGAAAACCGCTGAAGAATCGCTGTAGAATCATCAAGAACCGCGGAAGAATCGCTGTAGAATCATCAAGAATCGATTGGAACCACTCCCGATCCCAAATCTCAGCTGAAGGGCATCCTGTAGAACCGCTGAAGCAGATCTCAGCTACAGCCTGTTGCTGCTGCGGCTCCCAAATCTCAGCTGAAGGGCATCCCGTAGATCCCAAATCAAGAACCGCTGTAGAATCCCAGCTGTAGCATCTCGTAGCAAGACTCCAGAGACTGCACACAATCGATCGGCGCCCAAACACGAACTGCAAGCAAAGATGGAACAGACAGAGGAGAGGGGGAAGGGAACTAGCCTGCTGGACGGCTCCCGGCAAGAGCAGACTCTTCCGGGGAGGAGGAGGAGGAGGAGCGGCGGCCGCGACGGCGGGAGGGCAGCGGCGGGAGGGCAGCGGCCGCGGCCGCGGGGTGGCGACGGGAGGAAGTCGGGGGCGGAATAGGAGCCCCTGGTTGGTGGGGGTGCCCAAACTAAATTTTAGGAGCTCTCCTGGAATGAGAGTCTAAATACGAACCCTATTGGAGTAGTTTTTTTTTTTTTTGCTCAGGTCCCTAAATTAGAATAGAGACTTATTTAGGGGCTCCATTGGAGTTGCTCTAAGTCAGACAATGTGCAACACTTCCAAAAACTGGAGAGCTAGCCGACACAAGCCATCAGGGAGTTGCATTCAGCAAGAAAGACCTTTCACCACCATTTTTTTTCAACCATCTATGATGTCTTACTTCTTAATGAAGTATCAAAATATCTTACAAACTCCGGGAACAATGCCAAAATATCTCCTGTAGTATGCTATATAAGCACAGACAATAGGCACGAGTAGGATCAATGACCTTGATACCTCTATTCCACGACAAGCGGTGGTTGTAGGCCACTACAAAAATAATGGCATCATCGGTGTTGTCAGGCTGATGGATTAGACATTGCAACTACGAACAGGCTCAAACTATTTCCATGGAACCATCAATTACGTCAGGGTGGCTGACACATCAATGTATAGTACTATATTCATAGGAACTAGGAACCAGACGAGTGGCCAGCATCACATATCCCTAAACATAGAACAACGGGTGGATAAGAAAGAGTACTAGAATCATACCCTAATTGGATCACAGTATGTCTACAAAAATAAGCCGTGTTCTAATTGATGAGCTATGTCTACATCCAACTCATCTCTTGAGTAGTACTTTGTACGTTTTCTAATTAGTAATATAGGTTCGTCTAGGTTTTTTCTATAAGCAACCCATCAACGTTAAAAATGTTTGAAGCACCAATGCCGCTCTCGAGGGGAGTGAACTAGGCAACTTAAAAAATAATCTGGATATGTAACTAAAGTTTTGCTTGGTGTATTGCTATTTTTATTGCAAATGAGTTATTCAATCTAACTTCCAATCCTATTACTAGCTTACAAAACTAAGTTAGGAACATATAAAAAAACACAACCCTAGTAGTCTAGTACAACATATAAATAAATGGGGAAGCTAAAGATGGGTAGAAATGCGATCTCCTGTCGACAACTCTGTATTTTTACTTAGTTTGGTGAGTCTCTTATATTTTACTTAGAATATTGCCTCCAAAATCCAAAGAAAATTATATTATGTTCCTATCCACCCTCACTCTGGTTGTCTTGCTCGGCCCTTCAATGGGGTGTTAGACCTAACAAAGATGAATTTGTACTAGCACCAACCCAAAATCAGCGTTATGCACATATGCAAACATTCCTACTAGATGTGCATGTTTGTTGTAGCCTGACAAACTGCATATGCGGAATCTGATACAGGCCCTTTAACATATACTCCCTCCGTCCACGAAATAATCAATTCCTAGAATTGTCTTAAGTCAAACTTTTTAAACTTTGGCTGAATTTCTAGAAAAAAACTATCAAGATTGATGGTACCAAATTCATATCATTAGATATATTATAGAATATATTTTCGTAATGTGTCTATTTTATATCATAGATGTTATTACTCTTTTCTATAAAGTTAGTCAAAGTTTAAAAAGTTTGACCGGATTCTTTTATGGACAGAGAGAGTATGTTGCAATCTAGAAGGTTGTATTCCACATAATTAATGCAAACTTTCGCAGGTACTTAGTTCAAATTGTTTTCGTAGTGCTTGCTAGCTAATTATCTACTATATCTGCTTGCAATGACCCACCAAGTTCGAGTGCGTTTTTTCGTGAAAATGGCCCAACTGTTTTATCCATGTTTTATAAATGCATTCGTCTACAGGCCGTTATTCCACCTAGGAGAAGGTTGTAATGTGCATCGTTTATTAGAGAAGATGTGGAGGAATTAATCTGAAATCTAGGAGATGGATGCAATCGACATAATAAATGACACGCATACCTGATGAGCCCTCGATCTAGTTAAATTTTATCTCGTATTACCACCTAGGAAATAATTGAATGAGAAATATATATAATAGAAAATAGGTGAAATATATATCTTCCAACTAGATCTAATTTCCAAATTATATTATTAGATCTAACTTGCATGTACTTCATTCATCCGTCACAAATTATAAGTCATTTCAACTTTACATGGAAAAAGGAGGTTATTAGATTTAGGATACAACTGTCAAGACATCTACCTTGAACAAGGAGGTTCTTCACACCCAAATCCTTATAACACAATACAATGTGGGATGAAATTCAAGAAACAATTGGTCATCGGAGGTGAAGTTGTGTACAGACATGAGATTTTTCTTAGCAATTGGCACTTGAAGAAAATTATTGAGAGAAAAAAAATATGATGAGGGGTTTGAATAATTGTTTTACCAACATGACTTGTACTCAAACCTTGCCGTTAGTAGCATGGATATGATCATGACCAATATACATATGCCGCATACTAAACTTGTCCAGCTCCCTAGTGATATGATCCGTGGCAGCGGAATCCATATACCAATTTGTATCCATAAAGATGCAAATTAAAAACTAGCTAGCCGGAGCCCTCATGGTGCGACTCGAGGGAACTTGCAGGTGCAGCCCACCCCCACCATCGGAGCCACCTCCTCGGCCGCCCTCGCGATCCATCGGCATGCATGGTGGCGGCCCGCGGAAAGCCCTAAAAATGGGGCACCATCCGCATCTCCTCCCCTGAGCTCTCCCACACCTTTTCCTCTTCAGAGCTGGCACTGATGGCCACCCTCTCTCTTCTTATTTGCCACTTGCGGACGCGGCTGAATCTGGGGCTGTCACACCTTCCCTTAGTTCCTCGCACTATACATTGTGATGTTGTTACTCCCCCATTCCTTGGCCGCCTTGATCGCGAGCAATGCCTTCTCCACCTCCTCGGTCTACACCTCGTTGTACTTGTTCCTTCCATCCTTTAGCTTCTTTGGTCGACGGGCATAGAAGTCATGTCCCCTCTCATCGATGTTTTCCAACGAATTCTCCTACCTGGCCTCAGCTCCCTCCCTTTCCTCTTGTCGCCACTTTGGCCTCTTAGCGGTGTAACCTATCATGCCCATGTGGTGGTGGAGTGTGTTCCTCTTTGCGAGCTCGGAGTAGTTCTCACCCTTGGCCTTTACTTCGTCGGTACTCATTTTTTCGATGACCTCCTCCCATTCATGATGCTTGATGAAGTTGTAGTATTCAAAGGGGTCTTCCCTTTCTACAAGTACAACTTATTGAGTCTGAACCTCAAGTTGCGAAGTGCTTTGCCTGCAAGAACCATAGCATGCCCCTTGCACAGATCTTCATTGAATTAGTTTGGTGGATACTTGAACCGCTTCTTCACATCTCTCCACACATTATCCTTGAGGTCTTTCAGGACTTTCCTCCAATCCAGATAAGTTATCGACATGTGCTCGGTGCTCCCTAACTAGACAAGAGCACTAGTTGCTAAAGATGTCAATCACACTTATTGGCTTCCAGGGCTCTCCATGTGGCCCTATCTTATGTTTGGGATGCACCTTCTTGGTCACCTTGTGCCTCCCGTGTTGGCCCCTCTTCAAGTCTGACTTCTTGCCACTGGCCATTTTGGTTAAAGTGCTCGGTGTAGGACCGGATGCATGCCCTTCCTCCTCTTGTCCCACCTCATCGTTGTGGGTACTCCAAGCACATAGAACACATAGGGAGCTATCGAGGATAAGAACTCTGTCGATGAAATATCGGTGATACTCTACCGAGGGATATGCCCAAGGTAGTAGATTAGATTGAGGAGGTGTGGAGACGACTACTCAAGCGTAAACACAGGGACGAGACACGGTGATTTAGACAGGTTCAGGCCGGCAAGTCGCCGTGATACCCTACGTCCTGCGTTTTGGTGGCTGAATTATCTAGTGAGATGTGTTCCAATCTGATGAGATCGGATTATCTCGGATGAGATCGAGGAGAGATGAGAGGGGGTCCCTGCTCGCCTTATGTAGTCGGGGAGCAGGGTTACAGTTCGTAACAGATTACAAACGGTTCCTCAAGGCAAGGAATCTGGATCTAACTCTAGGATGTTCCTTAGTGGGCAAGGCATCGTGATAGTCCCTGGCGAGCATGACAGCCTGATCGCGTGCCGTAGGGCCTTTGAGATGGGCTGTCCATGACGAAGGGCCCAAGTAGGTCCATGGGGGAATACGGAGGTAATATCCCCACAGCTAGTCCCGAGCACTTTGTATCATGTTGGCGACGCCTTCTTGAGCTTGTCCGAGCAGGCGAAGTCGATGTCGGCTAAGTAAATCTTGCCAAAAGGATGTAAGGTGCTCAAGAAAAATTTGAAGAGCTTTCTTATGGTGAATTGTATCCACTTGGAGCTTGCAAGACTATAAGGAACAACGAGGTCCTAGTAGAAGTCTGTGCAAGTCCACTTTGACGGAGCATCCTTAAATTGGTAGAGAAAAATAAAATACATTCACCGCAAGGTGAAGTGTATCTACTTAGTCCCTGAGTTTGGTAGTAGGTGTTGAAGACACGTGGTGCCGAGCTTGTAGAGCATTTAGCAAGTGCCCCGATGAGCTGTCCAAAATCAGCACCTTGATCCGAACAACATGGAGCGACTTGATGCACACCGGCGACGAGCGAAAGCCAGACCAATCGAGCCTGGTCGGCGACGGGCGAAGGTGAAGTCCCCGAGCCTGGTCGGCGACGAGTGAAGATGGCGGTGATCGAAGGCGAAGTCCCCGAGCCTGGTCGGCGACGAGCGAAGGCGAATGCCCCGAGCCAGGTCGGCGACGAGTGAAGGCGGCGATGAGCGAAGGCGACGAGCGATGGCGAAGTCCCCGAGCCTGGTTGGTGACGAGCGAATGCGAAGTCCCCAAGCCTGGTCGGCGACGAGCGAAGGAGGTGATGAGCGAAGGCGGCGACAAGCGAAGGAGGTGAGGAGCGAAGGTGGTGATGAGCAAAGGCGGCAACAAGCGAAGGTGGCGAGTGAAGGAGGCAATGAGCGAAGGTGGCAACAAGTGAAAGAGGCAATGAGCGAAGGCGGCGAGGAGTGAAGGAGGCGATGAGCGAAGGCAGCAATGAGCGAAGGCGGCGACGAGGGAAGGTGGCGTTGAGCGAAGACGACGAGCATAGGCGGCGATGAGCGAAGAGAGCGATGAGCGAAGGCGGCGACGAGCGAAGGTAGCGACAAGCAAAAGCCACGAGCGAAGGCGGCGATGAGCAAAGGCGGCAAGCGAAGGCGGCGATGAGCGAAGTTGGCGGTGAGCGAAGATGGAGACGGGCGAAGGCGGCGGCGAGTGAAGGTGGCGAGCGAAGACGGCGAGGAGCGAAGGCGACAATAAGCGAAGAAGGCGATGAGCAAAGACGACAGCGAGCGAAGAAGGCGACGAGCGAAGGTGGCGGCCAGCGAAGACGACGGCGAGCGAAGGCGGTGATGAGCGAAGGCGGCGACGAGCGAAGGCCGCGATGAGCAAAGGCGACGAGCCTAGTCGACGACGAGTGAAGGCGAAGTCCCCGAGCGTGGTTGGCGACGAGCGAAGGCGAAGTTCCGGAGCCTGGTCGGCGACGAGGGAAGGCGAAGTCCCCGAGCCTCGTCGGCGACGAGCGAAGGCCAGGTTGATGAACCTAGTCAGTGACGATCTTCATCCTGAGTGATCTAGTCCCCGAGCGTAAGAAGCTCGTTGACTGAACCATGTTCCTGAAAAATAAATATGGAGAACGGCAATACATGATAATGTACAACACTACACCACAATGCTTAATTGCAGCGGGCGATTTTCATTTACCGCAGCGGGCAAAGGCGTCCGCTGCGGTGCTAAGGCCACGGTTAATCGTGGCAAGTACCGCAGCGAGCGCTTTTGCCCGTTGCGGTAAATACGTTAACCGCAGCGGGCAACATAAAGCGCCCGCTGTGGTTAATCGATTTACCGCAGCAGGCGCCTAAGGATGCCCGTCATGGTTAATCATTTGAACAAACAAAAAAAAAGAAAAAGCCCTGGATAGACCCGCTGAGCCCATTCATGGGCCCGCCGAGCCCATCCAGGGCTGCATCGCCGCCGTCACTAGATCCAGTCGGTCTACCGCCGGATCTCGCCGCCACGGGGTGGATCCGGACCATCGAGAACCCGAGCCGCCACTAGATCCATGCACGCACCGCCATTGTGGGCACGCCCGTGGAGGCCGGTGCGTGCGCCACCGTGGAAGCGCTCCACTGCCTCCTCCTATGTCGTGGAGGCCGCGCCCCGTGCCGCCGTGGAGGCGCGTCACTGCCTCCTCCTATGTCGTGGAAGCCGCGCCCCGTGCCACCATGGAGGCGCCCCACCGCCTCCTCCTATGTTGTGGAGGTCGCGCCCCGCTCGCTGTGGAGGTCACGCCCCGTGCCACCGTGGACGCACCCCACTGCCTCTTCCTATGTTGTGGAGGTTGCGCCCCGCTCACCGTGGAGGTTGGACCCGACCATGTCGATCGGACCCGCCTTGGAAGCCGCTCCCTGCCCGTCGTAGAGACCTCGCCCAGCCTGCTGAGGAAGAGAGGGCGGGAGGGAGAGAGAGAGAGAGTTGGGGAGCAGCCAGGGAGAGGGAGGCTGAGAGGGAGACTGTGTGGGAGTGGAGGTGAGGGGCGGTGGGGAAGGCGGTGCAAGAGGAGAAGAGAAGGTCGTGCGGCGGCTGAATGAATGAGAGGCAAACCCTAGCGAACACATATATATAAGATGGCTATCGGGCCTCGTCTTGTGCTATTTTGGGCCTTAGTATTTACCGCAGCGGGCCTTATAGTATGCCCGCTGCAGTAAATCGATTTACCACAGCGGGCATCTTAAAATGCCCGCTGCAGTAAATAAATCGATTTACCGCAACAGACATCTTAAGATGCCCGCTGCGGTAAATCGATTAACCGCAGCGGGCACCTTAAGATGCCCGCTGCGGAAAATAGCTATTTTCCGCAGCGGGCATCTTAAGGTGCCCGCTGCGGTTAATCGATTTACCGCAGCGGGCGTCTTAAGATGTCCGCTGCGGTAAATCAAAAGTGCCCGCTGTGGTAAATCATGAGATTTACCGCAGCGGACAAAAAAAACGTCCGCCACAGAGGGCAAAAGAGCAACGCTGCGCATATTCATTTTTGTAGTAGTGCAAATAAAATATGAAGAAAAACCAGTGGCGAAGAATGACTGCAGCTTGACGAAGTCCCCGAGCTTCGGAAGCCGACGTGGAGCATCTGGAGACGGAGGCGGAGGCGGCCGCTCGGACGCTCGTAGTGGATGTCGATTTGTATCTTGTCGCGTGCCATTTAGTCATGAGCCGGAGCGATGAACATTTTGGCCTTGGGTTATCCCATGATCCGTATCGTAGAGCATGGAGCCCGTGTATGCGTAGGAGTCATAGGAATCCTCAGGGAGCTGCTGCTAGCATCCCGTAGCACAGAGGGCATACGCTCATGCACGTGTAAGGAGGTACCAGAAACAGGGGCACTCTCTGAGAGGTTCGATCGAGGCATGACTTAAGCGTTTGGAGACCGTTTGGAGATCGTATGTCGAGCGCGTGGGTAGCGCGTATACAGGCACTGAGCGAATAGCCTCAGAAGTCTCAGCCTGAGCTTAGCCTTTGCTTTGTAGCGCAGATGGCAGATGCTCATGTACACGTAGAGAGGGCAAGACGTCACTCGGGAGGACTATTGGCCACCATAGTGCAGAGGGCAGGCGCTCAAGCATGCGCATGGAGGTGACAACAGCCCTGGCTTTGAGTCTTCTTCGGTGTCAGCCAGGCTCCTTAGAGAGGTCCGCGAATCGCTCGGAGAGGTCGGCGAACATCTGGAGTGGTCGGTGAACGTTTGGAGAGATCGGCGAATCGTCTGGAGTTGATGTAGACACGGAGGTCGCCGAGATGGTGTCGCCGGAGATCTCGTGGAGAGTCACCATGCTGACGAGTGGAGTCGTAGATGCCTGGCCGAACAGGCTAGTCGGAACCACCTGGTCGGAACTGGAGTGCCGAGCCTGGTCGAATAATCGTTGCAGCACCTGGCACTGGAAGGTAGATGCTGCGTCGCGCAGTCCGAAGGGAATAGAGATAGTCGATGGAGCATGGTGTTGCGCCGGATGCAGATTTGATCTGGGGTGGTGGGCGGGTTGAGCGCTGGAGACTCCCGATGGCGTGCGACGGCGATGCTGGAGACGAGGACGACCGGAGAGCTACACGCGAGACGCTTCGACGACATCGATGCAGTCGGCGATCCCTCGGTTGGCCCGGTCGATGGCTTCGATCAGGTCGTCACAGCGGAAGGATCTTGGCGCACGGAGCACCGGCGCGATGACATGCTGGGTGGACGACAGGGCATCCGGTGCAGGAAGCTGCGCGCAGGGACGAGGTCGCCGACAGTCTAGTTCATAGATCCAATCTAGAAAGTGGTGTCGGCCTCTAGAAGAACCATGGAGCGAGGGAAGGTGATTGCTTGGCAGATCATGGTGTCATAGCACACACCCCCTACCTGGCGCGCCTACTATCGATGAAATATCGATGATAGTCTACCGAGGGGTATGCCCAAGGTAGTAGATTAGATTGAGGAGGTGTGGAGACTACTGCTCAAGCGTAAACACAGGGATGAGACACGGCGATTTTGACAGGTTCGGGCCGATAAGTCACCGTAATACCCTACGTCCTGTGTTTCTCAAGCGTAAACACAGGGATGAGACACGGCGATTTTGACAGGTTCGGGCCGACAAGTCACCGTAATACCCTACGTCCTGTGTTTTGGTGGCTGGATTATCTAGTGAGATGTGATCCAATCTGATGAGATCAGATGATCTTAGATGAGATCGAGTAGAGATGAGAGGGGTCCCTGCTCGCCTTATATAGTTGGGGAGCAGGGTTACAATTCGTAACAGATTACAAACGGTTTCTCAAGGCAAGGAATCCGGATCTAACTCTAGAATGTTCCTTGGCGGGCAAGGCTTCGTGAGAGTCCCTAGCGAGCACGACAGCCTAGTCGCGTGGGGCAGGGCCTTCGAGCTGGGTTGTCCTTGACGAAGGGCCGAAGTAGGTCTTTGGGGGTATACGGAGGTAATATCCCCACAAACTCACATTAGTTTCGTGCTTAAGTGAGAAGCTCATCATCATCTGCTTACGTTGTGTTAGTTATTTACTTACGCGGTCATAACCATACCATCTTTGGGTGCGGGAATTCCGTATTGATGGCCCCGTGGTTTCAGCATATAGATCGGATCATCTTCTTCCTCCGTTTTACATTTCTTCTCCGCCCTCGGTGTTAGCACCTCTTCCTCGTACGAGGTGGTCTCACTTGATGCCTTATCTGATTATGATGAGGTTCTATCATCATCCAGTGCTGGGCTTGGCTCTCGTCTATCTCCAACATTCTCGTTCGCCATTGGAAGCTATGAATAAGAGATAGTTATATATATATATATATATATATATGGACATTTAACAATTATATTAAGGCACGGATATATGTACATTCATCTCACAACATATATAAAGGAATCATGAACTATATTCATCTAAAAAGAATATTACATCTTTCTTTCATGTACAATGGTATAATATGGTACAAAAGAGTGAAAGAAAATTACAAAAGAGTATAAGAATGTACAAAATTGTAGAATCACATCGGTTCTAAATTGGTTGCTTGTATATTACATGTTTGGCTTAAATTTTCCCCATTGTAATCACATCGCTTTTAAACTAGTTGCTTGTATATGATATACACGTCATCCTAGTTTAGCGGCTCACAAGTTTGGGGTCGACAGCAGTAGGAGTCGGGACATCAGCGGTAGGAGCTGAGAACACTATGACTTGTCACTACTACAGGAATCTTAACCGCGGCGGTCAATTTTGGTTAACCGAGGCGGGCATTGCAACCGCCTCGGGCCATAAGTCACGGTTAATCGTGGCTTAACCGAGGCGGTTGCACGCCCGCCACGGTTAATCGATTAACCGAGGCGGGCAAGTAACATCAACCGCCACGGTTAATCCATTAACCGAGGCGGTCTCTTTAAAACGACTGCCATGGTTAATGGATTAACCGTGGCGGTCGATGTTACTTGCCCGCCTCAGTTTTTTTTCCAGAATAAAAAAAATAAAATTTTGAATTTGAAATTGGATTTGAATTTCCTCAATTCAAACTAGATATTAGGCACATACATAACACAAACATATATCACATTCACTGAATTAGTAGTGTTTAGATCAGAATTGTACGTAACTCAAAAGTTCATCGAATTTCGCATAAGTTCAAACACATATCACAATATCGATACAATAACGTTCACTCAATCTCTGGTAATGTGTAGTCCTTGAGGTCTAGCTGGGTTCTCCAGTTCCTGAGCTTCTCGAATTTCTCGTTGATCGTGAGATCACTGTCCTCGTTGAAGAAAGTCCCCCCGGCTAGCACGCACGAGTCCATGATGAACTTGCAGATATCAGCGATCGTTTGGGTGATGTTCTTGTCGTCGAACTTTTCTTTCTGCCACCACTTCCTTCCCTTCTTGAGCTGCCGCCAGCTTAGGTTGAACTTGTTGCAAGCTCTGAGGTACTCGCAAGCGAAGTAGCCACATAGTACGGTGCCGAGGGTTGTTTGGCGCACTACACGATAGAAAACACAAGACAATAAGAACCTATCCATAGGATGCACGATATAGTAGCACATACGACGTTTCATACGTACCGGGAACTCACGCCTGATTTTCGGCCTCTTCCCGTACTGCTTCTTCTTCTTCTCAGATCTGCGATCGAACGAGTCTTCATCTTCCAAGTACTTCCTGTAAGCACTGCATGGACACGACTAATGTGATCGACATATTCGACACGTACGACATGTATACGAAATAATAGAAACCGTCACTTACTATCTCAGGGCGTCTTCGAATTCCTTGTATGATTTTTTATTCGTCTCCCTTAATGAGTCGAATACACAAGCCCTTCCGTCCTGAGGATAGACTATGAGTACAATGAAGTGACCCATTGCGCCCAAGCTACACCGATCAAATCAAATTAGGATTTCAAATATGAAAACTAGGATTCCAACAGATACAAAGAATACTATCGACTTACCCAAACTCGTGGGTGACAAGAAGACACCCGAATTCCTTGACCTTCTTCATTGCCCGGTACAAGTACATACCCGCTTTCCACTTCAGATCGATGAGCATACTTTCCCGGGCTTCTTTCCTCTCCTCGGGCGTCAAGTTCACCAGCAGATGGTGCGTGTCAGGTACGTTGTATCCTATGATGACCCTCTCAGTAAGATGCATCGGAGATACGTAAACGACACCAGTGTTGAGCTCGTCGCATACATAAGCTTGCATCCTGCAAGGACAAGACATCATGGTGGTATTAGTTTCATCATAAAGCACACAGAACGAAACTATAAGCTGTACAGAGTTGTCGTTGACTTACATGGCAAACAGTGTAACCATTGCGACGTCTAGGTCCTTACGTCGCAGCAGTCTGTGCATATCATGGAAATCAATGACCATTTCAACATCCTCCTCTAAGTGGAAGTACTTTGCTGGGACCTTGACAATGAAAGATCTCATCCCTTTTTTAGCTGCCTCCATGTACCAGAGATGGAACCTCCGTACCTCCCATGGCTCCTCCTGCACGAGTTGGCCTAGGGGCAGCATGAACTTACCATTCTTGTACTGGTCCGGGCAATCTGGAGTTAGTCCCCAAATACTTCCTTGAGGTGTTCGTGGCCTATACTTGACACTCATCGGAGTAAAAAATTCTGCGAGCATCTCTCTAGATATTATAGTTTGACTATGTTTGCCAGTGGCATACCTCTCGTTTGCAGTGGAGTAATCATACTTGTTGGCTAGTTGCCAGCCTGCCCAGCTAGTCTTCGTGTGGTTCCACGGTATTTCCTCCTCCTGTTGACCTTTCTGCTTCAACGGGGGAGGAGGCTGCTGACTTGTGCCCTCCTTCGGAGCACTGGAAGGTGGTGTACTTTCACGCGGTGGAGGTGGAGGACTACGTGGGGGTGGACTCCTCGGATTTGGGCCACCATCATCATCGCCGTTGTCGTCGTCGTCCCCGCCGTCATCCGAAGACCCAGGCATCGTCGTCGTCTTCTGCGTCGGCTCATCCAGTACAATATCTTCTTTCGGCCAAAATATTTGAAAGGCCAGAGCCTGCCTGAACAACCTAATCCCTGCAGGCTGAGGAATGTCTATCTCATCATCCTCATGCTGAGGGTTGACCCACGCAATGTCCACCTTGGCACAGATGGGCGGGACCGGACCCTCGATCACCCCAGGCGTGTTGGGCGCCAAGAAAATCCCTTTGGCCACTGCCTTCTTCTTCGTCATGCTTCTGCCATAGGGGATCATGAGGGTGCATATGATATCTTACACGATATCATCGACCGGATACCTCTGAGGTGCTTCGTTCTGCGCTTGTGTGGCGGCTTCACCCTGTGATAGCTCCGATCCAGCCTGACAAAGCATTTGGGTCCTCAGCTCCACCATCTTAGGGTCTTTGCTCGTGGCCAGTTCTTGTAATGACCCCATGATCATGTCCTTCATTGCCTCATCACGGCCTCGCTGGATGAGCCCTTCTTTGTACGCCTGCCTCCTGTGGTACGAGACCGCGTCAGATTGCCAGGACTCTACGGTCCTCCAGCTTTTCCTCGACCCTACGCCACGGACGCGGCTGCGGTGCTCCGGGTTCCCCAGCGCCTCGGTCAGCTGGTCTCTCTCTCTCTGCGGGTTGAAGGAGCCACTCTGCTCGGCCGTGGCGACCGCAATGAGCTTCTTCTCTACCTCCTCTGCCTGTGGATCGTTGAACTTTGTCTTGCCCTCCTTCAACCTCTTCGGCCTGCAGGCATATATGTAGTTTCGTGACCTCTCATTGAGGCCAGGGTACAATTGTGGATCCCCGGACTCAGCTCGTGCCCTTTCTTCATCCCGCCATTGTTTCTCCTTAGCCCTTGATCTGTCCCGACAGTGAAAATAGACCAGGATAATCGGTGATGGTGACAAAGATGGTGGCTTTGAGAGTAAACTCCTTCTTTAAGTATGCATCCATCATAAGGACCCCTTCATCCCATAGTTTCTTCATTTCCTCCATTAACGGCACCAGGAACACATCTATATCATTGCCAGGCTGTTTCGGTCCAGAAATAAGCAGGGTCAGCATGAGATACTTGCGCTTCTGACATAGCCAAGGAGGCAGGTTGTATATGGTGAGTATGACCGGCCAGGTGCTATGAGAGCTGCTAATTTGCCCAAACGGATTCATTCCGTCGGTACTCAGTGTGAACCTGACATTCCGTACCTCTTCGGCAAACTTTGGAAACTGAGCGTCGAAACGCTTCCACTGCTTGCCATCAGCGTGGTGTCTTAGCTTTCCATCTCCCTTTAGGTGTTCATTAGATGCATGCCAGGACATCAGCTTGGCATCCTCGGGATTCCCAAATAAAGCACGCAGGCGATCGATCACGGGCAGGTACCACATTGATAGTGCAGGACTCTTCCTTAGCGTGTAACCCGCTTCTTCCTCGTCCTCGAACTGAGACGGGTTCTGCTTCGCACTCTTCTTGGCCGTCTTCTTCTGTGGAGCACTCCAGACGCCCGGGTCGCTATCCACACGACAACCAGCATTCTTCTTGTATCGACTCGCGCCGCAATGCGGACAGCTGTCCAGTTTCTCATACTCGCCCCGATATAGGATGCAGTGGTTGGGGCAGGCGTGGATCTTCTTTAGCTTCATTGCAACAGGACGGATCAGCTTCTTCGCCTGATAAGTATTGGCGGGTACCTTGTTACCTTCTGGGAATGCAGAGGTAAGGATACGTAACAGGTCGTTGAAGCTAGTGTCAGACCAGCCATGGCGAGCCTTGCACATCAACATCTGGAGGTTGAAACGCAGCGTCGTCCATTGCTTCGGGCAGTGCTCCGGAATATAGAGGGGGTCGATTGTCGCTTGCTTCATTTCTCTAAAATTCTGCAACCACTTCGGGTTCCCAAACAGAAGGTCATCGTGGTCCAAGCGATTAACAATCTCCTCAACGAGCTTGACATCGTCTTGCTCAGTCACAATTTCCGGATCAACACTGCCACCGTCATCCCCGCCACCGTCACCCTCGTCGGCAATGTCTTGCAGGAGATCGTGAATCGTGATGTAGTCACGATCTCCATGGTCACCGCCATCAGCTGTTCCATGTCCGCCACCCGCCGATGATGGTTCTTCGTTCAACACCGCGGTTGATGATGACTCGTTTCCTCCGGATGCTGCACCGACGCTCGGATCTGCTTCACCGTGGAAAACCCACACAGTGTAATCCTTGACGAAACCAAACCTCACCAAATGAGACTGCACTAACTCATCGTCATGCGCAGTCAGGTTCATGCAACGATTACATAGACAGATCATTTGTGTCCGCTTCAGACTGAGCCGGTGCTTCTTTGCAGCCGCAATAAACTTTCGCACTTGATCCAGGTACGTCGGCTCAATCCTTGATGACCGGTACATCCATTCATCTCTATCCATTCCTGCCAAACCCTGTACACAAGACAAAATAGCATACTACAGTATTAAAAAGCAGATCTTTAGAAAAAACAACAGCTGTATCTATCTCCAATCTATAAAATTTGGGAAAAACAACAGATTCGAGGCGTAAACTAGAGCTCCACAGCTCAAACACCAACACAAGCGGACAAGAATTACAAAATTACAGTCAGGAACATGCAGATCTGTTTTCTCTCTCCTCCATCAAAAACTAGATCTAAGAGGACAGAAAAAGCACCAAATTCTTGAAAAAGAGAGGAGATTGAGGATGGGAGAGTGATTATGTACCTCTAGCGATGTCCCCTTTGACAAATTCAAGGGAAAACCTCCTCCCTAGTTAATGGTGGATTATTGGGGTTTTGGAGCACAAAACCCGCAATAATGGAGGAAGATTCGTGGGGAAGAAGAGGGCTGCACGGGCTGTTTATATTGGCGGGATTAACCGAGGCGGGCACTGCAGTGGAAACCGCCTCGGTTAATCAGTTGTTAACAGTGGCGGTTGAGTAGAGGCAACCGCCTCGGTTAATCTATTAACCGAGGCGGTTATTGTAAACCGACCGCCTCGGTTAATACGGATTAACCGAGGCGGTTGTGTTATAGCGCCCGCCTCGGTTAACGATTAACCAAGGCGGTTGCTCGGAGGGCTACCCTGCCACTCATTAAAGGAGGCGGGCAGCAAGGCGCCCGCCTCGGAGACACTTTTCCAAGTGTCGCGGAAAAGATTTTGTGTAGTAGTGTGTGACTGACTCCCAAAAAAGTGAAACAGGGCGGGGGGGGGGGGGGGGGGGGGCTGGTGTCGGGCAAAACCACGGATCAAGTTGGAGGGAAGATTGAGCAACTCCTTATTTCTAAGGAGTTGTTTTATACACAATGTATGATCAATGACACTAACATACTTAAACACGACTTCATATGATATACATGCATGATCGCACAAATATATATTTACGACTTCTACAAAAAATATAATTTTAATACAATGTATAAAGTTGCTTCAGCGGAGCCCAGACCGTGTGATTAAATAGAGGCATAAAGATGCACCGGCAAACGAGGCTGAGCTTGTAACAAGAGTGGCTCAGCTAGTGCGAGATTTGTAGTGGATTCCTTCACCTGGATAGCATGAACATGGGGAGGCTTAGTCCACATGAACCCCTGCAGAAGTCTTGCGAATAGCATCATTGTAAGGCCAGTCTCAATGGTAGGTTTTACCTCCCGATTTCCAATGCATGAAACTTTGATATGAAATAGTACTCTATCACAGTGCAGCGTTTCATAGCGCAGTTTCATATTTCATAGCGCAGGTTCAGGCCAACTCGCGCAGCGGCGACGGGGCGCGTGCCCGCCCGCGGCGGTGGCCGGCGAGGCTCGGGCCAACCCGCAGCGACGCCTGCGCGGCAGCCGGTGGGGCGCGCGCGACGGCCGACGGGGCGCGTGCCCGCCCGCAGCGATGCCTCGCTCGCCCGCGGCGGCCTCGCCGGCGGCCTCGCAACGACGCTGGCGAGGCTTCCTCGCGCGCGGTGGTGGCGCTCGTCCGTGCGCACAGGAGCTCTCCCGCGGCGGAGGCGCTCGCTCACGGTGGAGCGGCCTCGCCCGCGCGGCGGAGGCGCCTGCCCGCGGCGGAGCGGCCTCGCCCGCGGCGGAGGCGCTCGCTCGCGGCCTCGCCCGCGCGGCGGAGGCGCCTGCCCGCGACGGAGCGGCCTCGCCCGCGCGGCGGAGGTGCCTGCCCACGGTGGTGCTCGCTCGCGGCCTCGCCCAGATCTCACGCTCGCGATACACATGGTGGAGCACGCAGAGCCAGCGGCGGGCGTCGCGTCGGAGCTCATGGAGAAGGACGACGAGGAGGCGGGTGGCTTCGTCCGTGCTCGTGCTCGCAGAGCTGTGCATCGCACTCGCGTCGGAGGAAGAAGAAATCGGATGAAACGAATGGAGTCCCTCAATCGCGATTTCACTCGGTTACCGAGGCCTTGGAAACATCGCCCAAACGTTTCACTGGGATGAAACGATTTGCTTCTCTCTCCTACCAGTTTCATGCAAAAAGTATCTTTTTGCTGACATGTCATATTATTTAATGTGCATGACACTGCTCATGAAACCTTATTGAGACTGGCCTAACAGAGCTACCAAGTGACACCGCTGGACATCCTCTCCTGCCCGCGCTAAACGAGATGAACCTAAGGTCAGGCTCGGTGAGGACCACATGTGCATGCTCAGACTTGTTGTCCATTATTAGATGTCGCTCTGGCTGGAATTGGAGAGGAGCATCCCAGATATCGGAGTTCCGGCCAAGCCCCACCCTGCTTAGAAGTACTGTAAACAGAGCGACGACATTTGCACCGGAAGGTGCTAGTGCTAGTGTATGCTGAATGGTGCGTTGGAGCTCATCGTATATATGTGTACAGGCGCTCTTGATATATTGATGGGAGAGCAATGCGTGGGAGCACATATATATAGAGAGATATATATACTCCTTGATGAGAAGACGCTGCACGGCTCCTCCTACCTTATTATTAGGTTTGCTCCATGTTTACTACTACCAAAATGGTGGAATTCTCCTAATGTTTAGTAAAACACTATCACTAATCATAGTTTATGGGAATCTCGTCACGAGACATTTAGTAGAGAAAATTTGTACTAAAATTTGAATGCTAATTAAAATACTAGGAGAACTTCGAGATAATTGAATTTCTGGGTGTGGTTGTCGGACATTTTCAATGGGTATGTATACGTACTAACATTATGATTACCGATCTCCTTAATAAATTACAAGTGACAATGATGTTTTAATTAGCAGGCTAAGATATGCTCCGTACTTATTAGCTATACCTATATGGTCTTATCCAAAAACCATAAAAAACTGCTGATCATTATTGGGACGCTGCGGCATCATAAATACGGTGGCTGCGACATCGTCTTCACCGGCGATGGCGTCGTGAGGCCTGCGCAGACATGATTCAAAACTTGAATCCATCCGTCAAATCAAGTGTGAGCCCCATTGATTGGGTCACGCACTACAGGAGATCCATTCTTTGCCGAGTGCTTGAGGCCCGTGCACAGTGGACCCCAAGCTTCTGGGCCGGTCCAAGGTGCTGTATGGTTCATCCGTGGGATCGGCAACATGACAATGTTAATTGGAAACAAGTGTTAGCAGCACACGCATGCGGAATGGAACAACTAGTAGAGAACGAAGTTGGACGTACTTGGAATCATCGGCGATCGCTCGCTCCTACAGTCCTACGCGCATGAAATCAGATAACACCGAGAGTTGAGCGGTAATCGAATTGCACTTGCCCGTATCGGATCACTCTGTTATCCTTATCCATTCTGCTGGCTTGGTCGAGCCAAACATAAGTTAGGGTTTCCAGTTGGACTACTCGGGTCTCGATCATGCAGGAGGAACTCGTGTTAGGGCTTCTCCGTGTCCTCGCGCACATCTATTTGGGGTCGGTCCGCCTCCGAGGACAACCAATCCAGCTCATGCGCGTGTTCTCCGTCCTCGTGGTCTCCGGTGTACACAATTTAAACACTGTTGCTTGCTACTTAAACTCCCGAGGCCCCATTTATTGATAGCAGAAAAACACAAATTGAAGTTTTTGGAAACTCTCATATCCTTTCTTTTCAGAATATTCCTGAGTAACGACACTACTTATCTATACTATAATAAATTGTGAGTTCAGAAACTATATTCTGTCCGGTTTGGACATGAACCACAACTACCAAAATGCGGTGTCATCACGGAGTAACACTTATCTACTAATCTAGAGTGGATAAGGCACGTTGATCTGAGTCATAATTATTCGTTAAAGAGATATTCGTGAGTTCAGAGACTACACAGACCAGATTTTCCAGCCTGGCTGAAATTACATGTATGCATTTTCGAACAAGATTCTGTCCGCTTTGGACTTGAACTACAACAACCAAGGATTTGGGATTCGGCCCGAAATACATGAAATTCGGTGGGTTTCGTCCAATTCGGCCTGGCCCGAAATAAGATTGAATCGGACAAATAATTTCGGCCCAATTTGAATTTGTGGCCCGGCCCAAGGTCCATATCAGCCTGCTAATATCTCCTCTTGGTATAAAAGCACAAGTCCTGGCTTGGAAACCCTAGGGTTTCATATTTCCTCATCCTCCTCCTCTCTGGTTGACGGCGGTGGCTCGCCAAGCGCGAGCGCGTGCCTAGCGAGCATCACGTGGAGGCGGCGGCGGATCGATCTCCCCTTCCAGTTCACTCTTCCCCCATCGTCTCCCCTTCCACTCCTCTCCTCATCCTCTCCTCATCTGCAGCCATTTCCCGAATCCTCCCAAATCCTCTCCTCATTGTTAGTTTTGGGTGCAGGTCCAGCTCATGGAGAGTAGCCTTCTACGGCGTGCGGCGGGTAGCAGTAGCAGCGGCATCACCCAGATGAGGGCCATGGGTACTGATGGCCATGCATGGGCTGCAGCTCCACGGACGGCACCACCTGCAGCACCCGCACCATTTGAAGCACCACTACCTACAGCACCTTCTCAAGGTATGTGGAAAACAGAGTACCCTGTTTATACATTATAGAGATGGATATCACACTGCATACCTCTGATTTGTATAGATCGATTTATTTGTGGTGACATGTTCAATCTAGAATTCCATTTTATGCCAAGTATGTTCAGCAGGCAATGTCCTTGCAATGAAAGGATGACTGATGATCCAATGACCATTTATTTTGTTAAGCAATTCTTGTATGAAGTGATGACTGATGGTCTGATGAATTAGTGAAGTTCATTTTTTTATCAGGTTCTGTTTTTGCTATTTTTTTTTTTGCAAAACTGTTGAGTGGCTTAGCTGCCAATTTAGTAGCCCAGGAGGAGCTAAAAAACAGTGTAGCAATTTTGTAGAAATAAAAAGGATATAGGCATGTGGATTTTAGCCATTTATTTTGATTTGCAAGGAAAGATATGCGCGTGCTGATCTGTCACTCCCACATTTCCTTTGAGAGAAATCATATACTACAGCATCAACGGCCTACACATGGATAAAATAATCTAGCTCATTAAGCAGAGGATCACTGCTCATAATCATGGGGATAACAGCACAGGAGCTGTAGCTGGTCAATTGTTTATGATGAGCAAGCAGATCATCATATCTTCCCTCTACCTGTTCCCCTTGTCCTTTGCCAACCATTTCTGTCATTTTTCCCCTCATGTGCTCTTGGTAGAAAGCAAGCATGCATTATTCTCCAACAAAAGAAACAAACTGTTTTCCTAACCCAGGGGATTTATTTCTAAGGTGCAGTAGAGTAGAGTAGACTGATGACATTATTATTATTAGGGGTCTTGTAGAAATGGACTGCATTCCTAATCCTGACAGCACGCATTGACCACAGCTCATTCCAATGCTTAGAATACAAGACAGGCGTCTCTTACCATGCAAAACATTTCTTTATGCATCCACAAGCCTGCCTCTCTGTCCTCTATCTCATCATGCTTGGACTGTGATATTCTGAAGCAAGCAAATCAACCAACTTTGAAGATTCTACCTAGCCATCTTGCTGGTGATGCACCTGTACAGAGGAGTCAGTGTCATTTTGAAAATTTGTTAGTGAAATCTTAACACATAAATAAATGATTTGAGAGGGAGATAAAGAGAGATAGAGCATGAGACATATCATGTGGCTTGGATCCTGATTTTTCAAGTATAGTTTTACCTTTCAGTTAATGCTGATATTTTGTTTAATGCTGATATCAACCAACTCTGAACATTTCTTTATTACTTGAATTTCCATGTTTTTTAATGCTGATATTTTGTTTCTGGAATGTAGATCATAATGATGGAGACATTAACAAGGTGTGGATGCATGGCACAAAGCTTGCTGGCCAAGGGTTCAAATGTGGATACTGTAAGGTTGTAAACAAGGGTGGAGGTGCAACAAGGTTTAGGGATCATCTTGGTTGTATAGTTGGTGAAGTGAAGTCATGCCCTGATGTGCCTAGAGTTGTCCGGGATGCGATGAGGGAATTACGGAACAGATCAATGGAGAATAAAAAGAGAAAAGGGAACGTATGTTCAGGTTGGAGAGAGATCTTATGCAAGGGCTGCAAGGACAGGAAGTGATTGACCTTGATGGTGATGAAGAAGACCAAGTCCGTTTGAATATTAGGCAGCAGTTAGGACATAAGAACCTTTCTCGTGCAATAGAAAGGAGGTGTGGGAGTGGCAAAGGTGTTCGTGTTTCTGTTGGTAAAAGTAGTGTCACTGCCTACTTTGATAAGGACTTAGCACGCAACAAAGCACCTGTGCAGCCTAGAATTGACACTGCATTTCAAGTGGGATCTAGAGAGAAGCTTGGACAAGCATGGGCAAAGTTTTTCCATGCAAATGACATTCCTGGGCTAAAAGCTGATTGCCTGTACTTTCGCAGTGCAATTAGGCTTACTCAACAACTAGGGGTTACATCACAGATTCCTACATCACATGGAATTGATGGGGAATTCTTGGAAGCAAACTTTGAGGAAGCTGAAAAGTCTCTTGAACAGTTCAAGCAAGGTTGGCAGCAGTATGGTGTGACTATCATGTGTGATTCATGGACAGGACCTACCGGCATGGCCATCATCAACTTCATGGTGTATTGTAATGCACGCATGTTCTTTGTGAAGTCAGTTGATGTATCTGGCCACAAGCAAAGTGCCAGTAAGTTGTTTCTTTTTTCTTTTGCCATCTCTCCTTTTTAAGTTTATTCCATGTATATTACTGCAAAGGTGTATTGCTACTACTAAGGTGTATTGCCATTTTCTCTTACTGTATATTGCTACTACTAATATTGACATCTCTCTTACGGTATATTGCTACTACTAAGGTGTATTGCTGCATGTGTTTACTTACTGCATATTCCATGTTAAGCTGAATGTGTTTACTTACTGCATACCAGCTACTACTTGGCTGCTAATTTCTACTACTAAAGTGTTCATTTCTTTACTGCTGCAGTTAATTTCTACTACTTAGCTGTTTGTAACATGTAATTTATTTCTACTATATTTTCTATGCAGATTTTATACATCGGGAAATTAGAAAGGTTGTTGAGAGTATTGGTCCTGAAGTGGTAGTTCAAATTGTCACGGACAATGGGGCAAATTACAAGAAAGCATGTGAGAAGCTAATTGAGGAAGAGAAATACAAGCATATATTTTGGCAGCCATGTGCAGCTCACACTATTAATCTCATGTTGAAGGACATCGGCAAGTTTCGAAAGGTTGCTAATGTTGTTGCAAGTGCCAAGTATCTGTAGAGTTCTGTACAATCATAACCAGGCCTTACCAATGGATGAGAGAAGAAGAAAAAAAAGGAAAGGAAGAAAAACAAGATGGTGGGGAACTGACTAAGCCTAAGTCTACTCGCTTTGGGACTGTATTTATGTTCCTCCAGAGTTTCCTTGATAAGAAAGAAAATCTTCGAGCTTGGTGGTTTCACAAGATTGGAAGGAGAGTGATTGAAGAATGAGGGAGTACTATGAGTACACTGAAGCGTGTCTCACAAGTTCTACATGGTGGTCGACACTGAAGTGGGTAGTAGATGCACTAAAACCACTCTACTTGGTGCTGCGATATGCAGATACACAAAGTCATGTACACTCTCTGGGTTCAAACCGAGAATGATGGCAGCCATACAAGCAATGGAAGTTCAGCTTGGTATTGGATCAAGGCAGTTTGATCGGTTTATGAGTAAGGTCACAAGCAGGGTTAACAATATGGAGAAAAACACATTAATGTTGCAGGTATTGATACTACCACTCATTTTCATTAATACATGTGTGGTATTGTCATTAAATCTAACTCTTTCTCACCTTCTTATGTAGCTGCTGCTCTTGATCCGAGACCCATTACCATTACAAGCACAATTTTGCAGCAAACCAGAATTTTCTTTAGCTTTAACAGATGCAATAGAGAAGATGGCACAAACTTCCGATGAAGCTGTTCAAGCAATCAAGGAAGTATCTGTCTTTCGGGAATGCCTAGGGAGGTTCAATCGCCCCATAGCACGAGCAGGAGCATCTTCTATGTCCCCATGTAAGTCTCAACTGCACCTTTCTCTCTCAATTTACTGTAACCAGTACGGTATAACAATAGCTTAATGCTATATTGTTTGAATCTATCAACATGCCAAATACTAATTCACTATTTTAGTTACATGTCCATTGTTTGTTGAACCTGTGTATTCCTCGTGGCTGACTTCCATTCTTATTTTGGTAGCTGATGGTGGTTCCAGTTTGGAGGAGAAGTGCCTACTTTGCAGAAGTATGCATTACGTATTGTTTCCCAATGTGTGTCATCTAGTGTTTGTAGAGAAACTGGAGCACTTTTGCACTAGTGCATACAAAAATTAGGAACAAGCTTGGCTATGACAAGTTGCATAACTTTTGTTGTATTCATTATAACTTGAAGGAGCGTATCCGAGAGGACAGTGGATACCAGCAGAAAGACAAGGAAGTTGATCCATTTTCTATATGTTAGATGCGGCAATTTTTGATGAGAGCAATCCCAATTGGGACTGGGTAGACGAATCGAATGAATGATGTAGGACGACCTAGTTTGGATGATCTGTGTCGAAGCCAGCTAGGCAATTCATCTCATGGAAGGAGGGCTAGGGTGGATGTGGATTTGGATTTGGATGATATTGAGTTTGAGTTGGGGGAGAGTGATGAAGAACAGAATGAGGATGGGTTTGAGGATGACTTAGCTGAAGATGATGACATGATTGACATTGATGATGATGATGGTGAGCCTGTGGTAAATGCACCAAGAGTTGAGGACTTAGAGGCTTTAGGTGACGAAGATGGTAATCCTAGTGGTCGTAGATCTGGAAGGCTGCAGCAAAAAGGATGAGGACTCAAAGCCTCTCTACTCTCTATGAGAGAGAGTAGCATGACTCTTCTGTAAGGTAATATGCTTTGGTACCCTATATATAATATTTGCTGCTTCTATATTGTATTATTGTGTATTTTCATAAATGAAATTCATAGTTGTCAATAGAACCATCTGAAATCTGAAAGTTACATAGTGAATTATGCTGAATAATTAAAAAAACTTACAAATGTTGTTTCATGCATGGTTTAGGTACAGTCCAGCAGCAGTTCTCCAGCAACGGTTCTGGAAGTAACTTTTTGGTGTGTACATGGTGATGGGTGGATGACTGCCATGAAACACAAAGGTGCCAGTGGCAATTGACATTGACAATATGCTTGCTGACATGTTCTTTTGCATTGCTTAATTGTGAGCGACTTGATTCTGTTAGTGTAATGTATGGCTGGCTGGACTGTAACTAAAGTTCTACTCCGTTGGACTTTAAGGAGTGATGAATTAGAATTCATGTGGCTGTGATTTGGCCTATGTTTGTATTTAATTTGGAATGTGAACTATTATTGAAGTTCTGTGAGCAAACTCCTTAAGTCTGTTGTCTAAATATTTTTCTAGGCTATTGTGACATTGAATCTGTGATGGTTGTAGCCTTGATCTAGATCATGGTATATGTTTTTAAGTATTTTTAAATGACCTATGTGCTGTTATGTACTTCATAAAAAAATTCGGATGGAATTTGTCAAAATTCGGTCAAAATTCGGAAAAATACGAAAAATTTGACCAGTCAAACTAACTGAAAACCTGTCCGAATTTTTTTAAATTCCGAATTTCGTCAAATTCGGTGGTCACCGAAATGAATTTTTTCCGCATCCGAAACACAAACTTGACAACAACTGGACGTTGTCATTACAGAGTAACACTTATCTTCTACTCTAGTGGGGCTAAGGCACGTTGATCTGAGTCATAATTCGTTAAAGATATTTGTGAGGAGTTCAGACTTTCGAACAAGATGTTCGCACCAAAAGGGTTTCTTCCGATGATACACCAACTAGTGCTAGATTGTCACGGTTGCTACCGATCGAAGAACACGCAAGAATCACACTTACATGGTGACTAGCCACTAGTAGAAAATAGCTCTAAGCCGGGGGTCCACTTTTCTTACTTGCGGATTTAATTTAGGACCGCTGTGTAAAGATAGGCAACCCAACCGGCCCTGGCGGCAGTCGGTGTAGTAGCTCGGTTTTCTTGACTGACGACGCCATTGCTTTGGCTCGGTTGAGAAATAAAGCAAGGCCAAAGACGAAGGTGCAAAGTAACTGTAAACAGAGCGACGATATATTGATGGGAGAGCAATGCGTGGGAGCACATATATATAGAGATATATATACTCCTTGATGAGAAAACGCTGCACGGCTCCTCCTACCTTAGGTTTGCTCCATGTTTACTCTACCAAAATGGTGGAATTCTCCGATCCTAATGTTTAGTAAAACACTATCACTAGTCATAGCTTACGAGAATCTCATTTATTTAGGAGACATTTAGTAGAGAAAATTTGTACTAAAATTTGAATGCTAAAATACTAGGAGAACTTCGATCGAGATAATTGAAATTCTGTGGTGGGACATTTTCATGGGTAACATGATTACCGATCTCCTTAAATTACAAGAGACAATGATGTTTTAATTAGCAGGCTAAGATACTTAGCTATATATATGGTCTTATCCAAAAACCATAAAAAACTGTTGGTCATTGGGACGCTGCGGCATCATATGTACGGTGGCTGCGGCATCGTCTTCGCCGGCGGTGCGTCGTCGTGAGGCCTGCGCGGACATGCATGATTCAAAACTTGAATCCATATCCGTCAATCAAGTGTGGGCCCCGCCCATTGATTGGGTCTTTTTTTTTTGCGAATGCCCATTGATTGGGTCACGGTGGATCCCAATCAAGGTGCTGGGCCGGTCCAAGGTGTTGTATGGTTCATCCGTGGTATCAGCAACACGGCAATGTAATTATAAATCAGTGTGGCCAATCTCAATGGGGTTTCATTTGAGTTTTATAAATCAGTATGGTCCAAGGTGTTGTATACTGTCATATAAGCACTTTTGATGACATGACATTGTATTTAAGAAGAAAGAGAACAAATGAGTTTTATCTAGATGAAACTTTGGCACGAATAACAACTCTCTATGAGTAATGAAATTTAATGCTTATGAAACTTTAGAATGAAACTCTCACTCTCAATGGAGAGTTTCATTCAAGTTTCATTTTGTTTTATATGACATGACAGTCTTGGAAACAACGAAATGAAACTCACCATTGAGATTGGTATGCAACTTGATGTGTTTGGTTGGCATCCGTAATGGTTCCTGTTTGGCTAATTTAAGCAGCACACGCATGTGGAATGGAACAACTAGAGAAGTTGAACTTGGAGTCATCGCCAATCGCTCGCTCCTACGTGCATGAAATCAGATAAGGCCAGTCTCAATAGGGATTTCATCTCCCAGTTTCCAATGCAGCTAGATTTTGGAAACAGTGCATAAGAGTTTTATGGGGATGAAACTATCTTTACTCCCATGAAACTCTGGTCATCTCTCTCTTCATTAATATAGCGCCATGTCAGCGTATTAAATGTCCATGAAACTCTATCGAACTCCCAGTGAGACTGGCCTAACACCGAGAGTTGAGCGGTAACCGAATTGCACTTGCCCTTATCCCATCACTCCGTTATCCATTCTGGCCTGGCTTGTTCGAACCAAACATAATTTACGTGATCTCTGATCGTGTGTTGAAGCGTTGCGAGGGCAAAAAAACCACCGAACCAATCAAATAGTGTGCAACACAATTTTGGTTTCCAGTTGGATCGACTCGCTCGGTCGTATGTGGTCTCATGCAGGATGAACAACATATTCGATCTTTCTTTTCACAAACTATACTCTGTGTGCGGTGCCATCACGGAGTAACGTACACTTACTGTATCTACTAATCTCTAGAGTGGCTAAGGCACGTTGATCTGAGTCATAATAATTCGTTAAAGATATTCGTGAGTTCAGACTACAAAAACCAGATTTTCCAGCCTGGCTGAAATTACATGTATGGATCTTGGAACAAGATTCTGTCCGTTTTGGACGTACTTGAACCATGCACAACAACCTGGACGTTGTCACTACAGGGGTTAACACTTATCTACTACTCTCTAGAGACTAGAGGGGCTAAGGCACGTTGATCTGAGTCATAATTCGTTAAAGATATATATTTGTGAGTTCAGACTTCACAGACCAGATGTTCACACCAAAAAGTTTCCGGATCACACAGCTAGGGTTAGATCGCCCGGGTCGCTACTGACCGAAGAACGCAGCAAGAATCACACTTACATGGTCGCCATCGATCTTTTAAATCTAGTGTTATAACTTTAAGATGAACCTGCATAAGTAGGACAAGTTTTATATATATTTTACGTAAACTCATGAGTTCTTATATCAAACCTGGCCTACTGGTTTAGTTAGTTTATGGGCTGGAATGGGTGGGGCTGAAACTATAAAACTCTGTGGTAGGGTGGGTTAAAAAAGAGAGTTCATTTGATATGGTTTGGGTTGGATATAAAGTGAGTTTAAATCCATTAGCAGGGTGAGCCATGTGTGATTGCTGCAAACCGTACATAGGGTGTCACTCGTGTGTTCACGGCCAAGAGGCTCCCTATCCATGCTCTATTTAACAATATAGAAGCATTTATTTAACGAATATCCTTTTGCATCGCCACTCAAGCATTCGGTGCGGCCACCTCCAGCTTCCTCCTCATTAGTCAGTCACCCAAGCATCTCCACGACAGGATCAGCTCAAACTGGACGACCATAATTTCAGGATGGAGAGCTCACTATTTGCATGATGAGTGGGATGCTCAGCTGGCCTTGAAGCAACGAGTAGTCTTGGGCTGCGTCGACCTCGACTCATGGGCCATGCGGGGGTAGGACATGAATGATTGCTGCAACTTCTTGAATGACTAACCTTCTGTCATTAGCGGCCACCTCCAGCTTCCTCCTTGTCACACAAGCACATCCATGACAGGATCAGCTCAAAAAGGATGACCATAATATCAGGATGGAGAGCTGTACTATTTGCATGAGTGCATGGGATACGCTCAGCTGGCCTTGAAGCAACGGCGACTCTTTGGGCCACCTCGACCTCGACTCACGGTGGCTAGGACATGAACGATTGCTGCAACTCAACAGGTGTCAATCATTTCATTAAGAGCACTCCCAATGCAGACTTCACCATAGTTTCTATGTTCATTTATTAACCCTCTATTTATTATATTTTGCTAATGTGACAATATATTTATTGAAAAAAGAGAAGAAAAAAAAAAGAAGAAACCATTTCTTAGATGGAAACGACTACGTCTATGCTCGGGACCAGGCGAAGAACCAACACGTACTGCATTGGGGGATTCCACCTTGGTTTTCTAATGATCCCATGCGGCCCGCCGTCGCCGCAATGACCTTCCTCGTTGTGCGCCCACTGGACGGCTGCCTCCCGCGTGCGCCCGCTCAACGCCGGCCTCCCTGCCCGAGAAGGTCACGCCGCCCACATCTCGCGCGGAGCTCGCGCGTGGCCGTCGTCCGCCGAGCTCGCGTCTGTGCCATCCCCATGGAGCTCGTGATGTCGTGGTTGCCCATCCTCGATGTGGCGTCCTCCCACCACCGCAACATCCGTCAATGGTGCGAACACAAGGTTGATAGGTGCCCTTGTGATTTGGCCCGTTACGACGAGTGATTGATCAACAGGCTCACGAGTAGGCATAAGTGGGCAACATGTCTCTTGGTTGTGTTGTTGTACAGGTGTGTGGAGCTCGGAGGCAATGGTCGATGGTGAGGTGAAGGTCAAGTAGAGACGTGTCGTGCTGATGGATCGGGAGTGGAGAAGGGGGATGTGAGGATTTGGACTGACGGACCGAAGGGCCGGAGGACCAGTTTTTGCGGTAGCTGGCACTTGGCATCTGCAAGCAAGAGTACATGGGATGTGCAACTGCATCGGCCAAAGTTGAGATGGAATACGATGGCGTCGTGGCACCTGGTGGAGGCCGGACACGGGCTTGCATGGGGCGACTGTCATTGGTCAAGTCAGGAAGGAAGGCGAATGCGTTGTGCTCGGCGGTGGTGGCTGGACATGCGTCGACATCGGTGTCGGCAACTGGGGTGTGAGACCCACGCTCCATCATTCTGCGCGGATTTGGTAGTTGAGCCTCAGAAAATAAACTACCCCGACGGTTTACAGGTTTGGGCCTCAAAACCTGGGGTGGCCGGTTTCTGAGTTTGGGACTCAAAACTCGGGATGGCGGGTTTGCCGGTTTGGGCCTCAAAACCCGGCGAAGGTTCCTATGCGGAACAGATGATGCATGGTGGCACCGCGAGGCTTGCATCGAGGCAAAGCTAGCGGTGACGAGGCGCGGCGGTCGTCAGGACGGCACGTGGAGGCATCCGGGAGCTTGTGTTGTGGCGAAGCGACTGATAAGTTGGCGCGTGACTATCGATGATGAATCCTTACCGAGTTGGATTAGAATGCCCCTAGGGCTAGCTAGTTTGTTCTATGTATCTAGGGGTAGAAGGGGTACTATGTAATAGGCTATAAATAAGGGATTACACCCCTCATCCCTCTCGATCCCATTCATTTGTTAGAGCTTCTCTCTCGGTAGCTGCTTGTGATCTGCAGAGATGGCATAATTCCTCTCTGCATTTTTATTTCATGAAAGGAGACCGTAATCTCCTTATCTCCTCGTCGGGACTTTTTGCTAAAATCTTTGCATCGCATTTTGTTCTTCATGTTCTTCATTTCCCCTCTTTTGATTTTTCACGAGATTTCTTGTTTGAGGGATGGATTGAAAATCCGTTTGAACCATCTTGTGTTGCATCGTGAGAGTCTTCTTTCTACAGAAGGAATTTCACTAATTCCTCACGAGCACACAAATTGGGCGGATTTCGTGTAGGATCATGTTTTGCTTGTTCTTCACCGATTTTCTTTGATTCAACGATTTGCAGTTAGGTTCGAGCCATGATCTCGTAGGAGTAGCTCACAAACTTTCTTGTGACCCTCACACGAAGTTTGAGCATTAGTGTTTTTGATTTGAGAGAGATCGGATCGATTTGGTATTTGAACAGTGTTATTTAAATGTGACCGGATGCTGAAATCGAAACGACCGGATGCTGTCCACAAAGTCCTATAGACCGCTGAGACCGGACACTGCTCAGGTTTCGACCTGACGCACTCTTCTCAGAGTCTGGTTAGTACCAGAGAGGTTCAGCACTGACCGGACGCGCCAGGAGCGTAGTGACCGGACGAAGCGAGGTCACTATTCACAACTGAACGTGACCGGACGCTGGACCTGAGTGCGAAGCGAAGTGTTTGGCAGGAAGCCTGAGTGCTTTCCAAACAATGGCTGATACATGTATCGCCCTTAGAACAAAAATGATAAAAAATAATTATCCTTGGTTGCTGAATGACCGATGAGTTAGACATCGTTGTTATTCGGTTTTGTTTTTAGGTTCTACTAAAGATCACCTAAAAACAAGGGGGCATATGTTGACACTCAAAAGTGTCATAGATAAATAATGAAATCAGAAGGGGTATTTGGCTCATAATTTGGAGTCGAATTTATCTTTTAATATTGAAAGGTCGAATGTTTTAAGTAAGATGAACCTGATCATTTGAAGCGTTCCGACCAGTTGTACTATTTCCGACCAGGTAACACTGGTCGGAGGCCTTAAGATGATGATGAATGCCAAATTAAGCACCGACTTATAGATCCTTCTTTTACAAGAATGATCTGTTGATCGGTATAATCAATTTGGGCTGACATTTATAAAGCCCATTAAGCCGATTTGGTCAATTCGAAGATCGGCAAGATCAGGTTTGTCTTGTCTAGTCCAGATAGGACTCTTAGATTCCATGTTTTGATGGAGTTCGAATAGGAAACTTGGAGATTGTGTCCGGAGATGTTTCCTATTGGGATAAGACCAGCCCCCTCTATATATATATGAGAGGATCATGGCCGATTGAGGCATCCAACCCTAATCGATCAAAATCAATCTACTATCCCTTTACCCTTTTCCCCTACTTTGCTATTCGGCGCATCTCCCGGCGAGACTTGACGATGTTCTAGGCGGCCTTGCTGGTCCTAGGACAACCTCTACGTGCTTCTCCCTGACGGCTCTTCCCGGGAGTAGTTCTAGAGTTACCAACACAGGGATCTAAACCCTAAATCGGTCTAAACCGGTCTCTAGATCGGTTTTCATTGACTTAGCCAAGATCTCTGCTGCTTCAGGTTGAACTGCAACCTCTTCGGGCGTTCTAACCCTGCTGGTGTGTGATTCGGATCACTTCCGACGTTAACACTATGCTAATGCTTGGTTGACAATGATTACGCTAGGGTGTCATTCACCTCTCTAGAGGCATCATCAAAGAGTTTTGTGCCTGTAGTTATTCTTTCATGTTCTTCTATATTTTGATTTTTACTTATGTATTTGTGGTTGTGCCACGGTTCACTCTTGTGCTTGGGCATATTGGTGTTTTTTCTTACTCGTCGGTAGGCCACAATCTCTTCTCTGTGTTGGGGCTGTTGTAATGTTTTTAGTCTGATTTTCTAAAATTAATCTAACGAAAAGTTTTGCCTTATTTTCATTAAGACGAGGCAGTTGATGTGGTTATGCCACAATATATTAATAGTCAATCCATCCCAAATTATAGGGCATTCACTAAGTTTGACCACTCGTCTTATTCAAAATTATGTGCAAAATATCACTTTTTTGTCGTGGCATTGTTTATTAATAAATTTTTTTCAAGAATAATTTAAAATTGACTTTATTTGCATAAATTTTTAAATAAGACGAGGGTCAAACTTGAGGACAAAAAAGTCAAACGTTTTGTAATTTGGGATGGAGGGAGTACATATTTATATGAGGATTAAATATGCCCACATAAAGGTGCAGACCTGAGGAAGCTGACTTTTGTGGGGGTTAAATTAGACTGCCTCGCGCCATTATTTGGTGTGTAACATATAGTTCCTATTGAAACGAAACAATAGTCGTGGACAGTATGTCCAATGCGCTCACACGTACAGTTGATAGATACGAGAACGAGGCATGCCACAGCCTCTACCGGCGCCAGGCAGAGCAGTAGTACGTAGAGCCTCATACGTAGAAATGAGGGAGTAGTACGTTTGAAATGATCACTATCAGTAGCTTGCTGATTAAGCCAAGCCTCATACGCAAGATATTGTGCACAAAGATCACTCAAAGTAACATTGTCTTTCCGTGGTCATAGAAGATACAAATGGATTGTAGTCGTCTCATCTAATCCATTGAGGCGGATATTGCCAATGATATCATCATCATCATCAAGCTTTCTACCGGCAGCTGTCATGTCATCGGCAAGGCTTTTCATCTTACTACTCCCTCCGTCCCTAAGAGAATGTCGATGTGGGATGCATGCCACAGTTTTGACTCAATTTATAGAAGATACGTGCAACATTTAAATCTTCAAAAAAAATTGTTAAAAAACTAGATTCAAAGATCTTTCTAATGATACTAATTATGTATCATAACTACTAATATTTTTTAATATATAATTAGTCAAAATCGTTTCTCGGGAAGCGAAGTGACACTCTTTTAGGGACGGAGTGAGTATACTATAAGCAGACACTGAAGTATCTCCCTTCTTCTCTCTAGACAGCTGGGATCGAAGTTGTAAGATATCTTAGACTTGGGACTGTGATGGATCATAATGCAATGTAATAGGACGGAGGGAGTAGTCACTAGAGTCCAAAGATGCTTGCAGCCAATGTAATAGGAACGTACAGTTCCTAGCTAATAATGCAATTGTGTTTTCTTATAGGACTCGATCTAATGAGCCGGGCCTATTATATACTCCCTCTGTCCCTGAAAGAAGCAATTCCTAGGATCCGTGCCGGTCAAATTTTTTAAACTTTGACTAACTTTATAGAAAAAATAATAACATTTATGATATAAAATAGACATATTATAAAAAATATATTCTATGATATATATCTAATGATATGAATTTGGTACCATCAATCTTGATAGTTTTTTCTAGAAATTCGGTCAACGTTCAAAAAGTTTGACTTAAGATAAGCCTAGAAATTGATTGTTTGAGGGACGGAGGGAGTAAAGCAGTAGTCATGCCTCCTAGGAGAGGTAAGCTGTTCTAACATTTCTTAAATAATCCACGAACTGAACACCATCCATCCATAATCCATATCCATATCCATTTCCATGGAAACCTAGCGCAGCATTTGATGCGCGAGCTGGCGTCTCCACACGAGCATGGTTCCTTCTTCTCTTCCTCCTGCTCGCGATACGCCACTGGTACAAAGCATTGCAGTTTGTGAAAGAGGAGGCAGCAGCTAGATGACCACAGCCTGCCGCCTTCACCGCCGGGGCTGCCCATCCTTGGGCACCTCCACCTGATCGGCTCGCTCCCCCACGTCTCCCTCAGGAGTCTCTCCACCAGGCATGGCATGGACCTCATGCTGCTCCGCCTAGGCGCCATGCCGGTGCTCGTCGTGTCGTCGCCCCGAGCTGCCAACGCGGTGTGCTGCGTGGGCACGACCACGTGTTCGCGTCCCGGCCCACCTCCATGGCCACCGACATCATCATGTACGGCCCTTCTGATGTCGGCTTTGCGTCGTACGGGGAGTCCTGGCGCAAGGCGAGGATGCTCCTCTCCACACACCTGCTCACCAAGAGAAGGGTGCAGCTGTTCCGCCACGCCCGCGAGGAAGAGGTGAGCATGGTGGTGGCTCATGTCTTGGATGCTGGCCGTAGGCACGACGGTGGACGTGGGCAGGATGATGAGCTTGTTCATGAATGACCTGATGTGCCGCGCCGTCATGGGCAAGTCATCGCATGGTGAGGGTCAGAGCAAGCGGTTCCAGCAGCTCGTCGCCGACACGTCACCGGTCTTGGGAGGCTTCAACGTCGAGGAGTTGTTCCCGTTCCTGGCCCACTTCGGCGTGCTTAGCAAGATGGTCCGCGTCAAGTCGGAGAGGTTGAGGAGGAGGTGGGACGAGCTGCTGGACACGCTGATCGATGAACATGAGGGCAAGTACAAACCACCGACGATGGCAGAGAATGATCTCAAGGATGAGGGATGACAACTTCATACAGATCGTGTTGTCTGTCCGAGAGGAGTATAACCTCACAAGAGTGCAGATAAAGGCTATCCTACTTGTAAGTTCACATGGTTGATATATACATGCACATGGCTACGTATATATTTACACACTGTCACTTCGTTCATCACGTTTGATGTCAAAATCTCCCGAATTAATCACAAAAAAGGAGTTTGGAACATGCATGCAGGACGTGTTTTTCGGCGGAATAGATACGGCAGCTTCCTTACTAGAATACACCTTGGTTGAGCTCATCAAGAGCCCACACGCCATGGCGAAGCTACAAGCGGAGGTGAGGAGCATCGTTGACACCAAGGGACAAGAATTCGTCAGCGAGGTTGACCTGAACAACATGACCTACCTGAGAGCTGTCATAAAGGAGTCGCTCCGCCTACACCTGCCAGCGCCACTCCTGCTGCCGCACTTCTCCATGGACAGCTGCACCATCGACGGTTTCCTGGTTCCGGCCGGGGTGCGTGTCCTGATCAACGCCTGGGCCATCGGCAGGGACGCTCGCTTCTGGGAGGATGCCGAGGGGTTCGTCCCGGAGCGGTTTCTCGACGGTGGCAGCGCGGCGCACCTGAGCTTCTTGGGGAGGAACAATTTCCAGTTCCTGCCGTTCGGCGCGGGGCGCAGGATTTGCCCTGGGATAAACTACGCGATGGCCACCGTCGAGTTGATGCTGGCGAACTTGGTGCACCGCTTGGACTGGGAGCTGCCGGAGGGAAAGGAGGCGTGTGATATTGACATGTCCGAGGAGTTTCGGGCTGGTGCTGCACCGCAAGGAGAAGCTCCTCTTGGTTCCCAAACCAGTGGCTGTCTAGCTGCAGGGGCTGGATATATCCAAGCGCCACGCCATTATCAAATAATGCATAAATGCTGTTGGACTATATTATCGATGGTGGTACAACATATGGAAGCGTAGTCCTGGCTTGGTGACCGGGATTGTATAAGCTCTTATCGACCGGGACAAAAAAAGTGTTTCTGTACTAGTGACTGTGCCTCTCGGTTAAACTTTATAGTAGTGAAAAATTCAAATATATTGCTAAATATGTAATTATGTATCACATTTCCTATATTTCAGGCGTCTGAATAGTTTTGTCTATGTTCTTCCATAAAAAAAAAATTATCATTTGTTTATTGTGATCTGTGCTAATCACTACAGGAAAACTGGAGCTTTGCCGAGTGCCTGGAGGTTTGCCGAGTGCCAAATATCGGGCACTCGGCAAAGAGCCTCTTTGCCGAGTGCCTGGTCACGTGACACTCGGCAAAGAATGACACTAGGCACTTTGCCTAGAGTCAGGCACTCGGCAAAGATGGGCACTCGGCAAATCTCGCCAGGGCAAACGACATCCATGGCCGTTATCTTTGCCGAGTGCCAGCTGGAACGGCACTCGGCAAAGAGCCTCTTTGTCGAGTGCCAGGTCTGCCACTCGGCGAAGTTTTTATTTTTTTTTGGGTTTTTTGCCACCAAATTTTTTTGAGGCACTTCCACACTACCACTGTCAACATGTTCAAATTGGACACTTTTTCAATACTTTTTGTTATATTTTTGACTTTATTTTATTTTCTTGAATTGTCCCGAAAGACGCAAGTTTGAACTGCGGGTACATCGAATAATTGATTTTGATGATTTAAAAAATGTTATTCTTGTTCTTAACCGTATGTTGAGGCTAAATCCAAAAACTGACCCGAGGTTTCGATCAACGTGCTCATGGGGCAACGCCTCCAAATTACGTGCGGACGGTTTTTTAATTATAGAAAATGCAAATCAATTCCGAAAATCACGAAACTTGGCGACATGTTGTTACATCATATGCGTATGCCGAGAAAAAAATTTGAGAAAGTTTCGAGCAAGTTATCACATACGGTTAAGAACAAGAATAATATTTTTTAAATCATGAAAATCCATTATTCGATGCACCCGCAGTTCAAACTTGCATCTTTCGAGAAAATTCAAGAAAATAAAATAAAGTCAAAAAATATAACAAAAAACTTTGAAAAAGTGTCAGATTTGAACATGCTATCTATGGTAGTGTGGAAGTGCCTCAAAAAAAATTTGGTGGCAAAATTAAAAAAAATAAAAACTTTGCCGAGTGTTAGCCCTGGCACTCGGCAAAGCCTTGCCTGCTGGCCTGTGGATGTCTGCCACGTGGCCCCTCTTTGCCGAGTGCCAGATGTCGTTCGAAAACAAAAAATATAAAACACGCGCTTCGCGGCCACACAGACCACACACGCGCACGCCCACACACACACTCACACACGCCGCCCGTCGCCGCCCGCCGCCGCGCCCCGCGCCCCCGCGCCGCCGCCGCGCCCCGACCCCGCCCCGCCACACCCCCCCCGGACCCGGCGACCCCGGCCCCGCCGCGCCCCAGCCGCCGCGCCACGCCTCGCCGCGCGCTGGCCCCCCGCCGCCCGGGCCCACCCTTGCCCGCCGCGCCCCGCCATGCGCCGGCCGCCACGCGCCGGCCCCACCGCGCCCCTGCCCCGGCGGCCTCGCCCCAAGCCCGCCCCCTGCCCTGCCGCGCCCCGGCCGGCTGCGGCCCACTGTGCCGATCGCCTGCTGGTGGTGGATAAGAGGAGAAGAGGAGAGGAGGAGAAGAGGAGAGGAGGACAAAGAGAAGGAGGAGGGAGAAGAAGACGATGAGGAGGAGAATCACCGAGTTTGCCCCGTGCCACTCCACTCGACAGCGCATCCTGGCCTCGACCCTCGTCGTCGTAGGTATGGCCTTATCCACCATTCCCTTTTCTTTCTTGTGCCAAATGTTGTTATATATTTGTGGTGGTGAATGTGTTGGTGTTGTGGTTGTGGTGGAGGTGGTGGCAATGTGATTGTGGTGGTGGTTGAGTTTGTGGTTTAGGTGGTGGTGGTAATGGAGGAGGATGCGGTAGGTATTATTTATAATTTATAATAGAGTATATGCTTGCGGTGGATGTTACTGTGGTTGTCGGCCATCGTGCCGATGATTTTTTGCAGGTTTTGGGAACCTCACCGTGCAGGGGAGGTTCTGTCGATTTTTTTTAAATGATAGTATTTTCTTGTTTTGCAGAGAAGAGCAGATCGGGAGTAGCCTCGCGCCGTGTCGGTCTGCCTGCACAGCGTCGTCTAGCCACTGCAGCGACTCGGCACTGCCCCGCTATCCTGTCTGCACCTCCACCCTAGGTATAACCCCTGTACCCGTAACGTTGGTCGTACATCTCATCACCCCAGTTAGGACGTCTCCGTTTCGAAAGAGATACGATTCCAACCGTATCTCTTTTCGTATGTCCACATATTTGGATGACAGCGCGTGGATGCGTAGATGAGCTAGTTTCCATGTTTTGCTCCTGTCAGAGTCGGAGTTTCGGTACCACCTCCCTGTTGTTCTCCGGATACACACTCTCCCTGCCAGGACGTGTATCGGGAGAACAACGAGGAGGTGGTGCCGAAATTCTGTCTCGGGTAGGAGTAGAACATGGAAACTAACCCATCTACGCATCCTCGGGTGGGATTAGGACCTATCCCTCACCTATTAGATGGTAGGAACGCCGTGTAGATGCAATTGCTAGTTTTATTACTCGCTTACATATGTATATCAGAGGATGGATAACCGTGACTGGATGTACACGGGCCACACAAGTAAGAGCACAGAATGGGTTACTAAGACCAATGCTTTCCTAGAGCATGCATTGGTTCGGCTACTAAAGGGTCGAGTCGGATGTGTCGTGTCCCTGCAACAAATGTGGGAACAAGAAAGAAAATATATGGATAACGTGGGGGTAGATCTTTACAAGTACGGATTCGTTGAGAACTATACTTGTTGGGTCCACCATGGTGAAGCCGATCGGATTAGAGGAGGGGTGGTGAGACAACGCTCGAGGAGTATGATGGAGAATGGGGTAGGTAGCAGACATGATGGGAGACTTTCAAGAGGCACAATTCGTGGTGAAGGATTGGAGGAGCCAGAGGAAACCGCAAAAGCGTTCTACGACATGATGTCTTCGGCACAGAAGCCCCTTCACGAAAAGACAATGGTTTCACAACTGGATGCCATTGGACGCCTAATGGGGTTCAAGTCGCAGTATAGCTTGAGTCGAGACGCCTTCGATGGCATGTTGGCAATTTTGGGCACCCTGTTGCCGGAGGGTCACATTCTGCCGAAGAACACGTATGAGTCACAGAAACTTATTCGTGCACTTAAGATGCCGTATGAGCAGATCCATGCTTGTCCAAAAGGGTGCGTCCTATTCAGGAAAGATCACGAGAAAAGCAACACACTGTCCAAAGTGCAAAGCCTCTAGGTATGTGGAGGTAGACCATGGAGATGGCAAGAAGGAACAACTTAATATCCCCGAGATGGTCCTACGGTACCTTCCTTTCATACCTAGGATCCAACGACTGTACATGACAGAGGACTCTGCAAAACAGATGACATGGCACAAGAATGGCAAACCATACAATCCTAGCAAGATGGTACACCCATCGGATGGTGTGAAGCATGGAAGCACTTCGATGCCTTGCATCCTGGCAGAGCAATGGAGGCTTGGAATGTACGTGTGGCACTGGCAACAGATGAGTTCAACCCGTATGGAAATACAAAAAATTAGGCCTTCTATGACAAATCTCTTGTCATAGAAGGCCCGTCACTAAAGATCTTCTGTGACAATTATAAGTTATTTTTATGACAATCTGTGAGCTATGACTATTATAATTGTCACAAAAACTGTCACAAATCAAAAATTGTCATAAAAATTGTCATAGAAGGTCCTTAGTGACGGGCCTTCTATGACAAGAGAAAACCCTCTAATCATCATAGAAGGCGTCATCTGTAGGTGGCGGCCCCGTACACTTGTTGGCTTGTGTTCGTTGATCCCCCTCAATCTCCCTCCCGGTGTTATGTTTGACCCTAAGAACGTATTCTTGTCGCTGATAATTTCTGGACACCCGGCGAACAATATGGGTGTGTTCATGGAGCCTTTGTTGGATGAATTGTTCGAAGCTTGGGAAAGACCCAACACTGACATATGACGAGCAACAACGAAGAACTTCAAAAGGCATGTGTGGTACCAGTACTCCCTGCATGACTTCCTGGCGTATGGCTTATTTAGCGCTTGGTGTGTCCACGGAAGTTCCCATGCCCAATATGCAAGGCAGCTGTGAAGTTCACTTGGTTGAAGAAGGGAGGCAAGTATTCTTCATTCGACCAGCATCGTCAATTCTTGCCTCTTGACCATCTGTTCAGACGTGACATCAAGCACTTCGGGAAAGGTGTTCAAGTCACCAACCCCATTCCTCAGTTCAGAGCGGTTCCGAGGTCCGTGCCGATATAGAGGCTCTGAAGTTTGATAAAGACAACGGTCGTTTTTTCGGGTACGGAGAGGAACACATGTGGACCATATATCGGGCTTGACTAGACTCCCCTATTTTAATGACCTTCTTTGTCCGCACTACATCGATGTAATGCACACATAAAATAGAAAACACACAAAGAAAGTAATTCGCTGAGGGTGTGCTCTTTGCAACACTTCATGGACATAGAAAGTCAAAGGACAACGTTAAGGCTAGACTGGACCTGGCCAAGAGTATGCGGCGATAGACCAAAGCTAGTGATGACGGCTCCGGTTGGCTGGCAATAAATGGAAAGAGGTCCCGGGTTCCGATTATATATTGAAAAGGAGTACCATAGAAGAAAGTTCTATAGTGGATCCAGGCGTTAAGGTTCCCTGATGGGTCTGCGGCGATCTGAGGAGGGGAGAACTTTGTCTACTTATGCGAGTGTTAGGGGATGAAAGTCATGACTACCGACATATGGATCGAGCGGTGCTCTTCCTGGCGATGACTCGAGGGAAACATCCCCAAGCCTGTGTGGCACTTGCTGGCAGAGTTGATCTATTTCTTTGCCAGCTTGTGTCCAAGGAGCTAACTCATGACGTGATTGCTAACCTAGAGGAAGGGCACCTGTGTGTCTGCAAGTGTAGTATGATCTTTCCCACCGCGGCTTCTCTTCTGCCGATGCAGCATCTGATTTTGCACCTACTGTACTAGGCATGGATGGTGGGGGCGCCTTGCAGTGCCATTGGTGCTTTCCAGTCGAGAGTTATGTCTAAAGGTTCTTCGGAAAAAGTGTAAGAGAAATAAAGCCAAAATAGAGGCTTCTGTGGCAGAAGCATTTATTCTGGAGGAGGTGTCGAACTTCACAACAACATATTATAAGGATAACCTTCCTAGCGTGCACAATCCACCCTCTCGTTACAACGTCGACGAGAGTTTATCGAACCTCAGCCTTTTCAAAGGCCAACTCGGAAGAGCAAGCGCATCGAGGACCAAGATGTTGCGGCATGATGAGTGGCACACTATCATGTTGTATATGTTGTTGAACCTTGATGAAGTGACTCCTTATGTGCAGTAAGTTCTCAATGAGCTTGTTACATGCGCCGTCACTATCTTCAATCTATTGATTCAACCACCTTGTTTTTTTTAAGGAAATTTATTGACGAATACTGGAGAGAGAATAGGGAACCTTCCTCTGAAGAACAAGACCATCTTCTCAAAAATGGTGTGACCGATTTCATTTCATGGTTTAGTATGAAGGTACCACCCAACTAACCTTGTATTTCATTTCATTTCTTGTTTCATTTTATGAAACGATCTACCCTGTCTCAACTTACAGGCCCGCACAGATGCGGAAATGATGGATGAGTTGAAACAGGTTGCCAATGGCTTCGACTATAGGGTCAAGTCATTCACTGTTTATGATGTGAATGGCTATCGCTTTCACACAAGCAGCTATGAGCAGAGTCGGCCCAATCGAAAGACCACAAATACCAGAGTTCGTACGCCCAGCACCGATGAGCGCGACTATTACAGCATAGTCAAAGAAATATATGAGCTCAACTTTGAGGGTACCAAAGCTATTAATCCAGTGGTATTCAAATGTCCCTAGGTCAGTTGGCTGCCCCCTATAAGTACGCCCCTCACTCCACAAGGCTATAAATACCCCCTGGTGGCACCATTCCAAAAACACCAAACACCAAGGCAACACCACAACACAAGCAAGTAGAAGCAAGAAAGTGAGAGCTTAGAGAGCTTAGGCAAGTAAGTAGCTAGTAGAGCAAGGCATCTTTGCCCTCGCGGAAGCGCTGCTCAAGGCTTAGCTCAAGAGTAGAGGCGTGCGAGTGATCGGTCCTGGAGCTGGGAAGAGTCTTCCGTCATCTCCAGTTCAGGTTTTGCTCTTGTATCTCAAGCACTTTACTATATTCTAGTTCATCATTTCAAGTATTATTTTATTCTACTTATCAGTATTGAGTAGTATACTTGATTGATTGCTTGAGTGCCTAGCTATCCTACAGTTCAATTCACTTAGCCATAGTAGTTAATCTCTAGTGAGCTTAGTGTTTGATCTTTGCCAATAGGTTGCTTAGTTAGTTTAGTGTTTATCTTATTAAGTCAAGTATTGCTCTGACGTCCGCAAGGGTGTCTCTATTCAAAGCTAGGGTAGAGATAGTTAGAATATAGTTAAGCGTGGTGCTTAGTTATAGACTTACCTTCAGATACGGCTGGACCCCCGATAGCTGTGGTAGCAAGCAGGTGGTGACAGCCTGTGCGCCTTGAATTCCACCACGTAGTTGGCCCAGTTTAACAGTAAGGCTCGTTGTGCTAGCGTTCAACCTAAGTCAGTGGTAAAGGCTAGTACGCCTCGATACTTGATAAGATAGGAATAAAACTTACTTAACTTGGTTGCTTAATTGACATTTGCCTGCCTTGCTTCGTAGTTATCTTGCTTCGTAGTTATCTTGCTTCGTGGTCATCTAGGAGTAGTTAATAGTTGTTAGTTAGTTATCTTAGTTATCCTTAGTTACCCCCTATCTATATATCTATCCATCCACCTTACCTTACCATCCATTTCATCCTTACCTATCCACCCACATATTCTTTCTAGCCTTTCATCTTCTTTTCTCTCCTTTTCCCTTTTCTTATTCTTCGACCCTCATCCCCTCCTTGACTCGACTCTACACCACCCTAGCCTTCCTTTGGGATCAAATAAATCGACACCTAGTACTCCCAGGCGAAGTGCTACTACGATAGTTCTGTGCGTTTGCAGAATCTCCTCTTGTAGATTGCAATCTCTCTAGCTAGCTCCTACTAGTGTCGGGATTGACAACCCCACTTGACATTAGTAGATAGCTGCTGCTTTAAGCTTCATTTCCTTTAGTTATAGTGACCCGGACTTGCTACAAGCACTTCTGACACCGTTACCTAGGAATAGATTCCATAGTCTACTCCTAGTAACGACGTTAGCTAGTGGTGTCAACAAGCATTTCTGGGCCGTTACCGGGATAGTTGCCTAGCTCTATCTTAGTGAAGCTAAGAACTACCAACAGCGGTGAAGAAGGCGGACGCTAGGCAGATGATGCTGACCAGGGAGACCGACCTCACTAGGGAGCAGTACATCCAGGTACGTACAAAATAGTAATACTGATTGGTCCATCCATCACTTAGTGGCTCTTCTAACATATTAAATACTTATTGTCTTGCAGTTCTGTCCTGGTTGGTGCGCCAACCACCTAGACTGCTGGTTGTCCATTGTGGACAAGTGGAAATCGGACGAGTGGTACGAGAGGCACGGTGCCCACCGAGACTGCCGCCTGCAATGCCTGGGGTGCCACACCACCAAGGCAACCTTAGCCTCAACGCGTACGCCGACAGATGGGTATGCTCTACTGATTTTTTTATTCTAACACTCAATTACTCATTACTTGTAATCATCTGTGTGTTTTCCTCGCAGTCCCAGTCGCATGGTGGTGAGGAGTGCCTCCCTTTCAAGGCGTACCACTTGTCACACTAGGGCAAGGCGACTGCAGCGAGCACCCAGTACAACCCGTACGCCGGGCCCGAGGCGTACACCAACGCGAACGCCTACACCAAGGTCACCGAGTACACCTCGGCGGCTCGCGAGCGCCATGGGGAGGACTTCGATCTGGCCACCCAGCCCCTAGATACAGACCTCGTGATGAGGCTGGGAGGAGGGAAGCAGCACAACCGGTACTAGATAGCCAACAACTCAGTTGACTCGTCCTCTGTTCCTAACCTCGTCGAGATTCGAGCTGCCAGCACGAGCTCTTCCGTCCCCATATGACCTCGACAGCCGACCTCACAGCAGATGATGGCAGCACTTCAGGTAAGTACTGTTCTATTCGTCGTTCATTGCTTTTACACATATACCTTGTCTTTGCATTGTTTAAACCTTACGGGACGAATTTTGCAGGCCCAGATGCAGGCCCAGGCGGACCAGGTGCAGAGGTTGCAGGCCATGCACGAGGCCCAGGCGGCGGCCCATCGTCGCGAGTTACTGGCCGTCCAGCAGCGGGAGGCGCAGAGGACGCAGGACATAGCTGATTTCTTTGGGAGCCTGAACATCCCGGGTGTTGTCGTGCCTCCCTCGCTGCTCACTCCTTTTGTGCCTCCTGTTACTCCTTCTACTCCTTCAACAGAGACTCCGGTGAGTATATATCTTTTACGGCCGTCCTCCAGGTGCTAACGAATTTGCTTCTCCTTTGTGCACTCACAGTGGGAGGGTTCGGCACCGACTCCTCTACCTGGCCTTCCTCCGCACACTCTGCAAGTCACTGGTGGCCCTCCTCCGCAGTCTGGGTGGCTCCTCGGTGGCCCTCCTCCACCCTATGGGTGGCCAGGTTACCTTCCTGGCCAGTCGGGGTACACCGGGTGGCCATCTGGATCTCCGCCTCCCGGTTGCAGGTCGGCGGGCGGCGGGCGGGCGCGGGGCGCGGCGGCGGCGGCGACGGGCGGCGTGTGTGAGTGTGTGTGTGGGCGTGCGCGTGTGTGGTCTGTGTGGCCGCGAAGCGCGTGTTTTATATTTTTTTGTTTTCGAACGACATCTGGCACTCGGCAAAGAGGGGCCACGTGGCAGACATCCACAGGCCAGCAGGCAAGGCTTTGCCGAGTGCCAGGGCTAACACTCGGCAAAGTTTTTATTTTTTTTTAATTTTGCCACCAAATTTTTTTTGAGGCACTTCCACACTACCATAGATAGCATGTTCAAATCTGACACTTTTTCAAAGTTTTTTGTTATATTTTTTGACTTTATTTTATTTTCTTGAATTTTCTCGAAAGATGCAAGTTTGAACTGCGGGTGCATCGAATAATGGATTTTCATGATTTAAAAAATATTATTCTTGTTCTTAACCGTATGTGATAACTTGCTCGAAACTTTCTCAAATTTTTTTCTCGGCATACGCATATGATGTAACAACATGTCGCCAAGTTTCGTGATTTTCGGAATTGATTTGCATTTTCTATAATTAAAAAACCGTCCGCACGTAATTTGGAGGCGTTGCCCCATGAGCACGTTGATCGAAACCTCGGGTCAGTTTTTGGATTTAGCCTCAACATACGGTTAAGAACAAGAATAACATTTTTTAAATCATCAAAATCAATTATTCGATGTACCCGCAGTTCAAACTTGCGTCTTTCGGGACAATTCAAGAAAATAAAATAAAGTCAAAAATATAACAAAAAGTATTGAAAAAGTGTCCAATTTGAACATGTTGACAGTGGTAGTGTGGAAGTGCCTCAAAAAAATTTGGTGGCAAAAACCCAAAAAAAAAATAAAAACTTCGCCGAGTGGCAGACCTGGCACTCGACAAAGAGGCTCTTTGCCGAGTGCCGTTCCAGCTGGCACTCGGCAAAGATAACGGCCATGGATGTCGTTTGCCCTGGCGAGATTTGCCGAGTGCCCATCTTTGCCGAGTGCCTGACTCTAGGCAAAGTGCCTAGTGTCATTCTTTGCCGAGTGTCACGTGACCAGGCACTCGGCAAAGAGGCTCTTTGCCGAGTGCCCGATATTTGGCACTCGGCAAACCTCCAGGCACTCGGCAAAGCTCCAGTTTTCCTGTAGTGATTAGCACAGATCACAATAAACAAATGATAATTTTTTTTTTATGGAAGAACATAGACAAAACTATTCAGACGCCTGAAATATAGGAAATGTGATACATAATTACATATTTAGCAATATATTTGAATTTTTCACTACTATAAAGTTTAACCGAGAGGCACAGTCACTAGTACAGAAACACTTTTTTTGTCCCGGTCGATAAGAGCTTATACAATCCCGGTCACCAAGCCAGGACTACGCTTCCATATGTTGTACCACCATCGATAATATAGTCCAACAGCATTTATGCATTATTTGATAATGGCGTGGCGCTTGGATATATCCAGCCCCTGCAGCTAGACAGCCACTGGTTTGGGAACCAAGAGGAGCTTCTCCTTGCGGTGCAGCACCAGCCCGAACTCCTCGGACATGTCAATATCACACGCCTCCTTTCCCTCCGGCAGCTCCCAGTCCAAGCGGTGCACCAAGTTCGCCAGCATCAACTCGACGGTGGCCATCGCGTAGTTTATCCCAGGGCAAATCCTGCGCCCGGCGCCGAACGGCAGGAACTGGAAATTGTTCCTCCCCAAGAAGCTCAGGTGCGCCGCGCTGCCACCGTCGAGAAACCGCTCCGGGACGAACCCCTCGGCATCCTCCCAGAAGCGAGCGTCCCTGCCGATGGCCCAGGCGTTGATCAGGACACGCACCCCGGCCGGAACCAGGAAACCGTCGATGGTGCAGCTGTCCATGGAGAAGTGCGGCAGCAGGAGTGGCGCTGGCAGGTGTAGGCGGAGCGACTCCTTTATGACAGCTCTCAGGTAGGTCATGTTGTTCAGGTCAACCTCGCTGACGAATTCTTGTCCCTTGGTGTCAACGATGCTCCTCACCTCCGCTTGTAGCTTCGCCATGGCGTGTGGGCTCTTGATGAGCTCAACCAAGGTGTATTCTAGTAAGGAAGCTGCCGTATCTATTCCGCCGAAAAACACGTCCTGCATGCATGTTCCAAACTCCTTTATTTGTGATTAATTCGGGAGATTTTGACATCAAACGTGATGAACGAAGTGACAGTGTGTAAATATATACGTAGCCATGTGCATGTATATATCAACCATGTGAACTTACAAGTAGGATAGCCTTTATCTGCACTCTTGTGAGGTTATACTCCTCTCGGACAGACAACACGATCTGTATGAAGTTGTCATCCCTCATCCTTGAGATCATTCTCTGCCATCGTCGGTGGTTTGTACTTGCCCTCATGTTCATCGATCAGCGTGTCCAGCAGCTCGTCCCACCTCCTCCTCAACCTCTCCGACTTGACGCGGACCATCTTGCTAAGCACGCCGAAGTGGGCCAGGAACGGGAACAACTCCTCGACGTTGAAGCCTCCCAAGACCGGTGACGTGTCGGCGACGAGCTGCTGGAACCGCTTGCTCTGACCCTCACCATGCGATGACTTGCCCATGACGGCGCGGCACATCAGGTCATTCATGAACAAGCTCATCATCCTGCCCACGTCCACCGTCGTGCCTACGGCAGCAGCATCCAAGACATGAGCCACCACCATGCTCACCTCTTCCTCGCGGGCGTGGCGGAACAGCTGCACCCTTCTCTTGGTGAGCAGGTGTGTGGAGAGGAGCATCCTCGCCTTGCGCCAGGACTCCCCGTACGACGCAAAGCCGACATCAGAAGGGCCGTACATGATGATGTCGGTGGCCATGGAGGTGGGCCGGGACGCGAACACGTGGTCGTGCCCACGCAGCACCGCGTTGGCAGCTCGGGGCGACGACACGACGAGCACCGGCATGGCGCCTAGGCGGAGCAGCATGAGGTCCATGCCATGCCTGGTGGAGAGACTCCTGAGGGAGACGTGGGGGAGCGAGCCGATCAGGTGGAGGTGCCCAAGGATGGGCAGCCCCGGCGGTGAAGGCGGCAGGCTGTGGTCATCTAGCTGCTGCCTCCTCTTTCCAAACTGCAATGCTTTGTACCAGTGGCGTATCGCGAGCAGGAGGAAGAGAAGAAGGAACCATGCTCGTGTGGAGACGCCAGCTCGCGCATCAAATGCTGCGCTAGGTTTTCCATGGAAATGGATATGGATATGGATTATGGATGGATGGTGTTCAGTTCGTGGATTATTTAAGAAATGTTAGAACAGCTTACCTCTCCTAGGAGGCATGACTACTGCTTTACTCCCTCCGTCCCTCAAACAATCAATTTCTAGGCTTATCTTAAGTCAAACTTTTTGAACGTTGACCGAATTTCTAGAAAAAACTATCAAGATTGATGGTACCAAATTCATATCATTAGATATATATATCATAGAATATATTTTTATAATATGTCTATTTTATATCATAAATGTTATTATTTTTTCTATAAAGTTAGTCAAAGTTTAAAAAATTTGACCGGCACGGATCCTAGGAATTGCTTCTTTCAGGGACAGAGGGAGTATATAATAGGCCCGGCTCATTAGATCGAGTCCTATAAGAAAACACAATTGCATTATTAGCTAGGAACTGTACGTTCCTATTACATTGGCTGCAAGCATCTTTGGACTCTAGTGACTACTCCCTCCGTCCTATTACAATTGCATTATGATCCATCACAGTCCCAAGTCTAAGATATCTTACAACTTCGATCCCAGCTGTCTAGAGAGAAGAAGGGAGATACTTCAGTGTCTGCTTATAGTATACTCACTCCGTCCCTAAAAGAGTGTCACTTCGCTTCCCGAGAAACGATTTTGACTAATTATATATTAAAAAATATTAGTAGTTATGATACATAATTAGTATCATTAGAAAGATCTTTGAATCTAGTTTTTTAACAATTTTTTTTGAAGATTTAAATGTTGCACGTATCTTCTATAAATTGAGTCAAAACTGTGGCATGCATCCCACATCGACATTCTCTTAGGGACGGAGGGAGTAGTAAGATGAAAAGCCTTGCCGATGACATGACAGCTGCCGGTAGAAAGCTTGATGATGATGATGATATCATTGGCAATATCCGCCTCAATGGATTAGATGAGACGACTACAATCCATTTGTATCTTCTATGACCACGGAAAGACAATGTTACTTTGAGTGATCTTTGTGCACAATATCTTGCGTATGAGGCTTGGCTTAATCAGCAAGCTACTGATAGTGATCATTTCAAACGTACTACTCCCTCATTTCTACGTATGAGGCTCTACGTACTGCTCTGCCTGGCGCCGGTAGAGGCTGTGGCATGCCTCGTTCTCGTATCTATCAACTGTACGTGTGAGCGCATTGGACATACTGTCCACGACTATTGGTTTCGTTTCAATAGGAACTATATGTTACACCAAATAATGGCGCGAGGCAGTCTAATTTAACCCCACAAAAGTCAGCTTCCTCAGGTCTGCACCTTTATGTTGGGCATATTTAATCCTCATATAAATATGTACTCCCTCCATCCCAAATTACAAAACGTTTGACTTTTTTGTCCTCAAGTTTGACCCTCGTCTTATTTAAAAAATTTATGCAAATAAAGTCAATTTTAAATTATTCTTGAAAAAAATTTATTAATAAACAATGCCACGACAAAAAAGTGATATTTTGCACATAATTTTGAATAAGACGAGTGGTCAAACTTAGTGAATGCCCTATAATTTGGGATGGATTGACTATTAATATATTGTGGCATAACCACATCAACTGCCTCGTCTTAATGAAAATAAGGCAAAACTTTTCGTTAGATTAATTTTAGAAAATCAGACTAAAAACATTACAACAGCCCCAACACAGAGAAGAGATTGTGGCCTACCGACGAGTAAGAAAAAACACCAATATGCCCAAGCACAAGAGTGAACCGTGGCACAACCACAAATACATAAGTAAAAATCAAAATATAGAAGAACATGAAAGAATAACTACAGGCACAAAACTCTTTGATGATGCCTCTAGAGAGGTGAATGACACCCTAGCGTAATCATTGTCAACCAAGCATTAGCATAGTGTTAACGTCGGAAGTGATCCGAATCACACACCAGCAGGGTTAGAACGCCCGAAGAGGTTGCAGTTCAACCTGAAGCAGCAGAGATCTTGGCTAAGTCAATGAAAACCGATCTAGAGACCGGTTTAGACCGATTTAGGGTTTAGATCCCTGTGTTGGTAACTCTAGAACTACTCCCGGGAAGAGCCGTCAGGGAGAAGCACGTAGAGGTTGTCCTAGGACCAGCAAGGCCGCCTAGAACATCGTCAAGTCTCGCCGGGAGATGCGCCGAATAGCAAAGTAGGGGAAAAGGGTAAAGGGATAGTAGATTGATTTTGATCGATTAGGGTTGGATGCCTCAATCGGCCATGATCCTCTCATATATATATATAGAGGGGGCTGGTCTTATCCCAATAGGAAACATCTCCGGACACAATCTCCAAGTTTCCTATTCGAACTCCATCAAAACATGGAATCTAAGAGTCCTATCTGGACTAGACAAGACAAACCTGATCTTGCCGATCTTCGAATTGACCAAATCGGCTTAATGGGCTTTATAAATGTCAGCCCAAATTGATTATACCGATCAACAGATCATTCTTGTAAAAGAAGGATCTATAAGTCGGTGCTTAATTTGGCATTCATCATCATCTTAAGGCCTCCGACCAGTGTTACCTGGTCGGAAATAGTACAACTGGTCGGAACGCTTCAAATGATCAGGTTCATCTTACTTAAAACATTCGACCTTTCAATATTAAAAGATAAATTCGACTCCAAATTATGAGCCAAATACCCCTTCTGATTTCATTATTTATCTATGACACTTTTGAGTGTCAACATATGCCCCCTTGTTTTTAGGTGATCTTTAGTAGAACCTAAAAACAAAACCGAATAACAACGATGTCTAACTCATCGGTCATTCAGCAACCAAGGATAATTATTTTTTATCATTTTTGTTCTAAGGGCGATACATGTATCAGCCATTGTTTGGAAAGCACTCAGGCTTCCTGCCAAACACTTCGCTTCGCACTCAGGTCCAGCGTCCGGTCACGTTCAGTTGGTGAATAGTGACCTCGCTTCGTCTGGTCACTACGCTCCTGGCGCGTCCGGTCAGTGCTGAACCTCTCTGGTACTAACCAGACTCTGAGAAGAGTGCGTCAGGTCGAAACCTGAGCAGTGTCCGGTCTCAGCGGTCTATAGGACTTTGTGGACAGCATCCGGTCGTTTCGATTTCAGCATCCGGTCACATTTAAATAACACTGTTCAAATACCAAATCGATCCGATCTCTCTCAAATCAAAAACACTAATGCTCAAACTTCGTGTGAGGGTCACAAGAAAGTTTGTGAGCTACTCCTACGAGATCATGGCTCGAACCTAACTGCAAATCGTTGAATCAAAGAAAATCGGTGAAGAACAAGCAAAACATGATCCTACACGAAATCCGCCCAATTTGTGTGCTCGTGAGGAATTAGTGAAATTCCTTCTGTAGAAAGAAGACTCTCACGATGCAACACAAGATGGTTCAAACGGATTTTCAATCCATCCCTCAAACAAGAAATCTCGTGAAAAATCAAAAGAGGGGAAATGAAGAACATGAAGAACAAAATGCGATGCAAAGATTTTAGCAAAAAGTCCCGACGAGGAGATAAGGAGATTACGGTCTCCTTTCATGAAATAAAAATGCAGAGAGGAATTATGCCATCTCTGCAGATCACAAGCAGCTACCGAGAGAGAAGCTCTAACAAATGAATGGGATCGAGAGGGATGAGGGGTGTAATCCCTTATTTATAGCCTATTACATAGTACCCCTTCTACCCCTAGATACATAGAACAAACTAGCTAGCCCTAGGGGCATTCTAATCCAACTCGGTAAGGATTCATCATCGATAGTCACGCGCCAACTTATCAGTCGCTTCGCCACAACACAAGCTCCCGGATGCCTCCACGTGCCGTCCTGACGACCGCCGCGCCTCGTCACCGCTAGCTTTGCCTCGATGCAAGCCTCGCGGTGCCACCATGCATCATCTGTTCCGCATAGGAACCTTCGCCGGGTTTTGAGGCCCAAACCGGCAAACCCGCCATCCCGAGTTTTGAGTCCCAAACTCAGAAACCGGCCACCCCAGGTTTTGAGGCCCAAACCTGTAAACCGTCGGGGTAGTTTATTTTCTGAGGCTCAACTACCAAATCCGCGCAGAATGATGGAGCGTGGGTCTCACACCCCAGTTGCCGACACCGATGTCGACGCATGTCCAGCCACCGCCGAGCACAACGCATTCGCCTTCCTTCCTGACTTGACCAATGACAGTCGCCCCATGCAAGCCCGTGTCCGGCCTCCACCAGGTGCCACGACGCCATCGTATTCCATCTCAACTTTGGCCGATGCAGTTGCACATCCCATGTACTCTTGCTTGCAGATGCCAAGTGCCAGCTACCGCAACTGGTCCTCCGGCCCTTCGGTCCGTCAGTCCAAAGCCTCACATCCACCCTTCTCCACTCCCGATCCATCAGCACGACACGTCTCTACTTGACCTTCACCTCACCATCGACCATTGCCTCCGAGCTCCACACCTGTACAACAACACAACCAAGAGACATGTTGCCCACTTATGCCTACTCGTGAGCCTGTTGATCAATCACTCGTCGTAACGGGCCAAATCACAAGGGCACCTATCAACCTTGTGTTCGCACCATTGACGGATGTTGCGGTGGTGGGGAGGACGCCACATCGAGGATGGGCAACCACGACATCACGAGCTCCATGGGGATGGCACAGACGCGAGCTCGGCGGACGACGGCCACGCGCGAGCTCCGCGCGAGATGTGCGGCGGCGTGACCTTCTCGGGCAGGGAGGCCGGCGTTGAGCGGGCGCACGCGGGGAGGCAGCCGTCCAGTGGGCGCACAACGAGGAAGGTCATTGCGGCGACGGCGGGCCGCATGGGATCATTAGAAACCAAGGTGGAATCCCCCAATGCAGTACGTGTTGGTTCTTCGGCCTGGTCCCGAGCATAGACGTCGTTTCCATCTAAGAAATGGTTTCTTCATTTTTTCTTCTCTTTTTTCAATAAATATATTGTCACATTAGCAAAATATAATAAATAGAGGGTTAATAAATGAACATAGAAACTATGGTGAAGTCTGCATTGGGAGTGCTCTTAATGAAATGATTGACACCTGTTGAGTTGCAGCAATCGTTCATGTCCTAGCCACCGTGAGTCGAGGTCGAGGTGGCCCAAAGAGTCGCCGTTGCTTCAAGGCCAGCTGAGCGTATCCCATGCACTCATGCAAATAGTACAGCTCTCCATCCTGATATTATGGTCATCCTTTTTGAGCTGATCCTGTCATGGATGTGCTTGTGTGACAAGGAGGAAGCTGGAGGTGGCCGCTAATGACAGAAGGTTAGTCATTCAAGAAGTTGCAGCAATCATTCATGTCCTACCCGCCATGGCCCATGAGTCGAGGTCGACGCAGCCCAAAGACTACTCGTTGCTTCAAGGCCAGCTGAGCATCCCACTCATCATGCAAATAGTGAGCTCTCCATCCTGAAATTATGGTCGTCCAGTTTGAGCTGATCCTGTCGTGGAGATGCTTGGGTGACTGACTAATGAGGAGGAAGCTGGAGGTGGCCGCACCGAATGCTTGAGTGGCGATGCAAAAGGATATTCGTTAAATAAATGCTTCTATATTGTTAAATAGAGCATGGATAGGGAGCCTCTTGGCCGTGAACACACGAGTGACACCCTATGTACGGTTTGCAGCAATCACACATGGCTCACCCTGCTAATGGATTTAAACTCACTTTATATCCAACCCAAACCATATCAAATGAACTCTCTTTTTTAACCCACCCTACCACAGAGTTTTATAGTTTCAGCCCCACCCATTCCAGCCCATAAACTAACTAAACCAGTAGGCCAGGTTTGATATAAGAACTCATGAGTTTACGTAAAATGTATATATAAACTTGTCCTACTTATGCAGGTTCATCTTAAAAGTTATAACACTAGATTTAAAAGATCGATGGCGACCATGTAAGTGTGATTCTTGCTGCGTTCTTCGGTCAGTAGCGACCCGGGCGATCTAACCCTAGCTGTGTGATCCGGAAACTTTTTGGTGTGAACATCTGGTCTGTGAAGTCTGAACTCACAAATATATATCTTTAACGAATTATGACTCAGATCAACGTGCCTTAGCCCCTCTAGTCTCTAGAGTAGTAGATAAGTGTTAACCCCTGTAGTGACAACGTCCAGGTTGTTGTGCATGGTTCAAGTACGTCCAAAACGGACAGAATCTTGTTCCAAGATCCATACATGTAATTTCAGCCAGGCTGGAAAATCTGGTTTTTGTAGTCTGAACTCACGAATATCTTTAACGAATTATTATGACTCAGATCAACGTGCCTTAGCCACTCTAGAGATTAGTAGATACAGTAAGTGTACGTTACTCCGTGATGGCACCGCACACAGAGTATAGTTTGTGAAAAGAAAGATCGAATATGTTGTTCATCCTGCATGAGACCACATACGACCGAGCGAGTCGATCCAACTGGAAACCAAAATTGTGTTGCACACTATTTGATTGGTTCGGTGGTTTTTTGCCCTCGCAACGCTTCAACACACGATCAGAGATCACGTAAATTATGTTTGGTTCGAACAAGCCAGGCCAGAATGGATAACGGAGTGATGGGATAAGGGCAAGTGCAATTCGGTTACCGCTCAACTCTCGGTGTTAGGCCAGTCTCACTGGGAGTTCGATAGAGTTTCATGGACATTTAATACGCTGACATGGCGCTATATTAATGAAGAGAGAGATGACCAGAGTTTCATGGGAGTAAAGATAGTTTCATCCCCATAAAACTCTTATGCACTGTTTCCAAAATCTAGCTGCATTGGAAACTGGGAGATGAAATCCCTATTGAGACTGGCCTTATCTGATTTCATGCACGTAGGAGCGAGCGATTGGCGATGACTCCAAGTTCAACTTCTCTAGTTGTTCCATTCCACATGCGTGTGCTGCTTAAATTAGCCAAACAGGAACCATTACGGATGCCAACCAAACACATCAAGTTGCATACCAATCTCAATGGTGAGTTTCATTTCGTTGTTTCCAAGACTGTCATGTCATATAAAACAAAATGAAACTTGAATGAAACTCTCCATTGAGAGTGAGAGTTTCATTCTAAAGTTTCATAAGCATTAAATTTCATTACTCATAGAGAGTTGTTATTCGTGCCAAGAAAGTTTCATCTAGATAAAACTCATTTGTTCTCTTTCTTCTTAAATACAATGTCATGTCATCAAAAGTGCTTATATGACAGTATACAACACCTTGGACCATACTGATTTATAAAACTCAAATGAAACCCCATTGAGATTGGCCACACTGATTTATAATTACATTGCCGTGTTGCTGATACCACGGATGAACCATACAACACCTTGGACCGGCCCAGCACCTTGATTGGGATCCACCGTGACCCAATCAATGGGCATTCGCAAAAAAAAAAGACCCAATCAATGGGCGGGGCCCACACTTGATTGACGGATATGGATTCAAGTTTTGAATCATGCATGTCCGCGCAGGCCTCACGACGCCACCGCCGGCGAAGACGATGCCGCAGCCACCGTACATATGATGCCGCAGCGTCCCAATGACCAACAGTTTTTTATGGTTTTTGGATAAGACCATATATATAGCTAAGTATCTTAGCCTGCTAATTAAAACATCATTGTCTCTTGTAATTTAAGGAGATCGGTAATCATGTTACCCATGAAAATGTCCCACCCAGAATTTCAATTATCTCGATCGAAGTTCTCCTAGTATTTTAGCATTCAAATTTTAGTACAAATTTTCTCTACTAAATGTCTCCTAAATAAATGAGATTCTCGTAAGCTATGACTAGTGATAGTGTTTTACTAAACATTAGGATCGGAGAATTCCACCATTTTGGTAGAGTAAACATGGAGCAAACCTAAGGTAGGAGGAGCCGTGCAGCGTTTTCTCATCAAGGAGTATATATATCTCTATATATATGTGCTCCCACGCATTGCTCTCCCATCAATATATCGTCGCTCTGTTTACAGTACTTTGCACCTTCGTCTTTGGCCTTGCTTTATTTCTCAACCGAGCCAAAGCAATGGCGTCGTCAGTCAAGAAAACCGAGCTACTACACCGACTGCCGCCAGGGCCGGTTGGGTTGCCTATCTTTACACAGCCGGTCCTAAATTAAATCCGCAAGTAAGAAAAGTGGACCCCCGGCTTAGAGCTATTTTCTACTAGTGGCTAGTCACCATGTAAGTGTGATTCTTGCTGTGTTCTTCGATCGGTAGCAACCGTGACAATCTAGCACTAGTTGGTGTATCATCGGAAGAAACCCTTTTGGTGCGAACATCTTGTTTGCGAAGTCTGAACTCCTCACAAATATCTTTAACGAATTATGACTCAGATCAACGTGCCTTAGCCCCACTAGAGTAGAAGATAAGTGTTACTCTGTAATGACAACGTCCAGGTTGTTGTCAAGGTTTTGGGATTCGGAATGCAAAATATTTCGGTGACCACCGAATTTGACGAAATTCGGGAATTTAAAAAAATTCGGACAGGTTTTCAGTTAAGTTGACTGGTCAAATTTTTCGTATTTTTCCGAATTTTGACCGAATTTTGACAAATTCCATCCGAATTTTTTTATGAAGTACATAACAGCACATAGGTCATTTAAAAATACTTAAAACATATACCATGATCTAGATCAAGGCTACAACCATCACAGATTCAATGTCACAATAGCCTTAGAACAAATATTTAGACAACAGACTTAAGGAGTTTGCTCACAGAACTTCAATAATAGTTCACAGTCCAAATTAAATACAAACATAGGCCAAATCACAGGCCACATGAAGTCTAATTCATCACTCCTTAAAGTCCAACGGAGTAGAACTTTAGTTACAGTCCAGCCAGCCATACATTACACTAACAGAATCAAGTCGCTCACAATTAAGCAATGCAAAAGAACATGTCAGCAAGCATATTGTCAATGTCAATTGCCACTGGCACCTTTGTGTTTCATGGCAGTCATCCACCCATCACCATGTACACACCAAAAAGTTACTTCCAGAACCGTTGCTGGAGAACTGCTGCTGGACTGTACCTAAAACCATGCATGAAACAACATTTGTAAGTTTTTTTAATTAATCAGCATAATTCACTATGTAACTTTCAGATTTCAGATGGTTCTATTGACAACTATGAATTTATCATTTATGAAAATACACAATAATACAATATAGAAGCAGCAAATATTATATATATAGGTACCAAAGCATATTACCTTAACAGAAGAGTCATGCTACTCTCTCTCATAGAGAGTAGAGAGGCTTTGAGTCCTCATCCTTTTTTGCTGCAGCCTTCCAGATCTACGACCACTAGGATTACCATCTTCGTCACCTAAAGCCTCTAAGTCCTCAACTCTTGGTGCAGTTACCACAGGCTCACCATCATCATCATCAATGTCAATCATGTCATCATCTTCAGCTAAGTCATCCTCAAACCCATCCTCATTCTGTTCTTCATCACTCTCCCCCAACTCAAACTCAATATCATCCAAATCCAAATCCACATCCACCCTAGCCCTCCTTCCATGAGATGAATTGCCTAGCTGGCTTCGACACAGATCATCCAAACTAGGTCCTACATCATTCATAGATCTGTCTAACCAGTCCCATATTGGATTGCTCTCATCAAAAATTGCAGCATCTAACATCATAGAACATGGATCAACTTCCTTGTCTTTCTGCTGGTATCCACTGTCCTCTCGGATACGCTCCTTCAAGTTATAATGCACATACACAAGTTTATGCAACTTGTCATAGCCAAGCTTGTTCCTAATTTTTGTATGCACTAGTGCAAAAGTGCTCCAGTTTCTCTCACAACCACTAGATGACACACATTGGGAAACAATACGTAATGCATACTTCTGCAAAGTAGGCACTTCTCCTCCAAACTGGAACCACCAATCAGCTACCAAAATAAGAATGGAAGTCAGCCACGAGGAATACACAGGTTCAACAAACCAATGGACATGTAACTAAAATAGTGAATTAGTATTTGGCATGTTGATAGATTCAACAATCTATAGCATTAAGCTATTGTTATACCGTACTGGTTACAGTAAATTGAGAGAGAAAGGTGCAGTTGAGACTTACATGGGGACATAGAAGATGCTCCTGCTCGTGCTATGGGGCGATTGAACCTCCCTAGGCATTCCCGAAAGACAGATACTTCCTTGATTGCTTGAACAGCTTCATCGGAAGTTTGTGCCATCTTCTCTATTGCATCTGTTAAAGCTAAAGAAAATTCTGGTTTGCTGCAAAAATTGTGCTTGTAATGGGTCTCGGGATCAAGAGCAGCAGCTACATAAGAAGGTGAGAAAGAGTTAGATTTAATGACAATACCACACATGTATTAATGAAAATGAGTGGTAGTATCAATACCTGCAACCATTAATGTGTTTTTCTCCATATTGTTAACCCTGCTTGTGACCTTACTCATAAACCGATCAAACTGCCTTGATCCAATACCAAGCTGAACTTCCATTGCTTGTATGGCTGCCATCATTCTCGGTTTGAACCCAGAGAGTGTACATGACTTTTGTGTATCTGCATATCGCAGCACCAAGTAGAGTGGTTTTAGTGCATCTACTACCCACTTCAGTGTCGACCACCATGTAGAACTTGTGAGACACGCTTCAGTGTACTCATAGTACTCCTCATTCTTCCAATCACTCTCCTTCCAATCTTGTGAAACCATCCAAGCTCGAAGATTTTCTTTCTTATCAAGGAAACTCTGGAGGAACATAAATACAGTCCCAAAGCGAGTAGCATTAGGTCTTATCAGTTCCCCACCAATCTTCTTCTTCATCTCATCATGTAGCCTGTTATGATTGTACAGGAACCTACAGATACTCTTGGCACTTGCAACAACATTAGCAACCTTTCGAAACTTGCCGATGTCCTTCAACATGAGATTAATAGTGTGAGCTGCACATGGCTGCCAAAATATATGCTTGTATTTCTCTTCCTCAATTAGCTTCTCACATGCTTTCTTGTAATTTGCCCCATTGTCCGTGACAATTTGAACTACCACTTCAGGACCAATACTCTCAACAACCTTTCTAATTTCCCGATGTATAAAATCTGCATAGAAAATATAGTAGAAATAAATTACATGTTACAAACAGCTAAGTAGTAGAAATTAACTGCAGCAGTAAAGAAATGAACACTTTAGTAGTAGAAATTAGCAGCCAAGTAGTAGCTGGTATGCAGTAAGTAAACACATTCAGCTTAACATGGAATATGCAGTAAGTAAACACATGCAGCAATACACCTTAGTAGTAGCAATATACCGTAAGAGAGATGTCAATATTAGTAGTAGCAATATACAGTAAGAGAAATGGCAATACACCTTAGTAGTAGCAATACACCTTTGCAGTAATATACATGGAATAAAACTTAAAAAGGAGAGATGGCAAAAGAAAAAAGAAACAACTTACTGGCACTTTGCTTGTGGCCAGATACATCAACTGACTTCACAAAGAACATGCGTGCATTACAATACACCATGAAGTTGATGATGGCCATGCCGGTAGGTCCTGTCCATGAATCACACATGATAGTCACACCATACTGCTGCCAACCTTGCTTGAACTGTTCAAGAGACTTTTCAGCTTCCTCAAAGTTTGCTTCCAAGAATTCCCCATCAATTCCATGTGATGTAGGAATCTGTGATGTAACCCCTAGTTGTTGAGTAAGCCTAATTGCACTGCGAAAGTACAGGCAATCAGCTTTTAGCCCAGGAATGTCATTTGCATGGAAAAACTTTGCCCATGCTTGTCCAAGCTTCTCTCTAGATCCCACTTGAAATGCAGTGTCAATTCTAGGCTGCACAGGTGCTTTGTTGCGTGCTAAGTCCTTATCAAAGTAGGCAGTGACACTACTTTTACCAACAGAAACACGAACACCTTTGCCACTCCCACACCTCCTTTCTATTGCACGAGAAAGGTTCTTATGTCCTAACTGCTGCCTAATATTCAAACGGACTTGGTCTTCTTCATCACCATCAAGGTCAATCACTTCCTGTCCTTGCAGCCCTTGCATAAGATCTCTCTCCAACCTGAACATACGTTCCCTTTTCTCTTTTTTATTCTCCATTGATCTGTTCCGTAATTCCCTCATCGCATCCCGGACAACTCTAGGCACATCAGGGCATGACTTCACTTCACCAACTATACAACCAAGATGATCCCTAAACCTTGTTGCACCTCCACCCTTGTTTACAACCTTACAGTATCCACATTTGAACCCTTGGCCAGCAAGCTTTGTGCCATGCATCCACACCTTGTTAATGTCTCCATCATTATGATCTACATTCCAGAAACAAAATATCAGCATTAAAAAACATGGAAATTCAAGTAATAAAGAAATGTTCAGAGTTGGTTGATATCAGCATTAAACAAAATATCAGCATTAACTGAAAGGTAAAACTATACTTGAAAAATCAGGATCCAAGCCACATGATATGTCTCATGCTCTATCTCTCTTTATCTCCCTCTCAAATCATTTATTTATGTGTTAAGATTTCACTAACAAATTTTCAAAATGACACTGACTCCTCTGTACAGGTGCATCACCAGCAAGATGGCTAGGTAGAATCTTCAAAGTTGGTTGATTTGCTTGCTTCAGAATATCACAGTCCAAGCATGATGAGATAGAGGACAGAGAGGCAGGCTTGTGGATGCATAAAGAAATGTTTTGCATGGTAAGAGACGCCTGTCTTGTATTCTAAGCATTGGAATGAGCTGTGGTCAATGCGTGCTGTCAGGATTAGGAATGCAGTCCATTTCTACAAGACCCCTAATAATAATAATGTCATCAGTCTACTCTACTCTACTGCACCTTAGAAATAAATCCCCTGGGTTAGGAAAACAGTTTGTTTCTTTTGTTGGAGAATAATGCATGCTTGCTTTCTACCAAGAGCACATGAGGGGAAAAATGACAGAAATGGTTGGCAAAGGACAAGGGGAACAGGTAGAGGGAAGATATGATGATCTGCTTGCTCATCATAAACAATTGACCAGCTACAGCTCCTGTGCTGTTATCCCCATGATTATGAGCAGTGATCCTCTGCTTAATGAGCTAGATTATTTTATCCATGTGTAGGCCGTTGATGCTGTAGTATATGATTTCTCTCAAAGGAAATGTGGGAGTGACAGATCAGCACGCGCATATCTTTCCTTGCAAATCAAAATAAATGGCTAAAATCCACATGCCTATATCCTTTTTATTTCTACAAAATTGCTACACTGTTTTTTAGCTCCTCCTGGGCTACTAAATTGGCAGCTAAGCCACTCAACAGTTTTGCAAAAAAAAAATAGCAAAAACAGAACCTGATAAAAAAATGAACTTCACTAATTCATCAGACCATCAGTCATCACTTCATACAAGAATTGCTTAACAAAATAAATGGTCATTGGATCATCAGTCATCCTTTCATTGCAAGGACATTGCCTGCTGAACATACTTGGCATAAAATGGAATTCTAGATTGAACATGTCACCACAAATAAATCGATCTATACAAATCAGAGGTATGCAGTGTGATATCCATCTCTATAATGTATAAACAGGGTACTCTGTTTTCCACATACCTTGAGAAGGTGCTGTAGGTAGTGGTGCTTCAAATGGTGCGTGCACTGGTGCTGCAGGTGGTGCCGTCCGTGGAGCTGCAGCCCATGCATGGCCATCAGTACCCATGGCCCTCATCTGGGTGATGCCGCTGCTACTGCTACCCGCCGCACGCCGTAGAAGGCTACTCTCCATGAGCTGGACCTGCACCCAAAACTAACAATGAGGAGAGGATTTGGGAGGATTCGGGAAATGGCTGCAGATGAGGAGAGGATGAGGAGAGGAGTGGAAGGGGAGACGATGGGGGAAGAGTGAACTGGAAGGGGAGATCGATCCGCCGCCGCCTCCACGTGATGCTCGCTAGGCACGCGCTCGCGCTTGGCGAGCCACCGCCGTCAACCAGAGAGGAGGAGGATGAGGAAATATGAAACCCTAGGGTTTCCAAGCCAGGACTTGTGCTTTTATACCAAGAGGAGATATTAGCAGGCTGATATGGACCTTGGGCCGGGCCACAAATTCAAATTGGGCCGAAATTATTTGTCCGATTCAATCTTATTTCGGGCCAGGCCGAATTGGACGAAACCCACCGAATTTCATGTATTTCGGGCCGAATCCCAAATCCTTGGTTGTTGTAGTTCAAGTCCAAAGCGGACAGAATCTTGTTCGAAAATGCATACATGTAATTTCAGCCAGGCTGGAAAATCTGGTCTGTGTAGTCTCTGAACTCACGAATATCTCTTTAACGAATAATTATGACTCAGATCAACGTGCCTTATCCACTCTAGATTAGTAGATAAGTGTTACTCCGTGATGACACCGCATTTTGGTAGTTGTGGTTCATGTCCAAACCGGACAGAATATAGTTTCTGAACTCACAATTTATTATAGTATAGATAAGTAGTGTCGTTACTCAGGAATATTCTGAAAAGAAAGGATATGAGAGTTTCCAAAAACTTCAATTTGTGTTTTTCTGCTATCAATAAATGGGGCCTCGGGAGTTTAAGTAGCAAGCAACAGTGTTTAAATTGTGTACACCGGAGACCACGAGGACGGAGAACACGCGCATGAGCTGGATTGGTTGTCCTCGGAGGCGGACCGACCCCAAATAGATGTGCGCGAGGACGCGGAGAAGCCCTAACACGAGTTCCTCCTGCATGATCGAGACCCGAGTAGTCCAACTGGAAACCCTAACTTATGTTTGGCTCAACCAAGCCAGCAGAATGGATAAGGATAACAGAGTGATCCGATACGGGCAAGTGCAATTTGATTACCGCTCAACTCTCGGTGTTATCTGATTTCATGCGCGTAGGACTGTAGGAGCGAGCGATCGCCGATGATTCCAAGTACGTCCAACTTCGTTCTCTACTAGTTGTTCCATTCCGCATGCGTGTGCTGCTAACACTTGTTTCCAATTAACATTGTCATGTTGCCGATCCCACGGATGAACCATACAGCACCTTGGACCGGCCGAGAAGCTTGGGGTCCACCGTGCACGGGCCTCAAGCACTCGGCAAAGAATGGATCTCCTGTAGTTCGTGACCCAATCAATGGGGCTCACACTTGATTTGACGGATGGATTCAAGTTTCATGTCTGCGCAGGCCTCACGACGCCATCGCCGGTGAAGACGATGCCGCAGCCACCGTATTTATGATGCCGCAGCGTCCCAATAATGATCAGCAGTTTTTTATGGTTTTTGGATAAGACCATATAGGTATAGCTAATAAGTACGGAGCATATCTTAGCCTGCTAATTAAAACATCATTGTCACTTGTAATTTATTAAGGAGATCGGTAATCATAATGTTAGTACGTATACATACCCATTGAAAATGTCCGACAACCACACCCAGAAATTCAATTATCTCGAAGTTCTCCTAGTATTTGGGGGTGGGCGCGGGGTGGTAGCATTCGCGCGAGGGTGCTTTCGGTGCGAGCCCCTCGGCCGGTAGTAAAGACGCGCCCGCCCCCACACACTTAGGCGAGGGGCGGTAGCATTCGCGCGAGGGTGCTTTCGGTGCGAGTCCCTTGGCCGGTAGTAAAGACGCGCCCGCCCCCACACACTTAGGCGAGGGGCGGTAGCATTCGCGCGAGGGTGCTTTCGGTGCAAGCCCCTCGGCCGGTAGTAAAGACGCGCCCGCCCCCACACACTTAGGCGAGGGGCGGTAGCATTCGCGCGAGGGTGCTTTCGGTGCGAGCCCCTCGGCCGGTAGTAAAGACGCGCCCGCCCCACACATTTAGGCGAGGGGCGGTAGCATTCGCGCGAGGGTGCTTTCGGTGCGAGCCCCTCGGCCGGTAGTAAACATGCGCCTGCCCCCACACACTTAGGCGAGGGGCGGTAGCATTCGCGCGAGGGTGTTTTCGGTGCGAGCCCCACACACTTAGGCGAGGGGCGGTGGTATTCGCGCTTGATAACTCGGTTGATCCTGTCCATTGAAAATGTTAGCCCGTGAGGTTCTCCGAAAGAATGACGCAGTTTTCGCATCTCGCCCTCTCACATTTGCATCTGGACTGTTCAGCTCCGGGTACAAGTGCTCAAGCCTTTCGCCATGTGGGGAGCAGTGGAAGAAGATGAGACGGGTTCTCACCTCTGAGATCCTGTCCACATGTCATTGGAGCAGCGACTGCAGCGCCAACGAGCGGAGGAGGCCGACCACCTCATCAGGTTCGTCTACAACCAATGCAACACATTAGCTAATAAAACTAACGGCAGCATCGTTGATGTACGCTACGTAGCCCAGCATTTCTGTGGTAACATGGTACGGGGACTCGTGTTCGGCAAGAGACACTTCTTCGCTGCCGCTGCTGGTAACAACCGGGGCTAAAGCCTCTCACGATAAAAAATAAATGCACAAAATGTGCATTTGTGAGATTCGAACTCAGCACCTCTCACCTCAGACACGCTTACCACTACCGGAGACGGGCTCTATGCCGAGAGCCCGCCATTTTGCCGAGGGCTAAAACACGGGCACTCGGCAAAGAGGTCTTTGCCGAGAGTCAGCCCTCGGCACTCTACGGATCTCGGCGACGATTCCTACGCCGAGGGCCAGACTCTCGGCGAAGTCTGACTCTCGGCAAAGATACCCTATGCCGAGGGCTAAACCCTCGGCGTAGACGGCACCTCGGCGAACGGGCCGTTCGCAAACGGCTCGTCCTGCGTCGTTACCTTTGCCGAGAGCCCACTGTTAGGCTCTCGGCAAAGGACCGAAATTTTTTTTTGCATAACCTACGCCGAGAGCCCTGGCCCTGGCTCTCGGCATAGGTGCTCTTTGTCGAGGGTTTTAGGAAGCCCTCGGCAAAGCATTTTATTTTATTTTTTGTATTTTTGCTCCCAATTTTTTCTGTGGCCTTGCTACAGTACTAGAAGCCAAGATTTAAAATTTGAAGTGTTTTCCATAAATCTTGCTATATTTCGCGCATTTTCTTTAATTTGATGATTTTTCCCGCGGGACGCACGTTTGAACTGCAGGTGCATGAAATAATGAAACTCAGCGATTCGAAAATTGGTATTCATTCTTTAGAGGGTATTTCGACACCGTATCCAGGGACAGGCGCGGAGACTCGACCGTCTCGTGCACGAGAAACGGCGACCAAGTTGCGTGATATTGCATTTAAAATTATTAAAAATACAAACGAAGTCAGAAAATCATGAAAATGGACGAGTGACCTTGGCATCGCATGTAGAGGCTATGAAAAAAATTTGGAAATGTTTGGAGGAAGTGGTGGCGCAAGATGGTTGAAACCCTGAGATCTCCGCATATCATCACATGTGATGCCAGGAGTGAGATCTCAGGGTTTCAACCATCTTGCGCCACCACTTCCTCCAAACATTACCAAATTTTTTTCATAGCCTCTACATGCGATGCCAAGGTCACTCGTCCATTTTCATGATTTTCTGACTTCGTTTGTATTTTTAATAATTTTAAATGCAATATCACGCAACTTGGTCGCCGTTTCTCGTGCACGAGACGGTCGAGTCTCCGCGCCTGTCCCTGGATACGGTGTCGAAATACCCTCTAAAGAATGAATACCAATTTTCGAATCGCTGAGTTTCATTATTTCATGCACCTGCAGTTCAAACGTGCGTCCCGCGGGAAAAATCATCAAATTAAAGAAAATGCGCGAAATATAGCAAGATTTATGGAAAACACTTCAAATTTTAAATCTTGGCTTCTAGTACTGTAGCATGGCCACAGAAAAAATTGGGAGCACAAATACAAAAAAAAAATGCTTTGCCGAGGGCTTCCTAAAACCCTCGGCAAAGGGCACCTATGCCGAGAGCCAGGGCCAGGGCTCTCGGCATAGAGTTTACCCAAAAAAAATTAAAAAACCTTCGCCGAGAGCCCGACAGGCGGCTCTCGGCATAGGTTCCTATTAGCCGAGGGCCATCCGATCCGGCTCTCGGCAACGCGCGCAAACAGTTAATAAAAAAAGCTCGGGAGCCGCCCGGCCCACCACACACACTCACGCACGCACGCACGCCCCGACCCACCGCGCTGCCGCCGCCGCCGCGCCGCTCCTCCGCGCTGCCGCCGCCGCCGCGCCGCCACACGCACGCCCCGACCCACCGCGCCGCCGCCGCCGCCGCGCTGCCGCCGCCGCCGCGCCGCCACACGCACCGGCCGCGCGCCCGCGCTGCCAGGCCGCTCCGGCCAAGCTCCGGCGCCCTTCCCCGGCCTCGCCACCGGCGGCCCGCCCCGCCCGCCCCGGCCGCTCCGGCCAAGCTCCGGCGCCGGCCCCCCGACCCGCCCGCCGGCCGGCCGCCCGACACCCGCCCTGACCCCCCCGGCAGGCCCGCCGCGCCGCCGGCCGCCCGCCCTGCCCGCCCCGGCCGGCCAACCGCGCCGCCGGCCGCCCGCCCTGCGCCCGCCCCAGCCGGCCCGCCGCCCTTGTGCCGCTGCCGCGGGAGAGGAGGAGAGGAGGAGCAGGAGAAAGAGGAAGAGGAGAGGAGGAGGAGGAGGAGGAGAGGAGGAGGAAGAGGAGGAGGAGGAGGAGAGGAGGAAGAAGAAGAGGAGGAAGAGGAGGAGGAGCCCCCGCCGGCCTTGTCCTGCTGCGTCCCCGCTCCGCCCGGCCACTCCACCCGGTTGGATAGGAGGAAGAAGGCGACCGCCTCGCTGTGCCCCCTTTGTTCGGTCATCGGTCGTCGTCGATCGGGCTGTCTGTAAGTCGTCCTCGATCGCCACCCAGTTGTAGTATGTAGTAGTAGTAAGTAATTGTTAGTAGTAGTAGGTAGTAGTTTGACAGGTAGTGGTATGTGTGTGGATGTCGGCCATCGTGCCGCATATATGTGGATGTCGGCCATCGTGCCGTTGTTTCTTGCAGGTTTCGAAACCTCACCGTGCAGGGGAGGTTCTGCCAAAATTTCTAATGGATACTATATTTTTTGTCTTTTCTGTAGGAGGAGGACCTGTCGGGGCCAAGCCGGAGATCCTCGGCGACCTCGATCGTCTTCGTCGTCGTCGCGGGTCTGCCTGCACCGCTTCGCCTCGCCACTGCACCAACTCGCCACTGCGCCGCTAGCCTGACTCCACCGGCACCCTAGGTATAAATAACGTCTCTTCCCAGAAAAGGGTCTTAGGTCATTGAACCCAGTTAGGCGTCTCCCGTCCGAAAGAGATACGGCTGGAGGTATGCAGGTCTCTGCATATTGATAACCGTATCTGTTTCGGATTGTCCACGTTACTTGGACAGCCCGCAGATGCGTCGATGAGGCTAGTTCCCATGGTCTACCCCGATTCGAGATGGAGTTTCTGCATCACCTCCCTGTTGTTCTCCGGATACACACTCTCCCTATAGGGACGTGTATCTTGAGAACATCGGGGAGGTGCTGCCAAAATTCTGTCTCGGCTCGGGGCAGACAATGGGAACTGGCCTCATGTACGTATCCGCGGGTAGGATTAGGACCTATCCTCACCTATTAGATGATAGTAGGATGGAAGTACTCGGAGGTAGATATGTAAGTACTCGGATGCATGACAGTAGGATGGATGACCGTCAGTGGATGTACTCGGGCCGTAGAAGCAGAAGTGATTTCACCGATGAATGGTTGCGCAAGACAGATGCTTTCGTGAACAATGCATTTGGCGCGGCTCGGCGAGGAGAGATCAAAGTGTTGTGCCCATGCAGCAGATGTGGGAACCGGAGAAGGCAAGACAAGGAGAACATGGCTAAACATCTTGTGAACAATGGATTCACGCCGGACTACACCCGGTGGATCTACCATGGTGAAGCACATCGTTTGAGAGCGGAGGCAGTGCGACCACGTCTGAAGGACTTTGATGCTGATGCGGGGGTAGCAGACATGTTAGATGACTTCCAAGAAGCACAGTACGCTGAAGGACGTACGGAGGAGGAGATGGAGAAGACCGCAAAGGCGTTTTACGAGATGATGTCTTCGGCACAGAAACCCCTTCACGAGCGGACAACGGTTTCTCAACTGGATGCCATTGGCCGTGTGATGGGGTTCAAGTCCCAGTTCAACCTGAGTCGAGATGCGTTCGATGGTATGTTGGCCCTATTTGGTAGCATGCTTCCGGATGGCCACATATTGCCAAAGAGCCTGTACAAGTCACAGAAACTGCTTCGTGCACTAAAGATGCCGTATGAGCAGATACATGCTTGTCCAAATGGGTGCGTCCTCTTCAGGAAAGATCTCACGGATGCAGGTTACTGTCCGAAGTGTAAAGCGTCAAGATACATGGAGGTAGACGATGGTGAAGGCCCGAAGAGGCAGCTTTCTATCCCCATGAAAGTCCTGCGTTACCTGCCGTTCACACCGAGGATCCAACGTCTCTACATGACCGAGGAATCCGCGAAACAGATGACATGGCACAAACAGGGTACCCGATACAATCCTGAGAAGTTGGTACATCCCGCCGATGGTGAAGCATGGGCCCACTTTGACCGCATCCATCATGACAAAGCTAGAGAGGCTCGTAATGTTCGTGTTGCATTTGCAACGGACGGTTTCAATCCCTATGGACTCATGGCTGTCCCGTACACCTGTTGGCCCGTCTTCGTTATCCCCCTCAATCTCCCCCCCGGCGTCCTTTTTCAACGTCATACTGTCTTCTTGTCGTTGATAATTTCTCGATCAAATGTTGCCTGATTGCTAATCATCTTGTTGTCTTCCTCGCAGTCGGAGGCACACGGTGGCCAGCCTTGCGGCACGGTGGCGGCATACGCCATGTCCCACAAGGGCAAGGCCACGGCAGCGGAGACCTCCTACAACCCCGACGATCCCGCCGACGCGTACACCAACTCCAGCGTCCACTCCCGCCTCACTAACTACTCAGAGGCGGCATGGGCGGTCCATGGGGACGACTTTGATCCCGCCACCGCGGACCTGGACGGGAGCATCGTCATGAGGATTGGAGGAGGGAAGAAGCACGGGCGGTTCTGGCTTGGCGACGGCGTCATCGACACGACCTCCACTCCCACTCTGTCCCAGCTCCGAGCACAGAGCACGAGCGGGAGCGTCCCCATACGCCCACGCCCGTCGCCTGCGCAGTCGCGGGTCGCCGAGCTCGAGGTTATTTCTATTTAACTCATCATACATTGATCTTTAAATGTTTGCATTGTTCTAACATTCACTTTGTATTATCGCAGGCCCGCCTGGAAATAGAAAGGCAGGAGCGCCAGGTGTCTGAGACCCAGATGCGGTCACAGATGTCGGCCCAGATGGAGGCTCAAGCAAAGCAGATGGCGGACCTCATCGCCTTCATGGCCTCCCAGGGCATGGTCGTGCCTCAGACGCTCATGGCTCCTCCACCGCCGCCTCTGGACCCCGGAGTTGCTCCTGTGAGTATCAATACTTCAGTGTTTCATTTATTTCATTTTCTTGTCTAACATGACCTTTTGCAGCCTCCTCCGTCAGAAGGTTCGAACAACCGCCACGCTCCTGGATGGAACCCGACCGGGGGTCAAGCAGGCGATAGTTCTCAGGGGTGGCCCGGTTGGCCGGGGGTGTAGTAGATCTCCTCGTGTGTCACTGAAGTCTCATGTTGTTGAACTATGTGATGTGAACTATGTGATTTGATGACATATATGTTATTGAACTATGTGATGTGATATATATATATATGTTCTGTGACGTGAAATGTGATATATATGTGATATGTGATGAATGTGATATATATCTGTGTGATATTGTCGGAGAAAAGGAAAAACAGAACTGGAAAACAAAAAATCAAAATTTACCCAGCTTTGCCGAGGGTTGCTCTCGGCAAAGAGGCCCTTTGCCGAGGGTTTTGGCCATAGCCCTCGGCAAAGCTGGGGAGACAGAACGTAATTTCCAAGGCTTTGCCGAGGGCTTTGGTCATAGCCCTCGGCAAAGTCCGAGGTTTGCCGAGCGCCGGCTAAGATAGCCCTCGGCGAAGAGGTTCCAAAAAAAATATTCGAAATTTCTTTGCCGAGAGCTGACCCCGGATAACCCTCGGCACAGAAAAACAATAATAAAAAAATTATCGCTTTGCCGAGGGCCCGGCTCTCGGCACACTAACACCTTTGCCGAGAGCCGGCTTAGCCCTCGGCAAACCTACCATCAATAGGGACAGCCGTTAACGACCACTTTTCTATGCCGAGAGCCAATCGGGCCCTCGGTAAAAGGTTTGCCGAGAGCCCGATAAATGGCCCTCGGCAAAGGCTCCTTTGCCGTGAGGTTTTTTGCCGAGAGCTCTTTGCCGAGAGCTGCCCTCGGCATAAGCTTCGCCGAGGGCAAGATGGCATTTGCCGAGTGCTAGAGGCACTCGGCAAAGCACCCATTTCCAGTAGTGTACCAACTGAGCTACACAACCCACGAATGTAGTTCTGGACATTTTCCTTTTGAATTCACTCGGGAAGGACCTTTAGCCCCGGTTGGTAGCACCAACCGGGGCTAAAAGGTCCTTTAGTCCTGGTTGGTAACACCAACCGAGCCTAAAGGCGGTTGGTATTACCAACCGGACCTTTAGTCCGGGTTGGTAATACCAACCGGGGCTAAAGATTCACCTTTAGTCTCGGTTGGTGTTACCAACCGGGACTAAAGGTCTTTAGCCCCGGACACAATTTTTGGCCGAGACTAAAGCTCAATTGATAGATCGTCCAAAGGCCTATTCTCTAGTAGTGGACTCTCTCTGTGTATAATATATATCTGTGGATGTGTGTCTATCTTGTTTGTATGAATAATTAAGTGTTGTATGTTTTGCTTCTTCCCATTTGAGGAATATTAGCGGTGTTCCATTTTTTCTTTGTAGTCATATGTTGTGTCCACTGATCGATTTCTCCTTAATATTTTGTGTCGTGATCAGGAGATAATGTTTGCATCCATTGATAATCCATCAAATGCGGTTGAGTGGGCATTTGCGGAGATGATGAACAAACCAGAGGTGATGCACAAGGCAGTACTTGAACTAAACAACGTGGTTGGCAAAGACAGGCTCGTCCAAGAATCTGACATCCCTCACCTCAACTATCTAAAAGCATGCATACGGGAGGCCTTCCGCTTGCACCCCTACCACGCTTTCAACCTACCCCATGTCGCCATGGAAGACACCATCGTTTCAGGCTACCTCATTCCAAAGGGTAGTCATGTTCTTCTAAGTAGGGTGGGGCTTGGCCGGAACTCCGATATCTGGGAGGCTCCTCTCCAATTCCAGCCAGAGCGACATCTAATAATGGACAAGTCTGAGCATGCGCATGTGGTCCTCACCGAGCCGGACCTTAGGTTCATCTCGTTTAGCGCAGGCAGGAGAGGATGTCCAGCGGTGTCACTTGGTAGCTCTGTTACAGTGATGCTATTCGCAAGACTTCTACAGGGGTTCATGTGGACTAAGCCTCCCCACATTCATGCTATATATCCAGGTCAAGGAATCCACTACAAGTCTCGCACTAGATGAGCCACTCTTGTTACAAGCTCAACCTCGTTTGCCAGTGCAACTTCAGTTGGGGAGATTCGGAGTTTTCTCGGTTTAGCAGGGTATTACCGTCGTTTCATTCCCGATTTCTCCAAGATTGCCAAGCCCATAACAAGTTTGCTGCAGAAGGATCAGAAGTTTGAGTGGACAGAGAAGTGTGAAACAGCTTTCCGTACCTTGCGGAAACTATTAACCACTGCCCCTGTCTTAGCTCAGCCAGATATCGAGAAGCCGTTTGATGTCTTCTGCGACGCATCGAAAGTTGGTTTAGGCTGTGTTCTTATGCAAGAAGGCAGAGTGATTGCTTATGCTTCACGTCAGTTGAGAAAACATGAAGTTAATTATCCTACGCATGACTTGGAATTAGCTGCTGTGGTACACGCTCTAAAATTATGGAGACATTATCTGCTTGGTAACGTCTGTAACATGTACACGGACCACAAAAGTCTCAAGTATATCTTCACTCAACCTGAACTGAATATGAGGCAGAGAAGATGGCTTGAGTTGATTAAGGATTACAATTTGCAGATACATTATCACCCTGGAAAAGCAAATGTAGTTGCTGATGCTCTGAGTCGGAAGTCGCATTGTAATAACTTGAGGTTACAACCAGAGGACGAGTTTAGTCTCGAACACCCTGTGATCTTGCGTCACATCGAGCTGCAGAGCACCTTAGTTGATCAAATTCTAGAAGGGCAGAAAACAGACAAGGGAATCTATTATATCAAGGAAAAGCTAAGAACTGCCACTGAGCTAGTAAAACATTTTCGAGTTGATGATAAGGGAGTGTTATGGTTTGATAATCGCTTAGTGGTACCCAAGAATAGGGAACTCAAAAATCAGATCATGGATGAGGCTCATCTTTCCAAGTTGTCTATTCATCCCGGGAGCACTAAGATGTATCAAGATTTGCGTCCAAGATTTTGGTGGACCAAAATGAAGAAGGAAATTGCCGCGTATGTAGCCAGATGCGACACGTGTTGTCGAGTGAAGGCCATTCACCTGAAGCCAGCCAGAACACTTCAACCCTTATCAATACCTGAATGGAAGTGGGAAGAGGTGAGTATGGATTTTATCACCGGTTTGCCTACTACTCAGAGGGGAAATGATTCGATATGGGTAATAGTAGACCGTCTCACCAAGACCGCTCATTTTATACCAGTTAAAACCTGTTATCGAGTACCGGATTATGCGGAGATCTATATCAATCAGATTATCTGATTGCATGGTATACCCAAAGTCATAGTTTCGGATCGCGGAACACAGTTCACTGCACCATTCTGGGAGAAAATGCAAAAGGAATTAGGTACCAAGTTAATCCATAGTTCAGCTTACCATCCCCAGACTTCAGGGCAAACTGAAAGGGTAAATCAGGTTTTAGAGGATATGTTGAGAGCGTGTGTGATCTCAGCAAAGGGATCTTGGGAGAAGTGGTTGCCATTAGCAGAATTTGCTTATAATAACAGTTATCAAGAAAGCATTCATATGGCACCTTTCGAAGCTCTGTATGGCAGAAGATGCAGAACACCAGTAAGTTGGGTTGAACCAGGAGAACGTCGTTACTATGGAACTGACTTCGTTAGGGAAGCAGAAGAACAAGTTAGAATAATCCAACAACACATAGCAGCTGCACAGTCCCGACAGAAGAGCTATGCTGATAAGCGAAGAAGGCCGCTTGAATTCAAAGTAGGTGACTATGTGTATTTGAAAGTATCACCCATGAAAGGAGTCAGACGTTTTGGCGTGAAAAGAAAGTTAGCGCCAAGGTTTGTGGGACCCTACAGGGTAATGGAAAGGAAGGGAGAAGTGGCTTATCAACTACAGTTACCTGATCATTTAAAGGCTATATTCCCTGTTTTCCATGTGTCACAACTAAAGAAATGTCTTCGAGTTCCAGAAGAGGAAGTACAACCGGCCAATATCAAGTTACAATCCGACCTTACTTACCCGGTGAAGCCATATCGAGTACTCGACGAGAAAGAAAGGGTAACTCGCGGAAGAATCTCGAAGCAATATAAAGTATCTTGGAGTGAACAAGACGACCGAGATGCCACTTGGGAAACGGAAGACTATCTAAAGGAAGTATATCCACAGTTTTATAAGGACTGGTTAGTAACTCAAATCTCGGGACGAGATTCCTTTAAGGAGGGGAGGGCTGTAACACCCTAGGTGTTAAGCAACCCTAAGTGCATAATTTGACATCTCATGAGCATAAAGCATCATCATTTCATGTTGCATTCTTTCTTTTGTTAAGTGTCATTTCATGTGACCTTTTGTGATGCTATGCTTGATTGAATGCTTGTGTGTCTTGTTTGTGGAGTGCTTAAGTCTCCTTAGTAGTTGAACCTTGTTGAGGAGTCAAAATGAAGCTAGGTTTATGTTGGTCATGTTGGCTAACCAAGTCTCTAACCCTAGTTGCCTTAATAGAGCCCTAGGAGTCCTTTTGTTTGACTAACTAAGACCTTCTTGATAGAAGCTTTGCATGGCTGTGGGCCCTTAACCAAAAGTGTGTAGAATTTAGAGTAGAACAAAAGTTGTTTAAGGCCCAACTCATGAAAATGAGTTTAACAAGGTGTTTTGGGACCCACAAGGCAGATTTGAGGGAGTTTAGACGTAGAAAATTCTCTAAGTCCTAACTGCCCAAAACAGTTTCATCTAGCCATCTTTGGAGCTTTCTCGGGAGCAATCTAGGCCGAACCAAAGATCAATCTTGTAACCAAAGTGGTAGTCGGTATGTAGCTCTAAGCAATGGAGCAAGTGGTTTAGCTTTTCATCAATTGGATTAGGAGTTAATCGCGCTCAAAGTCTGGCCGTCAGTCGGCCTGATGGCACTGAATCGGGCCGGGCCGTGCCGTGCCGGCGCGCGCGCGCGGTGTCGTGGCCGACAGCGCCAGGACGTTGCCGCCGCGTGGCGCTCGACGGCCGGCCAAGCCAGCGTCCGCGCGCGGCGTGGCAAGCATGCCTTCGCCCTCGCCCTGTCCGAACCCGCTCCTCCCTCCATTCTGTTCCCCGCGCTCGCGCCTCTCTCTCGCTCTCTGCTCTCGCCGGCGTTCGAGCGGGAAAAGGGGAGAAAGCAAAGCGCCGCCGCCGCCCGCCGAATCTCGGCGAGCGATTACTCGCTCCACCGTGCGTCGCCGTCCAATTCCTCTCGCCAGTTCCTCCGCCCTGATCTCCTCTTTCTCCGGTAAGGGTTGGTTTCCCCTCTCTCCCTCTCTAGCTGCCGGAACAGCGGACGCCATCCGCAAGCTTCCGCCATGGCCGCCACCGTGACCTTCACGTGGACCGGTCATCTCCGGCCATGCTACCCTGAGCTGAGCCATGTTCTAGTCTTCTCTACCGTCGTAGTAGCTTAGAGTCAGATGGAGACCTCTCTCGTGTCCTGAGTTCGCCGGACCGCGGGCCAGTCGCGCTGTGTCCGCCATGGACCGCCGCCGTGCGTCGCGCCGGACAATGCCTGGGATGCCGAAGCCCGGGAGTTGCTCCAATAGGTCACTTGTGACTTGCTTAGGCTAGTGTTAGTCTCGCCGAGTCGCAAGCCGCCGGGAAGAGTTCCGCCGCCGAGTCGCCAGAGCCGCCGCTCCGCCATGGCCGCCGTCGAGCTTGCTCCGGTATCCCTCTGTCTCAGCGAGTCGGTTAGTTGTGTTCGCCTCGCAAACCCGCACCCAGTAATGGTCTCCGTGTCGCCAGAAGTGTCGCCGTCGACGAGCTAGGGCCGGTCAACGACCACGGCGCAAAACTCCGCCGTTGACCGCCGAGCCTGGCCTCGCACGGTAACGTGCCGAGCCTGGCCTCGGTAGCTTGGTCGCCCTGACCAGCGGGCCCCGACTGGCAGCAAGAAAGAAAGAAAGGGAAGCGTTTGGGTGCCGTAGGCCTCGGTAAGCCGGGCGTGCCGAGCGTTTGCCTCGAGCCTCGGCTAAGTCACCAAGCCTCGGTTGAGTCAGTAGCCTCGGCCGAATCGGTTGAGTGTGTTTGAGCCTCGGCCGAGTCGCGCCGAATGTGCCGAAGCCTTGCCTCGGGCCTCAGCCGAATCGCGCCGGGTGTGCTGAGCGTTTGTCTTATGCCTCGGGCCTCAGCCGAATCGCGCCGGGTGTGCTGAGCGTTTGTCTTATGCCTCGGGCCTCAGCCGAATCGCGCCGGGTGTGCTGAGCGTTTGTCTTATGCCTCGGCCGAACCAAGTTGGAGTCCGTACGTTTAGGTTTGAGTTTTCTTTTTAGTTTGTTTTTGCAGAATTATGTAATGGCTTCAAAAATTCCTACAAGGCTCTTTAAGTCCAAATCCTGTGAAACAAATTTTGTTAGGTCAAGCATGTTTAGTTCTATCAGTGAAAACTGTTAAATGCATTTTTTTTGTGATACTTTTATGTGTAGATTTATTTAATTTAGAAAAGTGCTGATAACTTGGTAAATGCATAACTAATTATATATAAGTCAGAAAAATGTGATTCCAGTTTTGTTAGGTTTGTATGAATGTGTAGTTTCAGAGAAAAATATAATATGAGGTTGTTCTGTGAATTAATTTGACAGTAGCTTTTAAAATGCTTAAATGTCGTTTCCTTGTTTATTTTGTAGTAATTAAAATATGAGGAATACGAACCTGAGAATTTAAGCACATTACTCTTATGCTAGGAAGTTCAGTAGAAAAATAAGAAATCTGTTGTTTAACACTTTTTGCTAGGGTGTGTAGTTCAAAGCACCTTTCCATAATAGAATTTGTCTTTTTCATAGAGGATGAAGTCTAGGTCCAAATGGGATGAAATTTGGACAGAGGGTTAGATTAAGTGTTATTGATCTCCAGTAATTTTTATAGGTTTTTGTGAAGCTATCTAGGATAGGTTACTGTTATGGGCCTATTTAACTAGATTTAATTCTACAAATAATTAGAGGGTAATAAACCCGTTAAGCAACTTTGATGCGGTGACAACAAGACTTGGTAAGTAGTATGTCGAATTAAATAAGTGAGTAGCAGTAGATGACATGTGCTTATCTCCTGAATGGTCACTCCATGTTGCATCACCATGCATCCCATGTGCATTCATGTTGTTCATTCATGTACCGCATCATGCAGGATCGGTAGTGGAAGCCCAGGAGACGCCGGAGGAGCAGCGTCAGGAGGAGACACCCGAGGAGGGGATCCCGGAAGGAGACGCTGATGACCTGCCGGAGTGCCGTGATCACCGCCCCGCCGACTTCGAGCGAGGCAAGCCCCGGAGCATTCTAACTCCTACGGTTTGCAAATGTTTCTAATTAACCTGATGATGGATGTTGCATTAGGTTATAGGAATTGATTGCTACCGTTGATGCATTATTACTTATCCTTGTCCACCTGCAAATATTACCTTGTTATCCCTGATAAGTCTAGGCTCGTTTATGCTTAGCCTGCTTAGACCGGTAAAAGTCGGGTGATTTCCTGTCTCCCGCATATAGGTGGATACTGATCATGTTTAGCCTTGTGCTATCATGGAGATAACCATGTGATAATTAATTTGAGACCGGGCGGGATGTAGGAGCAGCAGGACATGGGTTCTGTGTGCTAGTAGTCTCCCATCTGTGTCGATCAGGAACCGACGAAGGCACACCTCAGTCATTTTGAACGCGTCAATCACTTAACGGAGCAGGTGCGGGTACCTCCCGTGAAGCCGAGTAAGGTTTTTCGAGCCGGTGACGGAGATGTTGACGCCTAACACCCAGGGCCTCAGATGTACCGTGGGCAACTATTCTGATCGACCTGGCATGGTCCGAGGGCAGGCAGGGCCTGATCGACCTGGCATGACCGTGGGCAGTTAATAGCTTGAGCGACCTGGCATTGAGATAACCCCCGGTGTAGAAGGGCCCATGACCGTCCCGCGTGTTGTGTTCTCGAACCTCCTGAAGTGGTCGCCAACGGCCACCTGGCAGGGTGTGTCGGGCGAGTGTGCGGCATTTTTATCCCCAGCTGGTAGGAATCGATTATAATCGCCATCGCTCCTGGTTAGTGAGTAACTTGACTGAGCATGTGTTACCGTAGTAATATATGGAATTAATGATGGTTATGGTTGATGAATCTGAAAGGCTATTGATGAAATACTCACTCTTGCTTGAATAAGTAGTCAAGTGTTTGCTCTAGATCAGGTGCAAATCTAGATAATCAGGCTTATTACATAAAAGTGACTGCTAATGCTCTAATGATGATTAGTTAATAATAAAGTGCTTTTATGCAAAAAGGTAAGTGTGGCCAACCCCAGATACAGCCTTGCATAATCCTTGGTGTCGGTTATTTCTGGTTTATGACGGGTAAGTCTAGCTGAGTACCTTCTCGTACTCAGGGTTCTATCCCTTGTTGTTGCAGATGGGCAATGCTTCTTCGGCTATTGCGAGAACTGTCTGTACCCCGTCGAGGGCAGTGACTAGACCATGGGCATGGTCAACTCTTATCTTCCCTGATGCTTTTGTGGACCGATCAAGCATATGGCACTGTATTGTGAACTAAGGACTTGTGTTTCAAAACTATGTTGCTTCCGCTTTTGAATTCAACCTATGGTTTGTAATAACTGTTGAACTCCGATGTATTTGAACTATGTGCGAACTGAATGTACCTTGTGGGCATGTACGCTAATCTATTATGATCTTGGTTAAAGTTGAATGACTTGAAATCCTTCGAGATTTCCGGACTACCGGGTTTGTACGAGCTTAAGTACTTGTAATCTCTGTGAAAGCAGCGATTCGGTGCTTAATCTGGTGCAAATTGGTCGGTTCTGTTACAGCTGGCATCGGAGCGTGGTTAGCGTTACTGTTCACAAGTGTATTTGAAAAACTGTATTTTCAATTAAAATTCCTATTTGACAAGAACTTGTAGCTATAGTAGGTTCTGGAAAACCCTTCTTATAAAGCTTTAGGTGTGCCATTGATCAAGTCCTTATGCCCAATAGGAACTTAGGTGGCTATTTAAGTACTAACTTTGGGGGTCGTGCATCATATTTATTTTCTGTTTATTCTGTCGTCCATACGGCAAGGGTGAAATTGTATGGATGCTATTCTTCGGAATGGTAATGTATGGATCAATTGCCTCTACGCTAAAGGTAATGAGAGTTGTGAGAGCATGATTGGACAACCGCCAATCTAGGGAAGTGCTTATATGATACCGACGCGTATACCTGTTCCACACAAGTATATGTGAAAGTATTGATTGTGGGAGTAATAATTTATGATGGGTGCATATACTGCTTACGTGTATACCGGGTGTACACCTAAGAGAGTATTAGATTTAAATTTCCGCGGTGCATGATATTCATACTGTGGGAAGGGCTGAAATGAGTTTCTGCAGGTACGCTAACTTGCGAACGTGTAGCACGTATAGTTCACGCTATGAGTGAACGTGTATGCCACCGTCTAGCCGTTAGATTGTTAGGCAGTGAGGACGTATGAAACGTGCATGCATCATGATCATATAATCTTGCATTAATCTTACTTACTTCCTTATGGTTTCTGTCCCGTTTTTCTAATAAAAGTTGTTTACAACTAATTAAAAACTGTGTGGATAAACTTCTTACAGATGGCACGCACCAAGCGCACTGCTCGCAAGTCCACGGGAGGCAAGAGGCCTAACTACATGCTGGGGCCATGGACCGATGAGGGATCAGAGGACTTTCTAGAGGAGTTTGGGATGCCCACTATTCTTTGGAGAGTTCTGCACCTGGTGGGATATCAGGAGGGCCAGGAGCCACAGTACGACTGGCACCGTGTGCAGTTGTCAGAGGATCACCACGTGTACACGGTGGAGGTCGACGTGCCTAGCCGTGAGGACCGGGATCACGTCTGGTGCAGCCGAGTGTTTGCTTTGCAGGGGAGGACCCCCTGGGATGCAGCCAACCAGGTTGCTTATACCGTTCTTCGGGACATCATGGAGGACCATCCGGAGGTGGTTGCTCAGGCTACTGCCAGTATCTTCCCGACAGTGGATCCGTATCTTTCAGTGTGGCGTCAGCCAGGAGCTACTATTTTGGAGGGTAGTTCGCTTGAGAGGGAGCATTGTGCCGGGCCAGCAGGGAGTGCCATGGCTGCACTTATGGCTACTTATGGCTGCTTATCCCGCAGCTATGAGCAGTTGGACCATGTTCTTAGCGAGGAGATTGCAGCGCAGCATCGCCGTCAGGAGGAGCACGCTACAGAGATGGACCTCCTCACTACACAGCTAGCTCAGTTGACATTAGAGAGAGACCAGGCACTTCAGAGGGAGCAGGAGACTGCTCATCAGCTTGCCATTCAGCAGGGGTCGACTACTTTCTTGGCCTCGGTCATGAGGGAGACTGAGGAGGCGCTTCGAGGAGTTTGTGTCGAGGGCATTCGTGTTTCAGAGGAGAACAGGCTGCTGAGGTTGCGAGTGGGAGATCTGGAGCTCCAACTCCATCACCTGCAGGACTACAACGATCGTCTGCACGAGGAGATCCACCGTAGGGAGAATGAGAGGAACCCCATCTTTCCCCAGGAGGATCCGGAGCCGATTAGTTCTTCTAGTAGTTCTTCAGATGTGTCTAGCGACGGTGGTAGTGGTGATGGCGCCATGAGAGAGTAGACTAGTTAGCGCTATCGACTAGTGATCTTTTGTGTTGTAGTGGCCCGATCTTTGTTGTTAGGTGCTAAGATGTAGCATGAGTATGGACCTATGTGATGTGGTGTGAGGCCTTGGAAAGTCCCATATGTATGGGCAAAACTATGGATGTTATGTTATCTTTTGCATGATGTGTTAAGTGATCTTGTTATGTGTTGATGCAATGTGGATTGAAATTTATTGTACCTCTGTCATTGTTTGGTGAATTGTTTTCCGAATAATTTCAGTGGGTATGATTATTGTTCTCTACAAGTTGCAACTTCGCCTAATGGTCGCTTACTATCCTATATGCAGATGACGACAACTCGTAGTGGAGCAGGCGGTAGTGGTGGAAATGAGGACCCCAGAGAAAACCGCAATCCACCACCTCCTCCATCCCCGACGGCTGAGCAACTTTTTGCTCAATTTCTTGGAAGCCAGCGCAACATCGAAGCTTTGATGAGGGAAAACTTGGCCCAGGGACATCAACGCCCTGAGCCGAACCAATACAGTTCTTTCAAGGATTTCCTGGATACCAAACCACCAATCTTCAAGGAAGCTACAGAACCATTGGAGGCAGAAGAATGGCTGCATACTTTGGAGCAGAAGTTTCGTTTGCTCAGGCTCACAGAAGAACTGAAAGCAGAATATGCCGCGCACCAGTTGCAGGGACCAGCCGGGATTTGGTGGGGACATCATCGTACCACCTATCCTGCCAATGTTCCTATCACTTGGAGAGTGTTTACTGCTGCTGTTCGAGGTCATTACATTCCGCCGGGTTTGACCCAGATGAAAGTGGCAGAGTTCATGAATCTGACTCAAGGAACTCGGTCTATCACAGAGTATCATCATCTGTTCAACTCGTTGGCTCGCTATATCCCAGACTTCGTTGACACAGACGCTAAGAAGATTGCTAGTTTCAAGAGAGGCTTGAACACTAAAATGGGAAAGTCAGTGGGTACATCTTCCCGTACCAATTTCAATGACTTCATAAGCGACTGTCTGATTCAAGAGAACCATAACAACAAGCATGCTGCTAGCAAGGCCCGGAAGAGGACCTTTGAATCAGGATCATCACAACCCAGAGGACCACCAGCTCAGCGAAATCTGTATCGACCACCAGCGCCGGGGGCACGTTTTAGGCCGCCGCAGAAGAAGAATCAGCCACAAGCTCAGCGCAATCAGAAGCCATACAAGATAGCTGCTGCTCAGGCTCGTGGAGGTCAAGGCAGTTCTTCAGGGAACAAACCGTTGGTTCGGGGACCATGCTACAACTGCAATCAAGAGGGGCACTTCGCAAGGTACTGCCCCTACCCAAAGAAGCAACAGGCCAACTACCCCGCACGCCTGCACAACATGACCGCTGAAGAAGCTCGTGCTGGAGAGCCCGTGACTGCTGGTATGTGTCTTGTTAACCATCATCCCGCAGTTGTTTTGTTTGATACTGGATCATCGCATTCGTTCATGAGTAAAGCATTTGCACAAAAGCATAATCAAGAGGTGTCTGAAATGGATTATGGGTTTCGCGTAAGCTCTGTGGGGAGTAGTGTGTTGTCTAGGCAGATGGTACGTGATGCAACCATCGACATCGGAGGGCATAAGTTTGGAGCCAATTTAGTAGTTTTGCCAGGACTCAGTATGGATGTAGTCCTAGGAATGAGTTGGATGAGTATGTGGAAAGCGGTGTTAGACACTGCAGATAGAACTCTTACCTTATCTGATGCAAGGATTAACACCAAGATACGTATCTCTCTTCCTCGAGGAGCAGATTTTGTTGATCTGTCTTGTACCTTATCTATAGAGGACCTGTCAAAAATTCCAGTTGTTCGGGATTTCCCAGACGTCTTTCCAGATGAGTTGTCGGGTTTACCGCCCAAGCGGGCTGTAGAGTTTACTATTGAGCTGTTACCAGGGACTGCACCGATATCGAGAAGACCTTATCGTATGCCGCCCAATGAATTAGCCGAACTCAAGACGCAGATTAAGGAACTTTCGGACAAGGGTTTCATTCAACCTAGTGTGTCAGAGTGGGGATGCCCAGCTTTGTTTGTCAAGAAAAAGGACAAGTCTCTACGGATGTGTGTGGATTATCGACCGCTTAATGCCGTGACCGTTAAGAACAAATATCCGTTGCCATGGATAGATATTTTGTTTGATCAGTTATCCAGAGCCAAAGTATTCTCCAAGATCGATTTGAGATCAGGATATCATCAAATTAGAATCCGACCACAAGATATTCCAAAGACTGCTTTTTCAACCAGATATGGCCTGTACGAGTATTTAGTCATGTCTTTTGGATTGACAAATGCTCCAGCATACTTTATGAGTTTGATGAACTCGGTATTCATGCCAGAACTAGATAAGTTTGTAGTGGTGTTCATTGATGATATTTTGGTTTATTCGGAGAACCCGGACGACCATGCAGAACATTTGAGGATCGTCTTGACAAGACTCCGGGAACATAAACTTTACGCTAAGTTTAGTAAATGCGAGTTTTGGTTGAAGCAAGTACAATTCCTTGGTCACATCCTGTCAGAAGAAGGAATCTCTGTGGACCCTAGCAAAGTACAAGAAGTAATGGATTGGGAAGCTCCAACTTCAGTTGGGGAGATTCGGAGTTTTCTCGGTTTAGCAGGGTATTACCGTCGTTTCATTCCCGATTTCTCCAAGATTGCCAAGCCCATGACAAGTTTGCTGCAGAAGGATCAGAAGTTTGAGTGGACAGAGAAGTGTGAAACAGCTTTCCGTACCTTGCGGAAACTATTAACCACTGCCCCTGTCTTAGCTCAGCCAGATATCGAGAAGCCGTTTGATGTCTTCTGCGACGCATCGAAAGTTGGTTTAGGCTGTGTTCTTATGCAAGAAGGCAGAGTGATTGCTTATGCTTCACGTCAGTTGAGAAAACATGAAGTTAATTATCCTACGCATGACTTGGAATTAGCTGCTGTGGTACACGCTCTAAAATTATGGAGACATTATCTGCTTGGTAACGTCTGTAACATGTACACGGACCACAAAAGTCTCAAGTATATCTTCACTCAACCTGAACTGAATATGAGGCAGAGAAGATGGCTTGAGTTGATTAAGGATTACAATTTGCAGATACATTATCACCCTGGAAAAGCAAATGTAGTTGCTGATGCTCTGAGTCGGAAGTCGCATTGTAATAACTTGAGGTTACAACCAGAGGACGAGTTTAGTCTCGAACACCCTGTGATCTTGCATCACATCGAGCTGCAGAGCACCTTAGTTGATCAAATTCTAGAAGGGCAGAAAACAGACAAGGGAATCTATTATATCAAGGAAAAGCTAAGAACTGCCACTGAGCTAGTAAAACATTTTCGAGTTGATGATAAGGGAGTGTTATGGTTTGATAATCGCTTCGTGGTACCCAAGAATAGGGAACTCAAAAATCAGATCATGGATGAGGCTCATCTTTCCAAGTTGTCTATTCATCCCGGGAGCACTAAGATGTATCAAGATTTGCGTCCAAGATTTTGGTGGACCAAAATGAAGAAGGAAATTGCCGCGTATGTAGCCAGATGCGACACGTGTTGTCGAGTGAAGGCCATTCACCTGAAGCCAGCCAGAACACTTCAACCCTTATCAATACCTGAATGGAAGTGGGAAGAGGTGAGTATGGATTTTATCACCGGTTTGCCTACTACTCAGAGGGGAAATGATTCGATATGGGTAATAGTAGACCGTCTCACCAAGACCGCTCATTTTATACCAGTTAAAACCTGTTATCGAGTACCGGATTATGCGGAGATCTATATCAATCAGATTATCTGATTGCATGGTATACCCAAAGTCATAGTTTCGGATCGTGGAACACAGTTCACTGCACCATTCTGGGAGAAAATGCAAAAGGAATTAGGTACCAAGTTAATCCATAGTTCAGCTTACCATCCCCAGACTTCAGGGCAAACTGAAAGGGTAAATCAGGTTTTAGAGGATATGTTGAGAGCGTGTGTGATCTCAGCAAAGGGATCTTGGGAGAAGTGGTTGCCATTAGCAGAATTTGCTTATAATAACAGTTATCAAGAAAGCATTCATATGGCACCTTTCGAAGCTCTGTATGGCAGAAGATGCAGAACACCAGTAAGTTGGGTTGAACCAGGAGAACGTCGTTACTATGGAACTGACTTCGTTAGGGAAGCAGAAGAACAAGTTAGAATAATCCAACAACACATAGCAGCTGCACAGTCCCGACAGAAGAGCTATGCTGATAAGCGAAGAAGGCCGCTTGAATTCAAAGTAGGTGACTATGTGTATTTGAAAGTATCACCCATGAAAGGAGTCAGACGTTTTGGCGTGAAAAGAAAGTTAGCGCCAAGGTTTGTGGGACCCTACAGGGTAATGGAAAGGAAGGGAGAAGTGGCTTATCAACTACAGTTACCTGATCATTTAAAGGCTATATTCCCTGTTTTCCATGTGTCACAACTAAAGAAATGTCTTCGAGTTCCAGAAGAGGAAGTACAACCGGCCAATATCAAGTTACAATCCGACCTTACTTACCCGGTGAAGCCATATCGAGTACTCGACGAGAAAGAAAGGGTAACTCGCGGAAGAATCTCGAAGCAATATAAAGTATCTTGGAGTGAACAAGACGACCGAGATGCCACTTGGGAAACGGAAGACTATCTAAAGGAAGTATATCCACAGTTTTATAAGGACTGGTTAGTAACTCAAATCTCGGGACGAGATTCCTTTAAGGAGGGGAGGGCTGTAACACCCTAGGTGTTAAGCAACCCTAAGTGCATAATTTGACATCTCATGAGCATAAAGCATCATCATTTCATGTTGCATTCTTTCTTTTGTTAAGTGTCATTTCATGTGACCTTTTGTGATGCTATGCTTGATTGAATGCTTGTGTGTCTTGTTTGTGGAGTGCTTAAGTCTCCTTAGTAGTTGAACCTTGTTGAGGAGTCAAAATGAAGCTAGGTTTATGTTGGTCATGTTGGCTAACCAAGTCTCTAACCCTAGTTGCCTTAATAGAGCCCTAGGAGTCCTTTTGTTTGACTAACTAAGACCTTCTTGATAGAAGCTTTGCATGGCTGTGGGCCCTTAACCAAAAGTGTGTAGAATTTAGAGTAGAACAAAAGTTGTTTAAGGCCCAACTCATGAAAATGAGTTTAACAAGGTGTTTTGGGACCCACAAGGCAGATTTGAGGGAGTTTAGACGTAGAAAATTCTCTAAGTCCTAACTGCCCAAAACAGTTTCATCTAGCCATCTTTGGAGCTTTCTCGGGAGCAATCTAGGCCGAACCAAAGATCAATCTTGTAACCAAAGTGGTAGTCGGTATGTAGCTCTAAGCAATGGAGCAAGTGGTTTAGCTTTTCATCAATTGGATTAGGAGTTAATCGCGCTCAAAGTCTGGCCGTCAGTCGGCCTGATGGCACTGAATCGGGCCGGGCCGTGCCGTGCCGGCGCGCGCGCGCGGCGTCGTGGCCGACAGCGCCAGGACGTTGCCGCCGCGTGGCGCTCGGCGGCCGGCCAAGCCAGCGTCCGCGCGCGGCGTGGCAAGCATGCCTTCGCCCTCGCCCTGTCCGAACCCGCTCCTCCCTCCATTCTGTTCCCCGCGCTCGCGCCTCTCTCTCGCTCTCTGCTCTCGCCGGCGTTCGAGCGGGAAAAGGGGAGAAAGCAAAGCGCCGCCGCCGCCCGCCGAATCTCGGCGAGCGATTACTCGCTCCACCGTGCGCCGCCGTCCAATTCCTCTCGCCAGTTCCTCCGCCCTGATCTCCTCTTTCTCCGGTAAGGGTTGGTTTCCCCTCTCTCCCTCTCTAGCTGCCGGAACAGCGGACGCCATCCGCAAGCTTCCGCCATGGCCGCCACCGTGACCTTCACGTGGACCGGTCATCTCCGGCCATGCTACCCTCAGCTGAGCCATGTTCTAGTCTTCTCTACCGTCGTAGTAGCTTAGAGTCAGATGGAGACCTCTCTCGTGTCCTGAGTTCGCCGGACCGCGGGCCAGTCGCGCTGTGTCCGCCATGGACCGCCGCCGTGCATCGCGCCGGACAATGCCGGGGATGCCGAAGCCCAGGAGTTGCTCCAATAGGTCACTTGTGACTTGCTTAGGCTAGTGTTAGTCTCGCCGAGTCGCAAGCCGCCGGGAAGAGTTCCGCCGCCGAGTCGCCAGAGTCGCCGCTCCGCCATGGCCGCCGTCGAGCTTGCTCCGGTATCCCTCTGTCTCAGCGAGTCGGTTAGTTGTGTTCGCCTCGCAAACCCGCACCCAGTAATGGTCTCCGTGTCGCCAGAAGTGTCGCCGTCGACGAGCTAGGGCCGGTCAACGACCACGGCGCAAAACTCCGCCGTTGACCGCCGAGCCTGGCCTCGCACGGTAACGTGCCGAGCCTGGCCTCGGTAGCTTGGTCGCCCTGACCAGCGGGCCCCGACTGGCAGCAAGAAAGAAAGAAAGGGAAGCGTTTGGGTGCCGTAGGCCTCGGTAAGCCGGGCGTGCCGAGCGTTTGCCTCGAGCCTCGGCTAAGTCACCGAGCCTCGGTTGAGTCAGTAGCCTCGGCCGAATCGGTTGAGTGTGTTTGAGCCTCGGCCGAGTCGCGCCGAATGTGCCGAAGCCTTGCCTCGGGCCTCAGCCGAATCGCGCCGGGTGTGCTGAGCGTTTGTCTTATGCCTCGGGCCTCAGCCGAATCGCGCCGGGTGTGCTGAGCGTTTGTCTTATGCCTCGGGCCTCAGCCGAATCGCGTCGGGTGTGCTGAGCGTTTGTCTTATGCCTCGGCCGAACCAAGTTGGAGTCCGTACGTTTAGGTTTGAGTTTCCTTTTTAGTTTGTTTTTGCAGAATTATGTAATGGCTTCAAAAATTCCTACAAGGCTCTTTTTAAGTCCAAATCCTGTGAAACAAATTTTGTTAGGTCAAGCATGTTTAGATCTCTCAGTGAAAACTGTTAAATGCATTTTTTTGGTGATACTTTTATGTGTAGATTTATTTAATTTAGAAAAGTGCTGATAACTTGGTAAATGCATAACTAATTATATATAAGTCAGAAAAATATGATTCCAGTTTTGTTAGGTTCATATGAATGTGTAGTTTCAGAGAAAAATATAATATGAGGTTGTTCTGTGAATTAATTTGACAATAGCTTTTAAAATGCTTAAATGTCGTTTCCTTGTTTATTTTGTAGTAATTAAAATATGAGGAATACGAACCTGAGAATTTAAGCACATTACTCTTATGCTAGGAAGTTCAGTAGAAAAATAAGAAATCTGTTGTTTGACACTTTTTGCTAGGGTGTGTAGTTCAAAGCACCTTTCCATAATAGAATTTGTCTTTTTCATAGAGGATGAAGTCTAGGTCCAAATGGGATGAAATTTGGACAGAGGGTTAGATTAAGTGTTATTGATCTCCAGTAATTTTTATAGGTTTTTGTGAAGCTATCTAGGATAGGTTACTGTTATGGGCCTATTTAACTAGATTTAATTCTACAAATAATTAGAGGGTAATAAACCCGTTAAGCAACTTTGATGCGGTGACAACAAGACTTGGTAAGTAGTATGTCGAATTAAATAAGTGAGTAGCAGTAGATGACATGTGCTTATCTCCTGAATGGTCACTCCATGTTGCATCACCATGCATCCCATGTGCATTCATGTTGTTCATTCATGTACCGCATCATGCAGGATCGGTAGTGGAAGCCCAGGAGACGCCGGAGGAGCAGCGTCAGGAGGAGACACCCGAGGAGGGGATCCCGGAAGGAGACGCTGATGACCTGCCGGAGTGCCGTGATCACCGCCCCGCCGACTTCGAGCGAGGCAAGCCCCGGAGCATTCTAACTCCTACGGTTTGCAAATGTTTCTAATTAACCTGATGATGGATGTTGCATTAGGTTATAGGAATTGATTGCTACCGTTGATGCATTATTACTTATCCTTGTCCACCTGCAAATATTACCTTGTTATCCCTGATAAGTCTAGGCTCGTTTATGCTTAGCCTGCTTAGACCGGTAAAAGTCGGTTGATTTCCTGTCTCCCGCATATAGGTGGATACTGATCATGTTTAGCCTTGTGCTATCATGGAGATAACCATGTGATAATTAATTTGAGACCGGGCAGGATGTAGGAGCAGCAGGACATGGGTTCTGTGTGCTAGTAGTCTCCCGTCTGTGTCGATCAGGAACCGACGAAGGCACACCTCAGTCATTTTGAACGCGTCAATCACTTAACGGAGCAGGTGCGGGTACCTCCCGTGAAGCCGAGTAAGGTTTTTCGAGCCGGTGACGGAGATGTTGACGCCTAACACCCAGGGCCTCAGATGTACCGTGGGCAACTATTCTGATCGACCTGGCATGGTCCGAGGGCAGGCAGGGCCTGATCGACCTGGCATGACCGTGGGCAGTTAATAGCTTGAGCGACCTGGCATTGAGATAACCCCCGGTGTAGAAGGGCCCATGACCGTCCCGCGTGTTGTGTTCTCGAACCTCCTGAAGTGGTCGCCAACGGCCACCTGGCAGGGTGTGTCGGGCGAGTGTGCGGCATTTTTATCCCCAGCTGGTAGGAATCGATTATAATCGCCATCGCTCCTGGTTAGTGAGTAACTTGACTGAGCATGTGTTACCGTAGTAATATATGGAATTAATGATGGTTATGGTTGATGAATCTGAAAGGCTATTGATGAAATACTCACTCTTGCTTGAATAAGTAGTCAAGTGTTTGCTCTAGATCAGGTGCAAATCTAGATAATCAGGCTTATTACATAAAAGTGACTGCTAATGCTCTAATGATGATTAGTTAATAATAAAGTGCTTTTATGCAAAAAGGTAAGTGTGGCCAACCCCAGATACAGCCTTGCATAATCCTTGGTGTCGGTTATTTCTGGTTTATGACGGGTAAGTCTAGCTGAGTACCTTCTCGTACTCAGGGTTCTATCCCTTGTTGTTGCAGATGGGCAATGCTTCTTCGGCTATTGCGAGAACTGTCTGTACCCCGTCGAGGGCAGTGACTAGACCATGGGCATGGTCAACTCTTATCTTCCCTGATGCTTTTGTGGACCGATCAAGCATATGGCACTGTATTGTGAACTAAGGACTTGTGTTTCAAAACTATGTTGCTTCCGCTTTTGAATTCAACCTATGGTTTGTAATAACTGTTGAACTCCGATGTATTTGAACTATGTGCGAACTGAATGTACCTTGTGGGCATGTACGCTAATCTATTATGATCTTGGTTAAAGTTGAATGACTTGAAATCCTTCGAGATTTCCGGACTACCGGGTTTGTACGAGCTTAAGTACTTGTAATCTCTGTGAAAGCAGCGATTCGGTGCTTAATCTGGTGCAAATTGGTCGGTTCTGTTACAACCTCGTACGAGGAAGAGGTGCAAACACCGAGGTCGGAGAAGAAACGTAAAATGGAGGAAGAAGATGATCCAAACTATATCCCAGAAAAGACGGGGCCTTCAACACGGAATTCTCGCACCCAAAGATGGGATTGTTATGACCGAATATGTAAATAACTAACACAACATAAGCAGATGATGATGAGATTCTCCCTTAAGTATGAAATTAATGCGAGTTCTTGTCCTCGACAGCTCCCTGTGGTGTCTATGTGCTCGGAGTACCCCAACAAGGAGGTGGGACAAGAGGAGGAACAAGAGGAGGAGGGCATGCATCCGGTCCTACACCGAGCACTTTAACCAAAATGGCCAGTGGCAAGAAGTCAGACTTAAAGAGGGGCCAACACGCGAGGCACAAGGTGACCAAGAAGGTGCATGCCAAACACAAGATAGGGCCGCATGGAGAGCCCTTGGAGCCAATAAGTGTGATCGGCATCTTCAACAACTAGTTCTCTTATCTAGTTAGGGAGCAACGAGCACATGCCGATCACTTATCTGGATTGGAGGAAAGTCCCAAAAGACCTCAAGGATAATGTGTGGAGAGATGTGAAGAAGCGGTTCGAGTATCCACCGAACCAATTCAATGAAGATCTGTGCAGGGGCATGCTATGGTTCTTGCAGGCAAGCGCTTCGCAACTTGAGGTTAAGACTCAATAAGTAGTACTTGTAGAAAGTGAAGACCCCTTCGAAGACTACAACTTCATCAAGCATCATGAATGGGAGGAGGTCATCGAAAAAATGAGTACCGGCGAAGTAAAGGCCAAGGGTGAGAACTACTCCGAGTTCGCAAAGAGGAACATACTCCACCACGACATGGGCATGATAGGGTACACCCATATGTCATATGGAAGTGCAGGATCCATATGTCATACACCAAACTATATAGTGTCACATACTCCTCAATGGTGAGAAAATTCCTACGAGAGCCATATGTCATATGCTTACATGTTTAAAACGTTCTCATGCTACTTGTTCCTTTGAGTTTAGTAAAACCTTGTTGTCCCTTATTGAAAAATTTATAATGCTCCCAAGATCAAGTTCACATACACTCCACATATACATGCCATATCTGCACTGGAATTGCGCGAAAGCATGCCATTCATTTTCACCAATTAAATACTCCATATTCTAAAAGAATGACCTCTCTATAGTTTGGTTTAGTAGATGAGACATGGGCTATAAAAAATGAGAGAAAGAGGACACATGAAGAATTGAAAAAAGAGAGCACGTTAGAGCTCATGAATAAAAAGAGTTATGATGGCCATGTCTCAAAAATAAGTGATAGCGAGAGATCGTACCATTAAAGGAGTATCACGTGTCCAATGTTATCCTAAACGGTAAACGATAAACAGTTGGTCACCTGTTGTTGAGACACTATTTGGGCAAAAATGGGTGTTTAAACGGGCAAAGCGGCCATTTAAACGGTAAAAACGGCTGATTAAACAGAAAAGGTGTACCACTATGTAGCGTTTAAACGATGTTTAAACAGGCCAATCGACCGTTTAGATGAACAGTGCATGTGTCACACTACCATGTTCCACATACATGCACATCTTGAATTCTTGATCTAGGATTATGACATTTTCTCCTTGAATCCTTGTTTTGATTTTACAATATATGCCATATAAGTATGATATTATGATTAACTCTACTTGAGTTATACATAATCTTATTAGAAGTAGGATGACATAAAAGAAGGTATTATAAGGCTATGCCTCGATAAGGATCCATATACCATTGAGTGATTTGAGAGTACCATACGAGGAGTAAAATTAAGTGAACCATGCTTTTGATATGGATGGAAAATATAGGCACAAAACCACAAACAAGAGAATTACGGGCAATAATATATATACAGCGGGCGAAACGAGCAATATATGTGATGATGTTGCTCGTTTCGCCGGCTTATAATATTATTGCCCGTAATTCTCTTGTTTGTGGTTTTGTGCCTATATTTTCCATCCATATCAAAAGCATGGTTCACTTAATTTACTCCTCGTATGGTACTCTCAAATCACTCAATGGTATATGGATCCTTATCGAGGCATAGCCTTATAATACCTTCTTTTATGTCATCCTACTTCTAATAAGATTATGTATACTCAAGTAGAGTTAATCATAATATCATACTTATATGGCATATATTGTAAAATCAAAACAAGGATTCAAGGAGAAAATGTCATAATCCTAGATCAAGAATTCAAGATGTGCATGTATGTGGAACATGGTAGTGTGACACATGCACTGTTCATCTAAACGGTCGATTGGCCTGTTTAAACATCGTTTAAACGCTACATAGTGGTACACCTTTTCTGTTTAATCAGCCGTTTTTACCGTTTAAATGGCCGCTTGCCCGTTTAAACACCCATTTTTGCCCAAATAGTGTCTCAACAACAGGTGACCAACTGTTTATCGTTTACCGTTTAGGATAACATTGGACACGTGATACTCCTTTAATGGTACGATCTCTCGCTATCACTTATTTTGAGACATGGCCATCATAACTCTTTTTATTCATGAGCTCTAACGTGCTCTCTTTTTTCAATTCTTCATGTGTCCTCTTTCTCTCATTTTTTATAGCCCATGTCTCATCTACTAAACCAAACTATAGAGAGGTCATTCTTTTAGAATATGGAGTATTTAATTGGTGAAAATGAATGGCATGCTTTCGCGCAATTCCAGTGCAGATATGGCATGTATATGTGGAGTGTATGTGAACTTGATCTTGGGAGCATTATAAATTTTTCAATAAGGGACAACAAGGTTTTACTAAACTCAAAGGAACAAGTAGCATGAGAACGTTTTAAACATGTAAGCATATGACATATGGCTCTCGTAGGAATTTTCTCACCATTGAGGAGTATGTGACACTATATAGTTTGGTGTATGACATATGGATCCTGCACTTCCATATGACATATGGGTGTACCCTATCATGCCCATGTCGTGGTGGAGTATGTTCCTCTTTGCGAACTCGGAGTAGTTCTCACCCTTGGCCTTTACTTCGCCGGTACTCATTTTTTCGATGACCTCCTCCCATTCATGATGCTTGATGAAGTTGTAGTCTTCGAAGGGGTCTTCACTTTCTACAAGTACTACTTATTGAGTCTTAACCTCAAGTTGCGAAGCGCTTGCCTGCAAGAACCATAGCATGCCCCTGCACAGATCTTCATTGAATTGGTTCGGTGGATACTCGAACCGCTTCTTCACATCTCTCCACACATTATCCTTGAGGTCTTTTGGGACTTTCCTCCAATCCAGATAAGTGATCGGCATGTGCTCGTTGCTCCCTAACTAGATAAGAGAACTAGTTGTTGAAGATGCCGATCACACTTATTGGCTCCAAGGGCTCTCCATGCGGCCCTATCTTGTGTTTGGCATGCACCTTCTTGGTCACCTTGTGCCTCGCGTGTTGGCCCCTCTTTAAGTCTGACTTCTTGCCACTGGCCTTTTGGTTAAAGTGCTCGGTGTAGGACCGGATGCATGCCCTCCTCCTCTTGTTCCTCCTTTGTCCCACCTCCTTGTGGGGGTACTCCGAGCACATAACACCACAGGAGAGTGTCGAGGACAAGAACTCGCATTAATTTCATACTTAAGGAGAATCTCATCATCATCTGCTTATGTTGTGTTAGTTATTTACATATTCGGTATAACAATCCCATCTGGGTGCGAGAATTCCGTGTGAAGGCCCCGTCTTTTCGGGATATAGTTTGGATCATCTTCTTTCCTCCATTTTAGTTTCTTCTCCGACCTCGGTGTTTGCACCTCTTCCTCGTACGAGGTTGTAACAGAACCGACCAATTTGCACCAGATTAAGCACCGAATCGCTGCTTTCACAGAGATTACAAGTACTTAAGCTCGTACAAAACCGGTAGTCCGGAAATCTCGAAGGATTTCAAGTCATTCAACTTTAACCAAGATCGTAATAGATTAGCGTACATGCCCACAAGGTACATTCAGTTCGCACATAGTTCAAATACATCGGAGTTCAACAGTTATTACAAACCATAGTTGAATTCAAAAGCGGAAGCAACATAGTTTTGAAACACAAGTCCTTAGTTCACAATACAGTGCCATATGCTTGATCGGTCCACAAAAGCATCAGGGAAGATAAGAGTTGACCATGCCCATGGTCTAGTCACTGCCCTCGACGGGGTACAGACAGTTCTCGCAATAGCCGAAGAAGCATTGCCCATCTGCAACAACAAGGGATAGAACCCTGAGTACGAGAAGGTACTCAGCTAGACTTACCCGTCATAAACCAGAAATAACCGACACCAAGGATTATGCAAGGCTGTATCTGGGGTTGGCCACACTTACCTTTTTGCATAAAAGCACTTTATTATTAACTAATCATCATTAGAGCATTAGCAGTCACTTTTATGTAATCAGCCTGATTATCTAGATTTGCACCTGATCTAGAGCAAACACTTGACTACTTATTCAAGCAAGAGTGACTATTTCATCAATAGCCTTTCAGATTCATCAACCATAACCATCATTAATTCCATATATTACTACGGTAACACATGCTCAGTCAAGTTACTCACTAACCAGGAGCGATGGCGATTATAATCGATTCCTACCAGCTGGGGATAAAAATGCCGCACACTCGCCCGACACACCCTGCCAGGTGGCCGTTGGCGACCACTTCAGGAGGTTCGAGAACACAACACGCGGGACGGTCATGGGCCCTTCTACACCGGGGGTTATCTCAATGCCAGGTCGCTCAAGCTATTAACTGCCCACGGTCATGCCAGGTCGATCAGGCCCTGCCTGCCCTCGGACCATGCCAGGTCGATCAGAATAGTTGCCCACGGTACATCTGAGGCCCTGGGTGTTAGGCGTCAACATCTCCGTCACCGGCTCGAAAAACCTTACTCGGCTTCACGGGAGGTACCCGCACCTGCTCCGTTAAGTGATTGACGCGTTCAAAATGACTGAGGTGTGCCTTCGTCGGTTCCTGATCGACACAGACGGGAGACTACTAGCACACAGAACCCATGTCCTGCTGCTCCTACATCCCGCCCGGTCTCAAATTAATTATCACATGGTTATCTCCATGATAGCACAAGGCTAAACATGATCAGTATCCACCTATATGCGGGAGACAGGAAATCACCCGACTTTTACCGGTCTAAGCAGGCTAAGCATAAACGAGCCTAGACTTATCAGGGATAACAAGGTAATATTTGCAGGTGGACAAGGATAAGTAATAATGCATCAACGGTAGCAATCAATTCCTATAACCTAATGCAACATCCATCATCAGGTTAATTAGAAACATTTGCAAACCGTAGGAGTTAGAATGCTCCGGGGCTTGCCTCGCTCGAAGTCGGCGGGGCGGTGATCACGGCACTCCGGCAGGTCTTCAGCGTCTCCTTCCGGGATCCCCTCCTCGGGTGTCTCCTCCTGACGCTGCTCCTCCGGCGTCTCCTGGGCTTCCACTACCGATCCTGCATGATGCGGTACATGAATGAACAACATGAATGCACATGGGATGCATGGTGATGCAACATGGAGTAACCATTCAGGAGATAAGCACATGTCATCTACTGCTACTCACTTATTTAATTCGACATACTACTTACCAAGTCTTGTTGTCACCGCATCAAAGTTGCTTAACGGGTTATTACCCTCTAATTATTTGTAGAATTAAATCTAGTTAAATAGGCCCATAACAGTAACCTATCCTAGACAGCTTCACAAAAACCTATAAAAATTACTGGAGATCAATAACACTTAATCTAACCCTCTGTCCAAATTTCATCCCATTTGGACCTAGACTTCATCCTCTATGAAAAAGACAAATTCTATTATGGAAAGGTGCTTTGAACTACACACCCTAGCAAAAAGTGTCAAACAACAGATTTCTTATTTTTCTACTGAACTTCCTAGCATAAGAGTAATGTGCTTAAATTCTCAGGTTCGTATTCCTCATATTTTAATTACTACAAAATAAACAAGGAAACGACATTTAAGCATTTTAAAAGCTACTGTCAAATTAATTCACAGAACAACCTCATATTATATTTTTCTCTGAAAACTACACATTCATATGAACCTAACAAAACTGGAATCACATTTTTCTGACTTATATATAATTAGTTATGCATTTACCAAGTTATCAGCACTTTTCTAAATTAAATAAATCTACACATAAAAGTATCACCAAAAATGCATTTAACAGTTTTCACTGATAGATCTAAACATGCTTGACCTAACAAAATTTGTTTCACAGGATTTGGACTTAAAATGAGCCTTGTAGGAATTTTGAAGCCATTACATAATTCTGCAAAAACAAACTAAAAAGGAAACTCAAACCTAAACGTACGGACTCCAACTTGGTTCGGCCGAGGCATAAGACAAACGCTCAGCACACCCGACGCGATTCGGCTGAGGCCCGAGGCATAAGACAAACGCTCAGCACACCCGGCGCGATTCGGCTGAGGCCCGAGGCATAAGACAACGCTCAGCACACCCGGCGCGATTCGGCTGAGGCCCGAGGCAAGGCTTCGGCACATTCGGCGCGACTCGGCGAGGCTAACACACTCAACCGATTCGGCCGAGGCTACTGACTCAACCGAGGCTCGGTGACTTAGCCGAGGCTCGAGGCAAACGCTCGGCACGCCCGGCTTACCGAGGCCTACGGCACCCAAACGCTTCCCTTTCTTTCTTTCTTGCTGCCAGTCGGGGCCCGCTGGTCAGGGCGACCAAGCTACCGAGGCCAGGCTCGGCACGTTACCGTGCGAGGCCAGGCTCGGCGGTCAACGGCGGAGTTTTGCGCCGTGGTCGTTGACCGGCCCTAGCTCGTCGACGGCGACACTTCTGGCGACACGGAGACCATTACTGGGTGCGGGTTTGCGAGGCGAACACAACTAACCGACTCGCTGAGACAGAGGGATACCGGAGCAAGCTCGACGGCGGCCATGGCGGAGCGGCGGCTCTGGCGACTCGGCGGCGGAACTCTTCCCGGCGGCTTGCGACTCGGCGAGACTAACACTAGCCTAAGCAAGTCACAAGTGACCTATTGGAGCAACTCCCGGGCTTCGGCATCCCCGGCATTGTCCGGCGCGATGCACGGCGGCGGTCCATGGCGGACACAGCGCGACTGGCCCGCGGTCCGGCGAACTCAGGACACGAGAGAGGTCTCCATCTGACTCTAAGCTACTACGACGGTAGAGAAGACTAGAACATGGCTCAGCTCAGGGTAGCATGGCCGGAGATGACCGGTCCACGTGAAGGTCACGGTGGCGGCCATGGCGGAAGCTTGCGGATGGCGTCCGCTGTTCCGGCAGCTAGAGAGGGAGAGAGGGGAAACCAACCCTTACCGGAGAAAAAGGAGATCAGGGCGGGGAGGAACTGGCGAGAGGAATTGGACGGCGGCGCACGGTGGAGCGAGTAATCGCTCGCCGAGTTCGGCGGGCGGCGGCGGCGCTTTGCTTTCTCCCCTTTTCCCGCTCGAACGCCGGCGAGAGCAGAGAGCGAGAGAGAGGCGCGAGCGCGGGGAACAGAATGGAGGGAGGAGCGGGTTCGGACAGGGCGAGGGCGAAGGCATGCTTGCCACGCCGCGCGCGGACGCTGGCTTGGCCGGCCGTCGAGCGCCACGCGGCGGCAACGTCCTGGCGCTGTCGGCCACGACGCCGCGCGCGCGCGCCGGCACGGCACGGCCCGGCCCGATTCAGTGCCATCAGGCCGACTGACGGCCAGACTTTGAGCGCGATTAACTCCTAATCCATTTGATGAAAAGCTAAACCACTTGCTCCATTGCTTAGAGCTACATACCGACTACCACTTTGGTTACAAGATTGATCTTTGGTTCGGCCTAGATTGCTCCCGAGAAAGCTCCCCCAAAGATGGCTAGATGAAACCTGTTTTGGGCAGTTAGGACTTAGAGAATTTTCTAAGTCTAAACTCCCTCAAATCTGCCTTGGGGCCAAAACACCTTGTTAAACTCATTTTTTCATGAGTTGGGCCTTAAACAACTTTTGTTCTACTCTAAATTCTACACACTTTTGGTTAAGGGCCCACAGCCATGCAAAGCTTCTATCAAGAAGGTCTTAGTTAGTCAAACAAAAGGACTCCTAGGGCTCTATTAAGGCAACTAGGGTTAGAGACTTGGTTAGCCAACATGACCAACATAAACCTAGCTTCATTTTGACTCCTCAACAAGGTTCAACTACTAAGGAGACTTAAACACTCCACAACAAGACACACAAGCATTCAATCAAGCATAGCATCACAAAAGGTCACATGAAATGACACTTAACAAAAGAAAGAATGCAACATGAAATGATGATGCTTTATGCTCATGAGATGTCAAATTATGCACTTAGGGTTGCTTAACACCTAGGGTGTTACAGCCCTCCCCTCCTTAAAGGAATCTCGTCCCGAGATTTGAGTTACTAACCAGTCCTTATAAAACTGTGGATATACTTCCTTTAGATAGTCTTCCGTTTCCCAAGTGGCATCTCGGTCGTCTTGTTCACTCCAAGATACTTTATATTGCTTCGAGATTCTTCCGCGAGTTACCCTTTCTTTCTCGTCGAGTACTCGATATGGCTTCACGGGTAAGTAAGGTCGGATTGTAACTTGATATTGGCCGGTTGTACTTCCTCTTCTGGAACTCGAAGACATTTCTTTAGTTGTGACACATGGAAAACAGGGAATATAGCCTTTAAATGTTCAGGTAACTGTAGTTGATAAGCCACTTCTCCCTCCTTTCCATTATCCTGTAGGGTCCCACAAACCTTGGCGCTAACTTCTTTTCACGCCAAAACGTCTAACTCCTTTCATGGGTGATACTTTCAAATACACATAGTCACCTACTTTGAATTCAAGCGGCCTTCTTCGCTTATCAGCATAGCTCTTCTGTCGGGACTGTGCAGCTGCTATGTGTTGTTGGATTATTCTAACTTGTTCTTCTGCTTCCCTAACGAAGTCAGTTCCATAGTAACGACGTTCTCCTGGTTCAACCCAACTTACTGGTGTTCTGCATCTTCTGCCATACAGAGCTTCGAAAGGTGCCATATGAATGCTTTCTTGATAACTGTTATTATAAGCAAATTCTGCTAATGGCAACCACTTCTCCCAAGATCCCTTTGCTGAGATCACACACGCTCTCAACATATCCTCTAAAACCTGATTTACCCTTTCAGTTTGCCCTGAAGTCTGGGGATGGTAAGCTGAACTATGGATTAACTTGGTACCTAATTCCTTTTGCATTTTCTCCCAGAATGGTGCAGTGAACTGTGTTCCGCGATCCGAAACTATGACTTTGGGTATACCATGCAATCGGATAATCTGATTGATATAGATCTCCGCATAATCCGGTACTCGATAACAGGTTTTAACTGGTATAAAATGAGCGGTCTTGGTGAGACGGTCTACTATTACCCATATCGAATCATTTCCCCTCTGAGTAGTAGGCAAACCGGTGATAAAATCCATACTCACCTCTTCCCACTTCCATTCAGGTATTGATAAGGGTTGAAGTGTTCCGGCTGGCTTCAGGTGAATGGCCTTCACTCGACAACACGTGTCGCATCTGGCTACATACGCGGCAATTTCCTTCTTCATTTTGGTCCACCAAAATCTTGGACGCAAATCTTGATACATCTTAGTGCTCCCGGGATGAATAGACAACTTGGAAAGATGAGCCTCATCCATGATCTGATTTTTGAGTTCCCTATTCTTGGGTACCACTAAGCGATTATCAAACCATAACACTCCCTTATCATCAACTCGAAAATGTTTTACGGGTTCAGTGGCAGCTCTTAGCTTTTCCTTGATATAATAGATTCCCTTGTCTGTTTTCTGCCCTTCTAGAATTTGATCAACTAAGGTGCTCTGCAGCTCGATGTGACGCAAGATCACAGGGTGTTCGAGACTAAACTCGTCCTCTGGTTGTAACCTCAAGTTATTACAATGCGACTTCCGACTCAGAGCATCAGCAACTACATTTGCTTTTCCTGGGTGATAATGTATCTGCAAATTGTAATCCTTAATCAACTCAAGCCATCTTCTCTGCCTCATATTCAGTTCAGGTTGAGTAAAGATATACTTGAGACTTTTGTGGTCCGTGTACATGTTACAGACGTTACCAAGCAGATAATGTCTCCATATTTTAGAGCGTGTACCACAGCAGCTAATTCCAAGTCATGCGTAGGATAATTAACTTCATGTTTTCTCAACTGACGTGAAGCATAAGCAATCACTCTGCCTTCTTGCATAAGAACACAGCCTAAACCAACTTTCGATGCGTCGCAGAAGACATCAAACGGCTTCTCGATATCTGGTTGAGCTAAGACAGGGGCAGTGGTTAATAGTTTCCGCAAGGTACGGAAAGCTGTTTCACACTCTCTGTCCACTCAAACTTCTGATCCTTCTGCAGCAAACTTGTCATGGGCTTGGCAATCTTGGAGAAATCGGGAATGAAACGACGGTAATACCCTGCTAAACCGAGAAAACTCCGAATCTCCCCAACTGAAGTTGGAGCTTCCCAATCCATTACTTCTTGTACTTTGCTAGGGTCCACAGAGATTCCTTCTTCTGACAGGATGTGACCAAGGAATTGTACTTGCTTCAACCAAAACTCGCATTTACTAAACTTAGCGTAAAGTTTATGTTCCCGGAGTCTTGTCAAGACGATCCTCAAATGTTCTGCATGGTCGTCCGGGTTCTCCGAATAAACCAAAATATCATCAATGAACACCACTACAAACTTATCTAGTTCTGGCATGAATACCGAGTTCATCAAACTCATAAAGTATGCTGGAGCATTTGTCAATCCAAAAGACATGACTAAATACTCGTACAGGCCATATCTGGTTGAAAAAGCAGTCTTTGGAATATCTTGTGGTCGGATTCTAATTTGATGATATCCTGATCTCAAATCGATCTTGGAGAATACTTTGGCTCTGGATAACTGATCAAACAAAATATCTATCCGTGGCAACGGATATTTGTTCTTAACGGTCACGGCATTAAGCGGTCGATAATCCACACACATCCGTAGAGACTTGTCCTTTTTCTTGACAAACAAAGCTGGGCATCCCCACTCTGACACACTAGGTTGAATGAAACCCTTGTCCAAAAGTTCCTTAATCTGCGTCTTGAGTTCGGCTAATTCATTGGGCGGCATACGATAAGGTCTTCTCGAGATCGGTGCAGTCCCTGGTAACAGCTCAATAGTAAACTCTACAGCCCGCTTGGGCGGTAAACCCGGCAACTCATCTGGAAAGACGTCTGGGAAATCCCGAACAACTGGAATTTTTGACAGGTCCTCTATAGATAAGGTACAAGACAGATCAACAAAATCTGCTCCTCGAGGAAGAGAGATACGTATCTTGGTGTTAATCCTTGCATCAGATAAGGTAAGAGTTCTATCTGCAGTGTCTAACACCGCTTTCCACATACTCATCCAACTCATTCCTAGGACTACATCCATACTGAGTCCTGGCAAAACTACTAAATTGGCTCCAAACTTATGCCCTCCGATGTCGATGGTTGCATCACGTACCATCTGCCTAGACAACACACTACTCCCCACAGAGCTTACGCGAAACCCATAATCCATTTCAGACACCTCTTGATTATGCTTTTGTGCAAATGCTTTACTCATGAACGAATGCGATGATCCAGTATCAAACAAAACAACTGCAGGATGATGGTTAACAAGACACATACCAGCAGTCACGGGCTCTCCAGCACGAGCTTCTTCAGCGGTCATGTTGTGCAGGCGTGCGGGGTAGTTGGCCTGTTGCTTCTTTGGGTAGGGGCAGTACCTTGCGAAGTGCCCCTCTTGGTTGCAGTTGTAGCATGGTCCCCGAACCAACGGTTTGTTCCCTGAAGAACTGCCTTGACCTCCACGAGCCTGAGCAGCAGCTATCTTGTATGGCTTCTGATTGCGCTGAGCTTGTGGCTGATTCTTCTTCTGCGGCGGCCTAAAACGTGCCCCCGGCGCTGGTGGTCGATACAGATTTCGCTGAGCTGGTGGTCCTCTGGGTTGTGATGATCCTGATTCAAAGGTCCTCTTCCGGGCCTTGCTAGCAGCATGCTTGTTGTTATGGTTCTCTTGAATCAGACAGTCGCTTATGAAGTCATTGAAATTGGTACGGGAAGATGTACCCACTGACTTTCCCATTTTAGTGTTCAAGCCTCTCTTGAAACTAGCAATCTTCTTAGCGTCTGTGTCAACGAAGTCTGGGATATAGCGAGCCAACGAGTTGAACAGATGATGATACTCTGTGATAGACCGAGTTCCTTGAGTCAGATTCATGAACTCTGCCACTTTCATCTGGGTCAAACCCGGCGGAATGTAATGACCTCGAACAGCAGCAGTAAACACTCTCCAAGTGATAGGAACATTGGCAGGATAGGTGGTACGATGATGTCCCCACCAAATCCCGGCTGGTCCCTGCAACTGGTGCGCGGCATATTCTGCTTTCAGTTCTTCTGTGAGCCTGAGCAAACGAAACTTCTGCTCCAAGTATGCAGCCATTCTTCTGCCTCCAATGGTTCTGTAGCTTCCTTGAAGATTGGTGGTTTGGTATCCAGGAAATCCTTGAAAGAACTGTATTGGTTCGGCTCAGGGCGTTGATGTCCCTGGGCCAAGTTTTCCTCAGCAAAGCTTCGATGTTGCGCTGGCTTCCAAGAAATTGAGCAAAAAGTTGCTCAGCCGTCGGGATGGAGGAGGTGGTGGATTGCGGTTTTCTCTGGGGTCCTCATTTCCACCACTACCGCCTGCTCCACTACGAGTTGTCGTCATCTGCATATAGGATAGTAAGCGACCATTAGGCGAAGTTGCAACTTGTAGAGAACAATAATCATACCCACTGAAATTATTCGGAAAACAATTCACCAAACAATGACAGAGGTACAATAAATTTCAATCCACATCGCATCAACACATAACAAGATCACTTAATACATCATGCAAAAGATAACATAACATCCATCGTTTTGCCCATACATATGGGACTTTCCAAGGCCTCACACCACATCACATAGGTCCATACTCATGCTACATCTTAGCACTAACAACAAAAGATCGGCCACTACAACACAAAAGATCACTAGTCGATAGCGCTAACTAGTCTACTCTCTCATGGCGCCATCACCACTACCACCGTCGCTAGACACATCTGAAGAACTACTAGAAGAACTAATCGGCTCCGGATCCTCCTGGGGAAAGATGGGGTTCCTCTCATTCTCCCTACGGTGGATCTCCTCGTGCAGACGATCGTTGTAGTCCTGCAGGTGATGGAGTTGGAGCTCCAGGTCTCCCACTCGCAACCTCAGCAGCCTGTTCTCCTCTGAAACACGAATGCCCTCGACACAAACTCCTCGAAGCGCCTCCTCAGTCTCCCTCATGACCGAGGCCAAGAAAGTAGTCGACCCCTGCTGAATGGCAAGCTGATGAGCAGTCTCCTGCTCCCTCTGAAGTGCCTGGTCTCTCTCTACTGTCAACTGAGCTAGCTGTGTAGTGAGGAGGTCCATCTCTGTAGCGTGCTCCTCCTGACGGCGATGCTGCGCTGCAATCTCCTCGCTAAGAACATGGTCCAACTGCTCATAGCTGCGGGATAAGCAGCCATAAGTAGCCATAAGTGCAGCCATGGCACTCCCTGCTGGCCCGGCACAATGCTCCCTCTCAAGCGAACTACCCTCCAAAATAGTAGCTCCTGGCTGACGCCACACTGAAAGATACGGATCCACTGTCGGGAAGATACTGGCAGTAGCCTGAGCAACCACCTCCGGATGGTCCTCCATGATGTCCCGAAGAACGGTATAAGCAACCTGGTTGGCTGCATCCCAGGGGGTCCTCCCCTGCAAAGCAAACACTCGGCTGCACCAGACGTGATCCCGGTCCTCACGGCTAGGCACGTCGACCTCCACCGTGTACACGTGGCGATCCTCTGACAACTGCACACGGTGCCAGTCGTACTGTGGCTCCTGGCCCTCCTGATATCCCACCAGGTGCAGAACTCTCCAAAGAATAGTGGGCATCCCAAACTCCTCTAGAAAGTCCTCTGATCCCTCATCGGTCCATGGCCCCAGCATGTAGTTAGGCCTCTTGCCTCCCGTGGACTTGCGAGCAGTGCGCTTGGTGCGTGCCATCTGTAAGAAGTTTATCCACACAGTTTTTAATTAGTTGAAACAACTTTTATTAGAAAAACGGGACAGAAACCATAAGGAAGGAAGTAAGATTAATGCAAGATTATATGATGATGCATGCACGTTTCATACGTCCTCACTGCCTAACAATCTAACGGCTAGGCGGTGGCATACACGTTCACTCATACGTAACTACGTCACTACGTTACGGAACGTTCGCAGTTAGCGTACCTGCAGAAACTCATTCAGCCCTTCCCACAGTATGAATATCATGCACTGCGGAAATTTAAATCTAATACTCACTTAGGTGTACACCCGGTATACACGTAAGCAGTATATGCACCCATCAAAATTATTACTCCCACAATCAATACTTTCACATATACTTGTGTGGAACAGGTATACGCGTCGGTATCATATAAGCACTTCCCTAGATTGGCGGTTGTCCAATCATGCTCTCACAACTCTCATTACCTTTAGCGTAGAGGCAATTGATCCATACATTACCATTCCGAAGAATAGCATCCATACAATTTCACCCTTGCCGTATGGACGACAGAATAAACAGAAAATAATATGATGCACGACCCCCAAAGTTAGTACTTAAATAGCCACCTAAGTTCCTATTGGGCATAAGGACTTGATCAATGGCACACCTAAACTTTATAAGAAGGTTTTTCAAACCTACTATAGCTATAAGTTCTTGTCAAATAGGAATTTTAATTGAAAATACAGTTTTTCAAATACACTTGTGAACAGTAACGCTAACCACGCTCCGATGCCAGCTGTAACAGAACCGACCAATTTGCACCAGATTAAGCACCGAATCGCTGCTTTCACAGAGATTACAAGTACTTAAGCTCGTACAAACCGGTAGTCCGGAAATCTCGAAGGATTTCAAGTCATTCAACTTTAACCAAGATCGTAATAGATTAGCGTACATGCCCACAAGGTACATTCAGTTCGCACATAGTTCAAATACATCGGAGTTCAACAGTTATTACAAACCATAGTTTGAATTCAAAAGCGGAAGCAACATAGTTTTGAAACACAAGTCCTTAGTTCACAATACAGTGCCATATGCTTGATCGGTCCACAAAAGCATCAGGGAAGATAAGAGTTGACCATGCCCATGGTCTAGTCACTGCCCTCGACGGGGTACAGACAGTTCTCGCAATAGCCGAAGAAGCATTGCCCATCTGCAACAACAAGGGATAGAACCCTGAGTACGAGAAGGTACTCAGCTAGACTTACCCGTCATAAACCAGAAATAACCGACACCAAGGATTATGCAAGGCTGTATCTGGGGTTGGCCACACTTACCTTTTTGCATAAAAGCACTTTATTATTAACTAATCATCATTAGAGCATTAGCAGTCACTTTTATGTAATCAGCCTGATTATCTAGATTTGCACCTGATCTAGAGCAAACACTTGACTACTTATTCAAGCAAGAGTGACTATTCCCATCAATAGCCTTTCAGATTCATCAACCATAACCATCATTAATTCCATATATTACTACGGTAACACATGCTCAGTCAAGTTACTCACTAACCAGGAGCGATGGCGATTATAATCGATTCCTACCAGCTGGGGATAAAAATGCCGCACACTCGCCCGACACACCCTGCCAGGTGGCCGTTGGCGACCACTTCAGGAGGTTCGAGAACACAACACGCGGGACGGTCATGGGCCCTTCTACACCGGGGTTATCTCAATGCCAGGTCGCTCAAGCTATTAACTGCCCACGGTCATGCCAGGTCGATCAGGCCCTGCCTGCCCTCGGACCATGCCAGGTCGATCAGAATAGTTGCCCACGGTACATCTGAGGCCCTGGTGTTAGGCGTCAACATCTCCGTCACCGGCTCGAAAACCTTACTCGGCTTCACGGGAGGTACCCGCACCTGCTCCGTTAAGTGATTGACGCGTTCAAAATGACTGAGGTGTGCCTTCGTCGGTTCCTGATCGACACAGACGGGAGACTACTAGCACACAGAACCCATGTCCTGCTGCTCCTACATCCCGCCCGGTCTCAAATTAATTATCACATGGTTATCTCCATGATAGCACAAGGCTAAACATGATCAGTATCCACCTATATGCGGGAGACAGGAAATCACCCGACTTTTACCGGTCTAAGCAGGCTAAGCATAACGAGCCTAGACTTATCAGGGATAACAAGGTAATATTTGCAGGTGGACAAGGATAAGTAATAATGCATCAACGGTAGCAATCAATTCCTATAACCTAATGCAACATCCATCATCAGGTTAATTAGAAACATTTGCAAACCGTAGGAGTTAGAATGCTCCGGGGCTTGCCTCGCTCGAAGTCGGCGGGGCGGTGATCACGGCACTCCGGCAGGTCTTCAGCGTCTCCTTCCGGGATCCCCTCCTCGGTGTCTCCTCCTGACGCTGCTCCTCCGGCGTCTCCTGGGCTTCCACTACCGATCCTGCATGATGCGGTACATGAATGAACAACATGAATGCACATGGGATGCATGGTGATGCAACATGGAGTAACCATTCAGGAGATAAGCACATGTCATCTACTGCTACTCACTTATTTAATTCGACATACTACTTACCAAGTCTTGTTGTCACCGCATCAAAGTTGCTTAACGGGTTTATTACCCTCTAATTATTTGTAGAATTAAATCTAGTTAAATAGGCCCATAACAGTAACCTATCCTAGACAGCTTCACAAAAACCTATAAAAATTACTGGAGATCAATAACACTTAATCTAACCCTCTGTCCAAATTTCATCCCATTTGGACCTAGACTTCATCCTCTATGAAAAAGACAAATTCTATTATGGAAAGGTGCTTTGAACTACACACCCTAGCAAAAAGTGTCAAACAACAGATTTCTTATTTTTCTACTGAACTTCCTAGCATAAGAGCAATGTGCTTAAATTTCTCAGGTTCATATTCCTCATATTTTAATTACTACAAAATAAACAAGGAAACGACATTTAAGCATTTTAAAAGCTACTGTCAAATTAATTCACAGAACAACCTCATATTATATTTTCTCTGAAACTACACATTCATACAAACCTAACAAAACTGGAATCACATTTTTCTGACTTATATATAATTAGTTATGCATTTACCAAGTTATCAGCACTTTTCTAAATTAAATAAATCTACACATAAAAGTATCACCAAAAATGCATTTAACAGTTTTCACTGATAGATCTAAACATGCTTGACCTAACAAAATTTGTTTCACAGGATTTGGACTTAAAATGAGCCTTGTAGGAATTTTTGAAGCCATTACATAATTCTGCAAAAACAAACTAAAAGGAAACTCAAACCTAAACGTACGGACTCCAACTTGGTTCGGCCGAGGCATAAGACAACGCTCAGCACACCCGGCGCGATTCGGCTGAGGCCCGAGGATAAGACAAACGCTCAGCACACCCGGCGCGATTCGGCTGAGGCCCGAGGCATAAGACAAACGCTCAGCACACCCGGCGCGATTCGGCTGAGGCCGAGCAAGGCTTCGGCACATTCGGCGCGACTCGGCCGAGGCTCAAACACACTCAACGATTCGGCGAGGCTACTGACTCAACCGAGGCTCGGTGACTTAGCCGAGGCTCGAGGCAAACGCTCGGCACGCCCGGCTTACCGAGGCCTACGGCACCCAAACGCTTCCCTTTCTTTCTTTCTTGCTGCCAGTCGGGGCCCGCTGGTCAGGGCGACCAAGCTACCGAGGCCAGGCTCGGCACGTTACCGTGCGAGGCCAGGCTCGGCGGTCAACGGCGGAGTTTTGCGCCGTGGTCGTTGACCGGCCCTAGCTCGTCGACGGCGACACTTCTGGCGACACGGAGACCATTACTGGGTGCGGGTTTGCGAGGCGAACACAACTAACCGACTCGCTGAGACAGAGGGATACCGGAGCAAGCTCGACGGCGGCCATGGCGGAGCGGCGGCTCTGGCGACTCGGCGGCGGAACTCTTCCCGGCGGCTTGCGACTCGGCGAGACTAACACTAGCCTAAGCAAGTCACAAGTGACCTATTGGAGCAACTCCGGGCTTCGGCATCCCCGGCATTGTCCGGCGCGATGCACGGCGGCGGTCCATGGCGGACACAGCGCGACTGGCCCGCGTCCGGCGAACTCAGGACACGAGAGAGGTCTCCATCTGACTCTAAGCTACTACGACGGTAGAGAAGACTAGAACATGGCTCAGCTCAGGGTAGCATGGCCGGAGATGACCGGTCCACGTGAAGGTCACGGTGGCGGCCATGGCGGAAGCTTGCGGATGGCGTCCGCTGTTCCGGCAGCTAGAGAGGGAGAGAGGGGAAACCAACCCTTACCGGAGAAAGAGGAGATCAGGCGGAGGAACTGGCGAGAGGAATTGGACGGCGGCGCACGGTGGAGCGAGTAATCGCTCGCCGAGTTCGGCGGGCGGCGGCGGCGCTTTGCTTTCTCCCCTTTTCCCGCTCGAACGCCGGCGAGAGCAGAGAGCGAGAGAGAGGCGCGAGCGCGGGGAAAGAATGGAGGGAGGAGCGGGTTCGGACAGGGCGAGGGCGAAGGCATGCTTGCCACGCCGCGCGCGGACGCTGGCTTGGCCGGCCGTCGAGCGCCACGCGGCGGCAACGTCCTGGCGCTGTCGGCCACGACGCCGCGCGCGCGCGCCGGCACGGCACGGCCCGGCCCGATTCAGTGCCATCAGGCCGACTGACGGCCAGACTTTGAGCGCGATTAACTCCTAATCCATTTGATGAAAAGCTAAACCACTTGCTCCATTGCTTAGAGCTACATACCGACTACCACTTTGGTTACAAGATTGATCTTTGGTTCGGCCTAGATTGCTCCCGAGAAAGCTCCAAAGATGGCTAGATGAAACTGTTTTGGGCAGTTAGGACTTAGAGAATTTTCTAAGTCTAAACTCCCTCAAATCTGCCTTGTGGGTCCCAAAACACCTTGTTAAACTCATTTTCATGAGTTGGGCCTTAAACAACTTTTGTTCTACTCTAAATTCTACACACTTTTGGTTAAGGGCCCACAGCCATGCAAAGCTTCTATCAAGAAGGTCTTAGTTAGTCAAACAAAAGGACTCCTAGGGCTCTATTAAGGCAACTAGGGTTAGAGACTTGGTTAGCCAACATGACCAACATAAACCTAGCTTCATTTTGACTCCTCAACAAGGTTCAACTACTAAGGAGACTTAAACACTCCACAAACAAGACACACAAGCATTCAATCAAGCATAGCATCACAAAAGGTCACATGAAATGACACTTAACAAAAGAAAGAATGCAACATGAAATGATGATGCTTTATGCTCATGAGATGTCAAATTATGCACTTAGGGTTGCTTAACACCTAGGGTGTTACAGCCCTCCCCTCCTTAAAGGAATCTCGTCCCGAGATTTGAGTTACTAACCAGTCCTTATAAAACTGTGGATATACTTCCTTTAGATAGTCTTCCGTTTCCCAAGTGGCATCTCGGTCGTCTTGTTCACTCCAAGATACTTTATATTGCTTCAAGATTCTTCCGCGAGTTACCCTTTCTTTCTCGTCGAGTACTCGATATGGCTTCACCGGGTAAGTAAGGTCGGATTGTAACTTGATATTGGCCGGTTGTACTTCCTCTTCTGGAACTCGAAGACATTTCTTTAGTTGTGACACATGGAAAACAGGGAATATAGCCTTTAAATGTTCAGGTAACTGTAGTTGATAAGCCACTTCTCCCTTCCTTTCCATTATCCTGTAGGGTCCCACAAACCTTGGCGCTAACTTTCTTTTCACGCCAAAACGTCTAACTCCTTTCATGGGTGATACTTTCAAATACACATAGTCACCTACTTGAATTCAAGCGGCCTTCTTCGCTTATCAGCATAGCTCTTCTGTCGGACTGTGCAGCTGCTATGTGTTGTTGGATTATTCTAACTTGTTCTTCTGCTTCCCTAACGAAGTCAGTTCCATAGTAACGACGTTCTCCTGGTTCAACCCAACTTACTGGTGTTCTGCATCTTCTGCCATACAGAGCTTCGAAAGGTGCCATATGAATGCTTTCTTGATAACTGTTATTATAAGCAAATTCTGCTAATGGCAACCACTTCTCCCAAGATCCCTTTGCTGAGATCACACACGCTCTCAACATATCCTCTAAAACCTGATTTACCCTTTCAGTTTGCCCTGACGTCTGGGGATGGTAAGCTGAACTATGGATTAACTTAGTACCTAATTCCTTTTGCATTTTCTCCCAGAATGGTGCAGTGAACTGTGTTCCGCGATCCGAAACTATGACTTTGGGTATACCATGCAATCGGATAATCTGATTGATATAGATCTCCGCATAATCCGGTACTCGATAACAGTTTTAACTGGTATAAAATGAGCGGTCTTGGTGAGACGGTCTACTATTACCCATATCGAATCATTTCCCCTCTGAGTAGTAGGCAAACCGGTGATAAAATCCATACTCACCTCTTCCCACTTCCATTCAGGTATTGATAAGGGTTGAAGTGTTCCGGCTGGCTTCAGGTGAATGGCCTTCACTCGACAACACGTGTCGCATCTGGCTACATACGCGGCAATTTCCTTCTTCATTTTGGTCCACCAAAATCTTGGACGCAAATCTTGATACATCTTAGTGCTCCCGGGATGAATAGACAACTTGGAAAGATGAGCCTCATCCATGATCTGATTTTTGAGTTCCCTATTCTTGGGTACCACTAAGCGATTATCAAACCATAACACTCCCTTATCATCAACTCGAAAATGTTTTACGGGTTCAGTGGCAGCTCTTAGCTTTTCCTTGATATAATAGATTCCCTTGTCTGTTTTCTGCCCTTCTAGAATTTGATCAACTAAGGTGCTCTGCAGCTCGATGTGACGCAAGATCACAGGGTGTTCGAGACTAAACTCGTCCTCTGGTTGTAACCTCAAGTTATTACAATGCGACTTCCGACTCAGAGCATCAGCAACTACATTTGCCTTTCCTGGTGATAATGTATCTGCAAATTGTAATCCTTAATCAACTCAAGCCATCTTCTCTGCCTCATATTCAGTTCAGGTTGAGTGAAGATATACTTGAGACTTTTGTGGTCCGTGTACATGTTACAGACGTTACCAAGCAGATAATGTCTCCATAGTTTTAGAGCGTGTACCACAGCAGCTAATTCCAAGTCATGCGTAGGATAATTAACTTCATGTTTTCTCAACTGACGTGAAGCATAAGCAATCACTCTGCCTTCTTGCATAAGAACACAGCCTAAACCAACTTTCGATGCGTCGCAGAAGACATCAAACGGCTTCTCGATATCTGGTTGAGCTAAGACAGGGGCAGTGGTTAATAGTTTCCGCAAGGTACGGAAAGCTGTCTTTCACACTTCTCTGTCCACTCAAACTTCTGATCTCTGCAGCAAACTTGTCATGGGCTTGGCAATCTTGGAGAAATCGGAATGAAACGACGGTAATACCCTGCTAAACCGAGAAAACTCCGAATCTCCCCAACTGAAGTTGGAGCTTCCCAATCCATTACTTCTTGTACTTTGCTAGGGTCCACAGAGATTCCTTCTTCTGACAGGATGTGACCAAGGAATTGTACTTGCTTCAACCAAAACTCGCATTTACTAAACTTAGCGTAAATTTATGTTCCCGGAGTCTTGTCAAGACGATCCTCAAAGTTCTGCATGGTCGTCCGGGTTCTCCGAATAACCAAAATATCATCAATGAACACCACTACAAACTTATCTAGTTCTGGCATGAATACCGAGTTCATCAAACTCATAAAGTATGCTGGAGCATTTGTCAATCCAAAAACATGACTAAATACTCGTACAGGCCATATCTGGTTGAAAAAGCAGTCTTTGGAATATCTTGTGGTCGGATTCTAATTTGATGATATCCTGATCTCAAATCGATCTTGGAGAATACTTTGGCTCTGGATAACTGATCAAACAAAATATCTATCCATGGCAACGGATATTTGTTCTTAACGGTCACGGCATTAAGCGGTCGATAATCCACACACATCCGTAGAGACTTGTCCTTTTTCTTGACAAACAAAGCTGGGCATCCCCACTCTGACACACTAGGTTGAATGAAACCCTTGTCCGAAAGTTCCTTAATCTGCGTCTTGAGTTCGGCTAATTCATTGGGGGCATACGATAAGGTCTTCTCGATATCGGTGCAGTCCCTGGTAACAGCTCAATAGTAAACTCTACAGCCCGCTGGGCGGTAAACCCGGCAACTCATCTGGAAAGACGTCTGGGAAATCCCGAACAACTGGAATTTTTGACAGGTCCTCTATAGATAAGGTACAAGAAGATCAACAAAATCTGCTCCTCGAGGAAGAGAGATACGTATCTTGGTGTTAATCCTTGCATCAGATAAGGTAAGAGTTCTATCTGCAGTGTCTAACACCGCTTTCCACATACTCATCCAACTCATTCCTAGGACTACATCCATACTGAGTCCTGGCAAAACTACTAAATTGGCTCCAAACTTATGCCCTCCGATGTCGATGGTTGCATCACGTACCATCTGCCTAGACAACACACTACTCCCCACAGAGCTTACGCGAAACCCATAATCCATTTCAGACACCTCTTGATTATGCTTTTGTGCAAATGCTTTACTCATGAACGAATGCGATGATCCAGTATCAAACAAAACAACTGCGGGATGATGGTTAACAAGACACATACCAGCAGTCACGGGCTCTCCAGCACGAGCTTCTTCAGCGGTCATGTTGTGCAGGCGTGCGGGGTAGTTGGCCTGTTGCTTCTTTGGGTAGGGGCAGTACCTTGCGAAGTGCCCCTCTTGATTGCAGTTGTAGCATGGTCCCCGAACCAACGGTTTGTCCCTGAAGAACTGCCTTGACCTCCACGAGCCTGAGCAGCAGCTATCTTGTATGGCTTCTGATTGCGCTGAGCTTGTGGCTGATTCTTCTTCTGCGGCGGCCTAAAACGTGCCCCCGGCGCTGGTGGTCGATACAGATTTCGCTGAGCTGGTGGTCCTCTGGGTTGTGATGATCCTGATTCAAAGGTCCTCTTCCGGGCCTTGCTAGCAGCATGCTTGTTGTTATGGTTCTCTTGAATCAGACAGTCGCTTATGAAGTCATTGAAATTGGTACGGGAAGATGTACCCACTGACTTTCCCATTTTAGTGTTCAAGCCTCTCTTGAAACTAGCAATCTTCTTAGCGTCTGTGTCAACGAAGTCTGGGATATAGCGAGCCAACGAGTTGAACAGATGATGATACTCTGTGATAGACCGAGTTCCTTGAGTCAGATTCATGAACTCTGCCACTTTCATCTGGGTCAAACCGGCGGAATGTAATGACCTCGAACAGCAGCAGTAAACACTCTCCAAGTGATAGGAACATTGGCAGGATAGGTGGTACGATGATGTCCCCACCAAATCCCGGCTGGTCCCTGCAACTGGTGCGCGGCATATTCTGCTTTCAGTCTTCTGTGAGCCTGAGCAAACGAAACTTCTGCTCCAAAGTATGCAGCCATTCTTCTGCCTCCAATGGTTCTGTAGCTTCCTTGAAGATTGGTGGTTTGGTATCCAGGAAATCCTTGAAAGAACTGTATTGGTTCGGCTCAGGGCGTTGATGTCCCTGGGCCAAGTTTTCCTCATCAAAGCTTCGATGTTGCGCTGGCTTCCAAGAAATTGAGCAAAAAGTTGCTCAGCCGTCGGGGATGGAGGAGGTGGTGGATTGCGGTTTTCTCTGGGGTCCTCATTTCCACCACTACCGCCTGCTCCACTACGAGTTGTCGTCATCTGCATATAGGATAGTAAGCGACCATTAGGCGAAGTTGCAACTTGTAGAGAACAATAATCATACCCACTGAAATTATTCGGAAAACAATTCACCAAACAATGACAGAGGTACAATAAATTTCAATCCACATTGCATCAACACATAACAAGATCACTTAACACATCATGCAAAAGATAACATAACATCCATAGTTTTGCCCATACATATGGGACTTTCCAAGGCCTCACACCACATCACATAGGTCCATACTCATGCTACATCTTAGCACCTAACAACAAAGATCGGGCCACTACAACACAAAAGATCACTAGTCGATAGCGCTAACTAGTCTACTCTCTCATGGCGCCATCACCACTACCACCGTCGCTAGACACATCTGAAGAACTACTAGAAGAACTAATCGGCTCCGGATCCTCCTGGGGAAAGATGGGGTTCCTCTCATTCTCCCTACGGTGGATCTCCTCGTGCAGACGATCGTTGTAGTCCTGCAGGTGATGGAGTTGGAGCTCCAGGTCTCCCACTCGCAACCTCAGCAGCCTGTTCTCCTCTGAAACACGAATGCCCTCGACACAAACTCCTCGAAGCGCCTCCTCAGTCTCCCTCATGACCGAGGCCAAGAAAGTAGTCGACCCCTGCTGAATGGCAAGCTGATGAGCAGTCTCCTGCTCCCTCTGAAGTGCCTGGTCTCTCTCTAATGTCAACTGAGCTAGCTGTGTAGTGAGGAGGTCCATCTCTGTAGCGTGCTCCTCCTGACGGCGATGCTGCGCTGCAATCTCCTCGCTAAGAACATGGTCCAACTGCTCATAGCTGCGGGATAAGCAGCCATAAGTAGCCATAAGTGCAGCCATGGCACTCCCTGCTGGCCCGGCACAATGCTCCCTCTCAAGCGAACTACCCTCCAAATAGTAGCTCCTGGCTGACGCCACACTGAAAGATACGGATCCACTGTCGGGAAGATACTGGCAGTAGCCTGAGCAACCACCTCCGGATGGTCCTCCATGATGTCCCGAAGAACGGTAAGCAACCTGGTTGGCTGCATCCCAGGGGGTCCTCCCCTGCAAAGCAAACACTCGGCTGCACCAGACGTGATCCCGGTCCTCACGGCTAGGCACGTCGACCTCCACCGTGTACACGTGGCGATCCTCTGACAACTGCACACGGTGCCAGTCGTACTGTGGCTCCTGGCCCTCCTGATATCCCACCAGGTGCAGAACTCTCCAAAGAATAGTGGGCATCCCAAACTCCTCTAGAAAGTCCTCTGATCCCTCATCGGTCCATGGCCCCAGCATGTAGTTAGGCCTCTTGCCTCCCGTGGACTTGCGAGCAGTGCGCTTGGTGCGTGCCATCTGTAAGAAGTTTATCCACACAGTTTTTAATTAGTTGTAAACAACTTTTATTAGAAAAACGGGACAGAAACCATAAGGAAGGAAGTAAGATTAATGCAAGATTATATGATCATGATGCATGCACGTTTCATACGTCCTCACTGCCTAACAATCTAACGGCTAGACGGTGGCATACACGTTCACTCATAGCGTTAACTATACGTGCTACACGTTCGCAAGTTAGCGTACCTGCAGAAACTCATTTCAGCCCTTCCCACAGTATGAATATCATGCACCGCGGAAATTTAATCTAATACTTAATATACACTTAGGTGTACACCCGGTATACACGTAAGCAGTATATGCACCCATAAATTATTACTCCCACAATCAATACTTTCACATATACTTGTGTGGAACAGGTATACGCGTCGGTATCATATAAGCACTTCCCTAGATTGGCGGTTGTCCAATCATGCTCTCACAACTCTCATTACCTTTAGCGTAGAGGCAATTGATCCATACATTACCATTCCGAAGAATAGCATCCATACAATTTCACCCTTGCCGTATGGACGACAGAATAAACAGAAAATAAATATGATGCACGACCCCCAAAGTTAGTACTTAAATAGCCACCTAAGTTCCTATTGGGCATAAGGACTTGATCAATGGCACACCTAAAGCTTATAAGAAGGGTTTTCCAGAACCTACTATAGCTACAAGTTCTTGTCAAATAGGAATTTTAATTGAAAATACAGTTTTTCAAATACACTTGTGAACAGTAACGCTAACCACGCTCCGATGCCAGCTGTAACAGAACCGACCAATTTGCACCAGATTAAGCACCGAATCGCTGCTTTCACAGAGATTACAAGTACTTAAGCTCGTACAAACCCGGTAGTCCGGAAATCTCGAAGGATTTCAAGTCATTCAACTTTAACCAAGATCGTAATAGATTAGCGTACATGCCCACAAGGTACATTCAGTTCGCACATAGTTCAAATACATCGGAGTTCAACAGTTATTACAAACCATAGGTTGAATTCAAAAGCGGAAGCAACATAGTTTTGAAACACAAGTCCTTAGTTCACAATACAGTGCCATATGCTTGATCGGTCCACAAAAGCATCAGGGAAGATAAGAGTTGACCATGCCCATGGTCTAGTCACTGCCCTCGACGGGGTACAGACAGTTCTCGCAATAGCCGAAGAAGCATTGCCCATCTGCAACAACAAGGGATAGAACCCTGAGTACGAGAAGGTACTCAGCTAGACTTACCCGTCATAAACCAGAAATAACCGACACCAAGGATTATGCAAGGCTGTATCTGGGGTTGGCCACACTTACCTTTTTGCATAAAAGCACTTTATTATTAACTAATCATCATTAGAGCATTAGCAGTCACTTTTATGTAATAAGCCTGATTATCTAGATTTGCACCTGATCTAGAGCAAACACTTGACTACTTATTCAAGCAAGAGTGACTATTTCATCAATAGCCTTTCAGATTCATCAACCATAACCATCATTAATTCCATATTACTACGGTAACACATGCTCAGTCAAGTTACTCACTAACCAGGAGCGATGGCGATTATAATCGATTCCTACCAGCTGGGGATAAAAATGCCGCACACTCGCCCGACACACCCTGCCAGGTGGCCGTTGGCGACCACTTCAGGAGGTTCGAGAACACAACACGCGGGACGGTCATGGGCCCTTCTACACCGGGGGTTATCTCAATGCCAGGTCGCTCAAGCTATTAACTGCCCACGGTCATGCCAGGTCGATCAGGCCCTGCCTGCCCTCGGACCATGCCAGGTCGATCAGAATAGTTGCCCACGGTACATCTGAGGCCCTGGGTGTTAGGCGTCAACATCTCCGTCACCGGCTCGAAAAACCTTACTCGGCTTCACGGGAGGTACCCGCACCTGCTCCGTTAAGTGATTGACGCGTTCAAAATGACTGAGGTGTGCCTTCGTCGGTTCCTGATCGACACAGACGGGAGACTACTAGCACACAGAACCCATGTCCTGCTGCTCCTACATCCCGCCCGGTCTCAAATTAATTATCACATGGTTATCTCCATGATAGCACAAGGCTAAACATGATCAGTATCCACCTATAATGCGGGAGACAGGAAATCACCCGACTTTTTACCGGTCTAAGCAGGCTAAGCATAAACGAGCCTAGACTTATCAGGGATAACAAGGTAATATTTGCAGGTGGACAAGGATAAGTAATAATGCATCAACGGTAGCAATCAATTCCTATAACCTAATGCAACATCCATCATCAGGTTAATTAGAAACATTTGCAAACCGTAGGAGTTAGAATGCTCCGGGGCTTGCCTCGCTCGAAGTCGGCGGGGCGGTGATCACGGCACTCCGGCAGGTCATCAGCGTCTCCTTCCGGGATCCCCTCCTCGGGTTCTCTCCTGACGCTGCTCCTCCGGCGTCTCCTGGGCTTCCACTACCGATCCTGCATGATGCGGTACATGAATGAACAACATGAATGCACATGGGATGCATGGTGATGCAACATGGAGTGACCATTCAGGAGATAAGCACATGTCATCTACTGCTACTCACTTATTTAATTCGACATACTACTTACCAAGTCTTGTTGTCACCGCATCAAAGTTGCTTAACGGGTTTATTACCCTCTAATTATTTGTAGAATTAAATCTAGTTAAATAGGCCCATAACAGTAACCTATCCTAGATAGCTTCACAAAAACCTATAAAAATTACTGGAGATCAATAACACTTAATCTAACCCTCTGTCCAATTTCATCCCATTTGGACCTAGACTTCATCCTCTATGAAAAAGACAAATTCTATTATGGAAAGGTGCTTTGAACTACACACCCTAGCAAAAGTGTTAACACAACAGATTTCTTATTTTTCTACTGAACTTCCTAGCATAAGAGTAATGTGCTTAAATTCTCAGGTTCGTATTCCTCATATTTTAATTACTACAAAATAAACAAGGAAACGACATTTAAGCATTTTAAAAGCTACTGTCAAATTAATTCACAGAACAACCTCATATTATATTTTTCTCTGAAACTACACATCATACAAACCTAACAAAACTGGAATCACATTTTCTGACTTATATATAATTAGTTATGCATTTACCAAGTTATCAGCACTTTTCTAAATTAAATAAATCTACACATAAAAGTATCACAAAAAAATGCATTTAACAGTTTTCACTGATAGAACTAAACATGCTTGACCTAACAAAATTTGTTTCACAGGATTTGGACTTAAAGAGCCTTGTAGGAATTTTTGAAGCCATTACATAATTCTGCAAAAACAACTAAAAAGAAAACTCAAACCTAAACGTACGGACTCCAACTTGGTTCGGCCGAGGCATAAGACAAACGCTCAGCACACCCGGCGCGATTCGGCTGAGGCCCGAGGCATAAGACAAACGCTCAGCACACCCGGCGCGATTCGGCTGAGGCCCGAGGCATAAGACAAACGCTCAGCACACCCGGCGCGATTCGGCTGAGGCCCGAGGCAAGGCTTCGGCACATTCGGCGCGACTCGGCCGAGGCTCAAACACACTCAACCGATTCGGCCGAGGCTACTGACTCAACCGAGGCTTGGTGACTTAGCCGAGGCTCGAGGCAAACGCTCGGCACGCCCGGCTTACCGAGGCCTACGGCACCCAAACGCTTCCCTTTCTTTCTTTCTTGCTGCCAGTCGGGGCCCGCTGGTCAGGGCGACCAAGCTACCGAGGCCAGGCTCGGCACGTTACCGTGCGAGGCCAGGCTCGGCGGTCAACGGCGGAGTTTTGCGCCGTGGTCGTTGACCGGCCCTAGCTCGTCGACGGCGACACTTCTGGCGACACGGAGACCATTACTGGGTGCGGGTTTGCGAGGCGAACACAACTAACCGACTCGCTGAGACAGAGGGATACCGGAGCAAGCTCGACGGCGGCCATGGCGGAGCGGCGGCTCTGGCGACTCGGCGGCGGAACTCTTCCCGGCGGCTTGCGACTCGGCGAGACTAACACTAGCCTAAGCAAGTCACAAGTGACCTATTGGAGCAACTCCCGGGCTTCGGCATCCCAGGCATTGTCCGGCGCGACGCACGGCGGCGGTCCATGGCGGACACAGCGCGACTGGCCCGCGGTCCGGCGAACTCAGGACACGAGAGAGGTCTCCATCTGACTCTAAGCTACTACGACGGTAGAGAAGACTAGAACATGGCTCAGCTCAGGGTAGCATGGCCGGAGATGACCGGTCCACGTGAAGGTCACGGTGGCGGCCATGGCGGAAGCTTGCGGATGGCGTCCGCTGTTCCGGCAGCTAGAGAGGGAGAGAGGGGAAACCAACCCTTACCGGAGAAAGAGGAGATCAGGGCGGAGGAACTGGCGAGAGGAATTGGACGGCGACGCACGGTGGAGCGAGTAATCGCTCGCCGAGATTCGGCGGGCGGCGGCGGCGCTTTGCTTTCTCCCCTTTTCCCCGCTCGAACGCCGGCGAGAGCAGAGAGCGAGAGAGAGGCGCGAGCGCGGGGAACAGAATGGAGGGAGGAGCGGGTTCGGACAGGGCGAGGGCGAAGGCATGCTTGCCACGCCGCGCGCGGACGCTGGCTTGGCCGGCCGTCGAGCGCCACGCGGCGGCAACGTCCTGGCGCTGTCGGCCACGACCCGCGCGCGCGCGCCGGCACGGCACGGCCCGGCCCGATTCAGTGCCATCAGGCCGACTGACGGCCAGACTTTGAGCGCGATTAACTCCTAATCCAATTGATGAAAAGCTAAACCACTTGCTCCATTGCTTAGAGCTACATACCGACTACCACTTTGGTTACAAGATTGATCTTTGGTTCGGCCTAGATTGCTCCCGAGAAAGCTCCAAAGATGGCTAGATGAAACTGTTTTGGGCAGTTAGGACTTAGAGAATTTTCTACGTCTAAACTCCCTCAAATCTGCCTTGTGGGTCCCAAACACCTTGTTAAACTCATTTTCATGAGTTGGGCCTTAAACAACTTTTGTTCTACTCTAAATTCTACACACTTTTGGTTAAGGGCCCACAGCCATGCAAAGCTTCTATCAAGAAGGTCTTAGTTAGTCAAACAAAAGGACTCCTAGGGCTCTATAAGGCAACTAGGGTTAGAGACTTGGTTAGCCAACATGACCAACATAAACCTAGCTTCATTTTGACTCCTCAACAAGGTTCAACTACTAAGGAGACTTAAGCACTCCACAAACAAGACACACAAGCATTCAATCAAGCATAGCATCACAAAAGGTCACATGAAATGACACTTAACAAAAGAAAGAATGCAACATGAAATGATGATGCTTTATGCTCATGAGATGTCAAATTATGCACTTAGGGTTGCTTAACACCTAGGGTGTTACAGCCCTCCCCTCCTTAAAGGAATCTCGTCCCGAGATTTGAGTTACTAACCAGTCCTTATAAAACTGTGGATATACTTCCTTTAGATAGTCTTCCGTTTCCCAAGTGGCATCTCGGTCGTCTTGTTCACTCCAAGATACTTTATATTGCTTCGAGATTCTTCCGCGAGTTACCCTTTCTTTCTCGTCGAGTACTCGATATGGCTTCACCGGGTAAGTAAGGTCGGATTGTAACTTGATATTGGCCGGTTGTACTTCCTCTTCTGGAACTCGAAGACATTTCTTTAGTTGTGACACATGGAAAACAGGGAATATAGCCTTTAAATGATCAGGTAACTGTAGTTGATAAGCCACTTCTCCCTTCCTTTCCATTACCCTGTAGGGTCCCACAAACCTTGGCGCTAACTTTCTTTTCACGCCAAAACGTCTGACTCCTTTCATGGGTGATACTTTCAAATACACATAGTCACCTACTTTGAATTCAAGCGGCCTTCTTCGCTTATCAGCATAGCTCTTCTGTCGGGACTGTGCAGCTGCTATGTGTTGTTGGATTATTCTAACTTGTTCTTCTGCTTCCCTAACGAAGTCAGTTCCATAGTAACGACGTTCTCCTGGTTCAACCCAACTTACTGGTGTTCTGCATCTTCTGCCATACAGAGCTTCGAAAGGTGCCATATGAATGCTTTCTTGATAACTGTTATTATAAGCAAATTCTGCTAATGGCAACCACTTCTCCCAAGATCCCTTTGCTGAGATCACACACGCTCTCAACATATCCTCTAAAACCTGATTTACCCTTTCAGTTTGCCCTGAAGTCTGGGGATGGTAAGCTGAACTATGGATTAACTTGGTACCTAATTCCTTTTGCATTTTCTCCCAGAATGGTGCAGTGAACTGTGTTCCGCGATCCGAAACTATGACTTTGGGTATACCATGCAATCAGATAATCTGATTGATATAGATCTCCGCATAATCCGGTACTCGATAACAGGTTTTAACTGGTATAAAATGAGCGGTCTTGGTGACGGTCTACTATTACCCATATCGAATCATTTCCCCTCTGAGTAGTAGGCAAACCGGTGATAAAATCCATACTCACCTCTTCCCACTTCCATTCAGGTATTGATAAGGGTTGAAGTGTTCTGGCTGGCTTCAGGTGAATGGCCTTCACTCGACAACACGTGTCGCATCTGGCTACATACGCGGCAATTTCCTTCTTCATTTTTTGGTCCACCAAAATCTTGGACGCAAATCTTGATACATCTTAGTGCTCCCGGGATGAATAGACAACTTGGAAAGATGAGCCTCATCCATGATCTGATTTTTGAGTTCCCTATTCTTGGGTACCACTAAGCGATTATCAAACCATAACACTCCCTTATCATCAACTCGAAAATGTTTTACTAGCTCAGTGGCAGTTCTTAGCTTTTCCTTGATATAATAGATTCCCTTGTCTGTTTTCTCGCCCTTCTAGAATTTGATCAACTAAGGTGCTCTGCAGCTCGATGTGACGCAAGATCACAGGGTGTTCGAGACTAAACTCGTCCTCTGGTTGTAACCTCAAGTTATTACAATGCGACTTCCGACTCAGAGCATCATCAACTACATTTGCTTTTCCAGGGTGATAATGTATCTGCAAATTGTAATCCTTAATCAACTCAAGCCATCTTCTCTGCCTCATATTCAGTTCAGGTTGAGTGAAGATATACTTGAGACTTTTGTGGTCCGTGTACATGTTACAGACGTTACCAAGCAGATAATGTCTCCATAATTTTAGAGCGTGTACCACAGCAGCTAATTCCAAGTCATGCGTAGGATAATTAACTTCATGTTTTCTCAACTGACGTGAAGCATAAGCAATCACTCTGCCTTCTTGCATAAGAACACAGCCTAAACCAACTTTCGATGCGTCGCAGAAGACATCAAACGGCTTCTCGATATCTGGCTGAGCTAAGACAGGGGCAGTGGTTAATAGTTTCCGCAAGGTACGGAAAGCTTTTTCACACTTCTCTGTCCACTCAAACTTCTGATCCTTCTGCAGCAAACTTGTTATGGGCTTGGCAATCTTGGAGAAATCGGGAATGAAACGACGGTAATACCCTGCTAAACCGAGAAAACTCCGAATCTCCCCAACTGAAGTTGCACTGGCAAACGAGGTTGAGCTTGTAACAAGAGTGGCTCATCTAGTGCGAGACTTGTAGTGGATTCCTTGACCTGGATATATAGCATGAATGTGGGGAGGCTTAGTCCACATGAACCCCTGTAGAAGTCTTGCGAATAGCATCACTGTAACAGAGCTACCAAGTGACACCGCTGGACATCCTCTCCTGCCTGCGCTAAACGAGATGAACCTAAGGTCCGGCTCGGTGAGGACCACATGCGCATGCTCAGACTTGTCCATTATTAGATGTCGCTCTGGCTGGAATTGGAGAGGAGCCTCCCAGATATCGGAGTTCCGGCCAAGCCCCACCCTACTTAGAAGAACATGACTACCCTTTGGAATGAGGTAGCCTGAAACGATGGTGTCTTCCATGGCGACATGGGGTAGGTTGAAAGCGTGGTAGGGTGCAAGCGGAAGGCCTCCCGTATGCATGCTTTTAGATAGTTGAGGTGAGGGATGTCAGATTCTTGGACGAGCCTGTCTTTGCCAACCACGTTGTTTAGTTCAAGTACTGCCTTGTGCATCACCTCTGGTTTGTTCATCATCTCCGCAAATGCCCACTCAACCGCATTTGATGGATTATCAATGGATGCAAACATTATCTCCTGATCACGACACAAAATATTAAGGAGAAATCGATCAGTGGACACAACATATGACTACAAAGAAAAATGGAACACCGCTAATATTCCTCAAATGGGAAGAAGCAAAACATACAACACTTAATTATTCATACAAACAAGATAGACACACATCCACAGATATATATTATACACAGAGAGAGTCCACTACTAGAGAATAGGCCTTTGGACGATCTATCAATTGAGCTTTAGTCTCGGCCAAAAATTGTGTCCGGGGCTAAAGACCTTTAGTCCCGGTTGGTAACACCAACCGAGACTAAAGGTGAATCTTTAGCCCCGGTTGGTATTACCAACCCGGACTAAAGGTCCGGTTGGTAATACCAACCGCCTTTAGGCTCGGTTGGTGTTACCAACCAGGACTAAAGGACCTTTTAGCCCCGGTTGGTGCTACCAACCGGGGCTAAAGGTCCTTCCCGAGTGAATTCAAAAGGAAAATGTCCAGAACTACATTCGTGGGTTGTGTAGCTCAGTTGGTACACTACTGGAAATGGGTGCTTTGCCGAGTGCCTCTAGCACTCGGCAAATGCCATCTTGCCCTCGGCGAAGCTTATGCCGAGGGCAGCTCTCGGCAAAGAGCTCTCGGCAAAAAACCTCACGGCAAAGGAGCCTTTGCCGAGGGCCATTTATCGGGCTCTCGGCAAACCTTTTACCGAGGGCCCGATTGGCTCTCGGCATAGAAAAGTGGTCGTTAACGGCTGTCCCTATTGATGGTAGGTTTGCCGAGGGCTAAGCCGGCTCTCGGCAAAGGTGTTAGTGTGCCGAGAGCCGGGCCCTCGGCAAAGCGATAATTTTTTTATTATTGTTTTTCTGTGCCGAGGGTTATCCGGGGTCAGCTCTCGGCAAAGAAATTTCGAATATTTTTTTTGGAACCTCTTCGCCGAGGGCTATCTTAGCCGGCGCTCGGCAAACCTCGGACTTTGCCGAGGGCTATGACCAAAGCCCTCGGCAAAGCCTTGGAAATTACGTTCTGTCTCCCCAGCTTTGCCGAGGGCTATGGCCAAAACCCTCGGCAAAGGGCCTCTTTGCCGAGAGCAACCCTCGGCAAAGCTGGGTAAATTTTGATTTTTTGTTTTCCAGTTCTGTTTTTCCTTTTCTCCGACAATATCACACAGATATATATCACATTCATCACATATCACATATATATCACATTTCACGTCACAGAACATATATATATATATCACATCACATAGTTCAATAACATATATGTCATCAAATCACATAGTTCACATCACATAGTTCAACAACATGAGACTTCAGTGACACACGAGGAGATCTACTACACCCCCCCGCCAACCGGGCCACCCCTGAGAACTATCGCCTGCTTGACCCCCGGTCGGGTTCCATCCAGGAGCGTGGCGGTTGTTCGAACCTTCTGACGGAGGAGGCTGCAAAAGGTCATGTTAGACAAGAAAATGAAATAAATGAAACACTGAAGTATTGATACTCACAGGAGCAACTCCGGGGTCCAGAGGCGGCGGTGGAGGAGCCATGAGCGTCTGAGGCACGACCATGCCCTGGGAGGCCATGAAGGCGATGAGGTCCGCCATCTGCTTTGCTTGAGCCTCCATCTGGGCCGACATCTGTGACCGCATCTGGGTCTCAGACACCTGGCGCTCCTGCCTTTCTATTTCCAGGCGGGCCTGCGATAATACAAAGTGAATGTTAGAACAATGCAAACATTTAAAGATCAATGTATGATGAGTTAAATAGAAATAACCTCGAGCTCGGCGACCCGCGACTGCGCAGGCGACGGGCGTGGGCGTATGGGGACGCTCCCGCTCGTGCTCTGTGCTCGGAGCTGGGACAGAGTGGGAGTGGAGGTCGTGTCGATGACGCCGTCGCCAAGCCAGAACCGCCCGTGCTTCTTCCCTCCTCCAATCCTCATGACGATGCTCCCGTCCAGGTCCGCGGTGGCGGGATCAAAGTCGTCCCCATGGACCGCCCATGCCGCCTCTGAGTAGTTAGTGAGGCGGGAGTGGACGCTGGAGTTGGTGTACGCGTCGGCGGGATCGTCGGGGTTGTAGGAGGTCTCCGCTGCCGTGGCCTTGCCCTTGTGGGACATGGCGTATGCCGCCACCGTGCCGCAAGGCTGGCCACCGTGTGCCTCCGACTGCGAGGAAGACAACAAGATGATTAGCAATCAGGCAACATTTGATCGAGAAATTATCAACGACAAGAAGACAGTATGACGTTGAAAAAGGACGCCGGGGGGGAGATTGAGGGGGATAACGAAGACGGGCCAACAGGTGTACGGGACAGCCATGAGTCCATAGGGATTGAAACCGTCCGTTGCAAATGCAACACGAACATTACGAGCCTCTCTAGCTTTGTCATGATGGATGCGGTCAAAGTGGGCCCATGCTTCACCATCGGCGGGATGTACCAACTTCTCAGGATTGTATCGGGTACCCTGTTTGTGCCATGTCATCTGTTTCGCGGATTCCTCGGTCATGTAGAGACGTTGGATCCTCGGTGTGAACGGCAGGTAACGCAGGACTTTCATGGGGATAGAAAGCTGCCTCTTCGGGCCTTCACCATCGTCTACCTCCATGTATCTTGACGCTTTACACTTCGGACAGTAACCTGCATCCGTGAGATCTTTCCTGAAGAGACGCACCCATTTGGACAAGCATGTATCTGCTCATACGGCATCTTTAGTGCACGAAGCAGTTTCTGTGACTTGTACAGGCTCTTTGGCAATATGTGGCCATCCGGAAGCATGCTACCAAATAGGGCCAACATACCATCGAACGCATCTCGACTCAGGTTGAACTGGGACTTGAACCCATCACACACGGCCAATGGCATCCAGTTGAGAAACCGTTGTCCGCTCGTGAAGGGGTTTCTGTGCCGAAGACATCATCTCGTAAAACGCCTTTGCGGTCTTCTCCATCTCCTCCTCCGTACGTCCTTCAGCGTACTGTGCTTCTTGGAGTCATGTCTGCTATAACATGTCTGCTACCCCCGCATCAGCATCAAAGTCCTTCAGACGTGGTCGCACTGCCTCCGCTCTCAAACGATGTGCTTCACCATGGTAGATCCACCGGGTGTAGTCCGGCGTGAATCCATTGTTCACAAGATGTTTAGCCATGTTCTCCTTGTCTTGCCTTCTCCGGTTCCCACATCTGCTGCATGGGCACAACACTTTGATCTCTCCTCGCCGAGCCGCGCCAAATGCATTGTTCACGAAAGCATCTGTCTTGCGCAACCATTCATCGGTGAAATCACTTCTGCTTCTACGGCCCGAGTACATCCACTGACGGTCATCCATCCTACTGTCATGCATCCGAGTACTTACATATCTACCTCCGAGTACTTCCATCCTACTATCATCTAATAGGTGAGGATAGGTCCTAATCCTACCCGCGGATACGTACATGAGGCCAGTTCCCATTGTCTGCCCCGAGCCGAGACAGAATTTTGGCAGCACCTCCCCGATGTTCTCAAGATACACGTCCCTATAGGGAGAGTGTGTATCCGGAGAACAACAGGGAGGTGATGCAGAAACTCCATCTCGAATCGGGGTAGACCATGGGAACTAGCCTCATCGACGCATCTGCGGGCTGTCCAAGTAACGTGGACAATCCGAAACAGATACGGTTATCAATATGCAGAGACCTGCATACCTCCAGCCGTATCTCTTTCGGACGGGAGACGCCTAACTGGGTTCAATGACCTAAGACCCTTTTCTGGGAAGACGTTATTTATACCTAGGGTGCCGGTGGAGTCAGGCTAGCGGCGCAGTGGCGAGTTGGTGCAGTGGCGAGGCGAAGCGGTGCAGGCAGACCCGCGACGACGACGAAGACGATCGAGGTCGCCGAGGATCTCCGGCTTGGCCCCGACAGGTCCTCCTCCTACAGAAAAGACAAAAATATAGTATCCATTAGAAATTTTGGCAGAACCTCCCCTGCACGGTGAGGTTTCGAAACCTGCAAGAAACAACGGCACGATGGCCGACATCCACATATATGCGGCACGATGGCCGACATCCACACACATACCACTACCTGTCAAACTACTACCTACTACTACTAACAATTACTTACTACTACTACATACTACAACTGGGTGGCGATCGAGGACGACTTACAGACAGCCCGATCGACGACGACCGATGACCGAACAAAGGGGGCCAGCGAGGCGGTCGCCTTCTTCCTCCTATCCAACCGGGTGGAGTGGCCGGGCGGAGCGGGGACGCAGCAGGACAAGGCCGCGGGGGCTCCTCCTCCTCTTCCTCCTCTTCTTCTTCCTCTCCTCTCCTCCTCCTCCTCCTCTTCCTCCTCCTCTCCTCCTCCTCCTCCTCCTCTCCTCTTCCTCTTTCTCCTGCTCCTCCTCTCCTCCTCTCCCGCGCCGCACAAGGGCGGCGGGCCGGCTGGGGCGGGCGCAGGGCGGGCGGCCGGCGGCGCGGTTGGCCGGCCGGGGCGGGCAGGCGGGCGGCCGGCGGCGGCGGCGGGCCTGCCGGGGGGGTCAGGGCGGGTGTCGGGCGCCGGCCGGCGGCGGGTCGGGGGGCCGGCGCCGGAGCTTGGCCGGAGCGGCCGGGCGGGCGGGGCGGGCCGCCGGTGGCGAGGCCGGGGAAGGGCGCCGGAGCTTGGCCGGAGCGGCCTGGCAGCGCGGGCGCGCGCCGGTGCGTGTGCGGCGCGGCGGCTGGCGCAGCGCGGCGGCGGCGGCGGCGCGTGGGTCGGGGCTGGTGTGGCGGCGCGGCGGCGGCGGCAGCGCGGAGGAGCGGCGCGGCGGCGGCGGCAGCGCGGTGGGTCGGGGCGTGCGTGCGTGCGTGAGTGGTGTGGTGGGCCGGGCGGCTCCCGAGCTTTTTTTATTAACTGTTTGCGCGCGTTGCCGAGAGCCGGATCGGATGGCCCTCGGCTAATAGGAACCTATGCCGAGAGCCGCCTGTCGGGCTCTCGGCGAAGGTTTTTTAATTTTTTTTTGGGTAAACTCTATGCCGAGAGCCCTGGCCCTGGCTCTCGGCATAGGTGCCCTTTGCCGAGGGTTTTAGGAAGCCCTCGGCAAAGCATTTTTTTTTTTGTATTTGTGCTCCCAATTTTTTCTGTGGCCATGCTACAGTACTAGAAGCCAAGATTTAAAATTTGAAGTGTTTTCCATAAATCTTGCTATATTTCGCGCATTTTCTTTAATTTGATGATTTTTCCCGCGGGACGCACGTTTGAACTGCAGGTGCATGAAATAATGAAACTCAGCGATTCGAAATTGGTATTCATTCTTTAGAGGGTATTTCGACACCGTATCCAGGGACAGGCGCGGAGACTCGACCGTCTCGTGCACGAGAAACGGCGACCAAGTTGCGTGATATTGCATTTAAAATTATTAAAAATACAAACGAAGTCAGAAAATCATGAAAATGGACGAGTGACCTTGGCATCGCATGTAGAGGCTATGAAAAAAATTTGGTAATGTTTGGAGGAAGTGGTGGCGCAAGATGGTTGAAACCCTGAGATCTCACTCCTGGCATCACATGTGATGATATGCGGAGATCTCAGGGTTTCAACCATCTTGCGCCACCACTTCCTCCAAACATTTCCAATTTTTTTCATAGCCTCTACATGCGATGCCAAGGTCACTCGTCCATTTTCATGATTTTCTGACTTCGTTTGTATTTTTAATAATTTTAAATGCAATATCACGCAACTTGGTCGCCGTTTCTCGTGCACGAGACGGTCGAGTCTCCGCGCCTGTCCCTGGATACGGTGTCGAAATACCCTCTAAAGAATGAATACAATTTTCGAATCGCTGAGTTTCATTATTTCATGCACCTGCAGTTCAAACGTGCGTCCCGCGGGAAAAATCATCAAATTAAAGAAAATGCGCGAAATATAGCAAGATTTATGGAAAACACTTCAAATTTTAAATCTTGGCTTCTAGTACTGTAGCAAGGCCACAGAAAAAATTGGGAGCAAAATACAAAAAATAAAATAAAATGCTTTGCCGAGGGCTTCCTAAAACCTCGACAAAGAGCACCTATGCCGAGAGCCAGGGCCAGGGCTCTCGGCGTAGGTTATGCAAAAAAAATTTCGGTCCTTTGCCGAGAGCCTAACAGTGGGCTCTCGGCAAAGGTAACGACGCAGGACGAGCCGTTTGCGAACGGCCCGTTCGCCGAGGTGCCGTCTACGCCGAGGGTTTAGCCCTCGGCATAGGGTATCTTTGCCGAGAGTCAGACTTCGCCGAGAGTCTGGCCCTCGGCGTAGGAATCGTCGCCGAGATCCGTAGAGTGCCGAGGGCTGACTCTCGGCAAAGACCTCTTTGCCGAGTGCCCGTGTTTTAGCCCTCGGCAAAATGGCGGGCTCTCGGCATAGAGAGCCCGTCTCCGGTAGTGGTAAGCGTGTCTGAGGTGAGAGGTGCTGAGTTCGAATCTCACAAATGCACATTTTGTGCATTTATTTTTTATCGTGAGAGGCTTTAGCCCCGGTTGTTACCAGCAGCGGCAGCGAAGAAGTGTCTCTTGCCGAACACGAGTCCCCGTACCATGTTACCACAGAAATGCTGGGCTACGTAGCGTACATCAACGATGCTGCCGTTAGTTTTATTAGCTAATGTGTTGCATTGGTTGTAGACGAACCTGATGAGGTGGTCGGCCTCCTCCGCTCGTTGGCGCTGCAGTCGCTGCTCCAATGACATGTGGACAGGATCTCAGAGGTGAGAACCCGTCTCATCTTCTTTCACTGCTCCCCACATGGCGAAAGGCTTGAGCACTTGTAACCCGGAGCTGAACAGTCCAGATGCAATGTGAGAGGGCGAGATGCCGAAACTGCGTCATTCTTTCGGAGAACCTCACGGGCTAACATTTTCAATGGACAGGATCAACCGAGTTATCAAGCGCGAATACCACCGCCCCTCGCCTAAGTGTGTGGGGCTCGCACCGAAAACACCCTCGCGCGAATGCTACCGCCCCTCGCCTAAGTGTGTGGGGGCAGGCGCATGTTTACTACCGGCCGAGGGGCTCGCACCGAAAGCACCCTCGCGCGAATGCTACCGCCCCTCGCCTAAATTGTGGGGGGCGGCGCGTCTTTACTACCGGCCGAGGGGCTCGCACCGAAAGCACCCTCGCGCGAATGCTACCGCCCCTCTCGCCTAAGTGTGTGGGGGCGGGCGCGTCTTTACTACCCGGCCGAGGGGCTTGCACCGAAAGCACCCTCGCGCGAATGCTACCGCCCCTCGCCTAAGTGTGTGGGGGCGGGCGCGTCTTTACTACCGGCCAAGGGACTCGCACCGAAAGCACCCTCGCGCGAATGCTACCCCCCTCGCCTAAGTGTGTGGGGGGGCGGGCGCGTCTTTACTACCGGCCGAGGGGCTCGCACCGAAAGCACCCTCGCGCGAATGCTACCACCGCGCCCCCACCCCCAAATACTAGGAGAACTTCGAGATAATTGAATTTCTGGGTGTGGTTGTCGGCATTTTCAATGGGTATGTATACGTACTAACATTATGATTACCGATCTCCTTAATAAATTACAAGTGACAATGATGTTTTAATTAGCAGGCTAAGATATGCTCCGTACTTATTAGCTATACCTATATGGTCTTATCCAAAAACCATAAAAAACTGCTGATCATTATTGGGACGCTGCGGCATCATAAATACGGTGGCTGCGGCATCGTCTTCACCGGCGATGGCGTCGTGAGGCCTGCGCAGACATGAAACTTGAATCCATCCGTCAAATCAAGTGTGAGCCCCATTGATTGGGTCACGAACTACAGGAGATCCATTCTTTGCCGAGTGCTTGAGGCCCGTGCACGGTGGACCCCAAGCTTCTCGGCCGGTCCAAGGTGCTGTATGGTTCATCCGTGGATCGGCAACATGACAATGTTAATTGGAAACAAGTGTTAGCAGCACACGCATGCGGAATGGAACAACTAGTAGAGAACGAAGTTGGACGTACTTGGAATCATCGGCGATCGCTCGCTCCTACAGTCCTACGCGCATGAAATCAGATAACACCGAGAGTTGAGCGGTAATCAAATTGCACTTGCCCGTATCGGATCACTCTGTTATCCTTATCCATTCTGCTGGCTTGGTTGAGCCAAACATAAGTTAGGGTTTCCAGTTGGACTACTCGGTCTCGATCATGCAGGAGGAACTCGTGTTAGGGCTTCTCCGCGTCCTCGCGCACATCTATTTGGGGTCGGTCCGCCTCCGAGGACAACCAATCCAGCTCATGCGCGTGTTCTCCGTCCTCGTGGTCTCCGGTGTACACAATTTAAACACTGTTGCTTGCTACTTAAACTCCCGAGGCCCCATTTATTGATAGCAGAAAAACACAAATTGAAGTTTTTGGAAACTCTCATATCCTTTCTTTTCAGAATATTCCTGAGTACGACACTACTTATCTATACTATAATAAATTGTGAGTTCAGAAACTATATTCTGTCCGGTTTGGACATGAACCACAACTACCAAAATGCGGTGTCATCACGGAGTAACACTTATCTACTAATCTAGAGTGGATAAGGCACGTTGATCTGAGTCATAATTATTCGTTAAAGAGATATTCGTGAGTTCAGAGACTACACAGACCAGATTTTCCAGCCTGGCTGAAATTACATGTATGCATTTTCGAACAAATATCTGTCCGCTTTGGAATTGAACTACAACAACCTGGACGTTGTCATTACAGAGTAACACTTATCTTCTACTCTAGTGGGGCTAAGGCACGTTGATCTGAGTCATAATTCGTTAAAGATATTTGTGAGGAGTTCAGACTTCGCAAACAAGATGTTCGCACCAAAAGGGTTTCTTCCGATGATACACCAACTAGTGCTAGATTGTCACGGTTGCTACCGATCGAAGAACGCAGCAAGAATCACACTTACATGGTGACTAGCCACTAGTAGAAAATAGCTCTAAGCCGGGGGTCCACTTTTCTTACTTGCGGATTTAATTTAGGACCGGCCACTAGTACAGAGACATACTATACAGGCGGTTGAAAACCCATTAGTAACCGCCTGTGTAAATCCATTTTCACAGGCGGTTGTCATAAGAAAACTGCCACTGGAAATGGTGCATTTCCACTGGAAATCTATTTCTAGCAGGAGTTTTCTTAACAAACAACCACTAGAAATACAGTAGAGTTTGAAATTTTGAATTTTTAAAAATACCACAGATGGAGAAACGACCAATATAAACGTTGCAGATCTTGAAAAGTTATGAAACTTTATAGTTGATAAGTTTTTGATTTGAAATCATCATGTCAATGAAAACTACGTTTCAAATTCTTAAATTTGAAATTTAAATTTTTATAAACGACCTCGGATGGAAAAACTACAAAAATAAAAGTTGTAGATCCCGAAAGGGTATTGAAACTTTGTAGTTGACAATTTTTTGATTTGAATTCATTTAGGGCCTCAAATAAGCAAATTACATTCGATTTAGTATAATATGTGGGGAACCGAAACATAGTATAAACATATGTGAGTGTGTAGTGCAGCGGTAGAAGAAGCTTCACATGAGGGAGAGCTTGTGGGTTCGAATCCCGCTGGCCATGTTAGTCGCGAATTTTCAGCGGAAAATGCCACGACTTGCGACTTCGACGGAGATGGGCGAGCGCTCCCCAGTGGGCCCTCCCCGATTTAAATAAAATATTTTTCTATTTTTTCAGATTTCTTCTTAGTCAAAATCCATTTAGTCAACCGCTTGTTGAAATGGATTTTCCACAAGTGGTCTATAAGTAACCGCCTGTGCTGTAGTCTAATTTCCACTTGCCTCCAGCGTAGGCGGTGCTGAAAAATGCCAATAGAAATGAGTTCTCACCCGCTTGTATAGTATGTCTCTTTACTAGTGAGGTTTACAAGCAAACTAGCAAAATGATAACCAACGTTCTTGCAAGAAGAAAAACTGGCTAGGACGTGCCTTAGCCCCACTAGCAAAGAAGCCGTCTAAGGTCTTGTCCACGGAGAGACCCCATCCTAGCAAGGACGTCACTAGATTTCCCTAGGACGGGCGGCAAGCCTAGGGCGCCATCCTTGGTCGTCGGATCAAGAGATGAACAACATTCGGGGTTTGGAAAACAGAGTAAAAGATGTTTCTAGATGTGTTCTTTTTCGATTGTATATATAGCGGGTGATCTTATCCCAGTAAGAAATCTTTCTAAACCTTATTTTCCAAGATTCCCACGAGTTTGTTGTTGCGAACTCAAGGTTGATATGTGCTCTTGGGGTTTGTCCTTGTGATTAGTGATTGATCAACAGGCTCACGAGTTGGCGTGAGTGTGCAACATGTCACTTGGTTGTATTGGTGTGTAGGTGTGGACCTCGAAGGCAATGGTTGATAGCGAGGTGAACATCAAGTAGAGATGTGATGCGTGCCAATGGACCACTAGTGGCGGAGGGCGGACGTTAGGCTTGGACTGAGGGACAAGGAGTCCGGAGGACCAGTTGTGAACTTGTGATAGTTCAAACTTGGTGGCAACAAGCAAGAGTACATATGGATCAAGACGACATTAGTGACTCAAAACATAAGGCGATGCGCATCGTGGCTCCTAACGATGGTCGTACACGACCTTACATGGGAATGCAAGTGTCGTTGGTCGAGACAGGAAGGAAGGCGAAGCTGTCGTTCTTGACGAAGGCTGGACATGCATCGACATCAGTGTCGGGAGACGAGGCATAAGACCTATGCTCCAGGTATGGTGCAAGTTTGGTGGTTGTGCCTCAGAAAACCATCCACGATGGTTTCCATGTTTGGGCCTCAAAAACTAGGGTGGCGGATTTTTGAGTTTGGGCCTCAAAACTAAGGTTGGCGGGTTTGCTGGTTTAGGCTTCAAGACCCAACGGGGGTTCTGAGGAGGAACGGGACAACATGTAGCGGCATCGCGAGGCTTGCGTCATGGCGAAGCTAGCGATGAGAAGGCTCATGTGCGTTTGGGTGGCACGTGGCGACATCGTGAGGCTTGCGTTATGCGGTGAAACTAATGACGAGGAAGGTCTGTGACCGTCGATGGAAGATCCTAACAGAGTTAGACTAGAATGCCCCTAGGCTGCTTGATAGTTTTTTCTTTGTATCGTAGGGGTCGAAGAGGTATTGTATTTAAGCCTTACGCTATAAATAAGGGATGACACATGTCATCCCTCCTTATCACTCAGCGCATCACTTCAGTCATTTCATATGATACAACAAAATATTCATCTGTTAGAACTTCCTAGTCTGTAGTTGTTGTAGTGATCTGCATAGAATGAATCATTCCTCTGTGTATTTTAATTTTATGAATGGTGACCGTATTCACCTTGTAGCCTTGTTGGCTCTTTTGAGTTTGGGTTTTGTTCTTTGCGTTCTTCGTTTTCTCCTCTCTGTGATTCGCAAGATCTTTTGATTTGTGGGATGGATTGTGATTCCATTTGAACCATCTTGTGCTAGGACATGAGAGGCATCTTTTCCCCAAAGATCTGATGAAAATCATTTCCGTTCTACAAACTTTCGTCATTTCATGTGATCTAAAATATCTTGATATCTAGTTAGTTTTGAGCCATGATTTCTTAGGAATAGCTCACCAACGTGCTCACGATCACCTAGGTGAAATTTGGTTGCATGCCCTTTTGTATTGGTCGAGATCCGGTCGAATTTGGGTTTGTCTCGGGTTGTTATGTGTTGTTTGGACATTTCCTGGCAGTCCGGGATTCATCCCCAGATAGTCCGCGCGTTGGGGAGTTGCATTGCTAGTCCCTATGTAATAACTCTTCATGTTGTGTTAGGTAAACCACAACATGTTCGCCACCTGATAACGGACAATCTACCGACAATTTTTGAAAGGAAACAGTTCACTGAATTGCTTTGTTCAGTTAAACCATGGATAGTCCAGCGTGGAAACCGCGGATAGTCTGAGACCTGCCAAAACTATTTTGAATAGTTTGGTTTCTAGGTTTTGACAAACAGACAGTTCGGAGCAGACATGGAATAGTCCGGCTAACAACCCCGGACAGTCTGCAACTAGTTCCCAGATAGTCCGGCCCGGAGCAGTTTTGTTGGCTTTGAGTCTTTCGCTTTGTGCTTGATTCCGATGCTTTTTTGCCAGACCCATTGTACCTCTAGGGCATCTCCTAAGGTATGCAGCCACCAGCTGGCTTGTGGACTAGCCGCGCTGCTGGCTTTGCTTTGGGGTTTGATTTTATGGGACAATGGCCTAAATATTTTGAGAGAATTTTTTTGGCTCTCATTCACCCCCCCCCCCCTCAGTGGATGATTGGCAGCATTGACCAGTGTGAGACGTAGTCCAGGTCTTTTCATGTATAGTTTAGCTCATTTTGCTTTTTGTTGCCCTTTCGAGCCTAGAGATGTAAGAAACAAACTTTCTTATATTCGATTTAGATTTACATGGAGGGTATCATCTATGGTGGCTCCTGTCATGCACTTGTTGCCAAGGTTGTATATTTTATGAGGAAGGAATTCCAGATGAGCATGATGGATGAGTTGACCTTTTTTCTTAGGCTGCAAATCAAGCAATCCCGGGATGGGACATTTGTGCATCAAGGCAAGTACAAGAAGGACGTCTTGAAGAAGTTCGACATGGGCGAGGCCAAGCCTCTTACTACGCCCATGGAAATGACCATTGCAATAGAAGCAGATGAGGACGGAGGGTCTGTGGACTAGAAGGAGTACATGTGGGGGTATAAACCCAGGTACCCTCACGACCGGACTTGGGCTGCTTCATGAAGGCTGGCCCAACTTGCTGTGAAGGTCCGTGGCGTTAATACTTAGCTGGTCGGACAGGCGGCCCAGCTAAACGGATAATGGCGCGGAGGCCTTCTCAGAACCGGAAAGCAAGGAAGTATAGTCGGTTAGGAAAGATATCGTGTCCTTCACGATATTGATTTGTAATCGACTAGGTTTCCTTATTGTATTACAAGATCCGATCTTCTAAAGATCTGTAACCCTGCTCCCCGTGGCTATATAAGGCAAGCAGGGACCCCCTCTAAAAAAGAGATTCATCAATATACAGAGTAGATAACTCGACGCAGGACGTAGGGTATTACGCTGAACTCGGCGGCCCGAACCTGGATAAACCCTGGTGTTCATCTAGTTTTGTTCCTGTGTCACGTACGAATCATCGTTCCACGCGCCTTCCCCGCTAATCTACCACCTTGGGCATACCCCTAGGTGGGCTATCAACCAAATTTCATCGCCAGCTGGCGCCCACCGTGGGGAGTGTGCGTGCGAACGTCATGACGACTCGGATGATTTCTTTCCTAGTTTCCATGGATCTTCCGGCGGGCTTGACATTCACCGTTGGGTCTTTTTCGTGGGTCACCGGAAGTGACCTAGTCGACGGAAGCATGGAGACGCCCCAAGCATCTCAACTACTGGGAGCACCAACATCAAGATCGGAGCCCCCGAGCAAAACGGTGCTTCCCCGCTACCAAGGCTAGCGCATCGACAACTCCGACCTGATCGAATCCATCGATCGGGTCATGGCAGGCATCGCCGAAACCCTCGCTTTGGCAGACTCGATCGGAGATCGTTCGCCTCAGCACGAGTATGACGAGGGAGAGTGGCAACAACCTCGACGACCGGCTCGTGCTAGGAGACATGCACAACTTCAAACCGATCTGGTCATCACTTCCACCCCTGCGGGTCGCTCTGCCCTGTTCTGCCCTCCCCGGAAGTCTAAACCAAGCAGGACGAAACATAGCTTTTTCGCTCCTATCTTTCCTCATGGATTGACAAACTCAGCCTCGACGTATGAGGAACAAGTCATGGGACTCTTCCAGAGCCGTACCAAGAACCGGCGTACTCCGAATAAACAGTCGTCCAGCTTCAAGCAATCTGGCGCCAATGTTTGCATGGCAGTTTTAACCTCCACTTTTGCATCAAGCGCCGGATCGACCAGATCCAACTCACCAGACCGGACGCCGGATTATCCCCCAGGTTTCGGGCCCCTACCGCGCTATGGGGGCTCGGTATTCGCTATCAGTCATGATGAGTCGACAGTAGATGGGGAAACAGATGAGGCCAAAGCTCAGCGTTTAGCCAGAAACGCTGACAGAGCTACTCGGAGAGTAGCAGAGGCTAATGGTGTACAGCGCATACAACGCAACCTCGATGACGCATTCGACATGTGCGATAACCGTCAAGTCCACAGAACCCCCCAAGCTAATCTCGCCATGGCAATGAACCTGGTCGAGAATCTCCCGGTGACACCACAACTCGAGCAGCTCGGAGCGTATCTGAAGGCATCCCTGGTACAAGTCCAAGACCAGGCGGTAGGACCATCTCACGCCGCTCCCACCGGGTCTAGAAGAAGCCGCAGGGATCCGGACCCTCGCCCAGAGTCTAGCAGTAATGAGGATCGCCGCAACGATCGCAATAATCGTAGACGCGGCCAAGACGACGGAGCCGACCAGCGTGCCAGGAATAATCCAAGTGCTGGGCCCCGGGACCTCCGCGGCCACATCACTGAAAAGTCCAATCTAGGCAATCACATTGAGGGTTCTAAGGACACAAGGCTCCGTCAAGAGATGGAAAGACGAAACAAATGGGATCGCGAGCACGGCCTCCTAGATCAAACCCTCATTGGTCCAAGACAATTTACGAGAAGGCTCCGATCTGCCGTCTGGCCAAGAGGTTTCAAGATCCACGACCTGAGGTCGTACGATGGAAAGGCAGATCCTCATCAATGGATCATGCTATACGAAACGGCAGTACTGGCAGCCGGCGAAGGAGGAGATGTCATGGCCAACTATTTGCTCGTGGTCCTTAATCAAGCTACAAGCCAGTGGCTCCTGAGCCTCCCTTCCGATTCCATCGATAGTTGGTCTGACCTGAAAAAGGCATTCATATCTAACTTCAAAGCTACTTGTCAACAGCCTACCAGCAAATATGATCTAGAGCGCGTCAAAGACCGCCCTGGTGAACTGTTACGAGAATACATCCGCCATTTCTCTGATGCCCGAATCCGGGTAGCCAACGTTACTGATGACGAATCTATCTCAGCTTTCATCAGAAGATTACATCATCATGAAGGGCTTAGGAATAAGCTATTGCGCAAGGAACCAAGAACGGTCGAAGAACTACTTAATATAGCCCAGAGCTGGGCTCGGGCGGAAGAATATAACACATAGCTTGTGGACGATCGCCGAGACCAGAGGCCTCGGCACGATGATTGCCAACGAAACAATTACCGTGGCGACCGGCGCGACGAAGCCCACGACGATCATCGCAAAAGGTTCAGGGATAATCGCCGCCCTAACCGAAGGTTTGACAGCCGAGATGAAAGAAGAAGACAACCAAACCCTGGTCGAGCACCGGGTAATGAGGTTAATAACACCAAGGCCGGAGGCAAGCGCAACTATGATTCAGCTTATTCCAAGATCCTGAAGCAAGATTGCCCGGCACACCCTAGCGTAGGACACACGATGGAGGAGTGCAGGGGGTTTAAAGCCATATTCCGCAATGGCTCAAAGAAACAACGCCCCGACACCGAAGACGACCCTCCGAAGCGACGCGTGGGAAAAGGTCTTCAAGAAGATGATGAAGACGACTAGGACCCAAGACGAAACCCGAAGCACGGAGGCTTCAGAGAAGCCGAAAAGTCTGTGCGAACCATATTCGGCGGGAAGGCAATCCTGGCCGATAAAAGAGTTCGCAAGCTAATAGATCGTGAAGTCTACTCCGTTGACCGAGTTGACGAGAGGATATCAGACCCCAACTACCTGGCCTGGTCACACCAAGAAATTTCGTTCAGCAGAGTAGATCAGTGGGCCAGGGTTCCTGAACCTGGTCATTTCCCGCTTGTTGTTGACCCGACTATTGACGAGGTACGATTCGAAAGAGTGTTGGTTGATGGTGGCAGCGCCCTCGACATATTATTCAAGCACGCGCTACCAGAGCTCGGCATCAAGTCAAGTGACCTGGAACCTTATGATGCTCCTTTTTGGGGAATCCTCCCGTCCCAAGCTTCCCAGTCTTTGGGACAAATCACTCTACCAGTCCAGTTTGGCATGAAGGAACGCCACCGCATCTGCTACATTAATTTTATCGTAGGAGACTTTGAAGGGTCTTATCACGCATTGTTAGGCCGACCGGCCCTGACAAAGTTCATGGCGGTTCCGCACTACACCTACTTACTGCTGAAAATGCCATCTGAGAGCGGCGTTTTAAGCATAAGGGGAAGCATCTCCACCGCTTATGAATGTGAGAAGGAAAGTTTTGCTACTGCTCAAGCTCATGACCTCTCAATCCGCATGGAGGAAACGCGCGTAGACGCGGTCAAAGTGGCTCCAGAGGACCAGTCTATCCCAGTCAAGGAAGCTAAGCGCGCGGTGACCAGAAGCAAGGATTTCAAGGAGGTGGAGCTGATCGAAGGAGATATAAGCAAAATGGCACGCATTGGGGTCGATCTCGACCCCAAATAGGAAGACGCGCTCGTCAGCTTCCTGAGGGAGAACGTAAGCGTTTTCGCGTGGAAACCCGCGGACATGCCCGGTGTACCTTGAGAGCTGGTCGAGCACTCCTTAGATGTTTTGAAGACCGCCAAGCCAATCAAGCAGAAGTTACGACGGTTCGCTCACGACAAAAAGGAGGCTATTAGGGTAGAAATCACCCGGCTTTTAGCTGCCGGATTTATAAAAGAAGTGTATCATCCGGAGTGGCTTGCCAACCCGGTTTTAGTCCAAAAGAAGAATAAAGAATGAAGAATGTGTGTTGATTATACCGACCTTAACAAACACTGCCCTAAAGACTCCTTTGCTTTACCCCGCATTGACGAACTCATCGATTCTACGGCTGGGTGCGAGCTTCTGTCCTTCCTCGATTGTTATTCCGGATACCACCAAATTTCTCTGAGAGAAGAAGACCAGCCCAAAACATCGTTCATTACCCCTTTTGGGACATATTGCTACACAACGATGTCCTTCGGCCTCAAACACGCAGGGGCCACATACCAAAGGGCGATTCAAAAATGCTTAGACGAGGAAATTCGAGCAGAGCTCGTAGCGGCTTATGTCGATGATATTGTCGTAAAAACAAAGCGGACCTCTACATTAGTAGACGACCTACGCGCAACTTTTGCGGCCCTGAATAAATTCTGGTGGAAGCTCAACCCTAAAAAATATACCTTCGGGGTCCCGTCTGGTATCCTACTAGGCAACATAGTAAGCAAAGACGGCCTGAGGCCCAACCCGGAAAAAATCCAGGCTGTACTAAAAATGACGCCTCCAAAAAACGTCAAAGACGTCGAAAAGTTGACGGGATGCATGGCCGCTCTAAGCCGTTACATCTCACGACCAGGAGAAAAAGGCCTTCTTCTGAGAAGTTTGAGTGGTCGGAAGAAGCCGAAATCGCCTTTCAAGGGCTGAAGCAGTTTCTCACAACACCACCTCTGCTAGCCGCACCAATTGACGGTGAAACTTTGCTAGTTTATATAGCGGCTACTGATCGGGTCGTAAGCACCGTCGTGGTCATGGAACGAGAAGAAGAAGGGCACACGTACAAGGTGCAACGTCCGGTCTATTACATCAGTGAGGTACTCAACGATTCAAAATGAAGGTATCCACAGGTACAAAAATTGTTATATGCGATATTAATTACCTCCCGCAATCTGCGACATTATTTTGACTATTACTCTATTGCGGTGGTTACTGAGTACCCACTGGGAGATATTTTGCGTAACAAGGATGCCAATGGTCGTATAGTAAAATGGGCTCTAGAGTTAGCCCCCTTTTCCCTTGAGTTTCGCAGTCGCACCTCCGTTAAATCCCAGGCGCTCGTCGACTTCGTCGTCGAATGGACGGATATGACAACCCCAATCCCTCCAACCAGCACCGAGCACTGGGTAATGTACTTCGATGGGTCGTTAAACCTCGAGGGAGCAGGAGCCGGGGTATATTTTATTTCGCCTTCCAGAGACAAGCTGAGCTATGTCCTCCGGATCCATTTTACAGCTTCCAACAACGCAGCAGAATACGAAGCCTGCCTGCACGGCCTTCGAATTGCGATCGAGCTCGGAGTCAAAAGGCTAGAAGTCTTCGGCGACTCTGCCCTGGTCATAAACCAAGTCAATAAAGATTGGGACGTCACCAACGAAAAGATGGACGCCTACGTTGCCCAGATAAGAAAACTAGAGGGAAAGTTTTATGGTCTTCAATTCCAGCACGTCGTACGGGCAGACAATCAAGCCGCCGACGCTCTATCCAAAATAGGTTCGTCCCGAGCTCAGATCCCTCACGGCGTGTTTGTCTAGGACCTGGTCAAGCCATCCTTTGAACAAGAAACATCCGGGACTGCCGAGCAGACCGGGACCGACCAGACAGTCGCTTTAGTACAGCGAACAATTGACGATTGGAGGGAGCAGTTTTTAAGATATCTCACTAGCGCGGACGTTCCTCAAGATAAGATTGAAGCCGAGCGCCTCATTCGGCGCAGTAAACAGTACATCTTGGTAGATGGAAAGCTTATGCGCAAGAATGCGAAAGAAGAACTACTCCTGAAGTGTGTTTCCCAAAAAGAAGGCACACGAATCTTAGCAGATATCCACGCTGGAATATGTGGTAACCACACCGCTTCCCAAACGCTGGTCGGGAAAGCATTCCGAGCAGGCTTCTATTGGCCCTCTGCCGTCGCCGATGCAGAAAAACTGGTCAAAGTACTGCGAAGGATGCCTGTTCTTTGCCAAACAAACACATGTTTCGGCACATGACCTCCAGGCCATACCAGCGTCTTGGCCATTTTCGTGCTGGAGACTAGATATGATCGGGCCATTCAAAACAGCACCAGGCGGTTTCAGATACGTCTACGTCATAATCGACAAGTTCTCTAAATGGATCGAGTACAAGCCGCTGGTCAAATCCACAGCCCAAAAGGCAGCAGAGCTGCTGGATGATGTTATCCATCGTTTTGGTCTACCTAATTGTATCATCACCGATCTCGGTTCAACTTTCACCGGCTCGAACTTTTGGGATTTTTGCGACAAAAGAAGCATAGTCGTCAAATACGTCTCCGTAGCTCACCCACGAGCCAACAGCCAGGTGGAGCGAGCGAATGGGATGATACTTGATGCACTAAAGAAAAGGTTGCACAGAGCAAACGACCAAGATCAAAAGGCCGGTCGATGGCTGAAAGAATTACCAGCAGTGGTATGGGGCCTTCGTACGCAACCTAGCAGAAACACGGGCGTCTCGCCGTATTATATGGTGTTCAGCGCAGAAGCAGTTTTACCGGCAGACATCGCATTCAGATCGCCCAGAGTGGAGCAATACAACCAGGACAAATCCGACCAGGCCAGAGAGCTAGAAGTCAACTGCATTGAGAAACAAAGATTGGACTCGTGCGTCCGAACCGCAAAGTACATCGAGGGGTTGTGAAGATACTTCAACCGCAACGTCAAAGAAAGATTCTTCGCTGTAGGAGACCTGGTCCTAAGACAAATCCAAAATACCGCCGGACTACACAAACTCTCATCTCACTGGGAAGGCCCCTATCTTGTTAAACAAGTTACAAGACCCACTTCCTACAGGTTAACTGACCTAAACGGGAACGATGTCCCAAACTCCTGGCACATCGACTAGCTCCGGCGTTTTTATGCATAGCTACCTGAGGATTAAAAGATATGTACTTACCTCTGTACTTTCATAGTATATTATAAATAAACATCGTCGTCTTTTTCCCAAACGTTTTTGATTCTCTTTTTTGTCACACGCTACTTCAGACAATTGAATAAAGCACAAACGTACAAAGATACAATATAATTTTCCATAGTCCGGAACGATTAGTTGTCTGCAAGAGCTAACTTAATACATTCATGGTCTTATGGAGCGCTGGGCTCCCCAGGCTCCTCGAACAGGTCCAGGTCCTTCACAAGAACGGCAGCCGTCTCCCTGGATTGTTCATTAAGCTCAGACGTCTGAGTTTCCGAAGTATTCCTGGGAAAGCCGCTTTCCAGCCTCTTCACGTCGATCCCTGGATAATGGGCCCGCGCAACAGCCAAGACATAAGCAGCAACCTGCTCGCCAGCATCAACTACAAATCTTTTCATGGCTGCCCATGATCCGGCACACTGCCCCAGCATACCAGCTGGTCTGGGCAGAAGACCTCCGAACCGACCAGTCGCATAACTGCATCCAGAACTGGAGCGATTCCTCGAATCATGGCTTGACACCGCGCCTCCCAGGTCTTCACGTCTTGGCAAACCAATGCAATTTGGTTTTGCCAAGAGCGGCGTCTCCCTACGTCAATCAACAACAACAGTTGGTCACAGTTGACCAGCAAGCAGTACGCATCGAATCAAAAAGATCAAAACAGGCTACCTTCAAGTTCCTTCTCCAGGTCATCGGCTCGCGTCTTCTCCCTAGCAGCTACAACTTCGCCATCCAGTGCTTTCAGCTTCTCAACGGCGACCTGCGAAGCAAGCTCTGTTTCAACAAAGTTAGTCAAGCATGGAACTCCTACCAGTCGGTAGCTTGTGGTCCGTACCTTCATTTTCACGACGGAGCCGCACGATTTTAGACGACTGCTCCTCTGTGGTCCCGCGCAGTTCAACCTCAGTTCGGCGAGCACTGTCAAGATCTGCTCGGTACCGAACGCACGCTTCTTCGAGCTTTTCCTTCGCATCGATCAAAGGACCGATAGACTCGAAACATTTGCGGCGCTCTTCCGATAAATCCGACAATCCCTGCAAGTTAAAACAAGTACTCGAAATTTAGTATCTACATGACTTATCTTCATAGCGTCACACCCTTCGAAGGATTACCTGTGCATATTTATGGAGCGGGCTAAGCATCCGGACAAAATTCTTCATTGGACGGTTGTCAGTGTTCTCCTCATGAAACTCCCACTCGCCGGCCCGCTGGCACGCCACTCTGATTATCCGTTCTGGAGATCTTGGTGGGCAAGGAATCTCCACAACGTCCTCTTCTGGCGCCACCGGCACTTCCTCAGCTCCGGCGGGATCCACAGCGTGCCCAACTGCGCCAAGCGTGTTTGCCTCCGGAGGAGGAAGCGGAGCATCCGGGGGAATTTGCGTGGGGTCAGATGGCTCACGACGCTCATCCGGCAACCCCTGGTCGGAGGACTTCCTGCTACCCGACCTGGCCCCTTGAGCGCTGGTCGAAGTCGGTTGCTCATCGGTTTCACCACGACCACCACCTCCCCCATCCGGCGCTCCGCCCGCGGATGGCTCTTCCCGAACGTGCTCGAACCCCGCATCCGGGGCACTGGTCGGCACGGGGACTCCGTCATCGCCGACAGGGTCAACCTCCGGCACGGGATCGCTGATGTGAAACAAGCACAAGCGGTCAAAAACATGGTAATAACCATAAACTCATGACAAAGGAAGCCGAACGCTCACAGGTCGCTGACACACAGACCTCCCTTCAGCTTGAGCCCTTTTGTCTTTCGCGCCGGTAAAACAGACCTGGTCGGCTGTTCGACACGGACGCGTTTAGACGAAGGCGGCTCCTCATCATCATCGTCGTCGTCCCAGTCATGAATGGACTCGGAAGTCTTGGGTGTCCCGCCGCCCGGAATCTCCAACGGGCCATCAGCCCACGAAGATGACCTCGTAGCAGCCCTGCGATCAGTAACTACGCACTTACCCGCAGCTTTCACAACTCGTGGGTCAGCCGTATCTGCGGCCTCCTTACCTTTCCTTGTCTTCTCAGCTGCCGCATCCCCAGCATGGGAATGTGGAGATCGGCTAGCTCGAGTCTGTCGGTCGACCCCTTCCGACCAATCAGCTGATGGCACGTCCGAGACGTACACAATGGAGCGATCCTACAAAACAATACAGACTAGTATCTTGAACACTGCAACAGAGCAAAATCAGTAAGACAAACTAAGAGGCAATTCACATCCTTAACAGGTCGTGCTAGGCTGAATGGCTGTGTAACCCTCTTTGGTGCTTTCCAATCAGAGAATTGGAGCACCACGTGAACGCGCCTCTCCAGCTCTTTAGACTCCAAGTCTTCGACGCACTCACGAGTCGGGTCAGGCCGTCCAATATATTCAAAGCCAGGATGCACCCTTTCTTTGCACGGCTGTACCCGACGGTGCATAAAATTGGCAGTAATTTGGATTCCATCAGCAGTCATCTCCCTCATCAAACTAAGCAGCTCCCAAACCTGCTCCATGTCGCTTGCGGAAGGCTTCGGCGACCAGGTCCAACTCGATTCAACTACCTTCCCCACGTCACAACTTAAAGCGGGCGTTTGGCACTGCGTCATGTAGAACCATTTCTCTTGCTAGCTGCTCACATTACTCTGCAGAGGCACGTTGATGTACTCAGACGCCATCCCCTCGCGCAGCAGGACGTATGCGCTACCCGCAATGCGTGACCCGCGACTGTTCTTCTTCAGTTGGAAGAAATAGCGAAACAAGTTGAAGTGCGGCTGTATTCCGAGGAACGCCTCACACAAGTGAATGAAAATAGACACAGACAGGATGGAATTCGGGCCAAGATTACAAAGTCTGATCCCCCAGAAATCAAGCAATTGGCGGAGGAACGCATGGCACGGCAGACCAAATCCTCTAATGAAATAATCCTCAAAAACAACTATCTCATCAGCATTGGGTTGAGGATAGGCCTCACCAGTGGGCGCTCTCCACCCGCCGGTCACTTTGTCTGGCAGAAGTCCGCTGGCGATGAGGCGGCCGACACTCTCCTCCGTGCTCCTCGACGGAACCCATTCCTGATCCAATCTCACAGTCGTCGCCGCCGCAGGTTTCTTCGCCTTCCGCGCCATTGGATCCGCCGGAAAAATGCGAGTTTCACCGCCGAGTCTACTGCTCTGGATCTAGGGCTACAGTGCAAGATTCGGCGAAAAGCAAGGAAATGGGGAACGGTAACGGTTAGGGTAAGTTTCGAGTATGCGGTGTTTGTCTTTGTAACCTACTGCGCGACTCTCCGGGATTTTCATTCGCCGCGAAAACGGATATTCTTACGATACCAATCGTTACGGCCCATTTCACCGGCCCAAGAGGTTAAGCCTTCTATGAGTTAATAAATTTTTCTTTTCTCAAAATAATATTAATAACAAGCGCCAGCCTTCTCGGCAAAGCTGGGGACTGGTCAGACGACCAGTTACAGGCACACACGTGGCAAAGCTGCGTTGGCCTCAGGACCAGCTCCACCAGTCATACTGGGGACTGGTCGACTTCTCCGCCAGCCTTCTCAGCAAAGCTGGGGACTGATCAGACGACCAGTTACAGGCACACACGTGGCAGAGTTGCGTTGGCTTCAGGACCAGCTCCACCAGTCATACTGGGGACTGGTCGACTTCTCCGCCAGCCTTCTCGGCAAAGCTGGGGACTGGTCAGACGACCAGTTACAGGCACACACGTGGCAGAGCTGCGTTGGCTTCAGGACCAGCTCCACCAGTCATACTGGGGACTGGTCGACTTCTCCGCCAGCCTTCTCGGCAAAGCTGGGGACTAGTGAGACGACCAGTTATAGGCACACACATGGCAGAGCTGCGTTGGCTTCAGGACCAGCTCCACCAGTCATACTGGGGACTGGTCGACTTCTCCGCCAGCCTTCTCGGCAAAGCTGGGGACTGGTCAGACGACCAGTTACAGGCACACACGTGGCAGAGCTGCGTTGGCTTCAGGACCAGCTCCACCAGTCATACTGGGGACTGGTCGACTTCTCCGCCAGCCTTCTCGGCAAAGCTGGGGACTAGTGAGACGACCAGTTATAGGCACACACATGGCAGAGCTGCGTTGGCTTCAGGACCAGCTCCACCAGTCATACTGGGGACTGGTCGACTTCTCCGCTAGCCTTCTCAGCAAAGCTGGGGACTGATCAGACGACCAGTTACAGGCACACACGTGGCAGAGCTGCGTTGGCTTCAGGACCAGCTCCACCAGTCATACTGGGGACTGGTCGACTTCTCCGCCAGCCTTCTCAGCAAAGCTGGGGACTGGTCAGACGACCAGTTACAGGCACACACGTGGCAGAGCTGCGTTGGCTTCAGGACCAGCTCCACCAGTCATACTGGGGACTGGTCGGCTCCTTCGCCAGCCTTCTCAGCAAAGCTGGGGACTGGTCAGATGACCAGCCACATCTACCCACGTGGTAGAGCTGTGTTGGTTTCAGACGATAAGATTTGCGGCAATTTGTACAATAAAGGATATTGGGGGATGTTCCAAGCACCATCCCTGCAGCCCGTCACCAGCAAGACTATCACCCTGGCACCCTCGAGTTTCCTTAGAAACTAGGTTGGTTGCCTGGGCAACAAGCTCAACCTTGGAGGACTCAATATGTGACAAGATGGCTTAGATTTATTGCCGGCGTCACAAGAATCCTCCCAGGAACTCCGTCACCCTTATCTATTCACGACCAATTGGGAACAGCTCTAACAAACTATCCCCTCACAAGAATCCTACCAGGAACTTCGCTCTAAGCTTTAAAACCTAACCCAGGCGGGTTTACTAATTCGGCCACACTAAATGTCGAACCTTCGGATGTTTGAAGTTTTGGTTCCATGGCTCATGTGCAATACAAAGGCTCTATGATGCTATATTTATAGCCGAGTTGCTTCGGCCCATGGACCATGTCCATTAAAAGGATAGATCATGTTCTGTCACGGGTTCAACAGAGTAAAGGTTACTTTATGTGACGGCGTACGGTGAAATTTGAAGAAAGGGCAGGAAAGGTACGTTTTAAAGGGAAGCGTGGCAGTAAAAAGCTGAAGCTTTTTGTCCGCGTCTGATGGCATATGGTGTGGATTATTCTGTCATGGGCCTACAGTTTATTTTTTGGACCTTGGCATCACATGACCGAGTCATCTATTGCCAAGCTCGGGGACTACCGTGTATACATGGCGCTTGGTCGCGCATGTATATTTTTCATTCTTTATTTTTTGGACCTTGGCATCACATGACCGAGTCATCTATTGCCAAGCTTGGGGACTACCGTGTATACATGGCGCTTGGTCGCGCATGTATATTTTTTATTTTTTGGACCTTGGCATCACATGACCAAGTCATCTATTGCCAAGCTCGGGGACTAAGTGGGCACACTTCACTAGATTCCCAGAAGTCGTTTTTTCTTTTTTAAGAGCACATTGCATCTTGTGAGTTCATGATATAGCGGACAACAAAGTATAACCTGGTCGGAGACTAGGAAAGAGGTATGGTTGAGGACGTTCAGAGATGTTACCAAGATTTTTCTTCATCGTCCCAAAATTCAATGTGCTCGGGGACTAGCTGTGGGGGTATAAACCCAGGTACCCTCACGACCGGACTTGGGCTGCTTCATGAAGGCTGGCCTAACTTGCTGTGAAGGTCCGTGGCGTTAATACTTAGCTGGTCGGACAGGCGGCCCAGCTAAACAGATAATGGCGCGGAGGCCTTCTCAGAACCGGAAAGCAAGGAAGTATAGTCGGTTAGGAAAGATATCGTGTCCTTCACGATATTGATTTGTAATCGACTAGGTTTCCTTATTGTATTACAAGATCCGATTTTCTAAAGATCTGTAACCCTGCTCCCCGTGGCTATATAAGGCGAGCAGGGACCCCCTCTAAAAAAGAGATTCATCAATATACAGAGTAGATAACTCGACGCAGGACGTAGGGTATTACGCTGAACTCGGTGGCCTGAACCTGGATAAACCCTGGTGTTCATCTAGTTTCATTCCTGTGTCACGTCCGGATCGTCGTTCCACGCGCCTTCCCCTCTAATCTACCACCTTGGGCATACCCCTAAGTGGGCTATCGACCATATTTCGTCGACAGTACATGAGCATGATCGACTCTCGTCTCCTTTATTTAATGGCGATGGGGCCAAACATATACACTTCGTAGTGTGTTTGTGCGCTCGCTTTAAGGCGTCCCCTCGGACAACACAAAAGCAGGCGATCAAGCACATCGTGAGGTACCTCTGATTCACTGTTGAGTTGGGGCTTTGGTACTCTTCTTCTTCAAACCTCTCGCTTTGTGCTTATTCGAATGCGGATTTTGTCGCGTCGTGTTGTTCACAGATGTCATGGACGATTGCTACTTTGCGTGATTTTGATCTAGATTATGCTAGGATCCCTTTTCTTTATGATGACACGAGTTCCATTAGTGTTGCAAAGAACCCAACCCTTTACTCCAAGACTAAACACATTGATGTTCACTTTCACTTTCTTCGTGGTCACTACAAGAAAGGCGTCATCATTTTGCAGCATGTAGACACCCACAATTAGTTTGCAGACAAGCCTTTGGACCAATCAACTTTTGCTAGGCTGAGAGGTGAGCTTGGTGTTTGCTTCCTTTTTTACGTTACGGGAGCCTTGGTTGATGTACATAGAGCTTTGGCTATTTTAGTTTAAATTTTGTTTAGCATTTCATCATGTACTTTAATGCATCTTAGAGCTTCATGTTTGTAGTGATGAGAATGAGATTATTGTGCATTTGGTATGTCTTGTGAGTACATGATGATGCTTGAAGCTTAGGCTCTTTTTGATCAATGGATACATGTTATGAGCTAAGCTAATTTTGCAATTGTGAACTTTACTGATAATGATGCAACTTGAAACTTGTTCACCATTGAGATTGACAACTAGCATGGATAGGATGTGTTGAAATCACTTGAGCTATCTTTTTATGCTAGGTTGCTATATCTCTTGTTTTGAGTCATTCACTTCCATGGATTGATCATTATGAACTTGTGCTAAAATTTGATCGAAGACTAGTGAATTGAAAAGATCGAAATGAGATTTCATTTGTCAGCACATCACTGTATCGAGATGGTTTCTCATTGCATAATTGAGTTGAACTTGAGCAGTGTAGTGTAAGACCAAAACTGTGGCTTTAAGCTTCCAATTTCTTTTCTTGCATAGGCTTAGCCTAGTTGGAAATTTAGGCGATGACAATGCCTTCAACCTCTCACAATCACATGCTTTTAATTTGAACTTGTGTTAATTGCTACAAATTCTAATAAAATTTGATGATAACATAAGTCTTTTCTTCATCTTCGACATGATGATTGAACTTTACTAGGGGTAGTTTACCTTTCATACTTGAGTTAGCACTTATTTGATTTCCTGTCTATTCATGCTTAGTGCTATTTTAGTGGTAAACTCCTCTTATAAGGGCTTAGAACTGCTCAACTTTCTTAATTATCATATTTCTTATTCACTTGATCAGTTTGAGCCTTTGCTAGCACATGTATTTGTTGCTACACTCACCTGACAACACCCATTAGAACATCCTTTCACTCTGATTGCTATACACTTGAAGCTTTTGCATTATGCATCTCATGGTTTTTTATCTTCGTGTTCATACCCCTATGGTCTTTTCGTTTACCCTCTGGTCGTTGTAGTCACTTGGTGTTTTCGTGACCCTTATGCAAGTTTGTTTAATGTCTTGATTTGTGCATGTGTCAACAATGGGGAGAAATTTACACAAATCCTTCTTTGAACAAGGAGGATAATTTCTCACAAACACCTCCTCTTGCTTCCTTAGGGATAAGTTGTTTCCAAGGCGGAGAAATTGCAGCAAGGGGGAGTTTGTTTGTTGACCCAAGGTGAGAGTCATGCAGTTTGGGGAGAGTCTGAGCAAGGGGGAGTTTTCTTTTGCTTCACGCTAATGTGTCAACATGAGGTGTTTGACACTTTTGCATGGTTTAATTGTTGTCTAGAGCATTTGCAATTGGCGTTTAGAGCTTTTTAATTGGTGTCTAGAGTTTTCATGCTTTTGTTCCAATTGATAGTCTAGAGCGTTGCATACCCTTTGCGTTTAGGCTTGCTTTCATGGAGAGTTGCACCTTTTCGAATTGCTTGCTATTTGTGTTGAGCCTTTACATCTTCCTGAAGGGACTAGTAGTTTTTGGTGCTTTGAACTTTGAGCTAGTGGTGTTCAACCTTTTTTTTGCTACTTCTTAAGGACTAGCTCTTTTTTGACTTGGTTGTGTGGAGTCATTGCCCATGACTTTAGGAACCAAGTTTTTTCTCTTTTGATCTAATTTTTGCTCCTAGTGTGTCACACCCTAAAAATTGGTTTCCCAAATTTAGTAATTAAATTGAGTTCATTTTTTTTAATTTTTGGTTTTTGGTGCATATAATATAGGCCAAACAATAATTTTTGAGTTATTAAAATAAAATCTAGGGTTTAGAAACATGTTTGTTGCATTCATGTTGGTGCATAATATTTTATTTGAGTGTAGGATTAGGTTTGTTGAGTTCAAATTCAAATTTCGTTTGAATTGATCATGTTTCAAACTCTAAAAATTAGAAAGTATTTTGTTTTAAACTCCCTCCCTCCTCTCACCTTTCAGCCCAATGCCAAAATCGGCCCACACCACCCTCTCTCTTTTCTCCCCGCACTCCTAAGCTCGGCCATGGGCCGCCTGCCTTGCGCCGGCCCATCCCTTTCGCCCCTTGGCCTTGGTCCTGTAGGCGACAGGCCTCCTTCCCCCTTGTGCTCGCAAGCCCAACGCGTGGCCTGCTCCGTCCCACGGCCCGCTCCTGTAACCTCCCTCCCACCTTTCCTTTGCACGCACTCAGGCCAGCTCAAGGCCCACGACCGTGGCCTGCTCGACAGTCCGGACGAACCCACCTACACCGCACCGTGCTCCCTCCCTCTCACTATGCCACAGGGCCCGCGTGTTAGCCACTCTACCTTTCTTCCCCACCGAGCCGCAGCCGGCAATTACCGCCTCCTCCTTTACTCCATGCATCAAGACCGGGCGTTGAAGGTCATCAATCCGTGCCTTGATGCCCTGAGCAGTAACCGCCACCGCCAACCCCTCCTCTACCGCGCCCCATCACCCTATAAAACCCTAGTCGAACCCCCCTTCTCTCCGATTCATTTTTCACCGAAAACACCTCTGCTCAGTTGCATGGCTCGGTACTCCAATTGACGACGAATTCGTGCTCGAGGTAACACCCTCTTCCTCCCCATGCCTTTTAATTCGAGTTTAGTGCTCTGTTTCTCCGCTTCGCTAAGCTCCGAGCTACCATTCATGGCACCACCACGCGGGGATGCTGCTCCAGCGGACTCCATCCCCGAATAACCCCTTCCTGAGTCGCTTGGCCAAGTAGATCAATCCCATAGTTTTGGTTAGGTCTAGGACGACCGAAAACGCCATTCCGGTGACTCGTCGGTGAGCTCCGGCCGGCTCCCATGGAGCGCCACCGTGGGGAGCTCTGCCCAGCCAGCCGGCTCCTTGCCCAATCACTCTGCGTCGTCGATCTTTCCCCGGATGGCTGCGATTAGAAGTTACCCCTTCGGGGCTCATAATCGGCGCATGGGTGATGGTGGACTGGGTCCACAGCTTCGGCGCCGCGCGTCCACACCCGTGTGGTGGACCGGCCCTGTCCTGTCTCGCCGCGTGGCAGCTGCGTCAGCAATGACGTGGCCAACCAGGCCAGCCGCACGCTATTTTGCGAAAAAAGCCCTTGGGTTTTCCCAGATTTAACACACAGTCCACTAGAGTTCTAAAACGCCTCAGTTTTATTTGGTTTAGCCCCTGCAGATTGTGTAATTAGGACCCACGGTCCAATCTACGCAGAAAACACGTTTTCATTTGTTTTAAATCAAAAATCAAGTTCGGTTTATTATAGAATTGCCATTGCACCTTGTTTTAGCCATAACTTTTGATTTAAAACTCCGATCAGAGTGATTCTTGCGCTCACATGTTCGTAGAAATACGTAGAATAGTTTTGGAATCTTTTCATCTTGTTTTAGTACTGTTTGGTGTACTATTCTAATAAAATACTATTAGTTTGCTTGTAGTGATTGGATTGGATGCTTGTATGGTGATTTTGTCTAGGTTTAGGGTGTGATCTCTCAGTGTTTATCAAAGAGCAAGTGTCTGGACTTCGAGATCAGCAGTAAGCTAAGGATTTGAGACAGGCAAGTGTAACATGAGATCCCTTGTTACCTAATAACCATTTAATCACCTTTTCATGTGCATGTGTCTAATTTGATGAACCCTAAGGGCTTTACCTAGAAACTTTGTACCTTGTATTCCTTGTTACCTATGGGTTGGTGCATATGGTTCGACTGGCTTAGTTTGCTATCACCAAACAAAATGTTCTTTAATATTGATTAATGATGTATGTAACCATTGATTAAGATATGCTTTTTAGCAACATGGATATCTGGGGGCTAGAGCATTGGGCCTTTTTGGGTGCTCTAGTCTGCCCTCCGTATGTTCTCAAACTTAAAGCGACAACCCAAGATATACAGTACAACCACAAGCTATATGGCTCTGGCTTGGCTAAGTACCAGACTTCTACTAGTTTGTGGCAGCTTACTGAAAGGCGCAAAAGGGGCTCCGATTAGTTTGATCTCGGTCTATCAAGGGGGTACATTGTGGTTCCTTGTACACCTCTTGTAGAGGGGATCTTACTTCTTGATGGGGAAACCTATAGCGGGTTGCTACTTATTAGTGGGACCTGTGAACGGTCTCGTAGTGAAACCCTGCCTGCTCACCTTGAAAGTTGTCACACCCGGTTTTAAAAAACAAAACCAGGTATACACCATATGTGAGCCCAGGAAGTCAAATCTCACATATAGCTACAAATAAAGGGTAATATCGAAAGACAATGCTCATATATAACGTATAAACACAAAGAACATAACCTTAAAGAGCAGACAGCGGGAAGACACTCCGATCTTCAGATGGAGACACCAACTTCACAGGGACAACTGACTGGTTGATGACAAGCCCAACTTCTTCAACTTCTAGCAAACTGGTACCCATCCGAGATTTTTCCAAAGGTTTGAAAAGTAAAGCAAGCATAAGTACATCTCGTACTTAACAAATATAACATGGGGTTCATGAGGCAAAAAAAGGCTGACATTGGTTTAACTGCATTAGCTTTAAGTTGGCATAATTTTAGCATTAAGTAGCATCAAAGTATAACCAACCCAATTTAAACATATGATCAAGTAAACATGTATACATTGAATAAATATCATCATCATCATCATTACCATTATTTATAGCAACAACTATACCATAAGAATTCCAGGCCGCTCGTAACCGAGAGCACGGCTGATATATCAGTTTTACACTCTGCAGAGGTTGTACACTTTACCCGATGAGTAGTGATACCCATATGCCAGGCCTTTTCACACTTCCGAGGTGTGCGATAGGGTTCACTGCGCAGCCTTTCAAAGGTTAGTCTAACAAGTTAGGGCCGCTAGGTCTTAAGGCAAGGGGATGTAGAGCCCTCCTTCCAGGTGGCACAATAACACGCAGCCTATACACACGTGGACAGAAGCCGCACTATACCCGTCTCGTCAAGCGCCTTATGCGCCCTTTCGGGTAACCACTAACAAGCTAGAAAAGGTCCTCATACTGAGCTAAGGTCAGAGCCATATAACCCTCATGGTTGCACTGTATGTCCCGGGTGATCCCTTATATTAGTTCCTAAACCATGTTGCTATAAAAGTCATATTTTAACATGTCTCATATATCATTAAAATAAATTTACATGATCATAGTTTAAGTTGAGCACTAGCATCAAGCTATCCAATGCATACCCATGGTTATCAAGGCATAAGATCAACATCTAGGATAAGTCTATATAGGCATCAAGGTAGACACATGCAATATGAATTAAGTGATTACGGTGAATAGGTAACAAGGATGGTCCCATGCTATACTTGCCTTAAACTCAAGATCCTTCTTCTGTTGACTCGTAGACTTCCAAAGGTTGACTCTGATCATGAACTCTTCCTCTTGATCACCAACGTAAACTCACAGACTGGACATACGATCATAGGACACCACACAAGCATCCAAAGGCAATCATGCAAAGCAAACATAGCCTATAATTAGAATAGTACACCAATCATAATAAAAGAAGATAAAGAGTTTTGAAAACAGATCTATGGTTCGCTACGATCACACAGACGCGAAGATCACTCTAATCGGAGTTATAACGGAAAAGATATGGTCTAAATAAGTTACAGAACCCTAATTACCCTAATTACTAGATTAGATTTAACACAAATTTTTAATTATGAAAAACAGTACTGAAAGTTATATTATCAGAAAGAACTTTTCGAAACGAATCTAACGCAAGTTGAACGGACTAAATCGGAGTTAAAACAACGTACTAAAAGAGAGCTCGGTACTACGGTCGCGGAATCGTACAAAACGATTAAAACAGCGCTACTGCTGAAAGACACATCTACCGAGAGTTTTATTTTATAAAAGGAAGAACTACCGGCTTGCTTTATTTTAATTAAATAAGATCATGATAGAATATTAATTCAGATTAGACAAAACATATTTTAATTATAAAGTCGGGTTAGATTAATCATATTTTATTCATAAATATTGTCATATAATTTAATCAAGTTAAACATTAGCTTAGTAAAAGAAAGTAAACATGTGAGAGCATCTGAACGTAATTTATGTAGCAGTGTTTAGTCTAAGCAAATTATAAATTAAAAACATATTTATGTCAGTGATTAATCATGATAACATTTGTATATAAAATATCGAAATATAAACCTACATTGATTTTAATTATAAATCAGTTGGGCTTATTAATCAATTTAATATTTAACTTTAGATGGAAAAACATGTGAGATGAAAAGTGTTAACACTGCTGTGTAGAACGCGTCGATACGAAACTACCGCAACTTGGACGGACTAAAACGGAGATTAAATGATTAAACCGTGAAAGATTAAAGAGCAGTGACAATTCTGTAATTACCGTTATCTTGTTCCTTAGAACAGATCGTGTTCTTCCTTCTGTACGTAAGCATAGCAGCCATGGCCATGGGAGAAAAGCTGCTGCTCGCAAGGAACAAGGAGGAAAGGTTCGTAGGGACTTGGACAGGCGGTCGGCGGCGGAAGGATACACCTGCGGGGCCCACGCGGGCCAGGCTCGCTGGGCTGTGCCCAAGCAGGCAGTGGCGGCGGCGGGGGCTCCCTGCTCTGTTGCATGCAGCGCCGCACAGGCCAGGGCCCAAGGGCGCGCGGCCGGCTTAGGCGTGGGTGAGCGCCACGGGACGGGACCCGAGGCTGAGGCGGCGGCATCAGGCCAAGACCAGGAGGATCACGGCCATGACCGAAGTTGGCCTGAAACAGAGAACAGGTCATGTCAAGTTCGCCGGAAAAGGGAAGAATAGATGGGAAACGGTTAAACGGTGATGGATTCGTAAAAAGGAAGGCACCACGACGTAAAGAACGAAGAGGGCTACCTCGTGGTGGTGGTGGTTTTCTCCGGAACGTGACGGTTTGGCCGGAAAAGCTCGCCGGAAGTTCGCCGGAGTTTAGGAGATGCGAAAGTTCGGCTTCAGATCTGGAACGATAGGAGTGGCGGCTCGTGAAACGGGCCATACTTTTGGAATCCTCGCGTCAAGACGAACACCGGCATGTATTTATATGTAGGGTTTGGATAAGATGAAAAAACGAGATATTTTATTAATTTCGGGATTAAAATAATTCTAGAAAAGTCTAGAATAGTTATTTAAGCAACGAAAAATACTCCGACGGCTCCGAAAATTTTGGGAAAATTCTCAGAGATGTTTTGGAACATGATGAACCCAAATAAAGTATTTAGAGCTCACGAAAAGATATTTCGGAGCATCTAAAAATTAGAAAATGCTCACAGAAAATTGGAAACTGTTCCGGAAAAGGCCAGAAAAATTCCCGAGAAGTTTGTAGCAATATGATTATGGATGATGGATTCATAGAAGTGATTTGAGACACAAGAAAAAGGATTTTGAAACAGTCCAACAAAAGGATAGAGATGAAAACGATAAATTTATTTTGGAAAAGATAGAAACGGACCAGATATAGATAGACGACCTAGTAAACGTGTTTTGAAAACTTTAGTCGACCACAACGCAAAGTCAAACAACAACCAACCATCACAGCAAGCAAAAACCGTCAAATTAGTTTAGAAATTTTTGAAAATTCTTGTTTTACTACAACTAAAGTGGTGCTAGCTCAACCTAATTTGATCAATTTTATACAAATATTAAAATTATTTGTTTTATTTATTGTTTTCCACTCACAACCCAAAATCAGAAATTTTGGGGTGTGACAAAAGTGTTATGGGGCTCGCGATCCAGGGCAAATGGGAATCTCGACTTGTGGGTAAAGTTGTACACCTCTGTAGAGTTATAAACTGATATATCAGTCGTGTTGTCGGTCATGAGCGGCCTGGATCCTTTTTGAGACAGTTCTATGGATGGTTTGGGTGATGATAATCTTGATGGTAATTAATTATACCTTCACCAAGGAGCTTAAGCATAACCTAGTGACATAGGTTTAATAAATAAAATATGACCAACTAAAAATGCTTACCGCAGTTCAGCCGTGTCTAGCCTTTTGAGCCTTGCATCCCTCATGTTATACTTGTTGAGTACGGTGCGCCCACACTTTCTTTACATACAATTAATAAAAATCCCGGATGGGTACCAAATGGTGGATTCAAGTAAGGAGTTTTAGAAGATGTTCCAAGAGTTCTAGGTGAGTGTTTTCCCCAGTCAACCGTCCCTGTGGAGTTTGGAGTCCCGAAGAGTAGTTACAGATTAGTTTCCGCTCTGCTTTTGTAATAGATGTAAGTCTTGTTGTAACTATGTTTCGATATGTAATAAAGCTTGGTATTCTTCGGAAAACCGGGTGTGACATAGTGCAGTTTTGCTATGATCTTTTGCTTGGTTGCTTTGAGTCGTTGACCATGTCTTTAGGGACCAAGCTTTGTTTATTTCAAATTGCCCCTCGTCTTTTCTTCGTATTTTTGGACTTTTTGATGAGCATCCTCTTTTTCTTTCTTATTTTGTTTTAGTGTTAGTGTGTTGTGTTGATAATGCACTCATCAAGGGGGAGATTGCAAACACAAGGTTGATATATGCCCTTTTGTTTCGTTGTCGCACAACGGTTTTCCAAACATTAGCATGCGTTAACAATATGTGTGCCCAAAATGTCCACATGACGCATATAGTGACAAATATGAAGATTGTCAAAGACAATACATTATTACATATCGAAACATAGTTACAACAAGACTTACATCTATTACAAAGCATAGGGGCAACTATTCTATATCTTCTCTTCGGGTCTCCATACTCCACAGGTAAGTTTGACTGGTGGAGCACTCGCCTAGTACTCTTCAACACATTTGATGCACCACATCTCTTGAATCCACCATCTAGTACCCATTTGGGATTATTTTTGTTGAATATAAAGGAAGCGTAAGCTCGCCACGCTTAACAAGTATAACAAAGGGAACTATGAGGCTCAAAAGACTTGACTCAGTTTGATTACAGTTAGCAATAACACTACTTTAGTGATAAACCAACCCAAGTTGAAGTAGTAATTAATCAAGATTATATCATTCCCAAGCCATCCAAGAACCAGAGACACTAATCATGAAGGATTCGGGCCGCTTGTGTCCTTAAGCACCACTGTTATAACAGGTTAAAGATACACTAGTACAAAAATGGCTTTAGAGGCGGTTAAATGCAGTTTCCAGGGGAGGTTACTAAGAATGTACGGGGCATATATATATTGGAATTTCTTAAAAGCTACAAATATATATTGGAATTTCTTAAAAGCTACAAATGTCATCCCAATATATATATTGGAATTTCTTAAAAGCTACAAATGTCATCCCAATATACCGTGCAGTCTCCTTTGCATTTTTGTGTGCAAGCACCCTAATTTTTTCTTTAGCCTTGCCCTTGGCACCAATGAAATCTAAATGATTATCTTTCCAAGATAAACGTCCAGCATGTTTTGACTCACAGATGAGATTTGGGTCAAGGTACGCGTTCTTCACGGCCAAGTTTCTAGCATCCGTCCACCCTTTGCTACATTGGTGATCAAAACTAAAGGTCGGTTAGCACATAATGTAACCAATTATATGACTAGTTTAGGGAAAGAACACTTATATGCACCGCAAGGTAATCTGACTCAGTTCAAGTCTCTTCTAACGAAATAAAAATTGCATATCCTCGAAAGGTATGCTCAGTTTCAAAGATTTTTCTGTGGTGGCAAATATGTCTACAACTAGGTAACTCACTGGCATTGAATGTAACCCTAGTTCCACCGCATACAAGTACCACTTTTGGAAGACCCTTAGGTTTGAAAATCTCTTGTTGTTTTCGAGGGAAAAATCAAGTAGGAATACATTTCCTGGCACATAATCAAAAGGGCACTTAATATTGTCTTGACCCATCATCTCTTTGACGAAGTCAACGCTGATTAGAGTTTTAGACATACGGTGTTGGCCACTATAAATAGTGCCACCACCTTCCTTGGTCGTGGCATTTGGAGCAGACGAAGGATACTCCTTGCCCTTACTTGCACAAGCTACATTGGTGTTATTTTTTCCAAGATAACAAAACATCACATATATGGCAAGTGCTTGCGTGTTGCAACCCTTGTCAAGTCTTCTCACCATCTTAGGAAACGATCGTTGTTGCTCCAAAGGCGGTGGAGGTGGTGGCACGGCTGTTTGTGCTTGCGGTGCTAGTAGGGGTTGCAAGGAAGGCGTTTGTGGGTGAGGCTGCGGTGGCGGTGGCAGTGAAGCCCTTTGTAGCTGAGGTGGATGTGAAGCAGTTTGTGGCTACGTTGACCTTGGAAGTGAAACACTTTGTGGCTGAGGTGACTATGAATACTTTATGGCTACGGTGGCAATGAGGCCATGTGTTGGTCGGTGTTTGGTAAGGCCATTTGCGGATGCGGTGGCAGCAAAGTCGTTTGTTGATGCGGTGGCGATGGCTTTCGAGGTGTCTATGGAGGCAATTCATGATGAGACAGCGGTGATGACGCAGTAGTTTGTCCTTCCTGATGTGAACCCCTTTCAGTAATGAAATTTTCCATCATCAATTCTACATAGGAGAAGTTGACACCTGGGTTTGCTAGCAAGTCTGTTTAGTCCAGGAATGATTCCATATGTTGTGGCTCATATCCTCTTGTAATACATCTTGTTGGGCCAATTGCTGCTGAGCCAATTGCTATTGAGAAGAAGTAGAAGGTGCAATTGACGGTGGTGTTGACAACACAATATCTCGTCGTCACCAAGTAATGAAATAGCCTACAAGCTTGCCAAAGACTATCCCACTGCACCATCAGGAGAAGGGAGGTCAACTTCAAAGTCGAGATGATGCGGAGAAACCGAGATACTTCAACCTTCGCATAATCTTCCGAAAGTACACTATTCACTAGTACACAAAAGTACTATATAGGCGGTTTGTAACCCATTTCTACTGACGTTTTTCCAAACCGCCTACACTAGAAGCCAATAGAAATGGGACCACAACACAGCTGGTTGCTTGTGAACCGCCTGTGGAAATGGATTTTCATAGGAGGTTAACTTAGCGAACCGTCTGTGAAAATGGACATTCACTACACCACAACCCTTAATTAGCATCTAACTATAGTTGTTAAAAGTTGATAATCAACATTGGATGGTGAGTCGCTAAAGCTTTGTGAAGGACAGTGAGTTGCTAAAACCGAATACGACGATGGAGGGTCTGTTGCAATAAATTTTTTATTTTTCAATGGATCGTCCGTCGCTATATCGTAGTAACAACATCAGATGGTCCATGGCTAAAAAAAATGAAGTCTGGTTAACTCCCATCTCGCGTCCGTCGGCACCCGTCCCCCACCTCCCGTCTCCCTGAGAGCTTTTACCTGTGACATGTGGGCCCAACCATTGAAAAAGTCCAAAATGCCCGTCTAGTCCTTATCCTCTCTCTCTCTCTCTTTAGCTCCCCCACATCGTCCTTATCCTCTGACTCCTTGCTCCCAGCTCCTTGCGTCGCCGAACGCCGACGCGTGCGCGCACGCTCACCTTCTAGCGGCGGCGGCGAGGATGGCTCATAGGTGGTGGGACGGGAAGCCCAAGCCACCCGCCGACAGCGCCAGGTCACCGTCCTCCTTCATCTGCCCGACATCCGGTGTCCCACCGCCGCTGTAGCAATCCACGATGAGGGAGAGGACGAGGATGCTTGCCGTCGGTGGGAGCTCAGGCCCGCGCACGCCGGCGGCGACCGGCACCAAGCTCGCCCCCACGGTGGTCGAGGCGGAGCTCCGACCTGCACGCGTGGCAGAGGCGGCGGCCGGGGCGAAGTTCGCCCCACGGCGGCCTAGGCGGAGCTCAGGCCCGCACGCAGCGGCCAGGGCCATGCGCGGCGGCGGCGGCGAGCTGACCGATTCGTGATGAAGTTCTAAGTTAGTATCGTTTAACCCTTATGCACATTAGCTTTTCTCATTACCTTTGTAGTTTAAATTCTAAATTAGTAAATTACATCAGGCCTGCAGATTTCCTAGTAAATTCTCTATGGGCTATGGCTTTGCTGTGTTGTTTCCACCTTTTGATCTCGATTGCTAGTGGAAAATTCATGTACCCTTGATATCTGTAGACTGCAGTTGAATACAATCATGAGGTGCTTTGCTAACAGATAACTTGGCAAAAATCGTCTCATATACTGATAAAAGACGCTCATTTTCTTTTTGTAGAAGATATCATTTTTTTCTCTACTAGCTAATTCAGTGTGACGTGACGTTCTCTCATCCCAGGGTGCCAACTAGTGCTAAGTTTGACTTGTTCTTGTCATTAGCCATGTTACTGTCTGCATGTTTGCACAATGCAAAAGTGTTAGTATCCTAAGACTAATCTTCATCTTCTTTCCTTTTGTCAGATTGTTACCCTAATGTGGACCGGTAACAATGTCACGACTCACGAGGCCATTTCGGTAGGAAATGTACCCCAAAATAGACCGTGGCGTCTGCTTGCAATGACAAAAGGCCTAGTGCAAAGTGCAGATTTCTAGAGGATTTTTCTTGCTTCTTACTCTTGCAGTGGTAGATGGGTCTTTATTATTTTTTATTTGGCCTCAGATATGTTTGGACACAAGAAGGATATGATCTGATTGGGTTTCTACCCTAGTTATTCTGAAGTTAATTCGTGTGGCGTACTATGTTCAATGGAGCTCGAAAGGTTAGCTATTCTCTTCCTATTTCCGTTACATCTGTACATTTTCTCACATTTTCTCACTCAGTTTGTTAAATGAAGTGATTATCCAAGTGCAAATGCTCTTCTCTTTTTCATTCCATATACAGTATTAGACATGAGTTTGATATTTTTATTTATAGCAGCTAAACATATGAAGAAACAACTTTGAGGAGTGCTGAAGGATTGTCTCAAAGACGCTCGACGGTGCTAGCTTGTTGACAAGAAGTCACTGAAGTTGTTGGTAGCAAATTTGTTCGAGTATCTTCTCATGGTCGTGTTAGCTTTGGTTGATTTTGGACTACAACCAGGTAGTTTTAGCTTTTGGACTCAAGAACTTGAGGGTGCTATCTTTTGATCATTATGTTAGATCACTTTTGGAGAATGACTTTTGCTCAATAGACAAACAATATTAGCTTGTTGTACAACCTCATGACAATTGCTAGCTTTCATATTTAGCTACATATGCTTGTATGTCAGCTTGATTGATATTAACAAGCTATTCTAGTGACATGATTATGTATGTACTCCTTTAATATAAACAAATAAGTATGATAAATGTGCTCATTTGTGTATGTCATCCAAAATATGTTAATATTGTTGTATTGGTTCTGAATATTTGGTCCAATTTACACAAATTCAAATATAGCTGGTTTAATTTTTTTACCTATTTAATTGAGGTCGATGGACTGTCACTTGCTAAAACTTCTTATTGCGATGAACTGTGGGTCGCTAAAAGTTCTAACATATTGTCAGTCGCTAAAAGTTGGACCGTCGAATAGTCCGTTGCTAAAGAAGATGTTTGTCGCTGTATACAACGACGGCTTCATTAGCAACTGCAAGGGTCCGTCGCTATAGCCTTTAGCAACGGACTGTTCATTGTTGTACACCCCTTTCAACAACTTAAAGACAATCGCTGTTTAAAGGTTGTGGTGTAGTGATTTCCACAAGCGGTTGACCTAGCAAACCGACTATGTAAATAATTTTCGAAAAACCAAAAAATAAATAGAAAAAATATTTTAATTAGGGGGAGGACCCCACCGCCCAACGCCCGCCCGTCTCCGTCGAATTTGCAAGTCGCGGCATTTTTCGCGCAAAATTCAAGGCAAACGCGGTCGGTGGGATTCGAACCCACAACCTCGGCCTCGCGCGGAGCCTCCTCTACCGCTACACCACACACTCACATGTGTTCATATACTCTTTCGGTTCGACCGCATATTATACAAACTTGAGTGTAATTTGCTTGTTTGAGGTCCTAAACCACTTCAAATCAAAAAGTTGTCAACTACAGAGTTTCATAACCATTTCTCCATCCGCGGTCGTTTATAAAATTTGAATTTCAAATTTGAGACCATTCAAACATATTTTTCATTGACAAGATGACTTCAAATTAAAAAGTTATAATTTACAAAGTTTCATAACTTTTCAAGACGAACAACTTTTATTTTAGGTGTTTTCTCATCCGAGATCGTTTGAAAAAAATCAAAATTTAAAAAATACATGGATTTCTACCGGCGGTTGTCTTAACGAACAACCTGTAGAAATGGATTTCTACAAGCAGTTCTAGATTTGAGGTCCACCGTTTCATTTCTACTGGCGCGTGGTAACTAAAACCGCTAGTAAAGAAAAAAAGAGGCACCAAGAAAAATCATCTGGGGATTGTGCATAGTGCACCCTGGATAAGCAGTTCTAGTGGCAACCTGTATGGTCTTTCCGTTCCTATTGTATGGAATGTGCAGAGCACACAGTGTTGGACTATCAATGGCATCCACAGGAAAAGTCTCGAGTGTGGTTGATGCAACACGCTTAAGCTTTTCATCAATATATTCGTCGGCCTTCTCGTAAAGGGTTTCAAAAAGGGAATCCTTGTAGCGTTGCCTTCTTTTATACATAACCGACTCTTGTGGGAAACCATGCTTAAGTCCAAACTTGGAGGAAATGCCCTTCACACTGCCAAGATGTTCCTTGTTGCCTAGGGCCACACTAAGCTCATCCACCTCTCATCTATGTGTAAATTCACCTTGTACTTTCTTCTTCTGCGACTGCTAGAGTACGCTCATCTATGATTACTAGTTCCCCGATTTCTTTGTCCTTAACTTCCATTAATTGCTCTAACCCAGAACATTGTATGTTCATCTAAGTTCTCATATTATATGGAACACTAGCTGCCTTGTCATCCTCGAGATCTTTCCTCTACTGTTCAACATTCGGGCCATAGCCTTGAGAGCCAAGACGGTGAGGGTGTATGTTCTTCTTCGACAGCTCATTGTTCCTTTCACTCAAGGCTACGACCTCAGGTGTGCTGTTCTGTTCATAGAACCTTTCCCATTTATGAACTTTGATCTTCCCAAACTCCTTGAACGGCGAGATACCCTTCAACCAATAACCAGTATTTAGTTCCGACCTCCAACATGAGAAACTTTTCACCGCTTGTTTCATTGCGAACTTCTTGACAAGCTCCGTCGAGTCAGGAGGGGGAATAATAGGTTGTTTGGATCGTAGTATGATCGCATCTAGAATGAGTTGATTCATCATGGGCCCGTGCCCTGGAGAATGGCGTCGTTCGATGTTTTTCGCAGAACCAACCCGTCCTCTAAAATGCGCTACAGACAACACCAAGAAGATTGGCTTCATGACGCACCGGATCGATCCATGATGTAAACCAAACAAAGGGGCTAGGTTAGGAGTTAGGTTCAAATCATTCTGCATGAGACCGTTCGTCCATCCAAACACATCATAAATGTCGTTACCAACTTAGTCCATAAGGCTTTCCTATCATCAGCGGTCACATGTTTCCAATGCGATATTGAGCAATCAAAAAGATCCCTTACCGCTGCTCCTATCGCGCTTGCAAAGCGAGCACGTACACCCGCAGAATGTGTGGACTCACTAATAAGGCTAACCTCTTCTACACCAATAGTCTGCCCTTTAGGAAACCTGTTCCTTATTCTCTGCCCTCGCTTTTGTTTCTCTGCCTCACTTGCGATTGTTGGATGGTTTACATTTGCTCCTGTAGGGTCATCCTCAACACACTTATGTGCAAAAGAAATTGTGGTCATCTAGGAGCAAATATAGGCTTACATCTTCGAACGGATCATATTCGGGGTCCTCAAGTGCGACCCTAACAGCCCTGCGGTGCGGCCTGGGACTAGGATCTGAAGCTTCTTCAAATGAGGCCAAACCCGTGGAGCCCTCTGACAGCGACCACTCCAAATTCACCTCATCGCCCGTCGATATCAGATAATCTAAGACAAAGAAAGGATATGTATTGTTATAAATCCTTTTGGTAGCCCACATTCAACAATTATAAAAATATCTATACATAGAAGCTATGTTATTTGAAAATAGAAGCATGCATAGATTACAATTTAAATAAATATGCTTTCATTTACTATACCAAAACTAACACATGGCTTCACATGATAAAGAAAAGTGGTTTGCATGAATACTAACAAAAAAGATATCTTTAGGTTCTGTGTATCCTTTATCCCCTACACATGCAAACAAAAATCAACATTTTCATACATTGTCTTAGACAATAATCTAACTCAATCTCCTATTTCTAATAATAAAAATATGAAAAGAACTACTTTCTAGAATGACTGGCTGCGGGTGAACGCCAACAAACAAGAAGACGACGAAAGCACCAGAACAAGATGTGTTAGAGGCTCGTGCAGTGCCAAGTGTCGGAGAGCAAGAAGATGGACACCGACGATGGCTGGGATGACGGCTGGGGACGAGGTCGTTGAGGCGCAGCGCCGTGGAGGTCGCAGGAAAGGAAGAAGATGGACATAGGCAACGGCCGAGATGGCGGCTGGGGGCAAAGTCGCTGATGCGGATGCCGAGGCCCAGCGCCTTGGAGGCCCTAGCAGGGGTTCCAGCTGTGCATGGCGGGTCAACTGGGACGGCTTCCGCGATGGCGGCCGGGGCCGCTCGCCGACGAGGACGTGGAGGCACAGAGCTTCTGGTTGCGAACTACAAATGTTACTTATTACCAAATATAAGTCAAGATTATATGGTCCTTTCTAACTTACAACAAAATTGTCCAGTTGGTCTGTTAAGGCTGCAAATTGTATATAAGCTTCCTTATTGCTCAAAGAAATATGGAAGAGTTTGTGTTGGTCTGTTAAGGCTGAAAATTGTATATAAGCTTCCTTACTCAAAGAAATATGGAAGAGTTTGTGTAGCTCGGTGATAATCCAAGCACACTACTACAGAACATGGTCATAGACCGATTTAACAATTGAGCTATAGTCTCGGTAACAAATTGCGTCCGGGACAAAAGACTTTTAGTCCCGGTGGGTAAAACCAACCGGGACTAAAGAGACTTTTAGTCCCGGTGGGTAAAACCAACCGGGACTAAAGGTTCACCTTTAGTCCCAGTTGGTATTACCAACCCGGACTAAAGGTCCCCCAACCTTTAGTCGCGGTTGGTAATACCAACCGGGGCTAAAGGGTGAACCTTTAGCCCCGGTTGGTGTTACCAACCGGGACTAAAGGTCCTTTTAGCCCCGGTTGGTGTTACCAACCGGGGCTAAAGGTCCTTCCCGAGTGGATTCAAAAGGAAAACATCCAGAACTACATCACGTGGGTTGTGTAGCTCAGTTGGTAAGCGTGCCTGAGGCGAGAGGTGTTGAGTTCGAATCTCACAAACGCAAATTTATTTTTTCTCGTGGGAGCCTTTAGCCCCGGTTCGGAGCAACCGGGACTAAAGGTGAGTTGGTAGTCCCGGTTGGGAAACCGGGGCTAAAGCCCCTTCCCAACCGGGGCTAAAGGCCTATGTCTATAGTAGTGGCAGTACGAATGAAGGAAAATATCTTCGTTGCAGAAGACAGAAGCTCGAAAACGCAAATTTATTTTTTCTCGTGGGAGCCTTTAGCCCCGGTTCGGAGCAACCGGGACTAAAGGTGAGTTGGTAGTCCCGGTTGGGAAACCGGGGCTAAAGCCCCTTCCCAACCGGGGCTAAAGGCCTATGTCTGTAGTAGTGGCAGTACGAATGAAGGAAAATATCTTCGTTGCAGAAGACAGAAGCTCGAACAGGATGACCACGAGTGCTGCCCTCCGCATGACGGCATGAGCGAGATGATGATGCCCTGCTGGCCTATCGACTTTGAAGCAATAATGTCTCTTTCGGACGCCTCTATTCATGGCGGCTAGGCCATGTGTGATTGCTGCCAATTGAAGCAGTTATTTAACGAATACAGTATGCTTCTGCATCTCCACTCAAGCATTCAGTGCGGCCACCTCCAGACCAGTCTCGTCACCCAAGCATGCATCTCCACGAGAGGATCAGCTCAAACTGGACGACCATAATTTCAGGATGGGGAGAGCTCACTATTTGCATGAGTAGTGGGGACGCTCTGCTGGCCTTGAATCAACGACCAGTCATTGGGCTGCCTCGACCTCGACTCATGGGCCATGGCGGCTAGGACATATATGATTGCTGCAACTTCTTGCTTGAATGACTAACCTGCTTCTGTCATTTAGCGGCCACCTTGCAGGGCCGTCCCGACATAAATGGGGACCCTGTGCTAAATTTTGAAATAGGCCCTAGCAACTAACAAAATACAATAGTAAAATAATAAATTACAACAATCAATAATTTCCTCCTTGACACACAAGCACATTCATATGGCAGGATCAGCTCAAAAAGGATGACCATAATATCAGGATGGACAGCTGCACTAGCTATTTGCACGAGTGGGACGCTCAGCTAGCCTTGAAGCAACGGCGACTCTTTGGGCCACCTTGACACGACTCATGGTGGCTAGGATCTCTTGATCTCCATTGCCAAATAAGTCCTTTGTTGCTTTCTCTCCCTAGTATTTGGAGTACTACCCCGCATTGACCATAGTGTCAATTTCCTCGAGGAGTGGCCTAACCAGACTGAGACTGATGACCTAGATTAAGGCCATGTTTGGTTAGCGGCTACTAAAGTTTAGTGTCCCCTAAAGTTTAGTGTCCACTAAAGTTTAGTGCTCCCTAAAGTTTAGTGACCATGTTTGGTTATATAGTGGCTAAAGATCATTAAAGTTTAGTCACTTTTAGCTACCTCTTTATAACTAAAGACCCCTAAACACTACTGGAAAAACGGCTTTTAGCCCCGGTTGGGAAGGGCCTTTAGCCCCGGTTTTCCTAACCGGGGCTACCAATCTGGGACTAAAGGTCGGACCCTTTAGTCCCAGGTGCTACCAACTGGGGTTAAAGGTTTCCACGAAAAAAAATAAATGTGCATTTGTGAGATTCGAACTCAGCACCTCTCGCCTCAGGCACGCTTACCAACTGAGCTACACAACTCACGTAGTTCTGGACGTTTTCCTTTTGAATCCACCCGGAAAGGACATTTAGCCCCGGTTGGTAACACCAACAAAGGCTAAAAGGACCTTTAGTCCCGGTCGGTAACCTTTAGCCCCGGTTGGTATTACCAACCGGGGCTAAAGATTCACCTTTAGCCTCGGTTGGTATTACCAACCGAGACTAAAGGTCTTCAGCACCGGACACAATTTTTGGCCGAGACTAAAGCTCAATTGATAGATCGTCCAAAGTCCTGTTGTCTAGTAGTGAAATTTTATTTTTGGAATTACACGGTACAATGCAGACGGTCACAATACACACATACTCTCACCCCTAAGAACACAAACATTGAAACATTATTCCTATAAGCATGTTTGAGAATAACCTAGCAAGTTCTTGAGACGAGATTGATGAAATCTCTGTAGACATCCCAAATTTGCAATTCCTTTTCGTAGGAATTAAATTGCCAAATAGATCAAAGACTTTAACAATTTAACAAAACATTTTGCAACTTTAATTTCTCTCCCTCTTGTTTCGTACGCGAACTTCCAAAGAACAAAAAGGGACATGCAAAAATTCATCTGCGTGAATTACAGTTTCCTTTAGGCGACCATTATTCTAGATAGTAGATACTAAAATTACATATTTCGTTCATTACAATTTATGTAGACGCAATCAGTAATTCTTGGTACTAAGAATAAAAACTCATAAGACAATAACATAAACTCAACAAAATCTGACTTGTGTTAGTACAAAAAAAAATACAATTATTTTCTATAGGTAGATAAGAATGAAAAATTACTATGTTATGACACAAAAACAAATCACAAATCACAAAATAACAACTTACTTGTACTAGATAGTTGTGCAAGAGATTTGAAAACAATCTTAAAGTTCGGGTACGTGAAATATAGAGAACTGAATCAAAAATGGCCTAGATATTGTTTTGTGCGACAATACAGGTACACATCGCACCCGCCGGTTCATTCTTGCCTTGTGTGACTGGGTGAGCGGTCACATCCACTAGTACAGAAAACGACTCTAGGGGCGGTTAAATGCAGTTTTCAGGAGCGGTTTTCTAAACCGCTACAATGTCATCGATTGTGAAGATCAACCCTTTGTAGCAACGGACTTTCAATCGCCCTTAGAAATGGACTTGAGAGGCGGTTTACTTAAGAAAACCACCCCTGCAAACAATGATCTTCAGAGGCGGTTTCTTAAGTAATCCGCCTCTAAAGACCCATTTCTAGGGGCAGTTTCATAAGTAAACCGCCTCTAAAGACCCATTTTCCGGGGCGGTTTCTTAAGTAGACCGCCTCGGAAAACTCATTTCCAGGGGTGGTTTCTTAAGTAAACCGCCTCTGAAGACTCATTTTTATGGGCAGTTTCTTTAGTAAACCGCCCCTGAATACTCATTTCCAGGAGCGTTGCATTACTATTAAAATTGATCTACGGGATTTTTGTACTTTTGAATACGAACCTTCCCGCCATAAATATATCATGCTTTCCCACCAAATTATATCGGGCTTTCCCGTGAAAATTATATATCGTGCTTTCCCACCAATTTTCATTGCAAATAATTGAAATTAGATCAAACGGTACAATATATACACATGATGAACAAAGTATATTTATGTTACAATATTATTTATACATATATATCATGTTGTTTTTATTTAAAAATCCAAAATTAGGGAAACTCGCATGCAGCTCGAAGAGATTCATACTTTGGATCTGTGGCATACTCTGACTCTTTATCAAAGAATTCGCCACCCTCTTGAAGAACCTCCCTCAACAAGAACCCGCAGTAATCGTCTTCAAGTCCTTGAATGTCCTTTTGCTCAATTGATATCGAAGGATGAAATGACTTATGCTGCACCAAAATAATCAGAAGGAGCAAAAGTAGTTAGATTTAAATTAATGTGATGTAGTGCGACTTACATCTTCAGGGTGATTGTAGTAATATCCGGTCAGTCGCATCCATTGACAGACATAGAACCCACAAAGAACGGTGTCGGGAGGCTGCCTTGAACACTGCAAGTTAATGAAACAATCAATCACATGCCAAAATAGTATAATAGTTTGATTGGGTTAGAAAATGACCGTGATGAAAGTGTGCTGCAATTATGTTTAGATCACACATGTACAAGTCAACCATGGTTGGATACCAAGCATACAAGCTAACACAAGTAAAGCTATGACAAGTACTTAATTAACCATCAAGAACTAATTAAGCCTAGTACAACTTAATTATTAACTATGTTTATGGCACTCATGCATACAGAGTTATTACAAGAAATGACCAAAACTCTACAAACTAGATACATAATTAACATTCCCAAGCATTATGCATACATCAAGACACAAGATTACAATAGGTCTCAGGTATATTAGTTTAACAACACCAAAAGCATGAACGACACTAAGCAATCTTGCAAGACAAGTCAATGTGCAACAATCAACTTACGCACCCACACGAAGAATCTGGACAACATCACAATAGTCATTTTTTTAAACATAAATGGAGATACACATATCCAAACAAGGTAATATTAGACTTTGTGGAAAGCTAATAAAATTATCTACAACTTTGTTATTTACACCAAAAGCTAATTATATAGTTAACATAGGCAAAAATAGATAACAAGACAGCTTTGTCCGAACTTGGACAGAAAACTGACAGGAGATTCAGAGATGCATAACTGAAGTACTAGACATTCAACAAACATGGTTCTGAACTTTCTAGAATCCTTATAAAGTTCTCTATAACTTTCTTATTATCATCCAAAGTGGATTCAATAGCTAAGAAAGTCAAACAACACCAAGAATGTAACTCTGTCCAAACTTGGACAGATTCCGATCTGTCATCTTACTTCAAACAGCTATAACTCAAGCTCTATGTGTCCAATTAAAGGAGTCAACCACATGCCAAAATAGTATAAAAACTTGATTGGGTTAGAAAATGATTGGGTTATAAAGGTAAACAGTTCAGAAGAAGAAGCAGCAACAGCTATGCAGTTCAGAAGCAGCTAAGGAGCAACATCATCATCATCATCAGTAGCTAGCCACGAGACATATATATATTACTTAGAATGGATAGTAATACCAAATGCAAAGGAAACAATTAAGATAGTAATGGATCTTACATAGAATGGTACGGGGCATATATACATTAGAATTTCTGAAAAGCTAGGAACACCATCCCAATATACATACCAGTCTTCTCCTTTGCGTTTTTTGTGTGCATCTACCCTATTTTTTTCTTTAGCCTTGCCCTTGGCACATATGAAAGCTGGATGATTATCTTCCCAAAATAAAGGTCTAGCATGTCTTGACTCGCAAATAAGATTTGGGTCAAGGTACATGTTCTTCATGTTGACACTTCTAAGCGTCACACTAATGCTAGGTTGTCACCACTAGCGGCAACATATAGAAGTGGTTTGTTGGTATATATGAGCACACAGAAAAAGATATGCAAGCGCATAGAAACGTGTGGGATCAACTACGTTCTAACTTAACCAAATAAGATAAATGAGTGGTAACAGAAACTAAAGTAGAGACAAGATAAAGTAAAAACAAGATTAAAGCGCAAGGGGATATTAATCATAAGGTCGATATATAGTAGAAGTATAGAGAGGATAACTTCTTTGGATTCTCTAGTTCTGATCTAGGCAAGAGACTATGTTTTATATGATTTAAATGTGGACATTACGATAGAAGGGCTGTATCCAGAGTACATCCCAACTAGGTAACTACAGTCCTGCTCGTCCTATAAACGGGGAAGTGGACTACGAAGGATTCAACGGGTATATAAGAGTCACACTCGCAAGCTACCACCTAAATAAGCCCGGCCTATAGGATACATCTACGAGTAACTCGAGCCTAAGCACCACGAGCACCACGCTTACACTATGAATTATACTATAACCTATTGCAATAGATTAAAATACTCAAAAGAGACTCGTGACCAGAAGAATACTATAAACAAGAACTTACATGAATCAGAAGTTGATCCCCCGAAGCATCTTAGGTGTAAGCTCGAGCAGAGCTTGATTCCGACGAAGTACAACTGGAGAAAGAAGCACCGACAGGCCGACATCTCCTCCAAACTCCTCCCTCGCTCTCCATCTCTCTACTATCTAGAAGACTAGATCTAAACTAATTCTAGAGAGAGGTTTTCCATTCGAGGGACACCTCTCAATCTAGAAACCGTAGCTATTGCTTTTGGCGATGATTATGATGAAGATAGATGATGGATGCCCCAGGGAGGAGGGTCTGGGGCTCCTTATATAGCCCGGTGGGATGAGCCGCAGCCCTCGGATCAAACCGACATGAAACAATGGTTGAGATTCGTCATAGAGGTCAATTAGGTCACGCTCCATGAAGTTGGACTGGCCCCACCTGCCAACATAATGTGGCTTTCTGTCTGTTTGCATGATTTGTCGTGTTGGAGTAGGATTCAATCTCTTTCCATCTTTTGTAAAACCCCTTGGAAAACAGTAATTCACCGAAGCTGTTGGATCTCTCAGTTTAGTCCCTGAATTATGTTGTTTGGTGATCACTGTTCTAGAAGCTTTCAAGTCGTATCCAACAAGGACTCTCTCGTCAGGACTCCAAATGTAGAAAACCATATGTCCGTTTTGATTGTATCGATGAGCTCTTCGCAATGGTGTGCTCTGTTTCATCACTTGAGATACTTTTATATGGTGAAATATTGATAACCCTGCAAAACAAGTGAGAACAACACAACTCATGAAACTTGTTAGAATCAAACCCTACAACTATGCTTTATGGTTCATTTAATATCATTCTATGCATTAGTTGATGGTATAATATTGACTGTAAGGACCGTCAACATGTTCCCCCAAGCTTACCCTTTGCTAGTCCCTGAGCAAAGCCAAACTCAACAATGGATCATGAGTTGCTACAATATTTTCACTTCCAACAATTACTCATGAATTCAAACAAAGTTTCTAATTTGGATTAGAAAAAGATATCATATTATTCATCATGGGGCTTAGTACTTTACCTTGAATCTTGAGTAACTGAAAGATAGAATGATCAAATCAAGCACTATGTCTCTAGTTCTTTCACTTCACCATTATCCTGGTGTTTTTATGCATTTTCAAAAAGCTTAAAGATGTGTGTTGTTAAATTAAATAATCGATCCAAAGAGAAAGTCAACCACACCATTGAATCGAGAAGTGTATGTGTCTGGAGTCGGATGCTCATTTAAGTATATCACTCTCTTCTGCTTATTAGAGACACATGGCTATTAGGCTAATTCTACTGTAGGGCACATGCCCATTTTCATCTTCTTTTTTTATTTCAAGGTACCGGACACTTGTCCATTTTTATTTCCTTGGGATCTATCCTTGTAACACCCTACAAATTTCACCAATTAAAATAAGTGAAAATGATTTAGTTATGATCTTAGTGAGCATTTAAACTAGGGGTAAATAAAAATATAAAGTAAAATAAAGTTAGCAACATGTTTTTGCATTCATGCTGGTGCATTCTATTTATTGAAGAGACTGGCTTTTGTCAAAATTTGAAATGAATTCAAATTTATTTTGAAATGGTTTTGTTTTGAGCATGGGAGCAAAAGAAAGGGGTTTTCTTTTTTCTTTCTTCTCCTCTCCCTTGCTTTTGGCCCAAGCAACCTGGCGGCCCAGTCTGCCAGTGTGGCAGAACCTCCTGAATTAAGTGGCCCACATGCACCCATCATTGTCCTAAAGACCTTTGATCGGCGTGCACGAGTTCCAATTATCCCAAAAGGTCTGTCGAGTGTCCTCTGGAAACCCGAATCATCCACATTATATTCTTTCCAGGAAAATCCCTTATCGAGCATCACAGTATTACAACAGTTTTATAGATAAGATAAATCAGAGTAAAAGCGGAAAGATTAATATACATAGATTAAAACTTAGGTTTAAAGTTTACATCACTAAAATACTTATTACATAACTTGTTCGGAACTTTATATTACAGAAATCACACAAAAGTTGTTACTTGCCCAAGGTCACATATCAGAATCGTTATCACTCTCTTCTACCAGAGTGAAGTAGCACTGTCCATCAAAAGGTGGATCCATGTACTCACCTGCAACAAGGGTTAACAAACCCTGAGTACAAAAGTACTCAACAAGACTTAACCGATAAGAAAAGAGGAGAAGACTCAGGAATGAGAGGCTTAGGAAATCAAGGTAAGGCTTAAGCAAAACAAGTATTTTGCACAAAAAGCATTTTTGTAAATCTTGTTTTATTTTGGAAAGATTCAAGTTTCTCTCACTTCTTCATTGTTCATGATTCATTTTACCTTTCAAAACATACCTGGTTGAGAACCACTCTCCGTTGACAGTCAGTGACCAAGTCTCCATAACCGAGGAGCAACGTTAATCCGGATAAATAATACTCAGCTGAGGATCCCTATCCACACTGCATATGTAGCACCCAAGCTTGCATATGCCAACTCGTCTACCACGATTCCTCCAAAATTGGGCCCGGTCCTACGCCACCCGAGAGTACTTGTACACCTCCAATCCGGGACTTTAACCCACGAGGGTAGCTAGTACTCCCGCCATCTCTCCACTCCCAGTGCGCGGTTGTCGGTCCCAATAAAGGATTCCTCGGAGCCAGAGCTTTTCGAAGTATGTGAATAGTTACAAGTCTTAGCCAGCAGGCTCCCACACGGATGGTCCCTAATTTTTCCGCCAGGAACCGTACCTTGGTTATATCTCACCCAAGCGTAACAGTCCTCTCAGTTTTTCAACCCTGTCCCGGTCGGTGTCAACTGTTGAGTCCCGGACTACAACATGACGGCACCGTACGCCAGGACAACCTCTTCTCGACAATGACCACATGCTAGCTAGGCAAGCAGTCATCGAACGGGAAGTATAACCAAATCCCTTGATATAATACATCTCAGTGATCACACTTTTGAAATTGGCATTTTTATTGCAAATCTATTGTATAGCATCACTAAGCATTTTGCAAATAGTTTTTAAAACAGGGCAGGTGGATATTCTGGTGGGGGTAAACAATGCAGGTAATAGGTCATCACACAACTCCTATAACCTAATGCAGTAGTTTAACTCAAAAACATTTTAATACAACCTTTATAAAAACAAGGAAGGGTTAAATGCACCGGGGCTTGCCTTGAGGATCGGTGAAGTCCGACGATTCTGAAAAACAAGAAAGGTCTGCACCCTCAGGAGAAATCCACTAAGAGTTAGGGCCTTCCGAAGCGGGATCTACATGTAGAAGTGCATATGCATGAATAAAGAGATGCTTATGGTATGATCATGGTAAAGATGGAAATTTTCTTAACTATAACCTTTACAGAGTACAACTTTCCATCACGGTAAAGTTGCAAACCAACAAAACCACTTCAGCTATTAAAAACACTAAACAAGTTTTATTATTTTCTGATAAAACAACTTACAAGCAACAAAAAGGTATTTGTATAAAGGAAACCCATAACCAGGGAGCAAATCTTGCTAGTTTCCCATTGGTTGTCAAACAATTCCAAAAGTCACACAAATCTACAGGGATCAACTATTTCTATTTATTTTATTAATCATTTTAATTAGCCTTTTATTTATATACCAAGCATACTTTGTCAAACAGAGATGAAATTAAACATGAAGGTGTATATCAGTGATATAAACTCCCATGTTAAATTTCATGATTTTAGGAGAAACACAGAAAATTACATAAATCACCAAAGTTGCATTTATTAATTAAAGCACAGATTTTATTGGCATAGTAAAAATGCTCCAAACACAAGTTTCATAATTTTTATATTAGCACAGACATGCTATCATCTATCATGTAAAAATTCATAATTAACAGAGCTATAGATTAATTATAGCAAAAAAACAAAACTGATTACTGTTCAAAAAGACAGAAAAAGAAAAACTTAAACTAACCCAAACGGGGCTTTCGGCCCAGCCCAACTCAACTCAGCGTGGCGCGAGCGCACGGCGGTGGGTGAGGGTTCGTTCGCTCGAGGCCCGGCTCGAACGAGACAGCGCCCGAGGGTCCGTTCGAGGCCTAGCTCGAGGCTCGGGCGATACGCTGCGCATGTGCCCGCTCGAGGCTTAGCTCGAGGCTCGGGCGAGACGGAAACGCTCGTCCGTCCGAGGCCTAGCTCGGGCGGGTCGGTGAACGCGTTCGCCCGAGGCTTGGCTCGAGCGAAGCGGTGTGCCTGACAGCTTTGCAGAAAAGCCCTTCGGCTTGCGCTAAAACAACGCGCAGTCCATGGCGCTATTCACCTGAGTCTTGGACTTTGCAACCAACACCCTGGAACTTCTCATCTTTACAACGAGGAGGTCCTCGACCATGGCCGGCGCGCATGGCGATGAACCGAGCGGCGGCGTGACTTACGCCGGCCAACTCCGGCCACTAAAGACCCAACGGACGCAAGCATCAGCACCGGCAAGCCAACCGCAACCGATTGAGCCCCTAACCCTAAACTCTACTGCTCCGGCGAGGTCTGGCCACGCACGACGGTGGATTGGATCTCGGCACGGCCGTTCCGGCGAACCTAGGCTGGTAGCAAGTGAACGGAGAAGCTAGAAAGGTGTAGAAGCTCACCCTGGTGCTGATGGTGAAGTCGGTTTGAGCGGAGGTTGCTCGGAGAGTAGGCGTCCACGGAGCAGTGGCCTTCAGCGGTGAACTTCGGCGAAGACGACGCTGTTCCGGTAAAACCTGAGCACCAGACAGGGAACCATCGAGCTGATGAGTTCTCTGAGATCAAGACGAAACACAAACACGAGAAAGAGAGAGTGGAGAAGTGCTCGGTTGAGCTGACCACGGTGAGATCGAGCTCGGCGGCGCTTTCTGCTCGGCGGGAAGAAAACCGGCGAGTATGAGCTCTCTGGTGCAGTAGAGGTGGAGAGGATAGGTCTGGGAGGTGCGCAAAGAAGTGAAGTACTTAAAGGCGTGGTGAAACTGGATGGGAAAGACTAGAGACGGTGAATCTGGAGGTTTGTCCGGATTGTTCCCGTCGGCGCCTTGGTGGCAAACATGGCGACGGCGAGCTCAGAGGTGACGCCACGACGCGAGGGAGAGTGCCAGCAGCAGCTTAACTTGGCCACGAACTCGTCGCGCGTTCCTTCGGGAGAAGTCGCCGTCCACGCGCGAGAGCAGGCGATCAAAAGATCGGCCTTGCTGCCACCATGAACAGGAGCAAGAACTTATCCCCCCTTTCCCAAAACTACCCTTACCAAAATTTGAAATTACTTTGGATTTTTGAATATAAACTGAAAATATGCCAAAATATCAAATGCTCAGAATTCAATACTGAACATCTTTCATTTTTGCAAGATACCCAAAATATGCTCAGATTTTGAATTAGGATTTGAAATACAAAAGAGGACAAAAAGGGCAAAAGGGGATTTTTACAAATACTTTTGATTTCACAAGAACACTTGAAAAACTTTAAACACCAAAGTTGTTCCTTATCAAAAATAGAGCAACTTTGCTGTTTAAAGCATACCCAAATTCTTTCTAAATTTTGATTTATAGAAAAGGGAATAAAATAGGGTTTTTGAATTATTTAAACTATTTATAGAATTCTAACCAAAATCTAATTTATACCTCAAAGATGACTTGAATCATGACTCAAATACACCTTTGACACATAAAACCAAAGTTTGGTCCAAAACTTCACTATTATAAAAGAAATTACCATAATACCCCATATACACATAAAAGCACTAATTACCAAATAAGAAAGCATAAACTAAGGTTTAACGTAAGCACTCTTTTATCAACTAAGCACAAGCATAAAATAATAAACTTGTTTTAGTGAATGAATATCCAGGTTATCACTCAAATGAAATGCTGATGCACATGATGACATGACAAGTTTTAGTTTGCTTAACACCAGAGTGTTACAGTCAGCTCCTTCCTCCCCTTCTTTTTTTCGTAGTAGGTCGGTGCCCCTCCTCTACTCTTCGCCCGCGCGGCCCGCAGGACGGCCCAGCTCGGCTGGTGCGCTTGCCAGGGGCTGCAACCGCCGTGCCCCTCTCTCTTGCTCTGTCGTTAGCACACCGGGCCCGCCTGTCATCGCCTCCCCGTTCCCCTCTGCGCTCTGGCAACTGCCGCCGCACGCACTCCGCTTCTCCCTCGCACTCGCTCCCACGACTCCGCCCCTCCCTCGTCCATAAAGTGGGCGCGGTCTCCTCCTCGCTCTCCCTTTTTCCGTATTCGCTCCCTCCATGCGCCAGTTCGAGCCCCAGAGCTCCGGCCGCCGTTGCCGCCGCCCGCCGCCGTCATCTTGACGTTCCGGCGCTCCTCCGACCTAATGACGTCTTCCCCGAGCTCCGCCGCGTCACGGTGAAGCCCCCGAACCCATTTCCCCTCTCAACCCGGCTTTGCATAGCCCTAACCGCCGCTGTTCGTCGGTGCAGTGCGCCACCGACCGCCGTTCGCCGCGGACCGCCACCTCCGAGCCATCTCCTCCGCCCCGTTTCACTGCGGTGAGCACCCCCTTGACTCTCTCTATCTCCCTGTCCGCTTGGCTTAGCCTAAGGTAGGCTTTGCGGCCGAGTCTGCGAGCTCCACTATGCCATCCATGGCGGCTGCGCGCACGACATCACGCGAGAAGCCGCGACGTCGCGGTTAGAGCCGCGCATGGTGCGCCGTTGGCCATCCCCACGCGCATCCCACCCCGAGATCTAATCCCGACCGCTCTTGTCCGATCCAACGGCCCTGGACGTCCGTTACCCCTTTGGGGTTAACTTTGCTAAAGAGACCCTGAAGTCCCTTGGAATCAACCCGCCATCCTTGGCTGGTTTTTAAAATCTGATTTAAATTCGTTTTAAAATTTTGATTTAAATTCAAATGCATTTTAGCTTATTTACAATTTTGCCACTACAGTAAAACGCTTATAAAATCCACGTTTTAGCTCTGTTTTGATCCGTTCAAATTGCGTTAGCTTCGTAATTTAGTTCTCTATCCATTTATGTCTCTGTTAGTTTGTTTTGGTTAGGCTAGCTGTAGGGTCCAAGACAGTCTCGTTTAGGGCTTCGTTCTTACCGTTACGGCCGTATCTTTCGCGCCGTAACTCCGTTTTCGGTGAACCAAAACTTGTTGTGATCGTAGGATCACGTGCTACTGTTTTACAAATATTTTATTTCTGTTTATTACTGTTTGGTGTACTGTTCTAATGGATAGTCATGTTTGCAATGTATGTATGCACCTGGAATGCGTGTATGATGATATGATCGAGTAGACGGTGAGCAGACGTGGTACGAGTAAGAACCTTCATTTGAGGAGCAGGAGGAGGATCAACAGTACAACAACCAAGGCAAGTTAGCATGAGACCATCCTTGTTACCTATTCACTTTATAACGCATTTGCTGATTCTGCATGTGTCTATCTGAGCAACCATAGAGACCCACTTAGCTTTTGATATCTGTGATAATCTTGACACCCGTGGGATATATGCATATGGGTAGAAATGCTAGTGCTAACTGTTTAATTAATGATCCCATCCAATGATGAATGATCTCGTGGCGGTATGTTGTTAAATGGTTAATGAAACATGTCGTAGCAAAAGCTGGGACTGACAGTGCTACCATGAGTGCTATATGGCTCTTAGCTCAATATACTGGACCTTTTCTAACTTGTTAGAGGTGACCCAAAAGGGCGCAAAAGGGGCTTGCCTCTACGGGTGTAGGGTTGCTCCTGTTCCTATGTCTATAGCTGCGACGGCCTTGTGCCATAGGAAAGGGGGGTTTGCTACATCTGATTGCCAAGGAAACCTAGCGGCCCTAACTTGTTAGACAAACCAGCGAAAGGCTTCATAGTGTACCCTGCCGATCTACCTTGGAAATGGATCAAGAGGTTGGCCGCCTCGGGCACAAGGGCAACACAACTTGTGGGTAAAGATGCACAACCTCTGCGGAGTGTAAAACTGTTATAATAGCCGTGCTCACAGTCACGAGCGGCCCGGAAAACTAACAGAACTATGATATTTAATTAAATGTTACTTTAGGTTGATGGTAATCTTATAATGATTTATTTATCATTGATGGACATTTTGGATCAGGGGTTTAACGGTTAAGCACAATATGCGTTTACTCTAATGCTAAAACTTGCCAACATAAAAGCTAACTGCAGTCAGATAGTGTCAGCCTTTTTAAGCCTCATGAACCCTATGTTAGCTTGCTAAGTACGAGGAGTACTTACGCTTGTTGTTTATCTTTCTTTTTTGGACAAACCCCAAATGGGTAACAGATGACGGTGGTGTTGGTGACTTCCCAGAAGACTTCTAGGTTAGTAGATCCACCGGTCAACAGTCCATGTGGAGCTTAGCTATGTTTAGTAGTTTAGTTCTTTCTTTATCCGCTGTGATGTAAGACTTGTATGACTATTCGTTATGTAATAAACATTGTGATGATGCCACTCTTGTAATTTGTCTAGCTTATATGTGCGACTGTTTCCTGGGTACACATGAGTTTGCTACCTCAGTGCAAAGCTTTGTTGACTGTAGGACGCAAGCCTAGCTAGGAAATGGTTGTTCTAACCCCCTTTTGTTACCTGTTCATGCTTATTTTATTATCTTGTTATTTTATTAAAATTTGCATGCTTCTTACTCTTATTCCATTATGCAAAACTAATTGTTTTTTGCTTATCTTATCTCAAACCATAACGCCAGGATGTCTCGCCTTAATGCCCGTGCTTACCGTGCCCTCTTCACCGCCAGCACCAATCAGCACCCCAACCCGGTGATCCACGTCTTTGACAGCGATGACTCCTCCAACTCCTCCAACACTGCCTACATCGTGGAGGATGAGGTGCTGACCTCCACCCCGACAGTCTCAGGAGAGCTTGCAGCGCCACCTCCTCACCCTGCAGCAGCTCCTGAGGCACCCGCTCCTGAGGTGCCAGCGCCTGAGGCACCAGCACCTAAGGCACCTACACCGGAAGCCCCTGTTCTAGTGGTGCCTGTTGCGTCGCAAGCCGTGGAGGCCCCAGCCGCTCCAGCAGTTCCTACAGCACCGGCCTTCGTACCAGTGTACCCGGTGGTGCACTCCCTTGTCGCGTCTTCAATGTCTGCACCGGCACCCCCTGCTTCTCCAGCAGTGCATGTGGTGGATGAGGACTTGTGATGGTCTCGCCGCTTCATCTTCAAGAAGCGTGACGAGACGGCATACTACCACGGTATGCTGGTACGCCTGCTCAACGACTACTTCCCAGAGATGGAGGCGAAGCTACAGTATCACTGCGCTGAGCACACCCACCCCTTGGAGGCCACCTACAGGTCTGATGGTGACAGAGTGGAACGATGTGGATCAGGGCCATGTCGTGGAGACCATCCACAGGACCACCACCAAGCGTGGTCACTCTCTGGCTAGCATGGAGGATGCAACACAGGATGCCTTCCTGCACTACCGTGGACTGCGCTTCCAGTCCATGCGTGAGGACCGCTATCGCTACCTGCCTCACAGTGACTTGGAGGGCCCTTGGCAAGCTTTGCTGACTCCTGTGGACTACCCAGTGTTGGCATCTACAGCTCGCCATGTCTTCATCATGCACAAGAAGGAAGGATAGTGTGCAGGATGACCTGCGTGCTTCCCAGAGGGCGGTGAGACGCCTGCAACGTCAAGTGGACTACCTTCGTGGTGAGCTGGGACATCCAGCTATCTACAGGAAGAGGTTCAGGACCTTCGATGCAGCTAATGGTCCCCAATAGAAGACTACCATGTTTTAGCTTAACGAGTAGAAACGATGTTTAATTCAATTTGTGTCTTGTGAACCTTTAGTGCTTGTGATGTTTATGTTGGTGAACCGTGTTTATTTGGATCTTTGCTTGCGTGTGGTGGAAGAGTGTGGGGTGATGTCTGCACTTCTCCAGTTTAGAACATCTTTCTGTGATGTATAAAGTTGTTTATCCCTTATCTGTGTTGCTGTTTTCTGGAGCAGACTGCGATCAAATCAGTATATCTTTTATCCTGTGTTCCCAAAAAATTATGAAATTTTTGTGGAAGTATCTAGACTGATGTATCTTTCAAACAAATCTGGAACCAAGTCTTTATCTGTTCGGATCTGGGAGATATGTCTATTCAAAGTTGATGTTTCTGTGCAGACTGTCACCTAGAACAGGTTTTGTTTAATGCTGTTTTCGACCCAGAATCTTGCACACTACCAGAAACTCGAGATTTCGTGAGAGTGCAAAACACGTCACGAAATATGGTTTTACTCTCACGAAAATAATTCGTGAGATTACACCCTCAGGCATAACCTCTCAGGACAATAGACTCACGAAAAACACATTTTCATGAGAGTTCACCGTCACGGTTTCTTTTCATGGCGGGAGTACGTGACGGCCACTCTCACGAAAACAATGTTGCCACCAGGTTTGCATTGTTGTTTTCATGACGGTTTTTTATGGTATTTCGTGAGAGTTCACCTTCACAGATATATTTCGTGAGAGTTGGGTATTTCATGAAAGTTCACCTTCACGAATGGATTTCGTGAGAATTCACCTTCACGAATAGGTTTCATGAGAGTTTAGTATTTCATGAGAGTTCACCTTCACGAATGGATTTCGTGAGAGCTAATATTTCATGACAGTCGCCTTCATGAAATGGATTTCATGAGAGTTCAATATTTCATAAAAGTCAGTCTATTTCATGAGAACACACCACCACAAATAATATGTTCATGATCCATCACAAAAGTATGTTTTCTGAAAGTTGAAACTGTCATGACAACTACACACATATATACTAATATGCAACTGATTCAAATTACAATACACTGTAACTCCATTCAAGTGCCCAACCATTACATTAAAAGGCTTACAAGCTCATAGTCCTTGGATAAACATCTAGTGCACATAAACCTATATGTAAATTTCAATTCATGATGGCAGCTGTAAATTTTCCCAAGGCCTTCAACCTACAACAGATCCTGCGGCACTACACCAATCACAGTAATGAAGATGAGCATGATGATGCCCAGGATGATCAGCTTGATCTTCATGTTCTGCAAACATCTTTTGCAACACCTTGGTTCCTTCCTGCATCAATCTTGTGCCTGCAAACAATGTTTTTTAATTATCAAATAAATCCTCTAGCAATAAATCCTAGATAACAAATCCTAGATAGATTTGCTGGGTCAGTAAGAAATATACCAGATCATAACCATCATTATTATGAATATTATAAACTTGTAGCATTTGTTTACTGGGAAGATAAACTCACATGGATGCTAGATATAGTTAAGCACATAGCAGCAAGGAAGCTGCTCTATTTACAATTCATAGAAATCTCACATTAGAGATACTAAAAACAGCACACAGCTATTAGAAATTAAATCAAGATCTATTGATAACATTAGGAAAGTGTCTATAAAATATTTGTTTCCAAGGTAATCAACTTAAAAAGCATGTTATAATAAACAACTAATCTGTTCAGCAATAAGGAACTATCAGGTTACCTTAATTTGGAACCAAGGGAAACATAACCTTGCTGAACTGAAATTTACATGGCAAGCAGCAACCTGCAAGAACTGTCCTTTTTAAAACAAACTTTTATAAACTGACAAAAGATCAAACAAATGGATCCCAGAATGGCTAAAGTGCAAGTTGCCTGTGTTGTGGGTCCATCCATGAGCTAGCTCATCTAAGACAAGAGAAAGTGGTCTCCTGAAAACTGATAACGCTTAGTCCAAGCTCTGAGATGTACTACAACTTTGTAACTCATCACCTCTGAGCTATCTGCATGTTGCCAATATCCTAAAAACCCTAAGGAACAGAGAAAAAATATTGCAACTCAGTTATTTTTATCAGATCGATTGCTACTCATCTATAATATATTGCAGTTAAGAGTTTGAGTAATGCAATCAAGTGGATGTAGACCAATACTTGTATATATTACAATATTTCAGTAAGACATACTGACAATGAGAACCAAGCAAATGCATTTGTTCCTACTTGAAAGACTTAGTGCAAAGAAATTTTGTAGAAGTTATATGAACAACGTTGTGGACTTCATGAATAATCGTGCATTTGTTCCTTGTGAGATTACCAAGTAATAGCTGTGTTAGTTTCATAAGTACAATAGCAGTAGTTGATAGCAGCAACGCATCATTCTAATAGCCGACCTTCATTTTACAAAATATGCATGTAGTATTCTCTACAAGACCATGAGACCTACTCATCTAGAAGTTCTAAACAAACACTGGGTTTATCGCATTGTTCAAAATAAATATCAAGCCTAGCTATTTTTTAAAAAAACACACACATGCAGCCAGATCTAATTCACACTCAGTAATAAAAAATGGTGTATGGGTCAATCATCAGTATTCAGTATTAGGTTTCGGCAAATGAAATAGCAAAACACAAATGGGAAAATACCTATATGTATATTATAAGGCACCGCTCACTGAAGACAAATAGACTGCATAACTGTTCTGTAAATCAGTGATGGAGCAGAATGTACTACCAAGTCTAGATAAAAACAGGCCACATGAATCAGTTTCCTAAATCAGTGTACTAGCACTTTATATAAGGGTAAATAAATTACCTAAATAAGTTTACTAGCAATATCCTTAATCCTTAATTGTTGAATAGGGAACACTGGACATGGATCCGGCGGAGGTCGTGCCTCCATGCCATGGATCCATCAGATCCAGGCTTCTTCCTCCATGGGAAAATACATCGTGTATGGCTCCAACACCATGGACCAGCCAATGTGGGGAGGAGCAGGGGCTCACCTTGCTAGATCCCACCAAGGACGTGCGTGAAGAGGACTGGAGGAGCAGGGGCTCACATCGCTGGATCTAGGGGACGCGAAGCTGGTGTGGAACTTGCCTTTGCTGGGCCATCCTTCGCTGGAATCACGTCGCCGCTGGTAGCTTGCTGCCCTGCCGCACGAGGGAGACCTCAGGTTGCATGCGCCTGCGGCCTCAACCATGGTCGCGAGTGCGCCGCCGCTGTTGAGGAAAAGAGAGGAGAGAGTAGGAGCTTAGGGTTTGGGAGGGATGAAGAGGTGTTTATATAGTCGTGCTTTTGATTCAATGGCTCTGATTCATCAAGGTTCATCCGATGGCTGGAATAAATTGGGCCGCATAGTGCTGGCCCAAAAACACTGAATGGGCTAAATTACACTCTTTTTTCTTCCAAAAAAAATAATGAACTTTAAATAAATAAGGCATAATTTTAAACTATAAATAAATTCAAACAAAAAACATCAACTACCAAGTTTTAGAAATCATCGAGACCTACAACTTTGGTTTTGATCATTTCTCCATATGATTAAATTTGCAAAATTCAAAATTTGAATTTCAAAATACGAAAATTTTAAACGTAGTTTTCCATCACAAAATGATTTCAAATAAAAAAGTTGTCAACTACAAAGTTCTATAACTTTTCTAGACCTACAACTTTTATTTTGGTCATCTTTTCATGTGACTTTGTTTTATTAATTCAAAATTTGAATTTTAAAAAGTTTCAACTTGAAACCATATTTTCATAAAGTAAATTATTTCAGTTGAAAAAGTCATGAACATAAAAGTTGTACAGCACATCAAGATCTACAACTTTTATTTTGGTCATTTGTTTATCTGACAAAGTTGTATTAACATTGCTCAAAAATTTTACATCTCTCTTATAGTTTCATAAACAATAAGAGAGATATGTAAATTTTGTGAACAATATTACTATAACTTTGTTGGATGAACAAATGATCAAAATAAAAGTTATAGATCTTGACTAGGTCTACAACTTTTATGTTCATAGTTTTTTCAGCTGAAATCATTTACCTCTTCAAAATGTTGTTTGAAGTTGTTAGTTTTTTATATTCAAATATTGATTTTATAGAACAAAGTCACATGAAAAAAATGACAAAAACAATAGTTATAAGGTCACAATAAGTTGATAGAGCATGATTTTAGAAACACTTAGAAAAAAGAATCACCACATTTGAAGTTAGCATGAAGGAGAAAGACTAGTTACAAAATTTCGCTGCGGATTAAAAGAAGAAAACTCTTGTTCATGTTCTTCGATTTCTAGTATTTAAGAAATTATTTTTCTACTAAAAAAGCAGCTCATATTTCGTGGCGGTGGAATGTCTCTCATGAAAATGATTACTCTCATGAAAATAGACAATTTCGTGACGGGGTAGTAATTTTCATGAGGGTATTTAAATACTCTCACGAAAACAGTTGATTTTCATGACGGTATATGGAGCACTCTCATGAAAATATGTTTTCGTGGCGGGGTTTACATCACTCTCATGAAAATGACTATTTTTGTGAGAGTATGTGTTTCACTCTCACGAAAAATTGTTCCCCTCACGAAATCTCGATTTTCTGGTAGTGGCAGAATCTGAAACAGTGTTCTGAATAAAAGTTGTAGCTGGTTTCTTAAGCTTTCCAACAATGCCTGGTTTGCCCCTGTTGGATTTTGGTAGCTTGAGTTACGTCAGTTTTAGTGCACTGCTGTTGAGAAGGTTGTGCCCAGAAATTTTCAGCAATTTTCTTTTGTCTTCTAAAACAATTTATATGTGGGATATGAGGGTCTAACTCTTGCACATTTGTTGGTGAACAGATGACAGCAAGGGGTGGACGTGGAAGAGGTCGTGGCCGCGGGCGTGGTGCTCCCATAAATCCGCCACCGCCACCGCCACCAGTGTCAGTGGAGCAGCTCATGGGTATGCAAACCCAGCTCATGTATGATGAATCATCTGGAACAAGCGCCAACTGCAGTACCCCCACCTCTCCAAGTTAGGGATCGCCGGGGAGAGTTCCTAAAGGGTCACCCACCGGTTTTCTCCCATGCTTCTAAACCTCTGGAAGCAGATGATTGGCTCCGGGCAGTGGACAGACAGCTGAACATCGCCCAGTGCACTGACTATGAGAAAGTGCTCTATGCCTCTGGCCAACTGCAGGGCGCAGCTCAAGACTGGTGGGAGTCATACCAGTATGGTCGTCCACAAGATGCTCCTGTTGTGACCTGACAGGATTTCAGGGAGAACTTCAGAGCTTATCACATCCCTGAAGGCCTTGTGGAGCTGAAGCAGGATGAGTTCCACTCCTTGAAGCAGGGCTCTATGTCTGTGGCAGAATACCGTGATAAGTTTGCACAACTGTCACGCTATGCTGCACAGGATGTGGCCCAAGACAAGGACAAGCAGCGCCGCTTCTTAAAGAGACTGTATGATGGGTTGCAGCTCCAGCTCATGTCGAACACTTACCTGAACTACCAATCTCTGGTGAACAGAGCCATTGTCATTGACAACAAGCGCAAGGAGATGGAAGCGAAAAAGAGAAGCTTCCAAGGGCAGTCTTCGGGGAGCAACACTCGTCCCCATATTAACCCCCAGCAGGGCTACCCTCAGAGGAACCAAGGCCCCTACAACCAGTGGAACAGAGGACAATACTCTCAGGGCAATCAGAACCAGCACCGTCTCCCCTATCAACAGCAGTCTGGTGGGCAGCGCTACCACCAGCAGCCCGGAGGACAGAGGTTCCAGCAGCAGAGCAGTCAGGCCTCACGTCAGGGAGCACCCAACTTAACTCCTGCAAAGAATGCAGCTCAGCAGAACCCCAATGCTTGTTACCACTGCAGAGAAATGGGACACTATGCTCATCAGTGTCCTAGGAAGCAGAACCCTCAGGCCCATGGAATCAAGTGGGAAACCCGAAGCAGAATACTCAACCCACTAACACTGAGCGGGTGAATCATGTGGCTGCAGACACGGCTCTGGAGGCGTTAGATGTCATGATGGGTATGTTCAGCATCAACTTGATCCTAGCTACCGTACTTTTTAATTCTGGTGCTTCACATTCCTTCATATTGCAGTCATTTGTTAGAATGCATGGTGTACCTCTTTGTGCAATGAAAGAAACCATCATAGTGAACTCACCGGGGGTAGCATGCCTGCAAACTTTTGGAGTCCCACCTCTAGTGCCACCTTAAGAGGGGTAGAGTTTAAAGTAAAGCCTATAGTGCTGAGAACAGCGGGCATAGATCTTATCTTGGGAATGGACTGGATGAAACAACATGGAGCTGTCATTCAGTGCTAAGAAAGGTCAGTTGTGGTCTCTATACCCAAGGGGGATAGAATCTGTGTGGAAGTGGTGTTGCAAGAGCAGCCTTCTGCCACCATAAATCAGATGGATGATGGAGGTGCAAGTCAAGATCGGGTGGTGGACGAGTTTCCTGGCGTGTTCCCTGATGATCTGCCAGGTATGCACCTGATCGAGATGTTGAATTCATTATTGAATTATTACCAGGAACTGCACCCATAGCAAAGAGGCCATATAGAATGAGGGTAAATGAATTAGACGAGCTTAAGAAGCAACTTAAAGAGTTGCTACAGAAGGGGTATATACGCCCCAGTGCTTCCCCTTGGGGAGCACCTGTCATCCTTGTGGATAAGAAAGATGGTAGCCAGAGGATGTGTGTGGACTATAGGTCGCTAAATGAAGTTACCATAAAAAATAAATACCCTCTACCCAGGATAGATGATCTATTTAATTTGATCAACTAAGAGGAGCATGTGTATTCTCTAAAATAGATCTCAGATCGGGATATCACCAGTTGAAAATCTGGAACTTGGACATTCCCAAGACCGCTTTCACAACTCGGTATGGGTTGTACGAGTATGCAGTCATGTCTTTTGGGCTAACCAATGCCCCAGCCTACTTCATGTATCTGATGAATAAGGTGTTCATGGAATACCTAGACAAGTTTGTGGTGGTATTCATTGATGATATCCTGGTGTTCTCCAAAACAGAGGAGGAACATGTTGAGCATCTAAGGATGGTTCTGCAGAAATTGAGAGAGCATCAACTCTATGCCAAGAGGAGCAAGTGTGAGTTTCGGCTCAAAGAAGTCTCTTTCTCGGGGCATGTGGTCTCTAACGGAGGTATATCCGTTGATCCTAGCAAGGTGCAGGATGTGTTGGACTGGAACCCGCCAACCAATGCTAGCGAAATCCAAAGCTTTTTGGGTTTGGCCAGGTATTACAGAAGGTTCATTGAAGGGTTCTCTAAGCTCGCAAAGCCCATAACGGCCTTGCTAGAAAAGGGTGTCAAGTTTGTGTGGTGTGATAAATGCTAGGAAAACTTTGAGGAGTTAAAAAAGAGACTAACCACAGCACCAGTCCTAGTTGTGCCGGACTTGAACAAGAGCTTCTCAATCTATTGTGATGCATCTCGTATGGGACATGGATGTGTTCTGATGCAAGAAGGAAGAGTTGTGGCATATGCATCTAGACAGCTGAGAAAGCACGAGCTGAACTATCCAACCCATGACTTAGAGTTAGCAGCTGTTGTTCATGCTTTAAAGATATGGAGGCATTATCTAGTTGGGCATAAGTGTGATGTGTACATAGATCATAAAAGTCTGAAGTACATATTTACGCAATCAGATCTGAATCTGAGGCAACGCCATTGGCTAGAACTGATCAAAGATTATGACCTGGAGGTACATTATCACCCAGGAAAGGCTAATGTCATGGCCGATGCTTTGACCAGGAAAACCTATGCTAATGGTCTGCAAGTAGAGTTCATGTCAGCAGATTTGAGAGCTGGAATGACATATCTTAATCTATGCTTTGCAAACAATGTTGTGGAAATGACAGTTGAACCTACTCTGGAGAAGGACATCCATGAGGGTTAGGTGAAAGATGAGAAGTTGCAAGAGATAGTTGAGAACATAGTGCTTGGAAAAGCACCCGGATTCAGGATGGATGAAAATGAAAGTGGAACACTATGGTTTGGAAAAAGAATATGTGTGCCTGAAGTAAAAGCTATTCGTGATGCCATCTTGTGAGATGCACATGAATCTACCTACTCTATACATCCCGGCAGTACCAAAATGTACTTGGATCTAAAGGAAAAGTATTGGGTATGGATTGAAGCGAGATATGGCAGAGTATGTGGCCCTATGTGACACCTGTCAGAAGGTCAAAGCTGAACATCAGAGACCGGCAGGATTGTTACAACCTATGCAGATACCCGAGTGCAAATGGGAAGAAGTGGGAATAGACTTTATCACTGGATTACCCCGCACACAAAGAGGCTATGACTCTATACGGGTAATTGTCGACCGTCTCACTAAGGTCGCTCACTTCCTACCAGTTAAGACAACCTATAATGGAGCAAGGTCAGCAGAGCTATACATGGAAAGTATCGGTTGGTTTTACCAACCGTCTAGTCCCGGACGCAATTTTTTACCGAGACTAAAGTTCAGTTGATAGATCGTCCAAATGTTCGTTCTCTGGTAGTAGTGATCACCTCACCTGTACTGACGTGATGACACACCGTTGCGGACAGCTAGCACGCGGGGCCAACCGGCAACAGGCATGTAGAGGAGTGTACCATGCTCCAGCAGCGTCTTGGCTCCGCGCCTGATCAGTCGCTCATTACAGGCGTGTCATTGCTCACTTTCGTCTAGGGCACGTGAGTGACTCGTGCTAATTAATAAATATTCCGTCCATTCTTAAAATAACACTTTTCGAGATATGAAAGTGCTCCTTGCATATTTTTAAAAAAGAGATCTATCCTTGCCATATTGGTAACAAACTCTTTGCTGGTTTTAATCAGAGTCTGCAATCGTAATTTAGTATAAGCATTTGATAGTTTTCCCCCGTTGCAACATACGGACGTAATTTGGTGGAAATTTGGGTCAACAAAATGGCTTGGTGGGTGCACAAGGGCAAGTTGATATGCAGAACAGAACACAATGTACTTTTTTAAGTTCAAATGAACAATTTATTACAGAGGAGGTCCAACATGTTCCTAGGGGGACAAAAGGAATTAGAAACCACTTACCCCTTCACTTACATTCCAGGACTTCCAAATACTTCGTAACTTGTTTAATGCAACTGTAAAACTGCACTTCTGTAAATATCCGTAGAACAAAAGAAAACTATGGATCTCTAGACGCAAGGTATTGCGGTCTCACCACCACTGAATCCACACAAAGACCACCTTTCGGGTGTGTGCAATCTATCTGAGTCATTGCAAAACTGATTTTTATTGGTCTGCTTGAGTCCTTCACGACAAAGTCCCCGACATGGTGATTGATCCAGATACCAGGATCAATTAAGTAACAGTTGGACTGGACATGCTGTCCATCGGACGTTGACATTTGGAAATGCATCGGCTTTATATCCCAGCCGTGGATGTGCTCTGAGCTATAAACTCGTCGTCCAAGTTGCTTGAATGGTCGACCAAGATGTATGCGGTAGAATATGCTGTATGTACCTTCTGGGAAGAAGAATTCAACCTCCCCTGTGACTTCAACCCACCAAATTTTTGAGAGATAAGCAACCATGTGAAATCTGCAAGGAAAGACACAAACCCATGACCTCTCTTCTTCATATGCATGGGTTGGGTTATATTAAAGCGGCAAAAGAGGTACCGGTAAAATAAGATGCACAATTGGACCAAATTTAAGCTAGCTAGCTAGATAGGCACTAGAGTGGGCCACTAATGCTAATATGTCCTATTTACTCACATGCACTAGTAGAATGTTGATTTTTCCTAGCACCTCAATTTTTTTATACTGGCAGTTTGAGTTACCACGCGCCTGTACAAATGAACCGGTGGACCTCAAGTCTAGAACCGCCTGTAGTTAAGAAACCCGCCTGTAGAAATGTCTTATTTCTACGGTACCGCCACTAGATTTACACGTGTTTTTTAAAATTTGTTTTTTTTTCAAACTATCTCAGATGAGAAAACACCCAAAATAAAAGTTGTTCGTCTCAAAAAGCTATGAAACTTTGTAAATTACAACTTTTAAATTTGAAGTCATCTTGTCAACGAAAATATGTTTGAATGGTATCAAATTTGAAATTCCGATTTTGTAAACGACCTCGGATGGGAAAATGTCCAATACAAAAGTTGTTTGTCTCAAAAAGTTATGAAACTTTCTAGTTGACAACTTTTTGATTTGAAATCGTTTAAAGCCTCAAACAAGCAAATTACACTCGTGTCTGTATAATATGTGGGGAACCGAAGGAGTATTTGAACACAAGTGAGTGTGTGGGGCGGTGGTAGAGGAGGCTTCATGCGAGGCCGAGGTCGTGGGTTCGAATCCCACCGGCTGTGTTCGCCGCGGATATTGCGCGAAAAATGTCGTGACTTGCGACTTGCGAATTCGACGGAGACGGGCGGGCACTGGGCGGTGAGGTCCTCGCAGTAAGCAACCGCCTGTGTTGTGACCCTATTTCTACTGGCTCCAGCACAGGCGGTTGAGAAGAACGCCTGTACAAATGGATCTACAACCGCCTGTGCAGTATCGTTCTATATTAGTGATTAGAAGAAAACAAATTAATGGCGAATGTCAGGGGAGACATGCATGATGATATATGATTTATTAGGTGAGAGCTAAAACTCAGATATATATATAGCAGCACATTTTTGAAAGACGAAAAGAATGTTGGATTGTAATAGCTAGTTGCCAGAATAGCTAAACTTCAGGGGCACATAACTGTGAATTCTAACTCCCACGGTGGATTAAATTTAGTTGTCCTTGCTTCTACATATACCATCAAAACATTGTAGGAATATTTGTAATTGATGGTCGGGGAGCACAACATATAAGGCACAGGCAGTCCTCACCTATTAGGCTCGTCTTTTGGGTTGAGTTAGGTCCAATGCCTATATATGTTGTGGGCTCCGGTGCACCCGGGCTCGAGGGACGCTGACTCGTGGGTATGTGGGCCCTTATGGTTCGACCCATTGTCATGAGTGATTGATCAACAGGTTCATGGGTTGGCGTGAGTGGGCAACATGTCTCTTGGTTGTGTTATTGTGCAGGTGTGGAGCTCAGAGGCAATGATCAATGGCGAGGTGAAGGTCAAGTAGAGATGTATCGTGTCATTGGACTGAGAGTGGTGAAGGACGGACGTGAGGCTTGGACTGATGGATTGGAGGGCGGGAGGACCAGTTGCAGTAGCTGCCACTTGGTGACAATAGGAAAGAGTACATGGGATGTGCGACGACATCGGTCGAGTCAAGACGAAAGACGATGGCATCGTGGCACCTAGCGGAGGCCGGACACGGGCTTGTATGGGAGATGCAAGTGCCCTCGGTCGAGTCAGGGAGGAAGGCGAAGGCATAGTGCTTGGCGCTCGACATGCATCGACATCGGTGGCAGCAGCCGGGCATGAGACCCACGATGTGTCTTCGGCACGGGTTTGGTAGTTCAGCCTCAGAAAACTACCTCGACAGGCCGCAAAACCTGGCGTGGCTGGTTTCTGAGTTTGGGCCTCAAAACTCAGGGTGGCGGGTTTGCCGGTTTAGGTCTCAAAACCCGCGGAGGCTCCTATGCAGATCGGGACGACGTGTGGCGGCACCACGAGGCTTGTGTCGAGGTGAAACTAGCGGTGAGAAGGCGTGGCGGTCGTCGGGACGGCACGTGGCGGAATCTGGGAGCTTGTGTTGAGGCAAAGCGACCGATGAGGAAGGCGCGTGACCGTCGATGAGGATTCCTGACAGAGTTGGACTAGAATGCCCCTGGGCTAGTAAGTTTGCTCTAGTATGTAGGAGTAGAAGGGGTATGTGTGATAGGTTATAAATAAGGGATGACACCCCTCATCCCATTCATCCTTGTAGCATTTCATTTCAATCTCTAGTTATTCATCTATTAGGGCTCCTCTCTCTCGAGCTGCTTGTGATTCGCAGAGACGGTAATCATTCCTCTATGTATTTGGAGTTTAGGAAAGGAGACTGTAATTTCCTTCTGTAGCCTCGTGGATTTTTGCTCAAATCTTTTCGAGTTCGTGATTGTGTTCTTCATTTTCCCCTCTCGGTGATAGATTTTGCTTGTTCTTCCGATTTGAGTGATGTATTGTGATTTCGTTTGAACCATCTTGTGCTAGGACGTGAGAGACATCTTTCCACTGAAAGATTTTGTTAGAAACCTCACGAGCACATAGGTCGGACGAAAATCATTTTTGTTCTCCAAACTTTCCCTTTTTCGCGTGATCTGAAATATCTCAAGATTTATCTAGTTTCGAGCCATGATTTCTTAGGAATAGCTCACCAACATGTCCAAGACCACCTGGGTGAAGTTTAGTTGCAAGCCCTTTTGATCTGGTTGAGGTCCGATCGATTTTGGGTTTTGCCCGAGATGTTTTTGCACTGTGTGTGCATTCCCAGACAGGTTGCGGGTCGCAATTTGGCACAGACAGTTGCCTGTGCAGTTCTCAACTTGCTGTGTCAGGTGAACCGTGGACAGTTTGCGACCTGATGCCGTATAGTCCGCTGACAGGTTCATATAGACAATAGTTCACTGAATTGCACTGTTCAGTTTGAACTACGGACAGTCCGGCGTGTATACCACAGAGAGTCCGGGACCTGTCTAGAACTGTTTCAGAACAGGTGCGTATTGAGGATTTTACCTATGGCCAGTCCGGCAGTGAATCTCGGTCAGTCTGCGACCCAGTCCCGGATAGTCCGAGATCCTATTATTTGTAGGCTTTCGTCTCCCTCGCTTGGCACTTGTTCATGGTGCTTCTCCGGCAGTCCTGTTGTACCTCTAGGACTTGTCCTAGGGTATGCACCCACCGGTTGGGTCATAGACTAGCCGCTCTCTCGTGACCTTGCTTTTGAGGTGACTTTCTCGGACAAGGGATATCATTTCTGAAAAGAAATTTGAGGCTCTCATTCACCCCCCCCCCCACCTCTAGTCGCCATTTTCGATCCTTAGAATCGGATTTGGTCTGGGCATAGAAGCGCTAGGGGCCTAGGCCCAAGTAGACCCAAATGCATTATATATAATTTTTAAAAAGTTTAGTTAATTATATATGCTTTGAGGTACGTGCAATTTCTAAAAGGAGGAGCACCAGAGAACTTCCCATATGAAGCATGATCACTAAAAATTGTGAAGTGGCATTTTCATTACTAGTAGATGAAAGTACCTTGATTCATCATTGGGAATGAAGTTCCAATATCTCCTATCGTCAATGCCAATTATTGAAAGGGCCCTTGAAGAAATTAACATGCACAGTCCTCCACCACCCTTGTCCAGCCAAAACTCCTGCACAATGTGCAATACAAAATTTATACTTGAGCAGTTACAAAATCAATATTTGAGCAGTTACAAAATCAATACTACTCTATGGTAATCAGAATCCAAAAGTTACAAACATAAACAAGTTGTAGTTGTCCCAATGAAATCAATTTGAGACGTTAATTTGGACAATACAATGTTGTCTCAATTTGATTCAACAAATTCCATATAATTTAGTCAAAGCAAACAAAACATGACTAACCAAGCATACAATTTAAGAAAAAAGGACTTTGAACGCGCTCTTTCTTCTTCCTCGCCTCCACCCCGTGCCTCCTACTTTGTGCCTCGCCTCTTCATACCTATACCTTTGGCATCACCTTCCTCGCTTGGCACCGGATCCGTTGCCACTGCCCATAGCTCTGGTGAGTGCCCCTACTTCTACCACCTCCCACCACCTCTTCGTCGGCAGTAGGGTCCCGTCAAACTTCCGCAGCCATGGTCGTGGAGCCTTGGCAAGATCCTATCACTGATGGCAACCACCTTCTTCTCCTCCCCCACCCCACCCATATGCAGCCATGATGAACTTTATTTAACGAGCTCCTTCAAGCCATGGTGCCCTATCCAGACTTGGCCAGCATCCACTACCGCCACCAGGTACACTAAATTGCCTGCAAGCCATCCCCATCGCCAGACCTACCAACTTCCCCAGCTAGCCCATTATAAGGCCACCGTCATTGGGGAAGAAGGCGGTGATGCGTTTCGCCAGAACCCTAGGTGTTGAAAGAGTTGTGGGGGAGAGAGGGTGAGGACAAGAGGAAACACAGACAGCGAGCGCGGGCGGGCGCGAGCGTTGTGAATCGGGCAGGGCAGAGCCGGATTTGGGCATAGGGCCACTAGGGCCATGGCCCTAAGCCTGGCTTGGTGCTAGACATTGGGCCAAATGTGTGCACCCCAACTGGTACAACGGTCGAGCATAGAGTGAAGATAGAGAGTGTGCGCAGACGAAAATTGCGAGTGTGGCACCGGTCTCCGCTGACTCCACATTTTGAGTTGTTACTAACCCTATTGTCGGCGACCGTCCTCGCCCCTCACCCATTGGTTGTCGTACTCCCGTGGTCCTGGTGGGCGTTGGTCTTCCACGCGCAAGTCCTCCTAGCCTGTGGTGCCACTGCCTTTTCAGCCGGCACGACGCAAAGACACACTAGACGACGTCTCATACTCTATACGCTGGAATCTTGGTATAAGCTAGCAGAGAGCATCCGCACCATGCAACAGGTAGGCGCAAGTAGGGGCATTTCCGACGGTGGGGCATTTCCGCAAGTAGGTGATCTAGCCCCCCTATGGCCATCAGACCCATGGATCTGCCCTTAACTGTCCTAAAACTTTTGGCACAAATACACTTTGAGGGGAAACTGAAGGTATTTGAATGTGGAAGAAGTTCCCACTAACATGTATTCTAGATGTGTCACTGCGCAAGCCACAAGTCCCTGTATCTATAATTCTATATGATATGTTGGAGCACAGACTGTTAGTGCCTCTATGCTCTATTAGACTATCACTAGCTGAATGCAAGAGGATCAGTTGATTAAGACTTAATTAGTAATTCTTCCCTGCAACTACAAGATTTTGGCTCTTTGTCGAGTGCCAGCGGCACTCGTCAGAGCCCTAAATCCACTCGACAAAGAGCACATGGCAAAAATACAGTCGGCAAAGAGTTGCTTGCTGAGTGCCTTTTGTCGAGTACTCGACAAAGGTTATCGAGTGCCAAGATTGCACTCCGCAAAGAAAAACACTCCGCAAAATATAAATCGGAAAAACTAGAAAAAAATAGCAAAAACTTTTTTTTTAATCAGGGGAGGGCCCCATCGACCAATGCGGCATTTTTCATGCGAAATTCGCGGCTAACGCGGCCAGCAGGATTCGAACCCGTGACCTCCCCTCGCACGTGCCCCCTACACAACACTATCACTCTTGTGTCTAGATTCCGTTTTTCTTTCCAACATATTATATAAAACCGAGTGTAAATTCCTTATTTGAGACTCTAAACAAATTTGAGTCCAAAAGTTATCAAATACAAAGTTTCATTACTTTTTGAGATCTACACTTTCTGTTTACAAAGTTTCTTCATTCGAGATCGTTTATAAAATTTAAATTTCTAATTTGAGAATTTTCAAACATACTTTTCGTTGACAAAATCATTTTAAATTTAAATGTTGTCAACTACAAACCTTCATAACTTTTTGAGATCTAGAACTTTTATTTTGGCCATTTCTCTATCTGAGGTATTTTCAAAAATTCAAATTTTAAAACTTTTCAAATGCAGTATTGCATGACAAGATGATTTCAAATTAAAAAGTTGTCAATTAGAAAGTTTCATAGCTTTTGAGATCTACAACTTTCATTTTGGTCATTTGTCTATCCAAAATCTTTTAAAAAATTCAAATTTTCAAATTCAGACGTAGTTTTGCATGACATGATGACTCCAAATCAAAAAATAGTCAACTACAAAGTTTCATAACTTGTCAAAATCTACAGAGTTTATTTTGGATGTTTGACCATTTATGTATCCGACATAACATTATTCACAAATCTTACACTACAGAGACATATGTAAGATTTGTGAATAATGTTAGAACTACCATTAGTTTCTTATCTATCGCTATTAGATCCGGTAAGGTTAGTATTTTAACCCGGAAGGGAACATATAAATACTATGTGATATGTGCATCGGACGGCCAATGCGACTGAGCGCGCGCTCGCGTTGTATATTTCTAATTTAGCAAAATTATAATGACATGTTTCATATTATCAAAAACAACAAATGACACGTAATTCTAGAACAAGGTGAATACCTTGTTGCCGCCATCGAAACGGTTCCGACGGCAAAGCCGCGCGTACAGTTCCTTTTTAGGCAGCGGCGGCTCCGCCTCCAAAGCTGCCGCGACAGCCTGCCCTCCTTCCCCATCGCCGGCCACGGCGATGGCGAGGAGGCGCTCGTAGTTCCTCGGCAGCTTCGACTCCCAGACACCGTCTGCGGACGCGGCACCACGGAACGTGCGGCTGAGCTGCGCCATCCGGCAGATCTCCAACGGGTACAGCCTGAGCAGCACCTCTGCGACACAGTTCTCCGGCAGGTCGCCCAGCACTGTGCCATCATCGCCTCCCCGGCCACGGCCCCCTCCCGCCGACGAGGCTACGGCGCCCATGAACAGAGGGAGAGAGAGAGAGAGAGGCGGGACTCAGCTCAGCAGTGGAGGGTCAGCGACTTGGAGATAGAGCAGCAGAGAACCGCTTGGCGATGGCGGCGCCGCCGCCGCCATCGTCGTCGTCGTTTGCTCCCCGAAGGTAGGTAACCACCACCCACGCTGCTCGGCTGTCCTTCTCCTCAAGGCTCAAGCTAAGCTCCCCTGGTTCGATCAGTAGTTGCTCGGCTTGTTGTTGTTGTTGTTGTTCTAGTCTGTCTTCTGATCTCTGGTGCGACGGAGAAGTGAAGGGAAGGGACGCCAACCACCTCGCCAAGGGAATCTATGGCGTCGTGCGTTTGCTGCGTCAGACATTATTATTGGTCCTCCACGACACGACATGAGTAACCAGCCAACTATACTGACGACCGGCCTTGCTGGTGCAGTGTAGTGCATGGGCCAGCGCGAGGGTACGAGGTCGGCCGGCAAATAAAGTTGCCCCGACATGCATGGTGGTGGATATGCCAACGCGACAAGTCTTTCTTTGCAATTATTTTGGAATTGAGTTCTCTCTCCTACTGCGGTGGTCCTCAGCAACAAAATTGCATGTATCACAAAGTTATTTAATTTAACTCATCAAGATAAATATTTTTTTTGTTTTGGTGATTTCTTCATTTGATAAACAGATAATAAATTTGTTCACAAATCTCATATGTCTTTCCATAGTTTATGAAATTATGACTGATATATAACATTTATGAATAATGTTAGAATCACCATGTCATTTATGAATAAGTGGTCAAACAACCAAAATAAACTTTGTATATTTTGACAAGTTATGAAACTTTGTAGTTGATAACTTTTTAATTTAAAGTCATCTTGTCATACAAAACTACGTCAAAATTTGAAAAATTTGAAATAAAGTAATAAAAAAAACAAATTACATATTCTGCCTAGAAACCATGAGACAAATTTATTAAAAAATACTTAATGTATCATTAACACATATTTACTGTAGCATAGCATTGTGAAAACATAAACTTATTAGGCTTAAAAAATCGTCAGACAAATTACACGCAATGTGTGTAATTAGTTTTTTTTTTTTTTGTCTATGTTTAGTTTAGTACTCTGTGCATACGTTGAATATTGGATGTGGTGAGCGAAAAGTTTTGTGACTCAACCTGCGCTCGCGTAGTGAAAAGCATTTCCGACAAAAAAATATGGCATGTAAGTCTTGAACAAGGTGATCGAATATATGGCGCTCGTAGTTCCTCGGCAGCTTGGACTCCCAGACACCGTCCGCGGACGCAGCGCCACGGAACGTGCGGCTGAGCCGCGCCATCCGGCAGATCTCAAGCGGGTCCAGCCTGAGCAACACCTCCGCGACACAGTTCTCCGGCAGGTCGCCCAGCACCGTGCCGCCATCATCGCCTCCCCGGCCACGGCCCCCTCCCGCCGACGAGGCCATGGCGCCCATGAACAGAGATCGAGAGAGAGAGAGAGAGAGGCGTGACTCAGCTCAGTAGTGGAGCGTCAGCGACTTGGAGATAGAGCAGCACAGAGAGAACCCATGGCGATGGCGCTCTCCCCCTGCTCCGATCATTATTTGCTCGGCTTGTTGTTGTTGTTGTTCTAGTCTCTCCTGATCTCTGATGCGATCAGTATTATATCTATGCTCGTGTGCTGGTATCAGGCATTATTATTGGTCCTCCACGACACGACACATGATCGAGTGACCAACCAACTACTGACTGTTCAATAAGGGCAGTCCCAATGAGAAATTTATGGTAGTTTCTATCTCTATTAATTAGGATTAATTAGGATGACAACTCAGCTTTTTGATGACGTGGCAAGAGATTTAATGGGGAGAGAGAATGCAAAACAAGGAAACGATTTCTACTTCACGGAACGAAGTCGACGCTCGCCACGAGGTACGTAGACACGACCAAATCGTCGTTGGGGAGAAACGAGTCGAGTCCATCCGGATCCACTGCATCGCCGCCGCCGCCGCGCACGCTCCCGCCTTCAGTTTCCTGCGCCATCTTGCTCGCTCCCGCGATTCATCACTGCACGCGCTCGTACTCTTCTTCCCCCGTGCGGCAGCCACTCCTCTTGCCCGATGCCCCCAAAAATCTCCGTCTCCAAGTACTTATTCACTGGAATCAGTAGAGGTCCGCCCCCAATCCGTCCCAAATTTGGACAAACACGAATCAGCTGAGGAGGAATCTGAGCTCAAGTTCTAGGCGAGGCACTGGTCCTCTCGCCGCAGTCGATGCCGAATCTGCTATGGGTTGCTTGTTCCCCTGCCGCCCATGGATCCACCTCTGCCGCCGGTAATCCCGCCATCCTGGCTGCTGCAGCATCTCCGAGTCTTCAAGTCTTCAAGCTGTCTGCTTTTCTGCATGGTGAACAAGTTTATCTCCGATGGGCTTCAGTAAAGGGTAACAGCTCTAGTGTTATGTAACGTGTGCTTGCATATCATGAACTTTAGTAATTGCTACAGATACTTCAATTATAAATAAATCTTCAGTTATTGCTGCAGATACTTTCTCCTTTTCCTCTATGTACAGAAGCCTGCTAGTGTGAACTGTTTTTTTTTAATTCATTGTTTATTTTACTTTGTAGATGATGTTGTAGAACCTGATGGCGATTGGGGGATTTTTGCAACCTGATGGCTTCAGAGGAATTCTGAAACTACCTGAGATGATGATTTTTGCAAACATTGGCTACTATCGAGTGCTTACGTCGGCTGCAGAAAAAATTGCCACAGTTGATCTATCTTATTTTTGTGCTACATTTAAGTTATTCTTTATATGACCATTAATATAGAAACCATGAGTTGTGGAGGATGATTTCTATTGACATTAATTACACTTTTTTTCTCTTGGAAACTACTCCTAGAAACTAACCATTGGGACTGCCCTAATGCCGCCGCGCGACCGGCCTTGCTGGTGCGGTGTAGACGTGTAGTGCATGGGCCAGCGCGGGGGGTACGAGGTCGGTCGATAAAGTTGCCCCGACCGACATGCATGCGAACGCGACAAGTCTTTCTTTGCATTATTCTGCAATTGCATGTATCACAAAGAGTTTGGTTAATTAATTAAAAATAATTTTGTTCGGACCTGCCCACACGTGAACCAATTAATTAAAAATAGTTTTGTTCGGATCTGGCCACACGTGAACCCATGTCTCTAGCCACAGATCAACGCTGCCCACGGGAACCCAGATCCCATTGTCATTTCTCCAGTCGCTCACAAAGAGGCAGCTGTGCACTGAGTGTTGGAGCAAAAGAACCCATGTCCTTCTGTAATTTTTATGAAATTATAAGTGATATATAAGATTTGTAAATAATGTTAGAATCACCATGTCACATCTATAAATAGTCAAAAAAAACCAAAATAAGCTTTGTAGATTTTGACAAGTTATAAAACTTGGTAGTTGACAACTTTTTGATTTGGAGTCATCTTGCCCTGCAAAACTACGTCTGAATTTGAAAAATTTAAATTTTGAATTTTTTAAAAAACCTTGGATCGAGAAATGACCAAAATGAAAGTTGTAGATCTAAAAAAGTTATGAAACTTTTAGTTGATCATTTTAAATTTAAAATCATCTTGTCAGGCAAAACTGTATTTGAATTTTAAAATTTTAAATTTTGAATTTCTAAAGTACACAACCAGAGATTCAATCTTTGCCGAGTGTTAAATGGTTTGCCGAGTGTTTTTTGGCACTCGGCAAAGAGGCTCTTTGCCAAGTGCCAAATAAAAAACACTCGGCAAACCATTTGTTCACAAGTGCCAAAAAAAGCACTCGACAAAGAATTTCTTTGCTGAGTGCCTTTTCCTAGCACTCGGCAAAGGGCTCTTTGCCGAGTATTTTTTTTTCGACACTCAGCAAAGACAATTTTGAAATCATATTTTGAAGCAGTAACTTAATCCAAATGAAAAAAAATCTCAACTACAAAGTATTTTAAGTTATCAAGATAAACAAATTTTATTTTGGTGATTTCTTCATTTGACAAACTTAAAATAAATTTGTTCACAAATCTTACATCTCTCTCCGGCAGTTTATGAAACTACAATAGTGATATATGAGATTTGTGAATAATATTAGAACCATAATATCGGATGCATAAATGGTCAAACAACCAAAATAAACTTTGTAGATCTTGACAAGTTATGCAAGATTGTAGTTGATAACTTTTTAATTTGAAGTCATCTAGTTTTAAAAAATTGCGTCCGAATTTGAAAATTCTAAAATTTGAATTTTTCAAAAGACCTCATATGCAGAAATGACCAAAATAAAAGTTGTAGATGTCGAAAAGTTATGAAACTTTATACTGTCTCCATCTCAAATTATAAGGTATTCAAAGGTGAAACACTAAGATTTATAACATCAAATATATATATTATAAAAATATAACTAATGAAGAATCTAATTGTACTTAATTAATATTATAAATATAATTATCTTATTATATAAATTTGGTCAAAGTTGAAAAACTTTGAGTCTCTAAGATTTTTGGAATGCCTTATATTTTGGGATGGGGGAGTAGTTGATAACTTTTAAATTTGAAAGCATCTTGTCTTGCAAAACTGTATTTTAGTTTAAAATTTTTGAAATTCGAATTTTTAAAAATACCTTGGATGGAGAAATGACCAAAATAAAAGTTGTAGATCTTGAAAAGTTATGAAAGTTTGTAGTTGACAACTTTTGGATTTGAAATCATGTTGTCAAAGCAAACTACGTTTCAAATTGTCAAATTTAAAACTCAAATTTTTATAAACAACCTCGGATGGAAAAGCTACCAAAATATAAGTTGTAGATGTCAAAAAGTTAGAAAACTTTGTAGTTGAGAACTTTTTAATTTGAATTCGTGTAAGACCTCAAATAAGCAAATTACGCTTGGTTTAGTATAATATGTGGGGAACCCAAACATAGTAGGAACATATGTGAATGTGTAGTGCAGTGATAGAGGAGACTCTGCGCGAGCGAAAGGTCGTGAGTTCGAATCCTGCCAGCTGCCTTATACAAAATTGCACGAAAAATACTTCGATGGAGGTGGGTGTGCGCTGCCCAGTTGTCCCCTCCACCAATTAAATAAAAAAAGTTCCCTATTTTCTGGTTTTTTTTATTTTTACTTTGCCGAGTGAAATTTGGGCACTCGACAAAGTCTTTACCGAGTGCCCGCCTTTGCCGAGACCTTTTTTGCCGAGTGCATTTAGGGCTTTGTCGAGTGCCGCAGGCACTCGGCAAAGCAGTCAATCCGGTAGTGATACCTGAGATGGGAAACGACAAAAATAAAAGTTGTAGATCTCGAAGAGTTATAAAAGTTTATAGTTGATAACTTTTTAATTTAAAATCATCTTGTCAATAAAAACTATGTTTGAAATTTCTTAATTTTGAAATACAAATTTTGTAAACGACCTCGGATAGACAAACTTTGTAAACAAAAAGTGCAGATCTCGAAAATTTATAAAACTTTGTAGTTGATAACTTTTTTATTTCAATTTGGTTAGGGCCTCAGACGAGTAATTTACACTTGTTCAGTATAATATGTGGGGAACCATGCGAGAGAGGTTGCAGGTTCGAATCCCGTCTGCTGTTTAGTTACAAATTTTACGCGAAAAGTACCACGACTTTGACTTCCCTCCCCAATTATTTTTTTTGTTATAAAACTCTTTGCCGACTACTTTTTTGTCATGTGCTCTTCGCCGACTACTTTTTTGTCATGTGCTCTTCGCCATGTATGGCACTCGACAAAGTCTTTGCCGAGTGCATTTAGAGTTTTGTCGAGTACCACAGACATCCGGTAGTGAGTGCCAGACAGTAGCGAATGGGCCATGAAGGATGTGAGACAAGACAGATATGGTGGCATGTGCAACTGCAGATCACTACTACAATAAACATTTGTAGGGGTGATTTTGGAGGATTTATAAGGGCGGCTGCTCCAAGCGCCTCTACCCAACCGACCATCCCTACAAATGAACTGCTTGTAGAGGCGGATGAAACGGTGACTATCGATGACATAATTGATCTAAGCAAAACTCAAAACCTAACGAGGATGACGACTACAGTTTATAGACGCTAATGGTCGTCACCCCTGGACGTGCGCCCCTAATGGGCTCACAGACGATACTTGGCCTAACTGACCAAAAATAATGGTGCAACACCGAAACAACTTCTGGACACTGACTTGTTTCAATGATTCCTGCTGACTCATGATGAATTTTGATGTGGGACCAGAACCATTGGTTAGCTTATCAAATTAGCTTTCCAACGATATCTAGTTCATTGAAAACAGAGTCCGTACGCGACCTGGATGACCAGTTTAGCGCGAACTGCTACTGAGCAACGAAATTGACTCGAAATCAGCTTGGGTTGGGCCTCCAAATTGTATCAACCGCCCTTTGCTGGTCCTCTAAACTTTCCTCTATGTATTTCTTGGTCTTCTCCATGGTTCCTAATCAACACATAATTACTAGGTAGTCATCTATTCTCAAAATTATATAATGAGTTGCTTAGGAATGAGCTCACTAGTAAATTTAATTGTCGTGCGTGAGTTCTTGAGATTGGACCTTAAAAGTTCAAAAGAGGATAGATGATTGTGTACTGTATATTCAAAGGAGTGATGTCGCGGGACCACGTGATGATGGCAGCTAACGGGTGAAGGCGGACCGAGGCTTGGCGCTCTCGATCAGCTGAGGATTGCCGCCGGCTCTAGAGTTGGCAGCGACTCAGAACGTGGAGGGTTGGAGAGGAAGCGAGGTAGCTAGAGAGGTACGGCTAAACGAAGACGGGCACTACGCTTGTGATTTCTGTCTGCGCGCTCAGCTTCTGTTCTCCCTGTGTTGGACTGCTGGGCCTGGTGTACACATTTGGCCCAGTGTCTAGCACCGGGCCTGAATTGAAAACTACATATACCATAAGGGACATTTTGGGCCACGCCCCTAGGCTCAAATGTGCCCATGACCAGCAGTTGCAGTTCTGAACCTATTTTCGTTAGCAGTTTTACTAACCACCAGCGTGAAACTAATGTCATAAAAAATCATGAAGTACATCTTTTAGTAAACCGCCACTATAAATGACTACAAAAGTGCCACTGCAAATTAATTTACACAGGTTGTTCTCTTCAGAAAAACTGCCTATATAAATTATTTTCTAAAAATAACATAAAGAGTTTTTATCTGAGGAGGCTCAAACCATCCATACAGTACCGAGCATTTTCTTACATTTTCGTGATATAAATTCATGCATATTTTCTTCCATTTTCATGATTAATCCATTTTCTTCTATTTTCGTGATAAATCCATGCATAGACGACCCTCATGAATCTAATAATTCAACACCTCAAGCATCTCGAACTACACCCCTTACCTCTTCAACCAAAGTTCCTTATAACTAAACAAAAATGTTCCTTTACTATTCAATTTGTTAGATTTTAAAATAGAGATTTAAAGCCCTAAATGGATTCAAATGAAAAATGTTTCAACTATAAAATTTTAGATCTCATCAAGATCTCTAACTTTGCTTTTGACCGTTTTCCCATCCGATGCATTTGATAAATTCAGAAAATATGAATTTTGAAATCATTAATATTAAAACATAATTTCTATATGTCCTAAATAAACCGAAATGAAAACATCCCAGCACAATATGGTCTTTATAAATAAACATCCCAAGCGTTCATGAGCTTGGCTTCATTATACAATAAGTAAGGTGATGTACATCTCTTAAACAAAGAACATATAGTAATTTATTATAAGACTGATTCCTGCAAACAGCGACATGGATGCGCACCAATTCTGATTCACACTACATACACACAAAAGCTGCATGCGCTCCACAACAGAATTCAAGCAATTAAATGAAAATAAGTAAACTAGCAGCTATACATTTGCATGGAAAGGAGCCCATAGCTAATCATATCACCATGTTGTATTCCATGTTACCTCCATCAATATTGTCCAGCAGCATCTATGCATTATTTGATAATGACGTGGCGCTTGCATTGGATATATGCAGCCTGCAGCTAGACAACCTCTAGTTTGGGAACCAAGAGGAGCTTCTCCTTGCGGTGCAGCACCAGCCCGATCTCCTCGGACATGTCAATATCACGCGCCTCCTTTCCCTCCGGTAGCTCCCAGTCCAAGCGGTACACCATGTTCGCCAGCAACAACTCGACGGTGGCCATCGCGTAGTTTATCCCAGGGCACATCCTGCGCCCGGCGCCGAACGGCAGGAACTGGAAATTGTTCCTCCCCAAGAAGCTCAGGTGCGCCGCGCTGCCACCGTCGAGAAACCGCTCCGGGACGAACCCCTCGGCATCCTCCCAGAAGCGAGCGTCCCTGCCGATGGCCCAGGCGTTGATCAGGACACGCACCCCGGCCGGAACCAGGAAACCGTCGATGGTGCAGCTGTCCATGGAGAAGTGCGGCAGCAGGAGTGGCGCTGGCAGGTGTAGGCGGAGCGACTCCTTTATGACAGCTCTCAGGTAGGTCATGTTGTTCAGGTCAACCTCGCTGACGAATTCTTGTCCCTTGGTGTCAACGATGCTCCTCACCTCCGCTTGTAGCTTCGCCATGGCGTGTGGGCTCTTGATGAGCTCAACCAAGGTGTATTCTAGTAAGGAAGCTGCCGTATCTATTCCGCCGAAAAACACGTCCTGCATGCATGTTCCAAACTCCTTTATTTGTGATTAATTCGGGAGATTTTGACATCAAACGTGATGAACGAAGTGACAGTGTGTAAATATATACGTAGCCATGTGCATGTATATATCAACCATGTGAACTTACAAGTAGGATAGCCTTTATCTGCACTCTTGTGAGGTTATACTCCTCTCGGACAGACAACACGATCTGTATGAAGTTGTCATCCCTCATCCTTGAGATCATTCTCTGCCATCGTCGGTGGTTTGTACTTGCCCTCATGTTCATCGATCAGCGTGTCCAGCAGCTCGTCCCACCTCCTCCTCAACCTCTCCGACTTGACGCGGACCATCTTGCTAAGCACGCCGAAGTGGGCCAGGAACGGGAACAACTCCTCGACGTTGAAGCCTCCCAAGACCGGTGACGTGTCGGCGACGAGCTGCTGGAACCGCTTGCTCTGACCCTCACCATGCGATGACTTGCCCATGACGGCGCGGCACATCAGGTCATTCATGAACAAGCTCATCATCCTGCCCACGTCCACCGTCGTGCCTACGGCAGCAGCATCCAAGACATGAGCCACCACCATGCTCACCTCTTCCTCGCGGGCGTGGCGGAACAGCTGCACCCTTCTCTTGGTGAGCAGGTGTGTGGAGAGGAGCATCCTCGCCTTGCGCCAGGACTCCCCGTACGACGCAAAGCCGACATCAGAAGGGCCGTACATGATGATGTCGGTGGCCATGGAGGTGGGCCGGGACGCGAACACGTGGTCGTGCCCACGCAGCACCGCGTTGGCAGCTCGGGGCGACGACACGACGAGCACCGGCATGGCGCCTAGGCGGAGCAGCATGAGGTCCATGCCATGCCTGGTGGAGAGACTCCTGAGGGAGACGTGGGGGAGCGAGCCGATCAGGTGGAGGTGCCCAAGGATGGGCAGCCCCGGCGGTGAAGGCGGCAGGCTGTGGTCATCTAGCTGCTGCCTCCTCTTTCCAAACTGCAATGCTTTGTACCAGTGGCGTATCGCGAGCAGGAGGAAGAGAAGAAGGAACCATGCTCGTGTGGAGACGCCAGCTCGCGCATCAAATGCTGCGCTAGGTTTTCCATGGAAATGGATATGGATATGGATTATGGATGGATGGTGTTCAGTTCGTGGATTATTTAAGAAATGTTAGAACAGCTTACCTCTCCTAGGAGGCATGACTACTGCTTTACTCCCTCCGTCCCTCAAACAATCAATTTCTAGGCTTATCTTAAGTCAAACTTTTTGAACGTTGACCGAATTTCTAGAAAAAACTATCAAGATTGATGGTACCAAATTCATATCATTAGATATATATATCATAGAATATATTTTTATAATATGTCTATTTTATATCATAAATGTTATTATTTTTTCTATAAAGTTAGTCAAAGTTTAAAAAATTTGACCGGCACGGATCCTAGGAATTGCTTCTTTCAGGGACAGAGGGAGTATATAATAGGCCCGGCTCATTAGATCGAGTCCTATAAGAAAACACAATTGCATTATTAGCTAGGAACTGTACGTTCCTATTACATTGGCTGCAAGCATCTTTGGACTCTAGTGACTACTCCCTCCGTCCTATTACAATTGCATTATGATCCATCACAGTCCCAAGTCTAAGATATCTTACAACTTCGATCCCAGCTGTCTAGAGAGAAGAAGGGAGATACTTCAGTGTCTGCTTATAGTATACTCACTCCGTCCCTAAAAGAGTGTCACTTCGCTTCCCGAGAAACGATTTTGACTAATTATATATTAAAAAATATTAGTAGTTATGATACATAATTAGTATCATTAGAAAGATCTTTGAATCTAGTTTTTTAACAATTTTTTTTGAAGATTTAAATGTTGCACGTATCTTCTATAAATTGAGTCAAAACTGTGGCATGCATCCCACATCGACATTCTCTTAGGGACGGAGGGAGTAGTAAGATGAAAAGCCTTGCCGATGACATGACAGCTGCCGGTAGAAAGCTTGATGATGATGATGATATCATTGGCAATATCCGCCTCAATGGATTAGATGAGACGACTACAATCCATTTGTATCTTCTATGACCACGGAAAGACAATGTTACTTTGAGTGATCTTTGTGCACAATATCTTGCGTATGAGGCTTGGCTTAATCAGCAAGCTACTGATAGTGATCATTTCAAACGTACTACTCCCTCATTTCTACGTATGAGGCTCTACGTACTGCTCTGCCTGGCGCCGGTAGAGGCTGTGGCATGCCTCGTTCTCGTATCTATCAACTGTACGTGTGAGCGCATTGGACATACTGTCCACGACTATTGGTTTCGTTTCAATAGGAACTATATGTTACACCAAATAATGGCGCGAGGCAGTCTAATTTAACCCCACAAAAGTCAGCTTCCTCAGGTCTGCACCTTTATGTTGGGCATATTTAATCCTCATATAAATATGTACTCCCTCCATCCCAAATTACAAAACGTTTGACTTTTTTGTCCTCAAGTTTGACCCTCGTCTTATTTAAAAAATTTATGCAAATAAAGTCAATTTTAAATTATTCTTGAAAAAAATTTATTAATAAACAATGCCACGACAAAAAAGTGATATTTTGCACATAATTTTGAATAAGACGAGTGGTCAAACTTAGTGTCAGAAAAGTCAAATGCCCTATAATTTGGGATGGATTGACTATTAATATATTGTGGCATAACCACATCAACTGCCTCGTCTTAATGAAAATAAGGCAAAACTTTTCGTTAGATTAATTTTAGAAAATCAGACTAAAAACATTACAACAGCCCCAACATAGAGAAGAGATTGTGGCCTACCGACGAGTAAGAAAAAACACCAATATGCCCAAGCACAAGAGTGAACCGTGGCACAACCACAAATACATAAGTAAAAATCAAAATATAGAAGAACATGAAAGAATAACTACAGGCACAAAACTCTTTGATGATGCCTCTAGAGAGGTGAATGACACCCTAGCGTAATCATTGTCAACCAAGCATTAGCATAGTGTTGACGTCGGAAGTGATCCGAATCACACACCAGCAGGGTTAGAACGCCCGAAGAGGTTGCAGTTCAACCTGAAGCAGCAGAGATCTTGGCTAAGTCAATGAAAACCGATCTAGAGACCGGTTTAGACCGATTTAGGGTTTAGATCCCTGTGTTGGTAACTCTAGAACTACTCCCGGGAAGAGCCGTCAGGGAGAAGCACGTAGAGGTTGTCCTAGGACCAGCAAGGCCGCCTAGAACATCGTCAAGTCTCGCCGGGAGATGCGCCGAATAGCAAAGTAGGGGAAAAGGGTAAAGGGATAGTAGATTGATTTTGATCGATTAGGGTTGGATGCCTCAATCGGCCATGATCCTCTCATATATATATATAGAGGGGGCTGGTCTTATCCCAATAGGAAACATTTTCAGACACAATCTCCAAGTTTCCTATTCGAACTCCATCAAAACATGAAATCTAAGAGTCCTATCTAGACTAGACAAGACAAACCTGATCTTGCCGATCTTCGAATTGACCAAATCGGCTTAATGGGCTTTATAAATGTCAGCCCAAATTGATTATACCGATCAACAGATCATTCTTGTAAAAGAAGGATCTATAAGTCGGTGCTTAATTTGGCATTCATCATCATCTTAAGGCCTCCGACCAGCGTTACCTGGTCGGAAATAGTACAACTGGTCGGAACGCTTCAAATGATCAGGTTCATCTTACTTAAAACATTCGACCTTTCAATATTAAAAGATAAATTCGACTCCAAATTATGAGCCAAATACCCCTTCTGATTTCATTATTTATCTATGACACTTTTGAGTGTCAACATATGCCCCCTTGTTTTTAGGTGATCTTTAGTAGAACCTAAAAACAAAACCGAATAACAACGATGTCTAACTCATCGGTCATTCAGCAACCAAGGATAATTATTTTTTATCATAGAGGTCCATGCCATGGAGGTGGGCCGGGACGCGAACACGTGGTCGTGCCCACGCAGCACCGCGTTGGCAGCTCGGGGCGACGACACGACGAGCACCGGCATGGCGCCTAGGCGGAGCAGCATGAGGTCCATGCCATGCCTGGTGGAGAGACTCCTGAGGGAGACGTGGGGGAGCGAGCCGATCAAGTGGAGGTGCCCAAGCAGGGGCAGCCCCGGCGGTGAAGGCGGCAGGCTGTGGTCATCTAGCTGCTGCCTCCACTTCCCAAATTGCAATGCTTTGTACCAGTATCGTATCACGAGCAGGAGGAAGAGAAGAAGGAACCATGCTCGTGGAAACGTCAGCTCGCGCATCAAATGCTGCGCTAGGTTTTCCATGGATGGTGTTCAGTTTGTGGATTATTTAAGAAATATTAGAACAGCTTACCTCTACTAGGAGGCACAATTGCTTTATATAGGCCCCCCTGTTAGGTACACCTCAGCTTCACTAGTGAATCTAAAGCTTTATGAGTAACTTACTAGATGAAGCTGAGCTGATTTCAAAAAGTATTTGACAAACTTCACCAATAACATTATGCATGGTTGAGAGAGAGAAATGAGGTGTAAGCTTTGAAAAACTACTTTTTTCAGCTTCATCTTAGCTTATGGTTTTGTGAAAGGAAAAATAAAACAACTTCACGAGTGAAGCTGTTTTGAAAAAAGATGTTTGACAAAAAAAAAAATAACTCATAACAACTTATGAAGTTATTGTGATCTGTACCAAACAGATAGATCTGTATCATTAGAGTCCTATAAGACTATCCGCACTCATCGTCCTTTATATTCATTCTCTATCCATCCTAGTCATGAAGATTCTTACAACTTCAATCCTAGCTGTCCAGAGACAAGATGGGCGAGATACTTCAGTGTCTGCTTATACTATATTAAAAAGAAAAGCCTTGCCGATATGATGACATGACAGCTGCCGGTAATAAAAAGCTTGATTATGATGATATGATTGGCAATACCCTCAATGGATTAGATCAATGAAGACTACTCACTCCACTCCGTTCCAAAATAAGTGTCGTTTTGGGTTTTCGTGCCATAAGTTTGACTCAATTTGTAAAAAATATATGCAACATTTATATCTCCAAATAATTTTTAAAAAAACTAGACTTAAAGATCTTTCCGATGATACTAATCACTTAATATAAATATTAATATATTTTAATATATAATTAATGACAGTGTTTTCTCGGGAAGCGAGAACGACACTTATTTTGGAACGGAGGGACTACCATCCATTTGTATCTTCTATGACCACTAAAGGTAATGCTACGTTTTTCATGAAAATGGATATGGATAGGGATATGGATAAGGATAGATTATGGATAGATAGTGTTCAGTTCGTGGATTATTTAAGATAGAATAATACAAACTCTACCCGCTGGAGGATTGGCGCCCTCTCGTGGGTTAGGTTACTGTACATTTTTTTTCTTTTTTTCTTTTTTTCTTTTTCTTTTATTTTTTCTACTTTTTTTCTTTTTTTTTTCTTTTTCAGATTTTTGTAGGCATCTTTTTCTATTAAAAACCGGTGCGACGATAGCGCGTCCAATAATACAAACTCTAATTGTGAAACGATGCCCTCTTAATACTTGCGTGCGTTTTATGCCTATAGGGTCAATGCCTTTGACGCGACATGTAAATATCTTTTTGAGCAGATCGCATGCCTGTATAGTGACTGATATATTTAGAGATTGTTTAGTTCCAAGTTAAAAAGTTTTGGGATGTCATATCAGGTGTTTAACACTAATTTGGAGTATTAAATACTATTAACAAAACAAATTGCATAAATGGAGAAGAATTCGTGAGACGAATTTATAAGTCTAATTATTAATAATTATGAAATGTTTAATGTAACACCATATTATCAAAACATGAATTTATTAGGCTTAAAAAATTAGTCATCTCGCAAATTATTTTGAATTTATGTAATTAGTTATTTTTAGTCTATATTTAATACTCTATGTAAGGTCAAAACATCCGATGTAATAAGTGAAAAATTTATAGGGTAAAAACTAAACACATTTGTACTGTTTAGGCCGATCAAGTTTTTCATACGTTCATACACAGCAGAACAAAAACAATTATGAGGCTTTGACAATACGAATAGTAGGCGCGGCGAAGCGCGCATGTCAAACTAGTAGCTTACCTCTGTTGAGGCACGTACGATTGCTTTATATAGGCCCCGTTAGGTACACCTTAGCTTAACTTTATGCATGGTTGACTACAATCCATTTATATCTTATATGACCACTAAATAAGATAATGTTACTCTGAGTGATCTTTATGCACAATTTCTTGCGTATGAGGCTTGGCTTAATCAGGAAGCTACTGATAGTGACTATTTCTCAATATAGCTTTACATGGACGCGGTCTCAGTTCCGGCCGTGGCCGTGGTCAACTGTGTGAGCGCATTGGACATGCTGTCCACGACTATTGGTTTCGTTTCAATAGGATCTATATGTTCCACCAAATAATGGCGCGATCCTCAGCCCTGCTTTCATAAGAGGTGGATATAATTTTTTTTTGAACTATCATGGGGGGTTTAATCCCCACCTGAACATGTATTATTGATATATTGTGGCTCAAATCCATTCCCCGGCCACCCATGGCAGCCTAAAGGAAAGCCTAGGTAGAGGGTCACCACAACCAGGAGGTCACGCTAGCCGAGGCAACCTGCATACACTACGGGAGAGAGCCAAACTTTCCCGAGTGTCAGAACTCGAGAATGGCTTCACCCAGCACTACGCCGTTTTCTTTTTTTTTTTCAAAATATTTTTTTAATCCAAGGAGTTACCGAATATCGTGCACTCGGGAATGGCTTCACCTATCACTACGCCATTTTTTTTAATCGAAGGAGTGTCCCACCGGTCAGCCACACCATCCATCTATTATTTCAACATTTTTTGCATCTTTTTCACACTTTGCTTTTCTCAGGTTTCGAACCTGAGACCTCCAACTTCACATGCGCGCGCTCTACCACTGCACCACTTCAATATTTATGTCTATAACTCATTTCGGTTCCTCACATATTATAACAAACCAACTGTAAATTGATTGTTTGAGGCACTAAACGAATTCAATTGAAAAAATTGTCAACTATAAGGTTTCATAACTTTTCGAGATCTATAACTTTTTTTAGAATGTTTCTCCATCCAGGGCTTTTTTTCAAAATTTTAAATTTCAATCTTCAAACATCAAACGCAATTATCGGCAACTAGATGATTTTAAATAAAAAAGTTATCAACTACAAAGTTTCATAACTTTTTGAGATCTACAACTTTCGTTTAGAGCGTTTTCTATCCGAGACTTTTTTTTTCAAAATTTCAAAATTCAAAATTTTAAAAAAATCTTCCCCGAGGCACTCGGGGAAGAGGCCAGCTTCCCCAAGTGTCACGTCCACATCTTGGCACTCGGGGAAGAGGTGCACTCGGGGAAGCTGGCCTCTTCCCCGAGTGCTAGGGATGACACTCACGGAAGAAATTTTCTTTTTTTGTTTTTTTGCCCCATTTTTTTGTGAGGCCTTCTCACATTATTTAAAACTTCTTGTCAAATTTGGGACAAATTTGACTTTGTTTAGTATATTTCAATAGTTGTTTCGTTTTGATGAATTTTTTTTGCATACTTCAAATTTGAACTGCAAGTGCATAAAATAAAGGAATTTGATGATTTAAAAAATAATATTCATGATATTTGGTGTATGTTGAGGCCGTATCCAGGAAGTCATATTAAATGTCAAGCATCTTGTTGCCGTAACATGACGAACAATTTGCGAGAAAAGTGTATTTAAATTATATAAATTTTGAACAAAGCCCAAAAATCATGAAACTTGTCGGGGAGTCATGCTATCACATGTAGAGTCTGTGGTAAAAAAATGAGAAAATTTCGAGTAAGTTGTAACGTTGGATGCCTAAAACCCAGACATCTCCACATGCTATCGCACCTAGAAACTTGTGATAACACGTGGAGATGTCTGAGTTTTAGGCATCCCACATTGCAATTTACTCGAAACTTTCTCATTTTTTTTACCACAACCTCTACTCGTGATAGTATGACTCCTCGACAAGTTTCGTAATTTTCGGACTTCGTTCAAATTTTATATAATTTAATACACTTTTTCCGCAAGTTGTTCGTCATGTTACGGCAACAAGATGCTCGACATTTCACGTGACTTCCTGGATACGACCTCAACATACACCAAATATCATGAATATCATTAAATATCATAAATATCATTTTTTGAATCACCAAATTTCATTATTTCATACACCTGCAGTTCAAATTTGAAGTATGCAAAAAATTCATCGAAACAAAAAAAACTAACGAAATATACCAAACAAAGTCAAATTTGTCCCAAATTTGAACAAGGAGTTTTAAATAATGTCGGAAGGGTTCAAAAAAAAATGGGGCAAACAAAACAAAAAAAAGAAAAATTCTTCCCCGAGTGTCTTCCCTTGCACTTGGGGAAGAAACCCTTTCCCGAGTGCCAGGAAGAGGCCCTCGGGGAAGAGGTCAGCTTCCTCGAGAGCCAAAGCTTGGCACTCAGGGAAGTTTTTTTTTAAAAAAAAAATTAGAACGGCGTGGAGAGGTTGGCTGTCAAGTTACACTTTTCTTCTTTGAGTGCCGCTCTTCCCCGAGTACCGGTCTTTACCGAGTGTCAGACACTTTACGACACTCGGGAGAGTGCAATTCTTCTCCGAGTGCCCGATTTTTGGCTCTCGGGGAAGCCTACGACACTCGGGAAAGTTTGCCTCTCCCGTGGTGATAGGCCGAATGCACAAATGACGCATCTAGGCCCGGGGACCAGATCCACCCACTGGCAGACCAAAGCTGCTGGCAGCAACGGTGATGATGAGGTATGGGGACAACAGCTGACGCGGAAGAGGAAATGGAGCCAAAGAATTGAGGGAAGGCGTACAACCCCTTCCACTGGGGATAACCTTATTACAACTCCTCCACAGCTTCTCTCATAAACGATGCAAATTACAACTTTCTCCTAAGGTGGAACAACCAGAGGTATAAAGTGCGCAGATATGCGTGTCCTCTAGCAATGCGTTTATAAAACATGGACAAAGCACGAAGGGCTATTTTAATGAAAAAGTGCACTCGAGAACTAAGTGGGCCATTGCAAGCAGATAGATAATTAGTTTCCAAGCACTACGGAAACTATTTGAACTAAGTACATGCGAAGCTGCATTAATTATGATGATTAATGTTAAAGGGCATCTATCAAATTCCGACGTACTTCCTCCGTATAGGAAATAGAAGACGTTTTGGATATCGACACGGTCTTTAAAGTATAACTTTGACTATCTTTATACTAAAAAAATATTTATCAATAAGAGTGACATATATACGTATATTTTTATGAAAGTATTTTTCATGACAAATTCATTCATATAGTTTTTATATTTTCAAACTTAACAACTTAAAACTTATTCATGATTTATATTCCCAATGTTTGAGTGAAATCATGTCCAAAACGTCATCTATTTTTCTATAGGAAGGGAGTATATGTAGTGTAGCCTGACTCGTCGGAGTCCAGTAGCTAGTATGTAGTTTGTCATGCTACAGAAAACATGCACTTCTAGTATTAGGAATCTTTGCATCTGCATAGCGCTGATTTTGGATTGGCCCTAGCTAGTACAAATTCATCTCTGTTAGGCGCTAGTACACCCCCATTGAAGGGCTGAGCAAGACAACCAGATCGAGGGTGGATAGGAGCATAATATAATTTTCTTTGTTTTTTGGATGCTATATTCTAAGTAAAACACAAGAGACTCCGCAAACTAAGTAAAAGTACAGAGTTGTCGACGGGAGTTCGCATCTTCACTAATCTTTAGCTTCCCCATCCATTTATATGTTTTACTAGGATTGTGTTTTTTTATATATTCCTAACTTAGTTTTGTAAGCTAGTGATAGGATTGCATGTTAGATTGTATAATTCTTTTGCAATAAAAATAGCAATACACCAAGCAAAACTTTAGTTACATATCTAGCTTAGATTATTTTTTATGTTGCCTAATTCACTCCCCTCTAGGATATTATTGGTGCTTTAAACATTTCTAACGACGTTGATGGGTTGCTCTCAATTAGAACACGACATATTTATGTACTCCCTCCATATCACTTTGTTCGTTTGGAAGCGTTCACGAGTTGTGCGAATAGAATTCGCTTCGTTGCTCGAGGCATCCGTTGGATGTGCATGCCCCTCATAAAAGCGACGCGGCCGTCGGTGTTAGGGATACGCGCGAGCCATCGGTTTTAAGTGTGCCGCTGCCGCGTCGATCTGCTCATGCGCGAGCCGTCGGTTTTAAGCGCGCCGCCGCTTCTCGCTGTCGCTATGCAGCACCGCGTCGTAGCCAGACTCTGGACGGCGCGAACGGCGTCGTCGAGTCGCCGGTTCCCGTTGATGGTCGCCGTACTTCCGCCAAGTCGCGGAGTCCGCTCGTCGCTGGTCGCCGCATACGTCGTCGAGTCGAGCCGACGGATTCGCAGGAGGACACCGCGGACGGCGTGCCGCCGGACTCCATCAAGCCGTCGTTGCCGGACTCCGTCGACATGGTGCCGGACTCCGTCGAAGTGGTGCCGGACTCCGTGGACGTGGTGCCAGACTCCTTGCCTCCGGGAGCTTTTCTTTGCCCTCGCTGCAATCAAGTTCATGAGGACCGGGAATCGTGGGACCGTGCGCACTCGAGTTTTTGGTCGCGGCCATGCTCTCAATGCAGTCTGGACCACCGAAAGTACAAGCTCACCTCCATGATTTTTGGCCTCGACGAGTTCGATTGCGAGGTTTCCATTCCCGATCTCAACAATGTAGTGATGAAAGGTGATAGTATTTTCATATCTCCACTCATGCGCAAGAAGCTCGACGAGCTCGGGCGTGAGCGTGAGCTCGCTGCCAAGAAGGACAGCGTCACCGCGAAGGACGTCATCAACTCCGACGCGGTGCTGTCGGAGGTGCTTGCCGCGAAGGACGTTGCCGACTACGACGCGGTGCTTGTTTTGCATCAGCCAGACGACGTGGTGCCGGAGTTGCAGATGCCGCCGGACTCCATCATATCACGCAGGAGTCAGAGCTCGCGCCAGACTCCATGGAGGATGACAAAGCATCGGTAATGTTCAATAACCATTACAATCGGCGATGTTCTACTAGCATCTTCTACTACAAAAGCTAACAAGCATCTTCTCTTTTTCATGCAGCAAGAGTAGCTTCGGTTTCCTGGAGCAATGATGGAGCACAAGGGATGCAAGATGGCAGCCGATCTTCTCTTTCTAGATTTTCTTTTCCCATGTGAGGTATCTGATAGTTGTTGGAACCTTTAACTTTCATTGCTTCTATGAAGACAGTTTGTAGTGTTAGGAACATCCGATTTGCAAGGTGTGGCTCGTACTCCATGAATGCCTACAAAACAGTTGTGGAACAAATGAATGAATTCAAAAACAATTGTGTGAACAATTTGAATTGCTTTCATGTATTGCAAATTACCTCTTTGACAGCTGGAACTAGTTCATTAGTATTTTTGCATCCTTCGTATATTGAATTGTTTGTATTGCTCGAAAGAAACCCAAATCAAGAATGTTGAAATCCGGAGAGTTTCGTGGTTGACAAATTAGTTGAATATCAAATCCACCTAGCTTAGCGGCCGCACAAAATTCGGGGTCATCCAATTTCAAATGAGTGGGTGCATTATCTTGTTGGATGAATATTGGTCTACCCACATCTTCTCTTGGCCATTTGGATCTAATGGCCGGCAAAACTTGGTTGATCATGAAATCCCTAATCACATCTCTAGTGATTGATGTAATGGGCTTCATAACTATGTCTCCACGAACACGGCCGGTCCTCCCATTACTTCTCATAGCAGGTTCAAAATGAACAAGTGGGAAACATCCAATCTTACCATCAAAAATACAAAAACCATCCCTAAACCTTGGTCGAGCGCAAACACACAAAAACATGAGCCTAGGAATGTAGTTCTTGTTCTTACAAGTCCGATGGGGTACATCTTCTTCGGGTAGCAAATGGTATCTTTAATTTTTTGATGCAGGTAAAACCATTTCTCATCAATAAAAACAATGTCATACAACTCCTTAAACTTTGGATCATCAAGCAACTCCTTGTTAACCATGTCAACACACCACTGCAACCTAGCCCTCTTGTTAGCTTCAGTGAGATAGGGTTTGATGCTACTAGAATGGCGTCTAAGGTAACCTTTTTTCAAGTACCGTTGAATTTGCCATTTGCTCATATTTAGTGCCTTGCACACACCTTCTATAGTCATTCTTTGGTTTAGAGGAATGTTTGCCAATGCTTCTAAGTTAACAGGGAGTTGCTTGCGGCCTACTTTACCCTTCTTAAGACTTGACACAACAAACGGAACAACTGAGTTTGCAAGCTGTGTTTTACCTCTTTTCCATAACTTCTGAACAACCCGAAGTGAGAGTCCAAATTGCTCGGCAACAATGGAAGTGTCCTTCCTGCCTAGTTTACCATTGTTGCTTCTAGCCAACAACGTCTGGTAAACTAGTTTCCGAACGTCATCTGACATCTCTTTGTTTTGGTGTGCCTGTCACTACAGCAGGATCAGACTTTGCCGAGTGCTGGTAGCACTCGGCAAAGAGCCTTTTGCACTCGGTGAAGGCTTCGCCGAGTGCTGCACTCCGCAAAGAGCACTAGGCAACGAAAATGTCAGCAAAGGGCTCTTTTTTCACGCAATTTTCTCTCACGCAGTCAGCAGGATTCGAACTCACGACCTCTGGTTCACGCGGAGCCTCCTCTACCTCTGCACTACACGCATATACGTTTCATCTCCGTTTCGGTTACCCATATATTTTTATAAACCGAGTGTAACTTGCTTATTTGAGGCCCTAAACGAATTGAAATCAAAAAGTTGTCAACTACAAAGTTTTCTAACTTTTCGAGATCTACAACTTTTAGTTTGGTAGTTTTTCCATCTGAGGTCGTTTATAAAAATTTGAATTTCAAATTTGACAATTTGAAACGTAGTTTTCGTTGACAAGATGATTTCAAATCAAAAAGTTGTCAACACCAAAGTTTCATAACTTTTCGAGATCTACAACTTTCATTTTGGTCATTTCTCCATCCGAGGTATTTTGAAAAATTCGAATTTTAAATTTTTTTCAAATTCGAACGCAGTTCTGCATAACTCATAACTAGCACTACAGGAAACACAGGCTTCACCGAGTGCCTGCGAGTTCGCCGAGTGCCAAATTTCAGGCACTCGGCAAAGAGGCTCTTTGCCGAGTGCCGGAAATCTGGCACTCGGCGAAGACTGAGCACAAGGCAAAGGCTGCTTTGCCGAGTGCCCAACACTCGGCAAAGAAAAACACTCGGCGAAGTCACATCTTTGCCGAGTGCCGCACTCTCGGCAAAGATGAGCACTCGGCAAAGTGTCGCGGACCAGACGGCATCCAGGCCCGTTAGCTTTGCCGAGTGCGCGCCGTCTGGCACTCGGCGAAGATCCCCTCTTCGCCGAGTGCCAGCCACGTGGCACTCGGCAAAGCGTGTGACCCCCTCTTTGCCGAGTGCCCGCCACGTGGCACTCGGCAATGAACAGCCCACGTGTCAAACAACGGGGTCACACGCTTTGCCGAGTGCCACATGTCTGGCACTCGGCGAAGACCCCCTCTTTGCCGAGTGCCAGCCACGTGGCACTCGGCAACGAACAGCCCACGTGTCAAACAACGGGGCCACACGCTTTGCCGAGTGCCACGTGTCTGGCACTCGGCGAAGATCCCCTTTTTGCCGAGTGTCAGTCCATGTGGCACTCGGCAAAGTTTTTTTTTTGATTTTGGACACCAAATTTTTTGTGGATCATCCCCACAGTACTATGGCCAACATGTTCAAATTTGACAGTTTTTCAAAACATTTCATTATATTTTTGACTTTATTTCATTTTCTTGAATTTTCCCGAAATACGCAAGTTTGAACTGCGGGTGCATCGCATAGTGGATTTTCATGATTTAAAAAATGTTATTCTTGTTCTTAACCGTATGTTGAGGCCAAATCCAAAACCTGACCTGATGTTTCGATCAACGTGCTCACGGGGCAACGCCTCCAAATTACGTGCGGGCCGTGTTTTAATTATAGAAAATGCAAATGAATTCCGAAAATCGCAAAACTTGACGAGATGTTGTTACATCATATGCGTATGCCGAGAAAAAAATTTGAGAAAGTTTCGAGCAAGTTATCACGTACGATGCTTACAAACCTGGACATCTCAACATGTCATATCTTGTGACTCATGTTGAGATGTCCAGGTTTGTAAGCATCGTACGTGACAACTTGCTCGAAACTTTCTCAAATTTTTTCTCGGCATACGCATATGATGTAACAACATCTCGTCAAGTTTCGCAATTTTCGGAATTCATTTGCATTTTCTATAATTAAAAAACCGCCCGTACGTAATTTGGAGGCGTTGCCCCGTGAGCACGTTGATCGAAACGTAGGGTCAGTTTTTGGATTTGGCCTGAACATACACCCAAGAACAACAATAACAATTTTTGACTCATTGAAATCCATTATTCGATGCACCCGCAGTTCAAACTTGCGTCTAGCGGGAAAATTCAAGAAAATACAATAAAAACATAAAATATAACAAAACGCTTTGAAAATTTGTGAAATTTGAACATGTTGACAGTGGTAGTGTGGAAGTGTCTCAAAAAAAAATTTGGTGTCAAAATTTCAAAAAAAAATTAAAAACTTTGCCGAGTGTCAGACCTGACACTCGGCAAAGAGCATAACCTAGTTAGACGTCTCCCGTTCGAAAGAGATACAGTCTTAGATATTCAGTCCTTTGCATATCTGCGACCGTATCTCTTTCGAATTGTCCATGTATTTTGGACAGCCCGCGGATGCGTAGATGAGCTAGTTTCCATGTTCTGCTCCTGTCAGAGTCAGAGTTTCGGCACCACCTCCTCGTTGTTCTCCGGATACACACTCTCCCTGTCAGGACGTGTATCGGGAGAATAGCGAGGAGGTGCTGCCGAAATTCTGTCTCGGGTAGGAGTAGAACATGGAAACTAACCCATCTGCGCATCCTCGGGTGGGATTAGGACCTATCCTTCTCCTATTAGATGGTAGGAATGCTGTGTAGATGCAATTGCTGGTGAGCAGTGATGGCCGACTTAGATTTGTGATGGACTTGTGAGATGGATGTGATTGACTTGTGAGATGCATGTGATGGACTTGTGAACTTGTGGACTTGTGATAAACTTATGAGCTTGTGATGCATGGAGACTGAACATGTGGTATTTGTTTGAAATGGATATGTATGTTATGGATGTGTGATATATATGCATGTGATATTTGTCTGAAATGGAATATGAATGTGTGATATGTTTTCTGTGTAGGGAAATGAAAACAGGAAAAAAAATTCCTTTTTTCCCAGCTTTGCCGAGTGCCACACTCGGCAAAGAGGTCATGGCACTCGGCAAAGCTGGGCAAATTTTTGCTCAGCTCGGCCTCTTCGCCGAGTGCCTTGACCCTGACACTCGGCAAAGAGGCCCTCTTTGCCGAGGGCCGGGCTACCTGACACTCGGCAAAGAGGGACCCTTTGCCGAGTACAGGCTTACGTGGCACTCGGCAAAGAGGAGCTCTTCGCCGAGTGCCTACGTGGCACTCGGCAAAGGGGCCCTCTTCGCCGAGTGCCGGCCACGTGGCGCTCTGCAAAGGGGCACTCTTCGCCGAGTGCCAAGTAGGCTGGCACTCGGCAAAGAGGCCGTCAAGTGATGGCTCCCGTTTGCTTCGCCGAGTGCTGACCTGGCACTCGGTGAAGCCTTCGTCGAGTGCCCGATATTTGGCACTCGGCAAAGAAATCGTTGCCGATAATTTCTTCGCCGAGTGCCTTTCGCCGAGTGCGGCACTCGGCGAAGCCTTCGCCGAGTGCGAGAGGGCCTTCGCCGAGTGCAGCCAGCACTCGGCAAAGCCGGCGTTCCCTGTAGTGTAGATGACTATCCCACATGTGTTGTTCAAATAAACAGCAAGTTACTAATAGGCATGGCAAGCTTGTAATCATCACGGTAAGAACAAGAACGTACGGCAAGCATGATTATAATGCATTGGCAATTAATGTACTGAAAGAGATGAGAACGTACCAGCATGGTTGTCTACATGAGCATACGAAAAATCCACGGCACCAAATTCGTCTAGTGGTATGTTCAAATCGACTGAAATAAAAAAATCCGGCTCATCGTAAGTGATGCGAACAGAATACAAAATACAAAAACAAAATGCTTACCGCCATGGTCATCTTCTGGCTCGCCGTCGTCTTGCTCATCGACAAAAATGAACTCTGCTGGCTCGTCGTCATCTTCTGGCTCGTTGATGTTTAACACGTCGGAGTCGGCAACTTGTGTAGTTGGGATGTTCAAATCAAAGCCAAAGTCGTCAACATCTGGTGGTTGGAAGTTTAAATCCCACACTGGAATGTAGTCTGACATTATATTTGTGTGGGAGTAGATGGAAAAGAAAAGCAAGAACAAGAATTGGCCCTGAGAAGACGAACTGTCAGGGCGCGTGGCGCTGTTTAAATAGAAGTCCAGAACGCGTGCAAGGCCTCGTCAGCCGCGCGCGAGTTTGCAAGCCTCGTAAGCCAAAACGCGCGCAAGGCTAAAACGCAACTACAGAGCACGCGCTGTACAGTGCCATGCAAGCCCATGGAAAAATATTTGTACAAAAAATAACGGAGTGTCCAGGGCTCAAACCCCGAACGTATAGCCTCACGGCGTGGTTGCTTCACCAATTGGGCTAGGAGGGATATCTGTACAAGTGCACCCGAGCTATTTAATAGGGGCAAAACAGAAAGATTAACCCCTTATTAAATACTCCTTGATGGACGTGCTCACCTCAAAAACGAACTCTAAAAGTGATATGGAGGAAGTAGATAGACATGGTGTGGTCCAATTAGTAGCGTACATTTCTAGTACTCTTTTTTAGAAACAAATCTGGTGACGACCATCCGCATGAAGCACTATAGGGATTGAGTGTATGGCAAGTGAGCCGTAACCAAACATGGGAGAGGAAAGAATTAAAATAGGTCCACGCTAGAGTCATATATATAGTCCGCACATGATTCATATAGGGATGGTCTCTACCCTATTTTTTTCCTTTTTTATCCACCCACTGTCCGATATTTAGGGATATGTGATGCGCTGGCCACTCATCTGGTTCCTAGTTCCCAGGAATAGAACTACTCCCTCCGTCCCTTTTTAATCGTCGTCCGGAAAGCGTGTCTGTGAGAGAAACACGGATTTCTAGAGACAGTTATTTAGGGACGGAAGAAGTATATATTATTTATCTATCAGCCACCCTGTCGTAATTCATGGTTCCATGGAAATAGTTTAAGCCATATTCGTAGTTGAAATGACTAATCTATCAGCCTGACGTCACTGATGATGCCATTATTTCTGTAGTGCCTACAACAACCGCTTGTCATGGAATAGAGGTATCAACGTCATTGATCATACTCGAGCTATATTGTCTGTGCTTATATAGTAATATACTAAAGGAGATATTTCGGTATTGTTCTGGGAGTTCATAAGATATTTTTGAAACTTAAGTAATAAGAAGTAATACATCAAAGATGGCTGGAAAAAATTGTTGGTGAAAGGTCTCTGTCTTGCTGAATGCAACTCCTTGTTGGTTGGTGTCGGCTAGTTCTCCAGTTTGGAAGTGCTGCACTTTGTCGACTTACTAAAAGTAAAGTGTGTCGCTACTACATCACCATCAGATTTTCCTAATCTGAGGCAACTTCATCTAGTAGGCTTGTGTGAATGGTAAGATTCCCCGCAATCGATAGCATGTACACAGTTCCGGGACGCCTCTTTGGTGTATGCCCAATTATATCGATTCAGGTGCAGTGAGAACATATATGAGTCCTTAGATGTAAAAGTTAATGATTAATTGGGGCCTTACTTTCAAACGAAGAAGGGGCTAAGGCAAGGGGATCCTCTGTCACCCATACTATTTAATATAGTGCCTGACATGTTGGCCATATTAATTGCAAGAGCAAAGGAGGCAGGGAGAATCGAGGGTGTAATTCCTCACCTACTCTAAGATGGTCTATCTATTTTACAGTATGCGGATGACACAATTCTGTTCATGAGCCATGATGTTCATAAAGCGATAAACTTCAAATTCTTGCTTACCACTTTTGAACAATTATCTCGACTCAAAATAAACTTTCACAAGAGAGATTTTCTGCTTTGGTGAAGCAGCTGACTCTGAAACGTTCTATTCGCAGCTGTTTGGGTGTAAAGTAGGGAGCTTCCCTTTCCGTTATCTGGGGCTGCCAATGCATTATAGAAAACTTAGTAATAAAGATTGGCAAATTATCGAAGATAGAATAGAAAAAAGGTTGAGTGGATGGAAAGGGAAAATGCTATTTGCAGGAGGCCGCTTGATCTTATGGAACTCGGTGCTCTCAAGCTTACCTATGTTTATGCTATCTTTTTTTAAATCCCAAAAGGGGTTCTAGAGAAGATCGACTGTTTTAGATCAAAGTTTTACTGGCAGAATGAGCAACTCAAGAAAAAATACAGATCGACCAAATGGGAAATTTTATGCCAACCAAAAATACAAGGGGGGTTAGGAATTCTAAATCTGGAATTACAGAATAAATGCTTGTTGAGTACATGGTTTTTTAAGCTCCTTAACGAGGAAGGTTTATGGCAAGAATTGTTGAGGAACAAGTATTTCAGAGACCGCCCACTAGGGAGCTGTGTCAAGGGACGTATAGACTCTTATTTTTGGAAATGTCTAATGAATGTTAAAGATACGTTTATGAGTTTTGGTTCATTCAATTTAAAGGATGGATCACAAACTCGTTTCTGGTATGATACTTGGTTAGATGACAGACCGCTCAAAGATAAATTTCCGGGATTGTTTAACATTGTGAGAAGAAAACAAGATTCTGTTGCAAAAGTCCTTAGTGGAACCCCACTGGATATCTCATTCAGGCGAAATTTAGTGGGAACAAATCTAAGAAACTGGCACGGAATAGTTGCTTCTTTACTTAATGTTAATCTTACAGAACAGAGAGACAAGTTTGTGTGGAATTTACATTCATCATGCACTTTTTTAGTTCGATCAATGTATGTTGTTTTAATTAACAATGGAGTACACGTTTCACAAGATATTTGGCAAATCAAAGTTCCAATGAAGATCAAGATTTTTCTATGGTACTTAAAGAGAGGGGTTATTTTAACTAAGGACAATTTGACAAAGCTCAACTAGATTGGAGACACGTCCGGTTGTTTTTATCACTCTTTAGAAACCAGTAAATATCTGTTTTTGGACTGTGCTTATGCTAAGTTCTTGTGGCGATCTGTGTATTTTTTGTTCGGGATTTCACCACCAAAATCACTAGATAATTTGTTCTCTATGTGGTCAAAAAGGGGTCCTAAAATTCAAAACTTATTGTTATTAACAGCAGCACCAGCTCTTTGTTGGGCAATTTGGCTAACAAGAAATGAGGTGATTTTTGACAAGTGCAGACCGAAATCTTTTCTGCAGGTTCTATCCAGGGGAACTCACTGGCTGCTCTTAGCAGGACATACTCTGGAAGTAGCAGCTCTGCAATTTTTTAATTCCAATGGATGGCTTTCATCAAGTTTTATCGGTGTAGCATAGTTAAAATTCTTCCTTTAGTGAGCCTTGTTCGCCCATTCGTGTTTTGTGTAAACTTTGCTTGATCTCCGGGCAGGGCTGCTCCCCGGATTTTGTAACAAGTGGCGTGATTCTATCCCTGGATAGATGAAGCCGGATATGTTATCCATTATCTAAAAATGAGTCCTCAGTACAACAAGATAACTCTGAACTCCACAAAAGCAGCCATATCTGAAAGCACAATATCAATATTCTTTTTTTTGTGAATCAGAGCTTTATTCATTCATTAAGAAATATGAGAGTTACACTCTTCAGCCAGCAGGCCAACCACACAAGCCGGGGCAGACTGCCACTCACCCAGCCTGGTGGTGTCGCCTGTGACCTGCTTTGCTAGTACATGTGCAATGCGGTTACAAGAACGACTAGCATATATCAAGGCAAAATCATTAAAACCTGAACTAATCTCGCAAATTTCTTTCAGGATTGGCGCCAAAGGAGAATGGTGAATGTCTCTCCTTGCCCACAGGCCGACCAATTCCTGACTGTCTGTCTCCAGTTGAAGCTTGTTCACTGCCTTCTCCTTAGCGAACAATATCCCATCCCGGCAGGCTAACGCTTCCATCATTAAGTCATCCAAGCCATGCTGGTACCACCGTGCTCAGCCCCCTAGGAAAAGACCAGCTGAATTCCTCAGTACAATTACGATCGATCCCTGTCAAACTCCTGACTGGAAGGCTGCATCAGAGTTGCACTTAGTCCATCCATCAGGAGGTGGTTGCCAAACTGGCCTCTCAGCAATCGTGATCCGCTTCTTCACCGGTTTGTAAATTTCCCACAAGTCGTGTACTAGGTCGACAGTCCAGCGTACTGTCATTTAGACGTTGGTCTGGTCTTGGCCATGTCGTCTATTATTCCTCTACATCCAAAGAGAGTACATTTCAATGATAAAAATGCATCATTCACTGTCAGAGCAGAAGCCTTCTGAAAGGATATCCCTTGCCCAAGAATTAGCATTCAGCTTAGGAATTTTGACCCCAGTAACAGATTTGATCTCTCGCCAAAACATTCTTGCTATTGTACACTCATACAACACATGCCAAATCGATTCACTATCAGCAGCATAGGTCTCACAAATGGTTGTTGGCTCAATATGTCGTCGGTTCAGCTCTAAATTTGTCGGTAGGAACGCATGGAGAACTCGCCACTAGAAAACTTTCACTTTCGGAGGAACATTAAGTTTCCATGTCTTCTTCCAACTTATTACATCACCCGAGGATTCTGGTGTTTCACAGATTTGATGGTGTACTGACGCTAACTTTCGGTATGTTGTCTTAACAGAAAACACACAATGCTTCTCTGGCTCTCAAGCCCACCAGTCATCCTCTATTTGTGTTCTTAGGGGAATACGAAGGATCGCATTTGCATCAATCGGAATGAAAGCCTCTCGGATGAGATCCTCATTCCATTGCCCCGAGGCCGTCATCAAATCAGACACTAAAGTCACCACCTGACCTTCACTGGGCGTAAGTGGCCTCACATCAAAGTGCATCGAAATCCATCTATCTCGCCAGATGTTGGTTGACATGCCATTGCCGATCCGCTTGATGGCACCTTGTTGTACTTCTTTCCCAGCCAAGATTGCACGCCATGTCTGGCTAGCATGCCTCTTCCGTGTACTTCCCATGAACACCGAGTCATGGTAATATCGACCTTTCAATACCCGAGCACACAAGCTATCAGGTCGTGTAACAAGCCTCCAACCTTGCTTGCCAAACATTGCCTAATTAAATAGATGCAAGTCCCGAAAACTCATACCACCAGACAATTTATATTGTATAAGTCGGTCCCAATGTAGCCAGTGGACTCTGTGTTTGAATGAAGTATATGTGGACTGCAGCCATATCTGAAAAGCACAATATCTGCATTAAATGGTTTAAACATGAGATAAATATGGGCTAAATAAGAGCTATTGGACTCTAACCATAAATTAGCCCTCATTAGTTCTCATTATCTTAAAATTAGCTCACATTTAGTTGTTCTAATTGGTATTAATAAATGGGCATGTTATTAGCTATAGGATCCAAACACCCCTAAGACACGTCGTTGTGCTAGGTTGGTGTGGGATGGGGGGTGTTGGGCTGCGGCTACCCTAGGGAGGGGCGGAGGCTAGGGTTGGGACGTGGGGGTGGGAGCGCTGAGTAGGTCGGCGACGCGGGGGAGGGACGCGTAGGGGAGAGGGGCGTCTAGGGTTCAAAGAGTGACAAAACACTACTAGAGAACAAGCCTTTGGTCGATCTACCAAATGAGCTTTAGTCTCGACAAAAAATTGTGTTCGGGACACTAAAGACTTTTAGTCCTGGTTAGTAACACCAACCAAGACTAAAGGCCAACCATTAGTCCCTGTTGGTATTACCAACCCGGACTAAAGGTCCTCCAACCTTTAGTCCCGGTTGGTAATACCAACCGGGACTAAAGAGTGACATTTTAGTGCAGGTTGGTGTTACCATCCCAGACTAGAGGTCTTCCACCCGGGACTAAAGGTTCATCACAAGTGAATTGACTAAAGGTTCATCACGAGTGAATTCAAAAGGATAGCGTCCAGAACTATGTCATTTGGATTGTGTAACCAAATTGGTAAGTGACTTATGTACGAGCTAAGTGAACCTGGGTTTGAATCTCATGAAGCACAAATATTTTTTTTGTTTTGAGGGCGACCTTCAGTCGGTTGTCCCAATGTGACACCCCAATTTTTTAAACAAAATTGGAGCACAATATATGTATGCCAGGATCAATTTTCAAACATATATCCACATCATAGTAAATATCAAAACAATGCTTTATTAATATATCGAACATTATTACAAAAAAAATGACCCTCGGGTCCAAAAGAAAAGTACAGACTCTCAGTCTAACTCTAATGTAGACTCACGGAAACTGGACGCCATCACCACAGAAAGGTCGACCGGGGGTAGCGCCATCCTAATACAAGTCGTCTGGGTCGTATCCACCGTCTTCTCGGTACTCCTGCTCTGCGTCGTAGACACCAACGTCTGGGTGGGGTAGCAGGGGGTTCAAAGAGAAAGGGTGAGTACATCGAAATGTACTCCGCAAGTGTAGGAAATATATGCTTATGAGGCTATTAACAAAGGTAGGCTGACTCTGTTTGACTCAAGCGCCTAAAGCAACACATCCTATTAAATTCTATTAATCCTATGCACCTATTTACTAGGTTATAACCATAGTCTCCATCTGTAACAGTAACCACACTCGGAGTCGCACCGAGCAAACCACACTCGGAGTCACACCGAGCAACCAACACTTGGAGTCCACCAAGCAACCACACTTGGAGTCACACCAAGCAAAACCCACACCTGAAGTCCATCAGGTAAACCACACCTGAAGTCCATCAGGTAAACCACACCTGAAGTCCATCAGATGACCCGAACTAGGTCGTTACAAGGAGTCCTATGTGTATTAGTTCCACACGTCACGACATAGAGAGCTACCTTCCGTAATAACACCAGGTCTGCCGCCCGAGCCTGGGAATCACTCCCGTACCAAGCAGTAACCCGCGTAGAAGAAGCCTCTGTACCCATGTCATATGAGACTAATAACCACATAAGGCTTCTCTAACGAACTAGAACAAAACCACCAGCTAATCTCGAAGAAGTCCAAGCCCGCTCGTGACCGTGAGCACGGCTGATATATCAGTTTTAATACTCTGCAGAGTTTGCACATCTTTACCCATGAGTCATGCGTTCCCCATCACGCCAAACACTGCCAAGGTGCACAGCGAGGTCGCACTACAAGGCCTTTACAAAGCCCCTCCAAGCCTGTGTTACACGTACTCTAAGGTTTCTCCCCTGTCCATAAGTCTACGACCCCAAGGGACCCCTCTTGAGCCACTAAAACAAACCCCGTGTAGCATAACTTGGAGGAAACTAATTAATTAGCCAGATCCAGCCCATCCAGACCTCATGGCTGTGCTGTGTAACCGGGTTACATGCTCCGAGAACCGGGTCCTAGGGATCCAGGCAGGATAATCTAGCACGAGCCCAGAACCAAAAACCAAATACAGCTGCCGAGTCGCACGGCACAAAAACCACCAGTACGGTCCATCCTGCCGGATTTACCTACTCACCATACTACTCATTACCAGTCCACATGTTCCATAGATCATTAATCAGAATTAATTATAATAACCATCCCATCCCAAGACAGCAAGGCTAAGCATGACTTCTACCTAATCCATCCCAAACCAGGTGTCAAGGAAAATATAATCAAATGCTAGTAAACCATATCATGGGATTCAATATTAAGACACTGCATGCAACTACTGGATCTAACTACTCTAACTCAAAAGTAAAATAAATATGGGTGCAAGATGTTCAAGGACACTTGCCTGCGGGCTGGGTCGAAACTGCAAGATCTGGAGCGTCCTCGTACTCCGCACTCTCTGGATCACACATCAATACATGGCCCAAACAAAGCAATATAAGAAACAGCACATCAAACATTATGAAAACAGAACGTAAACTGATCTACTGTGTAGAGTTCGACGAGACGAATCTAACGCAAGTTGAATGGGTCGAAACGGAGTTAAAACGAAAAAGTTATGGGCATTTGAAGTTGGGTGGCATTTCTGTAAATAGATTGAACTCATTTTCGAATTTAAATAAATCAAAAACTGAACTTAAACTGTCGGTGGACCGGGCCTCAATTCGGATAAAGTGCAGGGGCTAGAACAGAAGAAACGCGCAGATTCAGTTTACTATGCTGGTGGAGCGCAGGTTAATTCTAGAGAAAGCGAGGGCCTCTTTAGCAAAGATGCATCGGCGAAGGGGTATCGGCTTTTCTCGGCCGTTGATCCGGCGATGAGTGACTGTGATTAGATCGGCGAGGCGGGACTGTGCGGAGGACTGCGCCTCATTTTCGAAAAAGTGCAGGGGCTGAGGCGCTATTTTTCCAAGACTTAGTGAACAGATCTTTTGGACCACGGGTTGATTTCAAAAGAAGGAAGGGTCTCTTTTACAAAAGGTACGCGGCGGAGCGCGGCTGCTGGCGTGTCAGTGAGGTGGCGCCACGTGGTGCTCGCCGATTGACGCGGCATGCCACGATGGCCGTGGACGCGAGGAGGTGGACGTCGTGGACCGAGTCTATGGACTCATAAACTCGACTCATACCGGTTTGATAGTTGCATCTAATCTGGGGCGTCGGTTCGGAGATGGACGGTGCAGGGGCGGGTTCGGACGAGACACTCGCCGTTGGTGGCGCTTCGCGCGGTGGCTGGAGCTGGGTGCGGGCCGGCGCATGGGAGAGAACAGAGAAAGGGAGAGGCAACGGGCTGGGCCGCGCGCGAGAGGAGAGGGATGGGTTGGGCTGCAAAGGGGAGAGAGAGGAGGTGAGCCTGGTTGCCTTTCTTCTTTTCTTTTTGTTTTTCAAGGTTTAGCAAACTCTTTTAAATTCAGATTTCAAATTCTTTTGAAATCAAAATCAGTTTTCAAACTTTTGAAAAAGTTTTCCCTAGGTTTTGAAAATAAAATTGGGGTTTGATTTTGTAAAATTTTCATAAATCTTTTATTTATTTTCTAAATAGAATAAATCCGGTTCGCCCTATACGGGTTTAATAAATTATTTTCCACCCAATAAAATTTATGCAACGGCACAAATGCAACAAACATCTGACTAGAATTTTTCCTCCGTCTAGGGTTTTGGCCATTTCCTTATTAAATTCTAATTTATTTTAATTAATTAAACACCCGGGGTGTTACACCTAACCAGGACTAAAGGGCATTTACAACCGGGACTAAAAGTCTGTTGTCTACTAGTGGAAAGAGGAGAGGAGATAAGCTCCATATTAGACTTGTACCCCAAGTACGTTTAGTCCCAAGACCATTTGGGCTATTAGTCTAGTCTTTTGGGTTGACTTAGGCCGGATGTGTTGGGGCAGACAGATGTTGAGCCATCCTGCAAATCCGAACCATTTATAGGGACGGCTCATAACAACAACCGTCTATACAAATGGTTTTCGCATCACCTGTACCTTAAGACACGCGTCAATCCATGTCTATTGGTGGACGCAGGCAAGGGGTGTCAACAAGCTAGACATGCCTAGCTATATGGTTGCCAACTGTGCCAATGCCCCAAGTGGTAGACCGGAAGAGAAGGTTGAGGCTGACCAGACGTGCACTGATGCCCAAGGAGTTCAACGAGTTGAGAGTGACGCCACCAGGACTGCACCAAGCAAAAAGAGCTGCACTTCGAGGCCCTGACGCCAAGAAATTGGTGACTCCGTTGAGCCAGACGTGACATCTTCACACCCGACAAGCGTGTCAACACCAATCGAGTGCCATCAACAATGCTTCTATACCTACACCGATGACGTCACCGTACAAGGGATGCGAGTCTGGACACCATTGAAGGGGGGTGTTGGGCTGCGGCTACCCTAGGGAGGGGCAGAGGCTAGGGTTGGGACGTGGGGGCAGGGGCGCTGAGTAGGTGATGAGGACATCACTCGGTCATGTACAAGCCGAGGAGAGGAGTACCAACAAGAACATTCAACTCGAGTTTACCATGGTGGAGTGTCAGTCCAACTCAAGTCCGAATCCATCTCGGATTCCAGGAGCAGTCCCGGGTAAAATCAACGCCCCGGACGCATACAGACTCTGTTTTCGACGAACCAGATATGCTTGGAAAGATAATTTGATAATCTAACCAATGGCTTTGTTTTCACATCAAAATACATCCTGAGTCAACGGAAATCGTCAAAACAAGTCAGCGTTCAAAATCTGCCTAAGTACTGTGACACCGTCTTTTGGTCCATTGGGCCGTGTATCGTCTTAGAGCCCATTAGGGGGCGCATCCAGCACGGGTGATTTCCTAAACCCTATAATTAGCCACTGTTGTCATCGTTAGGGCTCGGGTTTTGTTTAGTGTTTAGTTTTTCATTAAGAAACTGAATCATTCATTGTAATTATGGTGTCAAATCCTTTTACAGTGATCCAGGACCCCCGTTCTTGATCTCCTCCACTGTGTCGATTAGTCCTTTGAAACTGAGTTCTTGAATCCTCTATTCATATTTGCAATTTTTAGATTGCGTGTTTTTTACCTTTTTGCTTGTGCTCTTCGATTCGCTTGCAGGAACAGCCTTTTGGCGAGGTCAATCAAGTCGTGCTTTGTTGTAACCAACGGAGCAGTGGTGTAATGGTTGCAGGGTTCGAATCATGTCTGATTTGAAGCTGGAGCGCCAACATCGAGATCTCCACAAGTCGAGTTTACCAGCTACCTCACGGAAGATCGGACCTGTCCTTCATCAATTGGTATCAGATATTTCAGGTTCATCGCAAGGTATTATCTCGTTTGTCTTAGATTCATAATTGTTCATTACCTAGAGTCCATAAAAAGCCCTAAAATATTTCAATTTCTGCTGTCCTATCGCCCTTTGTGTCGTTGCAATTTCATTTCAGATTCGCTTTGTTGAGTTTGTGCCCGTGGTCGAGTCTTGTTGCTGGTTTAGGATTATGTTCGTGGTCGTAGTTCAATTGCCCATTGTTGTGATCTTTGTCTTCCGCCGCTATCCAATCCACCGTTCCCAAACAACAAGTCGAATCCACCACATTACTCGACTTGCCACGCTAGCCGCCTTGTGTAACTTCTCGTCGTCGCGCAAACCCTAGATAGGTTGCCAACCACTCTTATTTTGCATGCATCGCAACCCTCCTTACATCATCTGGCAAATACCTACTGCTGTTAGTCACAGGGATGATTCATCTTGTGATCGGTGTTGGAGTTTAGGGTCACTTTGCCCTAACTGCCGCTGTCGTGTTATGCCTTCGAAAAACATAACTTGGGATACCTTCGGTAAAATAGGCATAACTTCTCGCTCGTTTGTCAGAAAAATCTGAAATTTTTTGTGCAGTTTCTTGACACCGTTTGGAGCCGACCCATCCCCTCAAAATTGCCAAAAAATCCAGGAAAATAAAGAAAAATTGTCAAGGTTTCTGCACGCTTTTTAGAGAACGTGCTGATTTTTTGTAGACCACATCCCACCTCAGTTGCAGTTGCCAATTTTTGTGGTCGTATCTTTTGTGATCCTGGTTCAGAGAAAAATATAAAAAAATAGTGAAAAAATAAATTTTTTGATTCGTACTAGTACCTTTTGGGAAAATCGGGGAAAAATTCAGGAAAAAGGAAAATCCGAGCTAGTTGCTTGTTCTGTGAGTTCTTTCTATCGTGCTTTATTTTCATCTTGTTGCGCTACGTCTTAACACATCTTATCCAGCACCTGTGACTTGTACTTTGGATACTTATTGAACTTTGCTAATCTGCACTCGTTAATTGCTAATCATTGTTGTCATATTGTGTGCCTACCCATAGCTCCACGTATTCTTCTGTCAGCATAGGTTCATCTTACAACTGTTACCCATGCTCAACAACAGATTGCTTTGTCAGTTTGGTTTGCTCTTGTTTGGCATTGGTAAGAATACAGACAAGGCGGTGGTAAGCCACTTGTGATTTTGCATTCCACTTTCACAACAACCACCACCACAACTACCACTTGGTTGCTTTTAGTTGATAAGGATAATACTTTGTTGTTCTCTTTTTCTATCTTCTAACAATGGCAGGAATTCCGACGGACTTTAATGAGTGTGTGTCCAAGGGCAAGCTTACAATGTTCATGACTGAACAACACAACCTTATGACCGAGCTGACGCGCAACGTGAACAATATGGCCAGCCGCATTGAACAGCTAGAGCAACACCCTCAACCTCATCGTGATGACGAAGATGCAGATGTTTTTGGTGATGAAGAGGATGCTGACGCTGGTGCCCGCCGCCGTCACAACTTCAATCGTCGTGGTATGGGAGGTAATATTCATGGTAATAATGATCCTTTTGCTAAAATTAAATTTAGTCTACCTTTTTTTGCTCGTAATATGGATCCAGAGGCATATTTAGATTCGGAGCTTGCTGTTCAACAAAAATTTGATTCTCATAATGTTCTTGCTGAGCATAGAGTTAGACTTGCTACTAGTGAGTTTACTAATTTTTCCTTGTTCTGGTTGAGTGATCTTTGCAATGCTAATAATGCTGTTGTTGTGTCTCAAACTTGGAATACTTTAAAGCAATGTATAAAATCTCGCTTTGTTCCTCCTTATTACCAACATGATTTACTTTTAAAATTGCAAACTTTAAAACAAGGTGGTAAAGGAGTAGAAGCATACTATCAAGAATTACTTATTGGTTTAGCACGTTGTGGTATACATGTAGATGATAATGATGCTAGTGCTAGATTCTTTGGTGGTTTGAATCGTGATATCCAGGATATTCTTGATTACAAAGATTGGAATAGGTTCAACCAATTATATCATCTTGCTCTTAAGGCTGAACGAGAAGTACAGGGACGCATGTCAAACAATGTGAGGAATTTTCAGCATCGTTCTGAGCCAGAGATGTCCAAGCTTCCCGTTGCACCACCACCATCTACACTTTCCGGGGTAAGTAAATTGTCTAATGTGCAGTTTCCACAGCTGAAGAACGGTGCCACTCCGGGTGCTTCTACTAGCTCCTCCTCGTCCAGCTCTAAAATCATTTGCCACTAATGCAAAGGCATGAGACATGTCATGAAGGATTTCCTTAGTCGTTGCGCTTTCATTGCTACCGAGGATGAATATGTAAGTGCTAGTGATGTTGAAGATGATTTAGCCCTTGTTGCTAAAATTGATACAGATTCCACTGAGGATGATCAAGATAAGGAGACCATCAACATTGACTTTGCGGCTGCTACTACGGACTACCCTAGCTTTCTTGTGCAGCGTGTGTTGAGTCCACGTGTGGGACATGAAGATGAGATGAAGATCCAACGCCACAATTTGTTCCACGTGTATCTCATTGTGTAGGGTTGTCGTGTTCTCACCATCATTGATAGCGGGAGTTCCAACTACTTGGTGAGTTCAGATTTGGTTGAGAAGCTTGACTTGACCACACGACAACATTCGTATCCATATAAACTTCAATGGTTCCATAATAATGGTACGACTAAGGTAACTAAATCAACACGCATTAGCTTTTTCACAGGCTCTTACCATGATACTGCTGGTTTTGATGTTGTTCCTATGCAAGCTTGTTCCATTTTGTTAGGTCATCCATGGGAATTTGATAATGATGCTTTACACCATGGTAGAACTAATACATACATTATCATACATAAGGACAAGAAAATTACTTTGCTGCCTTTGTCTCCTACGCATATTATTAAACATGCTAAAGAGATTAAAAATAAAAAAAACCCCAACAGATATTGCTAAAAATAATGGGATTAAGTTAAAAGGAGGTGTTTTTCTTACTACAACTTCTGCTACTGCTCAGATATGTGATAATAATGATGCTCCTTGTTATACTATGCTTTGTCGACATGTTAGTGTTGCTACACATGATCCTATACCTTGTGTTCGCATTGTGTGGTCACTAACCTTTTGCAATAGCTTGGTGGTGCGATGGAGTCGCGGACGACTCCAATTCTAGAAGGAGGGGATGAGTAGGACATCGCCATGATGGAGTCGAGGACGACTCCAATTCAAGAAGAGGAGGATGATGAGGACATCACTCCGTCATGTACAACCGAGGAGAGGAGGAGTACCAACAAGAACATTGAACTCGAGTTTACCATGCTGGAGTACCAGTCCAACTCAAGTCCATCTCGGATTCCATGAGCAGTCCCGGGTAAAATCAACGGCCCGGACGCATACAGACTCCGTTTTTGACGAACCAGATATGCTTGAAAATATAATTTGATAAGCTAACCAATGGCTTTGGTTTCACGTCAAAATACATACTGAGTCAACGGGAATCGTCGAAACAAGTCAGCATCGAGAATATGCCAAGGTGCTGTGACACCGTTTTTTGGTCCGTCGGGCCGTGTATTGTCTTAGAGCCCATTAGGGGACGCGTCCAGCAGGGGTGATGTCCTAAACCCTATAATTAGCCGTCGTTGTCATCGTTAGGGCTTGGGTTTTGTTTAGTGTTTAATTTTTCCATCGAGAAACTGAATCATTCATTGTAACTGTGGTGTCAAATCCTTTTACAGTGATCCAGGGTCCCCGTTCTTGATCTCCTCCACTGTGTCGATTAGTCCTTTGGAACCGAGTTCTTGAACCCTCTATTGATATTCGTGTAATTCATATTTGCAATTTCAAATTGCGTGTTTTTACCTTCTTTGCTTGTGCTCTTCGATTCGCTTGTAGGAACAACCTTCTTCGCGAGGTCAACCAAGTTGTGCTTGGTTGCAGGGTTTGAATTGTGTCTGATTTGAAGCCGAATCGCCAACGTCGAGATCTTCACAAGTCGAGTTTCCCAGCTACCTCACGAAAGATCGAGTCTGTCCTTCATTAGTAGGTCAGCGACGCAGGGGAGGGATGCGTAGGGGAGAGGGGCGTCTAGGGTTGAGAGAGTGACAAAACACTACTAGAGAACATGCCTTTGGTCGATCTACCGAATGAGCTTTAGTCTCAACAAAAAATTATGTTCGGGACTAAAGACTTTTAGTCCCGGTTAATAACACCCACCAAGACTAAAGGCCAGCCTTTAGTCCATGTTGGTATTACCAACCCGAATTAAAGGTCCTCCAACCTATAGTCCCGGATGGTAATACCAACCGGGACTAAAGGGTGACCTTTTAGTCCTAGTTGGTGTTACCAACCCGGACTAGAGGTCTTCCATCCGGCACTAAAGTTTCATCACGAGTGAATTCAAAAGGAGAGTGTCCAGAACTATGTCATGTGGGTTGCGTAGCTAAGTTGGTAAGTGACATATGTACGAGCAGAGAGAACCTGAGTTCTAATCTCACGAAGCACAAATAATTTTGTTTTGTTTTGAGGGTGTCGTTTAGTCGGTTATTCCAACCGGGACTAAAGAGCATTTACAACTGGGACTAAAAGTCTGTTGTGTACTAGTGGAGAGAGGAGAGGAGAGATAAGCCGAAGATTATTCTTTCTTAATTTTAAAAGGGGTATAATGCCTCTATATTTATACTCCTAAGTAGACTTGTACCCCAAGTAGGTTTAGTCCCAAGATCTTTTGGGCTATTAGTCTAGTCTTTTGGGTTGATTTAGGCCAGATGTGTAGGGGAAGACAGATGTTGAGCCATCCTGCAAATCCGAACCATTTATTTGTAGGGACTGCTCATAACAATAGCCGCATATACAAATGTTTTTTCGCATCACATGTACCTCAAGACACGCGTCAATACACGTCTATTGGTGGACGCACGCAAGGGGTGTCAACGGGCTAGACATGCCTAGCTACATGGTTGCCGACTGTGCCAATGCCCCAAATGTAGACCAAAAGAGCAGGTTGAGGCTGACCAGACGTGCCATGACTCCGAAGAAGTTCAACGAGCTGAGAGTGATGCCACGAGGACTGCACCAAGCAAAGAGCTGCACTTCGAGGCCCTGATGCCAGGAAATTGGTGACTTCGTTGAGCCAGACGTGACATCTTGACACTCGACAAGCGTGTTAACACCAATCGAGTGCCATCAACAACGCCTCTATACCTACATTGATGATGTCACCTTACAAGGGATGCGAGTCTGGACACCATCAATGACTGCTCTACACCTATACTAGTGACGCCGCCTTACCGGGAGGGCTTGTCCAAACACCACTGAGAATGGCTCCACACCTATGTCATTGTTGCCACCGTACCAGGGAGGCATTTCTGCACACCGTCAGCCACGGCTCCATGCATACACCAACAACATCGCCACAATGGGGTGAGTTTGGACACCATCAACAACGGCTCTGCACCTACACCCATGCCACCACCGCACCGAGGAGGAGATTTGTTCAAGTCGACCGCATGGAGGGAGCACACCTACACACGTGCCCTAGTTGTGCCAAGCCACACTGCCACGCCGTCGTCGGTCAAGATCATATATGAGCAAGCTATCGCCATAAGTCGACACCGGCAGGAGGAGAGCAAAGCACACCTGTCGTGCCGAACAGGTGTTAGAGAGTGGAGTTAGAAAGTAACTCTCGGTGTTAGACTAGCATATGGTTGCACGAGTGTTAGACCAACATGTGGTTGCATGTGTGTGTGCCTTGTATATGACTTAGTACTCTTGGAATAGATGGTAACACTTTCATGGTATCTCGAGAGGGTTACGATCCATCGAGCTTCCACTAACCGCATGTCTCCACCCGCGAGACCGCACCGCCACTGCCAGGTGCCCGATCGCCGGTCGACCAGACCCCCCTCTCCTTCCACCGCGACCGTGCGCGCCACGATGCCCCGCGTGACGCACCCCTCTGATCCTCGCGTCTGCGCTCCTGCGCGACGTGCCTCCTCTCCTTCTACCACGATCCTTTACCGGGCCACGTTCCCGTGACTACTCGTGACGCGTGACGTCGGACCCGGCCGCCTTCACCGCGGACGCGCGCGTCCTTCATCGCAAGCTTGCGACGCGCCCACACGCCCACACTGCAGCTCGTGCGATCACCAGGCCGACGTGTTTACAAACAGCGCGACCTATGCGACTATGAGTACCACTATGCCCATACACCATCTACGCCAGGTTGCTGTGCACTCGTACGGCTACATGGCTACATGATCTACCGTGACGTACAACTACACCATGCGTCCCCCCGTACGGCTACACCCGACGTGATGGACTACGTCCCTCGTTATCGACATGGCTGACACTGAAGCTGAGCGCGTGACCCGCAAGGCACACGAGAAGGCGGAGGCCGATCGGACCACGGCCCTTGACGCGTACGAGGCCATGTATGCCGCCATTCAAGCCGCGGCCATCGTTGTCATCAACAGCAAGGTCCTCGTGCCCTTGGGTTTGGATCGTGCCACCGACAACTACAACCTGGCGCGCCATGTTCCTCAACATCTTGCGCAAGTATGCCCTCATCAACCACATCGTCTCGGACATCGTCAACGCCGATCGACCGACGTGGGTGCAGATGAACTGAACTGTGCTGACCTGGATCTACTGCACAATCCACATGCCAACCTCCAACAATCAACGATGAACCGCAAGCCCAACTTTCGCGGAGCCTAGACCTACCTCGAGAACGAGTTTCTCGACCAGGGCGAATCACGTGCCCTGTTGCTTTTGGCAGAGCTTCGCATGGTGAAACATGGCTCGACCTCGATCATCGACTTCTGTCACCGTCTTGAGATAATGGAGGCGACGGTCGGCGACTACGGTGATCCGATCGGGGATCACACCCTGATCCTCACTCTTCTCCGCGGCCTCAACTGCCCTTCCCTACCTTTGAGGTGGCTCGTACGCTTCTTCTGCTCGAGGAGATCGACATCGACGACATTGCCGCCACTTAGGCAGTCGGGGCCTCTAATCCGCCGCCCTCCTCCACATCAACCGCCCTTGTTGTTGCTCTACGCCCTCCCGTTGGACGCCCCCACGGCGGCCATCAGGTCGGTCATGGCCAGGGTAGGCCCACCTACGGCCAGCTCGGCCAGGGGTAGGGCAGCACTGCCGGCCATCAGGGCGGCACTAACGGCCATGGCTAGCAGCGGACCGGACAACGTCGCGGCAGGCGCGGCCGCAACCATGACCAACAGCAGCAACCGGCCCGCAACACCAAACATAGTACTACAATTCATGGGCAAGCCACACTCAGTCTTGGCCATGCCCACCAAACGCCCCCAGACGCCGTTTCGTCCTCCGCCGGCCGCCTTCACTGCCCAACAACAGTACGTGCAGCAGCCGTACACCCTTGGGCCTCCTCCAGGGTTCAGCTACGGAGGACCGCCGACACCACAACACTTGTTGTAGCATCCCTGGATGCCCATGCAGGAAATGCCTTGGGATTCGTCTGGCCTCGTCAGCAACTTCAACACCATGACGCTGACACCACCTCTGTCGGGTGAATGGTATGCTGATTCTGGTGCTGGTGCTCATATGGTCAACAATGTTGGTAGACTCTCTAGACTTCACCCTCCATCATCATCCATTCCTTCATCTATTATTGTGGGTAACAAAGGTTTGCTTCCCGTTACATCTATTGGGTCAAATTCTTTTCCTACACAACGACGTCCTCTTGTTCTTTCTAATGTTTTCACCTAGTATTATTATGAATTTAATTTATGTTTGTTGTTTCACTATTGATAACAGTTGCTCCATTGAATTTGACCCATTTGGCCTTTCTGTGAAGGACCTTCGGACATGTAGCGTGATCGCCAGGTGCAATAACACGTGTGACCTCTACCCGTTCTTTCCCACACCATCCAGCACCACCACTACCCTCACCACCATCGTGTCATCCTCTTCACTTTGGCATCATCGCCTCGGTCACCTCAGACACACGACTTTATCTAAACTTATTAGTTCCAATGCCATTTTATGTAATAAGCACATTGATGATCACATTTGTCATGCTTGTCAGCTAGGTGACCATGTGTGTCTATCCTTTAGTATTTCCAACTCTCGTGTTGTTAATCCTTTCGACTTAATACATTGTGATCTTTGGACATCTCCAGTTGTTAGTGTGTCTGGCTATAAATAATATTTCGTCATTCTCGATGATTGCACTCACTACACCTGGACCTTTCCATTACGTCTTAAGTCTGAAATTTTCAGTGTCATTTCTAACTTTTTCTCTTATGTTCACACGCAGTATGACTCCTCCATCAAAGCAGTTCAGTGCGACAATGGCCGCGAGTTTGACCACTCTTCGGCCCGCATGTTCTTCCTCATCCATGGGGTCATTCTCTGGATGTTGTGCTCATACACCTCCCAATAGAACAGACGTGTCGAGCACATTCTTCGCACAATCAACAACCCTGTGCAATCCCTTATGTTCTAGACAGTCTTCCTCCAGTTTATTGGGCTGACTCTCTCCACACCGCCACCTACCTCCTCAACCGTCATCCCACTAAAATCCTAGACGACCATACCCCCTTTTTCTCTCTCCACGGCACAAAACCATCTTACACTCACCTTTGTCTCTTTGGTTGTGCATGCTATCCCAACCTATCCTCCACAACTCCACATAAGCTATCACCTCGCTCCTCCATGTGTGTTTCCTTGGGTATTCCTCCGATCATAAGGGATATCAATGTCTCGACCTCCACTCTAATCGGATCATCATCTCTCATCATGTTACATTCAACAAGACAATGTTTTCATTCTCCGAGATGTCTACCTGCCCCAGGATCCCAACACACTGGTGTTTTATGATGATGCTGGTGATTCCTCTTTGCCCATTTGACTGCAGGTACATGACTCCCTGGCAACATGGATGCCCCACCTGGGACAGCCGGCGCCCCTCCCTCCGCTGCCTTGACCAACAGCCCGAGCAGCACTACCGGCCACAACGGGCACGACAGCAGCTACCGAGGTGGCACTGCCGCCTAGCAGGGCAGCACTGCCGGCCACGGTAAACACGGCAGCAACGCTAATGGTGCCCCCACCACCAGTAGTGCTGACCAAACCGGACCCTCCACCAGTCCGGCTGGTGCCGCTGCCCCTGAGGACTTCATGTCCCAGGTTGTTGCCAGTGGCACCAGATGGACCACCGATCGCACCATCGCCACGGCTCCCGCGCCGATCATCCCCATCACCAACTCGCACTACATGCGCACTCATGGCAAGTACGGCTTCCAGCAACCCATGGACTGTCTCAAGCTCAGCACGACGATTGCGGCCACCTCTCCGCTACCGTCATCTGTCCGCAGTGCTCTTGGACCCGGCCTGGCGTCAGGCTATGCAGGCCGAGTTTGATGCTCTACATGACAATGACACCTGGACCTTGGTGCCTCGCCCTTCTGTCGTCAACCTTGTCACTGGCAAGTGGGTTTTTTGTCACAAGTTCAAGTGTGATGGCTCTCTTGACCGCTACAGAGCCCACTAAGTCCTTTGCGGGTTCACACAGCGGTCGAGCATTGACTATGATGAAACCTTCAGTCTAGTTGCCAAGCTAGCCACCATCAGGATGGTTCTCACTCTGGCTTTGTCTCGCTCCTAGCCGATTCACCAACTTGATGTGAAGAATGCTTTTCTCCATGGCACCCTAAATGAGACAATCTACTGTATCTAGCCTACTATGTTTGTTGACTCCGTCAAGCCCAATCATGTTTGTCGTCTAAACAAGTCACTCTATGTGTTCAAGCAAGATCATCGCGCCTAGCAAAGTCACTTCGCCTCTCACATCACCGCTCTTGGGTTTGTTGAGGCCAAGTCCGACACGTCATTGTTCATCTACTATAGAGGTGGTGATATGGATTTTCTCCTCCTATATGTTGATGACATTGTTCTCACTGCGTCCTCTCTAAGTGTGCTTCACCGGATTATCGCAGCACTCCAACGGGAATTTTCCATGACAGACATGGGGCCTCTTCACCATTTTTGGGTGTCAGTGTTCAACGCCGAGGTGACAATCTTTTTCTCTCTCAGTGCTAGTATATGATGGAGATTCTGGAGTGAGCCAGTATGAGTAACTGCAAGGCGAGCAACACACCTATGGATACTCACTCGTAGCTCCCTGCTGATGGTGCCTCTGTCCCCGATCCCAACCAGTACCGCAGTCTTGCTAGGGCTCTTTAGTATCTCACCTTAACGAGGCCAGATATCACCTATGTAGTTCAGCAGGTCTGCTTGTACATGCATGATCCTTGGGAACCTCACCTAAGTGCTCTGTAGTGCATTCTTCGGTACCTTCAGGACACTTTGGATCTCAGACTGCACCTTCACTGGACCTCTTCGGCTGACCTCACTGTCTACACTGATGCAGATTGGGCAGGATGTCCTGACACACGCAAATCCACCTCGGGTTATGCGGTGTTCCTTGGGGACAATCTCATCTCCTGGTCGTCCAAGAGACGGCCCACGGTGTCCCGGTCCAGTGCAGAGGTGGAATATTGAGCAGTCGCGAATGGAGTCGTCGAAGCCTGCTGGTTGCGCCAACTACTGATAGAGCTTCGCTGCCCACTCCGTCGTGCGATAGTAGTCTACTGTGATAATGTCAGCGCCGTTTACCTCTCCACCAATCCAGTTTAGCATCAGTGAACTAAACACATCGAGATTGATCTACACTTCGTCAGAGAATGAGTCACCCTTGGTGAACTCTGTGTCCTCCATGTTCGTACTACGTCCTAGTACGCCAACATCTTCACCAAAGGTTTACCGACGTTCGTGTTCATGGAGTTTAGGCTAAGTCTCAATGTTCGCGATGCTCCTAGTTTAGACTGTGGGGGAGTGTTAGAGAGTAACTCTCTATGTTAGTCTAGCATATTGTTGCACGAGTGTTAGACCAACATGTGGTTGCATGTATGTGTGTTAACACCAGATTTTCGCACGCACGAAGATATGACAAATGGACCCAACCAGCAGTGAGGAGAGGATTCGGCAAATGATCAGGCGAATATTTGGTCCTCAGAAGTTTCGGTAAATGCCTATGCGGTCGGATATCTTGCAAGGAAACGACTCCATTCGGTAAATGGATATGGCAAGTAAAGCCGGCTTGCACGAGAAGGCACGTAACGTTGAAGGACACCGAGAAGAATAAGAATAGGACTTGTTTCTTTCCAAATTTTATTATGTAAATCGTGATCGTCTAGGACTCGTGTTTTGTCCAGGGTATAAATATAAACCCTTGGCTATTGTAAAACCGTTCACAACCATGTCAATACAAACCGGCCCTGTGCCATCTTCGAGTCCTTAGTCGTGTCGTCGAGTTCTTCGAGAGGAATCATCGATCCGTCGACCCCCGTAAGTCCCGGCAACATTGTTATCATGTCTAGTATCATGCGGTGGATTTAGATGTGATGCAAGTAGTCTTGCTTGTTTTCAATGGTCGTGCGGCGGACCCTTGTTAGCGATCAAGAAGTCTCTGCTTATGCTCTGCTTATGGGTAGATACCGTGCGGCAGGCGTTTATTCATATGTTTAGCAAAAGCGAGATAGTTATCGGCTCTGTTAGATTTGGCAAATCTGATAGATTCATTAAGTTATCATGTGTTTCATTGTTTATTTAATTTTGTAACACTCTTTTGCCCAATCTAGATTGATCTTTGTTCGGCCTCGTTCCACAAGTTTGCTTGTGTCTCTTTAATCGCAAGATCATGACGGCCGAGTTAACTTTCAATCTAGATTGTTACATGTTGCGGGTTCATGCATGTCAACCACAATTAGGCTTTAGTAAAACTGGGTATCGTGCGGCAGATGTAGGTTTTAGTTTAGTTTGATCGTGCTTGTTTGTATGTTCCTTCCTCATGGACCCCAACTCGGCTAGTTTGCCGATCTTGGTTAAGCTTACGCGAGTAATGAGTTTTTATAGATCCGTTTGGATACATCCGTGCTTTTAGTTTCTTATAATTAGATTGTATCATGCAGTGGATTAATCTAATTATAAGGAGTGGTGTAGACTTGGTTTATGCTTGACGGGTTTTACGAAGACTAGACGTGCGGCAGACTAGTTGGAGTAGCCTATGCATGTGTTGTTTGAATAGATTTATATTTACAAGTTACCTGTTATATCTTGATGGTATCCTCTTACATGTACATTTGGCAACCGGCTGTTGATATATGCTAAATCTTAATGTTAGCCGAATGATCTTTGAATTTATCGACAGACAGCTTTCTATAGCTATGTGCCGTCGTGATTGGCTTTCAAAGCCGTACATATGGAACTGTCTGGTCTTATCCGGCATGTTCTAGTGGTATTCTCACAGTTTTATCCCTTGTTGGTTTTCAGGTCAAACCGACTGGCACGTCTCCGGATTCCAAACCGTCCGAGCACCCGATTGAAGCCAAGCTTTTCGGCTTGCTATGTGTGAGGCGCGAACCACATTTTGCGTCAACACACTTTTTGGCACGCCCGGTGGGACACCTTTGTTTCAAGATGCCTGAAATCAACGACGATCAAATTCTGGATGTGACCATGGAAGAGTTGCCATCAGATTTGAGAAGTTTAATACAACAAGCTTGTGATGAGCTTCAACGCAAGTGCTTAATGACTTTCTCCAAGAACAAGAGCGGCAAGGTCTTCCAGAAGCAACCATTCCCAAGGGTTCTCCTTCCTCACCAATCCGACAACACTGATGAGGAAGATATTTAGAAGATGACCCAAATAGTGTACAAAGTCGTATTAGAGGCCATGACCAATCATCAATCAGCTTTCTTGAATACCTTTCGCGCCGTTATGATTGGTATTTTCGGCCCAACAGTGGGTAAACGCTTTGAAGAGGCCGCTGGTCCGATGCAAGGGCCACTGTTATTCCCTATGCCTCAGCCTCAGAGGAAAAATACTGAAGGCGGCGGAGCTGGTACGAATGCAGGTGGATGGTCCTGCATGAAACACAACAACCCCCCACAACTTATGGCCTGCTCGTGTTCGGTACAACAGGGAATGTCCCACAGTCTGCTCTCAGAGTGTCTCCCGCAACGAACAGGATACAAAGGAACATGTTTGGAGATGGATATCAGGAGTTCATTGATTATAATGCAATTAATGCTTTTCCAAACCCAGGCTATAAAAGTTCAGCAGGAGCGCATATTGGGGGACAAGCACAAGCGGCTCCAGATTCAAGTGTTGACCTCATCATGCATAAAATGGCTGATATGATGCAAAATCAATTCGGCCTAAAGCCAAAGAATCAGTCATACGCTTACAAGTCTCCTTACCCAGAGTGGTACAATCGGGTAGCACTTCCTCCAAGGGTAAAGCCTCCTACTGATTTTACCAAGTTTTCAGGCCAGGATGACACCAGCACTATAGAACACATCAGCCGTTACTTGATGCAACTTGGAGAGGCATCTGCAGATGAAGTTTGAAGGATTCGGTACTTCCCATTGTCATTGACAGGACCGGTCTTCTCGTGGTTCACCTCTCTGCCAGCAAACTCTATTAATACATGGGCAGAGCTAGAACAAAAGTTCCACGCATTTTTCTTTACGGGCACCAGTGAGAAGAAGTTGGTTGATCTCATGAGTCTAAGGATGAAACCTAACGAGACACCGCAAGAATATTTGCGCAGATTCAGGGAGACCAAAAACCTTTGCTATTCCTTGAATTTACCAGATGATCAATTACCGGAGATAGCCATAGCTAGCATGTTCCCGAATATCAAGGAGAAGCTATTCGACATGAAATTTGACGACCTCGGGCAGTTATCACAACGGTTGGCAATGATGAGTAGTCAAGCCCAAGGATTCAGAAGGAATAATCAGTTCCAGAAAGGTGATGTGGCTGTCGAGATGTATCAGGCTTTCTTAGAGGAAGCAACAGAGTATGATAATGAAGATGAGGTAGCTGCAGCCGAGATAGTCTGGGCTAAAGAGCCGACTCAAGTCAACTAGCGATGGCTGAGGCAGCAAAAAGGTACTTATGACTTTGATGTTTCCAAGTCAGATAAATTATTTGAATACTTATTGAAGGAAGGACGCATCAAGTTGCCGGAAGGTCATCCTATGCTGCACCCCGAAGGAGTCAAGGACAAAAAGTATTGTGGTTTCCATAATACCAGATCCCACTCTATAAATGATTGCCGAATGTTCAGAGTGCGGATCCAGAAAGCTATCCAGGACGGGCATCTGAGGTTTGATGGAAAGATGAAAGTTGATGGTAGCCCTTTTGGACAGAATACTGTGTCCTTCTCTGTTAATATGGTTAATGCAGCTGACCCCAGGGGCAAAAGCAAGATGAAGGTGTTGACCTCTGATAGAGCAAGAGTAGCTGGTGCTGTTGACCCTGATCAACAAATTACAAGTGAAGAGTTTCGGCAACAAGTTCATTTTCAGAATAGCCGAACCGAGAAGGGTCGAACCTCCAGGCCTAGGGTCACGACGCGTATTTTATTAAACAAATGGCGTCGGGAGCAGGAGCGATACCAGAAGCAAAGGTTTTATGAAGAGCAAAAATTCATGAAGAAGCAACAGAGGTATATAGAGGAAATATACCGAGAGGAGCGAGAATATATGAAAGAACAAGAGCAGTCACATTGGGAATGCTCATTTTTCAAGTATTGTGGGAATGAAGGCTTGAAGCTGCCTGCTAAAAACAACTGCCCTGAATGCAGTGATCAATATTCTGAATATAGGCAGTCTCGAGTCAACCGCCGTTCGGTCCATGAAAGACTTGGGGCACGAATCCCTGAGAACGATCGACGCTTAAAAATAAACAGTTTCGAGAATCGGCAAGGAAGAGGGTTTGCCGATCGAAGTTGGGCTCGCACTGGAGAAGAAGAATACCGCGAGTATGTCTGGTAGAAAGGACAGTGGTGTCCACCAGGATTAAGAAAGAGCCAGAAAAGGAGAGTGCAGCGCTTAAGGAACAGACAGTTAGCGCAAGCAAGCGCTAGGACGAAACAAATTTGGCGTCCTAAAGAGAAGCCGGATGAAGGCAATCGTTCGGCTGATGCATGCATGGCGTTCTTTCTTCCATCTGAATTCATAGCCCCTGAAGATCAAGATATCCGAGAGGAAGTGTATTCAGATTTCGATGAAGATGAATTCCGAGATTTGTTAGCTCATCTTGCTTTGGCTCAACGGGCGGTGTTTGATAAACCAGCTAAGCATCGACACTTGAAGCCACTTTATATGAGAGGATATGTTAATGGCAAGCCACTAACCAAAATGTTTATTGATGGAGGAGCTGCCATAAATATCATGACGTATACCACTTTCAGAAAGCTTGGGATGACAAGTTTAGAACTATTGAAGACCGACATGGTGTTGAAAGACTTTGCTGGTAATTCTTCTGATACTCGAGGAGCAGTTCATGTTGAGTTAACGATTGGGTCAAAGACTTTGATTACTACTTTCTTCGTTATCGTTGGCAACAGATCATATAGTTTGCTCTTAGGAAGGGATTGGATACATGCAAACTGCTGTGTACCGTCAACTATGCACCAATTCCTCATCCAGTGGATTGGAGATGACATCGAAATTGTCCATGCTGATGATTCGGTGAGTGTTGCTAATGCAGAACCCATCTACTGGGAATATGATGGTGTCGAGTGCTTCTCTAGAAGAGCTTGGGAAGCAGGTCCTGTGAACATTTTCGAGAAGGACCAACAGCCGATTCAAACGATCGGCTCTCAAAGCAATTTTTGAATAAATAATCCAACTTATGGTAATGGAGAAAAGTCGAGACCAAGTTTCGTGTCGGCTGATAAGGAATAAAGTTTTGATGGTGAAGCCGAAATAAGACCAATATGTTCAAATTTTGATCCCGAGTGTGTTTTGAAGCTAATGAACTTTTGAAAGAATTCTGCTTATTTCTCCATTGCCAAAGCTTAAGAAAGATCAGAAGGAATTTGTATAAGGTGACGTACAATAGAAGCTTTTGATGAAATTGAAGAATATATGAAGGCACTTCCACAACTTGGTGATCGTTTCAAGTTGTACGTGGCGGCCGATAGCCTTATAGTAGGATCGGCCCTTATATTAAATTTAAAGGAAAAAGATGAGTCATGGCTTGCCTTAGCCAAAAAAAATGTTAGACCTAGAGGCAGGTATTCGGCTGTGAAAGAAATTTTTTGTTTATATATGAGTTAGTTATGAGCTGAAGCTTCGGCACTACTTGTTAAAAGCCGAACGCATGGTAATTGTGTGTAAGGCGGATTCAAGAATGTTCGTATACAAAGATAGCCGATGCAAAGCATCGCCTTTAGCAGAAAAAATATATATATTCCAAGAATTTGAAATATAGCCGATATTGTTTATATCGCCTTTAGTACGAGAATATTCATGACCCAGGTGGCCCTAGCATTTTTCAAGTTAGCAGGTCTATCGGGAGAAGAGAAAGGTGAAGAGAAGTAAGTAAGATGCCGAGCGACATGACATGTCAGAAACAAGATCTAATCGGCTAAGATGACGTCATGTGTTCGGAAAATGTTTTCTCTGAAGGGATAGATGTTGCAATCAGGGAAATCACTGAGAGATGAAAATGGAATTATTCAGAGAAGAACAAGTTTCATCTGTTACAAACTTCATTCACAGATCTGTCCTAGTACAAACTACCCTTGGAATAATTTGTTCAGAACAGACTTTGGATCAGTAGTTTCAGAAATGGCAGCGGCATGATCATCATAATCTTCGATACCTTCCATTTCATCCAGGTATTCACCTGCGAAGCCGACTGGTAGAAAGGAGTAGTCCTCTTTGGTCCAAGAACTCATTGCCGCTAGCCCACGGGAAACCCCAGCATGCACACCTTGGATGACGGCCTGATCTATGCGGCCATCCATAGCGTCAAGACGAGCTTCGGATGAGTCCCCATGAGCATTCACCTTGATGGCAAATTTGTTCGCTGCCATTTTTAGACAGTCATTCTCTGCAGGAAGGGCTAGCATGAAGAAGGAATGCGTCAGACGAGGCAAACTCAAACAGAAGAAGAGGACCAAAATTCTGCTAACCTATAATAATGCTGCAGAGCTATTTCCGTTGATCTGCCCATTCAGCTTCCTCAATACCATGCTTCTTGGATGCATCTTCCAGTTCCTTCTGGGCCTTATCCCTTTCCTCGCAGTACCGAAGGACATCCAAACGGGTTTGCTGGAGTGAATCATCAAATTCAGAATCTGATGGCTTAGGGAAAAGATTGAGAGAAGCTTTTGAAGCTACCATTTCTAGAAGAGTAACCCGAGCTTGTTTGGAGGAAGACTCCATCCTAGAAAGAGGATGAACGACAGATCAGGATTAGATGAACAAGGGAAGCTACCGCAAGGGGGCAATGAATCGATTTTTTACCCATAATGCCGGTGAGTTGATGCTCGGCTTCTTCCTGCTTTGTCTCCAATGGGATGCCTGCCGTGGTCGCCATTACCTGCCATTGATAGAAACACAAGCAGAGGATTTTCTCTCTGGCTTGAGCTAGAGGCCGAGAAGTGGAAATTTTGCGAGTCAAATTGTTTGACTGAAGACAAGGGTGACAGTTTGTGTGGGGTCATATTTATAGAACCATGGTTTGCACACTGGAAGACCAAGCATCGGAATAGAGTTTTCACAGCTTGTGGGCCGTTGTTGGGCTAGGTTGGATTTTGCTGACCTAGAAAGGTCATGGTTCCAAAATCGGGAAGCCAATAGGGTTCGGCTAAGAGTTGTTCAGTTTCAGTTGATTGGGAACTTAAATTACCGATTGACACTGAGGACGGAAAGCTGAACACGGGAAGAATTTTTGAAGAAAAAACTACCTTGATGTCATCATAGATCGGAAAATTAAGAAAAAAGACTGGAATTTCGAATCTGAAATAACTGGTTACAGTAGTTGTCCGCAAGGCAAAGGTATCTGATGCAATTTATCAGTAATAGCCGATGTAATATGCATCGCCGTTGAAGCAAAAATAGAAGTCAGTGACTAATGCACAAAACAGAGCATACATTGATCTCGAAGGATCAATTGCAGATTGATTTCAAAAAGGACGAACAAAAGGAACTTCTTATTTACAGAAGGAGGGACAAATTACAGTGGAAGATCAGTTCGTCCACTCCATCCTACGCCTGATCGGGAGAAAGTGATAAAAGGAGTCGGCCAGATCTGTTCTGGCTTCCTTCATATCATCTACAGAGTGTTCTACTCTATCTTCCAGTTCTCGCTCGCAGACATCAAATCTGCGGTAGTCGGCGCCAGAATGAATCCTCACGGCGTTGAAAGCGAGCGCCGTGCCATACCCCATGCCGGCCCTAGAGATGATGGGGAGGATTTAGTTAACCTCATTCACCCGTTTCAGGGGCGTCGTACCCGCTACATCAGCCGTAATGGCAAGCTTGGTGACGGCGGCTTCAAGGGCATGGAGTTTGGTCGCCATGGCTGAAAGGAGGAAGAGTGAATAAAGGCAGAAAGGGAGAGTAAGGAAGGAAGTGAAAAATATTTACCAACGGCCCGATTCCGAGCGGCATCACGCTCCCGAGAGATTCGGGTAATCTCCCGATCTTTCCCTTCTAGATCAGATTGAAGCTCAATGACCTTCTGAGTCAGGTCCTCGGGGATGTCATTACTGGTCCTCCTGAACAGAGGCAACAATATGAGAACGGCTGCTACATTTTGAGACAAGGAAAAGGAAGAAGAAGAGAGCAACCTCCTCTTAGAAGTGCTAGAAGCACCGAGCTCAGAGCTCTGCCGACTCGCTACGGAAGACATCTTCTAATTGGAACGAATGATGAACAGGAAGAAAGGAGGGTTTTTGAGTCAAAACAGGGGCGTTCGGAATGCGCAAGCCAAAACAGAGTGAAGGGAGACTAAAGGATCCCAAGAAGTGCATCGGGAGATAGATCGACAAGTATAGCAATTATGGCGTGTGAAGGTGGATGCTTCTAGGGGTTCTACGTCAATGCACAAAGGAAAGGAATTTTAGAATAAATATTTATCCCAAAATTAGGGGGCATGTGTTAACACCAGATTTTCGCACGCACGAAGATATGACAAATGGACCCATCCATCAGTGAGGAGAGGATTCGGCAAACGATCAGGCGAATATTTGGTCCTCAGAAGTTTCGGTAAATGCACTACTCCAGTTCAGGGGATCACCGGCGGTTCAAACCCCCCCTTCACTGGCAGATTTTGAACCACCACAACCAAAGCGGCAGTGAAGGGGGTCTTCCATTACTAGCGGTTATTTCAAATCGCCGGTGAAGGGGGGGTCTTCACTGGCGGTTTGTATAACCAACCGCTATTGTTGGCAAAGTTAACACTAGCGGTTCATATAACCAACCGCTAGTGTTGGCAAAGTTAACGCTAGCGGTTTATGATACAAACCACCAGTGTTTCAAACAAATCACTGGCGGTTCGAAATAAACTGGCAGTGATCTGTCATTTCTGAATTGTATTGGTTTTTATTATTTTTGTTTGTTTTTTTATTTGCCACATTGCTAGATACGATATCAAGATACGATATCATAGATATGAAACCCTAAATGTATCGAGATTACAATTGCATCGAAATTGTTCTAATTAAAGTATTACAATCCATACAGAATCCTATTAAAACAAATATCACAAATGTTACATTGAAAGTTTAGAACTTAAAGACGAGAATTATAGTAGCTTATCCATGTGCTCTCGACCATATTGAGCTTTGAACTTCTTAGTCTTAGCGACTGAGAATGATCCTTCCTTACTCAATACCTCTTCACATAAGAATTTTGCTAGGTCCCCACTCAATCCTTTAATCTCAAAGTGTAACAACTTATTGCGGCTTAACTTGTTGCGCTGTAAGTAAGAAGATGTTAAATTGCATCAATTGAGGACGAAATAGTGGATTCTTTTGTTTAGTGCGAAGCATACATACCATCTCATTTCCAATGGAAGTGTTGGAGCCCATCACGACGTACATTGTCCACATTACGTAGAAGCCACAGTGATTGTTCCCCGCTGGCTGGTCTAGGGACATCAGCTCCGAACGATGAACCATAAAAAGTCGGTTCTTGTGCCCGTCCAACTCCGCCTTGATACTACGTCAAATTATAGAGTGTAAAAGGCCTAAAATGTGCTACGTTAATTCAATAATCTGATGATAATGGGTCACTTACTCATTCAGCAACCTGACTAGGGGATCAATCTGCGAAAGTGGCTTCTTCTTCGAGTCCCACATCTCTATGCGATCTTCTCCAAATATGACATCTACAAGTACAAAATGAGGCCTGCAATCACAAAGTCCTTGTTAATCAATAATAGGGTACTTGTTAATTAATAATATGACTAGAGGATTTTACTAAGACTCCAAACCAACAAAAGCCAGCCAAGACTCCAGAACCAAGAAGTCCAGATGGGCCAGTCAAGTCAAGGCTCAAAAGCATTTGATAATTTGTAGAGTGAGAACACCAGTCCAATCCAATCCAATAGGGTACTTATTAGGAAAGAGGGGGACGGAATCAACTGGGCAAATCGCACATGCGCTGCTGATCAGAAAGAATCTAGTGCCGAGTCATTTCAGATTAGATTATTGGAATTTGCTGGAAGGGTGTGTGTGCATCTGCTTCTGTCTGGTTTGCACTAGCCCATGTCCTGATCCTGACCAATGCCCACCTTCATGAGTGCTTGCCACCGCAACAAACATGGAAAGTGCATCTGCATTGCTCAGCAGGACTGAAATTCCTGAATTCCTCTGGACCATAGATTGAGGCAGATGCAGTCCGTAGGTGCTGATGCAGTCCATAGGTACATGGTCTGTTTATGTCCATAGGTACAATATTGTGTTGCTATTTGATAGAAATAGATCAAGCATAAATAAGATGGAATACTATGTAACAACAAAGTTGTGTTCCCGCCTGTACAGTAGTTTCAGAAAAATAGCTAGAAAGGAAGCAGTACAGAGAGGAACAAATCACTAGTTTCAGAAAAATAGCTAGATTGGGAGCTCCAAATTGCACATAAAGATAACTAGATAGATAACTGAAATAATCAACATAACTCCATACATCAACTTAGCTCCATACATCTAGAGAGGAAACAAAATCATATGGCAATTTCAGGAACTTGCTGACATCACAAAATAGATTCAATCTCCTACTATGACCAAGCATATCATTTCTTCACCTCAGTCAGTAAAGCATTAGCTTCCATCGAGCAGCTAAAGCACAACATTAAGGTAAAAATAAAAAACAGTTTTCTCTTGGCTTAGTTGGCATTTAGCCGAACACCTAGGGGGCAGGGGTCTGAGGTGCTCACGGTGAAGGGTCGTTGGGGGCAGGGGTGGGGTCGGGGGAGGGAGGGAGTCCGCCGCGCAGCACGCTCGGATGGAGCACGCCGGTCTCCCGCCTCACTGAGCTCCGCGCGCTCGACCTCCGCTGGCCGGGGATCGTGCTCCTCTACCTCGCCCGCAACGACGTGTCGAGCGCCATCCCCGCCGACGCGCTCGCGCGCCTCACCCGCCTCGTCCTCGCTGACAACAGCCTCAGCGGTGGCGGCCCGTCGGCGGCAGCGCTCGCGGCTTTGGAGCGCGTCTAATGTTCGCGAAACAAGGGCGGCGTGTCTAATGTTCGCGAAACAGGGGCGGCGGCCACGCTCCTGGGTTTATAATATGGACGGACATCACTGGCGGTTCTTAAGCCAAAACTGCTAGTGATTGTTCAACGGTTTATATATGTTCGAATCCCTTACATAATAGATATCTTTACTGGTTCCAGTTGGTTGGCGCCTTTCCCTATAGATTGTGAGGTCTTGGGTTCAAAACCTGCCCTTCCTTCTAGGGGCAATGTTTTTTTTTAATTTTTTCTTATCTATCCCATTTTTTTGATTTTTTTCTTATCTATATCTATTCCTAATACTAAAAAACCCATGTCAGTTTTTTTTGTCCATGTCCGTTATTTTGTTTAGGTCGGATTTTCATGTGCTCCTTACTTAACTTCTATTTTATTTTATTTTATACATAATAAATGTAGTATTTTTTTTCCTGTAAACAAAAAATTAAATAATAAATATGGTATTATAGGTCTTGGAACCTTCGATCATTGTTTTGTCTAATAAATTATCGATCATTGTTTTCTTTAATAAATTAATATTTGGATACTGACTTCTAATATCATTTCTGTAGTACTAAATGGAATAACATTGTCATCCTTGATTGCATTAATGAGTCCATTCATTTGTTATTATCACGATCATCATAACATAAATTATAAAAAATATAAAACGTAGATATGTATCATTTATATTATTGTTTTGCATGAATGTTGAATATTTTTTAAATTTCGTTCAACGCACGAGCATATTTACTAGTCCATATAATAAAGATTTAAATTAGCCACTGTTTTTAAAAAAAATCTATACAGAGCCTGCACTCCCTTCTTGATAATTGATATAATAAAGATATACATAATAAAATTCTATACAGAGCCCTCACTTCTTATTATAATAAAGATATAATAAATACAGAGCCCGCACTTCTTGGTTCAAAAATATCAAACTTGTTTAAATTTGAGACCAAATAGAGTCCCTAATTATAAAAAGTTAAAATTGGATGGACTCTTAATCAACAACACAATGTAGCTCCAAACAAATGGGTTGGTAGGTGTCACATAGATTTTCCTCATCAAAATAAAAATTAAGAGAGTAATTACAGTGAAATAAAAAATGGTCCTTTCATTATCAAGAATTTACGCTTCTAACTCCATGCCCACACTAGTATATATTCCACTTATTTAAATTGGTCATTGTTTTTTTGGAAACAATAATCTACACTTAGCTTAGCATGGTAAATTTAAAATTGAGAACAAATGGAGTCACTAAATACAAAAGGTTAAATTTATACACTTAATCAATAAAAACAATTTAGCTAAACACAAATGCCTCGGTAGCACATAGATTTTGTTCATCAAAATAAATAATCCATGAGCTAATTAAAGCATGACATAGTAGCAAGCATCCAACAACCATGCAATTAGCTAGTAAATATGATGGACTCATAAACAACAACCTTTTGCAAGATGGATTCACCACAACTTGGATGTCTTCCTCAAAATCCAATTAAAAAGTGCTCTCTAAAATGGAAAAACAATTACAATGATAATATAGCCATGCAAAACACTCTAAAACTATAAAATCGAAGGAGTTCAGACTTTTTATTACTAACCTTAAAGCAAGAAGATCATGCCCATGCTTGGAAAAACAAGATCCACATTGAGCATTTTGGTGAAAAATGGCCGCAACAATGGAGTGGGAGTGGGGGAAAACGCTCATATGCTTTGTGGAGCTCGAGCTAGGAGAGAGCAGGGGAAGGGAATGGCCTTTTATACACGATTCATCACTGGCGGTTTAAAACCAAACCGCCAGTGATATCTTGGTATCACTGGCAATTGGAGCTACGAACCGCCACTGTTAGCTATCTTCACTAGCGGTTTGAGCTACGAACTGCTAGTGAAGCTTCACTAGCGGTTTGAGCCACCAACCGCCACTGTTAGCTATCTTCACTGGCGGTTTGTGGCATCCCCCAATCATTATCTGGTTTTTAATCTTCAAACCGCCAGTGAAGAAACATCAGTGGTGGTTGAATAGAAACCGCTAGTGATGTACCGGCAGTGAATGTCATTTCTGTAGTAGTGATGCCTATGCGGTCGGGTATCTTGCAAGGAAACGACTCCATTCGGTAAATCGATATGGCAAGTAAAGTCGGCTTGCACGAGAAGGCACATAACGTTGAAGGACGCCGAGAAGAATAAGAATAGGACTTGTTTCTTTCCAAATTTTATTATGTAAATCGTGATCGTCTAGGACTCGTGTTTTGTCCAGGGTATAAATATAAACCCTTGGCTATTGTAAAACCGTTCATAACCATGTCAATACAAACCGGCCCTGTGCCATCTTCGAGTCCTTAGTCGTGTCGTCGAGTTCTTCGAGAGGAATCATCGATCCGTCGACCTCCGTAAGTCCCGACAACATTGTTATCATGTCTAGTATCATGCGGTGGATTTAGATGTGATGCAAGTAGTCTTGCTTGTTTTCAATGGTCGTGCGGCGGATCCTTGTTAGCGATCAAGAAGTCTCTGCTTATGCTCTGCTTATGGGTAGATACCGTGCGGCAGGCGTTTATTCATATGTTTAGCAAAAGCGAGATAGTTATCGGCTCTGTTAGATTTGGCAAATCTGATAGATTCATTAAGTTATCATGTGTTGCATTGTTTATTTAATTTTGTAACACTCTTTTGCCCAATCTAGATTGATCTTTGTTCGGCCTCGTTCCACAAGTTTGCTTGTGTCTCTTTAATCGCAAGATCATGACGGCCGAGTTAACTTTCAATCACTACTACAAAAAAGAACTTGCGCAGCGTTGCCTAAATGGGCTCTGTGGCGGGCACAGTTTTTGCCCGCCACGGTTATTCGATGGCCGGCCTGCAGCGGCCGGCCGCCGAAGCGCCCGCTGCGGTTAATCATTAACCAAAGCGGGCAACATAAGGTGCCCGCTGCGGTTAATCTTTTTAACCGCAGCGGGCTTCTTTATATGCCCGCTTCGGTTAATGATTAACCAAAGCGGGCGACGTAACTTGCCCGCTGCAGTTAAATAAGATTAACCGCAGCGGGCACCTTACGTTGCCCGCTTCGGTTATGCCTCGCTATTTAAGCCACCGTCGCCGCCACCAGAAGCGATCATCTTCTTCCTGTAGACCAAAAACGGGGGAAGAAGTTTTGCCGAATTTTTGTCCCAAATAACTTGTTTTTGAGGTTTATTTGTTTGATTTGGAGGAGAAGTACTCCACAAGAGGTACCTAGATGATCTCCACCCTCTTTCCCCTCTCTTTTTCGCTCTTTTTAGCCTCCCTTTTTAGATCTAGTTGTGTGTAGGAGAGAGAAAACTGGCATTTGTTTCTCTAAGTTCATCATGGATGCATTAATTTTATTTGTCATCGTTATTACTTCTGTCCCTAGATTTAACATAAATATAATAAATTATTATGTTTTTCTAATTCATCGTCTTTGTTTTGTGATTCATGATGTGTGTTATTAATTAAGGATCGCAGGTACGATGGACCGGTCGGAATGGATGTATAAGATCAATAGAGTACTTGATGTGCGGTATATCGTTGAAGTGAGAAAGTTTATTTCCGCTGCGAAAGCTGACCGTGAGAGATCGAACCAGACGACAATCATATGTCCATGTCATCGTTGCAAGAATCTGACCGCCTTCAAAGACGAAGGCACAGTGCAATCTCATTTGATTCGTTTTGGTTTCATGGATGATTACACGGTGTGGACTCATCACGGCGAGAGATTCGATCCGAGTGTCGGGGCGGCATCTGGAGTAAACTCAGCATCGACGGCGACGGTGAACCAAGATTCTGGATCGCACGTCTCATCAGCAACAGTAGCGCCTGCCTTCAGTGAGAGTAGTGCTCGTGACCACATCGCTGTGGAGGCAGATGTACTCCAGGATATGACAGATGATGGTGGTGGAGATGTTGAGGACGCTACGGTGCAGGACCCTGCGGATGTGCAGCTGTTTCAGGATTTAGTCAACCACATCGACGAAGACGACGTCGTGTATGGCTCCCCGAAGTGGCTGGAAAATTTCAGAGAGATGAAGCAGGCGTCACTTGATCCTTTATATAAGGACGGCGAGGAATGTCCGAAGGATTGCACGGTGCTCCGTTTCAACCTCCACATGTTGATGATGAAGGCTCGGCATGGGTGGTCAGACACTAGCTTTGATGAGCTGTTAGGTTACCTTGCTAAAACATTCCCGACGAGTAACAAGATCCCAGCAAATACGTATCGTGCGAAGAAGCTTATCCGGCCAGTGGCGATGAAGCTTAGAAAGTTCGATGCCTGCCCTAACCACTGCATCCTCTATCGGGGCATAAAGTATGAGAATTTGACGAGCTGTCCGCACTGTGGCGCCAGTCGCTACAAGAGAAATGCTGGCTGTCGCGTGGATGCAGACGACGATGAGGCCTTGCGAGGTGGTCAGAGGAAGAAGAAGAAGGGTGTCAACAAGAGCAATGTTGCAGCCAATCGCATCTTAGCTCATCAGCAGTACGAGGAAGAAGAGGGTTACACGTTGAGGAGAAGTCCGGCACTGTCGGTGTGGTACATGCCAGTGATCGACCGCCTCCGTGCGCTATTTGGGAACCCAGAGGACGCGAAGCTCATGTCCTGGCATGCATCAGCTGACCGCTTGAAGGACGATGGCATGCTGCGGCACCCCTCCGATGGCCAGCAGTGGAAAGATTTTGACAAGGCCTACCCGCAATTTGGCAAAGATCCCAGGAACATTCGGTTCGCACTCAGCACCGATGGGATGAATCCGTTCGGCGAGCTAAGCAGCTCCCACAGCACCTGGCCGGTCGTACTGACCATCTACAACCTACCTCCCCATCTGTGTCAGAGGCGCAGGTATCTTCTGTTGACCATGCTTATCTCGGGACCGAAGCAGCCCGGCAATGATATCGATGTTTTCCTGGAGCCGGTAATGGAGGAAATGAAGGAGCTATTTGATGTTGGGGTCGAGATGGTTGATGCGTCCCTCAAGGAGAAGTTCACCCTAAAAGCCATCATCTTTGTCACCATCACCGACTACCCCGGCCTCTTCTCACTGTCGGGGCAGATCAAAGGGAAGACCGGCTGCGTAATGTGCATCGACGAGACATGCTACACTTACCTCAAGGGATCAAACAAGATGGTGTACATGAGGCACAGGCGGTTCCTTCCGAGAAGGCACAGATATAGAAGAAGTGTCATGAATCAATTGTTCGATGATCAGGGCGAGCCACAGGGTGAACCACCGGCGCAGACTAGTTGGGGGCCGAAGGTGTATGAGATGGTGAAGGATATTGATCAGATCGAGTTTGGGAAGAAGAAGAAGCCACCAGAGGAGGGGACAAAACAAACGAGGAAGCGAAAGCGAGACACGACGGAGGAAGCGTCACAGGTCCCCTCTGTTCCTTTCAAGAAGAGGTCGATTTTCTTCGAGTACCTATCATATTGGAAGACACTGAAAACACCCCATGCCATCGACTGTATGCATCTCGAGAAGAACGTCTTTGATAGCACGATCGGTGTCCTGCTGGACATCCCGGGAAAGACGAAGGATGGTCTGAAGTCACGGACGGATCTTCTCAACCAGGGCATCAGGCAGGACCTTCACCCTGGGTCACCTCATAATGGTAAAGTCGATCTTCCAGGTGCGGCCTACAACCTAAGGCATGGCGAGAAGACTGCTATGCTCAACCTTCTCAGGGGTATCAAGGTGCCTACCGGTTTCTCTTCCAACATTAAAAGCCTCGTCACCTTGAAAGACCTCACATTGACTGGCTACAACGCACATGACTGCCACATCATGCTGACGGTGTTCCTTCCAATTGTGATAAGGGTTATCGGTCCAGAGTACGTGAAGATGGTGGTCACTCGGATATCATACTTCTTTAACCGCATCACGCAGAAGGTCATCGGTAAGGCTGACCTCCCTGCCCTTAAGGACTTCATCGCGGAGACCCTTTGCCAGCTTGAGATGTGCTTTCCCCCATCATATTTTGATATTATGGTACACCTAATGATGCACATGGTGGATCAGATCGAGCAACTAGGCCCCGTGTACCTACACGAGATGTGGACGTACGAGCGGTTCATGTCCACCCTCAACAGATATGTTCATAACCGTGCTCACCCGGAGGGCTCTATGATCGAGGCGTACACAACCGAAGAGGCAGTGAACTGGTGTATGAGGTACATAAAAGATGGGATGGCGATTGGGTTGCGTGTCCATCAGCACGAGGGCAGAACTGCGGGCATGGGGTGCACGGGCCGAAAAGTTCGCACGGATATACCATACAAGGAGATTGAACAAGCTCATTACAACATCCTTCATCAGTTGGTGAGCATGGAGAAATATGTCGAGAGGCACATAGAAGAGATCCGCGCCGCTAATGACGGACAACGCACAGAGGCATGGGTGCAGAATGAGCACAGAAACAGTTTCATAGATTGGCTCAAGGAGCAACACGTACCCTTAGAAAGATGCCCTGATGATGAAGATACGGAGACTGTCCAGAAGCTTCTGCAAGGCCCGTCAAGCCAAATCACGACGTGGCAAGGGTACGATGTGAAGGGGTATAGGTTCCACACGAAAGAGAAGGACAAGAAGAGCGCGGCACAGAACTGCGGTGTTCGATATGAGGGCGTCGACGAGGCCACAAACACGAGGACGCAATACTATGGCCAGATCGAAGAAATATGGGAACTTGACTATGGCAAGGACGTATGTGTAACGGTCTTCCGGTGCCACTGGGTAAACCCCAAAGCGGTTGCGGTCGACAGTTTCGGGCTAACCACCGTGAACCTCAAAAGTATCGGGTACAAAGATGACCAATGGGTACTTGCAACCAATGTCGCGCAACTGGCCTACTATATCTATCCGGAGGACCCAAAGAGGCATGTGGTCGTGTCTGGAAAGCAGCGGATTGTTGGAGCTGATGGGGTCCAAAGCCCAGAACAATACAACAACTATGCAGAGCTCCAACTTTTTACCGATTTTGCAAAGAAGATCAAGGCCGTCGAGGACCGTTGCAACAAGAGCGGTATCAAGCCCTGGGCCCGTCCCGATGGTGAGAAGCGGTCCGTGAAAGCGCCCGCACCAAAATGAGATGTAATAAAGTAGTGCACAAGTTATGTCAAAGCTATGGAGATAATTTTTGTAATAAATTATTGTTAATAAGCTAACATTATTAATAACAAATCTCATTTTTGTAATAGATTTTTGTTTTTAAGTTAATATTATTAATAACAATTCTCAATTTGTTAAAATGAACAACCACAGTGGGCGTCTTAACTTGCCCGCTGCGGTTATTTAGGTTAACCGAAGCGGGCAAATTAAGATGCCCGCTGCGGTTAATGTTTACCGCAGCGGGCGTCTTAATTTGCCCGCTTCGGTTAATCGCTCTCTATAAAAGCCCCGCAACCCAGAAGGGCACTTTAGTCCTTCACGCGTCATCGTTTCAACCCCGAAGGGCTGTCGATTTCCTCCACCGCGCCGCCATCGCCATTGCCGGCCCGTCCTGCTCCGCTCTGCGCCCGTCCTGCTCCCCCGCGCCCGTCCTGCTCCGCTCTGCGCCCGTCGTCGTCCGCGCCCTTTCTCCTCCGCCAGAGCACCTCACGGCGGTGCCCTAGCCACCGGAGCCGGAGCATCGCCCGAGCCACACTGCCGGAGCCCCCGTCCGCTGCTGGTGCCCTACCCACCGGAGCCGGAGCCCGATGTGAGTTCTCTGGACTTCTCTGGTCTTCTCTCTATTGATGACAAATCCTTAGCAATAGCTTGGGCTCTGGTCTTCTCTGGACTTGAAAAGTATCTCTGATGCATGGAAATATGCACACAATTCGAATGGTTATATCTAGATTAAATGACTTCTCTGTTCGATTTGTGAGAGCAGGAATCACATTTACAGTTCTGCAAAATTTTCACTCAAGGATCTGGAGCCATAATCTGACTTTTACTGTCATGATATGGCCTTATAGCTGAATTTCATTGCTAGGGTGCATATCTACTATAATGCATCTAGCTGTTTGGTTAGAGGGTACCTGGACATGTACACAAATGCATGTGCAAGAATTGCATATTTATTGGTGCCAAGGTTCAGTGACAGTTTGACAAAAATTTATCCAAATTTCTGCTCAATGTCCTAGATAGCTTACGACAAATCCCACATCTCTTTTGGTTCACATGTCATTCCTGCTCTCCTGTAGGTTGTGCTATTCCATTATTTGTTAGTACTCCTGAACAACTAACAAATGGCTCTAGGTCAAAACTGAATGAGGAATCTGGTTATGATGCACTTTGATGCCTTTTAGTCCATATGCTTTAATCTGATATGCTCTGTCCTTATTACTGGTTACTACTCTCTGATATGCTCTGATATGCTTTGATATGCTCTGGTTACTACTCTGTCCTACTTACTACTTACTACTACTACTTACTACTTACTACTGCTACTTACTACTTACTACTGCTACTCTGTCCTACTTCCTACTTACTACTGCTACTTACTACTTACTACTGCTACTTACTACTTACTACTTACTACTGCTACTCTGTCCTACTTCCTACTTACTACTGCTACTTACTACTTACTACTGCTACTTACTACTTACTACTGCTACTTTGTCCTACTTACTACTGCTACTTACTACACCTCTATCTACTTCTGCTACTTACTACTTACTACTGCTACTCTGTCCTACTTCCTACTTACTACTGCTACTTACTACACCTCTATCAGTCAAGCATATGTTTTAGTATATGTCCTGCATTTTCAGTAAGCTATGGGTTGTGATTATTTCTCTGCACTGATTATCAGTTTGCTATGGGTTGTGATTATCAGTCAAGCATATGTTTTAGTATATGTCCTGCATTTTCAGTGAAGCTATGGGTTGTGATTATTTCTCTGCACTGATTATCAGTTTGCTACGGATTATCTTATCTTCTCCATCAGTACCCTCGATACAGGCACTTGCACTCTTGTTCCCATTTGATTGTATCCTTCAACCATATATAGACATTGTAAGACCGTAATTGTGTCTCTATACTCATATTTGTTCAAACTTCACACAGATTTCTATACCTTATCAGTAGGAACACTCACCTACTGACATGCCATTCAGTTTCGGTTGTTTACTTTGTTAAATTGAGTCATGGCATATAACATGGATTTCCCTTTAGGTAACCAGACACCCTGTCCTGATTTATTGGGCAACCATGTGACTGAGCAAACTTCTGGGGAGAATAAGTATCGGGTGATACAACCACACTATCATCTGCAGCCACACTGTAATCTGCAGATGGAATAATGACCAGTGAATTCAGAGTTTATTTGCTGCCTATGATGCACTTTGATGCCTTTTTACCCTACTATGCAAATGCCACTACCTAAGATGCCATCTGATGCTTTTTTACACTATGCAAATGCCCTACTGTCTACTACTACTTTGTACTAGTGCCTCATTACTACTCTATACTACTGTACTACTCCTCTCCCCTGCTCTCTACCTAGTCTCTGTACTACACCTCTCTGTTACTACTCCCCCTACTCCTCTCTATACTCCTCTCCCTACTACTCCTCTCTGTTACTCCTCTCCCTACTCCCTACTATGGCATTTGCATTGATGATTTTTTCGAACTTGTAAGCTGAGGTAGTGGCAAATGCGATGATGTGACCCCTTTCGATTTTATGCTGAGGCAGCGGCGATGATGATCAATTGCCCCCCTACTTTCTATGCTGAGTCAGCTGCTAGACTAGGATGGCTTGTATTTTACAAGTAACCAGTTTAGCAGTGACGTGTTGACGTACGGGGCAAATCTGAGCCAAAAACTTATACGTGTCATTATTTATTCAAAAGCTTTGAACTGAGCATATTCTATACGTGTCTGTGTATATGTAGAACTGAAATGGCGGAAGACAAAACAAACGAATGGAGGGACCCTACCCCTAGCTCCTCGTCAACCAGCTTGATGAGTGAGGTGTCTGTGACTCCACCGCCGAAGAAGCAGCGTACGGAGGAGGGCAACGATCCCACGTACGAACCAGGCGCGGACGAAGCAGAGACTTTCGAGGTTTACGCAACACGCTGGCTTTCTAACATGTACAAAGATGCGATTGAATCACTAAAGGCTCGTGACTCATGTCAACAGCTGCCGATTGTGCCTCGTCAGCTCGAGTTTGGGGACGAAGACGCGCTCAGGGAGGAAGAAGCCCCCGCTCCCTCTACGGCAACCTCTTCGTCCAAATCTAAGGGCCAGAAGAGGGTGAGGGGACAACACGGGAGGCACAAGTTGGACAAAGAAAACGAGGTGCATGTCATCGATGCGGTGGGGCCAGAGGGCAACCCAATAGCTCCAGATACAGTCATTGGCAAGTTCAGCAATCAAGTGGCGTGTATAGCCAAGGAGAAGGTGGAGATCACTTGGCCCAACTGGCACGATGTACCGAAAGACATAAAAAACAATGTCTGGGGTGAGGTGACAAGGAGATTCAGATATCCGCCCTCAGCTGACATGGAGAAGTGCCAAGAGTGGGCTTTGCACGTGGCGTCGACTGCGCTTCGCAACTTCAGGTCCATGTTGACCAGAAATTACCTGAACAAGGGGAAGTCGCCACTGCTTAAGTACAATATGGTCAAGGCACACGTGTGGGATGCTTTCTGCGAAATGAGAAAGACACAAGAAGCAGAGGAAAAGAGCGCCAAGTTCAGTGAGCTCGCAAAGAGGAACAAGAATCCTCACCACTTGGGCATGACTGGCTTTGCCGGTCAGAGGACCAAGTGGCAGCAAGAAGAACAAGCAAGACGGGCTGCCGGGGTTCCAGATCCGTATGAGGGCATCGACCCAAGGGCAAAGGACTACATGAGGGCCCGCATTCCAAAGAGGCTGAAGCCCGGGGCGACCAAGTTTAACGAGCCCCACCTCGAGGACGTCGAGAAGACTTTGATGGAAAAAGCAAAGCATAAGGACAGCATCGTGGTCCGTCGGGGCCACGACTTGCTCACCGAGGTCCTAGGAACCCCCGAGCACCGCGGCCGCGTTCGTGGTGTCGGGTCCAAGATGAGCTGGAAGTCAGTTGAGTCGTGGCAATCCGACGCGGCCACATACAAGTCCAGGCAAAGGTATAAAGATGAGCTATATAACAAGGGCTTCAATGAAGGCGTGGCTGAAATGATCAAAAGCTCAATAAAGGAAGCCTTCACGAGCAACGACCCGGAGATGGTCGCAATGAGGTCGAAGATGTTTGATCACCATGGCCTGCCCAATCCTCAAGCAAAGGAAAAGAAAGCCTTACTGCCGATGAACGAGGATCGCCCAAGGGTCTCGAACGAGGACTTCAAGGAAAACCAGCACGTCCAACTCCTCATCCCGTTCGGAAGGTCCAAGAAGATGGTGGTGGCCGAGGGATGCATTCTTGCACCCCACGATATTCACGACTTCAACAAAGACAACACCCCTGAAGACTATGTGGTCGTGAGCCCGTTATGGCACGTTCCCGACCAGGAACATTTTGAATTGGACCATCCCAACCTACAAACGGCCAGGTACCTAGGGCAGGCACTTGGATTGGAAGTCCTATGGAACCGCGAGGACATCGAGATCATTGTTCGGACGCCAACTCCAACGCCGACACCAGCATCACAACCATCAGCCGCCGGATCTTGTCCTCCGGAAGATCCAGATCACGACAGCGATGATGACGAAGAAAAGGGCAGGGACAAGGGCAACGAAAAGGACAAAGGAGAAGGTGGTACCGAAGGCGGGGACAAGGAAAAGGTAGAAGGTGATGGCGGGGAAAAGGAAAAGGGCACTGACATGGGAACTGTGTCTCCCCCGCCTCCAAATAGTCCGCCGATCGGCCGGGTCCATGAGGCAAGAAGCTCAAAGGCCGGTAAGGGCGACAACACGACAACGACAAACCAGCCAAGCACGAACGAGCAACAGGGAGGCACGACGGGGGAGGCAACAGGGACGAAGACACCTCCCCCGTCAACCACAAGCCAATGTCCTCCCCCGCCCACCAAGAATCCAAGAACGTCCACCGACAAGCTCCCGTACACCCTCACGTTCGAAAGGTATGGTAACATTGAGCATAATACCTCATAATAGTATATATGCTACTAACATCCCTATCCATCGTTTGCCAGGCCTGAAACTACCCGTCAACTATTTGATGAGGCCGAAGACTGCCCTGGCCACTATGTGTGCGGGAAGTTCATGATTCCCAAGGCCCAGCTCATCGACGAGGAAAAGTGGGATACAAGGAGGTTCCATCTATGGTACATGGAGGCTGCAAAAGCCGGGATGTCAAGTTTTAACGTTAAGATTCCCACAGAGTACTTCCACTTGCCCGCTGGTAACGAAATGCAACTACCCGTCGACTTTAGCGACATGTACAACCTGATGCGGGAAGAAGACCTGGACATCGTTCAAATCACCCTATTCACACTGTAAGCGATGAATGCAACTTCCACAGATCACTACATTCGTATTTTCCATAGTTCTATACTTATTATGTCACGATGACTTGTCCGTGCAGCATGACGGTCACTGTAAGCAATAAAAAGACACGTCCTGTACTCTACCTCTCTCCTGCACATATTGCCGAAAGAGTCATCAAGGGTTTCGAGATCACTGATCCGGAGCTGACAGTTCGACAGCGAGAGAAGAAATATGAAGAAAATATGAAAGCCGAGAAGACTAAGTTGAAAAATTACATACTAGAATGCATGAAGAAGATCAAGCCGGATGGGCCAGAGTGTATAATGGCTGCCTATCATTTTGGGTAAGTCAAATACATGTACGTAGACCTAAGTTGCTAGCATATCATGCCTTCTAGTCATCATAAACACTATTTTGTTGCAATGGTGCAGCCAGGGCCTCGTCGGTGGCCACTGGGTCGCTTTTATCATATACCCTCAAGATGGCAGGGCCTGTGTGTTTGACTCCTTGAGCGTGCCAAACAAGCAAGGCTACAAGGCATTCGAAGATTGTCTGAAAAAGTAAGTCATTCAGCTTTTTCATCAGTTACGGTTACCATACGTTTTTAAATTGTGGCTAAAACTATTATATTTCGTACAGCGCTTATAAGGAATACCAAAAGGTGCCCGGATTCTGGGACCGAAGAACTCAAAAGTTCAAGGACAAGCATAGGTACCACCTCAAAATCCGACGAGATTTCCCGGTAAGTATTTCAAAGGTTCAATTCATGTTTCATACATATATGGGTTCTAATGCTTATGTATCAATCGTGCAGTGCGCCAAACAGCCACCAGGATCGAAGACATGTGGCTTGTACACATGCGAGTTTCTAAGGGAAAGCAAGGAGTACACCAATAGCTGGAAGAAGCTCAAGGAAGGTGTCAAGTATTGGGGAGAGCAGCAGAGCCGCAGGATGTGCTTTAAACAAGTCAAGGCGGACATATGCAAGTTTGTAATGGAGAAATGCATTCTCGAAGGAGAAACGTTCTTCGACAACGAATCCGACCTGGCGTTGCTACCCCAATACGAGAAGCTCCGCAAATGGAACACAATGCTTCGTCCGACAGATTATGCTCATCAAGTTGAAATATGAATTGTAATTTGAATTCGAAATCAACTAAGTCAATGTGTATATGATGACAACAAACAACTAAATCACTTTGTATGTTATGTGCAAATGGTTTATATGTGCGTATATATATATATCTGTTAGAAATCTGGAATTCTGGAGTTATTTGAAAACTGCAGATTTGAATTCCTGTTTTTGCTGTTTCTGCATTATTTATTTTTTTTAATCCAAAATTAATAACCGTGGCGGGCAACATAATCTGCCCGCTACGGTTAAAGGAAACTACCGCAGCGGGCAACCTAAAGCGACCGCTTCGGTTAATAATTTACCGCAGCGGGCGCCTAATGTTGTCCGCTGCGGTTAATGCTATTAACCGAAGCGGTCGCCTTATGTTGCCCGCTGCGGTTAAGTATTTTACCGCAGCGGGCAACAGCGCCCGCTGCGGTAATGGCCACGATTAACCGTGGCCTTAGCACCGCAGCGGACGATGTAGCCCGCTGCGGTAAAGCTAAAACGCCCGCTGCGGTTAAGCTTTGTGCAGTAGTGAATCTAGATTGTTACATGTTGCGGGTTCATGCATGTCAACCACAATTAGGCTTTAGTAAAACTGGGTATCGTGCGGCAGATGTAGGTTTTAGTTTAGTTTGATCGTGCTTGTTTGTATGTTCCTTCCTCATGGACCCTAACTCGGCTAGTTTGCCGATCTTGGTTAAGCTTACGCGAGTAATGAGTTTTTATAGATTCGTTTAGATACATGCATGCTTTTAGTTTCTTATAATTGGATTGTATCATGCAGTGGATTAATCTAATTATAAGGAGTGGTGTAGACTTGGTTTATGCTTGACGGGTTTTACGAAGACTAGACGTGCGGCAGACTAGTTGGAGTAGCCTATGCATGTGTTGTTTGAATAGATTTAGATTTACATGTTACCTGTTATATCTTGATGGTATCCTCTTACATGTACATTCGGCAACCGGCTGTTGATATATGCTCAATCTTAATGTTAGCCGAATGATCTTTGAATTTATCGACAGACAACTTTCTATAGTTGTGTGCCGTCGTGATTGGCTTTCAAAGCCGTACACACTACTACAGAACAGGGTCATAGGCCGATTCTCAAAATCGTCTTTAGTCTCGGCGTTTTTACCGCCCGGGACTAATAGACCCTTTAGTCCCGGTCGGTAACACGAACCGGGACTAAAGGGCCTGCCCCAACGGCTACTGCGCAGAGCTGCCGGGGCAAGGACCCTTTGGTCCCGGTCCGTGTTACCAGCCGGGACTAAAGGGCACTCTTTAGTCCCGGTTGGTGCCACGGACCGGGACTAAAGATTTAGCCACGGTTTGTGGCTTGCCCCGGGATAAATGATCACCTTTTAGCCCCAGTTTTTAATACGAACCGGGACTAGAGCTCCTGGTTTTATAACCAGCCAACTTCTTCCTCCCCCGAGCCAGAGACATTCAAATTTCAGTGAGCTTCTTGCTTGTTCTTGCTGTTGCTATTGCTTGTTCTTCATTGTTCTTCGTCTCCGGCGTCAATTGGTGATCTTCTTCGACTCTGTCATCGTCTCTTTGCGTTTAGAGGTAACTATTTTCATCTCCTACCATGTCTTTTGAATATGAGAGGAATTTAATTAAAATATATACTTTGCAAGAACAAGCATAGAGAGTTGAGTAGTTTAAATTGGTTCATCACAATCACTTGATAGTTTTCTACTGCTAGGTAGTATCCATTCTATATTTCATACTTATGCAAGACGAGTAATATTGAATTTTAGTGTCTTTTTAGTATATTTTCTTTAGAAAAATGTGGAATTTATAATAGTTTGCAACAATAAATATAGAGAGTAGATAATGTGGAAATTGGTATTGTTATATCATATTTTTTGATTATCTAAACAAATAGAAAAATTTAGAGTCTTTTTTATTTATAATTGTTTAGAAAATTAGGAATTTGCATGTAATAGTTTAAAAATGAGTATGGATATAGTAGATGGCAACCGTGACCGGGTCCTCAGCCTCTCATCATCGGGATCCGAAGCGTTTGCGGCCGGATCTTCCTCTCATTGCTTGTGGCGAGTGTAAGCAGAAGATTGTGAAGGAGTACCGAGTGAAAAAAGAGGGAATCAACAAGGGTCGTATATTCTACAAGTGTCCGGACCATGAGGTGGGTTATTATTTACCCGCATTTGATTAATATGGTTCATTCGTATCGGTTTTGCTTGATGATGTTTGTTTAAATTTCTTATTCTTTGTTCTAATTGCAGTGGGAGGGCACCGGTGGATGTAAAGGTTGGTACTGGGAGGAAGAGTACGTTCAGCACATACGAAATTCTGTTGCACAGGAGGTTGCCGCTGAAGGTGATGAGGCAGTGAGTCAGCGGCAGCAGCCCATCCATGCTGATGAAGCGAATGATCTGTCTATTTTAGTTGGGATCGGACACGATCTAATTATGTTGCTTAAGTGCATTTTATTTTTAGTTTGTTTAGTGCTAGCTGTGATAGTCTTCTTTGTAGTCAAGCTTGTTTGAATTAATCAATCATGTGATGTCAAGAGTGTTGTGCAATAAAATGAGAAACTACTAAGTGCATGGTTGTAATATTTAATGCAGATGTTGTCACGCAATTGGATGTATAATGTCGATCGCCGCTCCAAAGAGTTCATTGTTGGCGTGCACTATTTCTTAGGTGTGGCTGAGGCAAACAAGCAAGATGGTTTCATGTGCTGCCCATGCGCCGTCTGTAAGAATTTGAAGGAATATTCATGCCCAAGGACTCTTCATACGCATTTGTTGAAGTCGGGTTTCGTAACAAACTATATTTGTTGGACGAAGCATGGAGAAAGGGGGTTGTAATGGATGATGGTGAAAAAGATGAAGAAGAATTGGCCCACGCTGATATTATTGCTCAGTACGGTGCCTTTGATGATGTTGCAGTGGGGGGAGATGGTGAAGAAGATGCGGCAGCGACAGAAGATGTGACAGCTGATGTTGATGCTCTTGGTGATGCCATTCGTGATGCACAATGTGAATATGAAAGTGACAAGGAGAAGGTCAAGTTTGAGCGCATGCTAGAGGATCATAGGAAATTGTTATATCCCACTGCTGAAGATGGCCAAAAAAAGCTGGGTACTACGCTGGAACTGCTGCAATGGAAGGCAAAGAATGGTACATCCGATAAAGCATTTGGGCAGTTATTGAAGATAATGAAAAAGATGCTTCCGAAAGCAAACGAATTGCCCACCACTACGTACGAAGCAAAACAGGTCGTCTGCCCTTTGGGATTAGAAATCCAGCAGATACACGCATGTCCTAATGACTGCATCCTGTACCGTGGGGAGGAATATGAGAATTTGGATGCATGCCCGGTATGTGAAGCATCACGGTATAAGATAAGGCGAGATGATCCTGGCGACGTAGAGGGTGAAGAACGTCCAAGCAGGAAGAAAATCCCTGCCAAGATTATGTGGTATGCTCCTATAATACCACGCTTGAAACGTTTGTTCAGAAATAAGGACAATGCAAAGATGTTGCGGTGGCATAAAGAAGACTGTAAGGTAGACAATATGTTGAGGCACCCAGCTGATGGATCCCAGTGGAGAGCGATAGATAGAGAATTCCCAGAGTTTGCAGATGAGGCTAGAAACTTGAGGTTCGCTTTAAGTACGGATGGTTTTAATCCTTTTGCGGAGCAAAGCAGTAGTCATAGCACTTGGCCAGTTACTCTATGTATCTACAACCTTCCTCCGTGGTTATGCATGAAGCGGAAGTTCATTATAATGTCGTTGCTCATCCAAGGGCCGAAGCAACATGGCAACGACATCGATGTCTACCTGAGGCCATTAGTTGAGGAACTTCTACTTCTATGGAGCAAACCAGGCATACGCGTGTGGGATGATTACAAACAGGAACACTTTGACCTGCGAGCATTGTTGTTCGTAACAATCAATGATTGGCCGGCTCTAAGTAATCTTTCAGGCCAAACAAACAAGGGATATAATGCATGCACACACTGTTTCGAAGACCTTGATAGTTTATTTTTGAAAAAGTGTCGGAAGGTCGTGTATGTTGGGCACCGTCGGTTTCTTCCTGTGGGCCACCCAGTAAGAAAGAAAGGCAAACATTTTAAAGGTAAGGCAAACCACCAAACCAAGCCTCGTAACCGAACCTGAGATGATATACTCGAAATGGTGAAGGATACGAAAGTAGTATTTGGAAAGGGACGGGGCAGCGAACCTGTTCCTAAAGACGCTTCGGGACACACACCCATGTGGAAGAAGAAGTCCATATTCTGGGAGCTACCCTACTGGCATGTCCTAGAGGTCCGCCATGCGATCGACGTGATGCACCTGACAAAGAACCTTTGTGTGAACCTGCTTGGATTCATGGGTGTCTACGGAAAGCCTAAGGATTCACTTGAAGCACGACAGGACTTGCAGCGCATGAAAGAACGAGACAACTTGCATCCGGAGAAGACAGATGACGGGCGCCAGTACTTAAGCCCTGCTAGCTACACTCTTAGCAGAGAAGAAAAGGAAAGCATGTTTGAATGCCTTAATAGCATCAAGGTCCCATCTAGATTCTCCTCCAATATAAAGAGAATAATTAATGTGTCAGAGAAGAAGTTCCAAAACTTGAAGTCCCATGACTGTCATGTGCTTATGACCCAATTGCTTCTTGTTGCTCTAAGAGGAATTCTACCTCCACATGTACGTCTAGCCACCGTGAAGCTATGTGCATTTCTCAATTCAATTTCACAAAAGACAATCAATCCAGAGGAACTTTCTACTTTGCAGAATGATGTCGTTCAATGTCTCGTCAACTTTGAGTTGGTGTTCCCTCCATCCTTCTTTGATATCATGACACACCTCCTAGTTCACCTGGTCAAGGAGATCATTATTCTCGGTCCTGTGTTCGTACACACCATGTTCCCATTCGAGAGGTTCATGAGTGTCCTGAAAAAATATGTTCATAGTCGTTCTCGGCCTGAAGGAAGCATCGCCGAGGGCTACGGAACAGAGGAGGTCATAGAGTTTTGTGTGGAGTTTATTCCAGACCTTGACCCGATTGGCGTTCCTGAATCGCGACACGAGGGCAGACTCAGTGGCAAGGGAACAGTAGGGAAGAAAACATATATCGGTACAGGAGACGATTACTTCGATAAAGCACACTACACAGTTGTACAGAACTCCTCATTGGTCGATCCATATATCGAGGTACATAAGGATTTCCTTCAATCCAAGTGGCTCGGGAAGAGTGAATCTTGGATTACACGTCAGCACATGCAAACCTTTGGCGATTGGTTGCGAAAACAATGTCAAGGTGATGATAACATAGATGAGCAACTTTATTTGTTGGCTAGACAACCATCGTGGCATATCAGCACGTACAAAGGGTACGAGATCAATGGGAATACATTTTACACAGTAGCCCAAGATGGAAGGAGCACCAACCAAAACAGTGGTGTACGCGTGGATGCCACAGATCCAAATGGGAACAAACAAACATATTATAGCTGCATACATGACATATGGGAACTAGACTACGCACCTAATTTTAAAGTCCCTTTGTTCCGGTGTAAATGGGTCAAGATGACCGGTACCGGAGGTGGGGTAACAGTCGACAAGGAGTATGAGATGACATCAGTGGACCTCAACAATATTGGGTACAAAGACGAACCATTTGTCCTTGCCGCAGATGTGAGTCAGGTGTTCTATGTGAAAGACATGTCTACAAAACCAAAAAGAGGGAAAAATGATAACAACTCGATCGTCAACGAGCCAAAGCGCCATATAGTTCTTTTAGGGAAAAGAAACATTGTCGGAATTGAGGACAAGTCAGACATGTCAGGTGATTATGAAAGAGATGATCGAATTCCGCCATTCAAAGTGAACAAAGACCCAAGCATTTTGTTAAACAATGAGGAAACTCCATGGTTAAGGAATGATCATAACCAAGGGACATATGTCAAGAGGAGGTTCACAGTTGTGCCCGCTTAATAGTGGGTTGTAAATATATTATGTAATAATTAATTAATTAAGACTTCATTTATTTGAAAATGGATTTATATATACATTTAGTAGTAGTGATCATTGATTTATGTGCTTCTCTAGATGTGAATCTCATACTAATTTTTAAAAGAAAGTATATCAAATATTCAATTTTCTGTTCAATTAGAAAGATTTAAGATATATTTAAAAAAACCAAATTTAAAAATCTAAAACTACTGCATCTGTCGCGTATAACAAAATTGGGCAATGATTGTTTAGGTTTTAAACAAAAGATTAACGCCCAAATGATATGAAAATAAATTTTCTATTGAAAGCCAACAACTTTTTCAATTTAAATTGAACATTACATTTTTGCATTAACCAAATATGAATGGTTATTTACATTTATATTCGTTATTATAAAAAAAGAAAAGAATTTATGCTACAAAATTTTCTACTATACAATAAGGTTAAATGATATACAACTGTTATTTTTAAGTAATTTTATGCCTACTGTTCAATTTACTATGCAATTAACAAGAATTACAACATATTTATATAGTGGAAACTTAATACAAAACCCAAAATACTGAAAACCCAAAACTATGGCGGGAAAGAACCCTTTAGTCCCGGGCCGTATTACGCACCGGGACTAAAGACCCCTTTAGTCCCGGTGCGTAAGCCCGCCCGGGACTAAAGGTCCAACCCTTTAGTCCCGGGGCGTATTACGCACCGGGACTAAAGGGTCTTTAGTCCCGGTGCGTAATACGCCCCGGGACTAAAGGCCCTCCCGGGTATATAGGGCACAGTGTCCTCCAATCTTCCCGGCCAGATTGACGTTTGCCCCGCGCCGCCGCCCTCACCTCGCCGACGAGCCTCTGTCCGCGCCGCCGTCCTCCTCGCCGTCGAGCTCCGCGCCGCCGTCCTCCTCGGCATCACTGCCCTCCGCCGCCGTCCTCCTCGGCCTCGCCGCCGTCCTCCGCGCCGCCGCCCGTGCCGCTGCCGTACGGCCTATGCGTGTGTGTGCGTGTGCAGTGTGCGTGGTGTGCGTGTGTAGCAGTGTCCAGCAGTGGGTGTGTGAGAGTGTAAAAAAAAGAAATGAAAAAGAAATATATATCTAGAAACTAAATATAGAAAGTGATATATAAATAGATATATATAGAAACTAAATATATATGTATTTAGAAATAGAAACTGATATATATAAAATAAATATAAATAGATATATATATTTATAGATTATTTTCTATTTAACTTTTTCATTTCTTCTTTTCTAGAAATAGATATATACAAATAATGAATATGAATAGATATATTTATAGAAAAAGGAAAATCATATATATGTTTTTTTAACCTAACAAATATGTGTTCGACCTGTAGTCCTGGTGACCGCTGCACCGACCTCGCCGCCGTCCACTGTCATCCGCACCATCGTCATCCTCGCTGCTGTCCGCCGTCGTCGTTCTCGTCCACGGTGTGTAAATCACGTGACAAGGATATGTTTAAACATGTATTTATTACTCTTAGAAATATGTGTTCATAGAAAATCATGTGTCATGTCGGAACATGTATTTATTACTCTTTACGAATATATGTTATTGTCATGTTATTTTTATGAATTGTCATGTTATTTTTATGAATTGCCTAAAACTCGAAACCCTAAAACCTAAAACCCTAACCCTAAACCCTCGAACCTAAACCACTAAACCCTCAAACCCCGAAACCCCGAAACCCTAAACCCCGAAACCCTAAAACCCGAAACCCCGAACCCCTAACTCTAAACCCTCAAACCCCTAAACCCCGAAACCCCGAACCCCTAAACCCCGAAACCCTAAAACCCGAATCCCCGAACCCCTAACTCTAAACCCTTAAACCCCTAAACCCCGAAACCCTAAACCCTCAAACCCCTAAACCCCGAAACCCTGAACCCTAAACCCTAAAACCCGAAACCCCGAACCCCTAACTCTAAACCCTCAAACCCCTAAACCCCGAAACCCTAAACCCTCAAACCCCTAAACCCCGAAACCCCGAACCCCTAAACCCCGAAACCCTAAAACCCGAAACCCTGAACCCCTAAACCCTGAAACCCTAAACCCCGCAACCCGGAACCCCTAAACCCCGAAACCCCGTACCCCTAAACCCCGAAACCGTAAAACCTGAAACCATAACCCTAAACCCTCAAACCATAAACCCCGAAACCCTAAACCCCGAAACCTTAAACCCTAAACCCTGAGACCCCAAACCCTAAACCCTTAACCCCTAATTAAACCCCTGGTTTTCGGTTTTCGTTTCACATATATGTATAAAGCTCCTTTAAGAGTTCGATCATATTGTATATATATTTTAATATTCACAGAAATGGCCGACCCAAATGAGAATGTGATGGAGGAGGAAATGATGAATATCATAGCCGGCGACGATGACGGGAGTCAATACTTATTGAATTACGAAGACATGACCATGCATGATGAAAATCTCCCTGAACAACAAGTTGAGATGGAAGAAGGCAATACAGGCGAGGTATATATACAATGTGTCGTGTTAGGGTTTACATTTACTTTATTACTTGATTAGGTTTTATGTCAACTTGTATTAGGGTTTCATCTTCATGTCTTTACCTATATGTAGCCCTCTGGATCGACGTCTGTGACAGGGCAGAGCAGGCCAAAATGAGGGCCGAAGAGGCCGTTGAAGGGCCGTCATGTAATCTCCTAATTCGATATGGCTACAGGCCAACCACTAGGACTCAATGCAAAGAAATATGTCTTTCACTGTGGGTTCCTTGTGAGAGATCGGATTCCGATAAGTGCCCGTGAATGGAAAGAGAGGCGAAGTGCTCCCGAGATCAGTTATGTCTCCAATCTTGACAAGCAGCTAGTCTGGGATGACGTCCAACCTCATTTCTCGTTTGACACGGATGATGAGGAGCTGCTGAGGCGAATTCGGGAGTGGACAATGAAGAAGATGGCCACACTTTTTCAGGACTGGAAGAAGAAATTGTACCACACCTTTGTGCTGAAGAACGAGACGCCAGATTTCAATTCTAAGGCGTATGTCAAGATAAGGGCCGATTGGGATGAATTTGTACAGTACAAAAGATCACAAGAGAGCGAGGCCCGGGTCAGAGTAAACAAACTGAATGCAGCTCAGAAGAAATACCACCATCATTTAGGATCAGGTGGCTATAAGACTGCCCTTCCAAAGTGGGAGAGACAAGAACACGAGATGCTTGCCAGGGGGGTAGTCCCAGAGACAATAAGAAGAAATTGGAGTGAACGGTCCAGAAATTGGTTTTACGCTCATGGGGGAACCATAAACCCTAATGATGGGGAGCTTGATTGGGGCCCGCAAATTTCAAGAGCAGCACATAGGCTAGTTCAAGCACGAAATGCGGTGTTGGCTGGCGAGTTCAAGCCCAACAGAGAGAAGGATGAACTCACGTACGCGCTGGAGAATCCTGAGCACGGTGGGCGTACGAGAGGCTTTGGGGCCGTTTCGTGGCTACATTCCTTCGAAGCGGATCGAGAAAGTTATAGAAGCCGCCAAAGAAAGAAGGACGAGGAGGCAGAGCGACTCTTCAAGTTGGAGGAGTATGTTCTTCAAACACAAGAGCGTGAGAAATCTCGTGAAGAATGGATGCAGGAGGAAATCAAAAGGCAAGTGCAAGCGGCACTTAGTCAAATGACGAGTGGGCAAGGTACATCATCACAGCATCCTCAAGCAAACATTAGCCCCCCAGGTCAGATGAAAAGCAGCTGCGCCTCCACGGAAGTACCAACCATTCAAGATGACTCCAAGCTACGCTTTCCCGTGGATGACGTTAAAGAACCTTTTACTACTTGTGAGCTGCACATTCTAGATGGAAATGCCACGAAAAAGGTGGTTGTCGGTGTTGTAAACCCTATCGACCGCACAAGAACACCAAGAATCCATGGTCAACCAGTGCCAGCCGGATACGCTAGCGTTTCGGTGGATAGGGTTGAGACAGGTTGTGGCAGCGTGGCACTGGAAATCGAAGGGGGAGATGGGGAGAAGACTTTAGGTGAAGCAGAGAAGACATTTATTTGCTGGCGCAAGCGCTTCATTATTATTCCTGCAGTGTCATCGCTGCAACCTCCTCCTACTGATCAAGATCCTCACCATAGGTAGTGTGCGCGTGAATGAGAAACAATTTTTATTACACTAACTTCCTATATGTATATATTAGTTGGATGCTCACATCATTCGTTGTTTTGTGTAGCAGGAACTATAGTCCAATTCGTCATTATTCCCCAGCGCATCAGAGTGCTGCGGGCGGTGACGATGTGTTGGAGGACACGGCTTCAACCCCATCTCCTGCACAAAGATCTCCACCGCGGGCTCCAACACCGCCACCAGCCCCACCATCTCCTCCACCGCGGGCTCCAACGCCACAACCTCCACCGCAGGCTCCAACACCGCCACCGGGTCCACCATCTCCTCCACCGCGGGCTCCAACACCGCTGCCTCCACCGTGCGGCCCTAAGAAGCGGTCCACCGCCACAGAACCAAAGGCCCCACCTCCAAAGAAGAAGGCTCCTGCATCAGGAAAAAAAGCCCAAGAGAAATTAGCTTATGAAAAGACTGATGAGGAGTTAGAAATTTCAGTGAAAAAAGATGTGCGGAATTTTTTAGAGGAATGTGACGCCGCTGCTAAAGCGAAGAGGAACTCGGAGAAGCCTTACCTCTTGTTAAACCCGCAGGAGTTAAGGAAAAGGGTGGACCAACATGGTATCAAGATGCGTGAAGCCCGAAAGGCTCCGCGAAAATCAGATTACGAACGCTCTCTTATGAAGTCCGCAAAAGAACAACAATCCAGCAAGAAGAAAGTGGGAAAGGGTGTTCCACAGCTCGGGGAAACATCAAGACCTTTGTCCCCGTTAGTTGTGCAAAATCAGTATGGTTCAAACATGGGCAGAGTACAGAGGAAATCTGGAGAGACCACTTTGTCTGAGATAGACTCAATGGACAATTTTTTTATTGACAACGGTCTCCCGTACGACACCATTAAAAATATTGCTACTGGGCTGGAGTTTCCACGAGCGGAAGTAGTTGATGAATGGAGGAGAAATTTTGCACCGGGTAGGAGTCTAATGAACCCCAATCACTTACATGTACTTGGTACGTAGATGTTTGCAATCAACAAATGGTGCATGAAGGCTTCTAAAGACGGTGATGTCAATTGGATTTCTGTCCGAATTCGGAACCATCACTACTTCCGTGGCGATGACCTAATCTTAGTCTAGATGGAGGAATTACACCAGCTATGTCATATGGACGCACTGGACAAATCGCTCCTTAGCTGCTACTTTTTGTAAGTGTTTCTTTTATAGTTTTCATTGAACTCTCTAATATGTGTATATAGTAGTATTCTTATACACATACTTGTGGATCGACTCGATGTTTTGCAGGTATCAGATGACTCGGCTCAGAGATAAACACGACAATTCTATTGGGTTTGTTGATCCATATGTTGTTTTCAAGGCTCCAAACCCTTCAGCGAATTGGAGCGATGAGTCGTGTACGAATCTCATGAGGTTCTTCGTGAACCAAAAAGATAGAGAAAGAATTCTCTTCTCATACAACTTTAAGTACGTGAGACATATATAGTTCATAATAAGTATGTGCACATTTTATTTTACTTAACCCTAATAATATATATATGAATCATGTGTATGAACAGCTATCACTGGATATTGATGGTCATCGATCTCAAACAAAGCAATGTGTTAATCTATGACTCGTTGAGCAAACCACAAGCAGATTACCAAGATATGATAGACATCCTCCAAAGGTAATTTTTCGATCCCTACCTTGCATGCTTATAGTATAGACTAAGCTTGTATATGTATACTAATTAAATAATGATCCAACTATTAATCTTTCATTGGCCGGATTAGGGTTTGGGAAAAATTCATTGCTCGGGAACATATGAGTCAGTGTAAGGCCCCACTTACAATAAAGCCACGACTACCAGTAAGTTTACACCTTCGTCAATGTACGTGTATCTTTATTATATCATGTCATATATCATATCTTTATGACGAGTTGAATCTTTTCATTCTACAGTGGATTTTGAGACAAGAACAGGGCAACAACTTATGCGGATTCTATGTTTGCGAGTATATGATAATAGAATCAAATAGAATTCCTAAAGAAATCATCAAAGTACGTAACCTGTTTCTTTTCATTTTTTATAGACTTAATATTGATAATATAGATATAACTAATATCTTCTTTAATTCCAATTGAAGACTGACTGGTTGAAGCAAAAAGTGATGCTACAAGGCCAATTGAAAGCAATACAAGAGACAATAGCAGGATTTCTTCGGGAACAAGTCATAAATCCAAAGGGCGAGTTCTACTATAATACCAACGAGAAGTTGATTCCAAACAATGATGATCTTTTGTATGCCCTGTAGATCTTTAGATGGAGTACAACTTGTAATACAGTACTAACTTTGGAGTACATCTTGTGTAGATATATATTTGGACAACTTCTATATATATATTGCTTGTAATTTTATGTACATATATTTATATATATATATAGTTCTATAGTTCAATTATATATGCATGCAATAAGCTTATTGTGTTATGTTGCTAATATATTAGCAGCAAAGAATATATATTGGAAAACCTATTAAATAAATAAACAAAACTAAAAACAGAACTGAAATGAAAATAAAAAGGAAAAACCAGGAGACCCTTGAGTCCCGGCTGGTAATACCAGCCGGGGCTAAAGGGTGCTGCTGCGTTGCACCGCTGGCAGCACCCTTTAGTCCCGGCTGGTATTACCAACCGGGACTAAAGGGTGGGCTTTAGCCCCGGTGGCCGGAGCCGCGACTAAAGGGGGGCCTTTAGTCCCGGAAGCGTAGTCCCGGCTCGGCAACCGGGGCTAAAGGCCCTTGCCGACCGGGGTTAAAGGCATGTTTCTGTAGTAGTGACATATGGAACTGTCTGGTCTTACCCGACATGTTCTAGTGGTATTCTCACAGTTTTATCCCTTGTTGGTTTTCAGGTCAAACCGACTGGCACGTCTCCGGATTCCAAACCGTCCGGGCACCCGATTGAAGCCAAGCTTTTCGGCTTGCGGTGTGTGAGGCGCGGACCACATTTTGCGTCAACAATGTGTTAGTGTTAGACCAACATGTGGTTGCATGTGTGTGTGCCTTGTATATGACTCAGTACTCTTGGAATAGATGGTAACGATTATTTCACTCCACTTTCAATGGGGTCCCTGACTGCAACCCATTTGCGCTAGAGCCCGGTTGCTTGCACGTCACACCATCGCTAGACCATGGGTGGAGGACTGTAATCTTCGGCCACTCGCACCTTACACCACCGCCATGATGATGTTATTAACTAGGCCATGAACAATAAGACGGAGGGGGCTGGAATGCTGCATTCGCGTCGCCAAATTGTGAAGCCACGAGTAGTCGGCGGGAGATGGCCCCCAGGCCCCAGGACTCCAGGAGGGCTAACATATGCATGCATACGTGCCGCCACCGGCTGGAGGCACCGGCTTGATTCAGCCCTGCACTTATTGAAGAGGACAACACAACCTCACCGAAGTTAGAGAGACGACCAATTGTTAGGCATGTGCATGGGAGCGCGGCACATGGAGAGCATGCACAACTAAGGCACCTCACCTCGCCTACCTACGTGAAGATGTGTCTTTAGTTGCCGTGACGACTCTGCTGCACTGTGCTCCATTGAGGTGGCCACAATAGGACGGTGCGCGGCTATGTGAGTTTACCAGGAGACGCAAGGTAGCTACCATGGAGGCACTATCTATGCAACGTTGTGATGCACTCCTGTGGACTCTGGCCAATGCACTGAGGAGGTTAGCGTCACGACATCCAATGATGATGCATCTATACAAGCAGGACACTGACTTGTCGGTGGGCCTTCGATGCCGACTCTAGCCAGGCTTTGACAGCAGCACAACAACATCATCAACCTGTCCTATCCATGCCAAAAGAGGGGATGCCCGATGCCTGCTGCGCCGATCCATGGACGACGACCTGATGCCAAATGGCTGCACGAGCCAGACGAGTGCCATCAACAATGGCTCTAGCATCCACATGTACACCAAACAACACCGCCACTAATGCACTAGGGATGTGAGCCTGGATGCCATCGACAATGGCTCCATAGCTACACCTGTTAGATAATCCAAGCTCATCAGCTCCTTTGTATCTCGGTCGTAGATGTAGTGTGTTCTGAGCCGGTTTCGACCGAGCCGTGCGCGTCTGTATCCAGCCCGACGCATGCTGCGTTCATGCGGTGGCTGAGCTTGTTTGTAGGAGCATGCTGTTATGCCCTCGCCTGTGGGATGGCACAGGTCAGTAGGAGGTCGTGGCGAGCGCGCACATGCAGGAGTGGTGGCGAGAATACAGCTTCCGTCGTGGGATGGCGCGGCAATGGTGGAGCGGACATCTCGCAGCGTCGTAGAGCCGTTCGTGGCTAGTGTGTGAGTCATGTAATCATCTATTTAATCTCAATAGAGTCAAGAAAATCGCTGCTGGTTGTGCGGCACCAAAATCCTTTTGTGTGCTCTGGGTGTTTCCACCGTGTTCGCGTGAGTTTTCCTCTTGAGTTCACCAGTTCCACTGTTCATCTTCTTCGTCTCCGGCGACGGGCGCCGGTGAGAGAGACGATCAGTTTCCAACAACTGGTATCGGAGCGAAGTTTCGTGTGTGGACGCGTGATCGAGCGATCGCAGCTGCGTTCATGGACAACCGGCGAAGGCGGCGATCTTCCTCCCCACTCCGCAGACGTGGCGGTGGCGAGACGAGCAGCAGTGACCGCGAACTGGTGATCCAGCGCGTCGTACGCGAGAGCGGCGGCAGCGGCCAGTATCCTCTACTGACCAAGACCAACTACTACGGTTGGGCGGCGCTGATGAAGCTGAAGTTGCAGGCAAGGAGCCTGTGGACGGCGGTGAACGTGGGCACGGACAACTTCATCGACGATCGGAACGCGTTCGAGGCGATTGCTCTTGGTGTTCCACCGGAGATGCAGGGCAGCATCGCCAGCAAGCCTACGGCGAAGGAGGCGTGGGACTCGCTGAAGAAGACTCATCTTGGGGTCGACCGGGTGCGCCAGGCGAGGGCGAACACACTCCGGCGGATGTTTGAAGACATCAAGTTCAAGGATGGAGAATCGGTGGACGATTTCGGCGTGCGGATCCGCGACCTCGCCAACCAGCTCGACGTCCTCGACGCGGGCTACGATGAGCCAGAGATTGTGCGGAAGTTTCTTCAGGCTACTCCGCCGAGGTATGAGCAGATCGTCATGGCCATTGAGACCCTGCTCGATCTCGACACCCTGACGGTTGAAGACCTGATCGGGAGACTCAAGGCCGCGGAGGAGCGGTACGGCCTCAACAGCAATAGAGGTGGAACGGTGGCGAGCCTCAACCTCACCGAGGACGAGCTGGTCGCCCGTGTGATGGCACGGCTGCAGCTCTCCGGTGAGGGATCCTCAGGAGGAAGGAAGGGCTCGACGAACCCAAGGCATGGACGTGGCAGTGGCCGCGGACGTGACGGTGGAAGGGGGTCAGGCACCAAGTCGTCGTCTGGTGCTAGTGGAGGCAAGAAGAAGAAACACCTGGCGAGCGATGAGTGTGCTTACTGTGGCAAGTCGGGCCATTGGGCTCGTGAGTGTCGCAAGAAGAAGAGGGATGAAGCAGCGCACGCTGCCCAGGCGGAAGAAGAGGAGGCCGCGCTCAACCTCGTCATGACAATGCTCGATGCCGAGGAGACCTCGGGGGAGTTGCATACTACCCTGGGGGATGGAGATGGTGTGGCACATGCACGCTGGGTGTTCGAGGAGGGGGACTCCAACACCACGCCGGACACCTGTCCAGGGGTCGACTGGATCCTGGAGGAGGACAGCGCCCCGACATCGTTCGCGGGGGTGATCACGGCGAGCATCGCCAAGCCGGCGTCGTCTGCACCAACGGTTGCCAGAGAGGCGATCCACATCCATGAGGATAAGCTGTTCGTGCAACTCGGTGAGAAGACTGAAGGGGGGAGCACGCGATGGATCCTCGACACAGGAGCCACGAACCACATGACTGCGGTACGCTCCATCTTCTCCGAGCTGGACACTGGGGTGCATGACACTGTGCGTTTTGGAGACGGCTCCACCGTGGCGATTGAAGGGCGTGGTGTCATCCTGTTCAAGCTCAAGAACGGCGAACATCGGGAGTTGGCCGGCGTCTACTACATTCCGAGGCTCACGACCAACATTGTGAGTCTTGGCCAGCTTGACGAAGATGAGTACAAGGTCCTCATCGAGCATGGTGTCCTGAGGATCTGGGATCAGCAACGGTGGCTACTCGCCAAGGTACCGTGTTCTGGAAGCCGTTTGTATATGCTGACCCTCGAGATCGATCGCCCGGTGTGCCTCGCCGTGCAGTGCTCGGAGGTAGCATGGCAATGGCATGCTAGGTACGGGCACTTGAGTTTTCAGGGGATGAGAGAGCTGTCCAAGGGACAGATGGTGCGTGGACTGCCACAGATCGACCACATCGAGCAAATCTGCGACAGCTGCATGGCGGGGAAGCAACGACGTCGCCCGTTCCCGGCGGCGAGCAACTACCGCGCAAAGAAGCTGCTCGACCTGGTGCACACAGATCTCTGCGGACCGATCACGCCAGAGACACCGGGGGGCAAGCGTCTGTTCCTCCTCCCCGTCGACGACAAAAGTCGCTACATGTGGCTTGTACTCCTGAGTTCGAAGGACCAGGCGGCGGATGCCATCGTGCGCCTACAAGCGCGCGCTGAAGCGGAGGCGGGACGCAAACTCGGCACGCTGCATACCGATCGCGGCGGCGAGTTCATGTCACGCGCTTTTGGGGAGTATTGCGCCATGGAGGGCGTGCAACGTCATCTCACCGCACCGTATACGCCACAACAAAATGGCGTGGTGGAGAGGCGTAACCAAACTGTGTTGGGCATGGCGCGCAGCATGCTCAAGGCCATGCGCATGCCTGGCTGGTTTTGGGGGGAGGCTGTGCTCACAGCCGTGTTCATCCTCAACAGATCGCCGACGAAGAGCGTGGAAGGCATCACCCCGTACGAAGCTTGGTATGGCCTGAAACCTCCTGTGCATTTTTTCCGCACGTTCGGGTGTGTGGCGCATGTGAAGGTCGCCGGCGGCCACCTCAAGAAGCTCGATGACCGAAGCACTCCCATGGTGTTCATCGGGTACGAGGTCGGGTCCAAGGCGTACAGGTTTTATAACCCTGTGTCCAAGCGAGTCCATATCTCGCGGGATGCAGTGTTTGATGAACGACGTGCGTGGGACTGGATAGAGTGTGACGGCGGCGCTCACGCGGCGGACGAGGAGCCGTTCCACATCGAGTACACGACGGTGACCGTGCGTTTTGTGGATGCTGGCGGGCCACAGCTGGGTGGTGACCCAGAGGGCTCGTCCGGAGGAAGCCCAGTGCACTCGGGTGGTATGTCCGTGGGGACGCCGGGCACGACGACTCCAGGCACCAGCTTGCTAGGGAGCGCGCACGGCGGCGCCCCCGGAACACCTGCTTCGACCGCACCGGCGTCTCCGGTGGAGTTGGCGACACCTCCCCCCGGCGCACTGGACCTCGACATCGAGCATGATGACGAAGCACCGCTTCGTTTCCGCACGATTGACAATGTGTTGGGACCGAGCGAGGTACCTGACCTGGCGGAGCGGGGTTTTGCGGTCGATGAGGACCTGCTCTTGGCCGTGGGTGAAGAACCGGCCACGTTCGAGGAGGCACGGCGGGAGGAGTGCTGGCGCCAGGCGATGATGGAGGAGATGGCCTCCATCGAGCAGAACAAGACTTGGAAGCTCATGAACCTTCCCCATGGCCATCGACCGATTGGCCTGAAATGGGTCTTCAAGGTGAAACGTGATGAGGCCGGCACCATCGTCAAGCATAAAGCCCGTCTCGTCGCCAAGGGATATGTCCAACAAGAAGGGGTTGATTTTGAGGAGGTGTTCGCCCCAGTTGCACGGATGGAGTCCATTCGTATGCTTCTCGCCGTGGCTGCGCGGGAGGGCTGGCTCGTCCACCACATGGATGTTAAGTCGGCTTTCCTCAACGGGGAGCTCCAGGAGGAGGTTTATGTCCGGCAGCCGCCGGGTTTTGTTGCTGCAGGGCATGAGGGAAAGGTGCTGAAGCTGCAGAAGGCATTGTACGGGCTCCGTCAGGCGCCGCGAGCATGGAACATGAAGCTCGACGCCAGCCTGCGCAAGCTCGGTTTCAGGCGCTGTGCTAGTGAGCACGGCATGTACACGCGCGGTGCCGGAAAGTCGAGGGTGGTGGTTGGCGTCTATGTGGATGACCTGATCATTTCTGGGGCAAACCCTGATGAAGTTGGCGCGTTCAAGGAGGAGATGCGTCGGCTCTTCCGGATGAGCGATCTCGGCCTGCTCACCTACTACCTCGGCATCGAGGTCAAGCAAAGCCGGAACGCGATCACCTTGGGTTAGGCAGCATACGCGAGGAAGCTGCTGGACAAGGCGGGCCTGGCTTCGTGCAAGCCGATCTCGACGCCGATGGAGGTCCGCCTCAAGCTTACCACCAAGAGCACGACGCCGATGGTGGACGCGACGATGTACCGCAGCCTGGTAGGCAGCCTGAGGTATCTGGTGCACACGCGACCTGACATCGCATTTGCGGTGGGGTACGTCAGCCGTTTCATGGAGACACCGCGACAAGAACATCTTGTTGCCGTCAAGCATCTGCTGCGCTACATCGCGGGTACGATCGACTACGGCCTCGTCTACCCCAAGCTGTCTAACGGCGTCAACAACCTCATTGGCTACACAGACAGCGACATGGGCGGGGATGTCGACGAGAGGCGGTGCACTGCAGGCGTTCTGTTCTTCATGGATGACATGCCAGTCACATGGCAATCCCAGAAGCAGAAGACGGTCGCCCTCTCGACCTGCGAAGCTGAGTACATGGCTGGAGCAGCTGGGGCTTGCCAGGCCGTGTGGCTCGTTCAGCTGCTGAGCGACATCACCGGCGATGCCGTTCAGCCGCCCGCATTGAAGATGGACAATCAGTCCGCGATCGCCCTATGCAAGAATCCCGTTCTCCATGACCGCAGTAAGCATATTGACACAAAATTTCACTTCATTCGCGAGTGTGTGGAGAGCGGGAAGATAAGTGTGGACTACGCAAGCACTCAGGAGCAGCTTGCGGATGTACTGACGAAGTCCTTGGGGCGTGCGAGGTTTTGCGAGCTTCGTGACAAGATGGGCGTCGTCAAGCTGAAGTGAAGATGAGCATGTCTTAGGGGGAGATTGTTAGATAATCCAAGCTCATCAGCTCCTTTGTATCTCGGTCGTAGATGTAGTGTGTTCTGAGTCGGTTTCGACCGAGCCGTGCGCGTCTGTATCCAGCCCGACGCATGCTGCGTTCATGCGGTGGCTGAGCTTGTTTGTAGGAGCGTGCTGTTATGCCCTCGCCTGTGGGATGGCACAGGTCAGTAGGAGGTCGTGGCGAGCGCGCACATGCAGGAGTGGTGGCGAGAATACAGCTTCTGTCGTGGGATGGCGCGGCAATGGTGGAGCGGACATCTCGCAGCGTCGTAGAGCCGTTCGTGGCTAGTGTGTGAGTCATGTAATCATCTATTTAATCTCAATAGAGTCAAGAAAATCGCTGCTGGTTGTGCGGCACCAAAATCCTTTTGTGTGCTCTGGGTGTTTCCACCGTGTTCGCGTGAGTTTTCCTCTTGAGTTCACCAGTTCCACTGTTCATCTTCTTCGTCTCCGGCGACGGGCGCCGGTGAGAGAGACGATCAGTTTCCAACAACACCAACAAGCACACACCATCAACACCGACGGAGGGCACCGACCCGGATGACATGCTCCAAAGGGAGCATGCTAATCCGTGACGCCAGAGAAGCACGTCAACCCATCGCTAGACGGCTGCGCACCAACGACCCGTCAGTATATGCTACGTGACGAGTCAAAGGAGACACCCCTGACACCCTAGATGGGTGTGTTGAGCCAAAATATATGCCAAGCCACATCACAAAGGATGAACGCCTCTCTATGTCGATGTCACAGTGATGGTGGCGAGCGTCCTTCTGTATCTGCACGACAGCGTCCTTCTGTATCTGCACGACGTTGACGCCCCCTATGTTGGCATTGATGGTTATGAGCGTCCCTTTCCATTAGCACGTTGGCAGCCACCGCTCTGCATTGGCATAACTATGCTAGCAAACACAAACCATACTGTAGAGCCAGAGGCGATGCCATGACACCATACCGCTGTATGAGAGGTATGATCGAAGTCCATGACGAAGGACGATGCTGGCCACGATCAATGGCGGCTGCTATGTTTAATTAATTAATCTATTAATTAATATACTGTCTAGTCTCTCTTATATTCTATGTATTATGTACGATGCTTCAAAACCCATCTACATCGTCTGTGATGTGGCAAGGCGACGAGTCTGAACGCCATCAACACCAGCTCCGAACAATGCTGCTGCACCTAGGGATGAAAACGGAACGGAAATATCCCGAACCGAACCGCATCGTTTTCTATATTTAATCCGATCGAATTCGTATTTTCTTGTCCGAGTTTACCGTTTTCGCTTCCGTTTTCGTAGTTCAAATGTAAAAGTAGAAAACGGTTAAGGAGTTTTTCGACCGAGTTCGACCGTTTTCTACTTTTCTACTTTTAATCCGAAATATCCTTAATTCAAAATTCATTTTAAACCGAATTTGGTTGTCGGTCATTACTATCCAGGCAAATAGGCAAAAGTATGTGTGGAGTACTGATGTCCATGGACCGCATTATATAGGTAGCTAGCCCCGTCGCGCCTCCCTGAGTCGTTGAGGTGGGACTAATCACTCGCACGGTGTTGCACCGCTGTATCTGGCTTTACGCGGTGCCGTTGTTGCGTTGCATGTGACTGAGCCGACCAAACGAGAGAGAGCTAAATGGACTAGGCCTTATTGCTATCATTTCCAGTCTAGTTATGATGACATCTCAAATTTTTCTCTTGTTTTTTTTCTCTTATGAAAGAAATTAAATTGATAAGTGTTGTTTCTTGCGATCCAAATTTGCCACAATGGCACTTGTTAATTGTTATGCATTGTGGGTCGGTATTCCATATTGATTTTTCGTATACCGTCCGTGTTCGGTATAATTCCGCTCGAATTGGTCCGTTTTCGAAATTCTAGGTATTCCGCAAGTTCGTATTCGTTTTCGTGTCCGGTTTTACCGCTTTCGTTTTCGTTTTTGTATTCAAATGTAAAAGTAGAAAACGGTTGAGAAGTTTTCCGACCGTTTCCGACCGTTTTCATCCCTAGCTGCACCCAAGAGGGTGAGCCTAGATGTCATTGCCGAGTGTTTCCACCCGCATGTACACCGATGACTATGAGCTGGCCGACACCAACGAGGTGGGCGACAAGGGTGTTGACCACACTGTGTCCATCCACTACGACAACGCATACCATTCAACACCTGAGGCTAGCCATACAGGCAGATGGGCTGGTGTTACAACTGTCAGCGTGAAAAGTTATATCCCCGTGCCAATCCGCACTTTGAGGCCCGGAGAATCTACGGGAGGAGGACCTTGGGATTTTCTTGAGCCTTAGATGCCGGCTGAAGTCGAGACTTGTAAAACCTCAACGTGCCAGTCAATTTGACTATGTAATTGGCATGGAGAGACTAATCAGTAACACAAGGCGGAACATGCCAGTTTTGTTGTCGGACAGTTCCAAATGCATGGCTAAACAACCAATGGTGGAGGCCACTGACTATAGTGTCAATATCCATGATCGATAATGACCATAAATAATAGCGAATAAAATAGAATATTTAGTCGATCGAATCTAAATGATACAATTAAAAAGATAAAGTATAAACTTGAACCTGAAATAAACTTGATGAACCTACCAGATCTGTTGGATTTATCCTGCTGGTATCATTAATAGTGGGGATCCATGGAGTTGGCAACCATAATAATGATATCAGAACATTCCAAACAGACCCAACAGTTCAACCAATGCTTAAAGCAGATTCATGTGTACGTGTGTATGTCGTAGTCAAACTGCTACCGTATCGGCTATTTAGCCGATAATGAGTTCATAAAGCACGAACAAGATACTTTTCCGATCACGGTTGTGTGTGTTAGCGATAATTGTTCCCAATAAAAAGGTCCTGCTGCACGTGTGCATACACCTATCCTAGTGCGCAGACGGCAACAAGTAAAGCTAGCAAGCGAGAGGCCGGTGAACCTTTCTTTACCTCTCATTTTTAGTAAGGGGAGACAATCTTAAATATTTTCCTCACCTGTTTTAGATTTCTTTCGACTTTGGAGGAGAGATGTTTTTGAATCCGCACTTGTTATTCATGTGTTTGTATGATATTATAAAAGTTCCGTCTGTTAGAACCACCCTAGGACCTTCTAGGTGTAGATCGGGGGGGGGGGGGGGGGGAATAGCCTGGAACAATAGAAGAACAGTGCCCACGCACTAGATCCGAGAGGGAGAGGGGAAAGTAGAGGAACACATACCATCGGAGTTGGAGGAGGAGCCCGCCATCACGTTCGTTGATGAAGCTCTGCACACGGGCATCGACGATTGGCGAAGAGGGTCGCCGGACCTCGCTGTCCGGAGGGGAAGACGACGACGGCGCCGGTGGTGTTGCTTCCCGCCGCTGGCTACGCACCCTCTCTAGATCGGATTAGGGTTTGTAGGTGGGGTTTAGGCGGCTCCGAGCAACCTCATGACTGGAGCCCGCCGGCCCCACCCCTTTTATATTTCGCAGTGCGACGGGGGGGCACCAGCCAATCTCGGGCTGGGCACCCCCAATCAGGGCGCGAGAATCACGGGATCTAGGTGGCCGTTGTGCCCCTGGTGGAGATCATCCTAATAATCTCCCGCTTGATCTCAACTGTATACTGTACCTTTGACTTTAACTTGACTTTCTCATTTCCTCACAGATAGTGCATAGAGCATGCTTCATCGTCACGGTCTATTGCCGATAGATTCAACAACTACATCACACATCTCTGTTCGGAAATAGTTTCATTGCCTTTTGGGCCCCTTATAGTCCAGGAATCATACGCTTTCCCTTAAACCCATGCAGGCTACATGTTTTCTGAACACGTTGGGTGGTAAGCCTTTTGTTAGCGGATCCACGAGCATCTTATTTGTACTAATGTGCTCAAGACTAATAGTTTGATCCCGGACTTTATCTTTCACAACATAGTACTTTATGTCAATGTGTTTGGCAGCACCACTTGACCTATTGTTGTGAGCATACTGTATTGCTAGATAATTATCACAGTACAACTTTAGTGGTCCATAGATGTTGTCAACCACTTTGAAACCAGGTAGGAACTTCTTTAGCCAGTTCACCTGCCCCGAGGCCTCGAAACATGCTACAAACTCGGCATACATTGTGGACGATGTAGTGACAGTTTGTTTGGAGCTTTTCCACGATATGGCTCCTCCTGCGAGAGTGAAAACATATCCGGACGTGGACTTTCTATCATGTCCCGCATAATCAGAATCCGAGTACCCTTCTATGCGCAGGGATTCTGATTATCTATACGTCAACATGAGGCCTTTTGTGCCTTGCAGATAATGCAAGACTTTCTTTACCAATTTCTAGTGTTCTAGGCCTGGATTGCATTGAAATCTGCCAAGTAACCCGGTAACAAAAGCTAAGTCAGGGCATGTACAAACTTGAGCATACTGTAGGCTTCCGACAGCTGAAGCATATGGAACCACTTTCATTTGATCGATCTCATACTGGTTCTTGGGACACTGAAAGTCCCCATATCTATCGCCCTTGACTATGGGTGTAGGTGAAGGTTTACTTTTGTGCATACTGAATTTCTTTAGAACCTTTTCCATGTATGCCTTTTGTGATAGTCCTAATACCCCTTTGCTTCTACGTCGATGAATCTCGATCCCTAGAACGAACGAGGCTTCACCAAGATCTTTCATATCAAAGTTTGAGGACAAGAACTTCTTTGTCTCCTGCAGTAGACTGACATCATTACTAGCTAGTAAAATGTCATCCACATATAGGATTAGGAAGATATACTTTCCATTCTTAAACTTTGCGTAAACGCAGTTGTCCTCAACATTTTCTTTAAACCCAAACTTCTTTATTGTGCCATCAAACTTCAAATACCACTGTCTTGAAGCTTGTTTTAATCCATAAATTGATTTCCTTAGGCGGCACCCTATTTGTTCTTTTCCTTCTATGACAAAACCTTTCGGTTGTGCCACGTAAACATTCTGTTCTAAATCCCCATTTAGAAACATTGTCTTCACATCCATTTGATGTAACTCTAAATCATAATGGGCTACAAGAGCCATTATGATTCTGAAAGAATCCTTACATGAGACTGGTGAAAAAGTCTCATTGTAATCAATTCCTTCCCTTTGCGTAAAGCCTTTTGCCACAAGTCGCGCTTTATACTTTTATATATTCCCTTGGGAGTCATATTTGGTCTTGTGAACCCATTTACAACCCACTGTTTTGGCTCCTTTGGGAATTACCTCCAAGTCCCAAACCTTGTTGGTACTCATTGATCTCATCTCTTCTTCCATGGCCTCAAGCCACTTGGATGAGTGTTCGCTTCTCATGGCTTCTTCAAATGAGGTGGGATCATCCTCCATTTGAAACTCCTCAGTGTTATACACTTCATAATCATCAGGAATAGCAGATCTCCTGACTCTTTGTGACCTTCTAGGGGCGACAACAGATGGCCCTGGTTCTATAGGGGGCTGTTGCTGCTCTTCCTCATGCACAACAACAGTTTCCACGGGCTCCTGAGGGACAGGTTCCACATGTTCACTCGTCGTTGCCATGGGAGGACATACAACAGGTGTTGTCACTATAGTGTCCTGCACTGTTGGTGCAGCAGGAAGAGGCAACACAAAAAATGGTTCATGAATCATTGGAGTGGGCACATATACCCGCTTCTCCTCAAGATCAATTTTCCGTGCTGTCGTGCCCCCCCTGATCATCTGCTCTTCCAAGAAGACAACGTGTCTCGTTTCTACAAACTTTGTATATCTATCTGGACAATAGAAACGAAAACCTTTTGACATTTCAGGGTAGCCAATGAAATGACAACTCTCTATTTTGGTATCCAATTTCCCAATGTTTGGGTTAAACACCTTAGCCTCAGCAGGACTCCCTCACACACGCAAGTGATTTAGTGAGGGTACTTTTCGTGTCCACAGTTCATACGGTGTTTTGGGCACCGACTTACTTGGAACTCTATTGAGAATGTGAATGGCGGTCTTCAGCGCCTCCATCCACAGGCTCAATGGTAAGGTGGAGTAGCTCACCATACTACACACCATATCCATCAAGGTACGGTTACGCCTTTCAACTACTCCATTCTATTGAGGCTCGCCCGGTATAGAATACCGGGCGACTATGCCATTCTCCTGAAGAAACCTTGCAAAAGGTCCAAACACTTGTCCATACGGGGTATGCCGACCATAGTACTCCCCCCACGGTCAGATCTGACTATCTTTATCTTTAAGTTATGCTGATTTTCATCCTCAGCCTTAAAGATCTTAAATTTATCCAATGCCTCTGCTCTTTCTTTGATTGGATAAATATAACCATACCGGGAGTATTCATCTGTGAATGTTATGAACGAGTCATAGCCATCCACACTCTTTACAGGAAAAGGATCGCAAATATCTGTGTGAATGATCTGTAAAATTCTCGTACTTCGTTTAGCATTTTTCTTTATTTGCTTTACAAATTTTCCTTTAATGCAATCTATGCCTTGCTCTAGATCTGAGAACTCTAATGGAGGAAGAATTTCATTCTTAACTAATCTTTCTATTCTCCCCCTCGAAATATGGCCTAAATGACAATGCCATAATTTCGATGACTCATTTTGAGTTCTCTTTCACTTTTTATTTTCATTCACACAGGAGGATGTATTATCATTCAAATTGCATACAGAGTTTGCTTTTTCACGAAGGGACAATAAATAAAGCTCGTCTTGTTGAAAGGCGAGACCAATACATTGATCATTAAACATTATTACACATTTTCCATGTCCAAAATGACAACCATAACCATCATTATCCAAACGTGATATACTTATTAAATTTCTCATCAAAGATGGAACAAATAAAACATCTCTAAGCAGAAGTACTACGCCATCTGGAAGCTCTAATGAAAGATCTCCAACAGCTTCAACGTCTGCCCGAACTCCATTTGCAACATTAATACATCTTTCGTTTCTTTGCAAAGCTCTCATCGAAGTGAACCCATGCAACGAATTTGCTACGTAAACAGTTGCACCTGGGTCAATCCACCAAGTAGATTTGGAATATTGTATATACAATGATTCATTTACAAATGTAATAATATTCTCACCTCTGTTTTCCATAAACAATTTCAAGAAGTCACGGCAATCCTTCTTGAAGTGGCCCTTCTCTTGCAGTGGAGACACTGATCTTTATCAACAGTGTAATGCTGATGCTGCTGAGGCTGATATGGAGTCTTTCCCTTGAACCTTCAAGAGGAAGGAGCATTAAAATTTCTCTTCTTATTATCCCTCACATGGTTTATAGATCCACCATGTGAGGCCTTAATTCTCTCCTCCTCTTGCACACACATAGCAATGAGCTTCTCTAAGTCCCACTTTTTAGGATGAATGTTGTAATTAACAACAAAAGTGTCAAACTCTTTTGGCAAGGAAGCAAAAATCAGATGAATAAGGAACTCATCCTTGAGTGCCAAGTCCATTGGTTTGAGCTTGGATGCCAAAGTGCTCATCCTCAGTATGTGCTCTCTAATGCCACTGCCACCTCCATGGTACCTCTCTGTTACCAGCTGCTTTATCAGCTGGGTGGCATAAGTCTTTGAAGAGCCAGTAAGCTGACTCTTTATCCTGTCCAGGTACTCTGTGACAATGACACACTCTGGGATTGAGCCCACAATAGCTGGCTCAATCGTATTCTTTACCACAACCAAACACTTCTTGTTGGTCATAACCCATTTTCTATGCTCCAAGTCATAGGACATCCGTATGGGAGCAAAGTCTCTTTGTCTGGTTTGCCATGCGGCTTCAACCTCATTAGCATCCCACACCGGTTCCACAGGCTTTGTGGGACACGGTTCGATCACTACCCAGTCCACCTCAGCTAGGGTGAAAGCCAGGTCTATCTTCCTCCTCCATTCCCCTTAGTTGTCTCCTTTGAGCACGGGCATATACTTGATCCAGCTCATCAAGGAGAAACCACATGAAACCACAACCATAATTCATATATAGTGAGAATAATAAAATAAACAACAATAACCGCATGCCTTATTTTCAACGTTAGTCAAAATTAAAACATACAATTAATTATACATTTAATCTACATCATCGTTTGACAAAAATAGACAAAATGCATAACAAAAAAATCATAACATCATAATATTGCTATTAATCAACGTTGGTCAGAATAATAACAATATCGTAATAATCTGAAATAATATCCATTTTTCAAAATTAAATTCTCCCGTTGATTCGAATTTAATAATGAAAATAACAATCGTAAATACGCAGCAGAAACATAATCACAATTTATTTATTCTATTTTCAGATGCATCAATAGTTTAAACATCTAATTTATGCAAACTGTAACACGTTGGTGCTAAATTTACAGAAATTAGAATACAAACTTGAACAAAAATCAATGAAACATTGCTTCTGAAAAAGAATAAAACAAAAACAGAGACTGTACTATGCCTCTAGCCATTCTGGACTGAAAAACACGGCCCATGGCACGCCGGCCTGACCAGCAGCGAATACGCGCTGTCCCCTTGGCCAAAAATCGGCCCACGCGCGCCCTGTCCCCGCGCCCAGGCCGCAACCTGGGCCTGGGCCGGGAATTGCGCCACCCGCCTGGGCTCGAAGTAGCCCAGCGCGATCTGGGCCGTCGGATCGCATCCGACGACGATCGACCGGGACTCACGCCCGATCAAAACCGGCGGCCGACAGCAGGATCCCAAACCCTAGCTCATTCTGCTTCGTCCCCTTCTCTCTCCTTTCCTCTTTTGACGACGCCCGAGATGAAGACACGAACGGCCGGCGGTGGCCCATGGCCGGAGAAGAAGACAACGCCGCTCTGGGGCCCTTTGCCGACGAGCGCGCTCCCGTCTGGTCGAGCGCGTCGTCGTCTAATGGCCTCCGGGCAGTGCCCGGCTTGCGCGCACCCGAGTCCCGCGCACCGGCAAAACGGCGGCCTGGGTCACCCACCGCACGACGGCGGTCTAGAGACCGCACGGCGGCGAGGCATTTACGGAGGTCAGGTAGGAACCTTCCTCCTCTCCGTCCTTTTCTAGGGTTAGGGTTTGGATCCGATCCAAATCGGATCCCCTTTCACTATTGCCGTTTGCATCTCTTTAGGGTTTGGATCCCTTGGATCGACCCTCCTTTCTTTTCGATCCGAACGTCGGCAAGCTGGCAGCGGTCGCAATAGGGTTTCCCCAAAAACTCGATCTACAATCTAGATCGAGACCTTTGATACCATTGTTAGAACCACCCTAGGACCTTCTAGGTGTTGATCAGGGGGAATAGCCTTGAACAATAGAAGAACAGTGCCCACGCACTAGATCCGAGAGGGAGAGGGGAAAGTAGAGGAACACATACCATCGGAATTGGAGGAGGAGCCCACCATCACGTTCGTTGATGAAGCTCTGCGCACGGGCAGCGATAGTAGGTGAAGAGGGCCGCCGGACCTCGCTGTCCGGAGGGGAAGACGGTGACGGCGCCGGTGGCGTTGCTTCCCGCCGCTGGCTGCGCACCCTCTCTAGATCGGATTAGGGTTTGTAGGTGGGGTTTAGGCGGCTCCGAGCAACCTCGTGACTGGAACCCACCGGCCCCCACCCTTTTTATATTGCGCAGTGCGACGGGAGCCCACCATCCAATCTCGGGCTAGGCGCCCCCGATCTGGGCGCGAGAATCACGGGATCCAGGTGGCGGTTGGGCCCCTGGTGGAGATCATCCTAACAATCTCCCGCTTGATCTCAACTGTATACTGTACCTTTGACTTTAACTTGACTTTCCCATTTCCTCACAAATAGTGCATAGAGCATGCTTCATCGTCACGGTCGATTGCCGATAGATTCAACAGCTACATCACACATCTCTGTTCCGAAATAGTTTCATTGCCTTTTGGGCCCCTTATAGTCCAGGAATCATAGGCTTTCCCTTAAACCCATGCAGGCTACATGTTTTATGAACACGTTGGGTGGTAAGCCTTTTGTCAGCGGATCCGCGAGCATCTTATTTGTACTAATGTGCTCAGGACTAATAGTTTGATCCCGGACTTTATCTTTCACAACATAGTACTTTATGTCAATGTGTTTGGCAGCACCACTTGACCTATTGATGAGAGATCTTTGACCGGAGAGAAGCTGGTCTCGCAGGTAGGGCTAGCTTAGATCGATCTTGGATTGCAGCTAGGCCTTCAGAATCCTAGGTTTTATTAGAGCTCCTCTATCATAAACTCGGTCATGGAATATAGCTCTATAAAAACTTAGGCCCCGTTTGGATCCCTTCATTTTGGTGGAATTAGAATTCACTCAATAAACTAGCCTATTTGTCTTGGAATTTAACATTCCACCACTTTCCAAGGTTCACATATATGTCTACCTCAAATTCATAGGGTGAGAGAGGGAAATTGATTTCATACATCACTATACTATATTTCTACTTTGCAACTTATAACATTCTCTTCAACTCACTCTCCTACGATAGAAATGCAACACATGAGTATTTTTCTCGCATAAACAACAATAATATACAAATATAATCCATACATAATGATATTAGCTTAATTAATATGTGTCTAAATTATGATTCTTAAAATAAATTCAATTCTAAGCATCCAAACGGGCCCTTATAGTTTTTGGAGCATCCTCCCTTTACGACCTCAGAACTTTATACTTTTCGTAGAGATGCACATATTTAGCAGAAAATTGTAGAAACAAAGCTGCAAAATTAACATGGAACACAGGCCTATTCGGGAATAAAGCTGGAAAATATAGAATAAAGCGGAAAATGTAGAATAAACACGAAAAATATGGAGCTGCATGCACATTATATTTTAACTTGAAAAATGTAGAATAGCTTCCTGTCTGCCTTGCCTATTCCCGGCCTGACTTTTAAGCATGCAACCGAGTTAGGACTGTGCGTACGACGCCCCCGCGTACGTTTGACGGTCGGATGGACGATGAATGCACGGCCGGCCGGCCGCCGACCACTACGATCTACAGTGTGTCGTCGACTGTCGTGTCTACTGACTTGTACTCCTACTGATTAGCAGCTGCCATAACCAATTAATAATGTCGCCTCTACTCTCTCGCTGTAGCTGCAACTCTGCATCTACGACATACTACTAGTAGGTGTGTGTCGGCCAGGGTGACACTACTGACACAGCTCTACAGTACGTACGGCACCTGCACACAATATAGTGTGAGAGTGAGAGAGCCTCGCTCGCTCGAATGTCTTGCTTGCGTCTTGACGCGGCTCACTGCTGGCTCGGCGGCGGCTCGTCGACTAGCTTTTGGCTCGATGACATCGTGATGACTCGCTTCTAGCTCGTTTTTGGCTCGACGACGTGATGGCTCACTTCTGGCTCGTAGGCTCGTGGGGTGGCTCGTTTTTGGCTCTTCGATGGCTCGACGGTGGCTCATCGACTCGTTTTTGGCTCGACGACAACAGGATGACTCGCTTCTGGCTCGTAGATGATCAGAGCGAGCGTGGGGCACGAGTCGTCGAGCAGCTTCTTGGAATCCTCGTCGTAGCTGATCAGCCGAGCCAACGATGTCTTCTTGTTGACGGTGATGGAGTTGCACAACCCTCGATCTTTCCTACCGGTCGTCATAGCGTCGGTTGTGGTCAACATAGCGCCGCTTATTACGGCGATCATCACTGTGACGCGGTTGGAGGTCGGAACGAGAGGTACGGGCGATGTCGTGCTCGGAGATTGACCTCTAATCAAATCCACGAGAGCGAGAGTGTTGGCGATGCCTATCGTGACCCGATGGATGGATTCGATCAGGTCGGTGTTGTCCACACGCTGCCCCCGATAGCGGGGAAGCGTGGTCGGAGCATCGGGGAAGATGTCCTCCAAGAGTTGTCGAGGCTGGTTCCACCGATGCTGAAGTGGTGGACGCAGATCCGTTTGGCACAGGGAAATCCTGCCTCGCCTCCATGCCCCTAGTCGCGCTGTCGATGTCGGTGGTCTAGGAGAACGACCCGACGACAAACATGAAGCCTACCGGAAGAGTCATAGAAGCGGGGAAGATAACCATTCGCCATGCCATGGAGTCTCCATGCACATGCCCCATGGTGGGCGCCACTGTCGATGAAATATCGCTGATAGTCCACCAAGGGGTATGCCCAAGGTGGTAGATTATAGGGGAAGCCGCGTAAGACGACAATCCAGACGTGACGCAAGACAAAACTAGATGAACATAGAGGATTATCCAGGTTCGGACCGCTAGCTTTAGCGTAATACCCTACGTCATGCGTCGAGTTGTATTGATTGGATCTGGCTTCTTCTCTCAGAGGACCTCTGCCCCTCCTTATATATTCCGAAGAGACAAGGTTACATGCATGGTTAGTATTTGAGTTGGTACTATATTTAGATTACAACTATCCTGCGGTGCATGTCGTGCGCTGCATTCCTTCATCTGCGGGTCGAACGGCCCTCGGTGGTGCAGCACATATACCATCGTGTGGTACCCTGGGGTCTATATCCCCACAGGCCCCCGACGACGCTTGGGGCTTGGGGAATGGGGCAAGAGGGCGCTGCACCTCTAGTCGACATGCAAACTCAATGGGTGCGCCGCCGCTCTGGCCCGCATCCTGCTGAAGGGTTGTGCCGCCATCGCTGAGAGATGTAAGGAGGAGAGGGTGAGGCTAGGGTGTGGGTGCGGTGCATTTATATGTCTGCGGGCACAACCAGCCTATCCTTGGGCCAGTTAAAAGGCCAGCACCGTATAGGCTCATGTTGGCTATGCGATTCAAGCTGTGCACCTGGTTCAATTTAATTTTTGTGTAGGGGCAGTTAGTAACACCAGCCGACCTTATTGAGCATTTGTAGGAGCGGCTGGTGTGCTGGTGCCCAACCAACCCACTATAGTGGTGGCTCAATTACCAACCACCCCAATAGTAAAATGACGCTGACACATACAAATCATTTTTGAGGTAGTGTTGGTCTTAAAAACCCTGACAATTTTCATAATAAACATATTAGGAGATAAAAATGTTGATAGTATTTGCTATAAATGTAGTTCAATTTTCAAAAGTTTAACTCCTTCGAAGAGCGACTTGTGTAGTTATTTTGGGACATGGCACATTGTATTTTGGTCATACTTCCTCAATCCACGAAAGAATACAACTATGGAGAGTTTGACCAAGTTTGTAACGAATGATATTAATTAATATTTGTGTCTTGTATAAGTTTGCTATATAAGAATTATTGTATATTTTTTTTGGAATGGGACGAGTACGTGCATGGCGTCAGGGCTGTCTCCTGACCTCCCATTGTCCCATACCATGTAATTATAGCCTTGCTTACATAAGGCGCACACCGCGGTGGGTGGTGTACGTTGCGTAGACTAGCTAGAGACTAGAGAGACCAAAGACACAGCCATTGTGTGTGGTGCGGCGGCCAGGAGAATGACGATGGTGATGCGGTCCAGTAGGTTCAGGAGCATCTGCGTGTTCTGTGGCAGCAGCCCAGGCAAGAAGATGAGCTATCATGATGCCGCTATTGAGCTCTCTAAGGAGTTGGTACGTGTACGCTATACATGGTGGTCATATATATATATATCGAGCTAGCTATTGCATGGCTCTTCTTTTTACTTTTATTTCATGCTCTTAGTAGTTCGATTCATTTATATGTGCATACGCGTCTATACGCGTACGCCTCCTCTACTTACTAGATCAAAACATGCGGTGGTTCAAAACATATATATGCATGGATCGACTTTTATTTGCACATTTGAGCGTTTTCTTGTAAAATAACTAGTGTTTTCTCTCAACTCGAATAACTAGTGTTTTCTTGTAAAATAACTAGTGTTTTCTCTCAACTCGAATATTTATTTGCACATTCGAGTTAACTGCACAGGGACATCGCGGTGCTTCGATCTTTTTTATAGAAAAAAAACGTTTCTATATGAGAAGAAGCACAAACAAAACAAAAATACGGTCAAAATAATCTGGTACAATCAAGTTTCTGGTGTTTAGAACAAGGTGGTGTGTGGGAAAAGCGTGGTAAAATAAAAACATATTGTTTTGTATCTAGTTGTAGCTTATTTTGACCGGCCATAGGCAGTTTATAAACTATGAAAACCTGGTGCAAAGCTACTGGGGTCACGACACTTACACACACTCGATCGAGGTAGATTACAGTATAAGTTATGAACAATATTATATATATAATCCTGCACTCGTTTTTTGGATCTTCATGATATGGCGGGTCACAAAGATAGTTGATAATTTGTGCTAAGAAATTATCCTAAAGTATTAGCTAGGACGACTAGGACTAGTGTGGTTAGTCTATATCTGTTTGGATCCTGAACTAGTATCAGAAAAAAAGAGAAGAAAGAATATGAGATAAATGTGACCTTTGGATACTTGTATCAGCTTAACCCTTGTTAATTAGGTTCCAAGGACCAATGAACTAACAACTAGTTAGTTAGAGCTTTAACTTTAGCCCACCCATATGAGCCCTTCTATTTGGATTCTCAAGAGCAAAACTGCTTTAGCATCTATAGTTATTAACCCATGGGATCCAAAAAGGCACTTAGCTAGGTTGCTAACAATAATGAAAACCTTGACCAAAAAAGTTAGCCTACATATTAAACTGCAACATAGAATAGTAGTATAGCTCTATGAAAAATCTAAAGTTTCTAGAGCATCTCTTTACGTCTCCTACGGGCTGCGGCGGAGCTGAACACGACCCTCGCTCCCTGGCTGCTGCCTTGCATTGCCTGCCATTCCGGGAGCTGAAACGATATGATTCCTCAGCTAGTTGGGTGCCTTGCCTATTCATTCCCGGCTTGACTGTTTCGCATGCAGCAGCAGCCTTGCTTAGGACGACCAACGGACAGACTGTGCGTACGACGCCCTACTACGTTTGACGGTCGGATCGACGATGAATTGAATGCACGGCCGCCATGCATACGGTCGACGACTGTACGTCCTGTCTAGTGTCTACTATACGTACTAATACTACAGATTAGCAGCTGCCATGTGATGCATGCATATATGCAACGCCTCGCTGTCGCTGCTGCTGCTAGCTTATTCACGTACTGATGATGACGAGATCATGTCCTCGTACCCGTGTGGTACACCATGCATATTAATTATTCATGTACATGTTTATGCATGTACATACGACACAGCTAGCTCTACAGTACGTAAATATACTATATATGTACACCGGCGCGTCTGCCTGCCTGCGGTACACAGCTTTATTATTGCTCCCAATAACTAGCCCCCTGCCCTCTTGCTTGCGCAGCTACATACATACTCCGTACTACTATTAGTAGTAAAGACTTGACTGAGCCCTGAAATTAAGATGATGCAGATGTGTACGTACTTACGTGCAGTGTACGTCAACCAGCGTGTGAGACGTACTCCCTCCGTCCCTAAACAAGTGTCGTTCTCGCTTCTCGAGAAAAAGTTGCCGGCAATTATATATTAAAATATAGTAATATTTATGTTAAGTAATTAGTATCATCGGAAAGATCTTTACATCTAGTTTTTAACAAAATTATTTAGAGATATAAATATTGCACATATTTTCTACAAATTGAGTTAAACACGTGGCACGCACACCAACGGCGACACTTATTTAGGGACGGAGGGAGTACTGTGAGATCAAAGGCATCCAACCGTGCCGTTATTTTGGTTACTACTGTTCCAGTAGCACAGTACAGTGTACTAATATAATTTTTTTCTCTTTTGTTTTTGGGGTGCTTACTTGTTGCTTGCCTTGCTTGCATATCCAATGAATGAAACAGGTGTCCCGGGGCATTGATCTGGTGTATGGCGGAGGAAGCTTGGGTCTCATGGGCCTCGTCTCGCATGAGGTCCACCGCGGCGGCAGGAACGTCATCGGGTACTGCCCGGCTATATATATTGAGCATCCTTTATCAATTTATTATATTCACATTTTTCCTATATGGTCAATCATCGATCTTCTTGTTCTTGTGTTGTGCTGCAGGGTCGTTCCGACAGCTCTAACTCCCGAGGTTGGATATACTCGATCTCACCGGCCGGTCACATATTATATATATATTCATACAAGAAGTTTTGGTCATGTGCCTTTTCACTATCGCTGTCTAGCTTTCTTTCACATATATTAACTCTTTTATTAACTCATCTTCTTGGTCGATCATCTGCCTTTGTATTAAAATGTGTTGTGGTTTTTAGAGACGGTCAGTCCATTTATGTACTCCATCCAATGCAAAAATAACCCCACACATTCATTTTATTCAATAAAATTTATATAGATATATACAAAAACATAATCAACATTTGTATATCTCCTAATACGTTTATTTTCAAAATATATTCCAATATTAATATAATTATAGCATCAGAAATATTAGTACCAATTTGTATATATTTAATCAATCTTTTAAAAGTTTATGACTCCTCAAAGGGCATGGTGTGCAATTATTTTGGGACGCGTCTTAGGAGGGTGTCTTAAGAGGCTAAGGTTGCCTCTAAAATTAGCCATTAATAGATATATAGTAGTGTATTGTCTGTAAGTTAATTCATAGAAGCGAGCTTCTTAAGATGCTTACCATTATAAATAGTTGTCAAAATTCATAACTATCACATATAAAATTTGATGCAGATGAAATTTATATCAAAAATTATAATTATCAATGAGATCGACATCTTTATAGTGTAAACATTTTTTATTTGAATAAATTTAGAATCTCTAATTCAGTTTTAACTTCTCAATATTTAAAATTCAAAAGGTATAATTTTCTTACAACCTCAGATGTTGACAAGCTCTACATCAAATTTATATAGCTTTCAACGTGATATATTACTTTGTAGTTTACAGGTTTTTTATTCAAAATCATATATGTGTTTAAGTTTAAGACTTTAAAAATTAAATTTAGAATTTCCAAATGACCTGGGAAGTTGGCATGGTCAATACCAAAGTTCTAATTGTCGATGGGATCAACAAACTTTGTAGTTTACAAGTTTCTGTTTTGAAGTCGTTTGAAGCCTCAAATATTTATTTAAGTTCTGAGATTAGATTTGAGATTCAAATTTTCAAAGAATCTGAGATAGAGACACGTCATGTCTAAAATTGTAGTACTCATCAATAAGGCCTTGTAATTGAAACATTTTCTTTTGCGACCATTTAGGAAACAAACTACCTAATACATCATTAATAATTGTTAATACAAAAGGATATCGTTTATATTTACTTATAAGTGGGTGAGTAGTATACTGGTAGCAAACGAGGTTGCACGAGACTATACGAGATGGTATGTTTTATTTTTTATAAATCATTTACAGAGATTGGTGTAAATGGATCATTTCCCACCTCTAAAAATACTTTTTATAGTATTGTCAATCAAATGATCTTCTTTTTATAATAAAATTAATCAAATGATCTTCTTTTTATAAGAAAAATTATAAATTTTTTCACAAAAAAGAAAAAGAAAATTTATAATTATCCTCAGATGAATTAACTGGATAGTGGGCATGTATGTCACCTAGCTAACCAGATTCTCACCATGCCATCCACATCTCTTCTCTTCTCTGCAACTAAAAAACAGCAAATGTCCAGGTCTATCCGGCAGGCAAGGCTCCCTACTACATGATATGCCACTACAGTCTTTTTCCCACCCCTCGTATGTCACTTCAAAAAATATTATTTTTCTATATCTTGCATCGTGTCACTTCCCACCTCTTTGAGAATCGTTCTACCTTCCTTCTCTTCTGCTCCCTCCATTATTTATTGTTGGGCCCAGATACCAAGACTAGTGGTGGGCTTCTTTAACTCCGCTTACATGCATCGGCATCCTCTCAATTTTTCTCCGCATGCAAGCATCACGATTGGTTACATTAATTAAGCACTTGCTGGCCGCTTGGTTTCCCTTGGCATGCATGAATACGATTGGATGCACATTTAGTAAATACAGTGGTCACTCTTCACCTCCCGGCCTCAACCAGAACCCGCGCCTAATAAATCGGTAAAAACAAAAAATCGGTGTATGCCCTACAAATGATAACAGAGGGAGTATTCTTCAATCAAAAACAAGAAAAAGATACATGTTTACTAATTATTTTATTACTAATCCAATATAAGACATCATATAGCATATCTCTTGAATTTTACTATAATCTTACTTGTCTAGAGGACTCCAACCATATATGCAATAAATCAATAATTTGTTTAATTCCTAAAATTATGGGTACTATTATGATAATATTAGTAAGACATTGTTCATAGTTTTGATTTGAGATAAATATATTACTCATATTAAAAATATTAAATGAGTTTTCGCAAAAAAACGAGATATGATGATATATTTATATTTATTGTACATGGGGTGGAGTATTAAATGTTGTGAAATATGTCACTTTTTAATAATAATATACATGTTCATATTTGAATTATTGTTCATATGTCACTTTTTTAAAATATATTTTTTCCTAGTATTACAAAAAATGTAAGGCTTTACTGTCTCCCTGTAGTCAAGTTTTTTTTTTGGTAAGGCTACTTATTGGTCAGAAATTGCAAGCAGTTTGAATCTTAAAATGTGTGTTCCCCTTATATTTTTGGACACAGGGAGTAAGTAGGTGACATATTAGTTTATTATTTTGCTATAGAAAATCAGTATTGCATCTCAGATTAACTATCAAACATGAGTATACTAAAAACGCCAGAAAACCTCTTCTTGTCCCTAAAATTTTAACTTCGTTGTTGTCAGATAATTGGGGAGACAGTGGGGAAGGTGATGCGGGTTGAGGATATCCACCAACGGAAAGCAGAGATGGGGAGGCAATCTGATGCCTTCATAGCGTTGCCTGGTGAGTGCCATTGCTATTTATGCTATGCGTTGAATCAACAACAACCATAGTTCATTCCAATAATGTTCTCACTATAAGTTAATCATGTGTGTCTTTGCCACAAACAGACAATATTAATTGTATCAGATAAATTGTTATGATTCAGGAGGTTATGGAACTCTGGAAGAGCTGTTTGAAGTGATCACTTGGGCACAGATAGGCATCCATCATAAGCCGGTAAATAATCAACAAGCTCCTACTATGATATATACTTCGTAAAATGAGATATTTCGATGCATCGTAGCAATTCACTAATTTGGTAAATCCAACTCTTCAAGATTGGCCTGTTGAACGTTGATGGCTATTACAACACCCTGCTGGCATTCATCGACCAGGCCATGGAGGAAGGCTTTGTAAGCCACAGCGCCCGCAAAATCATCATCCATGCTGGCAACGCCCAAGAGCTCATTCAGAAACTTGAGGTACCTAATAGGTTAACAATATGATCATATAAATAAATGGCCTTTAATTTGTTCGAAACTAACAACTCTTAGCTCCATCATATGATAGGATTATGTTCCGTGCAAAGACGTAGATTCCGCCGGGCTTAACTGCAACAATGAGATTGTGAATGATCCAGGTGATGACTCTGGAATCAGCATTAGCACAGAAGAAAGTTTGCTGCCTCTGCAGGAACTGCCTTCATCTGATCCAATAAAAGAGAATGACCTTCCAACAACAGATGATCCCAATGTCTCAGATGGGACAGTCAGTCAGACAGCAGCGAGCTCAGCATGTATTAGTAGTATATAAAGGACCTGAGGTTACCTACAGCCCAAGTGCATCAAGGCCTCTAAAAGGTTCCTTTGTTCCAAAGCCATGTTCTACTGTTGTTAGCCGACCTCCAGAGATCGAGAGCACTATGTCTGAATGGCGGGTTATTATCCTTAGGCACTGTCTTTTGTTCTATCATTTGTTGAGTAGCTAATAAGTGTGTTTATAAGTTTCCCAGCACAATATATGTATTGGGATTTGTATTCCCTTTTGTGTCTTACCGTTTGTTGGTATATGTTTTCCTGTCGAAATCTATGAATGATGCATTATATTTGCCCGTTTGAAAAAAAATGCAGATCACGTTGCTTGATTGCTTTTGAATAGGGGACATGGTAATTATTCTGCTGCCAAGCTCTATAAGCTGGCTTTTCTTACTATGTCTGCCTCCCCAAGTTTTCAAGTTGTATGGAAAATTGGAATTCAAAGGTGACTCCCAGAGTTAAAGTTTTTTGCCTGGCTGATTCTGAAGACATTTCAATGTGCAACCTGACTGTCTATGTGTGCTATGTCCTGATAAGGTGGAGGAGACAATTGCTCACTTATTCATTGATTGCTCTTTTTGCCCAAAGATGCTGGAGCAAATTGGACATTGTTTGGGTCCAGGATGCAGACATCCAAAGCAAGATCTATCGGTCTAGAGTCTAGACAGCAGGCTGGGCTCCATCTCTTCATGGAGATCTTCCACATTGCGGCCTGGGAAGCTCTGGAAAATTAGGAACAGAGGGGTATTCTTTTTTTTTTTGAAATATCCGGAAGACCCGGCATTAAATTAATAAGAAGAAGAGAATTTACAACTGTATGCGCGAGAAGCGCTGTCTCCTGTAGCAGACTGCTAACCGGAGCTTAAGTAGAATTAAAGCTAATTACTCACTAAACTATTTGCAACAAAAAGAGGTCTGAGGTATTCGATGGTGTTTCAGGCTTTCAGCCTCCTTTGATATATGGCTCAGAAATTTCAAGGAGGAAGCTGCCCTGCGATCACATCGACTGAAAGAAGATGATAGGATGTTAGCTTCTCTTTGGCTTGATTCCCTGTAAATGTGCTTTCGTCTTACTGTAATCTCTCTCCTCCCTCTCCCTCAGCCCTCTTGCCCTGACTGCTAGTCCTATTTAGCTTTTTGTTTTCCTCCTTCCTTTTCTCTGCTCTCCGGCTTGTAAGTATATTTCTTGCACTCTTGCTCCCCCTTCTTTTAAGTAAAATAAAATTCTTTTCTTGCACAGTGGGGACCTCCCCACGGTCTTTTTTGTGTCAAAAAAACACCAAGAAACAACAAAACTTAAGATACCTCGTTATGATCTTGATTTTCCTATAGTAAAAATTTGCACATATCTATGACTTTTATAACATTATGCTAAAACATCTGAGTTTGTCATGATAGCCCCTGTGAAATGAGTATAACAAGTTACCTCTTCCAGGTACCCGGTTACATGTTAATATAGGATCAAGACTTGTACAACAAGTAGATTACAGCGAGAGGATTAGAATGAGCAACAAACTCCCATCTTGGCTTACAAGCCAGACTATCACGATGGAAGCCGTGAATATAGCAACTAACCTTATCATCTAACACCCCCCGTCAATCTCAACCACCTACGAGATTGAGATTGCTTCTAAACTCTTTCATCTTGGCGGTGCTGATGGGTTTACTGAATTGATCTGCTACCTGATCGCCAGAATGTATGAACTGGATATCTAGAAGCCTTTGAGCCACTCTTTCTCTGACAAAATGGAAATCTATCTCAATATGTTTTGTTCTGGCATGAAAGACTGGATTCTGAGATAAGTAAGTAGCACCAATGTTATCACACCATAACCGAGCCACTTGAGAATGCGGAATTCTTAATTCTGAGAGCAGCTTTTGTATCCACATAATCTCTGTAATAGCATTTGCCAACGCCTTATACTCAGCTTCAGTGCTGGACCTAGAAACTGTTGCTTGTTTCTTTGCATTCAAAGAGATGAGATTTGGCCCAAGGAAAATAGCAAACCAACCTGTAGATCTTTGGTCATCCAAACACCCGGCCCAATCAGCGTCTGAAAAGGCACTGACTAACATTGAAGAGGATTTCCTGAACCTCAAACCAACAGACAACGTTCCATTGACATACCGCAGAATTCTCTTCACAGCAGTCCAATGTACATTGGTTGGAGCATGCAAGTATTGACACACCTTATTCACCAAATAGGAGATGTCTGGCCGGGTGAGAGTTAAATACTGGAGAGCACCAACAATGCTTCTGTAATTTGACGCATCCTCAGAACCAAGTGGAGTTCCTTCTATCGTGCTTAATTTTTCTGTCACCGAGAGTGGAGTGTCAACAAGCTTGCTTTTGTGCATACCGGCTCTCTTCACTACATCAGCAGCGTACCTTTCCTGTGACACCACTAGACTTTCTTTAGTCCTCTTTACTTCCGTGCCAAGAAAATAGTGAAGATCTTCGAGATCTTTGAGTGCCAAATCACTCTTCAGATCATTACGGAGCTCATTAGTTGCATCCAATGATGAGCTTCCAACTATGATATCATTGACATACACCAGTATAATCATTGTATGTCGTCCTTTGTTATAATAGAAAAGTGAGGTATCTGCCTTTGATGGTATGAAACCCAACTGAACAAGCTTGCAGCATAGTCTTTCATACCATGCCCGTGGAGCTTGTTTAAGTCCATACAGTGCTTTGTCTAGTTTGCATACAAACTCTGGTCTCCTCTTATCTCTGTATCCTGGTGGTTGCTACATATATACTTCTTCTTCAAGCACACCATGGAGAAAGGCATTTTTTACATCAAGTTGCCTAAGTGACCATACCTTCGACACAACAACCGATAGGACCAGTCGAATTGTATGGCAGCCTTCACAACTGGACTGAAAGTATCTTCATAATCAAGCCCATATCGTTGCTTGTATCCTTTTGCAACAAGTCGTGCCTTGTATCTATCAACCGAACCATATGCCCTTCTCTTGATTTTTTATACCCATTTGCAGCCTATAATGTTCTTGCCTTTCGATGGGGGTACAAGATGCCAGGTCTTGTTGCACATTAATGCATCATACTCACTGTCGATGGCAGATACCCACTTTTCATCACCAAATGCCTCTCCAATCGTCATTGGCTCCAACTGTGGGGATGAGCTCATCATAGACCATCTTACTGTTCCATCAGTGTGAACTTTAGGCTTGGTAATACGTTTCTGAAGGCGTGTCACAGGACGATGTTGTTCAGGTGTAGTAGCTTCAGAAATGGCAACACCATGATCACCAGGCACATCGCCCACTCCCGATCCTAGCGAATCAGCCTGGGAAGAAGAGCCCCCCTCGCTGGGATCCTGTTGTGGCACACCTCCCGCCGCAGACGTAGATGGAGTAGATGGAGCCCCGCCGCAGACGTAGATGGAGTAGATGGAGAAGATCCAGACGTCGGCGTCGCAGGGGATGCAGCAGAAGATCGCACCGGAAGAGACAGTGCGCTCAGAGGAATGTCAGCTGAATCTCTTTCGGGATGAACGCCACTGCTGCTTCCTGGTCCCGGACACATGAAATAACAGGCACTTGAACTGGATTTGTCAACAGAATCAACACCGTTTTCACCTGCAACAGTAGAAGCAATCTAGGAACTGACCGTTCCATTAGTAGGCACAGAATCAACATGTGTATGATCACATAAATTTGCATCCCCAAAGTCAGTAGAAGAAGGAAGAAGTTCATTAGGAAGGAGTGCCACTTCTGCCCGCAACCGTGCTCCGACGTTGGGACATAAAGAGGCGAACGGAAAAACAGTCTCATCAAACATCACGTCTCGAGATATATACACATGTCATTGAGAAAAACACATCGCTTAGATCAAAATTGAAGTTTCCTGGAATTGTAGGGTCTTAGGTTAGGCCAGACAGCACAACCAAAGGCCCTGAGAAACGTGTAGTCATAAGATGACTTTGGATGGGAGACGGTTAATAAGAAAGACTACAGTAAGAAATGCTTCATCCCAAAACTTTAGGGGCATGGATGCATGCGCAAGAAGTGAAAGACCAACATCTACAATATGGCGATGTTTTCGTTCAGCAACACCGTTCTGTTGTGGGGACAGGAAACAAGATGTCGAATACCAATACGTGAGAAGAAGGAATTCAAGGACTGGTACTCCCCTCCCCAATCAGATTGAACAACACGGATTTTGCAATTAAATTGGCGTTCTATCAGATTTTGAAAATCATGGAATATTGTGGCGACTAAGGACTTGCTTGACTACGGGAGTAGAGGCATACCCTAGACGATGATGCCACAAAGAAGCAGTCGGCTTGAACACACCGAGTGCACGTTTATTTGATGAAAACTTCAAAGGGTAGAGGCTGTCTTCACATCGGCCTTTGAGGAGTGTCCTCCTCGTCACCTGCTTCTTCACGAAAAAATGATCCGAATGAAACTTAATGAAGGCACTGTTATCACACACAAGACGATTTACAGAAACAAGACTTTTATTGGCATGAGGAACATGAAGGATATTCTTTAGATGAATACTACTAATTGGGGAATGCAAATTAGTGTGACGAACATGATCAATTCTCATACCTACTCCACTTGCAGTGTGGACAAGATCGCTGCCATGATATTTGTCGCGGACGTAAGCTTCTCTAGTTCACCGATCACATGATCCGTAGCACCTGAATCCATGTACCAGTTAGTATCAACCCCATAGGAAGTAGTAGCAGCTGATGCAGACTTCTATGGAGGGCCTGTAAAGGTAGCGTCAAACCTCTTGAAGCAGCATACCACTGTTTGTCCTTCTTTTCCACACAGTTGGCACATCACGCCGAAGGAAAGGCCACCTTGATGACGGTCGTCACCACGTCCGCCCTTCTAGTTACGACTACCAGATCCACCACGGCCGCCTCCACGACCACAAGAGAAGCCTCCACGTCCACCACGGGACGCCATGTTTGCCGAGGAATGAGACCCCCCGGCATGAATCTCCATTCGCTGCTCGAAGCTTACGAGCTACGTGTAGAGTTCACCGACCGAGATCGGTTCAACCCTTGCAGCAACAACAGACACCACTGGGTTGAACTCCATGTCGAGCGCAGTGAGAATGTAGGAGACAAGCTCCTCATCTTCAAGGCGGCGCCCCGCAGATGCCATCTCATCTGCAAGGCTCTTCATATTCACAAAGTACTCATGGATGGTGGATGCACCTTTGGACGCCGTCGCTAGGGCCATGCGAGTGCTAATTGCACGCGCACGAGATTGGGAAGCGAACATTCCCTCAATCGCCGCCCACATAGAGGCGGCTGTATCAGCAGATCCGATCACCTGCCCCAAAATCTCCTTGGAGAGATTGGAGAGGAGATAGCTGAGGATGGTCTGATCCTTGGCGAACCAGCTTTCATACTCCGGGTTCAGAGTGGGCTTGGTGTCCTTCCCGTCGCCCTTGAGGAATGGCGATGGAGCTTCCACATCCTGACTGAGATGCTCGGCGAGCTGGGCACCCCTCATCGCCGACAGCACCTGAGCCCTCTAGAGAAGGTAGTTCGATCCGGTGAGCTTCTCGCTCACGGGCAAGGCGAGAAACAGAGCAGCAGATGCAGCGGAAGAGGATGGGTACATCATGGCTAATCTCCTTTAGGAGGAAGGCTCTGAATACCATGTGAAATGAGTATAACGAGTTACCTCTTCCAGGTACCCGGTTACATGTTAATATAGGATCAAGACTTTAGATTACAGCGAGAGGATTACAACGAGCAACAAACTCCCATCTTGGCTTACAAGCCAGACTATCACGACGGCAGCCGTGAATATAGCAACTAACCTTATCATCTAACAGCCCCAATAGAGAGCCTGTGTGCGGTTTAGATGTCCTGCCCAGTACGTCGGAACATGCGACTTGACATCAGGATACTCTATTGGAATTATTAAGCATTTACAGGATTATATTCTTAATTTAAATCATGGCTGAGGTAAAAAAATACGGCAAACCTATGATCTATGTAAGTTTGATCGGTGGAATCACACCCTGTGTGTGTGTGGCAGACAAGTCAGTAATAGATAGTAATGTTGAATTATAGTCCCAACTGCTTGTTCTCGTTGCTGGCCTAAAATGTTCCAAGTATCAGGTGTGTGACAAACAAGGTGGATAAACAAATATGATAGATAGCAAAAGCACAGACACAAGAAACAAAACAACACTTGCCAATATAGCCAACTATAACCTTCTCTATGTGCTCCTCTAGTGATTATTCCTCTTTTGCCCTTATCTTTTTTCTCTATTTATGGGCTACTGTTGTATTTTGGGAAAATTAGACTTTTTTCTTTTTTATATTTTTTCTTGACTTAGGAGCACATAAGAAGTAACCACAAAAAATTTAAGCTTAAACAAGTGAAAGACATGGCCTGTGGAAAACAGAAAATGTGATCAAGATAGACAAAAAAAGCTTGTCACCATTGAAAAGAAGATCTTGTGGCAATTTGTTTTGGAAAAAATAAATCCGCCGAGCCCGACAAAGTTGAGGACGGACGGATCCAAATTTTTCTGAAATAGATTTTGATATAGAGAACGTCAAAATCCGAGTTCGTATGCGAAACTACACAAATTTTAAGAACCAACTCCAAATTAGAGGGCAAAATGGAACAATGCACACAAAACTGGCCATGGCGGCTAGGGTTTGATGGAAACGATGGGGAAAACGCATGAACTTGACTCTAACATGACCTAATCTACAACAAGACCTCAACTAGGACACAAACTGAACACGACGGACTCTGAAACTGAAATATGCAGAGGCTAAAGACTCGGAAGTTTGTAGGACATGAAACAAGTATGACACTGGACTATAGGATGAAGAAACAAACACTCGAAACAAGCTAGGGGTAAATGTGAACCTAACAGTATACCTTAAGCTCTGAATACCACTTGATGGGGATAGGGGTTTCCTATCTTGCATCAGGTGAAGATAACTATTGTTTGGGACGAGCACGACACACCGATCCGGCTTCAGATCAAAAGACCGGAACTGTCACACCCTGAAATTTGCATTTCTTAAATTAGAGTTAAAATGATTTATTTATGAATTTTTGTGCTCATAAAATATAGGGAAATAAAAAATTTCTCTAAGTTAAAATTCATCCTAGGGTTTAGCAACGTGTTTGTGCATTCATGTTGGAGCATTTGAGTTTTTATGTTGTGTGGTTTTGGCTAAAATTCAAATTGAGTTCAAAATGGTTCGAAAACAATTTTAAAATAAATTTCATAGAAAGGGTTTTGAAAATAAAGACTTTTTGTTTTTCAAAAATTTGGAAAAGTTAAAGTTTCAAAAACTTGTTGTTTCGTCTTGTTTTGCGAGTGAGTAAAGTTTTCCAAAAACTCGTTTACTAAGTCATTTATCTTTCTCCGCCTTATCCATGTCTTCTCCTAAAATCAAATTCTTTGTTTCCTAGCTTAACCTTTCTGTTGGAGTCTCCCAAGAATCTTTTTTCTTCTGCTCTAAATTATTCCTTGGTGCTCATCATTCATCATCATATCTCCAAAATCTTCTCGAGAAGTTTTCCAGCTTTTTTCGACACTTTTTCCTATTTTTCTGGAAACATAATCTAATTTTTAGATTTCCCAAAATATCTTTTCATGAGCTCCAAATATTTTATTTGAGTTCCCCATGTCTCCAAATGTCTCTGAGAATTTTCCCTGAATTTTTGGAGCCACTGAAGTATTTTTCCTGGCTTAAATATCAATTCTAGACTTTTCTAGAATTATTTTAATCCAGAAATTAAATAATTACGAAAATAATAAAACCTGTCTTTTTCCTCCCTTCCACAAAGCCCATGTGCAATAATCCTAATAAATTCCAAATAACCATGCTTTTATTTACTAATGGACTTTTATATTTATTTAGGTCCATTAGTAAAGCTGGAAGTTGCAACATCAATTAGTACCATATTGCTAGTTGATGTGGGGGTGAAGAGTTTTCCTCTCCATATATCCACGCCAACCCCAAGAGGTTTTTCTCATTATTATTCTTTATAATATCAACTCTTCCTTTTTACGAATCTATCACAATTTGATGATTCCCCCTCTTTTCTTTCTTTCCCGGCGGCCGACCGATGCTCTCTGTTTTTTTAGCCACCGGCACCTCCTCCCTGTCCTTCCCGAGTCAGCTCCGGCTCTGTTTTGTCACCGTCCGCGCGCCGCCTCATCTGGCCCTTGGCCACACGGCCAACCACCACTGCCCAGTATCCGGCCGGCCAGCCGATGCTTGGGAGCAGTTCGCCTAGCAGGCCACCACCGAGCGTTGCCTGGTCGTAGACGCGTGCTGCTGGCCAGGCAAGGCCTGGCCGAAGCTCTTCTTTTTTTTTACATAAGGTGGTTACGGTGGTTAAGTTCCTGAAGATCAGTCACGATCTCAAAAGCCAAAGGTAATTACAATTTTTGTGCTAATATTTAATCCTCCATCGTTTCTTCCTTTTCCTTTTTAGATCCGTTTCGAGTAGTTCAAGTTACGTTAGATTCGTTTCGAAAAGTTCTTTCAAACTATATAACTTTCAGTACTGTTTTTCATAATTAAAATTTGTGTTAAATCTAATCTAATAACTAGTGTCTTTAATCTTGTTTAAATCATATCTTTTCCATTAAAACTCCGATTAGCGTGATTTTCGCGTCTGTGTGTTCGTAGCGAATCGTAGATCAGTTTTCAAAACTCTTTATCTTGTTTTCTTATGAATGATGTACTGTTCTAATTATAGGCTATGGTTGCTTTGCATGATTGCCTTTGGATGCATGTGTGGTGTTCTATGATCGTATGTCCAGTCTGTGAGTTTACGTTGGTGATCAAGAGGAAGAGGTCGAGATCAAGAGTCAACCTTTGGAAGTATATAAGTCAACAGAAGAAGGATCTTGAGTTTAAGGCAAGTATAGCAATCGAGTGTTCTTTTTGCAATCATGATCATGTTACTTAATTAATGTATGCATCGAATGATAAAAATGACTTATTAGCAACTTAAGAAATTATCTGTACGAGCACCTTCGGGATTTACAGTGCAACTGATGAGGGTTATATGGCTCTGGCTTTAGCTCAGTATGAGGACCTTTTCTAGCTTGTTAGTGGACACCTGTATAGGCGCGTTGGGACTTGCCGAGACGGGTATAGTGCGGCTTCTGTCCACGTGTGTATAGGCTGCGTGTTATTGTGCCACCTAGAAGGAGGGCTCTACATCCCCTTGCCTTAAGACCTAGCGGCCCTAACTTGTTAGACGAACCTTCGAAAGGCTTCATCGTGAACCCTGCCGACCTTCCTTGGAAGTGGGTTAAGAGGCTGATCACCTCGGGCGAAAGGGCAATTCACGTCTCGCAGTGAAAGTGTACACCTTTGCGCAAAGTTTATTAAACTGATATATCAGCCTTGCTCAAGGACACGAGCGGCCTTGAAGACGTAAAGATTATGACTTTTGTTGGTTAACATGTTCATTATTTACCGTTTTATGCTATTCATTATTTATGTTACATTGATCATGAAACTTGGGATCTATATCACTTGTTGCTATACTTGTGGAGTTCAACATGGACTCACTCTTGCTTTTCCCCACACCTCAGAGAGTTAAGCTTTGGAGAAGCTTAGGCTTGTGGTCAACCAGTCAGTTGTTCTCTGTGAAGTGGTGTCTCCATCTGAAGATCGGAGTGTCTTTCCGCTGTCTGCTCTTTAAGGTTATGTTCTTTTGTTTTATATACGTTATTTAAGAGCATTGTCTTTCGATATTACCCTTTATTTGTGGCTATATGTGAGATTTGACTTCCTGGGCTCACATATGGTGTATACCTGGTTTTGTTCTTAAAACCGGGTGTGACATGAACCCTGCAATCCATTTAGCACCACAACCCCTCCAGTTATCAAATGTGTCTCCAACTGGTCGACCTCACCAAGAAGGCTAATCCCTACAAGCGAAACGAAGAACACAAGTAAGAACTCAAAAATACACAACTCAAAGATTAGGACAACTGTAGATAAATGATTAAGTTCTCAAAGTGGAGTCTCACAAACTGATGAAACAGTGACTATCGATGACAGAATTGATCTAAGCAATACCCAAAACTATAATGAGAGCAACAACTATTGTTTATAGCCCCTAAGGGTCATCAACCCCCTTGACACACACCTCTAATAGGCTCACAAACGATACACGGCCCAACGGACCAAAAACGGTGACACAACACCGGAATAGATTCTGGACAGTGACATGTTTCAATGATCCCTGTGTACTCAGAACGAAATTACATGTGGGACCAAAACCATTGGTTAGCTTATCAAGTAGCTTTTCAGAGATAATCTAGATCATTAAAAACGGAGTCCGTACATGACCTCGATGACCAGTTTAGTGTTGATTGCTAACTCCAAAATTGACTCGAAATGAACTTTTGGTTTGGGCCTCCAACTTGCATCAGGCACCCTTGCTGGTCCTCCATGCCTCCAAGCCTTCCTCTATGTATCTCTTGGTCTTTTCCATGGTTCCTAATCAACGCATAATTGAGTTGCTCAGGAATGAGCTCATCTCTAAATTTAATTGTCGTGCGCGAGCTTTTATGATTAGACATTGATGTTCATTGAAGGATCATTGTGTGTATTCAAAGGAGTGATGTCCTCATCAGCAAAGATCATATTTATTTAAAAAAAATTCTTTCCTCTCTTTCTTTTTCAATAACGTGTTTTACTAATTTTGTTTGAATATGCTTTGAAAATACCTTGTCAAATTCTTTCAACAATGCATATCCGATGCTTCTACGAATATTAGATTATTATTATTTCATGAAGTTATAGCCCAAATTCAAATTATATAAATTAAAATGCTATTACTGTAGTAAACAGTAAAATTATCAAATGACCCAAAAAATTACTAAAATTTCACATAAAACAATCTATGTTCTCTATTGCCAATACAAACAGTTTTGAAGTCAAACCCCCCAACTCGACCGTTACTTTGACTCAAAAACTTACTGAATCCTTCAAAACTCTACGGTTTTTCTTCGGAGAAGCTTCGTTTTATTACGTAAGCATCGTACATGGCAAAGTATGCGAAACCTTCTTTAGTTTTTACTATGGCCTTCAGGTATGATATCATGAGATATTGACAAATCTCATTGTTTTTAGACTTCGTTTTTTATTGAATTTTAAAACTTTTTGGCCACACGTTCATGGTCATGTTGCGTGAACAACATGTTTGATGTTTTAGATCTGTTTCGTGGATAATGCCTCACATTAGACTAAAAAATATGAAATATCACTTCTCCATTCTTTTAATTTCATTATTCAAATCACTTGCAGTTTAAATTTGACCTACCCAAAAATTCCTTTAAACAAAATAAATTGATGAAATATAGCAAACATATCGACAAGTATACCAAATTTTGACATGGAGTACGTACCACGTACAATATGCTGAGTGTTTTTTCAGCACTCGGCAAAGAGCTTTTTGCCGAGTGTCAATTAAAAAACACTCAGAAAAAAACATTCCACAAAGAAATTCTTTGCCGAGTACAAAACAAAACACTCGGAATTTCTTTGCCGAGTGTTTTTTTTCTGACACTTGGCAACGCAAAGCTAATTTTCAAATCATATTTTGAAGCATTAAATTAATCCAAATAAAAAAGTTTTCAACTACAAAGTGGTTTAACTTATCAAGATGAACAATTTTTGTTTTGGTGATTTATTCATTTAACAAACTTCAAATAAATTTCTTCACAAATCTTACATATCTCTCCGGTAGTTTATGAAACTGCAAGAGTGATATATAATGTTTGTGAATAATATTAGAACCACAATGTCTGATGCACAAATGGTTAAACAACCAAAATAAACTTTGTAGATCTTGATAATTTATGAAAGTTTGTAGTTGATAACTTTTTAATTTAAAGTTATCTAGTTATGGAAAACTGCGTTCGAATTTGAAAAAATTTAAAATTTGAATTTTTCAAAAACCTCGGATGCAGAAATGACCAAAACAAAAGATGTAGATCTTAAAAAGTTATAAAACTTTGTAGTTGACAACTTTTTGATTTGAAATAATCTTGTCTTGCAAAGCTGTATTTGAATTTAAAAATTTTGAAATTTGAATTTTTTAAAATACCTCAGATGGAGAAATGGACAAAATGAAAGTTGTAGATCTCAAAAAGTTATGAAACTTTGGAGTGGACAACTTTTTGATTTAAAATAATCTTGTCAACGAAAACTACTTTTCAAATTGTCAAATTTGAAATTCAAATTTTAATAAATGACCTCGGATGGAAAAACTACCAAAATAAAAGTTGTAGATCTCAAAAAGTTAGAAAACTTTGTAGCTGACAACTTTTTGATTTAAATTTGTTTAGGACCTCAAATAAGCATGTTACACTTAGTTTAGTATAATATACGGGAACCGAAACGAAAATGGAATATATGTAAGTGTCTAGTGTAGTGGTAGAGGAGGCTCCGACGGTTGGACGTTGCCCACGGGGCCCCTCCCTGGGTTAAATAAACTTTTGCCTTATTTTTTGTATTTTTTTTCTTTGTTGAGTGTTTTTCTTTGCAAGTTACTTGGCTGAATACGACTTCTCAATACACTAGCTGTCTCCTACGGGATGCGGCGGAGCTGAATACGACCCTCGCTCCCTCGCTGCCTTGCCTACCTATTTATTACTTACTCCCTCCGTCCCTAAATAAGTGTCGTTCTCGCTTACCGAGAAAAAGTTATCGGCAATTATATATTAATATTTATGCTAAGTAATTAGTATCATCGGAAAGATCTTTACATCTAGTTTTTTAACAAAATTATTTGGAGATATAAATATTGCATATATTTTCTACAAATTGAGTCAAATACGTGGCACGCACACCAACGGTGACACTTGTTTAGGGACGGAGGGAGTACATCCAAACGATGTGATTCAGTGCTGTGTCTCCTGTGACAGCGGAGCTGAAAACGAGATGCTGGCCGGGTGCCTTGCCTATTCCCTGCCTGACTCTTTCGCAAGCAGCAGCAGCAGCGTTAGCCCTACGTACGTCGTTTGACGGCCGGATCGTGATAGTCTGAGAATGCACGGCCGGCCATTACCATTACGATCTTCGTCGACTGTCGTGTCTACTGACTAAGCTAGTACTCCTACTGATTGGCATGTGCCATAATTTCTAAGTAGTACTCTCTCGCTGTAGCTGCTGCAACACTGTGAGAGAGTGAGAGATCGAGCCTCGCTCCGTGTGAGAGTTCCACCACAGGCGGACTCTGCTTGCGCGCGGCCATGGTGGCTGTACTGTATTGTGTTTGGTGTGGGGCGGCGAGGAGCCCAGGAGAATGACGATGGTGATGCGGTCCAGTAGGTTCAGGTGCGTTTGCGCGTGTTCTGTGGCAGCAGCCAGGGCAAGAAGAGATGAGCTATCATGATGCCGCTATTTTGCTCTCTAAGGAGCTGATGGTACGTAACGTGGTCCTATATCGAGCTAGCTATATTATTGCATGGTTTCTTTACTTTTCATGCTCTTAGTGTAATACCATAATACATAAGTATACGTTTGGTATCTCGTTTTAGCTTATTTTGACCATACGCAGCTTATAAGCTCTATAAAAGCTAGCAAGTTCAAAGCTATGCATATATAAATAAGAGACGAAGATAGCTGCGAAGATGACTGAGGTCACGACACTTAATTACACACGCGAGGAAGATAGCAATATAAATTACGAACAATATTATAGTCCTCCACTTGTTTTTTGGATTTAAGACATATAGGGTCTATTATTTGGATCACTAAGCGAGTTAATAATTGGTGCTAAAAAATTATCCTAAATTAGCTAGGAATAGGACTAGTTGGTAGTCTATATCTTTTTGGATCCTGATGTAATATAGGAAAAGGGAGAAGAAAGAGAATAGGAGGTAAAAGGTGACTTTTGGATACATGTTGTAGTACCTTTAGCCCTAGCTTGTTAGTTAGGTTCCAAGGGTACTAGTGAACTAATAACTAGTTAGGCCGGCTTTAGTTTTAGCCCATCCATTAGCCCTCCTCCTATTTGGATCTTCAAGTGCTAAACTTTAGCGACTATATAGTTGTTAACTCATGGGATCAAAAAGACAGTTAGTTAGGTTACTAACACTAATGAAAAGCTTGACTAAAAAATAGCCTATATATATATTGGTCTATGTGTTTGCATACGTACGTATATGTTTAGTCTGTGTGTGTGAACATGCTCTTATTATGTTGCGTACATATCATGTTGTGTGAACATGCTCTTATCTATGGCATGCCCAAGGTGCGGCACCCAAATTGGACTCTACACTTGTGGCAATAACTTATGAGGTTTTATTATTATAACTACTATATCAACTCTGTTTTATATATAAACTGTAATATAGAATAGTAGCTCTATAAAAAAATCTAAAGTTGCTGGAGTATCTCTTTGTCTTCTCAACTTCACACATATTTAGCTGAAAAATTTAGAATAAAGCTGAAAAATAAGTTGCACAAGCCGTATGTATATACGTATGTATGACAGACTATGTGATTTAAGGACTAGACTAGATCAGAGGTTCCATAGTCCAAAGCTAAGCTAAGCTAAGGGACAAAAATGATGAACCTCTAGTCTAGATAAAAAAAACAAATATGTGGGATAGAATAGATACTCACTACGTCAATCAAATACAAATAAATCATAGTCGAATAAAAATAGGTACAGTACATAGTAGTACCACATTTCATTCATGATTAATTAGACGGTGATTGCCTAACAATGAAGCCAAACCTTTGTGTTGGAGGAGTAGATTGTAATTGAATGCTGGCCACGTTCAATTCCCCAAATCACTACTGGAAACTTGAAATTCCCTAACGGTGCACTACCGTCAAGGAAAATAAAAATATCGTCATGAAAATGTACCTATCGTCATAAAAAATAAAAATTTCGCCATGAAATTTTTTACGGTGCATTTACCGTCAGGGAAAATAAAAATACCGTCAGGGCTAGCTCGACAGGATAATTCCAGTTTTCCCTGACGTTGGTCAGAGAATTTCAAGTTTTCAGTAGTGAATTCCCCTAAATTTTTTGCATAGTACTCGTCACATCGAATCTTTAAACGTATATGCATGAGGCAATAAATGTAGGTAAAAAACTAATTATACTTTTAGTATGCATATATCGAGATAAATCTTTTGAGCCTAGTTAGAGCATGTTTGTACAAAGTTTAACAAATAACAACGAAATTCACTACGGGAGAGGCAAACTTTCCCGAGTCTCGTAGGCTTCCCCGAGTACCAAAAATTGGGCACTCGCGGAAGCCAATCTTCCTCGAGTGTTGCACTCGGGGGAGAATTGCACTCGGGCCGCAGAGTGCCTGACACTCGGTAAAAATCGGCACTTGGGGAAGGCCCTCTTCCCCGAGTGCAACACTCGGGGAAGAGCAGCACTCGAGGAAGAAAAGTGTAACTTGACGGCCAACCCTTCCACGCCATTATATATTTTTTTTTAAAAAAATAACTTCCCCGAGTGCCATTATAATTTTTTTTTAAAAAAAACTTCCCCGAGTGCCAAGCTTTGGCTCTCGAGGAAGCTGGCCTCTTCCCTGAGTGCCTCTAACTAGCACTCTGGGGAGGGCCTCTTCCCCGAGTGCCAGGGAAGACACTCGGGGAAGAATTTTTCTTTTTTTTTGTTTTTTGGCCCCATTTTTTTGTGAGCCCTTCCCACATTATTTAAAACTCCTTATTCAAATTTGGGACAAATTTGACTTTGTTTGGTATATTTCGTTAGTTGCATACTTCAAATTTGAACTGCAGGTGCATGAAATAATGAAATTTAGTGATTCAAAAAATGATATTCATGATATTTGGTGTATGTTGAGGTTGTATCCAGGAAGTCACATGAAATGTCGAGCATCTTGTTGTTGTAACATGACGAACAACTTGCGAGAAAAGTGTATTAAATTATATAAAATTTGAACGAAGACTAAAAATTACGAAACTTGTCGGGGAGTCGTACTATCACATGTAGAGGCTGTGGTAAAAAAAAAGAGAAAGTTTCGAGTAAGTTGCGACGTCGGATGCCTAAAACTCAGACATCTCTACGTGTTATCACAAGTTTCTACATGTGATGTCTGGGTTTTAGGCATCCGACGTTACAACTTACTCGAAACTTTCTCATTTTTTACCATAGACTCTAATGTGATAGCATGACTCCTGGACAAGTTTCGTGATTTTTGGACTTCGTTCAAATTTTATATAATTTAAATACGTCTTTTGACTGCCTTGTGCTGACTAGTTAGACCATATTTGGACAAAGTTTATCAAATAACAACAAAAGTGCTACAGTAACTTTCCCCATAAAATATTTCGCGAGCTGAACAAAAGGCCTCACTCAGATGAGAATGAGATCGAGACATACGACGTACAAACTATGAATGCTCCCTGGCTACCTTGTGTATTTATTACATACTACAAACGATGTCATTCAGTGCTGTGTCTCTCCTGCGGCGGAGCTGAAAACGTGCTGCGCCGCCCCTGCCTCTGGCTGCCTTGTGCTGACTCTTTCGCATGCAGCTAGCAGTAGCGCTAAGCTAGGACGGACTGTGTGCGTACGATGCCCTACGTACGTTTGACGGTCGGATCGGCGATGAATGCACTTGCACGGCCGGCCGGCCAAATATACGATCGTCTGTGTCTGTCGTCGTCGTCGACTGTCGTCTACTATACTAATACGTACAGATTAATTAGCAGCTGACATGTCATGCATGCATGCATGGTTGGATAACCAATGCGCATGCAGCGCCTCGCTGTTGCTGCTGCTAGCTAGCTGCAACGTACTGTGTAACTCGATCTGATGAGATCATGTCCTCGTAAGTGGTACACCATGCATTTTCTTTCACATACAATAAGATGGGAACATTATCTTGAAATGCTCTTTTTATAGTACTCCTGAAAATTTATATAGTAGTTTATTTGAATCATAAATTGGTCAAGAAAATTTCTAATTATCCTGAAATAATGAATTAATTAGCTAGTGGGCGTGTATGTCACCCAGCCAACCAGATCCACTGGTACCATCCACATATTACAAAAATAGTAAGGTTTAACTCTCTCCTTCTAGTCATGTTTTTTTTTGGTAAGGCTACTTATTGGTCAGAAATCGGAAGCAGTTTGAATCATAAATTGTGTGCGCCCCTTATATTTTTGGACATATGGAGTAAGTATTTGATTGTTAATCTGAGACGCAATACTGATTTTCTATAGCAAAATAAATAGGGAACGTATGCTATGGAAACCAGGTTCCTGTGGAAACTATGAAAACTCGCACATGGATCGCTCGATCTAAATCCAATGGCTATGGCTAATGGTGTTCTGCACCTATGTTGTACCTGTGTTGGCTATATATATTAGGGAGAGATAAATGGGAGGGGTTAATTGCTAATCTCTACCATTAGCCATAGCCATCGGATTTAGATCCAACGATCCACGTGTGAGTTTCCGTAGTTTCTACGGGAACCTGGTTTCGATAGCATACGTTCCCAAATAATAAAGCATTATGTCACCTTTACAAGGACATGAGTATACTAAAAATGTCGGAAACCCCTTCTTCCACAAAATTGAACTTTGTTGTTGTCAGATAATATTATTGGGGAGACGATGGGGAAGGTGATGGCAGTCGAGGGTATCCACCAACGGAAAGCGGAGATGGGAACGCAATCTGATGCCTTCATAGCGTTGCCTGGTGAGTGGCACTGCTATTTGTGTTATGGAATAATTGGAATCAGCACCAACACCATATCTCTTTTTTTCCAATAATGTTCTCACTATAAGTTTAGCTTAGTGCCGTACTACCGTCACGGCTTCACTTGAGGATGCATTTGAAAACAGAACAACTAAAATTGTTTTTCATAATTCAACTTTGACATATTATCTACAACACCCTAATCCTCTTCTCATACTTGAAGAACATCCTTCGGTGATATAATCTACAAGATCATCAGGTCGTTTTTTAAAACTATGAACAAATTAACTTAAATATTGTCGGTGTTTCGTAACCGGGGGTATCACACCAACGAGTAATAACGATCGCGTGCTTCTCTCCCTGGATGGTGATACAAGGGGACACAAGATTTATCCTGGTTCGGGCAAAGAAGGCCCTACGTCCAGCGGGGGATGTTCTTGTATTACTTGCACCTAAGTGCTTGTACAGGGGTGGATACAAGTTCACTAAGCGTGGACCGGGGTCCGGACTCAAGTGCAGCGTGAGAGTGGACTCGCGTCTTGCGTGACCGTCTCCGTATATGCCCTCTCTCCCCTGGTGAAGGGCCCTGGCGTCCCATTTTATAGAACAAGAGGAGGCCAGGGCTTACAGGATGGACGCCTGTCAGCGCTCAGTATGGCGGAGGGTAGGAACCCTGTCTTGTCGAGGCTGCTGTAGCCAACGTGGGCGTCGCTGTAGTGGCGTCCTTGAAGCGTGGCCTCCATCCCGGGCGCGGTCACGGAGACGTGGCGGAGTGGAAGCCGTACAGCGCCCATTCCGGCTGGTACAGGATGTAGCGGGGTCCCTCCAAGTCTTGGAGTACCTGTCTTCCAAGAGTGAGAGAGCTTGTCAGGGCTCGAGGGGAGCGGGTCCGGCCTCGAGGTGATGCCACGGGGGCTCGAGGGGCGCGGAGCCGGCCTCGAGGTGTTGCCACGGGGGCTCGAGGGGCGCAGAGCCGGCCTCGAGGTGTTCCAGTGCAGGGCTTGAGGGGCGCGTAGCCGGCCTCGAGGGGTTACAGTGCATGGCATGGCCGAACAGTACTGTACTGGTGCCCTTTTGCCCATGCTTGTGGTGAAAACGAGACTTGACCTTTACACCGAGTTACTGTGGTACATGCTGTGCACTAGTGGACATGACCGGAGTAGGTGAAGGCATTAAATGCGTGGTATGGGCTGGTACGGCTGTCTGTACCGCTCGAGGTCCGTGCGTTAAGGCTCGAGGTGTAGGGGCGCGCTCGCCCGAGGCCTGGAGGGCTCGGGCGAGACGGAGAGCGATCGTGCTCGCCCGAGGCCTGGCTCAGAGGGCTCGGGCGAGGCGGAGAAAGAGCGTTCGCCCGAGGCCTGGCTGGGAGGGCTCGGGCGAGACGGAGATAGAGCGTTCGCCCGAGGCCTGGCTGGGAGGGCTCGGGCGAGACGGAGATTGAGTGCTCGCCCGAGGCCTGGCTGGGAGGGCTCGGGCGAGACGAAGATTGAGTGCTCGCCCGAGGCCTGGCTGGGAGGGCTCGGGCGAGACGGAGATTGAGTGCTCGGGTGTTTGCGTTGATTGGGGGTACCCTTTTTTGTACCACCGACAGTAGCCCCCGAGCCCTTGTTTGAGTGCTTGCACTCGAGCAGGGGCTCTTTGACCTGGGTTTTGAGGACTTTGACTGTGTTGGTTTTCGAGGGGGTTTAGCCGTGCTGATTCCAGGGGTGTCACGCGAGCGACACCCGTGGGTGTAGCCCTCGAGGCCACGGGGGAGTGGTTGGAACTCCCTCGTGGGCTTTTTGCGAGTGTCGAGTCCCCGAGTTTTGGATCCTTTTGAAGAAACCTCCGTCGCTGGGAAACCTTCTGCCCGCTAGGCGCGCCTTTCTTCTTTGTCGTGGGAAACTCCGCCCGAGGCCTGGCTCGGAGGGGCGTTCGTCGGAAGCCTGAAAATCTCATGCTCACACAAAGGAAAAAGATCAGTCGTAATTGCTCGAGTTATTTAACCCTCTTTCGTCGAGGGGTGCCAGGCTGAGCCGACCGTCCGGCTAGCTATCCGGTACGCCGGCTACCCTGGCTTGTCATCCCGCTGAACCCTTTCGAAAGGATGCGGGGTGGGATGCCTCGTACTACCACGAACGGATCGGGCGAGTATCGAGGTTCCCGGTGAGCTGGTAACGGGGGAATCCAAGTGAGAGCTCGTGCCCCGTTCGATAGGGGTCGACTGTGGCCCAGAGGCGGTCTCATAAAGCATGGGTGCTCAGTCTGCAGGAGTGCCGGGTCCATTCGATAGGGCCCGGTGGCTCGATGCCTCCCTCCGAGGGGATCTCACTGCACGTCGAGCTCCCCGCCTTGGATACACGTGAGGGGCCTCGAGGGCTCGGCCCTCGAGTAATGCCGTGAGTGGCGCCCCTTGGTGTCCCTGACTCGGGTGCTCGAAGCCGGCTGTCGAACCCTTTTCGAGGGCCAGCCTTCGCTGCTTCGAGACTTAGGGCCGGGGCCCGTTTTTACCTTTGTGAAGAAGCCTTCGTCGGGAGTGGAGTTCGTGGCACCAAGACGACGGTCAGGAGGTCGGAGCGGTGGCCGCGGAGGGCCCCGGTAGTTGAGCGAATGCGGAATCGCTGGGTGTACCTGTCAACCGGCTTGAGACGAGGTTAGATAGGCACATTAAAGGTATTCGGTTACCTTTTTTGCCATCTGGAGACGGCGCCGGTATGTCGAGGAGGACATGCTGCCTCCTGATGCGGACGGTGGTGTAGGGGCCCTCCCTCCTTCTGGCTCGGACGTCAAGGCTGAGCGTGCGGCAGAAGATCCTGGGGAGGAGTACCAGACCGCGGCCTGCGTGCCAAGTTTGGGTGTCGAGGCCTGTTCGACGCTCCGAGCTGGAGTCGGGCTCGGGGTTGTTTTCGTGGGGCAGCGCTGAAGGTCGAAGGCCGAGCCCCCGAGTCCGGTTCGAGGTGGGGCGTCGAAGGTCGAGCCTCCGAGTCCGGCTCGAGGAGGGGCGTCGAAGGTCGAGCCTCCGAGTCCGGCTCAAGGAGGGGCGTCGAAGGGACGTCGAGCCCCCGAGTCCGGCTCGAGGAGGGGCGTCGAAGGGGCGTCGAGCCCCCGAGTCCGGCTCGAGGAGGGGCGTCGAAGGGGCGTCGAGCCCCCGAGTCCGGCTCGAGGTGGGGCGTCGAAGGGACGTCGAGCCCCCGAGTCCGGCTCGAGGTGGGGCGTCGAAGGGACGTCGAGCCCCCGAGTCCGGCTCGAGGTGGGGCGTCGAAGGGACGTCGAGCCCCCGAGTCCGGCTCGAGGTGGGGCGTCGAAGGGACGTCGAGCCCCCGAGTCCGGCTCGAGGTGGGGCGTCGAAGGTCGAGCCCCCGAGCCCAGCCCGAGGAGTGACGTCGAAGTCGAACTCCCACGTCCGGCTCGAGGGGCGGCGTCGTGCGTGGGTGCCAACTTAGCCAGCTCGTCTGCGGTGGGCGCCTACGCGCACTTCTTCGTCGTCGTCGTCCTCGTCGTCGCGCCTTGCCTTCTGTCCTTCGCCTTGGCCCGCGGAGTGGCCAAAGAAGGCCCCCACTGCCTCGTTGCCGGAGGCAAAGCTGGTGACCTGATCCATCAAGTCTTCGATCGTCCTGGGACAGTAGCGCCCTAACTCGTGGACCAGCTTTTGGCACGTCGTGCCTGCGAGGAACGCTGAGATGACCTCCTCATCAGGCATGTGAGGGAGCTCGAGGCGCTGCTTCGAGAACCGCCGAGCGAAGTCGCGGTGGGGTTCGTCCGCTGCCTGCCTGCAACGTCGCAGATCCCAGGAGTTGCCTGGGCGCGCACAAGTCCCCTTGAAATTCCCGTCGAAGACCCTGACTAGGTCGGCCCAGTCATGGATCTGATCCGGCGGGAGCCCCTCGAGCCACCGGCGGGCGGTGTCCGAGAGGTAAAGTGGGAGTTGGCGCATGATCACACAGTCGTCGCTCTTTGCTCCGCCCAGTTGGCAGCCTAGGCGGAATTCTGAGAGCCAGAGCTTGGGCTCGACCTTCCCGTCATACTTCACGATGTTGGTCGGCGGTCGAAAGCGGTCGGGGAGGGTCGAGCTGCGGATGGCTCGGCTAAAGACCCTGGGGCCCGGGGGCTCGAGGGTTCGCCGGCTGTCAGCGATCTGCTCCTGGGCTGGTTTGGCTCGAGGGGCGTCCGGCTGGCGGACAGACGTCTCTTGCTTGCTGCGGGGCGCGTCCGCTGGCTTCTCCGAGGCTACCCTGCGCTGGCGCGAGGCCGAGCTCTCGGCTATCTGCACAGCGGCCGTTTCGAGGAGGTTCTTTACTTCCCCAAGCATGCGTCTGGCGTCGGGGTTGGAGACGGCGGGCAGATCGCGGAGCAGCATTGCGGCCGCCACCACGTTTTGCCCGGCTCGTGGGAAGCACACCTCGGGGCGTGCTGGCGCCTCGTCCTCGAGGTTCCGTCGGTGGGCTTCTCGAGCTCTGGCTCCTCGAGGCTGGGGTGGTTCCTGCATCAGAGTTTGCTGGAGCTGTAGCAGGCGTTGTCGTTCCTCCTCGGTCTTGATGATTGCCTCCCGCACCTGTGCGAGTTGCGCCGCCCGGCTGTCGTCGTGTTGAGGCGGTGCATCCGAGGCCGAGGGTTTGCTTCTTGCCTGAACGCGCGAACCGCCCGCCGCAGCCACGTCGTTGGGCGCTTCGAGGTTGAGCGTTGGCCTGACGTCGTCGTCATCGTCGTCCTCGGCATCGCTCACAACCCCCTCGAGCTGGAAGCACTCCCTGGTGGGATACCAGACGCCCCGGTCCGCGCGCGTGACAGACGCGAACTTGCTGGGGGAGCGCGCCCGCGCCCTGGAGGTCGCTGGCCGCGTGCCGGGCAGGTTTCCCCTCGGGGATTCTGCGCCGGCCGTGGGGAAGTGGGCGTACGCCGCCGGCACCGCCTGTGCCTGGCGACGATGATGACCACGGCGCTGTTCGCGAGGTGGCGACGTGTGGTGGTGCAGACGACGCGTCATGCCCCCCGCGCGGGGTGGCGTGGCACGTCTTCCGCTCGGGCCCTCCGTGGAGAGCAGGGTCGGTTCGTCGCCGTTGCCGGCGGCTAGGGACTCAAGGTTCCCGAACCAGTCGACGGCACCGGCAGAGAACGAAGGAGTAGAAGAAGCCATCCAGGAGATAGCGAGAAAAATGACTCGGACACGCGCACCCCCTATCTGGCGCGCCAACTGTCGGTGTTTCGTAACCGGGGGTATCACACCAACGAGTAATAACGATCGCGTGCTTCTCTCCCTGGATGGTGATGCAAGGGGACACAAGATTTATCCTGGTTCGGGCAAAGAAGGCCCTACGTCCAGCGGGGGGATGTTCTTGTATTACTTGCACCTAAGTGCTTGTACAGGGGTGGATACAAGTTCACTGAGCGTGGACCGGGGTCCGGACTCAAGTGCAGCGTGAGAGTGGACTCGCGTCTTGTGTGACCGTCTCCGTATATGCCCTCTCTCCCCTGGTAAAGGGCCCTGGCGTCCCATTTTATAGAACAAGAGGAGGCCAGGGCTTACAGGATGGACGCCTGTCAGCGCTCGGTATGGCGGAGGGTAGGAACCCTGTCTTGTCGAGGCTGTTGTAGCCAACGTGGGCGTCGCTGTAGTGGCGTCCTTGAAGCGTGGCCTCCATCCCGGGCGCGGTCACGGAGGCGTGGCGGAGTGGAAGCCGTACAGCGCCCATTCCGGCTGGTACAGGATGTAGCGGGGTCCCTCCAGGTCTTGGAGTACCTGTCTTCCAAGAGTGAGAGAGCTTGTCAGGGCTCGAGGGGCGCGAGTCCGGCCTCGAGGTGATGCCACGGGGGCTCGAGGGGCGCGGAGCCGGCCTCGAGGTGTTGCCACGGGGGCTCGAGGGGCGCGGAGCCGGCCTCGAGGTGTTCCAGTGCAGGGCTTGAGGGGCGCGTAGCCGGCCTCGAGGGGTTACAGTGCATGGCATGGCCGAACAGTACTGTACTGGTGCCCTTTTGCCCATGCTTGTGGTGAAAACGAGACTTGAGCTTTACACCGAGTTACTGTGGTACATGCTGTGCACTAGTGGACATGACCGGAGTAGGTGAAGGCATTAAATGCGTGGTATGGGCTGGTACAGCTGTCTGTACCGCTCGAGGTCCATGCGTTAAGGCTCGAGGTGTAGGGGCGCGCTCGCCCGAGGCCTGGAGGGCTCGGGCGAGACGGAGAGCGATGGTGCTCGCCCGAGGCCTGGCTTAGAGGGCTCGGGCGAGGCGGAGAAAGAGCGTTCGCCCGAGGCCTGGCTGGGAGGGCTCGGGCGAGACGGAGATAGAGCGTTCGCCCGAGGCCTGGCTGGGAGGGCTCGGGCGAGACGGAGATTGAGTGCTCGCCCGAGGCCTGGCTGGGAGGGCTCGGGCGAGACGGAGATTGAGTGCTCGCCCGAGGCCTGGCTGGGAGGGCTCGGGCGAGACGGAGATTGAGTGCTCGGGTGTTTGCGTTGATTGGGGGTACCCCTTTTTTGTACCACCGACAAATATGTAATATACATTGCTACTGTTGAAGCAAAAAGTTAGTACTCTCAGGATGCTAACACACTCGTGCACGGTCCTCAGAGAACATGCGAAGCAGGGTTCAGATCTTCTGGACCTTCAAACAGTGGCGGTGCCGACTCTTGGTGAGAACGACTACGAGGCGTGCCAGCCAACTTAACCTGCAGTTGACAAGGAGAAAGAAAATGATATCAAATTATGGAACCTGCCGGTTTGGTACCAGACAGTTCCAAATTGTGCGACTCTATGGCCAATCTCAATGGTGAGTTTCATTTTGTTGTTTCCAAGACTGCCATGTCATATGAAACAAAATGAAACTTAAATCAAACTCTCCATTGAGGGTGAGAGTTTCATCCTAAAGTTTCATAAGCATCAAATTCGATGACTCATAGAGAGTTGGTATTCGTGCCAAGAGAGTTTCATCTAGATGAAACTTATTTCTTCTCTCCCTTCTTAGATACAATGACATGTCATCAAAAGTGCTTATGTGGCAGCATATTTAATGCAAATAAAACTCAAATGAAACCCCCATTGAGATTGGCCTAAGATAGCCATTATCATAGGATGCTGACTATAAAGTCAACTCCAAAAAGAGTAAAACGTATTGACATTGATTGAAGCGAAAACGGATATTGAAGATATAAGTGATCGAGATCTAAGAAAACGACTAGCCTATTGACTTAGCATATAGGAGATGTATAGATCTACATATATGCTAAAACACTATAAAACTAACAAATCAACTAATCATGTCGGCAATTCTATTTGTTAACAGTGGGGTGTCTCTATAGAGCCATAATAACAAACAGATCGACAAAATAACCTAACCATCAAGAGTGGGGTGTCTCCATGCAGCCATAATGATGATCAAGTTAAATCACGTCCGATACGACTAACAAATTTGCTAGTTTTAGACCGCAAAAACATATACGTTATGAAGAAAGCATAACTGGATCGACTATTTTAGCTGATACAGGATCCATGAAGCACGAGCAAGATCTATCTGTCAGAACTATGATTTAAACCAAGATTAAGCAAACATACACTAACATGCCCATCAGTGGGGTTCGAAAATACAACCCTAACAAGCATATTAAACCAAATCTACTTATTCTCAGATTAAACCATAATTTGAACAGATATCTCGAACGCACAACATGTAACAATCAAGAATGATAAGCTAGTCGATGAGGGTCTAGATCAGCTATTTCCTTTGATATGATCGTGAAAAGGCCTTGGATAACCAATCTAGACAACATTTAGGCTTAATCTAGTTAGTCAATCTTAATTGGCCAAGATATTGTTGAAATGAAACAAACTTTATAGAATATGAACAATATCGATAACTTAATGAATCTATTAGATAGCCAAACCTAATAGAGCCGATAACTAGCCAAGATCAACTAATGCAAGAGATTGATCGAAGTCAAGACAGTCTTATAAAAGACAATCTTAATATTTCTAATAACCATGTCATAGCTTAATAAGAGTTTGGTCAATGCCAAATGCAGCCTTATTGAACGATAACACAAGCCATTGGTAAAACTTACAAGCAAGCTGGAGTTCGATCTAGTCGATGCAGTCCTGCTTGATTGAAGGTTTCACCAGATCTACTTTACTCCTACTCCTAGGGTTTTGGCCGGTGGCCGAAGAATTCTTTGATTGATTGATGAATCATCTTACAATGGCCGAGTGTTTATATTTATACCCTGAGCGAATAAGAGTCCTAAAAGTTCTTGCCTAACAAGATATATCTAAATAAAAGGAAACATTAGGATACATAGACTCTAACTTTCTGTCTGTAGAGTCCTGGTCAATGAAGCTTCCTCCGACTCGTCCGTGAAAAATCCAATATGTGATCAACTTGGACCTCTTCTTTGGATACGACAACTTTGTTTCCTAATCACCGTAGGCGCCTGCTGGCCTCATCTTCTTAGTCTAAAGCTTGACGTCATCACCTATCCATATCAATTATTTAATTCACTTGTGTATGTAGTCTTGGCCAAATAATATAAAATATTCATTTTTTCATACAATCTCCTTCATTAACTGGCCTCGCTTGGTCTGGCACGTGATACTCATCATAGATCCATTCATGTTGCTTCTAGCGATCAGGTCTCTTCTCTTCACATAATCCGAATAGTACTAGCCTTATTTGCTCTTGGTAATGTACAACAGATGTATTAACTCCTTGGAGCTAGTAGATGCATAATGTCTGATGTTCATACAACTTGTGCACACCCTGGACTGCTACTTTGCTTTTAATTCTCCATGATTGGCTTTTGATGGTCTCAGCTAGTTCTTACCAAATTCTGGTGTCAACACAGGCCCCCCTGAGTTCGGAGTATGAATTCTCCATGCTTCGAATTATTTCAGTCTGATTGTCCTCTTTTCCTGATGACATTTGATTACAATATTTGAAGGCTCCATCGGCTTCTCTTGAAAAATCTGCATCGGCTTTCAATGTTGATAATAACTTTCAGTCGATCTTCTTCTTTTAAGAAACCGAGTAATTTTACCGGCAGCAATATTACCTTATTCCCAGTCTTACCTTCACATGTGAACTTTGAAGTGTCTATCACACCATCTTGGGTGGTTGAGGAATAGAACGGATTAGAATCCAGTCATCCTTACTTCCCCTGCTCAGAAAACATGGGGTTTTCGAATGATTTTTAAATTGAAAACATAGCTTTGCTCCTCAAATGATTCTCTTAGATCGCTCAATGTGTATAGTTCCTCGCCGAGACATTGCTCCATCTTTTTTCATGCTACTTCTAAAAGCTATATAGAGTCCAGGTAGGAATAAAATATATATGTAGCATACTTAATTACTTTGCATATATCATAAAGTCAAACCCCGGGCCTAAGGAGAGATATGTCATACTTCTTAGATCAAGATGTGCACGTGTGTGAAAATATTTTTTTTGTACTCCTTTGATCATGACCCTCTCTTTCTTTTTGAATACTTCTGAGACTATAGGCTATTTATTCTCACTAGCGGGTATCTAAGCACCCATTGTTTTCTCTCTTTTTGGCGGGTATCGGAGTACCCATTGTTTTCTTTTTCTTCTATCATGCTCTTTGGCATGCTTTCTTTTTTTCTCAAGCACTTTGAAATTTTTAATATAACCCACACTCCCTTTGGCATATCAATATTTCATTCTAGAGAGAATCAAGATACAAATTGGAGCATTTTTAGTGGATAGAAATGACATGTCTTGCATAACTGTTAGTGTAAGAATTAGCACTTTATAGGTGGGTGTATGTGAGTCTTGATCATGAGAGCATGCTAAATCTCTCACAAGAGTCACAATGGTTTAAAAAAACTCAATGCAAAAGCAAGTAGCATATGAGATTAACATATGGCCTTGGTAGGAAATTCAACATCATTGAGGAGTTAAGCTATTGATTTTGAATTTTTTGTAAGAAAAAACCCCAAGTACTTTGCAAAAAGAAGCAAGGTTTCTTTCATCATACCATATCTTATTTTTTAACTACTTAGACGACATGCTTTCCTTATGATAAATTGTTCACAAGTGATATGAAAAGCAAGGAATAAAGAATATATAAACCAAGCATAGAAGGTATGTACCTCATATCTGTATGTACGTTGATCCACTCTGAACTCGGTCATTCCATTATGCTCTGCGACCGTCTCAGTGAGTTCTGATAGCTGGTGGCACCCCTATTATCGCCGAAGAACTCAGGAGTGATGGCGACCTTTTAATACTCAAAGTCGATTGTTTGTGTGTTGATAGTATTTTCTTGGTCAGTATCTGCTTTTCACCAATCTGTTGTGCATTTTTCTTAAGAGTTGGCCCCCTGTCTTATTGGCTATCTCATTTGTGAACCGATAAATACCTTCACCTTCTTCACTATTCAGCTTTATGTTCTAGCCGATTAGCTCCAGAATTGGTCACAACTCCTGTCCTATTGACCAACTCCAAATGGTGCTTGTCTTGACTCAATCAGCTTTTGGACAGATTTTTGTTGATCAACTTCTGATAATGAAACATTTGAGTTTTAAGATAGCCACCATCAGTCCAAGATTTAGGCAAATATTATACTCGATCGAAGAGCCAATGACAATGGCTGACGGTAGAAAACTTTAATCTGATCACACCAAAAATCCATCTCTTTTGGTGAGTATCGACGTGCAGATCCGATTTCTTCGCTCCCACGGATGCCTGTGATATGCAACAATCTTCTATCTCTAGTCGATTGAAGATCTTCTTTTTAGCCGATACTCCAAATAGACTGATGGTTGGAGGAGGAAGATTGGATATTTATAGTAGTATGCAAATTTAACGTGGGCAAAACCTGCAGACTCCACCACTCTCTTGTGTTGACATACAACCAACTATCGGTTTCTTTGCCTGATCGGCTATTTTATTCTGAAGGCGATACCTAAGTATCGGGTGTCTTCATTGGTCACAATAGATCAACCAAGATGCTAGAGTAATATTTCTTAATACTTTCCATTAAGATCTCTGAAATATTCCACTCCCTCCAAGGTCTCATAAAAATAAATGTTGCCAGGAGCACATCTCGTGATGTGATAAGGTCTCTCCCAACTTGGTGACCATACTAGAAATGCACTCAGCATATCTGCATTGCCGAATGAACTTAGCTTCATAAAGCCGAGTAATTTCTGTTTTTACATCGGCCATAACCTCTGCTCTAATCCACCTTGGAGCCTGCTTTACTGGTCTACTCCTAGATTTGATAGGTAGCCGATGCTTGACTAGTGCTCGATCAAGACCAGGCATCTCAGAATACTCCCAAGCAAAACATTCTTTATATTCTTTTAATAAAGCAACAAGTTCTTGTTTATACTTAGGATCTAACTTAGCACTAACATACGTCAGCCTTGGTTTTTCACTATCTTCAATATCAACAACTTCTAGTTCATTGGATGACGTAAAACCTTTGTCCATCTTGCCCTCATCTTCATTGACTAAAGGATCCATTTATTTATATTTTTTGAAGCCGACTGCTTGGATCGGCTGTTGGTTATCGTCAAACATGCTTTGATGATGCCTTCATGTACTTTCCCAAAGAAGCACTCCATGTTTTAAAAATTCCAGTCATTGGGACCAGAGTATGCTATGCTTACTGTCAAATCGGCTGATATTATTACATCTACAGTATCCCCGATCCATTAAATTACAATCCGATGCATTGTGGATTGAACACAACAATTAGCATGAATCCAATCCCTTCCTAGATGTACACTGTATGTGCCCTTTGCATCAACCACAAAGAAGGTAGTAGGCAAGATTTTACTGCCAACTGTTAATTCAGCACATACAACACCTTTGGTAGTTGACGCATTCCTAGCAAAGTTTGTTAGCCTCATGTTGGTTTGACATAAATCTTCTGCAGTCCTCCCAAGCTTTCTGAATGTGGTATATGGCATGATATTAGCAGCTGCACCTCCATCGACTAACATTCTGCTCAGAGGCCTTCCATCGAAAAATCTTTTTAAATATGACGCCTTGAAGTGGGAGTGTTTTTCAGGTTTCTTGAATGTATCTCCTTCTGCTTGATAGATCCATTGAGCTATAACTTCCTTATCATCAGATTCCTCTTCTTGGTCGGTGGATCTGAACTCAGCAGGTAACATAAACATAGCAGATACATTAGCTGATGGCTTCTTTTTGCTCTTATCGGCAATTTTCTTTACCCGCTAGACTTTGGTTCTTTTCTCTTGTACCTCATTGCATTGTTTCTTAATCTTTGAACTCGATGCTTCTGGCTTCTAATCAGACCACCTGGGCACCATTGTCCCTCTTGCCAAGCATGTTCATAATCCTGATCAGCTACCCTAATCCTAGCCGATCATGAACATTTTCCTTTTTTATGTGCCAATCCGTTCCTCTATAATTCAACCTCTCATGCACATACCATCGGTTGTCTCTCGACTGCCTATATTCTCTATATTGATCACTGCATTCTGGGCAGTTCCGAAGAGTTGGGAGCTTCAACCCTTCATTCCAACAGTGTCTGAAGAAAGGACAATCCTAATGGCTCTTCTCTTCATCTCTGAGACGTCTTTCTTCCTCACGAGATCTTCTGTATTCTTCCTCTTGAAGCCACTCTTGGTACTCCTGTTCATCCCTCTGCCTGCGCATTTGATCCTTTTCCTTCTGATGTGCCACTTGTTCAGCAGGATTCTGACAGTAGGGCGTCTCCTCATTTAACCAGCCCTCGAGGTCTCAGAGTGATTTTGCTGATCACTCTTCCTTTTCCCTTTCATCTCCTGATACTCTTCGACTGATATTTGTTTCTTCGGATCGACTGTTCCAGCTGCCTTGGCTTTGTCAGAGATTGAAACTTTAAACCTTCCTTGAGGTGTGGGAGCAACCATATTTGTTGGAAAGGGATGGCCTTCAATTCCCATACCAGTCTTGGCTTTTTCTAAGCCAATCCTCCCCTTTGTAATGGCTCTCTAGATCAGGTCTCTGAAAACTTTACAATCATTAGTATTGTGAGTACCAGAATTGTGAAATTTGCAATACCTTTGATTTTTAAGCTCCTCAGCCGATGAGATGTTGTGATTCCTAGTTAACTTAATCTGACCATTCTCTAAGAAGTAGTCAAATATCTTATCGGCTTTTGTAATGTCAAAACTGTATTTGTTTGTTTCTTTCTCCGCACCTTTAGCCTTTGCCCAAGGTATATGCTCATTATTTCTCTAGTCCCAATCAACGACAGGTACCTCTTCTTCACTTTCATTATTAGTTTCATCATTTTCCTCTTGTATAAAAAAAGAGCTCTCTGCATTCATTGCCTTCTGAGGCCTGTTGAGCTGATTATATCTGAATTGTGCATCAATGTTTGCCACTTTCTTGGCCAAAATAGCAGATTGGACCAACCGAAGACAATCTTCTCTCTAATGGCTGGTATTAGCCCTCGGATTGCAATTCTGATGTTGACAAAAAATTTTGGGCGAGGTGCCAACATACTCGACCATGGTCCTCAGAAACCATGCATAAGCAAGATCTTGACCTCCTGGACCTTCGAAAGGTGGCGGTGCCAAATCTTGGTGAGAACGACTTCGGGCGTGCCAGTCAACTTGACCTACAATTAACAAGGAGAAAACAAAGGTATCAAATCGTGGAACCTACCGGTTTTATGCCAGACAGTTCCAAATTATGCGGCTCCGATATAGCCATTATGATAGGATTTTGACTACAAAGTCAACTCCCAAGAAAAGATTAAAACATTGACATTATCCGAAGCAAAACCGGCTATTAAAAATATAAAGTAAATATTAGAAAAGGAATAGCCGATTAGCTTAACACATAAAGAAAGAAAAGATCTATATACACGTTAAACAACATAAACCCAATAGATCGGCTAATCGCATAGGTAATTCTATTTGTTAACAGTGGGGTGTTTCTATGCAGCCATGATAATGACCAAGTTAGATCGCGTCCGATACGACTAACGGATCTATTAGCTTTGAACCACTTAATGCGTACATTATGAAGAAGGCATAATTGGATCGGCTATTGTAACCGATACAAGGTCCATGAAGCACGAACAAGATCTATCTGTTGGAACTGTGACCCGATCTTGGATCAAGCAAACTTATTCTAACATGCGTATCAGTGGGGTTTGGAAATACAGCCATAATAAGCATATCAAACCAAATCCACTTGTTCTTAGATAAATCATAATTTGAACAGATATCTCGAACGCACAGCATGTAACAATCAAGATTGACAAAATAGTCGATGAAGAGTTTAGATCGGCTATTTTCCTTGATGTGAGCGTGAAAGGACTTTGGATAGCCGAAACTAAATAGCTTTTAAGCTTAAGCTAGTTTGTCAATCTTGATTGGGCAAGATATTATTGAAACAGAAAACTAAAACATTTAAATCATGAACAATATCGATAACTTAATGAATCTATTAGATTGCCAAAGCTAATACAACCGATAACTAGTCAAGATCGACTAATGTAAGAGATTGATCAATGTCAAGACAATCTTACAAGAGACGAGCTTATACCGATAAATAACCCATGTCATAGTTGAACAAGAGTTTGGTCGATGCCAAATACAGCCTTATTGAACAATAACACGAGTCATTGGTGAAACTTACAAGCAAACCGGAGGTCGGTCTAGCAGATGCAGCCTTGCCTGATTGAAGGTTCCGCCGAGTTCTACCTTACTCCTCCTTGGGTTTTGGCCGGTGGCCGAAGTGTTGTTTGATTGATTGATTTCTTTTACAATGGCTGAGGGTTTATATTTATACCCTGGGCGAATAAGAGTCCTAAAAGTCCTTGCCTAACAAGATATATCTAAATAAAAGGAAATATTAAGATACATAGACTCTAGTTTTCCATCTGTAGAGTCCTGGTTAATGAAGCTTCCTCCGACTCATCCGTGAAAAGTCCAATACGTGATCAACCTAGACCTCCTCTTTGGATACAACAACTTTGTTTTTCTAATTACCGTAGGTGCATGCTGGCCTCATCTCCTTAGTGTAAAGCTTGATGTCATCACCTCCTTGGAGCTAGTAGATGCATAATGCCTGATGCTCGTACAGCTTTTACACACCCTGGACTACTGCTTTGCTTTTAATTCTCCATGATTGGCTTTTGATAGTCTCAGCTAGTACATTGCCAAATTTTGGTGTCAACAGCTGACCACCTCCAAGTCTGATAATGCTAGAGTATAGCATTGGTTCTTGACATCTCTAAATCTTTGGATGTAGTGGATTCCCGATTCATTGTTTCCTTGTCTCACATCGACTACATCTGCAATCCCTTTTTCCATGACTCCAGAATCAAAGTACTGATGGAACTTGTTCTCCAGATCTTCCCATCCTTGAATAGAATTAGGTGGCAAAGATGAGAACCATGAGAAATCTGAGCCATATAGAGATAGGGGAAACATCCAAACTTTGAGTGCTGGTTCATCACTGATTTCTCCAAGTTGTACCAAGAACTGAGTTATGTGCTGCATGGTTGTTACGGTGCCTGTTCCCGTGAACTTGGTGAAGTTAGGAATTCTATATCTTGGAGGAAAAGTGACTTGATCATACCACTCCGATTATGGCTTCTTGTAGGCAGTTAGTGTATTCTTTGGCTTCAATCCAAATTTTCTTTGAACCATATCGGCTACTTGATTCATCAACTGATCTGCTTGATTCATCGACCCCTGATAGCCGATGTTTTGCCCCCTAAAGGCATTATTCTGATACCCTGGATTTTCATGAGCATCCAAGGTATAGTAATCAGACACATAATGATAACCAGGAGGAATATCACTAGGTGCCACCCTTCCTTGATAAGGTGGCGCATTGAAACCTCTGGTAATCCTTCTTCCATATGGAGCTATTTTTATAGCCGATGGGTCAATGTTGTTACCCGTATTCGGCTGTTGCACTTGTTGCTGCATCATACCCCCATTGCTACCAGGGCTACTTATCATCTGTTGATTTCCATTGCCATTAGGGCCATTTGTCATTTATTGAGCCCTAGAAGTTCCAGCTCCTTGAGTATTTCCAACTGTATATACTAGGCCCCTTCTTTCGATACCCAAGTTGAAAGCTTCTTTGATAGCATTTGAGATGTTATTGATGAATGTTTCGTTGTGACCAGTAACGGTAGCAGACATTGCTTTGCCAATTGTCTCCTGCATTGCATTGTGTTGTATTTCAATCATCGGATCCACCTGACCCTCTAAAATCACCCTTGGAAGATGAGTCTTCTGAAAGACTTTCTTTTCCCTAGTTTTGCTGAAACTCAATAGGCACATGTTCTGATACTGCTCAACAGTTTTCTCCAACAGGCATTTGATGTCATCTGGGAGCTCATCCATTGTTACATTCAAAATCTCTTCATTGTTGAACGTCATGATCAAATGACTATGGTCCCACCGGGCGTGCCAAAAGAATGTGTTGACACAAAAGTTAGTACTCTCAGGACACGAACACACTCGTGCACGGTCCTCAAAGAACGTGCGAAGCAGGGTTCAGATCTCGTGGAACTTCAAACAATGGCGGTGCCGACTCTTGGTGAGAATGACTACGAGGCATGCCAGCCAACTTGACATGCAATTGACAAGGATAAAGAAAACGATATCAAATTATGGAACCTGTCGGTTTGGTGCCAGATAGTTCCAAAATGTGTTGCTCTAAGATAGTCATTATCATACGATTTAACTACAAAGTCAACTCCCAAAAGAGTAAAACATATTGACATTCATTGAAGCGAAAACGACTATTGAAGATGTAAGAGAGATATAAGAAAACGACTAGCCGATTGACTTATCATATAGGAGATGTATAGATCTACATATACGTTAAAACTGTATAAAACTAACAAATCGACTAATCATGTCGGCAATTCTATTTGTTAACAGTGGGGTGTCTCCATACAACCATAATAAAAAACAGATCGACAAAATAACCTAACCATCAACAGTGGGGTGTCTCCATGCAGCCATAATGAAGATCAAGTTAAATCACGTCTGATACGACTAACAGATTTGCTAGTTTTAGACTGCAAAAACATATACGTTATGAAGAAAGCATAACTGGATCGACTATTTTAGCCGATACAGGATCCATGAAGCACGAGCAAGATCTATCTGTCGGAACTATGATTTAAACCAGGATTGAGCAAACATACACTAACATGCCCATCAGTGGGGTTCAAAAATACAACCATAACAAGCATATTAAACCAAATCTACTTATTCTCAGATTAAACCATAATTTGAACATATATCTCGAACGCACGACATGTAACAATGAAGAATGACAAGCTAATCGATGAGGGTCTAGATTGGCTATTTCCTTTGATATGATCATGAAAAAGACCTTGGATAACCGATCTAGACAGCGTTTAGGATTAATCTAGCTTGTTAATCTTAATTGGGCAAGATATTGTTAAAATAAAACAAACTTTATAGAATATGAACAATATCGATAACTTAATGAATGGATTAGATCGCCAAACCTAATAGAGCCGATAACTAGCCAAGATCAACTAATGCAAGAGATTGATCGAAGTCAAGACAGTCTTATAAAAGACAATCTTAAACCGATAACTAACCCATGTCATAGCTTAATAAGAGTTTGGTCAATGCCAAATGCAGCCTTATTGAACGATAATACAAGCCATTGGTAAAACTTATAAGCAAACCAGAGTTCGATCTAGCCGATGCAGCCCTGCTTGGATGAAGGTTTCGCCGAGATCTACTTTACTCCTACTCCTAGGGCTTTGGCCGGTGGCCGAAGAATTGTTTGATTGATTGATGAATCGTCTTACAATGGCCGAGTGTTTATATTTATACCCTGAGCGAATAAGAGTCCTAAAAGTTTTTGCCTAACAAGATATATCTAAATAAAAAGAAACATTAAGATACATAGACTCTAACTTTCTGTCTGTAGAGTCCTAGTCAATGAAGCTTCCTCTGACTCATCTGTGAAAAATCCAATACGTAATCAACTTGGACATCTTCATTGGATACGACAACTTCAGAATCTGAATAGTACTAGCCTTATTTGCTCTTGGTAATGTACAACATTTGTATAACTCCGTAGAGCTAGTAGATGCATAATGCCTGATGTTCATACAACTTTGTGCACACCCTGGACTGCTGCTTTGCTTTTTAATTCTCCATGATTGACTTTTGATGGTCTCAGCTAGTACTTGCCAAATTCTAGTTTCAATAGCTACAAATGATCGTGAAACCACAAATCCACATACTCGGACGAGTCACATTTCAGACAAGGGTGCTCACCTCTAACGGCTAGAGCGACAGGCTGGAAGCGGCGGCAGCATGGCTGCAACGGTGTGCTCATGGAGGCTCGCGTGCGTAGATATAGATGACAATCTGGCTTCGTGGCAGTGGATGTTACAGATGGTGGTCCATTAGTGTCCCTTGAGGAAGGCTTCGTAAGGCATAACACCAGCCAAATCATCATCGTCCATGCTGGCAACGCACAAGAGCTCATTGAGAAACTTGAGGTACCTAATAGGTTAAAAATATTCAAAAGCAGGGCTTGTGATCATATAAATGGCCATTGATTTGTACACAACGTATATGCACATGTGGAGATGTTCGCGTTTTAACATAACGTATGTGACAACATCGACAAAACCATCTCAAATTTTTATCATAGTCTCCACAAATATGATAACACGCTACTAGAGAACGGGTGTTTGGACAATTTGCAAAATCAGCATTAGCCACGGAAAAATTTGTGTCAGGGTCTAAAAATGTCTTTAGCCCCGGTTGGTAACACCAACCGGGACTAAAGCTCCCTTGCCTAATGGCTCATTTGTCAGAGGGACCTTTAGTCCTGGTTGGTGTTACTAACCGGGGCTAAAGGTCAATCATTAACCTCGGTAGGTGACACCTACCAGGACAAAAGGTTTTGACCCAGTTGGTGTTTCCAGCCGGGGCTAAATGTTGGCATTGAGCCCCGGCTGGGATCAAGGACCGGGACTCAATGTCCCTCCCTATATTTGAACTGTTTTTCCATCTTCAGTCATGCCCGAGTCTCACTGTCTTCATTTTCTTCATTCAAAGTCTTCTTGCTTGCTTGTTTGCTCTCTTCTCCGGTGATTTTTGTTTGATAACACATCTCTAGCGATTGATCTATTTCATCACATCTACGTCGCCATCGACTCGTTCAAAGGTTACTAGCTTCATTTTCTCTTCTTTTTAGCTGCCACATATATATATATGTTGACGCAAAACGTGACACACCGTGCCTAACACACGGCAAGCTGAAAAGCTTGGCTTCAATCGGGTGCCCGGACGGTTTGGAATCCGGAGACGTGCCAGTCGGTTTGACCTAAAAACCAACAAGGGATAAAACTGTGAGAATACCACTGGAACATGCCGGGTGAGACCAGACAGTTCCATATGTACGGCTTCGAAAGCCAATCACGACGGCACATTGCTATAGAAGCTGTCTGTCAAAGCATGTTTATAGAGTTATTCGGCTAACGTGAAAAAGAAAGCATGTAAGTATATCAACTGCCGAATGCACGTATGAGGAAAGAACATGCTTAAACAAACAACAAATATCGTCAAAAAAGTAGCAAATTGGAAACAGGCAACTTGTAAATATAAATCTATTCAAACAACACATGCATAGACTACTCCAACTAGTCTGCCGCACGTCTAGTCTTCGTGAAACCAGTCAAGCACAAACCAAGTCTACACCACTCCTTATAATTAGATTAATCCACCACATGATACAATCTAATTATAAGAAGCTAAAAGCATGCATGTATCCAAACAGATCTATAAAAACTTATTACTCGCGTAAGCTTAACCAAGATCGGCAAACTAGCCGAGTTGGGGTCCATGAGGAAGGAATGTACAAACAAGCACGATTAAACTAAACTAAAACCTGCATCTGCCGCACGATACCCAGTTTTACTAAAGCCTAATTGTGGTTGACATGCATGAACCCGCAACATGTAACAATCTAGATTGAAAGTTAACTCGGCCGTCATGATCTTGCGATTAAAGAGACATAAGCAAACTTGTGAAGCAGGGGCCGAACAAAAATCAATCTAGATTGGGCAAAAGAGTGTTACAAAATTAAATAAACAATGCAACACATGATAACTTAATGAATCTATCAGTTTTGCCAAATCTAACAGAGCCGATAACTATCTCGCTTCTGCTAAACATATGAATAAACGCCTGCCGCACGGTATCTACCCATAAGCAGAGCATAAGCAGAGACTTCTTGATCGCTAACAAGGGTCCGCCGCACGACCATTGAAAACAAGCAAGACTACTTGCATCACATCTAAATCCACCGCATGATACTAGACATGATAACAAGGTTGCCGGGACTTACGGAGGTCGACGGATCGATGATTCCTCTCGAAGAACTCGACAACACGACTAAGGACTCGAAGGTGGCACGGGGCCGGTTTGTATTGATATGGTTGTGAACAATTTTACAATGGCCGAGGGTTTATATTTATACCCTGGGCGAAAACATGAGTCCTGGACGATTACGACTTACACAATGAAATTTGGAAAGATACAAATCCCATTCCTATTCTTCTCGGCGTCCTCCATTGTTACGTGTCTTCTTGTGCAAGCCGGTTTTACTTGCTATATCCATTTCCCGAATGGAGCCGCCGCTCCGCAAAACAGCCGACCGCACAGGCATCCACCGAAACTCTGAGGAACAAATAGTCGCTCGATCGTTTGCCGAATCCTTTCTTCACTGCTGGCTGGGTCCACTTGTCATACTCTTATGCGTGCGAATTTCTGGTGTTAACACATGGCCCCTAATTTTGGTATAAATATTTGCTCCAAAATTCCTTTTTTCCTGTATACATACGTCGAACCTCTAGAAGCATCCAGCTTTGTAGAAATCTCGCATGTCATAATTATTTCACCTGCCGATTCATTTCCCAATGCACTTCTTGGGGTCCTTTTAAGTCACCCTTCACTTCGTTTCGGCTTACTCTCTCAAATTCCCCTATTCCAACCTTCAAAAACAGAAAACCCTTCTTTTCTCCTATCATCATCCGATCCAATCCAGAAGATGTCCTCCGTAGCAAGTCAACACAGCTCCGAGTTTGGTGCTTCCAGCACTTCCAAGAAGAGGTTGCTCCTTCCCTTTTCTTTTTCTTGTTCTGAAAATGAAGCAGCTGTTCTTACATTGTTGCTTCTGTTTAGGAGGATCGGTGACGACCTCCCCGAGAATTTGACTCAGAAGGTTATAGACCTTCAATTTGATCTAGAGGGGAAGGATCGGGAGATTACCCGAATCTCCCGGGAGCGTGACGTCGCTCGGAACTGAGCCGCCGGTAAATATTTTTCATCACTTCTTTCCCTGTTCTCCCTTCCTGTTTTTACTTATTCTTTCTTTTTTCAGCCCTGGCGGCCAAACTCCATGCCCTCGAATCTGCTATCACCAAGCTTGCTATCACGGCTGATGTGATGGGTACGATGCCTCTGAAGTGGGTGGATGAGGTTAATCGAATCCTCCCCGTCATTTCTAGGGCTGGCATGGGGTATGGCGCAGTACTTGCTTTCAACGCCGTGAGGATTCACTCTGGCGCTGATTACCGCAGATTCGATGTCTGCGAGCGAGAACTGGAAGATAGAGTAGAACACTCTGTAGATGATATGAAGGAAGTCGGAACAGATCTGGCCGACTCTTTTGATCACTTTCTCCCGATTAGGCGCAGGATGGAGTGGACGAATTGACCATCCTTACTGTAATCTTGCCCCCTCTTTTTGTAAACAAGAAGTTCTTTTGTCCGTCTCTCTGAAATCAATCTGTGATTGATCCTTCGAGATCAATGTGTGCTTTGTTTTGCGCATCAGTCACTGACTTCTATTTTTGCTCCAACAGCGATGCATATTACATCGGCTATTGCTGATAATTATATCAGATACTTTTGCCTTGCAGACAATTGCTGTAATCGGTTATTTCAGATTCGAAGTTCAAGTCTTTTTTTAATTTTTCGATTCATGATGACATCAAGGTAGTTTCTCTCAAGGAATTCTTTCGTCTCCAGCCTTCTGTCCTTAGTGCCAATTGGTAACATGAGTCCCCAACTAATCAACCGAAACTGAACACTTCACACAGCAACCGTCTTTAGCCGAATCTTATCGGCTCTTCGACTCTGGAATCACGAGTTCCTCAGGTCAGCAAAGATTTGGTTTCGTCCCAATAACGGCCCATAAGCTGTGAAAACCCCATTCTGATGCTTGGTCTTCCAGTGTGCAAACTATGGTTCTATAAATATGATCCTACACAAGCTGTTACTCTTATCTTCAGTCAAACAGTTTGACTCGCAGAATCTCCACTTCTCGGCTTCCAGCTCAAACCAGAGAGAAAATCCCTTGCTTGTGTTTCTATCAATGGCAGGCGACGACGACCATGGCAGGCATCCCATCGGAGATGAAGCAGGAAGAAACCGAGCATCAACTCACCGGTGCCATGGGTAAAAAATTAGTCTCCTGCCCCTTGCAGTAGCTCTTCTCGTTCATCCGTCTCTGATTCGTCGTTTAGCCAAAACCGGGCTCCCTTTCCAGAAATGGCAGCTCCAATGGCTTTCCCTAATCCTTTTCCGGGTTACCAGATTCTTTTGAGTCTGACAATTCATTTCAGCTCACCCGTTGGATGCTCTCCGGTATCATGAAGAAAGTGATAAAGATCGAAAGGAAATAGAAGATGTATCCAAGAAGCATGGCATTGAGGAAGCTGAATGGGCAGACCAACGGAAGCAACTCTGCTACATTATCACAGGTCAGCGAAGTCTTGGTTCGATTCCCTTCTCTTGATTGAACTTGCCTTGCCTGACGCATCCTTTCCTCTTTCCAGCTCTTTCTGCAGAGAATGACCGTGTGAAAACGGCGGTGAACAGAGTCGCCGTCAAGGTGAATGCTCATGGGGACTCAGCCGAAGCTCGTCTTGATGCTGTAGATGGCTGCATAGATCAGGTTGTCATCCAAGGTGTGCACGTCGGGGTCTCTCTCGGGCTAGCAGCAATGAGTTCCTAGACCAAAGAAGATTACTCCTCTCTACCAGTTGGTTTCGCAGGCGGTGACCCGGAACAATTTGAAGACTTTGAAATTTACGATGATCATGCCGCTGCTATTGCCGAAACCATTGATCCGCAATCTGTTCTGATCAAATTATTCCAAGGGTAGTCTGTACTAGGACAAATCTGTGAATGAAGCCTGTAACAGATGAAACTTGTTCCTCTCTGAATAATTCCATTGTATCTCTGACTATCTTAGTGATTTTTCTGATTGCAACACTTCTTCAGAGAAACGTTTCCCGAACGCATGACGTCATCTTAACCGAATAGATCTTGTTCTGACATGTCATGTCACTCGGCATCCTATTTACTGCACTTCACCTTTCTCTTCTCTCGATAAACCCGCCATTTGAAAAATGCTAGGGTCACCAGGATTATGAACATTTTTTGTGCTAAAGGCGATATAAATAATATCGGCTATATTCCAAATCATCAGAGCGTTTTTCGCTGCTAAAGACGATGCTTTACATCGGCTATACAAATATTCTTGAATTTGCCTCACATACCATTATCACGCGTTCGACTTTCAACAAGTAGTGCCGAAGCTTGGTTATAAGCAACACATATATAACAAAAAATTTCTTCATAGCCGAATACCCGCTTCTGGGTCTAACATTTTCGGCTAAGGCTAGCTGTTACTCATCTTTCCCTTTGAATTTTGTATAAGGGCTGATCCTACTGTAAGGCTATCGGCCGCCACGTACAACTTGAAATGATCACCAAGTTGTGGAAGTGCCTTCATATTTCTTCAATTTCATCAAAAGCTTCTGTTGTACGTCACCTTATACAAATTCCTTTTGATCTTTCTTAAGCTTTGGCAATGGAGAAATAAGCAGAATCTTTCAAAAGTTCATTAGCTTCAAAACACACTCGGGATCAAAATTTGCACATATTGGTCTTATTTCGGCTTCACCATCAAAACTTTATTCCTTATCAGCCGACACGAAACTTGGTCTCAACTTTTCTCCATTACCATCAGTTGGATTATTTATTCAAAAATTGCTTTGAGAGCCGATCGTTCGAATCGGCCGTTGGTCCTTGTCAAAAACGTTCACAGGACTGCTTCCCAAGCTCTTCCAGAGAAGCACTCAACACCATCATATTCCTAGTAGATGGGTTCTGCATTAGCAACACTCACCGAATCATCAGCATGGACAATTTTGATGTCATCTCCAATGCACTGGACGAGGAATTGGTGCATAGTTGACGGTACGCAGCAGTTTGCATGTATCTAATCCCTTCCTAAGAGCAAACTGTATGCCCCCTTGCCATCGATAACGAAAGAAGAAAGTAGTAATCAAAGTCTTTGACCCAATCGTTAACTCAACATGAACTGCTCCTCGAGTATCAGAAGAATTACCAGCAAAGTCTCTCAACACCATGTCGGTCTTCAATAGTTCGGAACTTGTCATCCCAAGCTTTCTGAAAGTGGTATACGGCATGATATTTATGGCAGCTCCTCCATCAATAAACATTTTGGTTAGTGGCTTTCCATTAACATACCCCCTCATATAAAGTGGCTTCAAGTGTCGATGCTTAGCTGGTTTATCAAACACCGCCCGTTGAGCCAAAATAAGATGAGCTAACAGATCTCGGAATTCATCTTCGTCGAAATCTGAATACACTTCCTCTCGGATATCTTGATCTTCAGGGACTATGAATTCAGATGGAAGAAAGAACGCCATGCATGCATCAGCCGAACGATCGCCTTCATCCGGCTTCTCTTTAGGACGCCAAATTTGTTTTGTCCTGGCGCTTGCTTGCGCTAACTCTCTGTTCCTTAAGCGCTCCACTCTCCTTTTCTGGCTTTTCCTGAATCCTAGTGGACACCACTGTCCCTTCTGCTAGACATATTCGCGATATTCTTCTTCTCCAGTGCGAGCCCAATTTTGATCGGCAAATCTTCTTCTTGCCGATTCTCGGAGTTACTTATTTTTAAGCGCCGATCATCCTCAGGGATTCGTGCCCCAAGCCTTTCATGGACCGAACGGCGGTTGACTCGAGACTGCCTATATTCAGAATACTGATCATTGCATTCAGGGCAGTTGTTCTTAGCAGGCAGCTTCAAGCCTTCATTCCAACAATACTTGAAAAATGAGCATTCCCAATGTGACTGCTCTTGTTATTTCATATATCTCGCTCCTCTCGGTATATTTCCTCTGTATACCTCTGTTGCTTCTTCATGAAACCTTTGCTTCTAGTATCGCTCCTGCTCCCGACGCCATTTGTTTAATAAAATATGCGTTGTGACCCTAGGCCTGGAGGTTTGACCCTTCTCGGTTCGGCTATTCTAAAAATGAACTTGTTGCCGAAACTCTTCACTTGTAATTTGTCGATCAGGGTCAACAGCACCAGCTTCTCTTGCTCTATTAGAGGTCAACACCTTCATCTTGCTTTTGCCCCTGGGGTCAGCTGCATTAACCATATTAACAGAGAAGGACACAGTATTCTGTCCAAAAGGGCTACCATCAACTTTCATCTTTCCATCAAACCTCAGATGCCCGTCCTGGATAGCTTTCTGGATCCGCACTCTGAACACTCGGCAATCATTTATAGAGTGGGATCTGGTATTATGGAAACCACAATACTTCTTGTTCTTGACTCCTTCGGGTTGCAGCATAGGATGACCTTCCGGCAACTTGATGCGTCCTTCCTTCAATAAGTATTCAAATAATTATCTGACTTGGAAACATCAAAGTCATAAGTACCTTTTTGCTGCCTCAGCCATCGCTGGTCTTTGACTTGAGTCGGCTCTTTAGCCCAGACTATCTCGGCTGCAGCTACCTCATCTTCATCATCGTACTCTGTTGCTTCCTCTAAGAAAGCCTGATACATCTCGGCAGCCACATCACCTTTCTAGAACTGATTATTCCTTCTGAACCATTGGGCTTGACTACTCATCATTGCCAACCGTTGTGATAACTGCCCGAGGTCGTCAAACTCCATGCCGAATAGCTTCTCCTTGATATTCGGCAACATGCCAGCTATGGCTATCCCCGACAATTGATCATCTGGTAAATTCAAGGAATAGCAAAGGTTTTGGTCTCCCTGAACCTGTGCAAATATTCTTGCGGTGTCTTGTTAGGTTTCATCCTCAGACTCATGAGATCGACCAACTTCTTCTCACTGGTGCCCGTAAAGAAAAATGCATGGAACTTTTGTTCTAGCTCTGCCCATGTATTAATAGAGTTTGTTGGCAGAGAGGTGAACCACGAGAAGGTCGGTCCTGTCAATGACAATGGGAAGTACCGAATCCTCCAAGCTTCATCTGCAGATGCCTCTCCAAGTTGCATCAAGTAACGGCTGATGTGTTCTATAGTGCTGGTGTCATCTTGGCTCGAAAACTTGGTAAAGTCAGTAGGAGGTTTTACCCTTGGAGGAAGTGCTACTCGGTTGTACCATTCTGGGTAAGGGGACTTGTAAGCGTATGATTGATTCTTTGGCTTTAGGCCGAATTGATTTTGCATCATATCAGCCATCTTATGCATGATGAGGTCAACACTTGAATCTGGAGCCGCTTGTGCTTGTCCCCCAATATGTGCTCCTGCTGAACTCTTATAGCCTGGGTTTGGAAAGGCATTAATTGCATTATAATCAATGAACTCTTGATATCCATCTCCAAACATGTTCTTTTGTATCCTGTTCATTGCGGGAGACACCCTGAAAGCAGACTGTGGGACGTTTCCTGTTGTGCCGAACGCGAGCTGGCCATAAGTTGTGGGAGGTTGTTGTGTCTCATGCAGGACCATCCCACCTGCACTTGTACGAGCTCCGCCGCCTTCAGCATTTTTCCTTTGAGGCTGAGGCATAGGGAATAATAGTGGCCCTTGCATCGGACCAGCGGCCTCTTCAAAGTGTTTATCCACTGTTGAGCCGAAAATACCAACCATAACGGCGCGAAAGGTATTCAAGAAAGCCGATTGATGATTGGTCATGGCCTCTGATACAGCTTTGTACACCATTTGGGTCATTTTCTGAATATCTTCCTCATCAGTGTTGTCGGATTGGTGAGGAAGGAGAACCATTGGGAATGGTTGTTTCTGGAAGATCTTGCCGCTCTTATTCTTGGAAAAAGTCATCAAGCACTTGCGTTGAAACTCATCACAAGCTTGCTGGACGAAAAGCTTCGAGTCTGATGACAACTCATCGATGGTCACTTCCACAATTTGATCTTCGTTGATCTCAGGCATCTTGAAACAAAGAGGTCCCACCAGGCGTGACAAAAAGTGTGTTGACGCAAAACGTGACACACCGCGCCTAACACACGGCAAGCCGAAAAGCTTGGCTTCAATCGGGTGCCCGGACAGTTTGGAATCCGGAGACGTGCCAGTCGGTTTGACCTGAAAACCAATAAGGGATAAAACTGTGAGAATACCACTGGAACATGTCGGGTGAGACCAGACAGTTCCATATGTACGGCTTTGAAAGCCAATCACGACGACACACAGCTATAGAAGCTGTCTGTCAAAGCATGTTTATAGAGTTATTTGGCTAACGTGAAAAAGAAAGCATGTAAGTATATCAACTGCCGAATGCACGTATGAGGAAAGAACATGCTTAAACAAACAACAGATATCGTCAAAAAAGTAGCGAATTGTAAACAGGCAACTTGTAAATATAAATCTATTCAAACAACACATGCATAGGCTACTCCAACTAGTCTGCGCCGCACGTCTAGTCTTTGTGAAACCCGTCAAGCATAAACCAAGTCTACACCACTCCTTATAATTAGATTAATCCACCGCATGATACAATCTAATTATAAGAAGCAAAAAGCATGCATGTATCCAAACAGATCTATAAAAACTTATTACTCGCGTAAGCTTAACCAAGATCAGCAAACTAGCCGAGTTGGGGTCCATGAGGAAGGAACATACAAACAAGCACGATTAAACTAAACTAAAACCTGCATCTGCCGCACGATACCAAATTTTACTAAAGCCTAATTGTGGTTGACATGTGTTGACACCTCGGGTGGCACGCAGAAGAAACCGCAAGCGCACGGCTGTCAGTTGTAGCTTTTCACCTCATAGTATTCCGGGGTATCGAATCCACGAGGAACGCGAAGTGATTTTGAGAAAACTAGGGGGTAAGGATATCTAGGATAGATGAAGGGAACGGGCACTATCTACTGGGGTAGATCCTAGTTCTATTAGACTTCTAGTGATTTAAGTTCTTTACTAGTGTACTGTGGGCGTACTAGCCTTTACCACTGACTTGGGTTGAACGCTAGCACAACGAGCCCTACTGTTAAACTAGACCAACTACGTGGTGGATTCAAGGCGCACAGGGCTGTCACCACCTGCTTGCTACCACAGCTATCCGGGGGCCTAGCCGTATTCACTGGCAATATATAGCCTAAGTACCACACTTAATCTATATATTACTACTAGTAGCCCTGTACTAGAACTAGAGCACTTGAAACTAATATCAAGCAATGAAACAAGCACACAAGTACTGAAAAGTAAATACTTGAAGATAGAATAAATACTAAGTTACCAAAGTTGAAGCGCAGAGCAGAGTGAAGCAGAGGTCTCCGACAACTCCGGAACTCTCCAGACTTCTCTTCTCCTCTCCAGCTCCTCTTCTAGTGAGGCACTCACACTCTCTCTAATCTCTCTAGCATAGCAAGTGTGCTAACCTAACCAAATGGTGAGGAATGATGTGAGGCTCTCCGAATGAGAGCTCAAGGGGCCTATTTATAGTGCTAGGAAGCTAGGGGGTACTTATAGAGTGAGGGGGAGGTCGGTTAGGTTTAGGGGGGTGGCGCCCGCCACCAAACCCTGGAGCCTGCCACCTCTCTGCTGTCCATTGCAACCGCCATTCATCCAACGGTCTTCATTTGCTCTCCTAAGTCGATTTGAGGGCCGGTTAGGGTTTAGACACGTGTCCAAAGCCCACTATCCAGGTGATACTCTTCTTAGCCCTTGGATCAAACCGCCTTAGTGTGCAATGGCCAAGATTTGAGCTTGAGGTGATTCCCACGGATCGATGACGTGGCTTGGGCCACTTTTGGCAGGATGACCTGGCGGCCGCCAGGAATAGGTGGCGGCCACCACCTTACTCAGACCCAAATGGGCCAGAGTGGCTTGGCATTGCTCCTGGTGCTCTTGTTTAGCCCAAATTCCATTATTTCCTGCATTAAGATAAGAAACTATGCACATGTGGAAATAGGTTAGTTATAAACCAAATCTTCTACTTTTTATGTTGTTTTACCTTGGTTTTAGGTGAAATGTTGATGGTGAAATGATGCTTTAAGCACCATCAACAAGATCCCCCACACTAACCTCTTGCTCGTCCCGAGCAAGCATGGACTTTAAGAATTGAAACAATTTTATTGAACTAAGCATTCACACAAGATGTCAACTACCTATACTCATGTTAGTAACCTTTCCATGTGGCTAATAAATCATACCATGGCGGTTGAAGGATAGAATAGCTTGCAAGTAAGAGAAACACACTTTCCTCGTTTACATACCTTGGGTTTCAGGATATTTTCAAAATGAAAATCATGGTTCATTGAATCTCTCTTTAAATCTCAAGGCACTCATGGTGTATATCCTCACTTTATGGCAAAAGAAAATGCCAGAGTCTTTCCTATGGTTTATGTGGAGTTTATAGGGAAAGGAAGGAATGTAAGGCACTTCTATCTCTCTTTTATTGCTAAGTCAAGTTTAGGATCATGGGAGAGTATGGTTATGCACTAGCCAAGGTATAAGGTGGACTAACTCAACTCCTTTGTTCTTTTGAAACTCTTCTCTTACCAAGGATCATGGCTATATGCATCTTTTTTTTGAATACTTGGACACTTGTTCCTTTTGAGAGTATTTGCTCTTTTTTTTGAATACTTGGACACTTGTCCTTTTTAGAGCATTTGCTCCCTCTTTTTTTAGATACTATATAGCCATGTCCTTTGAAGGAAGGAAAGAGGAAATTTATTCATTCTTTTAGAAAAAATTTTGGAGGAGAACTACATGAGTATACTCTCAGTGTGAGAGTTGTCTCAAAAAGGCATGGTTTGCCTTGGCTTTTAGAGCATGACTAAACTCTTCTACCTAGATCAACCATTCTTGACAAAGCTCAAAGATTGATTTAGAAGGCTTTATGGTCTGTTTTCCTATACTCTAATATTTTGGCTTTGGTAGGTGGATAGGAAAGAAAGATCATGAACCATGGTAATTTTGGTTTTCAAAATAAAAACTCCCAAGGTTGTAGCAGAGTACTAATGCAATTTCAATTACTACTTCTATATCTTATCAAACAACAACCAAGGTTGACTTCCCTATCAAAATGAGTAGGCTACTACACATGAATAAAAGGTAGAATAACATGTCGTGTAAACACTCAATTCAAAAGAAATTGTTTCAGCATTTTTTTATTTCATAGCTGCATTTTTAGTTCAAACCGAGACATCCAGTGATCCAAATTGTACAGAATTTAAAACATAGGTTTAGGGGTTCACCGGGGGTGTTTCGGTGCAGAGTGGCCTGGCGGCCGCCAGTAATAAGTGGCGGCCTCCATGGGCTTTGGCCCATGCGGCTTGCAAACAGCGTGGTAGTTACCTTGCTAAGTTCAGGTTACAGCTTTGAACATTTTGTCACGTTTTACAGAGGTGTTTAGAGAGGGGATTTCCCCCACACTAGAAGTTTTGGCACTTTATTTTTTTTAAAAAAAATTAAAATCTTGATGAATGGAAAATAATAAGGGTGTATTTTTATTCATTATAAAAAATTTAATAAACAAAAGTTCTAATTGAAAATTAAACAATCTAAAATTTAAATCAAGCAAAATTAAACTTAAACTAAATCAAACTAAAAATCTAACTAGACACCGTAATCTAATCTAATCTACTGAAGGAGCTCGTAGAGATCCTCGAAGCCGTCTCCATGAAGAGACGCTTGATCTTCGAGGTGCAGCCCTTGCGGAGGATGGTGAACCGATCCTCCATATCCATCCGCCACAGGGCTATCTCTGCGACTTGATCCTCCAAGGCGCTCTTCTCCTTGCGCAGCTTCTTCACCTCGGCGGCGAGTTTTTCGAGGGTTAACCCCTCCTCACCACCGCTGTGCTCCATCTCGCCGGGGACTCCTGCCGGCGATGGGTTGAGACGGCGGTGCACGGATGGCTCGGAGAGCGACCCATTGGAGTCATGAGTGCTCACCTCGCGCTCACGCAGCCTCTTCTCATAATGCCCATCGGGCATCCTCACGCCATACACCTCTAGTTTAGCCCTCTTAGGATTGGGGCTGTAGCTCCGGGTGCGGCTATCCGAGCCAAAGCTGACCCGAGATTTCGCCCTTGATGGAGTGGGCGTTTCATCACCCCTGGCCTTGACGGCCGGAGACTTCCTCGGGGTGATCTCCCCTGTGGTCGGCCTGGTGGGCGTCCTCAATTTCTTCTCGGGTGGCGCCACTAGAGGAGGATGAAGATGGAGCAGAGACGAGGCCAGGGGGCGTTTCACCCCTGGCGGCCGCCTAGCAGGGGTGGCGCCCGCCACTGGAGTGGTGGCTAGTGCCTTCCCTGCACCCTCCGGTGGTGTCCCCTTGACATAAGTGCCGTCAGGAAGCACCATTGCTAAAGGAGGTACGTCAAGTACCTCCATGTCGTCGTCGATCAAAGATCGGATGATGGCTTTGGTGGAGGACGAGATGGATCCTTGAGGGTTATAGGACTCTGATTTCCGTGGAGACGACATGGTTTTGGAGGAGGCTTGGCTTGGCTTCGTGAATAGATGGAGGGAGAAGAAGGAGTTCTTCTTTTAAGAAGGGGGAGAAGTGGGAGGATAAGCCTTAGATGAACTAACACGTCCTCATCTCCTCCTTCTTTAACTCTCCCGAGCTCGGGATTAGTTGCCACGTGGAGGGGGCTCTAAACCACCGCCTAGCGTGGCGGGCGCCAGGGTTTGGTGGCGGCCGCCAGTTGGGAGTGGCGGCCGCCACTCCTCCTTCGCGGGCATCGAGCGGGAGAAGGTAAGCCTCCTAAATTCAAAGTTCCGAGGTCGAAATGGCTTGGTTGGGCCTAAAGAGGCCTTTCTCGGGGTTTTGGATGGACTAGGTGCATGAAATGGACAAGGGGTAAATTGGGTCCATCCATTAATTGTCATGGGCTTGAGCTACTTCAAAGTTAATTATATCAATTTCGTTTAGCTCATTTTTATCAAAGTCATAGAATATTTTTAATCTTTGTCCATTGACTTTGAAGATTTGCCCATCGTCACTTTCTAATGTGACGGCTCCATGGGAAGAGAGGTTGCAACAACCTTGAAAGGTCCTTCCCATTTGCTTCGAAGTTTACCATGTTCGAAAAGTCGAACACGGGAGTTAAAGAGTAAAACTTTATCTCCTACTTCGAACTCTTTCTTTTGGATCCGTTTATCGTGCCATCTCTTAGTCTTCTCTTTATAGAGCTTGGCACTATGATAGGCTTTCTCTCGCCATTCTTCTAGTTCGGAAATTTGCATCTTCCTATTTTGGCCAGCTTGGTCAAGGTCCATGTTCCATTTCTTAATGGCCCAATGAGCTTTGAACTCAAGCTCAACAGGAAGATGACAAGTTTTTCATAAACTAGTTGGTATGGGGACATTCCAATCGGGGTCTTATAGGCGGTCCGATAGGCCCACAGAGCTTTGGGTAACTTATGTTTCCATCCCTTTCCCATTTCTTCTACCGTCTTTTGCAAGATATTCTTTATTTGTTTATTGGACGTTTCGGCCTGTCCACTTGTCTGGGGGTGGTATGCAGTGGCTACATTATGTTGGACTCCTTGACTAGCTAAGAAATGTCGGAAGCTCTTATCTATGAAATGAGGGCCTCCGTCACTAATGACTAGTCTAGGAACTCCAAAACGAGGAAAGATGTTTTTCTTGAACATTTTCTTCGAATGTTTAGCATCTGCCGCTCGACAGGGTATGGCTTCTACCCATTTCGAGACATAATCCACAGCCACAAGAATGTACTCGGCGTCATAGGATTTAGGAAAGGGGCCCATGAAGTCTATACCCCAAACATCGAACAACTCAACTTGGAGATTGTTCACGAGAGGCATACATCTCGGGCATTAATGTTACCATGCTTTTGGCAACGAGGACAACGTCTCACATAATTCTCCATAAATTCTTGTGTTCTCGTACATTGATGGCCAATTAAAAACCACTTTGCCATATTTTAGCATGTGTCCGAAAAGCTCCATAGGTCCTCCTTATTCGGCGGAGTGACATCTATCTATGATTTTGTTGCTTTTCTATGGGGACACATTTTTCAAGAGTCCATCTGCACAGACCTTATAGAGATATGGTTCATCCCATAGGTGCGTTCTGCTTTGAGTTATAGCAGTTTCTTTTTATTCTCCCCCGGCGGGACATAGTTGGTGACTATAAAATTCACGAGTTTGCATACCAAGGGTTGGTATATGTGACTTTAAAAAGGGTATCATCGCGAAGAGAAAGTCTTTATTGGGAGATTGTCCGAATATTGACTTGTAGTCTAGACAAGTGATCAGCTACGAATTTATCTACTCCTTTCTTGTCTTTATTTCCAGGTCAAATTCTTGAAGGAGAAGGATCCAACGGATCAACCTGGGTCGCATCTTTCTTAGTGAAGAGATATTTTAGAGGCAGAGTGATCGGTATAAACAATCACCTTAGCTCCCACTAAGTAAGATCTAAACTTGTCTATGGCAAAGACTATGGCAAAAGTTCCTTTTTGTGGTTTGCATAGTTTAGCTGGGGGCCAGTCATGGTCTTACTAGCATAAGAAAATAGCATAATGCTTCTTATCTTTAGTTTGACCAAGGACGGGCCCCCACAGCATAATCACTAGCATCAACACATGATTTCGAACGGCAATTCCAATCTGGGGGTTGGATGATTGGTGCAGAGGTTCGAGCCTTTTCAAAATATGAAAGCTTGTAGACAATCCTCGTCAAATTTGAACAGGACGTCTTTTTGCTAACAGGCTCGTTAAGGGTCTAGCAACCTATGAGAAATCCTTAATAAACCTCTATAAAAGCCGGCATGGCCCAAGAAGCTTCGGATTTCTCTCACATTAGTGGGTGGTGGCAATTGTTTCATATATGATTTTTGCTTTATCCACTTTATCCCACGTCTGAAATTCGATGATGCCTAGGACAATTCCTTCCCGCCACCATGAAGTGACACTTTTCCAGTTAAGAACTAGGTCCTTCTTCACAACGTTGGAGGACTTGTCTAAATGGGCTAGGCAGTCGTCAAAGGTTTTCCCATAGACCGAAAAAGTCGTCCATGAATACCTCCATGATTTGTTCAATCATATCGGAAAAGATGGACATCATACACCGTTGGAAAGATGCTGGCGCATTGCAAAGTCCAAAGGACATGCGTCTATAGGCATAAGTTCCATACGGGCATGTGAAAGTGGTCTTACTTTGGTCATCTGGATGGATTGGGATTTGGTGATAACCAGAATATCCATCCAGGAAGCAAAAGAAGGAATGGTTTGCCAATCTCTCTAGCATCTCATCTATAACAGGAAGTGGGAAATGGTCTTTCTTTGTGGCTTTATTCAGCTTCCTATAGTCTATACAATCCTCCATCCAGTGACAGTGCGTTGAGGGAGATTAACTCATTTTTCTCATTCTTAACGACTGTCATGCCTCCTTTCTTTGGAACTACTTGCACGGGACTCACCCATTCACTATAAGGAACTGGATAAATAATTCCCGCGTGCAAGAGTTCAGAACCTTCTTTTTCACGACTTCACGCATAGCGTTATTAAGTCATCTTTGGGGCTCTCTTGAAGGGGGTATCTCAGGATCGAGAGGGATACGATGAGTGCAGAGATTTGGACTAATTCCCTTCAAATCTTGAAGTGAATGAATAGCCAAAGATAGATTGGTGTTTTTCTAAGACAAGGGTCAACCTACGGACTTCCTCTTCAGATAGCTTATTGCTAATGATTACGGGAGTCTCGGGGGGTCATTGTTTAGAAAAATGTATCTCAGGCCTTCAGGCAGAGGTTTTAGCTCTATGGAAGGTCGAGATGGCTTTTCCGATTCGTTTAAGCGAAACGGTTCATCTGTCTCGGCTTCTTCTTCGACAAAGAACTCAGAATCTTCTTCAAAATCAGGCTAAGCCAACTCATAAAGAGTAGAGGTTCTAGCTTGATCGAGAAGATCTGGTTCGTGGTGGTGGTTGTTCGGCAATAGAATTTAATGCACGACGACGAAGGTACTGAGTACTCTTTTCCATCGATTTGAGCATTAAAGTGCTCTTGACATGGTCCTTGCAAGGCAAGTATGGACCAAGATTGTCCTAAGAAGACGTCAAAAAGGACTACATCGAAAATGTGTAGAAATCTAAGACCATGTCCGCCATCTATGGATGGGGACCATCTTAGGATTCCTTCACTTTCCAAGATGTCACCATTTGGTCTCTTAAACACCGTTTAGTTGGTTGTCGTTGAAGGTCGGGGAATGTTCTGGATACATAATTACTAGCAGGAACATTAATTCCCACGACAGGGTCGTAAAAGGCAAAGGCTCTTTCCCCCTAATTCGACAATCTATTATGCTAGGTACTTTATCTATGCGAGGAATGTTTTCTCATACTTCGGCTTCCATTGTCCATTCATGACTCATGACAGCTGAAAGTTCCAAAAGACGTTCTCGGCTATAGATTCCATCAGAGGACTCAGGAAGTGGTTTGTCGGATGGGAGAGCTTGAACGGAGTAGTAGTTCATAGCATTTCCATAATCCTCAAAACACATCATCCTCTATCTCGCCCAAAAATTTCGGAAGAATTCCTCTCCCAGATGTGGATGGAATTGGCTCCACTAAGTCCAACGAGCTAGACTCGGGCTCTTCTTGTTGTTCTACAGTTGAAACTTGGGTTTCTACGACTTCTTCCTCAGGGATTTCATCGGAAACTCTAGTATAAGGAGTATTCTCGAGAATTCTATCAAGAACCTCCTTTCCACCTCGTGGAGAAAGATGAAGAAACTCTCCACCTGACGAATGATCAAGGTGAAGGGCGCTCTCTTTCTCTAGACCGACATAAAAATGCTGAAGGAGCACTGGATCGGGTATGGCTAAATCAGGTCCTGAATTGATTAAACCAATAAAATGGTCCCAAGCCTCCCCTAAGGTCTCCTTATCATTTTGTCTAAAGGTCAATACTTCTACTCGTAGTTGTACCACTCGGTGGACAGGGAAATACATCAAGATAAACTTGGTCCGTAAAGTTCCCTAGTCTCCTCTGGCACTTCCCACGGTTCGAGCATGCCATGATTTAGCTGCTCCCGTCAAAGTGAACGGGAACAGCTTCCACTTGACAGTGTCAGGTGAAATGCCCGAAATGTTCAAGCATGCACAGACTTGCTCAAACTCACGTAGATGTATGTAGGGATTTTCTGATCCCGTAAACATGTTCTCCTGAACTTTATTAATAAAGTCAGGGCGCAATTCGTAACTATCGGCATATATAGGTTGTGATGATATATGTGGCTCTAATTGCGAACTCTTTGGAGCTGCGAATTGTAAGATAGATTGATTCTCCATGCGGAGAAGGTAAAGATGATCCTAACTCTAGTCTCAAAAATCAGCTACCGTTCCCCAGCAACGGCGCTAGAAAAGCTTGTTGACACCTCGGGTGGCACGCAGAAGAAACCGCAAGCGCACGGCTGTTAGTTGTAGCTTTTCACCTCAGAGTATTCCGGGGTATCGAATCCATGAGGAATGTGAAGTGATTTTGAGAAAACTGAAGTGATTTTGAGAAAACTAGGGGGGTAAGGATATCTAGGATAGATGAAGGGAACGGGCACTATCTATTGGGGTAGATCCTAGTTCTATTAGACTTCTAGTGATTTAAGTTCTTTACTAGTGTACTGTGGGCGTACTAGCCTTTACCACTGACTTAGGTTGAACGTTAGCACAACGAGCCCTAATGTTAAACTAGACCAACTACGTGGTGAAATTCAAGGCGCATAGGGCTGTCACCACCTGCTTGCTACCACAGCTATCCGGGGGCCTAGCCGTATTCACTGGCAATATATAGCCTAAGTACCACACTTAATCTATATATTACTACTACTAGCCCTGTACTAGAACTAGAGCACTTGAAACTAATATCAAGCAATGAAACAAGCACACATGTACTGAAAAGTAAATACTTGAAGATAGAATAAATACTAAGTTACCAAAGTTGAAGCGCAGAGCAGAGTGAAGCAGGGGTCTCCAACAACTCCGGAACTCTCCAGACTTCTCTTCTCCTCTCCAGCTCCTCTTCTAGTGAGGCACTCACACTCTCTCTAACCTCTCTAGCATAGCAAGTGTGCTAACCTAACCAAATGGTGAGGAATGATGTGAGGCTCTCCGAATGAGAGCTCAAGGGGCCTATTTATAGTGCTAGGAAGCTAGGGGGGTACTTACAGAGTGAGGGGGAGGTCGGTTAGGGTTTAGGGGGTGGCGCCCGCCACCTCTCTGTCGTCCATTGCAATCGCCATTCATCCAACGGTCTTCATTTGCTCTCCTAAGTCGATTTGAGGGCCGATTAGGGTTTAGACACGTGTCCAAAGCCCACTATCCAGGTGATACTCTTCTTAGCCCTTGGATCAAACCGCCTTAGTGTGCAATGGCCAAAATTTGAGCTTGAGGTGATTCCCACAGATCGATGACGTGGCTTGGGCCACTCTTGGCACGAATGACCTGGCGGCCGCCAGGAATAGGTGGCGGCCGCCACCTTACTCAGGCTCAAATGGGCCAGAGTGGCTTGGCATTGCTCCTGGTGCTCTTGTTTGGCCCAAATTCCATTATTTCCTGCATTAAGATAAGAAATTATGCACATGTGGAAATAGGTTAGTTATAAACCAAATCTTCTACTTTTTATGTTGTTTTACCTTGGTTTTAGGTGAAATGTTGATGGTGAAATGATGCTTCAAGCACCATCAACAACATGCATGAACCCGCAACATGTAACAATCTAGATTGAAAGTTAACTCGGCCGTCATGATCTTGCGATTAAAGAGACACAAGCAAACTTGTGAAGCAGGGGCCGAACAAAAATCAATCTAGATTGGGCAAAAGAGTGTTACAAAATTAAATAAACAATGCAACACATGATAACTTAATGAATCTATCAGATTTGCCAAATCTAACAGAGCCGATAACTATCTCGCTTCTGCTAAACATATGACTAAACGCCTGCCGCACGGTATCTACCCATAAGCAGAGCATAAGCAGAGACTTCTTGATCGCTAACAAGGGTCCGCCGCACGACCATTGAAAACAAGCAAGACTACTTGCATCACATCTAAATCCACCGCATGATACTAGACATGATAACAAGGTTGCCGGGACTTACGGAGGTCGACGGATCGATGATTCCTCTCGAAGAACTCGACGACACGACTAAGGACTCGAAGGTGGCACGGGGCCGGTTTGTATTGATATGGTTGTGAACAATTTTACAATGGCCGAGGGTTTATATTTATACCCTGGGCGAAAACATGAGTCCTGGACTATTACGACTTACACAATGAAATTTGGAAAGATACAAATCTCATTCCTATTCTTCTCGACGTCCTCCATTGTTACGTGTCTTCTTGTGCAAGCCGGTTTTACTTGCTATATCCATTTCCCGAATGGAGCCGCCGCTCCACAAAACAGCCGATCGCACAGGCATCCACCGAAACTCAGAGGAACAAATAGTCGCCCGATCGTTTGCCGAATCCTTTCTTCACTGTTGTTTGGGTCCACTTGTCATACTCTTATGCGTGCGAATTTCTGGTGTTAACAATATCATTTTTGAAGCTATTTTGAGTTCATTCACTTGATAGTTTGAATATTTTTGATTAAAAAACAAAATTAGTACCCTAAAAACAAAATGTGATCGGTTTAATTAGTTTATTTAATTTTTTTGGAGAAATAGAGATCATTTAAATCATTTGTTTAAAAAAATTAGAAATATATAATACTTACGTTTACAAAATGTGACCGGTTTCATTAGTTTATTTTAATTTTTTTTAAGAAATAGAGATCATTTATATCATCTATTTACAAAAAATTAGAAATATATAATACTTTAATTTACAAAATGTGACCGGTTTAATTAGGTATTTAAATTTTTTCGGATAAGACTCGTGATTTTCGGATTTCGTTTGCATTTTATACATTTTAAAAAAATATTTTCTCCGCAACCTCCTGTTTATCTTTCGTGAACAAGATGTTTGAAATTTCATACGTGTTTTTGGATACAGCCTCAATGTAAGAAACATGATTAACATGTTTGCATTTTTAAATTCCATTATTCGATGCACGCAGTTCAAACTTCTATTTTCCAGAAAAAATCAATTAAATGATATAAAATAGCTAGATATAGAAAAAAAGGATTTAAAATGATCCAATTTTAACATGGACTATGTGGTACTGTATTAAGGCTGCACAAAAATTTAGGATCAAAAAATAAAAATAAAAATAGTTTGTCGAGTGCCTGTACGTGGCGCTCGGCAAACGAAAGGCGTTTTTTAGTGTCAGTTTTTTATTTGCCGAGCGCCCTAGATCTGGCACAAATAAGAAGAAGAAGAAGAAGAAGATACATGCTTGTCCTAAAGGATGTGTTCTATTTAGGAAAGATTACAAGGATGCAGATTATTGTCCAATGTGCAAATCCTCTAGATATCTGGAAGTAGACTCTGGTGATGGCTAGAAGATGCAGCTTACGATCCCCGTCAAAATCCTACGGTACCTCCCGATCGTACCGAGGATCCAACGTTTATACATGAGCGAGGATTCCGTGCAACAGATGACATGGCATAAATAGGGCAAACAACACAATCCTGAGAAAGCAGGTACGTACATCCGTCTGATGGTGCATGGATCCACTTTGATGGCATTCATCTTGAGAAAGCTGAAGAGACTTGTAGTGTATGTGTTGTGCTGGCAATAGATGGGTTCAATCCTTATGGAATGATGGCTTTCCCATACAATACACATGTTGGCTTGTGTTCATTATCCCCCTCAATCTCCCCACACCACCGATGTTGCCTTTCAACGTCAAAACGTATTCTTGTCGTTGATAATTCCTGGGCACCCCGGGAAACATATGGGTGTGTTCGTGGAGCCTGAGATTGATGAATTAATCCGTGCTTGGGAGGAAGGGGTACGGAATTACGACCGCTACAAAGAAAGTCCTTCAAAATGCATGTTTGGTACTAGTGCTCCATACATGACTTCCTAGCGTATGGGATATTCTGCGGCTGGTGTGCTCGTGGGAAGTTCCCAAGTCCATTGTTATGCAAGGATCTTTTGAGGTTCACTTGGCTGTAGAAGGGTGACAAGTATTCGTCGTTCGACAAACATCATCAATTCCTCCCTCCTGACCATCCATTTCGACATGACATTAAGAACTTTACGAAAGGTGTCGTAGTGACAAACCCTTCATGGAATATGATGACTGGTGCTGAGGTTCATGCTCAGATAGATGCTCTCGTGGCCAATGAAGAAGGCGTTGGTTTTGTGGGATATGGTGAGCAACATATGTGGACTCATAAGTTGGGCTTAACGAGGCTCCCCTATTTTGATGACCTTCTTATGCCACATTACATTGATGTAATGCTCACTGAAAAAATGTCATTGAGGCACTCTGGGGAACATTCATGGAAACTGAGAAGTCAAAGGACAACCCTAAGGCTAGTGTGGACCTGGTAACGTTATGCGATAGACCAAATCAAGAGATGCGGCCTTCTAGAGATGGGAAGACATGGAAAAGGCCTGGTCCGATTTTGTCTTGACCCCCAAACAAAGGAGGAAAGTACTTGAGGAATGGATCCAGACGCTAATGTTCCCTGATGGGTATGCAGTGAATTTGAGGAGGGAAGTGAACTTTACTACTCTTCGAGTCAATGGGATGAAGAGTCATGACTATCACATATGGATTGAGCGGCTTCTTCCGGCAATGGTTCGAGGCTTTGTCCCTGATGGTGTCTGGATAGTGCTGGCAGAGTTGAGCTACTTCTTTCGCTAGCTTTGTGCCAGGAGTTATCTCAGACTGTGATTGAAGACTTCGAAAATGTGGCACCTGTCTTGCTCTGTAAGTTGGAGAAGATCTTCCCACCTGGCTTCTTCAATCCGATGCAGCATTTGATATTCCACCTCCCGTATGAGGCACGAATGGGGGGAACCGTGCTGGCCCATTGGTGCTATCTAGTCGAGAGATGTCTAAAGACTCTTCACATAAAATGAAGAAACAAAGCATAATTGAGGCTTGCATTGCAAGTGCATTCGTTATGTAGGAGGTGTCAAACCTCACAACATTGTACTATTTTGACAACCTTCGAAGTGTGCATAATCCACCCCTCGTTACAATGATGGAAAAAATGAATTGACCCTCAGCCTTTTCTGAGGGCAACTCAGAAGTGCAAGTGCATTGACCACAAAGACCTTGAAAAATGCAGAGTGGTGTTGTATCATGCTATATGCCTTCACTCTTGACCATCCTTGACGAGGTGGACCCATACATTGGGTAAGTTCTCAAATAAGCCCGTACGAGTGCACTTGTTTCAATAAGCCCTCACTATTCTACATCCAACCTCCTTGTTTCACGTTACAGGGAATTTCTTCATCAATACTGGCATCAATCAAGGGAACCTACCCCGCAAGAATCTACTACTGCACAAAGGGGCTTTAACACTGGTTGGGAACGGGCTTTATCCCTGGTTTCCCAACTAGGGCTAGCAATCCGGGACTAAAGGTTCTCCCAACCGGGACTAAAGGTTCCCACGAGAAAAAATAAATGTGCGTCTGTGAGATTCTAGCTGAGCACCTCTTGCCTCGCGCACAACTCACCTACCAACTCAGCTACACAACCTGCGTGATATAGTTTTGGATGTTTTCCTTTTGAATCCACTCGTGAAGGACCTTTAGTCCCGGTTGGTAACACCAACCGGGACTAAAAGGTCACCCTTTAATCCCGGTTGGTATTACGAACCGGGACTAACGGTTAGAGGACCTTTAGTCCGGGTTGGTAATACCAACCGGACTAAAGGTTGACCTTTTAGTCTCAGTTGGTTTTACCACCCGGGACTAAAAGTCTTTTGTCCCGGACGCAATTTTTTGTCGAGACTAAAGTTCAGTTGATATATCGTCCAAAGGCCTATTCTCTAGTAGTGATCTGATACCATTCTTTCAAAGGGTGTCGGACAAGGGAGCCCTGATTTCATTTTTTGGTTCAAAACCAAGGTACTGTCCAATTTAGCTCTTTCTTAGTTACATATTCCAAGTACTGTCCAATTCGTACATTCGATTAATAGAACGATCTATCTTGCTTGAGCTTGCAGGCCCATAGTAATGTGTCTATCAGTGACAAGTTGAGGCAAGTTGCAAACGTCCTTTCCTATAAGGTAAGGTCATTTACCAGTTACGACGTGAATGAATATCAATTTCACACATCAAGATACGAGGGAGTTAGCCCAATAGAACAACCACAAAAAGCAGAGTGTTTCGCCTGGCACTGATGACCTAGACTATTATAGAAGAATTAAAGAAATATATGAACTTGAATTCTAAGGTCGAACAAATATTTGTCCTGTCATATTCAAATGCCATTGGTTTGATCCTAGAGTAACGAGAAAGACCCCTCATGTCGGCCTAGTCAAAATTAGATGTGATTATGTTCATCCAGGAGACTATGTGTATATGTGGCGCAACAAGCCACACATGTTTATCATACGTCATATGCATGCAAAAACATAGAGGATCTTAAGGGTTGGTATATTTTGCACAAGGTATCACCACATGGCTACCTGTCCCAAACAATGAAGATTACAACTTCAACCCACACATGTATGACGGAGAGTTCTTTCAAGAAGAGGGGCTACAAGGGAGGTTGGAGATAGACTTAACCGACGTGATAGGAATGAATGCAGACAATGAAATGGTTGATGACTATGACACTAGCGATGAGGTGCAAAATACAAAGGACTTACAAATGCTTGATCGATTACGTCTAGGCAATGACCATGAAAACAACACTTCTCCTTCAGATGGTGTTAATTATATTTCGATATGGTTAATGTTGATCATGAAGATTATTTGTAATACATGTAATACTTTCTAATGTTGTAACTATATTTTGTTTACTTTGAATATATTTCTAATTATTTCTTCTTTATTCTTTTTAATTGCAGGTGATTTTGCAAAGATGGTGGACAACCTTCAGAGGAGCGTGAGATCATCATTCTTCCAAAGAGACTACCCTCCACGTGACGATGAGGTTCAAGAGCTGTTGAACAGGAGAAGGAGGTGCGGGGCCCGTAGGACGGAGCCTACTCCTGTGATGCCTCATGGGGAGACGAATGAGGAAGAGGCGGTCTAGGCGGAGGAGGAGGCGTGCTAGGGGGAGGAGGAGGCGGATGAGGAGGAGCTCGAGGTGGACGAGGGGGACCAGGAGACAAACGAGGATGAGGCTGGAGGTTCCACTACGTCTAGTAACGTCGAGTGTCTACTTGCAAGGTCCCAGGATCCTCCCTCAGTGACCGCATCCAGCCCTACGCCCAATGAATTGCCCTGATGGCCAAAAGTAAGTTAACTTAAATGTTATCACTGCTTCATATGATATGTTCAACATCAAAATAGAAACTTAAATGTTTTCTTAATCACTTGTGCAGGAACTAGATGATTGTGTCAAGGACTGGTTAGGCCCGCCATATCAATGTCATCCTAGGTCTCTTGTGCAGGATCGATCCCACTTCCCTGGCAAAGTCATGTGCACTTCAAAGCACGAGTCGGCCTACACATGGGCCCACTACGATGCCGCCCCTGATGTGGAATATGGCAACAAGGCAACACAATTATTCGGGAGTTTTGGATAAGTCTTTCTTGCACTACATGCCTCAATAAATCTCATTTTTGTTCTATCCTTGAAATAATTAATGGATACGTCATGTCTGTATGCAGGAGTACTACAAACTCACGGAGGGATTTGAGGGCAGACAGACGTGGTGGCTACCAGAGCTTGCAGAAAACACGTCGTGGACATCCACTACGGGGCACACCTCCATGCCATCATAAACTACAATGGCACGAAGCATGGATAAAAGGTCACCAAGGAGGCAAGACTGATGACGCTGACCAGAGACAAATACCTTGAGGTAGCTACAGAACATTAATATTGATTCCTTTTGAGATATCAATGCTTAATTTGATATTTTTATATGTCAAATACATGATGATGTGTAGTTGATTACCTAGTGGTGCGCCTAAATTTTGTACATGTTGGGAGGCGCTTGTGGACGAGTGGTTGGGCCTCGAGTGGGTTGAGGTGCACGATATTTGCGGCCCGGTAGCGGCATTTGTTGATGCCAGGTGTACCACACCCATCAGGGCAACCGCAGCCTCTCTAGATACGGGCAAGCATGAGTACGTGGTAATGTTTCAATTCATTCAATTTTGCCTGATTTGTAATCATCTTGTTATCTTTCTCGCAGTCGGCGTCTCATGGTAGCCATCCTTGCTCCTAGTTGGAGGCATATGCCATGGCCCACAAGGGCAAGGCGACGTCCGACGTTGCCTTCAACCTGGACGACCCGCCTGAGGCGTACACCAATGCGAGCGGCTATGACCGCATCAATGACTACACGTCGGTGCAAGGTCGATCCACGGCCCATACTACGATCCAAGCACCGACAACATTGATGGAGAGGTGGTCATGAGGATGAGGAGAGAAGAGGCATGGGTGCTACTAGGTTGTCAATAGTGTCATCGACGCGGCCTCTACTCCCACTCTCTCCCAGATCCAAGCACGAAGCATGAGCATAGGCCCGCCCATACGCCCATGGTCGAACACGACACAACACCAGGTCGACGTACTCTAGGTTATTCATGTTTATTTACTCGCCATACTTTGATCTTTACACAACTTTGTTACCGTCGCATTATTCTAACACGAGCTTTGCAATATTTTAGGCCCAGCTCGAAATAGCAAACAAGAGGAGTGAGGAGCTGGTGGCTGAGCGGATGGTGGACCAGTTGGCGGTCGAGCGGGTCGAGCGGGAGGCCCAGGAGAAGAGGTTCGCAGTTATGCTTTAGTTCATGCACACTCTTGGGCCCATACAGATCTAGTCGTGCCACCTGGGCTAATGGCTCCACCTCTGCCTCCGTCCTATGCAACACCTTCTACTCCTGTGATTAATCTCAAACATACAAGTAATTCCAAGACTACCTATTCAAGTAATATTGTCCCGTGCAATCTCCTCTCCTTTGTGCAACCTTGGTCGACGGGTTCGAATAATCTACAGGGCACTCCTCACCCAGGATGAGGGTCTTGGCCTCCTCAGATTTGAGATAAACTTGGTGTGATGCACTTGTTTTATTGAAACAGTTGTGATGGACTAGTCTAGATTATGTGATGGACTTGTTTGGATGATGTGATGAAATTGTTCTGAGCAATGGATGGAATTATTGTGATATATGTGATTTATATGGTGATTGGTGTGATATATATGATTGATGCGATAAATATGTGATGATCGATGTGATATATATGTGATATTTCATGTTTATCGTGATGAAATATAAAAAAAAGAAATACTGTTTTGGTAGGTTTTTTGAGTGCAACACTCGGCAAAGGGGCCTTTCCCGAGTGTCAGGGCCACACGACACTCGGCAAAGCTGCCAACCCTGTAGTCCAATTCCCAGCTTTGCCGAGTGTCGAAGCCAAGGCGCTCGGCAAAGATTTCTCAAAAAAAAAAAATCTAAATTCTTTGCTGAGCGCCGTGGAGGAGATGCTCGGGAAAAGTTTTTTATTTTTTTAAAAAAAAGATTAAATTCTTGTCGGGCCGCCACTGTCTATGTTGGACGGCGCCGTCACGGGCCACGTCTATGTCGGCGCCGTCACAGGCCCTTTTCTTTGCTAAGTGCCCGACATTTGGCGCTCGGTAAGCCATCTCCGTTGTTACTCTATTTACCCAGCGCTCTTTACCGAGTGTGGTGCTTGGTAAAGGGTTTGCCGGGTGCAATTGGGTCTTTCTTTCCTGATGCCCCTGACATTTGGCAAAGAGCCCGCCTCCGGTAGGGATTTTAAAAGTCACAAAAATATAACTCAAGTAATAGCTATAAGAACATAATAATTTGATAGAGCAAGATTATTATTTTTATAGGACATATACATAAATACAAGGGAATTACAACCAAAAGGAGCACCTCCTCCTCCAAATGTTTCTTATAAACATAACAAGCCCTATATTGAAGGAAGTGGTATCAGCCACAAAAGTCTTGGGTTGTATGAGGGCTGATACGGTTTGCTACCAGTCACATTAATTAATCTTCTGCAATATACAGCACGTGTAATTTGTTTCCTATATATCAAAACATCTAGTAGGTACAGGTCTGAGAGCTGCAGCTCGTTATTAATTACTCCCTCCATTCCAAATTATAATAAGACGTTCCAAAATCTTGGAGAGTCAAAGTTTTTCAACTTTGACCAAAATTATAGAGAAAAATATAAAGATTTATACCATCAAATATACATATTATGGAAATATAACTAATGGAGAATCTAATTGCACTTAGTTGATATCAGAAATATTATTATTTTATTATATAAATTTGGGTCAAAGTTAAAAAACTTTGACTCTCCAAGATTCTTGGAATGTCTTAATTTGGGATGGAGGGAGTACTACAGTACTCTAGTACTTGCCTGATGCCCTAAGTAGAATGTAGATGTCGTCACGGGCTGGGAATGAAACTGTACGCTGAATCCTGATCAGTCAGCTGCAGTCTGCAGGGAGATATAGCTGCCGCTGATCATATCATCAACCGGGGACTTTGAATCTCATCCTTAGAGAAAAAAAATAAATAAAATTTTAGGAAGACCTCACTTGCGGTGTGCGAGATTCCAAACTCAATACTTTTCACCTCGCGCATAAAACTTCTTACCAACTCAGCTATATCCCATGTGACAAAGTTCTGTACACTCTCTTTTTGAATTGATCCATTGGGAACTTAAGTCCCGTAGAAGACCTTTCATCCGGGTTAGTAACATCCACCCTTTGTCCCGTTGTTTTTACCACCGAGACAAAAAGTTGGTCCGTGATTGGTAACACCCACCGGACTACAGGTTGCCTTTAGTCCATTTTGTAAACAAAGCGGCACTACTACAGAACAGGGTCATAGGCCGATTCTCAAAATCGCCTTTAGTCTCGGCGTTTTTGCCGCCCGGGACTAATAGACCCTTTAGTCCCGGTCGGTAACCGAACCGGGACTAAAGGGCCTGCCCCAACGGCTACTGCGCAGAGCTGCCGGGGCAGGGACCCTTTAGTCCCGGTCCGTGTTACCAGCCGGACTAAAGGGCACTCTTAGTCCCGGTTGGTGCCACGGACCGGGACTAAAGATTTAGCCACGGTTTGTGGCTTGCCCGGGATAAATGATCACCTTTTAGCCCAGTTTTTAATACGAACCGGGACTAGAGCTCCTGGTTTTATAACCAGCCAACTTCTTCCTCCCCCGAGCCAGAGACATTCAAATTTCAGTGAGCTTCTTGCTTTTCTTTTCTTGCTTGCTATTGCTTGTTTTGTTCTTGTTTCTTGTTCTTCGTCTCGGCGTCAATTGGTGATCTTCTTCGACTCCGTCATCGTCTCTTTGCGTTTAAAGGTAACTATTTTCATCTCCTACCATGTCTTTTTAATATGAGAGGAATTTAATTAAAATATATACTTTGCAAGAACAAGCATAGAAAGTTGAGTAGTTTAAATTGGTTCATCACAATCACTTGATAGTTTTCTACTGCTAGGTAGTATCCATTCTATATTTCATACTTATGCAAGACTAATATTGAATTTTAGTGTCTTTTTAGTATATTTTCTTTAGAAAAATGTGGAATTTATAATAGTTTGCAACAATAAATATAGAGAGTAGATAATGTGGAAATTGGTATTGTTATATCATATTTTTCGATTATCTAAATAAATAGAAAATTTAGAGTCTTTTTTTTTTATAATTGTTTAGAAAATAGGAATTTGCATGTAATAGTTTAAAAATGAGCATGGATATAGTAGATGGCAACCGTGACCGGGTCCTCAGCCTCTCATCATCGGGATCCGAAGCGTTTGCGGCCGGATCTTCCTCTCATTGCTTGCGGCGAGTGTAAGCAGAAGATTGTGAAGGAGTACCGAGTGAGAAAAGAGGGAATCAACAAGGGTCGTATATTCTACAAGTGTCCGGACCATGAGGTGGGTTATTATTTACCCGCATTTGATTAATATGGTTCATTCGTATCGGTTTTGCTTGATGATGTTGTTTAAATTTCTTATTCTTTGTTCTAATTGCAGTGGGAGGGCACCGGCGGATGTAAAGGTTGGTACTGGAGGAAGAGTACGTTCAGCACGTACGAAATTCTGTTGCACAGGAGGTTGCCGCTGAAGGTGATGAGGCAGTGAGTCAGCGGCAGCAGCCCATCCATGCTGATGAAGCGAATGATCTGTCTATTTTAGTTGGGATCGGACGCGATCTAATTATGTTGCTTAAGTGCATTTTTTTTTAGTTTTTTTTAGTGCTAGCTGCGATAGTCTTCGTTGTAGTCAAGCTTGTTTGAATTAATCAATCATGTGATGTCATGAGTGTTGTGCAATAACATGAGAAACTACTAAGTGCATGGTTGTAATATTTAATGCAGATGTTGTCACGCAATTGGATGTATAATGTCGATCGCCGCTCCAAAGAGTTCATTGTTGGCGTGCACTATTTCTTAGGTGTGGCTGAGGCAAAAGCAAGATGGTTTCATGTGCTGCCCATGCGCCGTCTGTAAGAATTTGAAGGAATATTCATGCCCAAGGACTCTTCATACGCATTTGTTGAAGTCGGGTTTCGTAACAAACTATATTTGTTGGACGAAGCATGGAGAAAGGGGGGTTGTAATGGATGATGGTGAAAAAGGTGAAGAAGAATTGGCCCATGCTGATATTATTGCTCAGTACGGTGCCTTTGATGATGATGCAGTGGGGGGAGATGGTGAAGAAGATGCGGCAGCGACAGAAGATATGACAGCTGATGTTGATGGTCTTGGTGATGCCATTCGTGATGCACAAAGTAAATGTGAAAGTGACAAGGAGAAGGTCAAGTTTGAGCGCATGCTAGAGGATCATACAAATTGTTATATCCCACTGCTGAAGATGGCCAAAAAAAGCTGGGTACTACGCTAGAACTGCTGCAATGGAAGGCAAAGAATGGTACATCCGATAAAGCATTTGGGCAGTTATTGAAGATAATGAAAAAGATGCTTCCGAAATCGAACGAATTGCCCACCACTACGTACGAAGCAAAACAGGCCATCTGCCCTTTGGGATTAGAAATCCAGCAGATACACGCATGTCCTAATGACTGCATCCTGTACCGTGGGGAGGAATATGAGAATTTGGATGCATGCCCGGTATGTGAAGCATCACGGTATAAGATAAGGCGAGATGATCCTGGCGACGTAGAGGGTGAAGAACGTCCAAGCAGGAAGAAAATCCCTGCCAAGGTTATGTGGTATGCTCCTATAATACCACGCTTGAAACGTTTGTTCAGAAATAAGGACAATGCAAATGTTGCGGTGGCATAAAGAAGACCGTAAGGTAGACAATATGCTGAGGCACCCAGCTGATGGATCCCAGTGGAGAGCGATAGATAGAGAATTCCCAGATTTGCAGATGAGGCTAGAAACTTGAGGTTCGCTTTAAGTACGGATGGTTTTAATCCTTTTGCGGAGCAAAGCAGTAGTCATAGCACTTGGCCAGTTACTCTATGTATCTACAACCTTCCTCCGTGGTTATGCATGAAGCGGAAGTTCATTATGATGCCGTTGCTCATCCAAGGGCCGAAGCAACCTGGCAACGACATCGATGTCTACCTGAGGCCATTAGTTGAGGAACTTCTACTTCTATGGAGCAAACCAGGCATACGCGTGTGGGATGAGTACAAACAGGAACACTTTGACCTGCGAGCCTTATTGTTCGTAACAATCAATGATTGGCCGCTCTAAGTAATCTTTCAGGCCAGACAAACAAGGGATATAATGCATGCACACACTGTTTTGAAGACCTTGATAGTTTATTTTTGAAAAACTGTCGGAAGGTCGTGTATGTTGGGCACCGTCGGTTTCTTCCTGTGGGCCACCCAGTAAGAAAGAAAGGCAAACATTTTAAAGGTAAGGCAGACCACCAAACCAAGCCTCGTAACCGAACCGGAGATGATATACTTGAAATGGTGAAGGATACGAAAGTAGTATTTGGAAAGGGACGGGGCAGCGAACCTGTTCCTAAAGATGCTTCGGGACACGCACCCATGTGGAAGAAGAAGTCCATATTCTGGGAGCTACCCTACTGGCATGTCCTAGAGGTCCGCCATGCGATCGACGTGATGCACCTGACAAAGAACCTTTGTGTGAACCTGCTTGGATTCATGGGTGTCTACGGAAAGCCTAAGGATTCACTTGAAGCACGACAGGACTTGCAGCGCATGAAAGAACGAGACAACTTGCATCCGGAGAAGACAGATGACGGACGCCATTACTTAAGCCCTGCTAGCTACACTCTTAGCAGAGAAGAAAAGGAAAGCATGTTTGAATGCCTTAACAGCATCAAGGTCCCATCTGGATTCTCCTCCAATATAAAGAGAATAATTAATGTGCCAGAGAAGAAGTTCCAAAACTTGAAGTCCCATGACTGTCATGTGCTTATGACCCAATTGCTTCCTGTTGCTCTAAGAGGAATTCTACCTCCACATGTACGTCTAGCCACCGTGAAGCTATGTGCATTCCTCAATTCAATTTCACAAAAGGCAATCAATCCAGAGGAACTTTCTACTTTGCAGAATGATGTCGTTCAATGTCTCGTCAGCTTTGAGTTGGTGTTCCCTCCATCCTTCTTTGATATCATGACACACCTCCTAGTTCACCTGGTCAAGGAGATCATTATTCTCGGTCCTGTGTTCCTACACACCATGTTCCCATTCGAGAGGTTCATGAGTGTCCTGAAAAAATATGTTACTAACCGTTCTCGGCCTGAAGGAAGCATCGCCCAGGGCTACGGAACAGAGGAGGTCATAGAGTTTTGTGTGGACTTTATTCCAGACCTTGACCCGATTGGCGTTCCTGAATCACGACACGAGGGCAGACTCAGTGGCAAGGGAACACTAGGGAAGAAAACATATATCGGTACAGGAGACGATTACTTCGATAAAGCACACTACACAGTTCTACAGAACTCCTCATTGGTAGATCCATATATCGAGGTACATAAGGATTTCCTTCGATCCAAGTGGCCCGGGAAGAGTGAATCTTGGATTACACGTCAGCACATGCAAACCTTCGGCGATTGGTTACGAAAACAATGTCAGGGTGATGACAACATAGATGAGCAGCTTTATTTGTTGGCCAGACAACCATCGTGGCATATCAGCACGTACAAAGGGTACGAGATCAATGGGAATACATTTTACACAGTAGCCCAAGACGCAAGGAGCACCAACCAAAACAGTGGTGTACGCGTGGATGCCACGGATCCAAATGGGAACAAACAAACATATTATGGCCGCATACATGACATATGGGAACTAGACTACGCACCTAATTTTAAAGTCCCTTTGTTCCGGTGTAAATGGGTCAAGATGACCGGTACCGGAGGTGGGGTAACTGTCGACAAGGAGTATGGGATGACATCAGTGGACCTCAATAATTGGGTACAAAGACGAACCATTTGTCCTTGCCGCAGATGTGAGTCAAGTGTTCTATGTGAAAGACATGTCTACAAAACCAAAAAGAGGGAAAAATGACAAGAACTCGATCGTCAACGAGCCAAAGCGCCATATAGTTCTTTCAGGGAAAGAAACGTTGTCGGAATTGAGGACAAGTCAGACATGTCAGGTGATTATGAAAGAGATGATCGAATTCCGCCATTCAAAGTGAACAAAGACCCAAGCATTTTGTTAAACAATGAGGAAACTCCATGGTTAAGGAATGATCATAACCAAGGGACATATGTCAAGAGGAGGTTCACAGTTGTGCCCGCTTAATAGTGGGTTGTAAATATATTATGTAATAATTATTAATTAAGACTTCATTTATTTGATAATGGATTTATATATATATATATTTTAGTAGTAGTGATCATTGATTTTGTGCTTCTCTAGATGTGAATCTCATACTATTTTTAAAAGAAAGTATATCAAATATTCAATTTTCTGTTCAATTAGAAAGATTTAAGATATATTTAAAAAACTAAATTTAAAATCTAAACTACTGCATCTGTCGCGTATAACAAAATTGGGCAATGATTGTTTAGGTTTTAAACAAAAGATTAACGTCCAAATGATATGAAAATAAATTTTCTATTGAAAGCCAACAATTTTTTAAATTTAAATTGAACATTACATTTTTGCATTAACCAAATATGAATGGTTATTTACATTTATATTTGTTATTATAAAAAAAGAAAAGAATTTATGCTACAAAATTTTCTACTATACAATAAGGTTAAAGGATATACAACTGTTATTTTTAAGTAATTTTATGCCTACTGTTCAATTTACTATGCAATTAACAAGAATTACAACATATTTATATAGTGGAAACTTAATACAAAACCCAAAATACTGAAAACCCAAAACTGTGGCGGGAAAGAACCCTTTAGTCCCGGCCGTCTTACGCACCGGGACTAAAGACCCTTTAGTCCCGGTGCGTAAGCCGCCCGTGACTAAAGGTCCAACCCTTTAGTCCCGGGGCCGTATTACGCACCGGACTAAAGACCCTTTAGTCCCGTGCCGTAATTTGCCCGGGACTAAGGGTCTTTTAGTCCCGGTGCGTAAATACCGCCCCGGGACTAAAGGCCCTCCCGGGTATATAGGGCACAGGGCACAGTGTGCCCTCCAATCTTCCCCAGATCGACGCCAGTAGCCCCGCCTCCAGTCCGCGCCGCCGCCCTCGAGCTCTCCTCGCCGTCGAGCCTCTCCGCTCCGCACTCGGCCTCCCACGCCGCCGTCCTCTCTCCGTCGTGTCCACGCCGCCGTCCTCCTCGCCGTCGTGTCCGCGCCGCCGTCCTCCACGCCGCCGTCCTCATCCACTCCGCCGTACGCCTCCAGCGCCTGTCCTCCGCGCCGGCCGCCGTCATCCGAGCCGCCGGCCTGTGCGTGTGTGTGCGTGTGCAGTGTGTGTGGTGTGCGTGTGTGTCCAGTGTGTGTGAGAGTGTAAAAAAATAAAAAGGTTAAATAGAAAAATGATATATATATATATGTATATATATAAAGAAAAAGAAATGAATATAAATATATATATATATTTATAGATAATGAATATGAATTTTTCTATTTAACCTTTTCATTTCTTTTCTTTATAGAAAAAGGAAAATCATATATATATGTTTTTTTAACGTAACAAATATATGTTTACACATATATTTATAGATTATTTTCTATTTAACTTTTTCATCTTCTTTTCTAGAAATAGATATATACAAATAATGAATATGAATAGATATATTTATAGAAAAAGGAAAATCATATATTGTTTTTTAACGTAACAAATATGTGTTCGACATGTAGTCCTGGTGACCGCCGCACCGACCTCGCCGCCGTCCACTGTCATCCGCACTGTCGTCATCCTCGCTGCTGTCCACCGTCGTCGTTCTCGTCCACGGTGTGTAAATCACGTGACAAGGATATGTTTAAACATGTATTTATTACTCTTAGAAATATGTGTTCATAGAAAATCATGTGCCATGTCGGAACAAGTATTTATTACTCTTTACGAATATATGTTATTGTCATGTTATTTTTATGAATTGCCTAAAACTCGAAACCCCAAAACCTGAAACCCTAACCCTAAACCCTCGAACCTAAACCACTAAACCCCAACCCCGAAACCCCGAACCCGAAACCCTAAAACCCGAAACCTCGAACCCCTAACTCTAAACCCTCAAACCCCTAAACCCCGAAACCCTAAACCCTCAAACCCTAAACCCGAAACCCTAAAACCGAAAACCCCGAACCCCTAACTCTAAACCCTCAAACCTGAAACCCTGAACCCCAAAACCCCGAACCCCTAAACCCTAAACCCTAAACCCCGCAACCCCGAACCCCTAAACCCTAAACCCCGAAACCCCGTACCCCTAAACCCCGAAACCGTAAAACCTGAAACCATAACCCTAAACCCTCAAACCATAAACCCCGAAACCCTAAACCCCGAAACCTTAAACCCGAGACCAAAACCCTAAACCCTTAACCCCTAATTAAACCCCTGGTTTTCGGTTTTCGTTTCACATACATGTATAAAGCTCCTTTAAGTGTTCGATCATATTGTATATATATTTTAATATTCACAGAAATGGCCGACCCAAATGAGAATGTGATGGAGGAGGAAATGATGAATATCATAGCCGGCGACGATGACGGGAGTCAATACTTATTGAATTACGAAGACATGACCATGCATGATGAAAATCTCACTGAACAACAAGTTGAGATGGAAGAAGGCAATACAGGCGAGGTATATATACAATGTGTCGTGTTAGGGTTTACATTTACTTTATTACTTGATTAGGTTTATGTCAACTTGTATTAGGGTTTCATCTTCATGTCTTTACCTATATGTAGCCCTCTGGATCGACGTCTGCGACAGGGCAGAGCAGACCAAAACGAGGGCCGAAGAGGCCGTTGAAGGGCCGTCATGTAATCTCCGAATTCGATATGGCTACAGGCCAACCACTAGGACCCAATGCAAAGAAATATGTCTTTCACTGTGGGTTCCTTGTGAGAGATCGGATTCCGATAAGTGCCCGTGAATGGAAAGAGCGGCGAAGTGCTCCCGAGATCAGTTATGTCTCCAATCTTGACAAGCAGCTAGTCTGGGATAACGTCCAAGCTCATTTCTCGTTTGACACGGATGATGAGGAGCTGCTGAGGCGAATTCGGGAGTGGACAATGAAGAAGATGGCCACACTTTTTCAGGACTGGAAGAAGAAATTGTACCACACCTTTGTGCTGAAGAACGAGACGCCAGATTTCAACTCTAAGGCGTATGTCAAGATAAGGGCCGATTGGGATGAATTTGTACAGTACAAAAGATCACAAGAGAGCGAGGCCCGGGTCAGAGTAAACAAACTGAATGCAGCTCAGAAGAAATACCACCATCATTTAGGATCAGGTGGCTATAAGACTGCCCTTCCAAAGTGGGAGAGACAAGAACACGAGATGCTTGCCAGGGGGTAGTCCCAGAGACAATAAGAAGAAATTGGAGTGAACGGTCCAGAAATTGGTTCTACGCTCATGGGGGAACCATAAACCCTAATGATGGGGAGCTTGATTGGGGCCCGCAAATTTCAAGAGCAGCACATAGGCTAGTTCAAGCACGAAATGCGGTGTTGGCTGGCGAGTTCAAGCCCAATAGAGAGAAGGATGAACTCACGTACGCGCTGGAGAATCCTGAGCACGGTGGGCGTACGAGAGGCTTTGGGGCCGTTTCGTGGCTACATTCCTTCGAAGCGGATCGAGAAAGTTATAGAAGCCGCCAAAGAAAGAAGGACGAGGAGGCAGAGCGACTCTTCAAGTTGGAGGAGTATGTTCTTCAAACACAAGAGCGTGAGAAATCTCGTGAAGAATGGATGCAGGAGGAAATCAAAAGGCAAGTGCAAGCGGCACTTAGTCAAATGACGAGTGGGCAAGGTACATCATCACAGCATCCTCAAGCGAACATTAGCCCCCCAGGTCAGATGAAAAGCAGCTGCGCCTCCACGGAAGTACCAACCATTCAAGATGACTCCAAGCTACACTTCCCGTGGATGACGTTAAAGAACCTTTTACTACTTGTGAGCTGCACATTCCAGATGGAAATGCCACGAAAAAGGTGGCTGTCGGTGTTGTAAACCCTATCGACCGCACAAGAACACCAAGAATCCATGGTCAACCAGTGCCAGCCGGATACGCTAGCGTTTCGGTGGATAGGGTTGAGACAGGTTGTGGCAGCGTGGCACTGGAAATCGAAGGGGGAGATGGGGAGAAGACTTTAGGTGAAGCAGAGAAGACATTTATTTGCTGGCGCAAGCGCTTCATTATTATTCCTGGAGTGTCACCGCCACAACCTCCTCCTACTGATCAAGATCCTCACCATAGGTAGTGTGCGCGTGAATGAGAAACAATTTTTATTACACTAACTTCCTATATGTATATATTAGTTGGATGCTCACATCATTCGTTGTTTTGCGTAGCAGGAACTATAGTCCAGTTCGTCATTATTCCCCAGTGCATCATAGTGCTGCGGGCGGTGACGATGTGTTGGAGGACACGGCTTCAACCCCATCTCCTCCACGACGGGCTCCAACACCGCCACCGGCCCCACCATCTCCTCCACCGCGGGCTCCAACGCCGCCACCGGCCCCACCATCTCCACCGCGGGCTCCAACGCCACAACCTCCACCGCGGGCTCCAACACCGCCACCGGCCCCACCGTCTCCTCCACCGCGGGCTCCAACACCCCTGCCTCCACCGCGCGGCCCTAAGAAGCGGTCCGCTGCCACGGAACGAAGGCCCCACCTCCAAAAAAGAAGGCTCCTGCATCAGGAAAAAAAGCACACGAGAAATTAGCTTATGAAATGACTGATGAGGAGTTACAAATTTCGGTGAAAAAAGATGTGAAAAATTTTTTAGATGAATCAAGGCCGCGGCTAAAGCGAAGAGAAACCCAGAGAAGCCTTACCTCTGTTAAACCCACAGGAGTTAAGGAAAAGGGTGGACCAGCATGGTATCAAGATGCGTGAAGCCCGAAAGGCTCCGCGAAAATCAGACTACGAACGCTCTCTAATCAAGTCTGCAAAAGAACAACAATCAAGCACGAAGAAAGTGGGAAAGAGTGTTCCACAGCTTGGGGAAACATCAAGACCTCTGTCCCCATTATTTGTGCAAAATCAGTATGGTTCAAACATGGGCAGAGTACAGAGAAAATCTGGAGAGACCACTTTGTCTGAGATGGACTCAATGGAAAATTTTTTCATTGACAGCGGTCTCCCATACGAGACGATTCAAAATATTGCTACTGGGCTGGAGTTTCCAAGAGCGGAAGTAGTTGATGAATGGAGGAGAAATTTTGCACCGGGCAGGAGTCTAATGAACCCCAATCACTTGCATGTACTTGGTACGCAGATGTTTGCAATCAACAAATGGTGCATGGAGGCTTCTAAAGACGGTGATATAAATTGGATTTCTGTCCGAATTCGGAACCATCACTACTTCCGTGGCGATGACCTAATCTTAGTCCAGATGGAGGAATTACATCAGCTATGCCATATGGACGCACTGGACAAATCGCTCCTTAGCTGCTATTGTTTGTAAGTGTTTCTTTTATAGTTTTCATTGAACTCTCTAGTATGTGTATATAGTATGTAGTATTCTTACACACGTACTTGTGGATCGACTCGATATTGCAGGTATCAGATGACTCAGCTCAGAGATAAACATGACAATTCTGTTGGGTTTGTTGATCCATATGTGGTTTTCAAGGCTCCAAACCCTTCAGCGACTTGGAGCGATGAGTCGTGTATGAATCTCATGAGGTTCTTCGTGAACCAAAAGATAGAGAAAAAATACTCTTCCCATACAACTTTAAGTGCGTGAGACATATATAGTTAATAATAAGTATATGCACATTTTTTTTACTTAACCCTAATAATCTATATATATGAATCATGTGTATCAACAGCTTTCACTGGATACTGATGGTCATGATCTCAAACACAGCAATGTGTTAATCTATGACTCGTTCGAGCAAACCGCAAGAAGATTACCAAATATGATAGACATCCTCCAAAGGTAATTTTTCATCCCTAGCTTCCATGCTTAAAGTAGAGACTAAGCTTGTATAATATATACTAATTAATAAATAATGATCCAACTATTAATGTTTCATTGGCGGATTAGGGTTTGGGAAAAATTCATTGCTCGGGAACATATGAGTCAGTGTAAGGCCTCACTTACAATAAAGCCACGATACCAGTAAGTTTACACCTTCGTCAATGTACGTGTATCTTTTATTATATCATGTCATTTATCATATCTTTATTACGAGATGAATCTTTTCATTCTACAGTGGATTTTGAGACAAAAACAGGGGTACCAACTTATGCGGATTCTATGTTTGCGAGTACATGATGATAGAATCAAATAGAATTCCTGAAGAATCATCAAAGTACGTAACATGTTTCTTTTCATTTTTTATAGACTTAATATTGATAATAGATATAACTAATATCTTCTTTAATTCCATTGAAGAAGACTACTGGTTGAAGCAAAAAGTGATGCTACAAGAACCAATTGAAAGCAATACAAGAGTCAATAGCAAGATTTCTTCGGAACAAGTCATAAGTCCAAACGGCGAGTTCTACTATAATACGACGAACCGTTGATTCCAACAATGATGATCATTTTTATGCCCTGTAGATATTTAGATGGTACAACTTGTAATAGGTATAAGTACTAACTTAGAGTACAAATCTGTTTGTAGATAGATATTTGGACACTTTTCTACGTATATATATTGCTTGTAATTTTTATATGTACATATTTATATATATATATATATTATTTCTATAGTTCAATTATATATCATGCAATAAGCTTATTGTGTTATGCTGCTAATATATATAAATATATATTAGCAGCAAAGAAACATATTAGAAAACCTATTAAAATAAATAAACAAAACTAAAAACAGAACTGAAATGAAAATAAAAAGAAAAAACCAGGACCCTTTAGTCCCGGTTGGTGATACCAGCCGGGACTAAGGGTGCTGCTGCGGGGCACCACTGGCAGCAGCACCCTTTAGTCCCGGCTGGTATTACCACCGGGACTAAAGGGGGGCTTTAGCCCCGGTGTGGCCGGAGCCGGGATAAAGGGGGGGGGCCTTTAGTCCCGTAAGCGTAGTCCCGCTCGGCAACCGGGGCTAAAGGCCCTTGCCAACCGGGGTTAAGGCATGTTTCTGTAGTAGTGCGGGGCTAAAAGTCCCTCGTGCAATTGTCTGTCTTATAAATGGACTTTAGTTCCGGTTGGAGCTACCAACCGACTAAATGTCTCTTTAGTTCGGGCCCAAATTAATTCAGGACTGAAGCCAAATTTGACCATCGACTAACTTGCCGCGTATACGGAAGATTATATACGGACACGACAATAACATCACGCATGCATATGCGTAAGTGCCACCTAAATCCGGTCCATCTTAGAGATCGCGGGCGGACGTAACTATATATAAATGAACAAATATGAGAAAGTTTAGGTATCTTAAGTATATAAGTGGAAATAAATCTGGTGAGGACCATCCGCACGAAGCATTGTGGGGATTGAGTGTATGGGGCATATGGGCCCTAACCAAACATGGGAGGGGAAAAAATTAAAATAGACCCACGCTATAGTCACACGTCCGCACAGGATTCGTATAGGGATGGTCTCTACCCTATTTTTTCCATATAAGTACGAGAAAGTATCTTAAGCAAACCGAAAATCAAAATCGACCTAGCCTTTGCCTCCAGAAACCCAACTTTGCTGACGCGAGGTTTTTGGCAAGTGTTTTTTTAGGCACTCGGTAAACAAATTCGTTGCCGAGTGCCAAATAAAAAACACTTGGCAAACAAAAAAAACACTCAGCAAAGATTTTTTTTCGTGTACCAAAAAAACTCAACAAAGAGATATTTGCCGAGTGCCAAATAAAACACACTCGGCAAACAAAAAAACACTTAGCAAAGAGATTCTTGCCGAGTGCAAAAAAAACTCGACAAAGAGTTCTTTACCGAGTGTTTTTTCACTTGGCAAAGAAGCTTCTTTGCCAAGTTTTTTCGTGACACTTGGCTTTTTACACACGGCAAAGCCAATTTTCAAATCATATTTTGATGTAGTAATTAATTCAAATGAAAAAGATTTCACTACAAACTAATAATAAACTTGTTCACAAATCTTGCAGATCTATCTGTGGTTTATGAAACTACGAGAGTGATATACAAGATTTGTGAATAATGTTAGAACCACCATGTCGGTTGCATAAATGGTCAAACAATCAAATAAACTTTGTAGATTTTGACAAGTTATGAAACTTTATAGTTGACAACTTTTTATTTGAAGTCATTTGTCATGCAAAACTGCGTTCGAATTTAAAAATATTAAAATTTAAATTTTTAAAAAGACCTCAGATCGAGAAATGACCAAAGTAAAAGTTATAGATCTCGAATAGTTATGAAATTTTGTAGTTGACAACTTTTTAATTTGAAGTCATCTTGTCATGCAAAACTGTATTTAAATTCAAAAAAAAAATTTAAATTTTTCAAAATACCACAAATGGAGAAACTTTCTAAACAAAAGTTGTAGATCCCGAAAAGTTACAAATGTTTATAGTTGACAACTTTTTAATTTGAAATCGTCTTATTAACGAAAAATATTTGAAATTCAAATTTGTAAATGACCTCGGATGGAGAAACTTTCTAAACAAAAGATGTAGATCTGAAAAGTCATGAAACTTTGTAGTTGACAACTTTTTGATTTAAATTTTTTTGGGCCTTAAACAAGAAATATACACTCGATTTAGTAGAATATATGGAGAAAGAAAACGGAATTTAGGCACAAATAATGGTGTGATGCAGTGATAGAGGAGGATATGTGCGAGGGAGAGGTCGTGGATTCGAATCCCATCGGTCATGTTAGCTGCGAAATATATGGTGACTTGCCATTTTTGCGCTAGCCGGTGGGGCCCTCCCTCCCCCGATTAAAAAATGCTAAATTTTTTGGGTTTTTTCGATTTATATTTTGCTGAGTGTTTTTTTTTTGCCGAGGATAATCTTTGGCACTTGGTTTCTTTGCCGAGGATAATCTTGGCACTTGGCAAAAAAACTCTTTGCCAAGTTTTCATTGTCGTGTGCTCTTTGTTGAGTGTGGTACTCGACAAAGCTTTTTGCCGAGTGTATTTGGGCTTTTCCGAGTGACACAGAGAAGAAAAATCCGATAGTGCCTACTGAAAGAAGTCATCGAGATCTATGTTATTCGTATTCGTAATGCCGACTGAAGAAGTCATCGAGCTCTAAGTTATCTGACTCCTAATGCGATGGTGTCAAAGCCAAGAAATAGAGGGTGCGTGTATTTGACAATAGTCAACATTTATATTTATAACGTGACCCTACTACGATTCCTAGTCGAATAAGATTCTTGAAATAAAAGAAAACATCCTAATTGAATACATTAAACTTCTCATTTTCCTTTCTGGTATCATGCCTTAGGCCTTGTTCGGTTCCATCAGAATGGAACCATTTGGCCAGATTGATCTCATCCGGTTTTAAATCCGATCCATAACAAAATAACCTTCTGTTGAGATTTGGTTCCGGATGGATTGATATGATGACCCGCTTTGAATTTAGTTCATTTCTTATGTTCTAAGACTCGGATTTATTCGCCACCTCTTGAGGTCAGACAAAAACAATCGGATCAGGCGAATCTCTTTGGTTCACTCATTCCTGGTCTAGAATGATTCTGGATCCTATTTCAATCCGACAGAAGCGAACAAGGCCTTAGTCTTTCTAAATTGATTGCGTCCAGCTCCATTAAGCTTGAGCCGATGATGCCGACGTCACCGTGTTCAGCTGATTCTGACCTTGTGACCAATACAGTCCTCAAGCGCCTTTTCTATTTCTGATTTCATATGGCCAGTTGCAAAATGTTGTACAAACATATGCCCCCAATTTTAGAATCAAATATATTGGTTCCAAAATTTCAATTGCAGTCATTACTGCTCCGTCTTCTCTGTCCAGTTGTCTTGCCTTTGTCTAAAAAGCCAACTATCTGCTGTGGTACCTCCTCGTAACTGGCTTTCATGAATTGGCACCTTTCATGATGGATGAGTTACACTGTCAATCTTGTGTCAAAACCTTTTTCTCATACAGGTGTTGACAATCTCTACTCATTTATGGAATCAGTCACAGGTGTTACGGAATTTCTTGATAGCCAATTCTGAGTCCTTTTTCTGCTTAACTTAATTATTGGCCGCACACTGTCACAGTGACTGTATTCTTAAGTCTGGACAAACAATCATGTCGATACATATGCTGCAGATACTATAGCACTCTCTCAGTCTCAAAAATAAGTGCACTTTATAGGAGAGCGAAAAACCGTAACCGGTAGCGACCGTAGAGTCTATTTTGAAAGTCTAAATATTAACACTTAAAAGTTTTTAAAAAAACTTCAAATTTTTTGTACCAATAGTGCAACACTAGATGTGTATTGTACCAAAATTGAGAATCAAACAACTTTTATAAAAATTCATATGAAAAAAACAAATTCAAAACACTAGAGGACAAAATTCAGAATGCACCAAAATTTGTTTTTTTCATATGATTTTTTATAAAAGTTGTTGAATCTCAAATTTGGTACAATACACATCTAGTGATGCACTATTGGTACAAAAAATTTGAAGTTTTTTAAAAACTTTTAAGTACTAATATTTAGACTTTGAAATAGACTCTACGGTCGCTACCGGTTGCGGTAATGCATTTCTGAAATAATATATGTATATACTTTTATAAAAGTTTTTCAAGACAAATCCATTTTTAAGGTTTCTATATTTTCAAACTCAACAATTTAAAAGTTATTCATGAACTATGTCCAAAATCTCATCTATTTTCTATATGGAGGGAGTATATATATATGTAATTTTCTTAGTGTCATTGGTATCTTCAACAAAAACTACAAGTATACTGTATTTATTTTGGGGTGAGGCGCAGTACATATATCAACGGCGTAAGTATATGTTAATTCTACGTTTTCTGTAGGTTTCTCTCCTCTAATGCTGTAGTAGTAGCAGCAAAGGACAAACGTACTCTTTCCGAGCAATACTCGCTGCCGTGGCTTTTAATACCTGCACTCGATTGTTGTATGATGTTATTTGGACTGGCTCGTTGGTCGCTCACTCTGATCTCTGTCTGTTTTGCTCAGGCCGGGACCATTGGGACTGTTTATCGGTTCTCCCGCCTACTGTCATTGCTCGATGACTCATAAATCCTGATTGATGAATCACACAAAACATGGGCCACGCTGTCAACGCAGTACGAGCATCCAGTGCCTCCATATATCAGCGTTCTAGTGTAACACCCTAGATTTCTTGGTTTGAAATAGATTTAATATGATTTATTTTATTATTTGTGAGCATACAATGTCACTACTACAAAAAAAACATTTGTAGCAACGCCTCCTTTTTTTGTAGGGACGGCTCTATATAGAGCCGCCCCTACAAATGCCCACCAGACGATCCATTTGTAGGGGCGGCTGTTGTTACGAGCCGCCCCTACAAATAGCTCGGATTTGTAGAGACGGCTCAATATCCAGCCGCCCCTACAAATCCTATTTGTAAGGGCGGTTCTATATTTAGCCGTCCCTACAAATAGACGCCGAATAATTAAATTAAGTAATAAAATTATTTTTTCAAACAATCTCGGATGAAGAACAACTAAAACAAAAGTTATAGGTCTTGAAAAGTCATAGAACTTTGATGTTTACAACTTTTTTATTTGAATTCATTTTGTCATAGAAATCTATGTTTGAATTTATCAAATTTAAAATTCAAAAATTTTAAATGACCCTGGATGGAAAAACAACAAAATAAAAGTTGTAGATCTTAAAAAGTTATAAAACTTTGTTTTATAACTTTTTTATTTGATTTCATCTTGTCATAGAATTTACGTTTGAATTTATCAAATTTAAAATTCAAAATTTTTAAACAACCTCGGATGGAGAAATAACTAAAATAAAAGTTGTAGATCTTGAAAAGTTACAGAACTTTGATGTTTACAACTTTTTTATTTGAATTCATCTTGACATAGAAATCTACGTTTGAATTTATCAAATTTAAAATTCAAATTTTTTAATAACCTCGGATGGAGAAACAACCTAAATAAAAGTTGTAGATCTTGAAAAGTTACACAACTTTGTAGTTGACCACTTTTTAATTTGAATTCGTTTAGGGTGTCAAACACTTAATTTAAACTGGATTTAGTATAATACGAGTATAACCAAAATCCAATATAGACACAAGTGATTGTGAGGTGTAGTGATAGAGGAGGGTATGCGCGAGGTGATTGTGAGGTGTAGTGGTAGAGGAGGGTATGCGCGAGTGTGAGGTCGTGAGTTCGAATCCCACCGCCTGCAGAGTGTGAGATATTTGCGCACAAAATAGCTGTGACTTGTAAAAAATGACAGAAAATGGTGGGCTGTATGGCTGGGTTCCTTCCCAGATTTAAAAAATGTTTTGCTATTTTTTCGAGTTTTTTTTCTATTTTTTAGGTTTTTAAAAAATCTACAATTAATATTTCGAAAATCAATTGTAGGGCAACCGCCTCTACAAATCGATTTCTAGGGGCGGCGGCCCACCGCCCCTACAAATCAGTGATTTGTAGAAGCGTTGGGTAGAGGCGGCTGGACCAACCTCTAGTACAAACTACATAGAACCGCCCCTAAAAAGCCTTTGTGTGTAGTGTGTGGGGAATTAATAATTTTGGAAAAATTAAAATTTATCCTAGTCTAGCAACAAGTTTATATGTTGTTGCACTCCTTTGATTGAGTGAAGTTTCAAAATCCAGTTTTGAATTCAAAATTCAATTGAAAAGGGTTAGAAAATAAAAACAAAAGGAAAAACATCACTTGTCTCCCCCTTCTTCAATTTCGGCTCGAAGGCCCACTCCCCTATCTCTCTTGGCCTGCTCTCCTCTCTATATATGTCCATGCAGCCCGAGGCACGAAAGCACGACACGAAGCACGACAAAAAGCATGGCACGGGCACGCCCCGGCCTGAAAAATTTTGGGCCCGGGCTGGCCCGGGCCGGTGGACCAGGCCGTGCCTAGGCCGCCACCAGGCCCACGGCGGGCACGGCACGGCACGACCTTTAGAGGGCGGCCCGGTGGCGGCCCGACCATTCAGCCTACCAAGAGCCTAGCCAGCCAGCCCACCCTCAAACCCTAACTAACCTTCCTCTAGCCATCCGCCCAACCCACCTCCCATCCCGCTCGGCCGCTCCATCCCGTCGCGCGTCACAGGCCACGCCGCCGCCGCCCAGTCGCCCACGTCGCCACGCGTTGCCGCCCATGCCACTCGCCCACGCCCCTCGGTCAGCCGCCGACCCCTCCCACTCCCACAAAGGCCGCTCGAGGCTCGAGCAGATCCGGCTCGACGCTCGTCTTCCTCTGGCCTCTCCTCGGCGGATCCGGCTCGCCGACTCGGTGCCTCTCCCTCTCCTCGACGGATCTGGCTCGGCGGTCGGTGCCCCTCCCTCTTCCTTGGTCTCCCTCCCCTCCGGTGGTCGTCTCCTCCTGTCTCCTCCACCTCCAGAGCAAGAGCACCAGCGCCCCGGCGGTTCCTGGCTCCAGCACGCCATGCCTCCTCATGCCTCGCCGAGTCGCCGTGGCTCGCGCGCATGGCCTGAGGCCGGATCTACCTCGAGCGGCCTTCGTGGGTGACGGCGGCTGCCTCCTGCCTCCTACTCTCCCCTACCCCTTCCTCTGCACGGCCCACCTCCACCGCGAGCGTGCCGGCGGCGGCCGCGCCTCCTCCTGGCTCCTGCTCTCGGCTCTCCTCTCCCCTCCCCTCTCTCCTCTGTGGGCCTCGGGTCGGCCCGTTCGCTAGAAATCGTCGTGCTTCGCGGGCCGCCTGGCACAAAAATAGGCCCATGGGCCCGTGCCTGGGCCGGAGGCAGGCCCGTGGGCCTCTTCGGCATGGCACGGGAGGCACGCGGGCCATGCCGGCCCGGCCCGGGGCGGGCCGGGCCGGCCCGATGGACATCTATACTCCTCTCCTTTGCAGGCCGCACACCCCTCACATAGGTCGCTCGCGTGGGCGGCTCGTTCCGTACGGCCCAATTCCTGGACCCGCGAGCCACCGCGCCGTCCTCGCGCTCTCCAGTTGACGCACTGTCTGGGGTGCCCACATGTCGGCGCCGGCACCACCTCCCGCACCGAAGGCGGGCATGGCCGTTGCAGCCACAGCCACCCCCGTTTCTCTCAACGTCCAGGCCTATCCCGAGCTCGATTGCTGCTATAAAGTGGACCGGCGCCTGCACCACCTTCCCTTTTCCCATCTCCAAGCGCAGCAGCACCACCACTAGAGCTCCAGCGCCGTCGAAACCATAGCCGTCGGTGGTCAGGCACGTCTCGCCATTCCTTCACGTTTCCGGTGAAATCGAGCTCCCTCTAAACTTCATCATGTGGCGCTACAAGAAATGGTTGGCTTTGTGACATAAAATCCATTTGTGACGTTAATTATGAAATGGTTTATGACATAATACGTTAGTTATGATAAGAGTTGAAGGGCAATCATCTTTTGACATTGCACTTTTATCATAATACACATAACTAACGTCATAATTCATATAACTAAGTCATAATTCACATAACTATGTATAATTAATGTCACAAAGCTAGTGTCATATATGAATTTTATGTCACAAAGCCAACCATTTTTTGTAGTGTGGTAAGGGTGTCATAGAAGCCTTTAATTCAATTTTTTGCCTTCTTCTTGTGCTTACCGAACACCGCCGCCAGCCACCATTCTTCGTCACGCGCCACTCCATCGTTCCCTCGCCCATTCCATCTCCGGCGTCCAATGCCCTATCCCGAGCTTGCCCTGGCACAATATAAAGGTGTTGCCTCCGCAGTCGCCCCTCCCTTTCTGAAGGACCAAGAAAGCACTAGCAAGGCGACCAGAGGGGGTGAATGGGAGCTCAAAATTTCTCTCGAAACTTGGCCAAATGTAACAAAATCAACCCCCAAAAGCTACGACCGAAACCGTGATGCCCACGACCCTTGGAAGAGGGTGGATGATCCCTTGGATCACAGCGGGGCACCACAAAGCAATAGCGAACCAAAAGCCAAAAGACCCGGCACAAGTTCGACCCTCAAAAACCAAGTCCCGAACGTAGATAGATGGCTACGTCGAGAGATCCCCAAATACCGATGCTAACAAGTAGCAAAGATACATAGAGAAGTTCCTTGGTCAACTACAAGGCCAAACGAGAAGTCCGGAAACCAAGCGAGCAAGCCGGGAGAACAAACGCACTGAAATGCAACCTTCAGGCAAATCCCGACTGTCCGCCCTGGGGTCCCGGACTGTCCGCCCCTACTTGCGGACTGTCCGCGACTTGGTGGCAGACTGTCCGCCGCTGAATGGACCAAAACAGCAATGTTGCTGGAAGTCCCCTGGTCGGCTCCCGGACTGTCCGCGAGTTAGACCGGCGGACTGTCCGCAGGTCACTCCGGACCAAAGTACCCGAGCAACGCAGCCACTGAACAGGCTGGAGCCCGACGCGCGGACTGTCCGCGCCTCCAACGGCGGACTGTCCGCGGGTGTCCAGAAAGGGCGATTTTGGTCGCCCTCAACTCAAATCTTCTCCAAATCGATCCAAACCAAATCCCTTGATCCCAAACTTGGAGAGGATGATCACGAGGTAGTTAGGAGACTATCCCCAAGAAATCATCTGCACAAATCGATTCAATCACCAGGAAATCGAAAGGGGAAGATCAAGAACGAAAAAGCGCCACGAAAACGAACGAAATCACCCGATCTACTTGTTCGTGAGGAGTTAGATGAATTCCTTCGGTGGAAATGATCTCCTTTCAAAAACAAACAAGTTGATTCAAACGGATTTCGCAAAGACGCAATAGGCGAGAAAAGCATTGGGACACTTGTCCCATGTGTCTACAGCGTTGCGATCGTTATAGAACCATTGCTTCGCTTTTCCTAGCAAGGAGAAAGGAAAGAGACGAAGATGGATGGCTTCTTGGGTCATCCACTTAATGGTGAAGGTGCCGCAAATCTCCAAAATTGTTGGAGGTGAGCATTGGCATCCTCATGAGCCTTGCCACAGAACGGGCTAGCTTGGAACATCGTGATCAGAGCCTTTCAACTCAAAATTGAGGTTGGCATTGATCACGTCTGGTCCTATCGCTACATTAGCGGCAGAAGGAGCAAAAACTCACGAATGGCTTTGTTGGCCATTGTGAAGATAGAACGAGATAAGAAAGAAAGAAGTTGAAGAAAATGAAGGAAAAAATAAAAGAGTTAAGGAAAGAAAGAATGGGGTAAGATGGGATTCGCTAAGCGGAAGCTTAAGCGAAGATAAGTTCGACACGGACTCAACCGATACACCGATTGCCTTCCCCGGCAACGGCGCCAGAAATGCTTGTTGGTAGTTCTTAGCTACACCTAGGATAGGGTAGCTAAAGTAGCTATCTACTAATGCCAAGCGGGGTTGTCAGTCCCGACACTAGTAGGAGCTAGCTAGCGAGAATGCAATCTACACCAGGAGGAGATTCTGCAAGCGCACAGAACTATCGTAGTAGCACTTCCCTGGGAGTACCAGGTGTCGATTTATTTGATCCCAAAGGAAGGCTAGGGTGGTGTATGAGTCGAGTCAAGGAGGGATGAGAGTCAAAGAAATAAGAAAAAGGAAAAGGGGAGAAGGGAAGGTGAAAGGCTAGCAAGAATATATGGGTGGCTAGGTAATGAAAGTGGATGGCTAAGGTAAGGTGGATGGATAGGTAGATAGAGGGTATAGGATAACTAAAGGTAACTAAGATAACTAACTACTAACTACTAACTACTCCTAGGTAACCACTAAGCAAGATAACTACGAAGCAAGATAGTTACGAAGCAGGGCAGGCAAAAGACAATAAAGCGACTAAGTTAAGTAAGTTTTAGTCCTATCTTGTCAAGTATCGAGGCGTACTAGCCTTTACCACTTACTTAGGTTGAACGCTAGCACAACGAGCCTTACTGTTAAACTGGGCCAACTATGTGGTGGAATTCAAGCGCACAGGGCTGTCACCACCTGGGCCAACTATGTGGTGGAATTCAAGGCGCACAGGGCTGTCACCACCTGCTTGCTACCACAGCTATCCGGGGGTCCAACCGTATCTGAAGGTAAGTCTATAACTAAGCACCACGCTTAACTATATTCTAACTATCTCTACCCTAGCTTTGAATAGAGACACCCTTGCGGACGTCAGAGCAAATACTTGACTTAATAAGATAAGCACTAAACTAACTAAGCAACCTATTGGCAAAGATCAAACACTAAGCTCACTAGAGATTAACTACTATGGCTAAGTGAATTGAACTGTAGGATAGCTAGGCACTCAAGCAATCAATCAAGTATACCACCCAATACTGATAAGTAGAATAAAGTAATACTTGAAATGATGAAATAGAATATAGTAAATGCTTGAGTAACAAGAGCAAAACCTGAACTGGAGATGAAGGAAGACTCTTCCCACCTCCAGGACCGATCACTCGCACGCCTCTACTCTTGAGCTAAGCCTGAGCAGCGCTATCACGAGGGCGAAGATGCCTTGCTCAACTAGCTACCTACTTGCCTAAGCTCTCTGAGCTTCTAACTAACTCTCACTCTCTTTTCTCTTGCTTGTGTTGCTTTGCTTGGAATGGTACAAATGAAGATGTGCCTCCAGCGGGGTATTTATAGCCCAAGTGAGTGAGGGGGGGGGGTACTTATAGGGGGCAGCCCACCGACCTAGGGTTAGGTCAGGTGGCGGGCGCCACTCCCTACTGGCGGCCGCCAGTGCCCTGGCCGTTGGATGCACCGGCATTGATCCAACGACATCCAGGAGGTTGTCGAGGCGGTTTGGAGTTCGGTTGCATGTCCTAGCAACCGCCATTCAGCCTTGATCCGTGCCACTCTCTCCTGCGCCGTCCGATGCCACTGACCTAGTGACCAAGGGCCAGGATTTGGCCCTGGGGAGGTCACACGGATCGGTGACATGGCAGGGGTTGCAACTTGGGCCAACCCAAGTGGCGGGCGCCACCTAGGGGTGGCGGGCGCCACCTCTCTTAGGCCCATTTGGGCCCTGCTGAGTGGGCTTGTCTCCTGGTGGGTCAATGTCCAAATTTGGTTCAAATCCTGCATTCAAAAAAAATTCTATGGACATGTGGAATTCGGTTAGTTTGAAACCTATTTGACTACATTTCATGCCTTTTTGGTGGATTTTGGGTCAAATGTTGACGGTAAAACAGGTGTTTAAGGACCGTCAACAAACTCCCCCAAGCTAACCTGTTGCTCGTCCTCGAGCATAATGCGGTTTAAGCATTAAGCATGAAAAGATAGCAAAATTAAGATGTATGCAAGTGCATATTGTATAGTGAGAAATAACTTAGCATATATCATGAATTATAGCAATGTGGGGCTTATAGCTTTTCACTTCAAACATGCAAGAGTGAAATAGAGTAGTAGATAGGAAACTTTTATCTTGCTTAGGTTTGACTAGGATTCTGTCTAGAGGTTTTTTCAAGGTTTTCAAAAGATAACAACTTGCTTAAGTCCTCCAAGATTCAGTCAGTCACTCAATGGTGTTTAAATCCTCACTTAGGCCAAAATGTAGCCTCTCCTATTTCTAAAGAATGATATGTGGAGCTATAGGTAGGCTAAGTGTCATGAGCAAATTGCCTGATGTTTATTGCTAAGCTAGACACTCAGATCATAAGGAGCAGCAAATCATAAAAATTGATCAAGATGTGCATGTGTGGTTATGTGGAAGTGTATGGAGAGATATTTCATAATCCTTCCTAGTTAATTTCTGGGGTCTAGAGCTAATGATAATTCTCTCTCTTTTTTTTGTGGATACATAGTGAGTAGACAAAAGATGTGTCCTCACATTTTCTTAGGACATATCGTCCTCTCTTGAGCTACTTTGCCCATTTTTTTTCAGGACATAGTCCTTTCTTGAGCTACTTTGCTCATTTTTCTCTCTCTTTTAGCTCTAGATTCCCCAGATATCTATAGGAAAGGATTTTTGAAATGAAAAAGGGAAAGGGAGAGAAATGCTTATTCCCAGTGTAGGAATAGGATAAGGCTATCAATGGGATGTTTGGCAGGGTATTGCATATCTCCGGTGTAGAGAATAAACAATTTATTTGGTGGTTGCAAACTTCCAAGTGGAAAGTAGGCAAATTATGGTGGGTGTACGTGAATCTTGATTCAAAAGATATGATAAGCTTCTCTACTAAGATCTATGAGGTCTAACAAAGCTCAACACAAACAAAGCTCTTTGTGGTTTTGACTAATGACTAACAAATATTTGGCTGATGGTGGGATGGGATAAAATCTAGGAGGAACTTTAGCAAGGTTTCATAATTTTAAAAGAAATCCTCCAGATTAGGTCCTAATTTCACCTTAGCAAGTTTAAAGAATTACTCCATTTTTTACTAACTTTACTCACTAAGCATGATTTCAGTTTAAGCATGTGCAACCCACAAAAGCTACAACTTAGATAAAACCAGTTATTCAAACCATAACAATAGCATTTGCATGACATATTTCAAATCTTATTCAGGTTTCAAGTTGTTTAAGCAGATTTTATCAATTTTATTCATGGAATGGTTATTTAGGCAAGCATGTGACATTCAAAAGATATAGAATTTAAGAACTGAATGTAAAGTGTAGGCTTGAGACATACCATATCGGAGCGGGAGTCTCCCCCAAGCTGGCTTCTTGCTGGTGAAAGATCTTCTTCTTCTCAGTCGGAGCTCTTGTTCTCATTTTATTAAAAGGGAAACTATCTAATGTTGTAAAAAGGGAAACTATCCTATTTTTATATTTATTATTCTAGCTAAGTTAACATATACCTATGCATATAACTAATGATAACTGGGTTTTTTTAAGTTTCATGCATGACATATGTTATTTATTCGAAAAAGGGAAATTGAAGGGAAATTAAAATTAAAAGTAAAACCATACCTTAGGTCCATGGAGTTTCATCCTTATCGGGTGGATCTTCTTCCTTGGGCACTTCTTCTCTTAGTACTCCATCTGGTTCTTCTTCTTTTGGCACCTCTCCTTTGTTATGTGAATTACACAACTCAGGAGGAGGTGGTTCTTTCTTTCTGCTCCACCCTATTCTTGGGCGCCTCTTCTTGGTACGAACGGGTTTTGCTACCTGCATGTTAGCGGCATATGCGGGACCACGGGAGAAGGAATATTTCCTTCCTCCCTCCTAATGTCATTTGAATTTTACCACTTCCCACATATATGCAAGCATTAACAGTGTTCAAGAAGGGTCTACCTAAGATTAGAGGCACATCTTTCCTATTTCCCATATCTAGTATTATGAAATCAGCATGAACATAGGAACCTCTAATATGAACAGGTAAATCATTAACTATTCCTTCTACATAGCAAGTGGATTGATCAGCTAGCACAACATAGGCAGATGTGGATGACATGGGTGGAAAGAATGAGTTTTCATAAAAGTCTTTAGATAGAATGTTCACACTGGATCCTAAATCACAAATGACATTTTTAAAGACTTCACCAAAGATTGAGCATCTAATTATGGGACTACCAGGATCACCCTTTTTAACAGTCATGGTTGATCTTCATAATAGTTAAAATACTTTATTTCAATCATATTTGCAGTTTCCATGTCAGGTTAGCAGGAATTTTGCCAGATTCAAAAGATGGAATAATAGCAGCAAGTTGAGCTAATTGGGTTTCTAACATCTTATTAAAGCTAAGTTGATTTTTCAGAGCAGATGAGAAATCTTCCAATTTAGCATTTATTTTCTCAAGAATTTTATCATTCGCCATTAATCTCTCTTTAAGAAATCAGTAGTTTACCTTGTGAGTAAACTAAATTCTTCAAGAATGAGAAATTATCAGAATTATAAAAATAGAGCGGGGGAATGAATTGTTACCTTGAGAGTTTGCAGGCTGATTCCATCCTTGATTCTGTTGACGGAAACCGTTACTGTTGTTGATGAAGTTCAAATCTTCATGTAGCTCGGGCAGTGGCTCCCAGAATGTCCGGTTTCTCCACAGAATTCACAAGTCATGTAGGATTCCAGAGATTGGACACTCTCCTTTGGTTCATCTTCTCACAGCTGTCCAGCTTCTTTGCCAGCAGGTCCATCTTGGCCACGATCATGTCGGCCTCCTTAAGGGAATGCATACCTCGCTTACGGGGCTGTAGTCTCTCGTCATTCCATCCTTGGTTCGACACCATCTTCTCTATGAGAGCCTTAGCATCCGCAACATTCAGAGAAAAATGCACTGCCGGCGGCGCATCCAAATGGCTTCTAGAGAGAGGGGTTAAGCCATGGTAGAAGTTCTGGATCAATAGTCGTCCTCATACCATGGTGCAGACAAGCAGCGACATACTCTTGCAACCTCTCCCAAGCCTCGGGAATAGATTCCTCGGCTTGTTGCGTAAAGCTGGAGATTTTGTTGCGAAGAGCGTTCATCTTGCCCATCGGAAAGAATTGGCGAGAAACATTGGAACACTTGTCCATGTGTCTACAGCGTTGCGATCGGTATAGAAACCATTGCTTCGCTTTTCCTAGCAAAGAGAAAGGAAAGAGACGAAGACGGATGGCTTCTTGGGTTATCCCCTTAATGGTGAAGGTGCCGCAAATCTCCAAAAATTGTTGGAGGTGAGCATTGGCATCCTCATGAGCCTTGCCACAGAACGGGCTAGCTTGGAACATCGTGATCAGAGCCGGTTTCAACTCAAAATTGAGGTTGGCATTGATCACGTCTGGTCCTATCGCTACATTAGCGGCAGAAGGAGCAGAAAACTCACGAATGGCTTTGTTGGCATTGTGAAGATAGAACGAGATAAGAAAGAAAGAAGTTGAAGAAAATGAAGGAAAAAGATAAGAAGAGTTAAGGAAAGAAAGAATGGGGTAAGATGGGATTCGCTAAGCGGAAGCTTAAGCGAAGATAAGTTCGACACGGACTCAACCGATACACCGATTGCCTCCCCGGCAACGGCGCCAGAAATCCTTGTTGGTAGTTCTTAGCTACACCTAGGATAGGGTAGCTAAAGTAGCTATCTACTAATGCCAAGCGGGGTTGTCAGTCCCGACACTAGTAGGAGCTAGCTAGCGAGAATGCAATCTACGAGAAGAGATTCTGCAAGCGCACAGAACTATCGTAGTAGCACTTCCCTGGGAGTACCAGGTGTCGATTTATTTGATCCCAAGGAAGGCTAGGGTGGTGTATGAGTCGAGTCAAGGAGGGGATGAGAGTCAAAGAAATAGAAAAAGGAAAAGGGGAGAAGGGAAGGTGAAAGGCTAGCAAGAATATATGGGTGGCTAGGTAAGGATGAAGTGGATGGCTAAGGTAGGTGGATGGATAGGTAGATAGAGGGTATAGGATAACTAAAGGTAACTAAGATAACTAACTACTAACTACTAACTACTAACTACTCCTAGGTAACCACTAAGCAAGATAACTACGAAGCAAGATAGTTACGAAGCAGGGCAGACAAAAGACAATAAAGCGACTAAGTTAAGTAAAGTTTTAGTCCTATCTTGTCAAGTATCGAGGCGTACTAGCCTTTACCACTTACTTAGGTTGAACGCTAGCACAACGAGCCTTACTGTTAAACTAGGCCAACTACGTGGTGGAATTCAAGGCGCACAGGGCTGTCACCACCTGCTTGCTACCACCACAGCTATCCGGGGGTCCAGCGTATCTGAAGGTAAGTCTATAACTAAGCACCACGCTTAACTATATTCTAACTATCTCTACCCTAGCTTTGAATAGAGACACCCTTGCGGATGTCAGAGCAATACTTGACTTAATAAGATAAACACTAAACTAACTAAGCAACCTATTGGCAAAGATCAAACACTAAGCTCACTAGAGATTAACTACTATGGCTAAGTGAATGGAACTATAGGATAGCTAGGCACTCAAGCAATCAATCAAGTATACCACCCAATACTGATAAGTAGAATAAAGTAATACTTGAAATGATGAATAGAATATAGTAAATGCTTGAGTAACAAGAGCAAAACCTGAACTGGAGATGAAGGAAGACTCTTCCCAGCTCTAGGACCGATCACTCGCACGCCTCTACTCTTGCGCTAAGCCTTGAGCAGCGCTACCGCGAGGGCGAAGATGCCTTGCTCAACTAGCTACCTACTTGCCTAAGCTCTCTGAGCTTCTAACCTAACTCTCACTTCTATTGCTTGGTGTTGCTTTGCTTGGAATGGTACAAATGAAGAGGTGCCTCCAAGGGGGTATTTATAGCCCAAGTGAGTGAGGGGGGTACTTATAGGGGGCAGCCCACCGACCTAGGGTAGGTCAGGTGGCGGGCGCCACTCCCTACTGGCGGCCGCCAGTGCCCTGGCCGTTGTATGCACCGGCATTGATCCAACGGCATCCAGGAGGTTGTTTGAGAGGCGGTTTGGAGTTCGGTTGCATGTCCTAGCAACCGCCATTCAGCTTGATCCGCGCCACTCTCTCCTAGCCGTCCGATGCCACTAACCTAGTGACCAAGGCCAGATTTGGCCCTGGGGAGGTCACACGGATCGGTGACGTGGCGGGTTCAACTTGGCCAACCCAAGTTGTGGCGGCCACTTTGTGGCTGGCGGGCGCCACCTCTCTTAGGCCATTTGGGCCCTGCTGAGTGGTCTTGTCTCCTGGTGGTCAAAATGTTCAAATTTGGTTCAAATCCTGCATTCAAAAAAATTCTATGGACATGTGGAATTCGGTTAGTTTGAAACCTATTTGACTACATTTCATGCCTTTTTGGTGGATTTTAGGGTCAAATGTTGACGGTAAAACAGGTGTTTAAGGACCGCCAACAGTTCCCGCGAGGCACAAGTTGAAGGGCTGCTTCAACAAGGAGTACATCAAGACCAAATACTTGGAGAAGGCCCAGCTGAGCAGCGTGCTTTCTTCTTTCTTCGCCACGCCAGCGACTCGCGACTCGGACGATGACCCGTCTCAAGCGACGACGAGTACGAGAAGAAGAAGAGGATCGTGGACAAGCTCAACGGCCTCTGCTTCTTCGCCGACGACGAGGGCTTCTGTACCATGGCCCTCAGCAAGGAGGTCGGCGGCGACACTCTTCGGGACGACGACGACGACGACACCCTCCCAGGTATCTCTGACCCCGATGAGCTTTCTGCTGAGGTCAAGAAACTTACTGCCCGACCGCGCTCCTAGTCAAGATAAGTTGCTTAGGCGTGCCGCTAGAGAGCGCAAGGAGTTTAGGCAGAAGTGGGAGGACACGGTTAGGGAGCTTGAGTTTGCTAAGTCCACTGTGGTCGTTTCTTGAGGAGGTGGAGTGCTGTGTTGCACCACCACATGACTGACCTCTCACTTTGAGAGGTAAGTATGCTGCGTTGGTAGGAGAGGTGATGAGCTCCGGGCTAGACCCATGCTGTTGGGTGCGTGCAAGACTTGTCCTGTCTTGCAATCTGAGTTGGCAAAGAAGAATGCCAAGATTGTGTCTCTTGAAGAGGCCAACTCAGGTAGCACATGTGTGACTAGGTGTGTTTTGTGTGAGGGCCTGGAGATGGAGATAGCCAATGTGAAGCATGACAAGATGCAAACGAGGAAGAAAAACACATACCTTCGCCATCTTTCATGGTGTCTTGTGGTGAGCCGCAGCTCGGGATGATGATCTCCCATTCAAGCGAGCTGTTGAGGTCCTGGTGTAGGTTTTGCTCCGGGTGTTGATCTTTTCTGCTTTTGGGAGATTGGAGAGTCAAGTGTCTGAACCCATGTGATAAGCCCAACTCCACCACTACTCCCAAACTTACCAAGCTCCACCAAAGAGCCTCTCAACCTAACACAAGGATGGGGTGTTTGAGAACCTCCGAGAGCTCCGCCCAAGAACCAAGTGTGGCATCCCAACCCAACCACCTCAAGAACAAACTGGACACCATGCCACCCATCCAGGAGAGCTTATGCCACAGAAGGGCAAAGTGATCCACACCCACTACTGTGAGTACCAAACAACCCCCTATGAGAGCGGTGAGGTACCATGTGAGCATTGTGGGAGAGATGGACACTTGAGTGAGTTCTGTTTTCGGCGCACAAGAGAGAGACGCGCCATGCTAGGAGATGAACAATGCGGACATGTACCATCCTTTCATGATGTACATGCGCCAAAATGTTCAGAGACATGCTGCTAGGCCCAGAGGACCAGAACCTCAAGTTCCCAGGCCTAGGCAGAGGAGAGCTCCGAGGAGAGATGCTAGGCCTAGAGGTGGCAGTGCCTCAAGTCCTAGGCCTAGGCCTCGTAGAGAGCGTGCCCGGCGGGAGCCTGCTGTTGTAGGCTATGGACTCATGGCGGTGGCTTGTAGTTGAGCGTTTTCCCCCACCGCGTTTTGAGTATCGCGATGACACCCCCCCTTAGCGGACCACTCTTTCTAAACGTGGTGATCGCTTCCTTCCTAGGTGGTGCTAGGAATGGTTTTTCTGCTTGACCGTTCTTTTGAGCAGCCGGTCCAACACTGGTATTCCCCTTACTTCACTACCCCAGTGTTGGCCCGTATGCTCACCCTATGTCTTTTTATTGATGTAGTAAAATGATTGGAGAACGTTTTGGTTGGTGGATTCCGGGTGTTCGAGGCACATGACCGCAAACGCCAAGTGGTTCTCCAGTCTTAGTCCGGTCGCCGGAAAGGAGTATATCACCTTCGGCGACAACAGCAAAAGTAAGGTGCTGTCTCGTGGGTCTGTGCGAGTTAATGAGCACTTTGTGTTGCGCGATGTTGCTCTTGTTTCTAACTTGCATTTTAACCTTCTTTCTGTTTCGCAACTTTTCGATGATGACTATGAGATTCGTTTTAATCCAAATCTCAGTCGCATTTTGGATCCTCAGGGCAATCTTGTAGTATGTGTGATTTCGCCTTTGGAAAAGTCTTTCGTGCGATTTCTCGGAGTCTTTTGGCATTTCTCGTTGCCTTGTGGCTGGACTCTTCTTCTGATCTTTGGAGTGGCATAGGAGACTAGGACATTTGAGCTTCGACTTGCTTTCAAGCTTAGTTTCCTTGGCCTAATCCGAGGATTGCCAAGTTATCCATGGAGAAGGATCTTGTTTGCCATTCTTGTAACATGGGAAGATGGTTGCCACTCCCCACCATCAGTGACTCAGGTCATGACTAAGCGCCCTGGAGAGCTTTTGCACATGGACCTTGTTGGTCCGGCTCGGGTGAGCTCAGTTGGGGGGAAGTGGATGTGCTTGTTGTTGTTGATGACTTTTTGAGATATTCATGGGTTTTCTTTTAGCTGAGAAACCGAGACTTCTCTCTCTTCGCTCGCAATCTGATTTGCGTCTTCAAACGAGTTCCCTTTGAACTCGATGCGAGCTATTAAGAGTGATAATGGTTCCGAATTCAAGATTTGGATTTTGAGAAGTTTTGTAACTCTTTGGGGTTTAGAGCATCAGTTTTCTTCCCCCTACACACCCTCTCAGAATGGTGTTGTAGAGAGGAAGATTGGACCCTGTAGAGATGGCCAGGATGATGCTCAATGAGCATAGGACTCCTAGGCGATATTGGGCCGAAGCTATGAGCACTGCATGCTACATTTCCAATCGCATTTTCTCGAGCTTTCTTGAAAAAGACTTCTTATGAGTTGCGTTTTGGAAAACTGCCCAAGGTAAGTTATTTTTGAGTTTTTGGTTGTGTTGGCACTAAAAGTGACGCACTGTACCAATCACACAGCAAGCCACCGAAGCTGGCTTTAAATGTGGCCCGGGTGCTCAGAAGTCCGGTGCGTGCCAGTCAGTTTGCCCTGCAACTAACAAGGGAGATGAACTGTTAAATACAAAGCTGAACGTGCCGGTATGACCAGACAGTTCCAAGATGTACGGCCCTGAAGCCACTTACGACGACATATAGCTATGAAAGCTATCTGCCAACAGGTTTAAAAGATTATTCGGCAATATGAACAAAGTTACGTGAATAACAGGTTGTCGAACACGTTTGCGTGAGAATCGTACTCGCATGACGTATTAGATATAAGTTAAAACTTAACCAATCTCGATTGTACAACCGAGTTGGGATCCATGGAGATTGAACATACAAGCTAAGCATGACTAAGATAATCTAAAGCATGCGCCTGCCGCACGACACCTAGCCTTGTCATAGATCAAACACACTTAACATTGCCTAACCCTCACCACGTGGCAATCCAGATACGATCCGATCAGCTATTATGAACAATAGATCTACTGCATAACAGCCTTTCATAATAAGCGTGAGAGAACGAAGCCGATCTATAAAGATAAAGCCGAACCGAACGGTATCTAGATTGGGCAAAAGTGTTATGATGAAATAAACATAACAAAACATATAACACAAGGTAACTTAATGAATCTACCAGACTGCCACGTCTAATAGAGCCGATAACTATCTTTATTTGTGTCTCAATCCGCCGCACGATACAAGACATAAACAAAGACTTCCCGTCATAAGCTTAAATCCGCCGCACGATACTAAGCTTAACATACGAGACTACTTGCACCATATCTAAATCCGCCGCACGATACTAGACATGATAACAAGGTTGCCGGAATTACGGAGGTCGACGGATCGATGGCCCCCTCGAAGAACACGACGACACGACTTGGACTCGAAGACGGCACGGGGCCGGGTTGGTTTATTGTTTGTGACGTCTTTACAATAGTCACAGGGTTTTATTTATACCCTGGGTGTCCTACGAGTCCTAGGAGGACACGATTACAATGATAATCAGGAAACTATCAAAAACATGATGTCTTTTGCTCCAGCTTCCTTTAATAACCGGCACGCCTAAAATGACGAGATTCCCATTGCTAAGTCTTCCTGACATGCCGTATTTGTCATTTTCTAACGCAAACCGACTTGGCCTGAGGTAGCCGACCGCAGCGTCACATTGCCAAATCTGCTCGCCGTTACTAGTTGTTTTCACAGCCTTGCCGAATATATTGAGTTAGCCGACCGCGTTCGCTGTCTGCCGAATCCTCACGGCGGCGTTCGCCGAATCTTCATAGTGCTGGTCCACTTGTCATAGTGCGAAAACTCGGTGTTAACACATGCCCCTAATTTTTGGGATAAATGTTTTATTCTAATTCATTTCCTCCTTTTCGCACTACTGTAGAGTCTCTGGAGCATCCGACTTCCTACGTCATTAATCATCACAGCTGCCGACTCGCCTCTCGATGCACTCGAGATCCTTTAAAACTTCCTCTTTATTCCATTTCGGCTGAACTTCCCGAATCCCTCCGTTCAACAACTTCTTCTAGAAAAGCCCTCTCTTCTCTTGCCTGAACCGGAAAATGTCCTCCCAAGCAAGCCATTACAGTCTCGAGCTCGGCGACACCAGCACTTCTAAGAGAGGTTGCTTCTTCTGCTTTGATCTTTTCGCTTTGGATATTTATGCCTCATTTGGTTTCCCCTTCAGGAGGACTGGCGACGACCTCACCGAGAACCTGGCTCAGAAGGTTACAGACCTCCAGTCTGATCTAAGAGAGAAGAATCGGGAGATTGTTCAAATCTCTCAGGAGCGCGATACCTTTCGGAACAAGCCATCGGTAAGCATCCCTCAACTGTCCTTTTCTTATCCCTTCCTTCTGCTTGACCCCTTTTTCCTTCAGCTCTGGAGACTAGGCTCCACTCCCTTGAAGCCGCTATTGCGCCACCTTGCTACTTCAGCCAATGTGCCCAGGCACGGTGGCTCTAAGGCAGGTGAATGAGATCAGCGGGTCCTTCCTGACATTTCTAGGGCCGGCATGGGCTACGGCGCAGCACTTGCTTTCAATGCCGTCCGGATCCATTCTGGCGCCGACTATCGCATTTTGACGTTTGTGAGCGAGGACTAGAATTTAGGATAGCACGTTCTGTTGAGGATATGAAAGAGGCCGGAACAGACTTGGCCGACTCTTTCGATTCTGATCTTCCGATTAGAAATAGAATGACTGGACAAACTGATCCTTCATTTGTAATCGACTCCTGTTATGTGGATAAGAAGTCCTTTTTCTATTTTCTTAAATCAATCTGTGACTGATCTTTCGGAATCAAGGCGTACTCTATTCCATGTACTTGGCCATTTGTAACATATCTGCATTTTGCATCCAATCGGTTACCGTTCTGATGACATCGTGTTTAAACCGTGAACCTGTTCGGCAATCTGACCAGTGTTTGTCTCGAACATCTAAATCGGCAGTTTTTGCCGAAGACAGGCGCTTTATTCCCGCCGAACACGTCCGTGAGTGCGCTCAGACGGCCTGCACAGCCCATTACTGCAAGGCCCATCTTGGAAGCAGAAAAACCCCCCAATCGTCGGTTGATATTCGACATAAATCGTCCTGGAGGCCTGCCTTCTCCAATCTTGCATCCTCCTTTAGTACTACTCTCGCCGCATCGGCTTCCTTGTTTGTTCCCGCCCCAGAAAACCCTAACTTTCCAGTGCAATGGCGAACCATGAGGACCGCGGCAGCGCCCGGCGACCGAGGAGCCGAAGGGAGCCGCGCTCGGCGCCTCCGTCAGCGCGGGTAGGACCTCCTCGTTCACGTCCTTTGTGGCAGTTCTTGAAAACCTCGCTCACGCTCTGTTACTGCTCGCCGACAGGGTCCCGCGTTATCTCTTCTGCCGGCGGGCATGCCAACCTTCTCCAGCACCGGGAGGCCAGAGGCTCCACCATCGGGCTCGTCGAGCTCCTCCGACGGCCTCTCCTACCACTCCCATCCTTGGGAGGCGAGCCCGAACCAGGATTCCGACAGCGGCCTCCACGACCACAACGACGCCTTGAACTTCATGGCGCTGCGGGACGAGTCCCGGGAAGAGCTGGCCTCTGTCTCGAAGAAGTACGGGATAGATCAGCTGGAGTGGGAGGACCAGCGCCGGCAGTTCTGCGATGCAATCACGGGTATGAACACCCAATCCCAGATCGGCCTTCGGTCGTTCTTGTTGATCTTTTAATCGATCCATTTCAACTCGCCGTTCATAGCACTGTCTGAAGAGCTGGAGCGCCTGAAGATGGCGGCGAACGCCGTCGCAGACCGGGTGAACGCCCAGGGCGACACCGCCGAGGTGCGCCTGGCCAATGTACACGGCCGCGTCGAGCAGGTCGCCCTGCAGGGTGTGCACCATGGCGTGGCGCTGGGGCTGTCGGCGCTAACGGTCCGCGCAGAGGAGGACTTCTCCGTGACGCTGGTTGGCTTCCCCGGCGGGGCATGTCCGGAGGACGTCGAGCAGATCGATGATTTTCTGGACTCCTACGAGGATCATGCTCGCGCCCTCGCCGCAGTCACCAATCCGCAGACGGTCATCAACAGGATGTTTGGTAACTAATCTGCACCTTTTGCACATTCCCCACTATGAACAATGTTCTACTCTGCTATGTTCATGCGCACAATCTGTTCTCCTGTCCTGCGCTTGTTGAGCGTTTGATTTATCTAGCCGATTGCACAGCACCGCGTGCACTTGGCCCTGTATTTCTGCGTTTTTTGTGCTAGAGGCGACACATGCCGTGCCGGCTGTTTTTTGTTCTAAGGGCGATACAACCTTGTATCGGTCGTCGGTGCCCGCTAGTCCTTGATTCCGTTATGCACCGACCTCCACGCTAGGATGAAATCTCTTTAGATAGCGTCCATTAATTGCCCTAGTAAACTCTTCTCCTTGGAGGGTTTTCAGAATGTACGCATTACCCGGAGCACGTCTCAGAATTCGAAAAGGCCCTTCCCAGTTAGGGGACCATTTGCCGAATACCTCGTCTTTGGTACCGATTGGCAAGATAATTTTCCAAACCAAGTCTCCTTCTTCGAATCCTTTTTCTCTCACTTTCGAGTTATAGTACTTGGCAACGCGTATCTTGTTCCTTTCAATATTTTCCAAGGCTTTGAGACGAATCAAATGCAAATCCTCTAGCTCGTCCATCATCAAATCCTTATAATTCTCCTTAGCCAGATCGTTCTGCAATGTAACTCATCTTGACCTCGACTGCAACTCCCATGGTAGAACTGCGTGATGCCCATAGACCAACTCGTAAGGTGACGTCTGAGTTGACCCATGACAAGCCATTCGGTAAGCCCACAAAGCTTCGTTGAGCACCAAGTGCCACCTTTTGGGTTTCTCTTCGATCTTCTTTTGAATGATCTTAATCATGATTTTGTTAGAAGCCTCTGCCTGTCCATTGGCCTGTGCATAATAAGGGGAAGAATTATAGAGTTTAATCCCCATCTCTTCGGCGAAGTCACAAAACTCCGAAGAAGTGAACTGAGTTCCCTGATCGGTAGTGATGGACTGAGGGATGCCGAATCGGTAAATGATGTGCTCCCTGACGAAGGACACCATGTTCTCTGATGTCACCTTCTTCATTGGAATGGCTTCAACCCACTTAGTGAAATAGTCCGTGGCCAACAGGACAAACTTATGCCCTTTGCTAGATGGAGGGTGAATCTGGCCGATCAAATCAATGCCCCATCCTCTGAAAGGCCAAGGCTTAATGATTGGATTCATGGCCGATGCTGGAGCCCTTTGCACATTGCCGAACCGCTGGCAATCCCGACAACCTCTGTAGTACTCAAAGCAATCTTCGAGCATAGTCGGCCAAAAATATCCAGTCCTCCTGATTAACCATCTCATACGGTGAGCCGACTGGTGTGCACCACATACGCCTTCGTGCACCTCATACATCAGTTTCCTAGCCCCGTCTTGGTTCAGGCATTTAAGCAAAACCCCATCTATGGATTTGTAGTACAATTGATTGTCCAAGAGCGTGAACTTAAGAGCTTTGTACCTGAGTTTTCGGAAGACTTTCCTGGATGGGTCCCTGAGGTAATCGGCAATGTTGTCTCTCCAGTCTTCAATTGCCTGATTATCACTTGGGACTGCTTGATCACCTTCTGGGGTTGTTTGCTCTCCCTCAAGTGCAAAAATGTTTTGATTCTCCCTATACCCGGACGCTGCCTGAGCCAACTGGTTTGCTTCTTCGTTTTGCCCCCTAGGAATATGTTGCAAGGTTGCTGATCGAAACTGTCTCAGGAGCTCTTGGCAACCTTCGAGATATTCCTGCAGCGTGTCGTTCTTGCACTCGTACTTGCTGGTCAATTGCTTGATCACTAACTCCGAGTCACCGAAGATCTCCACGGCGTCTGCCTTAATGTCCACAAGCAACCGCAGCCCTCGGAGCAGTGCTTCGTACTCTGCTTGATTATTAGTCACCGGGTACTCGATCGGTATAGAGTACTTGAAGGGTGCCCCCTTGGGAGAAATCAACACGATCCCGACTCCACCACCTTTGCTGCACGAGGATCCATCAAAAAACAATGCCCAAGGGATAATGGTTACCATGTTAGCATTAGGATCACGGTGGTGAGTGACAAAATCAGCCATAATCTGGCCTTTAACAGCCTTTGCCGATTCAAAACGCAAATCAAATTCAGAAAGAGCTAAGACCCATTTACCGATCCTTCCACTTAAAATCGGCATTGATAACATGTGCTTGATTACATCAAACTCTGATACTACCACGCATTCGGCATTCAGTAGATAGTGCCGAAACTTGGTACAGGAATAGAAAACGCACAAGCACAACTTTTCCGTAGCCGAATACCTTGTTTCGGGGTCCAGTAGCTTTCGGCTAAGATAGGCTACAACTCTCTCTTTTCCTTCGAATTCTTGCATGAGGGCCGACCCTATCGTTAGGTTGTCGGCCGCCACGTACAACTTGAAAGGCTTGTCGAGTTGTGGAGGAACCAACACTGGTGGCGCCTTCATGTATTCTTTGATTTCATTGAAAGCCTTCTGTTGCACGTCACCCCACACGAACTCCTGATCTTTCTTGAGCTTCAACAGTGGAGAGAATGGTAACACGCGCTCGGACAAGTTGGATATGAACCTCCTGACAAAGTTGATCTTGCCGAGCAGTGATTGCAGTTCCTTGAGATTGGTCGGCGGCACTACCTTATCAATTGCTTCCATGCTATTTTTGCCAACCTCGATACCTCTTTTGTGGACTAAGAATCCCAGAAACTCACCGGCCAACACCCCAAATGCACACTTGGTTGGATTCATCTTCAAACCATGTTTCCTTGTGCACTCCAGGGTCTTCCTTAAATCGGCTAAGTGTCTTTCTTTGCTTCTCGACTTGACTACCACGTCATCAATGTATATCTCTACCACTCTGCCGATCAACTCATGAAATATGTAATTCATGGCTCGCTGGTAAGTAGCACCGGCATTTTTCAGACCAAAAGTCATGATAACCCATTCAAACAACCCTAAATGGCCAGGGCACCTGAAGGCGGTCTTTGCCACGTCCTCCGCGGCCATGAAGATCTGGTTGTATCCCGCATTGCCGTCCATAAAGCTTATAATTTCAAAACCGGCCGACGCGTCTATTAGCAAATCGGCCACTGGCATCGGATAACCGTCCATAGGAGTGGCTTTGTTGAGGTTCCGGAAGTCGATGCAGACTCTCATCTTCCCGTTCTTCTTGTACACCGGGACAATATTGGAGATCCATTCCGCATATCGACACGGCCGAATGAATTTAGCTTCTAGTAATCTTTCCACTTCCTTTTTCACGTCGGCCAATACCTCCTCCTTGTAGATCCTGCGCGGAGGTTGTTTGTATGGGCAGTATCCAGGCTTGATCGGCAGTTTATGCTCAACAATGGACCGATCTAATCCGGGCATCTCTGTATAGTCCCACGCAAAACAGTCTTTGAACTCCTTTAAAAGATTTACTAGTAGCAATCTGAAATCAGGGTCTAAATTAGAACTTATGAACATCGGCCTTTTTTTACTTGTGTCGCCAACATCCACTTCTTCCAATTGGTCGGCCGATGCGAAGCCACGTCCCAGTTTGCCCTCACTGCTGTCAATTGGGTTGTCCATCTAAAAGAAGCTTTGAGAGCCGACTGCTTGGATCGGCTGTTGATCCCTGCCGTAGACGTTGACAGGACCTTCTCCCCACACACGATCAGAGAAGCAATCTACTCCGTCAAATTCCCAGTAATTAGGCTCAATGGTAGCAACACTCACCGAGTCATCAGCTTGGACAATCTCGATGTCATCTCCAACCCACTGAATGAGTATTTGGTGCATGGTCGAAGGTATGCAGCAGTTGGCATGGATCCAATCCCTGCCCAAAAGCAGGCTGTATGCCCCCTTGCCGTCAATGACAAAGAAGGTCGTGATGAGCGTCTTGGATCCTATCATCAGTTCCACGTGCACGGCACCTCGAGTGTTAGAGGGATTACCGGCGAAGTCCTGGAGTACCATATCCGTTTTGAGCAGGTCTTCATCGCTCATGCCCAGCTTTCTGAAGGTGGCGTAAGGCATGATGTTAATCGCTGCACCGCCATCGACAAACATCTTGGTTAGCGGCTTTCCGTTGACGTACCCCTTGACATATAACGGCTTCAAATGCCGATGCTTGGCTGGCTTGTCAAATTCTGCCTTCTGAGACAACACGAGCTGTGCCACGAGCTCGTTGTGCTCGGCCTCATCGGAGTCCGAACGCGCTTCGTCCTGTGCCCCCTGGCCGGCAGGAGCCGTGAACTCCAGGGGAAGGAAGAAAGTCATGGCCACGTCAGCGCCCTTATCGGCGTCATCTGGTTTTTCCTTCGGGCGCCACTCTTGCTTCTTCCCATTGGCAGCTGCTTCTTCCAACTCCCTATTCCGGAGGCGTTGCACTCTCCTTTTCTGGCTTTTTCTGAGCCCTGGTGGGCACCACTGCCCCTTTTGCCACCTATATGGGCGGGGCTGTACCTCCTTGCTGTCGTCCTGGTGATGCACCCACTCCGGGTCGGCATATCTTTTGGCTTGCCGACCCGGGCTTCTCATTTTTAGGCGCCGATCGTCCATTGGGATGCGTGCTCCCAACCTTTCATGGACAGGACGGCGGTTGACCCGATCCTGCCTATACCCCTTGTACTGATCGCTGCATTCGGGGCAGTTGTTGACGGCGGGCAGTTTCAAGCCTTCGTTCCAGCAGTGGCGGAAGAACGGGCAGCCCCAGTGAGCTTGCTCCCGCTCTTGGCGGCGTTCTTGCTCCCAGCGATGGGCCTGTTCTCCGTGGTAAGCCCTCTCCTCCAGACGATACCGGTGCTCTCCCGTGCGACCGTCCTCACGCTGGTATTCCCCCGTGAGTTCCCGCTCTTCACGTTGGAAACGCCTCTGCTCTTCTCATTTTGCCGGCGCCACTTGTTAAGGAGATCTCTGTGGGTAGGCCTGCGCCTGGAAGACGACTCTCCGTGCTCGCATCGGCTATTCGCGGCTTGGGCGTGCTGTCGGAGCTCATCGCCAGTGATTTGCCGATCGGGATCCACTGCGCCAGACTCACGCGCCTTGGTGGAGGTGAGGACTTTGACCTTGCCCTTGCCTCTGGGATCCTCCGGGGCTACCATGTTCACTGAGACGAACACGGAGTTCTGGGCGAAGGGGTTGGCATCGATCTTCATCTTGCCATTGAACTTGATGTGCCCATCCTGGATGGCCTTCTGGATCCTTGTCCTGAACACATGGCAATCATTAATAGAATGAGTGTTAGTGTTATGAAAGTCGCAGTATTTCTTGTCTTTAACCCCTCCAGGACGCAGCATCGGGTGATCCGGGGGTAGCCTGACTCTCCCTTCGGCGACCAGAAACTCGAAGAGTTTGTCGGCCTTGGTGACGTCGAAGTCGTATGCCCCTTTCTGCTGGCGCAGCCATTGCCTGTTGGCCTGGATCGGCTCTTTGTCCCAGTTGAGCTCTGCAGCGGCCACCTCATCTTCGGCATCGGTATAGTCATCGGCCTCGTCCAGGAAAGCTTGATACATCTGGGCCGCGACATTGTCCCTCTGGAAGCGCCCTTCCCTCCGGAAGCCTTGCGCTTGGATAGTCATTTCATTCAGCCAGCGAGAGAGATGACCCAGGTCCTCGAACTCCTGGCCGAAGAGCTTGTCTCTGATGCTTGGGAGCATGCCCGCCATGGCCAATGGTGGAAGCTGGTCGTCCGGCAGGTACATGCCGAAGCACTGGCTTTTGACTTCCCTAAACCTGCGTAGGTAGTCCTGCGGTGTCTCATTCGGCCTCTGGCGCACATACATGATGTCCACCAGCTTCTTCTCCTTGGTGCCCGTGTAGAAGTGCGCATGGAACTTCTGTTCCAAGTCTGCCCAAGAGAGAATAGAGCCCGGTGGCAGAGACGTGAACCAAGCGAACGCCGGCCCAGTGAGCGATGACGGGAAGTACCGAACCCTGAAGGCATCCTCGGTATTGGCCTCTCCAAGCTGGAGCAGATAGCGACTGATGTGCTCCACCGTGCTAGTGTCGTCTAAGCTGGAGAACTTGGACAGGTCTGTCGGCACTTTGACTCTGGGAGGTAGAGCCACACGGTGGAACCATTCGGGGAACAGAGATCTGTAAGCATAAGTGCCCTTAGGTTTCAGGCCGAAAGTGCGCTGCATCATATCTGCCATCCTCTCTAGCATGACATCGACATTAGAGTCGGCGGTCTTCTCGGCCGTCGGCTTCCCGTATCCTGGATGTGGGCACCCTCTATGTTGTGAGGCTCAAGCATCTCATGGTACCCGTTTCCGTAGTAGTCCTTTATGAGCCTATAGGTTTGCGGGGAGATCTTGCGTGTTGACTCTGGCGGCTGACCCTTAGCGCCGAACGTGAGCTGACCCATGGTCGGCAACTGGCCTTCTGGCGTGTGCTTCTCTTGAATGGTCATTCCGCTCGATTGAGCCTTAGGCGGGGTCTCCTCACCAGCAGTTCCTGCCCCCTTGAGGTGATTCGGCAGATTGAAAAGATGTGGTCCTGCTATAGGGCCAAACTCGGCCTCCATAAGTTCATCGGCCTTGGGGCCGAATTGGGCGATCATGATGGTGCGGAAAGTATTGAGAAACGCCCCATGCATGCGACCGATGGCACCAGAGACAGTTTCGTTGATTATGTGAGACATTTTCAACACTGCCTCCGCCTCCCCGGGATCATTCGGGTTGAGCTGGACGGGTTTCGGCAGATCGTGCAGACGGCGAACCTTTCCGCTCTTGTTCTTGGAAAAGGCTTCTAGGCACTTGGCCTAGAATTCGGCACAAGCATCCTCCACCTGCTCTCTGTACTCGTCAGGTAGTTCGGTGAGCTGCACCTGCACGAGCCCCGCCTTGTTGTTGGCCTCGGCTTCAGTGACTTCGACCATTGCTGCAGGAAAAAAGTGTCCCACCGGGCGTGCCAAAAAGTGTGTTGGCACTAAAAGTGACGCATTGTACCAATCACACAGCAAGCCGGAGAAGCTGGCTTTAAATGTGGCCCGGGTGCTCAGAAGTCCGGTGCGTGCCAGTCAGTTTGCCCTGCAACTAACAAGGGAGATGAACTGTTAAATACAAAGCTGGAACGTGCCGGGTATGACCAGACAGTTCCAAGATGTACGGCCCTGAAGCCACTTACGACGACATATAGCTATGAAAGCTATCTGCCAACAGGTTTAAAAGATTATTCGGCAATATGAACAAAGTTACGTGAATAACAGGTTGCCGAACACGTTTGCATGAGAATCGTACTCGCATGACGTATTAGATATAAGTTAAAACTTAACCAATCTCGATTGTACAACCGAGTTGGGATCCATGGAGATTGAACATACAAGCTAAGCATGACTAAGCTAATCTAAAGCCTGCGCCTGCCGCACGACACCTAGCCTTGTCATAGATCAAACACACTTAACATGCATGAACCCTCACCACGTGGCAATCCAGATACGATCCGATCGGCTATTATGAACAATAGATCTACTGCATAACAGGCCTTTCAATAATAAGCGTGAGAGAACGAAGCAGATCTATAAAAGATAAAGCCGAACCGAACGGTATCTAGATTGGGCAAAAGTGTTATGATGAAATAAACATAACAAAACATATAACACAAGGTAACTTAATGAATCTACCAGACTGCCACGTCTAATAGAGCCGATAACTATCTTTATTTGTGTCTCAATCCGCCGCACGATACAAGACATAAACAAAGACTTCCCGTCATAAGCTTAAATCCGCCGCACGATACTAAGCTTAACATACGAGACTACTTGCACCATATCTAAATCCGCCGCACGATACTAGACATGATAACAAGGTTGCCGGAACTTACGGAGGTCGACGGATCGATGGCCCCTCTCAAAGAACACGACGACACGACTTGGACTCGAAGACGGCACGGGGCCGGGTTGGTTGTATTGATTGTGAACGTCTTTACAATAGTCATAGGGTTTATATTTATACCCTGGTGTCCTACGAGTCCTAGGAGGACACGATTACAATGATAAATCAGGAAACTATCAAAAACATGATGTCTTTTGCTCCAAGCTTCCTTTATTAACCGGCACGCGCTAAAATGACGAGATTCCCATCGCTAAGTCTTCCTGACATGCCGTATTTGTCATTTTCTAACGCAAACCGACTTGGCTTGAGGTAGCCGACCGTAGCGTTACGTTGCCGAACTCTGCTCGCCGTTGACTAATCGCTTTCACAGCCTTGCCGAATACATTGAGTTAGCCGACCGCATCCGCCGTCTGCCGAATCCTTCAAGCGGCGGCGTTCGCCGAATCATCATAGTGTCGGTCCACTTGTCATAGTGCGAAAACTCGGTGTTAACACATGCCCCCTAATTTTGGATAAATGTTTACTAGTTAAAATTCATTTCCTCCTTTTCACACTACTGTAGAGTCTTTGAAGCATCCGACTTCCTACGTCATAATCATCACAGCTGCCGACTCGCCTCCCGATGCACTCGAGATCCTTAAAACTTCCTCTTTATTCCATTCGGCCTGAACTTCCCGAATCCCTCTGTCAGCTTCTTCATCTAGAAAAGCCCTCTCTTCTCTTGCCTTGAACTGGGAAAATGTCCTCCCAAAGCAAGCCATTACAGTCTCGAGCTCGGCGGACACCAGCACTTCTAAGAGAAGGTTGCTTCTGCTTGATATTTTCGCTTTGGATATTATGCCTCATTTGGTTCCCCTTCAGGAGGACTGGCGACGACCTCACCGAGAAACCTGGCTCAGAGGTTACAGACCTCCAGTCTGATCTAAGAGAGAAGAATCGGGAGATTGTTTCAAATCTCTCAGGAGCGCGATACCTTTCGGGAACAAGCCATCGGTAAGCATCCTAACTCCTTTTTCTTATCCCTTCCTTCTGCTTGGACCCCTTTTTCCTTCAGCTCTGGGACTAGGCTCCACTCCCTTGAAGCCGCTATGCCGACTTGCTACTTCAGCCAATGTGCCAGCACGCAGCCGACTTGCTACTATCAGCCTCTGGGACTAGGCCACACCCTTGAGCGCTAGCCGATCATTCTTATGTTGTGTTAACAGGTTGCCATTGTTTTATACTCAAAAAGGGCAACTTGGACAATTTGAGTCTCGTTCTTCTCACGATGTGTTTTTGGGTTATGCACTCACACTCGAGCTTATCGTGTACTTAACCTTGACACTAACGAGGTCATGGAGACATCCGATGTCACCTTCGACGAGACCTGGATGTTGTCCGTCTTTCTCGTTTTGAGCGTGCAGGTGATCATGAGGTTGGTGAGCCTCTTTTCAATGACGAGATTGAGGGTGCTGAAGGTATGGATGATCCAGCACCCCTCCACCTGCTGTGCCGCCAAGAGCGGCGGCTTCTACTACGACTCACGGCCCCGACACCTCTTCTTCCTGGGGGCCGTGGGATGCGCCACCTCGAGCAGGGTACCCCTTGTACGCGAGGGGGGCACAGCTGCTGTTGAGGGGGAGGCCACTTCGGCAAGGGAGGCGCCACGACACATTCAGCGCCAGCACCCGCCTCAGCAGATGATCGGCAACATCGACGAACGCGTCACCCGGTCAAGGCAAATCTCTCACTTTCCTCATTCTGCATCTGTTGCTGATTTGAACCCGGGATGTTGGACACACTTTGACGGATCCAGATTGGGGCAAATGCCATGAGGAGCTTGAGAACTTTGAGAGAAATTGGGTTTGGGTTCTAGTGTCTCCACCTTCTGAGTGTCACCCAATTGGGACAAAATGGGTTTTCAAAAACAAACAGGGAGAAGATGGCCATGTTGTGAGAAACAAGGCCAGAGTCGTAGCCCAGGGATATAGTCAGAAGGAGGGGATAGACTATGAGGAGACTTTTGCTCTTGTAGCACGTTTGGAGGCTATTAGGATACTCTTGGCTTTTGCTGCATCCAAAGGTTTCAAACTTTTTCAAATGGATGTCAAGAGTGCCTTCTTAAATGGCTACATAAAAGAGGAGTGTGTATGTTAGACAAACCCCCCGGTTTCGAAAATCCCAAGTTTCCAAACCATGTCTTTAAACTTCACAAAGCTTTGTATGGTTTGAAACAAGCCCCTAGAGCCTAGTATGATAGGTTGAAAACCTTTTTGCTTGCTAAGGGTTTTAAAATGGGATGTGTAGATAAAACGCTCTTTCTCCTCAAGCAAGGCACCGATATTCTCTTGGTCCAGATTTACGTGGAAGATATCATTTTCGGTGGTTCTTCTCACGCTTTGGTTGCCAAGTTTACAGATACAATGAGCAGGGAATTTGAGATGAGCATGATGGGAGAGTTGACGTTTTTCCTCGGCTTGCAAATCAAGCAATCCCGGGAAGGGACGTTCGTGCACCAGGGCAAGTACACCCGGAACATTCTGAAGAAATTCGATAGGTGAGGCCAAGCCTCTTCCAACACCCATGTCGACCACGATGGCCCTGGATGCGGACAAGGAGGGAGAAGCAGTGGATCAGAAGGAGTACCGGAGTATGATCGGGTCACTGCTGTACCTGACGGCGACACGCCCGGACATTCAGTTCGCGGTGTGTCTTTGCGCGCGATTTCAGTCTTCGCCGCGCACCTCTCACCGTCAGGCAGTCAAGCGCATTATGAGGTACTTATCCTTCACTCCTGAGTTTGGGATTTAGTATTCTGCTTCCTCTATTCTTTCCCTTTGTGGTTATTCCGATGCTGATTTTGCTGGTTGTCGCATTGATCGCAAGTCCACTTCTGGGACTTGCCAGTTTATTGGTTCTTCTCTTGTATCGTGGTCTTCTCGCAAGCAGTCTAGTGTCGCCCAGTCTACCACGGAGGCTGAGTATGTTGCTGCGGCTAGCTACTGTTCCCAGTTACTTTGGATGATGGCCACTTTGCGTGATTTTGGTCTGAGTTTTTCTCGCGTTCCTTTGCTTTGTGACAGCACGAGTGCTATTAGCGTTGCTAAGAACCCCGTGCTTCACTCGAAGACCAAACACATTGATGTGCGCTTTCATTTTCTGCGAGACCACTATGAGAAGGGTGATATCGACCTTCGCCATGTCGATACTCATCATCAGTTGGCTGATATTTTCACCAAGCCTTTGGACCAATCAACTTTTGCTAGGTTGAGAGGTGAGTTTGGTGTGTGTTTCCCCTTTTAGTTGGGGGGAAACATTTTGGTTCTTGTATTATAGACTGACTCTTTTTCGCTTGCCCTTGTCTTCTTTTGCAGTTTAGCATACGCATTTGCATTCTGAGCTTCATATGTATAATCATTAGAATGTAACTATGCTCTAGGTAGTATGCTCCGATGCTTATGTTGATAGCTTATGCTCTTTCTGATCACTAAATACATGTTGTGAGCTGAGCTAGTTTTGAATGGTGAATCTGCCTAACAAACTTGAACTTGAAAATGTTCACCATTGAGATATGCAACTAACATGTGTAGGATGTGTTGAATACACTAGTGCTTTTCATATATGCTAGGTTGCTATGTCTCTAGTTCTGAGTCTGTCACTTGCTTGGTCTGTTCATATTCTGAAATAAAACTTGAACCAAGATAAGTGAATTGTAAAGATCGAGATGGGATTGCTTGTCAACAAATCACAGTTTCGAGACTGTTTCTCATTGCACTTAGAGTTAAACTTGAGCTGTGTAGTGTATGACCAAAACTGTTGCTTTAAGCTTCTGATTGCTTCTGCATAGGCTTCGCACAGTTGAAAAGTTAGGCAATGACAAGCTCTCAACCTCTCGCAAACATCTGCTAAAACTTCTGAACTTGTGTTATTCACCGCTGCAACTCCGATTTAAAACTGAAATCACAAGTATATGCTTCATTCTATAGCATGATGTTTGAACTTTGCTAGGGTAGTTCACTTTGTATACATGATTAGCACTTACTGTTTCCTGTCTATACATGTGTAGTGCTATTTTGATGGTGAATACCTTTTTGGCTAAAAACTGCTCACTTTGCTCATATGTTCATAGTTCATATTTGTGATCAGTTTGAGCCTTTGCCAGCTTTTATGTTTTCAGTGAGTCGTTGGAGTTATACTGTTTAGAGCATCCTTGCATTCTCTTGACTATATTCCTGAAGCTGCTAACTTGCATTTTGACTCATATGCATGTTCGAGGGGGAGTTTGTTCTCTTGTTGGCACTTTTTGATGGCATTTTTGATGAGATGCACTGAGAGGGAGAACATTACTTTCGACTCCTTTTGCTTGATGGTGCATTTTCAACTAAGGGGGAGAAATTGCAAATCATTTGCTTCCTTGAGTCCAACTAAGGAAGAGTGTCTTAGTTGTGTGCACTATTCGAGGGGGAGTTTGACCGTAAGGTTTTGGTATCGAGCTTTCTTGCTAGTTGTGTTGAGCCTTTGTGCCTCTATCTTGAGGGACTAGCATTTTGCTTCGATTTTTCAGATTGGTATTTGCTAGCGGTGTTGAGCCTGTTCTACCTCTTCTTTAGGGCTAGCTTTGCTTTGCTTGGTCGCGTCGAGCCGTTGCCCATGTCTTTGGGGACCAAGTTGTCTTGCTCTTTCCACTTGACCTTCTTCGGCTTTGCTATGCTTTTGGGTCATTTGGTCGAGTTCTCTCTTCTCTTTCTTTCTTCCTTTCTTCTTTCTATCATGATTTGTGTTGGTAGTTGACAATGCACTCATCAAGGGGGAGATTGCGAATACATGGGTGTATGCCGAGTCTCTGAGTGATGAGTGATTGCCAACTGGGATGATGTGCATGTTCTTTGGCTTGTGTTGTGCAGGTGTCGAGCACGGATACAGTGATCAAAGGCAAGGTGAAGGTCAAGTAGAGACGTGCCGTGCCGATGGACCGAGAGTGGCGAAGGAGGACGTGAGGCTTGGACTGAGGGCCGGTGGGCCGAGGATCAGCTGTGGTGGCTGACAGCCTGGGACAGCGACGAGCGAAGACTTGCGGTCATGTGTTGCCTAATTCGTGGACTTGGGGACACGTGTCGGTGCATGGGGTGCACGGGCGGTGCATCCCCTCTACAGCTTCGGTTTGGTGGTAGAGCCAGAGAAAAACCATCGGGTGGACGGTTTCCAGGTTTGGGCCTCAAAACCTGGGTGCTGAGGGTTTCTGAGTTTGGCCACAAAACTCGGGCTGAGGACGGTTTCCAGGTTTGGGCCTCAAAACCTGGGTGCTGCGAGTTTGCTGAGTTTGGGCCACAAAACTCAGGCGTTGGTGGGCTGGTTTCCCGGTTTGGGCCTCAAAACCGGGGTTGGCTGTGTGAAGGCTGGTTTCCCGGTTTGGGCCACAAAACCGGGAGTGCGACGTCCAGGAAAAGGACGCAGAGCGGTGGTGGCACGTGGCGGCAATCGGGAGGTTGCGTCGAGGCAACGCTTCGAGTTGTGCGGGCATGGCCGTCGGATCCACCTACCATCGAGTTGGTCCAGAATAACCTTAGGGTTTAGCTGGTTCACTCTGTAAGTAGTTAGGGGTAGAGTGGGAATTGGGAATAGTTAGAATTAGGATAAGTAGGGGGAGACACCCACCTCCCCATCTATCTCAGTCATTTGCTTCTTGCACTTAGGGTTTCCTGCTCTCCCAATCCCCTGCTGTAGCTAGCTGAGATCCGCAGAGAACCATACCTCCGTACTGGAGATGTTGAGGAAGTGAGGCCGTAACCTCACTGTTGTAGCGTCTGGTAGCCACACGGTTGCAGATCGATGTGTTGATTCGCGTTTTGTTCGTGTTCTTCGCGTTCTTCGTTTCTCCGCGATTTTGCCGTCACTCGATCTCTCTCCCTACTGCGTCTTTGCGAAATCCGTTTGAATCAACTTGTTCGTCTTTGAAAGGAGATCACTTCCACCGAAGGAATTCATCCAACTCCTCACGAACAAGTAGATCGGGTCGATTTCGTTTTCGTGGCGCTTTTTTCGTTCTTGATCTTCCCTTTTTGATTTCCCGGTGATTGAATTGATTTGAGTGGATGATTTCTTGGGGATAGTCTCCTAACTACCCATGATCATCTTCTCCAAGTTTGGGAACGTGGGATTTTGATTTGGATCGAATTGGGAGAGATTTGGAGAGGGGCGACTGAAATTGCCCTCTCTGTTCATCCGCGGACAGTCCGCGGTTTGACCGGCGGACAGTCCGCGCGTCGGGCTCCAGCCGAGTCCGTGGCTGCGCAGTCTGTACGGTTGAGTTCTTTTTGAACGGCGGGCAGTCCGCCGTTGGAACTCGCGGACAGTCCGGGACTGTCCAGGGGACTTCTAGCAGAGTTGTTGTTTCTCGTTTTTGACCGGCGGACAGTCCGCCATTGGTTTTCAGGGATAGTCCGGGAACTGTCCAGGGGACTTCAGCAGCAGTGCGGTTTTGCTCTTTTGGCCGGCGGACAGTCCGCGACCTGAGCCCGGACAGTCCGCCACAGGGCAGACAGTCCGCGACCGTACCGGCGGACAGTCCGGGATCCTGCTGTAGTCTCTGGTTTAGTCCGTTTGCTCTCCCGGCTTCTTCGCTTGGTTTCCGGACTTCTCGTTTGGCCCTAGAGTTGATCAAGGAACCTCTCTAGGTATCTTTGCTACTAGTTAGCATAGGTATTTAGGAGTTTCTCGACGTAGCCGTCTATCTACGTTCGGGACTTGGTTTTGGCTCGAATTTGTTCCGGTGCTTTTGCCGTTTGGTTTGCTATCGGTTTGTGGTGCCTCGTTGTGATCCTAGGGATCATCCACCCTCTTCCAAGGGTCGTGGGCATCACGGTTTTGGTCATAGCTTTTGGGGGTAGATTTTGGGGGACAATAGGCCAAAGTTTCGAGAGAAATTTTTGAGCTCTCATTCACCCCCCCCCCCTCTGGTCACCTTGCTAGTACTTTCTTGGTCCTTCAGAGCCGAAAGCAATGTTCTCCCCCTCAGAAAATGCACCATCAAAAAGTGCCAACAGAGAACAAACTAACCCCCCTTCGAACATGCATATGAGTCAAAATGCAAGTTAGCAGCTTCAGGAATATAGTCAAGAGAATGCAAGGATGCTCTAAACAGTATAGCTCCAACGACTTACTGGAAAGCATATAAGCTAGCAAAGGCTCAGACTGATCACTATATACGAAATATGAACATGAGAGCACAGTGAGCAGTTTGAGCCAAAAAGATAGTCACGATCAAAATAGCACTACACATGTATAGACAGGAATCCGAACAAGTGCTAAACATGTATACAAGGTGAACTACCCCTAGCAAAGTTCAAACATCATGCTATAGAATGAAGCATACACTTGTGATTTCAGTTTTAAATCGGAGTTGCAGCGGTGAAATAACACAAGTTCAGAAGTTTAGCAGATGTTTGCGAGAGGTTGAAAGCTTGTCATTGCCTAACTTTTCTCAACCGAGTGAAGCCTATGCAAAATGCAATCAGAAGCTTAAGCATCGGTTCGGTCATACACTACACGGCTCGAGTTTAACTCAAATGTGCAATGAGAAACAGTCTCGATACCGTGATGTGTTGACAAGCAGTCCCATCTCGATCTTTTCAGTTCACTAAAACTTGGTTCAATTTTATTGACAAAATATGAACAAACCAAGCAAGTGAGAGACTCAGAACTAGAGACATAGCAACCTAGCACATATGAAAAGCACGAGTGAACTCAACATATCCTGCACATGCCAGTTGCATATCTCAATGGTGAATATTTTCAATTTTAAGTATGTTAAGCAGGTTCACCATTCAAAAATAGCTCAACTCACAACATGTACCAGTGATCAGAAAGAGCATAAGCCACAAGCATCATCATAAGCATCGGAGCAAACTACATAGAGCATAGTTACATTCTAATGATTATATAAATGAGGCTCAGAATGTAAATGCGTATGCTAAAATGCAAAAAGGAAACAAAGGCAAATGAAAAAGAGTCAGTCTATAATACAAAGACCAAAATGTTTCCCCCAACTAAAAGGGTAAACACACACCAAGCTCACCTCTCAACCTAGCAAAAGTCGATTGGTCCAAGGCTTGGTGAAAATATCAGCCAACTAATGATGAGTATCGACATGGTGAAGGTCGATATCACCCTTCTCATAGTGGTCTCGCAGAAAATGAAAGCGCACATCAATGTGTTTGGTCTTCGAGTGAAGCACGGGGTTCTTAGCAACGCTAATAGCACTCGTGCTGTCACAAAGCAAAGGAACGCGAGAAAAGCTCAGACCAAAATCACGCAGAGTGGCCATCATCCAGAGTAACTGGGAACAGCAGCTAGCCGCAGCAACATATTCAGCCTCTGTGGTAGACTGGGCGACACTAGACTGCTTGCGAGAAGACCACGATACAAGAGAAGAACCAATAAACTGACAAGTCCCAGAAGTGGACTTGCGATCAATACGGCAACCAGCAAAATCGGCATCGGAATAACCGCAAAGCGAGAGGTGGAGGAAGCAGAATACCAAATCCCGAATTCTGGAGTGAAGGATAAGTACCTCATTGTGCGCTTGACTGCCTGACGGTGAGAGGTGCGCGGTGAAGACTGAAATCGCGCGCAAAGACACACCGCGAACTGAATGTCCGGGCGTGTCGCCGTCAGGTACAGCAGTGACCCGATCATACTCCGGTACTCCTTCTGATCCACTGCTTCTCCCTCCTTGTCCGCATCCAGGGCCGTCGTGGTCGACATGGGTGTTGGAAGAGGCTTGGCCTCACCCATATCGAATTTCTTCAAAATGTCCGGGGTGTACTTGCCCTGGTGCACAAACGTCCTTCTCGGGATTGCTTGATTTGCAACCCGAGGAAAAACGTCAACTCCCCCATCATGCTCATCTCAAATTCCCTGCTCATTGTATCTGCAAACTTGGCAACCAAAGCGTGAGAAGAACCACCGAAAATGATATCATCCACGTAAATTTGGACCAAGAGAGTATTAGTGCCTTGCTTGAGGAGAAAGAGCGTTTTATCTACACATCCCATTTTAAAACCCTTAGCAAGCAAAAAGGTTTTCAACCTATCATACTAGGCTCTAGGGGCTTGTTTCAAACCATACAAAGCTTTGTGAAGTTTAAAGACATGGTTGGAAACTTGGGATTTTCGAAACCGGGGGTTGTCTAACATACACCTCCTCTTCTATGTAGCTATTTAAGAAGGCACTCTTGACATCCATTTGAAAAAGTTTGAAACCTTTGGATGCAGCAAAAGCCAAGAGTATCCTAATTGCCTCCAAACGTGCTACAGGAGCAAAAGTCTCCTCATAGTCTATCCCCTCCTTCTGACTATATCCCTGGGCTACGAGTCTGGCCTTGTTTCTCACAACATGGCCATCTTCTCCCTGTTTGTTTTTGAAAACCCATTTTGTCCCAATTGGGTGACACTCAGAAGGTGGAGACACTAGAACCCAAACCTGATTTCTCTCAAAGTTCTCAAGCTCCTCATGCATGGCATTGACCCAATCCGGATCCTTCAAAGCGTGTCCGACATCCCGGGGTTCAAAATCAGCAACAAATACAGAATGAGCAAAGTGAGAGATTTGCCTTGACCAGGTGATGCGTTCGTCGATGCTGTCGATCATCTGCTGAGGCGGGAGCTGGCGCTGAATGTGTCGTGGCGCCTCCCTTGCTGAAGTGGCCTCCTCCTCAACAGCAGCTGGTGCCTCCTCGGGTACAAAGGGTACCGCTCGAGGTGGCGCATCCCACGGCCCCCAGGAAGAAGAGGTGTCGGGGCCGTGAGTCGTAGTAGAAGCCGCTCTTGGCGGCACAGCAAGTGGAGGGGGTGCTGGATCATCCATATCTTCAGCACCCTCATCCTCGTAATCAAAAAGAGGCTCATCAACCTCATGATCACCTGCACGCTCAAAACGAGAAGAAGGACAAACCATGGTCTCGTCGAAGGTGACATCGGATGTCTCCATGACTCGGTTAGTGTCAAGGTTAAGTACACGATAAGCTCGAGTGTGAGTGCCATAACCCAAAAACACATCGTCAGAAGAACGAGACTCAAATTTGTCCAAGTTGCCTTTTTGAGTATAAAACAATGGCAACCAAAAACTCGAAAATAACTTACCTTGGCAGTTTTCCAAAACGCAACTCATAAGAAGTCTTTTTCAAGAAAGCTCAGAGAAAAATGCGATTGGAAATATAGCATGCAGTGCTCATAACTTCGGCCCAATATCGCCTAGGAGTCCTATGCTCATCGAGAATCGTCCTGGCCATCTCTACAAGGGTCTGATTCTTCCTCTCTACAACACCATTCTGTGGCAGTGTGTAGGGGGAAGAAAACTGATGCTCTAAACCCAAAGAGTTACAAAACTTCTCAAAATCCTTCTAAAACCGAATTCTTGAATTCTGGAAAACTATTATCACTCCTAATAGCTCGCATCGAGTCAAAGGAAACTCGTTCTGAAGACGCAAAATCAGATTGCGAGCGAAGGAGAAAGTCTCGGTCTTCTCAGCTAAAAAGAAGACCCACGAATATCTCAAAAAGTCATCAACAACAACAAGCACATACCACTTCCCCCAACCGAGCTCACCCGAGCCGGACCAACAAGGTCCATATGCAAAAGCTGTCCAGGGCGCTTGGTCATGACCCGAGTCACTGGATGGTGGGGAGCGGGCAACCATCTTCCCATGTCTACAAGAGTGGCAAACAAGATCCTTCTCCATATGCAACTTGGGCAATCCTCGGATTAGGCCAAGTGAACTAAGCCTGCAAGCAAGTCGAAGCTCAAATGTCCAAGTCTCCTATGCCACTTCAAAGATCAGAGGAGGAAGGTCCAGCCACAAGACAACGAGAAGTGCCAAAAGACTCCGAGAAGTTCGCATGAAAGACTTTTCCAAGGGCGAAATCAAACACACAAGATTGCCCTTAGGATCCAAAATACGACTGAGATGCGGTTTAAAACGAATCTCATAGTCGTCGTCAAAGAGTTGTGAAACAAAAAGAAGGTTAAAATGCAAGTTAGAAACAAGAGCAACATCGCGCAAACAAAGTGCTCATTAACTCGCATCGACCCACGAGACAAAACCTTACCTTTGCTATTGTCGCCGAAGGTGATAAAACTCTTTTCCGGCGACCGGACTAAGACTGGAGAACCACTTGGCATTTCTGGTCATGTGCCTCGAGCAACCGGAATCCGCCAACCAAACGTTCTCCAATCGTTTTTACCTACATCAATAAAAAGACATAGGGTGAGCATATGGTCCAACACTGGGGTTAGTGAAGTAAGGGGAAAACCAGTGTTGGGCTGACTGCTCAAAAGAACGGTTAGCAGAAAAACCATTCCTAGCGCGGTCTACGAGAGGAGCGATCACCACGCTGAGGGAAAGCGTGGTCTGCTGGGAAAGAACGCTCACCGCGATACTCAAAATGCAGTGGGGGAAAGCGCTCAACTACAAGGCCACCGCCACGGGGTCCATAGCCTACAACTGCAGGCTCCCGCCGGGCACGACCTCTCCGCAGCCTAGGCCTGGGAACTTGAGGTTCTGGACCTCTGGGCCTAGCAGCTCTCCTGGAACTCTCTATGAACTTTTGGCACATGTACATCATGGAAAGGATGGTACATGTCCAAATTGTTCATCTCCCTAGCATGGCGCGCCTCCCTCTTGCGCCGAAAGCAGAACTCGCTCAAGTGTCCATCTCTCCCACAGTGCTCACAATGGTACCTCACCGCTCTCAAAGGGGGTTGTTGGTACTCACGGTAGTGGGTGTGGATCACTTTGCCCTTCTGTGGCATAAGCTCCTCCTGGATGGGTGGCATGGTGTCCAACTTGTTTTTCAGGTGGTTGGGCTGGGATGCCACACTTGGTTCTTGGGTGGAGCTCGTGGAGGTTCTTCAAACACACCCATCCTTGGTGTTAGGCTTGAGAGGCTCTTTGGTGGGAAGCTTGGTAAGTTTGGGAGTAGTGGTGGAGTTTGGCTTCTCACATGGGTTCAGACCACTCGACTCTCCAATCTTCCCAAAAGCAGAAAGATCAACACCCATAGCAAAACCTACACCAGGACCTCCAGCAGCTCGCTTGAATTGGGAGATCATCATCCGAGCTACGGCTCACCACAAGACACCCATGACAAGATGGTCCGAAGGATGTGTTTTCTTCCTCGGTTTGCATCTTGTCATGCTTCACATTGGCTATCTCCATCTCCAGGCCCTCACACAAAACACACCTAGCCACACATGTGCTACCTGAGTTGGCCTCTTCAAGAGACACAATCTTGGCATTCTTCTCTGCCAACTCAGATTGCAAGACAGGACAAGTCTTGCACGCACCCAACAGCATGGGTCTAGCCCGGAGCTCATCCACCTCTCCTACCAACGCAGCATACTTACCTCTCAAAGTGAGAAGGTCAGTCATGTGCGTGGTGCACATCTCGCACTCCCCCACCTCAGAACGACCACGGTGGACTTAGCAAACTCGAGCTCCCTAACCGTGTGCTCCCACTTCTGCCTAAACTCCTTGCGCTCTCTAGCGGCACGCCTAAGCAACTTATCCTGACTAAGGAGCGCGGTAGTGGTAGTAAGTCTTGACCTCAGCAGAAAGCTCATCGGGGGTCAGAGTTACCTGGGAGGTGTCGTAGTCGTCGTCGTCGTTCCGAGGAGTGTCGCCGCCGACCTCCTTGCCGAGGGCCATGGTGTAGAGGCCGTCGTCGTCGGCAAAGAAGCAGAGGCCGTTAAGCTTGTCCTCGATCCTCTTCTTCTTCTCGGACTCGTCGTCGCTTGAGGAAGCAGAGTCGTCGTCCGAGTCGTCGACGTCGCTGAGCGTGGCGAAGAAAGCACGCTGCTCAGCCTGGGCCTTCTCCAAGTACTTGGTCTTGATGTACTCCTTGTTGAAGCCGCCCTTCCGCTTGTGCCTCGCGGGGACGTACTTCTCCTTGCGCTTGCCGAAGTCGTACTTGTGCCCATGATCGCCCTTTCCAGAATGCTTGTTCTTCTTGGGACAGTTGGCGATGAATGGTCGGGGTCGCCGCACTCATAGCATCCTGAGCGTCCTCCTCCGCGGCGACGGTTCATACGGTTGTTGTGGAACCGCGAGAACCGGTTGGCAAGCAAAGCCAACTCGTCGTCTCCCAGAGACTCCAACTGCTCCTCTGTGATAGAAAGAAGAGAATGCAAAGCAAAGCCTCCAGAGGGGTTAGCAGAAGAGCCAGAAAGCAAAGCCATCGACGGGCCAGAAGGATTTTCATAAGAGCCCTCGCCATGGCATCAATCTCACTGGACAAAATTCACGTATAGGTCTTCAAAAGCTTGTTTAGTCCACATATTTCGCGTTTTAAATACAATTTTGGTGAACCAAACGTCAATGTGATTATAGTGTCACATAGATCTATTTTATAAACTTTTTGCATTGTTTTATTTTTGCTTGTTTATTGTTCTCATATTAGCCTTGTTTGTAATGCATGTTTGAATCTGGATTGCTTGTATGTTGCGTTATGATTGAGTTCAGACGGTGAGCAGTACATGGGAGAGCCGGACCTGTTCTTCGAGTACCAGCAGGAGCATCAAGAGTTCTCTAACGAAGGCAAGTATAACATGGGGCCACTCTTGTTTCCTATACAACTTTAATTTAGTTTTCATGTGCATGTGCCCAATTATGCAAACCATGCACAGGTTTATCCTAGTTGAGTCTGTATACCTTCTTTATGGGATGTATACATATGGGTAGAATTGCTAGTGCTTAACTCCAAGAAAATCATCAATGAGATGACTAATGATATATATACGTTCTTCATGGTAATGTGAACACCGTGCGTAGGAGCTTTCATGCTCTTGGCCCTCTTTTAATAACTTATCTGTCGACAAAAGTTAGGACATAAAGTATAACCGTGAGGCATACATGGCTATGGTTTTAGTTAGTAGAAGGACCTCTCCAGGCTTGGTGGTGGTAACTTGAAAGGGCATAAAACGGGCTTGGCGAGATGTGTATAGGACAACCTCTGGTCTCATGTGTACAGCCGAGAAGGAATGTGTCATCGTAAAGGGGTTCTATATCTGCTTGCCGATTGAATCCTAGTGGCCACTATCTGTTAAGGGAACCTTTAAAAGACTTCATAGTGTACCCTGCCGCACTAGGTAGAGGTGATATGGGCTTTGCAAACCCTAGCTCATGGGGATCACGACTCATGGGTAAAGATGTACATCCTGCAGAGAGTGTTAAAAATAGTTATAATAGCCATGCTCACGGTCACGGTCCAGAAAACTCATAGACGAATGAATCTTAATAATGTTTACTTTATGTTCACGTTACTACCAATTATGATTCTAATGATAGTATTGTTTATATTATTAATCATGTAGAATAAATGGGGTTAAACATAACTTGATGACTATTAAATGCAAAAATGGTGACTGAACTAAAAGTGCTAACCGTAGTAAACCAGTGTCTAGCCTTTTTGAGCTTGATAACCCCACGCGTTGCCTTATTGAGCACGAGATTTACTTACACTTGTTATTTTTATTTTTGGATAGAAATTCCAGACGGGTAACAGATGTATATGAGTATGAGCATGACAAGTTCTCAGATGATTACTGGGCTCGTGGCTCACGGTCGGTGATGTGTTGTGGAGCTGTCTCTGAGAGTTATTTATCCTCCGCTCCTTATGTGTTTTAAAAATTGAGTTATAATAAATTCGTCATGTAATAAGCACAATGATGATGTCGCTCTTCTAATTTGTCTACTATGTGTGCGACTATTTTCTGGGCGTGCATAAGATTTATGCATATTCAATTTTATCCTTAAAATTAGAGATGTGACAGAAACCTAAGCCTAGTAAGTTCTTGTTGCATCCCTTTGTATGACATTACAATTTTTATCATATATTAAATTGAAACTCTAGTGCCTCTATATCTTTGATATATTGATTCAATTTTTATTTAAAAATATGGTAGGTCCTAGGTTACCTCTTCGTTGTTACAATAGCATAAATTATTGTTTCAGCTTGTACCTTGCACTACTGGAGGTGCCTCCTTTGGCAAGCACCTGGTCGCTTGGCAAAGGCTTTGCCGAGCGCAGCTTTCGGCAAAGGACGCCGGTGAAAGTCCTATCGACAATGTAGGCTTTGCCAAGAGCCAGCGGAACCCTCAGCAAAGAAAAGTGGCTGTTAATGCTTCTTGGGTCTGACGACCTTTTTCGAAGAGCCGAGCTGGCTGACTCTCGGCAAAGGTTTTTCAATATTTTTGGAAAATGTTTGTCGAGAGCCATGTTGGCTGGCGCTCGACAAATGTTTTAGTTTTTTTCGGAATTTTTTTGCCGAGAGCTGGGCTGGGGTGGCTCTCGGCAAAGAAGTTTTTTTTTTTTAAAAAAACTTTGCCGATAGCCTCTGGCCGTGGATCTCGTCAAACCTTGCACTTTTGCCGAGAGTAACAGGCTATTCTGGTGGCCTGTTCCCCAGCTTTGCCAAGTGCAATGGCAAAGCGTGCCTTTGCCGAGGGCCACTGTCGGCAAAATACCCAAAAATTGTTTTTTCATATTTTTCTCGTTCCATCACAACTAACATACACATCATTGCATCCACCAAAAATATAATCATATCCACATATATACCAGGGCACGATAGCCTACATCCACATACATTCGCAGGCATACCACTACTACTATCAACTACTTACTACCCGGTCACAACGGGGAGATCGAGGATGACTTATGGGTCACGACGTGAGGCGATCGATGATGACAGAGCGGATGAACTCAGGGACAAGGATGGGGCAACGGCAGTCTCTCTCCTCCTCCTTCTCCTTCTCCTTCTCCTTCTCCTTCTCCTCGTCCTCCTCCTCCTCCCCCTCTACTTCTCTTGTGGTATCTAGTTTCACTTGTTTCTAGCATGGTTGATGCTAAGGATGAATGAAATGTGGAGAAATGTGGTATACACGTTACAAAGGTACAATTCTATTTTATATACCTTATCATCACTTAGTAGTGCTATCACTTTGAAACCAAACAATTTGAGCACACATGTAGGGGGAGTTATCAGTACCAAGTCGGGTGTATGGTACTTATTCAAATCTTCATATACGGTCTTAATGTTGGATAAGTAACATAGAATCCAAACCAAGTTAGCAATTTACATTCTTGTGAAGTGCTAGCTTGGAATAAGCTTAATTCCATATCTTTCTAGAGTTGTCATCAATTACCAAAAAGGGGAGATTGAAAGGTCCTAGTTTGGTTTTGGTAATTGAGTGACAACTTTAGGTGAACTAATTGTGTTTATGTGAGATACACAAGAGATTAGTCCATAGGTACAAGTGTGAAGAAGGAGCTTATTGCATATGTGACATGACATGTGGTCATGTGGCTAAGATGGTGAAGATCAAGACAAGACTTGGCTTGATAATGGACCAGTTGCGAAGGTGAAGGGCAAGTTGGAGGCTTTGAAGTCATTGGTACCGAGTGTCGGGAGGCTTCAGCAAAGACTTGGAGCCGAAGGACCGAAGCAATGGTGAAGAGCAAGTGAGGTCAAGATTGATGGACCATGGATGCCATGTGATGATATGAAGTGGATCATATTGTTGACATTTCTTAGCGCAGGCACCAAAGGATAGGTTAAGATCTATCCTCGGTAATCATGCTAGAAATAATTACCAAAATCTTTCTACATCATCACTAGGATAGGCCATCATCCTCGGTATTGGCGCTAGGAATGCTTGTTGACATTCCTTAATGACATACACTGAGTATGCTGGTTCCTATCGATGCTACCAATGCAAAAGATGTCAGTGTCAGCCTCAGACGCAGTCGCTCTAGCTACACATCTGGTATCGACGCTGAAGTGCGATGACACTTCATATACCAAGGCGTGTGACTTTAGCGACGACCTGAGAGGCTGGCCTGGTAAACCAATTCATTTATAGATAGGGTCCGCAAGCGCATGGGGTTACTATTGTAGCATTTCACTGGGAGTATTCCAGGTATCCTTATTTATATTTACCACTTGGAAGGCTAGATGCGAAGGATTCAAGATTATACTCATGATAAGAACATAATGCTTGCATAGTTGACCAATTAATCATAGGAGGAGGATAAACAGTGGTTTTGATAGTGGGGGTCATCACACACATCCTAAGATAAATGGAGCTTCTACGAGGATAGAAGCAAGAATAAAGAATAAAAGAATAAAGAATAGCCTATGGAGCATAGATCCTAAACAAAGTTATGTCAATGAATTAAACATACATTTTGTGATCATGTTAACATTAATATTAATTAGGTATTGGGTGGATTAGGAGACCTAGGAACACTGGTCTGCTAGTAGGAGACACGGGCAATTTAGACTCCTACCCCAAGCCGAACGTGAGGAATTACAAGGGACGGACAGGGCTATCACCACCTGCCGCATACCACCTCAACCGTGGACTAAGCCAGGCATTCACCCATCTCCATATACCCGAGAACCACTCTCACGTACATGAAGAACACCTACACCTCCTTGATAAAGATGTTAGGCACATCCGAAGGCACGACAAAACACCACCCAACACATAACATCAAACTAACAAGATCTAAACATGTTGAATGAAGAACAGTGTTTATGTTCATGATGAACATAGGTCGAAAACTATGAACTAGTTCTAGAACGATGAACAATTAACAAGAACATAGCTCTAATTCAAGAACATAACAATGTTGATCATAAGAGAACAAGAACAAATATGAAAAGAGGAACTTAGTATTCATACCAAGTTGATCCTTACAACTTCTCCTCTCTTGCAAATAGTACTTGCTCCAACTACTAGAAGACTAATCTAAGGTAGAGAGCTCCAAGTACAAAGTGGAATGAATAAGATATGTGTTGATATGTGATGATGATCTATTTGAGAGGGAGCTCTACCCCTACATTTATACTACAAGAGGTCAGTTTCGAGCGATGTAAACATGGAAACCCCAAGGAACCGCCTCTGAATGTTGCCATGCAACCGCCACGGAAGGTCGGTGGCCAGTGGGGCTAGGGGTGGTGCGTCTGCACCCCTGGTGCGCCCGCACCCCTAATGGGCGCACTGGCCACTGCCTTTGCGTGGTGGGTTGTGGGCTTGGTGCTCATTGTTGCAATGGTGGTTGCTACCCCACGTGTGATCCTTAGGTGGGCTTCTTCCTTATTTCTTGATTATATGCTTTGTCAGAAAGCGTATTCTTATCGCAATTTCCACTGTATTCATTTTTGTTGCCTATAAAACAATAATTCTCCAATACAAGTGGAAATAGGTCAAGGTGATAACATATGTATGTAAGTGTGGTTTGTTTTGTCCTTGGTTGGCTCATAAAAGTTGTCGGTAAGCACCGCCAACACATATCATTTGATCTAGGTTAGTGCATGTGTTGCATCAACAATTGAGATGGAATCGATGCAAAAGGAAAAGGTATATTTGTAGGGGCATTTCATCTCACCGGTCATAGGTGTGTAGAGAAGTTTTTTTCCAGATTTAGGATAGATGGCTGTATTATTAAGAGGAGCAAACTTGTTTGCATATGGGTCATCTAGTGCCGCTTGAGCGATCTAACATTGAGATGTTGCTAGGATCGGGTGGCATGGTTCGTGCAATTGAAAATCCTTTGAAATGATTGTGAAAATGCTAACACAAATACACAAGGTGGTGTACACTTGGTGGTGTGGCACATCTACAAAAGGATGTGAAAAGGTGTTGTGGAAAAGTGGGAGAAACTAGTGATTAGTCCCTCTCCCTCCTGCCGAGCTTTTGAGGCAGGATTTGGTGTTTTTTTTCGGTGGTCACAGAGGTGACCGGACGTGTCCGGTCAGTGGCCCGAGGAGTTAGCCGAGTTTTGGTGTTGACCGGACTCTGGCTTGAGAAGTGACCGGAACTAGTGGCATGTGGTGCATCCGGTCATGCTGACATGTGCTGAGCTACCAAGGTTGGGTGGACCGGATGATGGGGTGCGTCTGATCATCCTCGATCGGACGCGTCCGGTTGAGGAAAACCCTCTTTGGAGCCTCTCTATTCACGATCAGACGCTGGATCCGTGCGTTCGGTCGTTGTGGCTCTGGCGCGTCTAGTAACTTGTCAGTAGTCGTTGGGAGGCACTGCAGTTGACCCGACTTAGTGGACCGGTGCATTCGGTCAGGTGGACCTGTGCGTCCGGTCACACTTTAACTCGTGTGGGAGTTGAAGTAGCCGTTGGAGATCGGTGGTTATGGTTGAACGGAGTGGACAGGTGGCGTCCATCTATTGACCAGACGCTGGCTGGGAGCGTCCGGTCAGTTGGACCAGTGTGTCCGGTCGTTGTGCAGTTTGCCTAGTGAAGGGGCATAACGGCTAGTTAGACATTGGGGCTGTATATATAAGTGGTTGCCGACCTTGGCTGGTGCTTAGCACTCTTCGGACTTAGTGTCCATACTTGGGGAGTGCTACGAAGCCTTCTAACTCACTTGTGCTTGCAAGAGTGCGAATCAATTGCGAGCGAGTAATCGCTAGTGCGTTGTATTGAGAGATTGCTTCGAGTGGCACTAGGTGATCAAGTTGCAAGCTGGTGGTGCTTGTTACTCTTGGAGGTTGCCACCTCCTAGACGGTTTGGTGATCGAGTCTCCGTCGTGAAGCCCGTGTGAAGATTGTGCGTGGCTCCGGAGAAGGATTGTGAGGGGCATTGTGCTTGCCCCGCGCGGAATCGCGAAGAGCCACTCTAGCTAGTAGAGCGTGTCATTGAGTTAGCCTCACTTGTGGGTGAGTTCTTGTTGTGCTCGAGTGTCGAGCTAGGTGTGGTTCCTATTAGCCGCCGGACTACCAAGGTGTGTGATCGACACAACAGGGACTAGTTTGGTGGCAACCAAGTGAACCTCGGGATAAAAATCACCGTGTCATCTTCGTGTTCATCTTCTCGGTGATTTGCAAACTCCATTCACTAGCTTGTAGTTACTTGTTCATATACATGTGCTAGTGTACTTGCTCTTGTAAGTAGTTAGCTTGTGTAGCTTGCTAGTTACTTTCCTTGCTTGTGTAGCATAGAAGTTGATCCTATGAGTGACTAGTTGACTTGTAGTCTTGCTAGTCACATTGCTTAGTTTGTGTAGCTAAGTTAAGCTCTCTAATTTGGCTTGTGTAACCTTGTTATTGAGCATTGCTAGTAAGTTTAGGCATTGTGCTTTTGCTTAGTGGCATGTGTAGGAGCTCTCCGGTTGACAGAGTACTAGTTGCTTTAGTTTGTGTAACCTTGCAAACTAGAATTGTTAGGTGATCTTAACTAGCCGGATACCTTAATTGCTTTGTTTAGTATCTTTTATAAGGTGCTTGAGAGTATAGATAGAGGGGTTGTAGTCTTGTCTAGAGTGATAGTTTTAATTCTGTATTTATTTCGTTCCGGTTAGCCGGTATGATATTTTTTGAAAGTACTATTTACACCCTCTAGTCCACCATCTCGACCCTTCACACGTGGATGGGCGTGTGTCTGCGCGAGTGTGTCTACATGGATGTGTCGGTCGTTTTTTTTTTTTTAGTTTCACAATCTTTGCCGAGTGTCCGATCACGTGGCACTCGCCAAAGAGGAACCCTTTGCCAACACGTGGCACATTTTGAATGCTTTTTGGTATATTTCATAACTTTATTTCTTTTTGTTGAATTTTTTTCAGAAAATGAAAGTTTGAACTACGGGTGCACCAAATAATCAATTTTATTGATTCAAAAAATGTTATTCTTGTCATTGAGTGTATGGTTAGGCCAAATCCAGGAACAGACCTAGAATATTGATAAACATGCTCACGGGCAACGCCACCAACTTACGTGCAGGTGGTTTTTTAATTAAAAAAAATGCAAACGAATTCCAAAAATCACGAAACTTATCAAGATGTTGTAATATGGCATGCATATACTATGGTAAAAATTTGAGAATATTTCGAGCATGTTGCCATGTATGATGCTCACAAACCATTACATCTCCACATGATTCACATGTGGAGATCTCACGGTTTGAACCATCTTGCCCCACAATTTACTGCAAACATTCCAAAATTTACCATAGCCTCCACATGCGGTGTCACGACATCCCGTCGATTTTCATGATTTTTCGTCTCAGTTTGCATTTTATATAATTTTAAAACATATCTCACGCAACTTGATCACCATGTCTCGTGCACGAGATGGTTGAGTTTTCGTGTCTGGTCCTTGGATACGACATCAAAATATCCTTAGAAGCATGAATATCATTTTTTGAATCGCTAAGTTTTATTATTTCATGCACCCGCAGTTCAATTGTGCGCCTGTGCCGAGCAGCCTTCTATGCCGAGAGCCAATCTTTGCCGAGAGTCAAGCTCTCGGTATATCTGGCTTTACCGAGAGCCAGGCTTTGCCGAGCGCCCGATATTTGACACTCGGCAAAGCTCCAGGCTCTCGGCAAAGGCGTTGTCTCCACTAGTGATGACGCTCAACATCTTGAATTTCGTATATCAAAGATAATAAGTTTAGTCGCATTGTTATATAAAATATAGATATATAGAGTGGTTAAATTTAAATTATCAATATTGATAAAACATAAGGTTTCAATCCAAATATATAAATTTATTTACAATGACAACTTATAAAATTCAACATCTTCAATTTGTTATATTAATAAAGAATAGTAAGTGTAGTAGCATTGTTCTATAAAATATAGAGATATAGAGTGGTTAAAATTAAATTATCAATATTGATACAACATAAGGATTCAATCCAAATATATAAATTTATTAGAATGACAACTTATAAAATTTATATCATGGAGTTTCATATAACTTAAAGTGAATTTTTAGTGTCATTAATATGTGGTTAGTTATGCACAATTTTCTGTGCTTTTGCTAAGTTATTAAATCCGTGATTATCTTATGTCTGCATGTTTACTTAGGCCAGTCTCAGTGGGAGTTTCATCTGAGTTTCATTTCTATTAAATGTGTTGCCATATAAGCATTTTTTATGACATGACAGTGTATTTAAGAAGAGAGAGAGGAGAAATGAGTTTCATCGAGATAAACCTCTCTTGGCACGAATACCAACTTTGTGTGAGTCATGAAATTTAATGTCTATCAAACTCTAGAATGAAACTTTCACTCTCTCAATAGAAAGTTTCATTTATCTCAGATGACATGACAGTCTCGGAAACAACGCAATGAAACTCACCATTGAGAATGACCTTAGTCCGCACGTTGAAAGTTGAAATATAGAAGTAATATGCGTAGGTATGGATATTGAATTATTTTTGTGATAGCTTAAATTAGTAATTATGTCAGATTTGAGCGGTATTTTTGTGATGCTTATATATTTTAATGCTACTAGATTATCACTAGCTAGCTGTATACTTACTCTAATGAAATGTACTAACAGTTAGAGGTAATATATACGTAAGTACATTGTTGCTGTAGCTTGGGCGCTTGGCCTATATAAATATATGTGTGCGTGCTCAGGTTTTCCCACCTCAGTGTACTACTACTAGAGAGCTAGCAATAATAATGTTCCTCTCCAATTCGTCGTCCTAGCAGATCCACTACTAGAGAACAGGCCTTTGGACGATCTTTCAATTGAGCTTTAGCCTCGGCAAAAAATTGCGTCCGGAGCTAAAGACCTTTAGTCCCGGTTGGTAACACCAACCGGGGCTAAAGGTGAATCTTTAGTCCCGGTTGGTATTATCAACCCGGACTAAAGGTCCTGAACCTTTAGTCCCGGTTGGTAATACCAACCGAGGCTAAAGGGTGAACCTTTAGCCCCGGTTGGTGTTACCAACCAGAACTAAAGGTCCTTTTAGCCCGGTTGGTGTTACCAACCGGGGCTAAAGGCCCTTCCCGAGTGGATTCAAAAGGAAAACATCCAGAACTACATGACGTGAGTGTGTAGCTCAGTTGGTAGGCGTGCCTGAGGCGAGAGGTGCTGAGTTCGAATCTCACAAATGCACATTTATTTTTCCTCGTGGGAGCCTTTAGCCCCGGTTGGGAAGGCCCGGGACTAAAGGTTGGGATCACTACTACAGAATCGACCTTTAGTCCCGGATTGCTAGCCCCGGTTGGAAAACCGGGGCTAAAGCCCCTTCCCAACCGGGGCTAAAGGCCGATTCTGTAGTAGTGATCCTCCGGCCGTGCTTCTTCGCATATTATTCGTTCAGGTAGCTCTTCCCATTCTTAGACAAAGAATCGTCTTCGCAATCAATATTCATCGGAAACTGACAATATATATATATATATATTTTCTCGAGTACTTCCTGCAACAGCTAGCACCGAGTCGGCAGCTGTCTACCATTCCGCATGAAGCTGGAGCCCTGGTCCCTCTCGCTGTCCCTGGCGCCGCCGGCGGCGCGCAGCGAGGAGGTGTTACCGACGAGGTTCGTCGGCGGGAAGCAGGTGCGGCTGTACTCGTGCCTCTTCTGCAACAAGACGTTCATCAAGTCGCACGCGCTCAACGGCCACCAGAACACGCACAGGAAGGAGCTCTCCGGTCGATGGAACCCCTACGTCACTATGCCAACAGGGCTGTGTAGGGGCGGCTCCAGATGCTCTGTAGGGGCGGCTGGCCCAACCGCCCCTATCAAAGTGTACTTACAGTGCACCTACTGTAGGAGCGGTTGGGGCAGCCGCCCCTACAGAGCAGCCGCCCCTACAGTGAGATCCACTGTAAGGGCGGCTGGCGATTGAGCCCCCCCTACAGTGACCCACTGTAGGGGCGGCTCAATCACCAGCCGCCTTTACAGTGGATCTCACTGTAGGGGCGGTTTAATCTAGAGCCGCCCCTACAGTGCATTTTTCAGCAAAAAAAAAATAAATATTTATATAATTCAAACCACATCACAACACAATATATATATATATATTTCAGACCACTATACAACATATATAGACAATAATTCAATGATTTTAATCACTAAATTCAATTGACATGTCATACTTGCTTATGTACAATTTATTACAATACATTATTAATTATAAAAAATCATTACACACTTTCAACGCTCTATGCATAAAACAATACCATATCACAGTTTTCTCATGTAGTAACGTCGGAGCAACATGTTACACAAAAGGAGAGGTATTTCCACTCAGACATCATATAGATACTATATTATTATTGTTAAGAGTTTGTAAACCTTCACCAGCGCCAAGTTCAATGCTTGGAGTTTCACCAAACAGACTCCAACTTAATAAAAGAGGAGTCCATTTTAGTATCTACAGAAGCATATAGATAAGTTGTGTAAGTAACAGAGAATGGTCTACTATTGGTTTGATAGATGAAGCAAAGATATCTAATCATGAATGAACCATGGAGTTGCGTCATCATCTAAATCAGTTGCATGTTCCAGAATGCATTGCTAGATAGCTCTATTTAGTCTACATGTCATTCTCAGTTCTATTTATATCCAAATTGGCATCTGCTACAGTGCACACACAACTCCAGATTGGCTATCTATGAGACCTCGAGAGGAAAGAAATGATTCTATTATATGTATGTGTAAGCCATCTCATCACCTCAGGAATTAAGATTAAGATACTTCTATTAATAGAGAAAGGAAAAGTCAACAAATTTGACCCTATATTTTGTGTCTAGAAATTCTTGTACCTTGACCCTATTATTCTCTGGTCTTGTAGTGAGAGCAAGAGTAAAGTTCATCACCTCATAGATATGTTTATAGAAACCTGAACAATAGAACACAACAAAGAGGTTCAGTCTGACAGCACAGGTTTGGGGTCCTATTTCACTAGCACCTGCTTCATGGTACTGCCTCGTAGTACAAGCATTTAGGCAGATTTTGGAATCAATTAGGATGATATCGGGTCATGATTAGGGAAGTTTTGCAGGCAAGCAGGCGAACAAAGATATTGGTGATTTAAGAATACTTGTTAGATTCAGTAATATTGAGCTGATAGTTTCTCAGAATTTTGTTTCAGTGACAGACTCAGAGCAGACAACAAAGATAATGACTCAACAAGGCATGCTAACAAGCTAATACTCTGTAAATTCAACTTGTAGGTCAACAAATTTGATTTGAACAACAATGGATCAAGAAAAAAAATATTGTTACTGCACTCGGAGAAATATCTCAAGTTCATTTTCTGAACATCCAGAAATGTAACAAGTCACACCTCTTGAGTCATCAGTTGAGTTGGATCGTGTGGCTGGAACACAAGGCGATTGAAATTGAGGTGATGCACACAAATGAATATGGTTAGCAACCAACAAACTAAACATTATTTCAGTCTGCATACATAAAGAAAAAAAACATGTAAAGACAAGTTAAAGACAAGGGTGGTCCTTTAAAAATTAAAGCTAACATGCTACATGCTTCAGTACTAAAAACTATCTTCTGACTGACAAAACAGTTCATTGGCACCTGAAAGTACTGAAACCCATAACTCTAGTCTAGAAAACAGAAGTGTAAATTTACAAAAACTTTCACATATGTTCAGCTAGCAATGAAACTAACATAGTATACATTACAAAAAGTTTCACATATGCTGCACTAGTCATAGCTTGGTAGGAGGACAAGAAATGCATGGCAAAGTTCTGCTTGGCCTGATCATGTTTCTATGTACCCACTGATAATATTTTTGTTGAAAACACATGGCCTCGTTGCCACTAGCAAAGTTGCAGTACAAATTGCAGAGAAAAAACTGGGCAACAGGTGAGATTGGTCTAATCTACCTTCTTTTCAGAATTGCAGTCTGTTTGAACTATTTAAGTAATAACCTCATGTCTGGCTTTCTTATCACAAAGATTCAGTAATTTCATTCAGCTGAACATAAGCAATCAACCAAGACGAATGCAGATAAGTGCTGAACCATATCGATGGGAATCGGACAATGGGGCAAGATGTGGGACAATGGGAGTATCAATTGAACAACAAATACTACTGCAATAAGTATGATCAGAAAAGGACTCTGAAAAACAGCTTGCAGATTGTGAAAAGTTCTCGATCATAGGCAACAAGACTGACCTTGCAGTGAAGTCCAAAGGGGCTAGAAACTTTGAAAACTCCATCTCATCAAGCACCTTGTGGACATCATCAGCGTTGATGGTCTCCCTCTTTGATTCCTTGCAAAAATTAAGTACAAAAATGATGGAAAAAAAATGCATTGTTGTACAACGTAAAAAATGCTAGAATTAGAAAGAACCAGTACCTATAAAATGCTAAAGCCTATCAGCAGCTGACATGCAGTGCAAAATATTTATGTCTTGTACTTGTATGCAAGAGTAAATAAACTGAAAAATTAGACTGTAAGTCAACTGAAAAAAATACATGCAAATGTTAACAGAATCTATTAATCTATATGTATCTATATGGCATGGCTTAGTAAGGACAAATAGATTGTATGTCAGTTTAGTAAAGAGTGAAAATGCAGCTGCTCAATAAAATTCAGTATCTATCATTCAAGTTGAGTGTTCTAGAAAGGACAAATAAATTACCTAAAAACTATATTATTCAGTTCTAAAAAACATTTTCTCTTTAATGGAAGGGTAAATATAAATTACCTAAAACAACTAAATTATTCAGATCTAAAAACATGTTCTCCTCCATGGCTGGGTACCTCGTGCTGCGCCTACATGGGGGACCTGAGCGGGGAGCAAGGGAGAAGCTGAGAGAGAGGAAGAGAGAGACAGAGATAGAGGACGGGGACCTCGCCTCACCGGATCACCGACAACGCCTGATTGACCTCCATAGCCAGGATCCCATATGCCGTCGCGTCGCCATGGCCCTGAGTGGGGAGCAACAAGGGAGAAGCTGAGAGAGAGGAAGAGAGAGACAGAGAGTGAGAGTGAGAGAGAGAGAGAGAGCACAGGGACCTCGCCTCACCGGATCAAAGGGACGCGCGGTGGAGGCGGCATTGCTTGCGTCGGCAGGCGCTAGGGGCCGCGGCGACGCCTGGCCGGGGCGGGGAGTGGCAAGGGCCGGGACGGAGGCTGGCGGGGCGGGGACTCGCCGCGGGGCAGTGGCTCGCCGGGGGGGCGGGGGCGCGCCTGGCCGCCGAGGCGCTCAGGACGGGCCGCGCAAGGGCGGTGGCTGGCCGGGGCGCCGGGGCGGGGAGTCGTCGGGGAGCGGGCGAGGGCTCGCCGGGGCGGTGGCTGGGCGGCGACGGGGGGCGCTGGGGGCGGCGCAGTGGCAGCGACGGGCGGTGCTGGGGTGGGCGGTGCGGCGCGGTTAGGGTTGGGGACACGGGAGGGAGTGGAGTGGGCCGGCTTGGCCATTTAGGCCACGTGGGCTTTTTTTTTTGCTTTGTCGAGTTTCACCTAGGGCCGGCACTCGGCAAAATCAGGAAACGATGCTTCGGGTAACCGAATTTCGGTTTGGTCTTCGGTTTGGAACCGAGCAGACCGAGCTCCCCTCTCTAATCTGTTCCAGGAAGAGCAGATCGAGCTTTCTAAGAGAGAGAGAGAGAGCCTGAGATTGAAGAAGGAGAAATCTATTCCAGTAGAAGGAAAGGGAACATGAGATCGAGGAAGGGTAAGAGAAATTGGAACGCCGTGCTGCAGAGTGCAGACCTACCTTTGAGGCAACATCGATCTCACGGCGCTGGCGTTGCGTCCTCTCTCGCGGTAGGGGAGGTGGACACGGACAGCAGGGCTCTCCGGCTCTCCCTGCGATTCCCCAGGAGCGGCCTTCGGTTCGGTCCTCCGCTCCTCCCTACAGGCTCCAGCAGTGGCCATCGGACCTGCTTTTTGGCCGTGGCCGCAGAGACTGCACTAGTAGATGAGATGAGATGGATGTAGAGACCTCTAGATAGTACGGAGTAGATTAGAAAATATAAAATGTATGGATGGTAGATACTGTAAGCACTAGAGAGCAATAGAATACTAGTATTCGGATTATATCGGGTAGTTCGGGTGTATCGTTAATTGGCTTCACAGACCGAACAACGCTGACTACTCATCGGTCTTTCAAAGATGAGAACCGAAATAGGAACCGAGGATCGATACTTCGGTTTTTTCGGGTTTGGGTTCGGGTTTTCGGTCTCGGTCTTCGGTTTCGGTCTTTTATGCCCAGCCTGACGTGCTACGACAGTGTCAAATAAAGGAATGACCAAAATAAAAGTTGTAGATCATGTTGTCCCCTTCAACTTTGTTATTCAAAACTTTGTCATAAGGGCCACTTTTAAATCACTTAGCGTCACAAAACTCTTTCAAAATTTTAATTTCAAATCTTTGACCATATAAAAATACGCCAAATGAAGGGATGGCCTATACAAAAGATGTGCAAGGGGGCACGGTGGTAGCGGCAGATGAGAAAGAGGTGAGGTGGCAACGGCGGTGGAGCGAGCATAAGGGCTGTAGATCCGGCGGCGCCGCCATGGATTCACCGTGTCGGAGAGAAGGGGTCGACTGCGGAGAGAGGAGAGGCACCGGGGGTGGAGACAGAAGTGACGACGGGCTTGGGGTGGATGCCGCGGATATGAGAGGGAGCGGGCGACAAGAACGACGGAGAGGGAGAAGGCGCGCCGCCCGTCGCCGCCCCTGGAGAGATCGAGTGTGCCCCTGGAGAGATCGAGAGAGATAGGTTGGGGAGGCTCGGCTTTTTTTGACAAGGAGTGGGGAGAGCAGCGAGATATTTTTGTCCACCAAAACGATTTCAGGTGAAGGAATGTCTTCTTTTTTTTTCTTTTTCTTAACACATAGATTTAACGGGAAGTACATAGGTTTTAAATTCACCTCAACATTAGATATATAGGATATTATATATCTATATTTTCAATATTTTTTCATGATATAAAAAATTAGATACATATGATAATATAAATTATCAATTCTATACTATTCCACAATTTTTATGATTAGTATATATATTAATGACCTTATAGAATTTAAGTGAGTTTTATGAAATATTAGAGTAGATGTGAATAATGTATGCTATGACAGTGTTAAATGAAGCATAAAACTTTGGTATTCGAAACTATTTCATTAGGGCCACTTTTAAATTCCTTAGCCGCACAAAACTCTCTCAAAATTTGAATTTTAAATCTTAGGTACTCAACACTTCCACATTAGAGGTCATTTAGTGTCCCAAATTTCATCTGCGAGCTGTCGACCTTTAAAATTCCTAGAACTTAAGAAAAATTCAGTAATTCACTACTTTTTCAAAAAAAATCCTCAAATTTTGTGTAGTGACATGTCTTGTCCACCTAAACTCTAGAAAAAGAACTAAATAATTTCAACTAAATAATCCCCAAAATGTTTCATATAGAAAAGTTATGAATATCAAGTTTGCTAAACTCTTCAAGATATACATAACTTGTCTTTGTCAAGTTTTCATTCGACAAAGTTTTCAAGTTTCAAATTTGAATTTTTAAATTTTCACAGTTCAAAGCAAGTTTTGAAACCCTAGATAGTCTCAACTCGAAAAGTCATGAATACCAATATTGGTCCATTCATCAAGATCTACATTTGATATATAGGTCATTTTTGCATTTGACAAAGTGTCGGCATAGTGTAGTTCTAAATCCACATGAAGTTTCGTAAAGTCTATTGAGATCCGTGATTTTGTTACTAGTGTTTACTAAACTTTCTCAAATACAAAATAACCTATGTATAAAATGTATATCTTGATGAGTTATACAAAAGTGATATTCAAAAGTTTTCCATTTGAGACCATTTAGTGCCTCATTTGACCAAGTTTGACCAAATCACATCTCGGATTTTGAAAACATGTCGCTAGTGTTTACCAACACTTTCTCAAATGCAGAAAAGACCTATGTATCAAATGTAGATCTTGATGTGTGGAACAATATTGGTATTCAAATTTTTTCTATTCGAGGTAATTTAGTGGCTCATTTGACCAACTTTGACCAAGTCAAATGTAGATTCGTGATTTTGTTACTAGTGTTTACTAAAACTTTCTCAAATGCAAAAATGACCTATGTATCTAATGTATATCTTGATGAGTTATACAAAAGTGGTATTCAAAAGTTTTCCATTTGAGGCAAAGTGTAGTTGTAAATCTTATTCAAAGTTATAGCTAGTTTAAATTTAAAATTTGATTTTTTTTTTTAAAATAGTCGCAATGAAAATTGATCATGCTACAGTAATAGAGCAAGATTTTAGAAAATTTTAGGAAAAAGAATCATTGCATTTGGAGTTACTACGAGGGAGAAAGACTAGTTACAATTTTTATCTACGGATCAAAATAGAAAATTGCACCTATTTATTGAAGGTAAAGGTGTTCATCCAAATCCACTGTAGGGGCGGTTAGGGGCGGTTCATTCACCAACCGCCCCGACCACTATAGGGGCGGTTCAATCACCAACCGCCCTTACAGTGGTTTTGTAGGGGCGGTTGGAGATGCTGGACCCTAAGATGTCACTGTAGGCGCGGTTCAATCACCAACCGTCCCTACAGTGGAAAGGGGGGCGCTCTTACAGTGGGTTTTTCACGTAGTGCGTGCTACGTCTACGACCACCACCGCGCCCCAGCGCCGCCGCAGGACTACTGTCTCGGCAGCCTCCGGAACAGCAGTTCCACCGACGCTACCATCCTCTCGCACGGCGGCACCGAGGCCAAGGCAGAGACCGCGGCCAGCGTGATTGTGAACCTCGAGTTGCCGCCTGATGATGAAGGCCACGGTGGCGCGCCGCCCTACTACTACATGGAGATGGACCACGTGGTGCTCCCGGCGGCGGCACCACCCTATCAGCCCTGGGGTGCCAGGCGCGACGACGACACTGCGTACATGCTCATATGGTGGAGATGGGCGATCCCCCACCCCCACTTCTTTGCCGCCCCACCGCGGAGCCACGACGCCAACACCGCTTCCACCAGCGCCGGCGAGGAGATAGACCTCGAGCTGCGACTCTAGATCAGATAAGCGACGACCGACGACGTCGTCCTTCGTGTTGGCGTGATCCTGCCAACACTGATGCTGAAGACTTTGTCAGAAGATTGACGTGGAGGAACAGGCGGGAGACGTACTTCAGTTTGAAGTGAGCAAAGCCAGTGCGGGAACAGCTGTTGCGGTGACCACGTCCATGATATAGCAGTTCTCTGAATATGAGTTTTTCAGTATCTTGTATCTTTGTTTCAGCAGTTTGTTTCAACTAGTGCGTGAATGTATTATTAGCTGCCGTTATAAGTAGCTAGTCTGGAGTCTGGATTTGCTAGTGTTGTGTTATCGTGTGAAACGCTAGATGAGCGCATTATATCTGAACCCACTATCAGTGAAAAAAGGCACTGTGTCTCGGGATCGACCTCCGGGCGCGGTTGCCTTCAGTGTGTGTGTTTTATTCATACTCGTTCATGCGTTCATCGTTCTGATCACAAGATCTAGCCACCATATATATACAACGTGTAATCGAGATCCTGCACTATACATACACTTCCTTCCTGCTCTGTGGAGAGACGAGGAAAAATGAGCTTCACACGCATATTTCATGGCTACATACGTCGTCCTTCACATATATGCTGCTTGTCATGACTGCATCATGCGGTTAAGTACTACATATAGTTGTACCAGTATATCCCGTCAGGTGTGTCTCGATCGAGTGTGAGTCTCGTCGACATATGATCAATACTGTGTTTCTAAATCTCCCATCACAAAAGCAAGCAGAGCAGGAGGGATAAATGACAAACTTTTAGCCCCAGTTTTCACTACAAACTGGGACTAAAGCTCCCCGGTTTATAACCAGCCAACTTCTTCCTGCCGAGCCAAAGACATTCAAATTTCAGTGAGCTTTCTTGCTTGTTCTCGCTCTTGCTATTGCTTGTTCTTCGTCTCTAGCGTCAATTGGTGATCTTCTTTGACTCTGTCATCGTCTCTTTGCGTTTAGATGTAATTAGTTTCATCCTACCATGTCTTTTGAATATGAGAGAAATTTAATTAAAATATATAGTTTGCAATAACAAACATAGAGAGTTGATAGTTTGCTCAAATCAGTGGCCGGGCGGTCAGCCCTGCCCCTGATGGAGCGAGAGGTTGGCCCAGGAGAACCTGACGACAAACAGCTCAAAGAAACGAGCCGCCGCCGCCCCTAGGGCTTAGGGTGCGTGCTGCTGCCGCCGCCGCCGTCTCCGTCTTCTTCACCGTTGGCCCCCCTCCCTCCCCCTCCGGTATCTCACCGGAGGTTGGAGGGAGTGGGGATCCATCGTTTTTAATAAGTTTTCTAGTAGATCCAGTCATCTATAGTTAGAGTTTCTCCATGCCAAGGATCTTGGTATTGTGGGTGTATTTCCTCCTCCTCCTTCCCGGCGACGGCGAGGAGGTAGGGTAGATCCGGTCTCTCCATGGTTTCTCTGTTGAAGATGAGGGTGATAACTTCGGCGTCAACATCTACATCGACAAGACAACATGGAGACTTTTGTTTCCGGGCTTCGGCATCAAGACGGAGATGATGTCGCCGCCATGGAATAATTTTCTCTGGTCCCTTCTTCGTTTTGTTGTGGTTGGATCTGACCACGATGAAGGACTAGGGAGAATAATTTTCAGATCAGTCTTCCTCATTCTTCAGTGGCAGAAAGAAGAAGACGGAAGACACAAGGAAGAAGAAGAAGTTTCTCAACTCCTCCTGCAGGAATGTTGGCCGTCCGTTGAGCATCTGTTCTCAGGCCGAAAACAACTGTTGCCGAGTATTTGCCTGTGCGGTCATCTATACGAAGCGTCAAACAAGTTTGGATTTGAGAGTTTGAGTCTTTCACAGCTTGGGTATAATATAGATGAGAATCAGTTTCTGGATGCATGTTTTTTCCAGAGTACTTGTAATACGATGATGTACCCAACTATTATTTAATACAATTTTTCTTTCGTCTCAAAAAAAAGAGTTGATAGTTTAAATTGGTTCTTCACAGTCACTTGATAATTTTCTACTATTAGGTAGTATCTGTTGTATATTTTATACTTGTGCAAGACAAGCAATAATAAATTTTAGTGTCTTTTTTAGTTAATTTTCTTTAGAAAAATGTGGAATTTATAATAGTTTGCAACAATGAATATAGAGAGTAGACAAAACTTAAATTGGTATTGCTATATCACATTTTTTCCGATTATCTAAATAAATAGATAATTTTAGGGTCTTTTTTTATTTTCAATTGTTTAGAAAATGAGAAATTTGCATGTAATAGTTTAAAAAATGAGTATGGATATAGTAGATGGCAACCGTGACCGGGTCCTCAGCCTCTCATCATCGGGATCCAAAGCGTTGGCGGCCGGATCTTCCCCTCATTACTTGAGGCGAGTGTAAGTAGAAAATTGTGACACAGTACAGATGAAGGGTGTCAGCCTCTGCGAACACGTACTTAAGTAGCAGGGCAGGAGGGATTAATTGAGCGGTCGAGAGGTGCTCCGCGTAGCGACGAGAGCGGCTCTGATCTGTCCGTGCGGGTAGGATCGAGGAGAGAAGGGATTTGTGCCTGTGCTATGAGTGCAGAGATGAGGAGCGGTCGGGTCCTCAGTCCGGGTGCGAGTGGCGCGAGCGCGAGCGAAGAGACAGGAGAGAGGGCGATGCAGGTGACGGGCGAAGAGACAGGAGAGAGGGCGATGCAGGTGACGGGCAGTAGAGGAAGATGCCCACAGGTGGGCCTCGATATCGGTGCCTGCGGGCGAACGCGCGTGAGGAGCAGCCGAGAGGAGTGAGCGCGGCCGGCCCGGGGAGCTAGGCCGGCCGGCCGGCTAGCACGCGCGGGGGAGAGAGGGCGCGGGGTGGGCGGGGTTGGACTCGCCCGCCACGGTTAACATATTAACTGTGACGGATGGTTTAAGTAGCCCGTCACGGTTGATAGAGAATTAATCGTCACGGTCACCTTAGGTCAACCGTCACGGTTAAACAATTAACCGTGACGGGCGCCTGGGCGACCAGGTGGCCAGGCCGGCCACCCAATAACCGTGACGGTCAGGTCATAAGCCCGTCACGGTTAACTAATGCAAGGTATCACGCAAAATAATTTCTGTAGTAGTGCGGCCCATGTTGCGGGAAGGGGGAACGCGGGGGAGGAATCGGCGTGGCGTGGGCTGGCTGCTGGGCTCGGTACACGTGAGGCTAGGTCCGCCGCGGTCGCATGGATAGGCAGATTGGGCGGCGTCCCTTGGCTGGATGTAGAGGATGACCCCAACAGGTGGGGCCCACTTGACAGTGACGGACTGGCAGTGAGGGATGAAGATGAGGGGGAGTGGAAACAGGAGGGAGCGACTGGCCTCCGACCAGGGTGGCACGGAGTCTAGCGCCGACCAGCCAATTTTCTTTTTCTCATCGCACGTGCTCGTGTGCATCCGGCCCAGCTCACGTTCTCGTCCAGCTCGGCCCAGATCAACTCCCTCCGCACGAGCTCACGTTCCCGCCCAGCCCGGCTTCCCCACGCGCTCATTCTGGCCCAGCTCGGAAGCAAGCAAGTGCATATAAAAAAGGAAAATAGTACTCCTTCCATCCCAAATTATATTCCAAAAATTTTAGAGAGTCAAAGTTTTCAGCTTTAACTAAATTTATGTAATAAGATAATAATATTTACGATACCAACTAAGTACAATTAGATTTTTCATTAGCTATATTTTTATAATATACATATTTAATGTCATACATCTTTGTGTTTCTCTCTAGAATTTTGGTTAAAGTTGAAAAACTTTGACTCTCCAAAATTCTTGGAATGTCTTATAATTTAGGATGAAGGGAGTATATAACAATAATATAAATAAAAATTGTCCACGGCAACACTACACCGTATAGATGTTAATGACGATAGTGAAATACGTTTCTTAATAAATAATATGGACCATTTAGAGTTCAGTAAAAAGATATCAAACTATCATAAGAATAACTATAAGTATACCTCGAGCGGTGCCATACAATTTCATAAAAAAAACTGTTATATACATAACATACTATATATGATATTTTGTATATTATATACATATATATGAATTTGACTTGCATGTTATTTTATTATATCAGATCTAGTAAAATCGGTAAACTAATATAAGAAGAAACACATTTGATTTATTATAGAAGAATATGTAATGAAACAATAACATACGTAGATGACTTGTGTGTTAATAAATTAAAGATTTATCACGTGATAGAGATATCATAGATATTTTTTTAATTAATAAGGGATGATACAGACTTAGTGACGAATGATGTGGACACCTTGCATGAAGAGATCGAATATTTAATAGAGTTACTTAGTGGAAAATGATGTGGACACCATGAAGAAAGAAATTATTTAGTGAGGATTAGTTTTATTAGAGTTATAGATATTATATGCAGAAATATACCACATGACATTAGTGAGGATTAGTTTTGTTGATGAAATGAAGACCGAAGAATACCCCAACCTGACGGAGATGGTACTGTGACCTCCCTCATCCAAAGCCACCGCCTGCACTCACAATTGCAGCAGGTTTGTCTGCCCAACAGTTCTTTCCTCTAGAAGCCCAGTCAAGTGCATTCTTCAGGGGGGCTACAATTGTAACACAAACCATGTAAAAGAACCACAATTGCAGCAGGTTTGTCTGCCCAACAGTTCTTTCCTCTAGAAGCCCAGTCAAGTGCATTCTTCAGGGGGGCTACAATTGTAACACAAACCATGTAAAAGAAGCAGAAATGGTGAATTGTAAATGCAGGCTACGATTGTAACACAAACCAAAAAGAGGTGAATTTGGGTAGTTTTGGCATTAGGATATTCTAACATCGTCTTAGAACATCATAACACTTACACGGATTCTGAAACTAACGACTCATATCAATGTTAGGTCAGTTAACCTATGAAATTTGTAAAAATGCCAAAAATTGTGTATTCATAATCAGACAAATGGACAGACACCAATTTATAAACAAATAGCAATGTGGAATCAACATCAATCTATGGCATACTTAGCATCGTCTTGTTTATATTGCATGAACCTCAACATAAATAGAAAATAATAATAATAAGATAGAACAAATCATAAAGAAAATAAAAATTCACATAATAGAGAAAAAATAAATAGGACATTACATAGATCTATTTAAACAATCTAAAATATGTAAACGTCACATATGTATTATACGAACATAGAGAATACATTATAGAACATCACGTGTTTATTATGTGAACATCACAATATCATATCATAGAACATCCCATGTATCTACTAGAACATCACATGTATACTGCATGAACATATAAAGTAGAATATAGAACATAACATATATATTATAAAGTGTTACATATATACTATACAAACATCACTTGTATCTTAAAAAATATAAAAATAAAATTATCATTATAGTAAATACTAGAGTAAATCAACAAAACAGAAATAAAAACATAATAAAAATATGCTAAAAATATATAACTTAAATAAGAAAAGAAAATGAAAAAACTAAAGCAAGAAAATAATTTAAAATATAGTAAAATAAAAAATATAGAATGGAAACCAAAAAGAAAAAATTCTACACCAAACATAAAAACAAAAAATCGAATTAAATCGAATAAAAATAAAAAAACATGAAAATAGAAGACAAAAAATATTTAATTAGGTAAAAAGAATAAATGAATAAAATAAAGATAATAATAAAAAGTGAAAAGAATAATCAAGGCTTAGAACAAAGGTTTACAATTGGTATCTCTAAATGAAAACAAGAGCTAGCAGTGGATTTTCAATTAAGATGAAGCACAAGCTTGTGATGTCTCCTTGAAGATGATGATAAAAAGAGATGGGCACAAATGAGATCTTTTTGTTTAAAGAAGTGACAAGACCATCAAAGCACTAAATTCAAAATCATCATCATGGTGGAGATTATGAGGCTTAGAACAAAGGTATTCCACTCCATGAACTCTTCTATTACCTTTGTGCATCTAGGCCCTTACATGCTAGTGTGTGCATGTGTTATGTAATAGTTTGAGTCACACCATAAGTTTGTTCTTGTGGTGACGATTAGAAAATTCTTAGATATTTGGTTGATACCTCTTATGGTGATGGTGTGAGTTTGTCTCATGTTAAAACATCATTTAAGTGAGGTATGAGCTACATATGCTAACTTCTCAAGAATCTTGACTTAAATTGTTGCATACTTTGTTTAGTAGAAAACATAGGAGAGAAATCCTATATGCTAAACTTTTACCTACCTCTTGCCCTCACTTGTCTACCATCATTTCTTCCTTTTTGGTGGAGAGATCCTTTTTGGAGATTAATGCCAAAGGGGGAGAAATATTGGGGGAGAATTGTAAGGGAAGAGAGATTGATATGTGGATGTAAAGGGGTAAAAGAGAGGCATATAAGATTTTTCAAAATTGAGTGGTGTGTGCAAGGATAGTTTAAATTGATGCTCTTGATAAGGACCATTTATGCTAGTGTGTGACATTCATGAATTGAATGATGTATTGTTAAACTTGTTGAGTGCATGAACTGCCATGAGCATCACATTTATCATGTTGACACCTTGCACCCTACGAATGCTAAGATATAGGAGAGTTCCCACACTTTTCCTTAAATATGTGCATTTGGCATTTGAGGCCAAAAATTGAATTCCTTTCAATGCACACATTTAGGGGGACCTCACTATATCATAGGACTCAAAATCTTAATATTTATCAATCTCTTATAAGCTTTAGTTGTGTTGTCATCAATCACCAAACAGGGGGAGATTGTAAGTGCATCTAGCCCTTAGTGGGTTTTGGTGAATTGAATGACAACTCAACTAAAGGTCTAACAAGTTTGCTAAGTGTATCAAAGGTTCAACAAGAAAAGCAAACTTGATGGTATTCCACATAAGTGTTGAAATGAAGGCCAAAATTGTGTATTGTTGTATTGAATGATTATGGAAACAATCTAGTTCAAGCCAAAGACAACAATGCTATTGGAATCAATGAGATGGCTTTTATGTTGTGGCATATCATAGCATCATGAGAAAGCAAGCATATTTGACAAGTGACAGATGAGACATGAGTTGATGACTTGGATTGGTCTCAATAATGGCTTGCTTTTCATGAACAAGAAGAGTTTGATAGTGAACTAGCTTTGATCAAGAATGAAGAGTGAAATAAGAATGCATAAGTGAAGAAATGGCAAGCAAAGCTGAAATGACAAAGGACACAACTCATATTGGATATAAGTCGGTCTCTACTTTGGTTTGCTTGTATGGATAAAGATTTGGGAAATCACTTTGCATTGTTTTGATCAAGCTAGAAGTCTGAAGATAAATATTTAAGTGAGTCTTAGGAGTGTCAAGCCAAAGTGATGAGGATATAAGGATTCGTGAATTGGCTTGACCATATCTATGTGAATCTAACTAGAGCTTGATTGATCTCAACATTCATATCTAGAAGATGTTCAAGCAAGGATCACAATATTGAAGAAATGATTATTCAATGGATGCTTGATGTGATGTGACTTGAGTATGGCTTGATAGGGTGAAGATAGCAAGGAAAGGGCTTCGAGGTACTAAGCGAAGGTGAAGGTCAAGGAGACCGAGGTACTATGGCTAGGGTGAAGAAGAGAGTACTTGCATTGAGTCGAGGTACTATTCGAGCTATGAGGAGTCATATTATGTTGAGGATCAAATCATTAGTGGAGGTGACTTGAAGCCATGGGCTAAACTCAAATGTGTTGGAAAGATTCAAGTCACAAGCTCAGGGTGTGTTTGCTCAAAGAGATGAGACAAGGATGATTGCAAACCATTATGAAGTGATATTGAGAAAGAGGATAGTACAAGCAATGGTGGAACCCCCAATTACAAAGGAAAGCGACAACTGTCTCAAAGGTGTTTAAATTCTTTTATGCTTTGAATTTGAGTTTAGGAAAAGCCGCACTATAAAGGGGGATACAATGCACAAGCTTTGATGTGCAACTAAGTGCTCAAAAGTTTCCACCAAACCATCCTCAAAAACCAGTCACAACAGCAAGCTTTTCATTCCTCATTCTTGGTTGTTTGTGTCAGAGCAAAAGTTCTGCTCGAGCGGAAGTGTCGGGGGAGCAGAAGTTCTGCTCTGCGAGCGGCACTTCTGCGACTTAAAGTTACTGTTGGACAGCAGGGGGCATATCCTTCTTCTCCCTGCCTCTCCCAACGGTCATCTCGACCATTCCCCTCCCAAGTGCGACCAGAATAGCTCTCTCTCTCCCTCACTCTCCATTGAAGCCCCTCAAGCCTCTCCCTTCGATTCCTCTACGATTCCTTGAGAGTTTGAGCCTCCAAACTGCAATAGAGAGCTCCCCAAACTGTTCTACAACTCCTAGAGCACTTGGTTCGCGTTGAAGCCGGTGGATTGTGTTCATTACTCTTGGAGCAAGGCTCCTAGCCGGCTAGGCGTCGCCCAGAAGCTTCCAACTCTTGTGTGGCTGCTCCGGGACATTTGTTATCACCCAAGCAACTAGTAAGAACACCCTCATCTCAAGAGACTTGGTCTCTTGACTTGAGATCGAGGATAGGGTTGAAACAGACCTAAAAGCCTTTGTGGCTTCCTCAACAACGTGGACAAAGGCAAGCCTTGGTGGCGAGCTGAACCACGAGATAAATACCTTGTCTCTATTGTGTTCTTGTTGTGTTGTATTGCTCTCTACTTTCATTTGTGGTGATTTTAGGGTTTGGTGTCGATCTACTCACATGTACACTTCCGCATACATTCAAGTGGTGAAATAGGTTCAACACTACCCTAGGAAGCTCAGTAATTTACTTGATCTATTTTTCCTTTGGTAGATTTTGAATTGTGATCTCGAACTTATCAGGCAGAGCAGAAGTTCTGCTCGCAGAGCAGATGTTCTGCTCCCAGAGCTAAAGTGCCGCTCGAGATTCTAACATTTGTTCGAGTTGAGTTTTTACAGGCCTATTCACCCCCCTCTAGGCGACATCGAGGTCCTTTCAATTGGTATCAAAGCTAGGCTCTCAAATTCAGGCTTAACCGCCTTATTGAGAGACGATGTCGACAAGTGAGGAAGTATCTCTAGAACTTTTACTTTTTGATGGCTCAAATTATGCATCTTGGTCCGCTAGTGTGCTTACTGTTTTTAGGACCATGGGTCCTCATATCGAGCGGATTGTAGATGTGAGCATTTCACCTCCTAGTGGTGATTTGACCTATCTATCTAAAGAGAAAGTGAAATGCTTACAACACAATGCTCAAGCTGCTAATGTCTTATTTAGTGCTTTGAGTGAAGATTTTTTTGATGTCGTCATATTTGGAGATGGTGAACCGCTTGAGGATGCTCATGTCATTTGGACCACACTCAAAGAAAGATATGACAAGTCCAAATGTGATGAGAAGTTGCTCTCATGGGAGGAACCACTTGAGGAGTGCTCAACTTCACCATCAATTGAAGAGCCTCAAGTGATTCTCTCAAAAGGCCTAAGTGATCATGACACAAGCACTCCCTCACCGACGACATATGTGGAAGGTAATGAAATGGTTGGTGAGAACAAGGATTATATATGTGGTGCTTCTACTTCCTATAGTTCTTGCGAGACTAACATTTTGAAGGAAGAAGAAGCTTGTGATCGGTGGAGGCCAAATGATGAATCAACCTCACTGAGATGCACAACTCTCTATGCCACTTCTCATATGGGTCTCATGGCAAAGGAAGAGAAGAATGTGGCAAGTGAGAGTGAGAGTTCAAGTGAGAGTGATAGTGATAGTGATAGTGAAGATGAGAGTGATGATGATGAGGTCACTCAACACCTTGCTCATCTAAGCAAGAAAGACAAGTTGATGGTGCTCAAGCTCATGGAGAAAATTAGTGAGCAAGAAGAGTCACTTCACAAGCAAGAAGAGTTTCTTGTCAAAAAGATCAAATGCTTGGAGAAGTTGACCGAAAAGCATGAAAAGCTTAAGTGCTCTCATGCTATTTTGGCCAAAAGGTATGAAAACTTGTCAATTGAGCAAACTCATACTATTATTTCTCTATCTTGTGTTGCTCAATTAGAAGATGAGAATTATATGCTCAAGGACAAGTTGGAAAGGCTTACTAGCAAGTATGAGACTTTACAAGAAAGTCATGATGGGCTCTTGTGCTCTCATGACAAACTTATGGATTCTCATCTCATGCTAGAGATTGATCATGAGGTTGTGGTAACAATGGTAAAGTCATACCAACCTCACACCCACAAGTGCACATGTACACAAGTTCCATCTATTTTATCATGTGCTAACATTTGTTGCTCTCAAGCAAGCCAACCTTCCGTTGAGCATGTAACTGTAGAAGTTTGTGATGATTCTATCACAAAAGAAAATGAACAACTCAAGGAAGAGGTTGGGAGGCTAAGGAGGGACTTGATTCATTGCAAGGGATCAACCAATGCATGCACCAAACCCCATCAGCAAAATCACAATTCCAACAATGGGTTTGAATGTGCACAGTTTGAGAGGAAGGAGCAGATTGGTATAGTTCAGCCTGCACAGACAGCGGCAGTGCTGCTCTCCAAGCAGAAGTTCTGCTCGAGCAGAAGTTCTGCTTCACGAGCAGATGTGTCACGCCCCAAGAAAGGGAAGGCTACCAGTTCTGTCCCTGATCAAACTAAAGCAACCAACAAGAGGATGCCCAGGCAAAAGCAGGTTTCTCTGAAGCTAAAAGAATCAATGTGGGTGACTAAAAGGAAGGAGCAAGTTCAACCAAAGAAGACTCTCATGACTTGCTTCAAGTGCAAGGAGGGTCACCATGCAAGAGTTTGTTCCTTGAAGAAAGAGTACAAAGGCATGAGAAAGATCCAAGAGAAGAAAAAGATGGCTCATGTCAAGTGCTCCAAGATGGGACACAATGCCTCTATGTGTTCCAACAAGGTTGATGACCAAGCCACACTTCCAAACAAGAAGACAAGAACAAGCAAGTGGAAGTGTTATGGATGCAATGAGGAGGGTCATGAAATTGCATCATGTCCTTACATGAAGGATGAAGGTTTGGCATCATCAAGAAAGAGGCTCATCAATAAGGTAGCAATCAAGAAGCAAGATAGGAATATGTCTTGCAAGAATAAGCACCGCATTTGCTACACTTGTCGAGGAAAGGGACATCTAAGTATGGATTGTCCCACGGTTAACACTCCTAAGCTCAACTCATCAATTAATTCAAATTTGCTTAGGAGACCCAAAAATGACACTTGTGCTAGAAAGGTGATTAGTTCACCACGTGTTAGCACAAAGGCCATTTGGGTGCCTAAGTCTCTTGTGACTAACCTTGATGGACCCATCTTGGTATGGGTACCAAATTGTGCTTGATGAGTGTTGTAGGTGCTTGAAGGTGATATGATGCTTCGGGGTGCTTGAGCAAGTTGATTGAAAATATTCACTCAAGCTATCAACCAATTCATGTTGTCTTTTCTTATATGGTTGACCCGAAGATGTATTGAAGGGAATATTTCTAAAATTTCATATTCACTTATGTAACAAGTACCTAACCCTTGTAGGCTAGCCACATGTTGGTGTAGTCTCTAGTAGTTCACAAATATGTGTTAGTTGTGAATTATTAGGATTGGCTAGAACATTTGAAGCTTAAATAAATTATTTGTCATATGATGCTTCTAATGGCTCTCTAGTAGAGCAAGATCTATTCTTGTTGTAGGTAATGAGGAACCACCATTTGAGGCAATAAATCAAGTGTTCATTGGTGATATAAGACCACAAGAAGATAGGCTACAAAAGTGGAGGCTCCTCAAGTTGCAGCTGATCTGCATCCTGCTGCAGAAGTACGAGCAGCAGTGCTGCTTTCCGAGCAACAGTGTCGTGCGTTGGAGCAGCACTGTCGTGCCCCTGTGGACAGCAGCAACAACATTTGTCAACAGTCCAATTTAGAGACAAAACCTACAACATGATGATGAGCATAGTGTAGATGAAGAGACTACCTCATCCATCATATTCATAAGGGTGGTAACAACTAAATCTCAAGTGCAATCTATTTCAAATTAAAGTCCTTTGTGCCTTGTGTAGCCACTTAGGAAAATGAAGCACTTGAGGATATTTATTGTTGGTGATGAAAGAAAATCATGATTGGAATTGAATTGATCATCCACTCGAAGCAAGATTCATGGCTTAGGTTTCCTTTGTGGACTTCAAACAAAGAATGTGAAGAGATAAGAATAAAGAATCAAGCTCAAGTAGAGGCACTTATCACTCATAAATCAAGAACTCCTCTACTTGATGGATTCTTGTCATATGGTAGATTGACAAATTCTCATTCTCATCTTATGGTCATCTACATGCTTAAATGGTTGTGAGTATTTCTCGGCATAAGTTCAATTTGAATACTCTATTGTTGCTATGACCTAGACATAGAGTGAAATCCCAAGTTCTTAAATGAATAAAGCTCTATGTGAGAAATTCAAATACTTAGAGCACTTTGTTGGCGCAAAAAGTGACACCTTTGTGCCAAGCACACAACAAGCCGAAAAGCTGGCTTCAATCGGGTGCCCGGAGTATGTTGATTCCGGAGACGTGCCAGTCGGTTTGACCTGAAAACCAACAAGGGATAAAAACGTGAGAATACCTTTGGAACATGTCGGGTGAGACCAGACAGTTCCATATGTACGGCTTTGAAAGCCAATCACGACGGCACACAGCTATAGAAGCTGTCTGTCAAAGCATGTTTGCAAAATCATTCGGCAAGTATGAAAATAGAGTGTGTAAAGCATGTCTAACTGCCGAATGCGTATGTAAAAAGAGACATACTTTGAACGAAATAAAGATGTTATAAACAGGTAACTTACAAAAATAGATCTATTCAAACAACGCATGCATAGGCTAATCCAGCTAATCTGTTGCACGTTTAGTTTTCATAAACCCGTCAGGCGTAAACTCTAGCGAAGCTAATCCACCGCATGACACCACTTCTTATAATTAGATTAATCCACCGCATGATACAAACTAATTATAACAAGCTAAAAGCATGCATATATTTGAACAGATCTATAAAAGCTCATTACTCGTGTAAGATTAACCAAAATCGGCAAAAACAGCCGAATTGGGGTCCATGAAGAAGGAACAAACAAGCAAGCACGATTAGACTAATCTAAAACCTGCACCTACCGCACGATACCTAGTTTTATCAAAGCCTAATCATAATTAACATGCATGAACCCGCGACATGTGACAATCTGGATTGAAAGTTGATCCGGCCATCATGATATTATGATTAGCAAAAGCACAAGCAAACTTGTGGAACAAGGCCGAACAAAGATCAATCTAGATTGGGCAAAAATGTGTTACAAGAATTAAATAAATAAAACATATAACACATGATAACTTAATGAATCTATCAGATCTGCCAAATCTAATAGAGCCGATAACTATTTTTACTCATGACTTAATCTCATGACTTAATCCACCGCACGATACAAGGCACAAGCAAAAACCTCCCGTCATAAGCTTAAATCCGCCGCACGATACTAAGCTTAACATACGAGACTACTTGCATCATATCTAAATCCACCGCATGATACTAGACATGATAACAAGGTTGTCGGTACTTACGGAGGTCGACGGATCGATGATTCCTCTCGAAGAACTCGACGACACGACTAAGGACTCGAAGACGGCACGGGCCGGTTTGTATTGATGTGGTTGTGAACACTTTTTACAATAGCCAAGGGTTTATATTTATACCCTGGACGCAATACAAGTCCTAAGAGGACACGACTATGAAATATTAAAGGAAAATACAATATTCTTGGCCTTCAACTCCTTTCGGAATCATCATTGCCTTAAATGTCGCAATTTTGTTGCCCGATCGGCTCTCGCTTCCGTCGTTTCAATGGAAACTCCCTTTTCTCAGAATAGCCGACCGCATGAGCAGTTGCTGAATCCTTGGAAACTAGCCGACCGCATGGATACTTGTCGAATGCCTTATACGTCCATCTCCACACACTGGACATGCATGTCGTCTTCTAGCTTTTCCTTCATCGTGAAATCATTCATGCTAAATATAGAAGTGGACGTCGAGATGTGCATGCTTTATATATATTGCCTTCTTTGCATGCTTGCCACATCACAACGCCACCAAATCCAACTCCTGGCCAATGAGATCAGAACCCTCTGCTTCTTGAATACTCGTTTAATCTGTCACGGTCATGGTCGATTATCCTCGTGATCGGCTTCTCTTGCCATATCTATTTCCTGAATGGAGTAACCGACCGCTTAGCCGTCTACTGAATGCTCTTCTCACTGCTCGTTGGGTCCACCTGTCATCTTCTCAATGTTGACCAAAATCCAGTGTTAACACAGGCCCCCCTAGTTCGGAGTATGAATTGTCATGCTTCGAACTATTTGATCTCTGTTGGTCTTCTTCAAAAAGCCAAGAAATCCACTGACAGCAATAACATTTTCTCACCATGTTTCCACAATTTTGCCTGTAAAACAATAATTCTCCAATTCATGTGGAAACAAGTTAGTTACAAATGCATATGTGTATATAAATATTATAGTTCTTCCATTTTATTGATCAAAAGATGCTGCAATGCCGACTACATCTCAAAAGTATCATATTTTATAACTAAGATTTCTTTTAAACTTGAATAAAATGGTACCTTACTCATTCATCCGTCTCTTTAATTATGGGGCTTTAGATCTCACTGAGTCCCCAAGCGATTGCAAAACAGAATAGCTACAGAAATGCTTATCTTTTACCCCTTGATCACTTTTCATCCGGAGTTTTTATCATTATCTTTATATAAAATGGTATCACATAATATTGCAAAGTCAAAGACTCAACCATAAGGAGATACAAGCCATAAACCTAGATCAAGAAGTGCAAATGAATATTTTTATTACTTTTTCTTTTGCATATGTCATTCTCCCTACCTTTTAAAATTATGAGGCTACTGGGCCTTCGGCCATCTTTTATTTTATTTGGCGGTCACTTGACCTTTTCTTTTTCATATTTTTATTTGGGCGGTTTGCCCTTTTTCTTTCTCAGTTCTGGCGGACACGTGTCCGTCGTTTTTATTTCTGAGATTTATAGAATAGCCTCATATTTTTAATCAAAGAGAGAATACACATGCAAAACACTTATTAGTTTATAACGTGTACGTGAATCTTGATCTTGAGAATATGACTATAATCTCAACTAGTAGTCACAATGATTTGACAGTGCTCAATATGACATTAAGTAAATTTTATTATTCATTAAATCTCTGAATTTCAAGTATCTCTCAGAATAATGTCATAGCAAATTCTACCTCTATTCATATCTCACAACTACTTTCAAACAAAGTTTAAATTCTATGCAACCCTCAAATTTCAAAGACTTCAAGATAAATATAATAACCACTAGACCCAAATCTTAAGGAAATCAAAGCTATAAACCAGACACAGGTGAAATATAAAACAGAGCATCTATTTATCATTTCAACAATGGATAACCCAAAATATTTATATCACATATTCATAGAGTGGAAATTTTTTTAGGTTTTTTTAGTGCGGAGACGCAACATGAGAGGTTTCGCTTTTAAATGATTTTAATTTTAAGCTCTGAAACTATTAGAGAAGCGAGGGTAAAATTACACAAACCACCGTTGAAGATGAAGCAGCCATTCGTTTTGTCCTTCTTCACGATGGATCGCTCGATGTTGTACGATGTGTGCATGTTGATCTCAGGCCCCCTGACACATAGTCACAGCGACGTAATTGATGATTCACTGGTGTCCTCCTTTCTCTCATCCGAGACGTCTTCGCCGAATACGGGTTTGAAAATATTTTGAAGCCAATCATAAACGTCAATCCTTCTTCTGCAAATGACTGGCTGCTTCAGATCTTGTAGCTGTTCTGACTATAAGTGAACTTGTCACCATTGCATGTGTCTTGTTGGCACCACCTTATTCAAGGCCAGCAGCAAAAGTATCTCTTTCAATATGAAGTGTGCTGAAAATGTTTTAGCCGATGGTCTTCTATCGGTCGTCCGGTTGCTAACGTCCTTTGTGCCTCTAATGTAGCCTTTCGTAACCTTATCACCAGATTGAGCTTTGCGTTACTTAGGGAAAGGTAAAGTTATATTAATAGGAGCCGAAGGTTCTGTCTTATCGGCTTTTGCTTAGTATGCCTTTGACTTTCTTCTTGTCGAGGAACTGGAATGCTTTAGGTGAGCATGCTGTCAGGTAACTCACGGTAGCTTCGAAGAACGTCATTTTTGATGAAGCTGAGTGTGCCGTAGAGGACGAATACGAGTTCGGCGGTGCGCAGATGCGTGCACGATGATAACTCCAGCCGATTCCTGTATGCATATCGGCCAATTAGTATATTTTCTCGTGTTGTTGTATCCACCGATTCCTTTCCTGAATATCCGATTCCAAAGATGACATACAGATAATTAGCTATCGACCAACTTCCCTCGGCATGACCCCTTGATACTCAATCGGCTATTTATAGCAGCATGCAAGTAAATCTGAGTTTGGACTTTATCTCTTCGAACATCTCCATGGAAATCTTCCTTTTATTTATCTCTTCATGTGCATGCCGTGCCATGATATATTTAGAGACCGATACATTCATGCATGATGTATTTGAAGCCATTTTATTTTTAGGAGAAACCATATCAGCCAATTCTATCTTTAGGAGAAGTTCATTAGCTTCTTTAATTGGTTTCTATGTCCCTGCACGGAGCAAATCCACCCATGCATGCTATCTGCGTCTTCGTAGATGCCATGTACACTCAGTTGATCAGCAGCTATCCCGTGCGTACACGTTGAATCGGCTTTGACAATCAAACAGGAATTGTTGTCCCACCGAGCGTGCCAAAAAGTGTGTTGACGCAAAACGTGGCACCTTGCGCCAAGCACACAGCAAGCCGAAAAGCTGGCTTCAATCGGGTGCCCGGAGTATGTTGATTCCGGAAACGTGCCAGTCGGTTTGACCTGAAAACCAACAAGGGATAAAAACGTGAGAATACCTCTGGAACATGCCGGGTGAGACCAGACAGTTCCATATGTACGGCTTTGAAAGCCAATCATGACGGCACATAGCTATAGAAGCTGTCTGTCAAAATATGTTTGTAAAATCATTCGGCAAGCATGAAAACAGAGTACGTAAAGCATGTCTAACTGCCGAATGTGTATGTAAAAAGAGACATACTTTGAACGAAATAAAGATATTATAAACAGGTAACTTGCAAAAAATAGATCTATTCAAACAACACATGCATAGGCTAATCCAACTAATCTACCGCACGTTTAGTCTTCATGAACCCGTCAGGCGTAAACTCCAGCGAAGCTAATCCACCGCATGATACCACTTGCTATAAGTCTACACCACTTCTTATAATTAGATTAATCCACCGCATGATACGATCTAATTATAACAAGCTAAAAGCATGCATATATTTGAACAGATCTATAAAAGCTCATTACTCGTGTAAGATTAACCAAAATCGGCAAAAACAGCCGAATTGGGGTCCATGAAGAAGGAACAAACAAGCAAGCACGATCAGACTAATCTAAAACCTGCACCTACCGCACGATACCTAGTTTTATCAAAGCCTAATCGTAATTAACATGCATGAACCCGCGACATGTGACAATCTGGATTGAAAGTTGATCCGACCATCGTGATATTATGATTAGCAAAAGCACAAGCAAACTTGTGGAACAAGGCCGAACAAAGATCAATCTAGATTGGGCAAAAGAGTGTTACAAGAATTAAATAAATAAAACATATAACACATGATAACTTAATGAATCTATCAGATCTGCCAAATCTAATAGAGCCGATAACTATTTTTACTCATGACTTAATCCGCCGCACGATACAAGGCACAAGCAAAAACCTCCCGTCATAAGCTTAAATCCGCCGCACGATACTAAGCTTAACATACGAGACTACTTGCATCATATCTAAATCCACCGCATGATACTAGACATGATAACAAGGTTGCCGGTACTTACGGAGGTCGACGGATCGATGATTCCTCTCGAAGAACTCGACGACACGACTAAGGACTCAAAGACGGCACGAGCCCGGTTTGTATTGATGTGGTTGTGAACACTTTTTACAATAGCCAAGGGTTTATATTTATACCCTGGACGCAATACAAGTCCTAAGAGGACACGACTATGAAATATTAAAGGAAAATACAATATTCTTGGCCTTCAACTCCTTTCGGAATAATCATTGCCTTAAATGTCGCAATTTTGTTGCCCGGTCGGCTCTCGCTTCCATCGTTTCAATGGAAACTCCCTTTTCTTAGAATAGCCGACCGCATGAGCAGTTACCGAATCCTTGGAAACTAGCCGACCGCATGGATACTTGCCAAATGCCTTATACGTCCATCTCCACACACTGGACATGCATGTCGTCTTCTAGCCTTTCCTTCATCGTGAAGCCATTCATGTTAAATATAGAAGTGAACGTCGAGATGTGCATGCTTTATATATATTGCCTTCTTTGCATGCTTGCCACATCACAACGCCACCAAATCCAACTCCTGGCCAATGAGATCAGAACCCTCTGCTTCTTGAATACTCGTTTAATCTGTCACGGTCATGGTCGATTATCCTCGTGATCGGCTTCTCTTGCCATATCTATTTCCTGAATGGAGTAACCGACCGCTTAGCCGTCTACTGAATGCCCTTCTCACTGCTCATTGGGTCCACCTGTCATCTTCTCAATGTTGACCAAAATCCAGTGTTAACACACTTATCAAAAGGGGAAGCTACTCTATGACTAGTTTTGTTAGACTAAACTTTCTCTCTTGGTGATTAATGTAGACTCACTAAATGAGAAGGTGTTTTTCAAATGGAGTGTGCTATCATATCAATGCCATCAATCCAAAACTATGTGATGTGTTCTCTCTCTAGTTAATTTTGGGTTGATTTGTCTATGTTAGCCACTCACCATAATATGGTTTAAGTCTACCCTTTGAACTTAATTGATCAACCATGCACATTCACATTTACATTCCACTCAAAAGAGTGTGCATGAGGCATTAAGGGAGATTTAGTCTATGTTATGAGGTTTTCTCTATTTTGGTAACCCACTTGCCTTCCACACATAAAGGGTTACTAAAATGAGAAACTAGTGCTTGTGTTACTAATGCCCTCTTGTGTTCGAGCTTATTCATAGGAAATCAATAAGAAGAGGTTGTGCTTATTTATTTGGATGCATCACAAGCCTAAAGGTTACTCTTCACCTAAAGTAAGATGAGATTGTCAAAGGCCCAAGAGATCAAAAATCTGAGTTTGACAAATCAAAGTTGAGGTTGAATTGGATGAGCTATATTGCGGAATCCACAAGATTACAAGTATTGATAAGAGGGCTGAATGGAAATAATATCTTGTGAGTATTCTCAATCAAAATCACCTCGAGATTGGACAAGAAGAGAAGAACTTTGAAAATTACCAAATCTGTCCAGAAAATTGGAAATCTGAATTGACTGCCTTCAAGTATGGATTGGAAGTTCAAATAGTGATGATTTGACCTAAAACTTTGTGAGCATGGTATACACATGTAGTACTTATTGTTGTACAGTTGTCATGCAGTTTGGTTTCATAGAAAATCAGTTTTGAGTTGAATTCTGTCAGCCTCAACACTGCAGTTTCAGACTTGAGCAGTTGTGGTAGAAAATTGATTTGACTGATCAAATGAAGTTCAAATGGCCTAAAATTTTTACAGCAGTTAGAGAACTCATACATGCATATATCTACCAAATTTCATACATATTGGATCAGCAGTTTAAGAGATATGATTTTTTACCAAGGGAGACAGAATCTGAAAAACTCACTGTATGGAATTGGATTGCACTGCAACAACAAGATTAAGATGGTTCTCAAGTTGGTCATGAAGAATCAGTTGGCCCAAAGGAGTTGCAATGAAAGAGAAGGACTCACACAATTGTGGAAAAGAGTTGCAATCAAATTACATGCAGCAACAAGTGTTTACAACCTATTGCAACTAGCTGAAATCAATTGGAAGCTACTAGAACCAGCTGAAAGGAAATTGAGTACAAGCAGCTTGAAGGAGTTTCAATCAGTTGAAATATAGTGTAAACTTTCCCTCTTGACCCCAGGATCCTTTGATATGCATGATTGTACTATGTGTACTCATATGCACAAATTGAGGGGGAGTTTAGTCTATATCTCAAGGGACTAATGGATTCTTTCAAGATTCATGTTGTGCAGTCCCATATATTGGAAGAATGGATAGTTCCTTTGGATTCACATTGGGTACTTTGCAGTTACTCTAGGTAGTCTTGGTATTTATAAACCAAGTTCTCTCGGCTTAGTGTCGAATGCCCCAATCCTTTAGTGGAACATGTTTCTAATGAGTTGGAGAAAATAATTGAAGGGTGGTGTTGACACCAAATTCTTGCACACGCAAGAGTATGACAGGTCAACCCAACCAGCAGAGAAGGAAGGATTCGGCAAGCAATCGGATGGCTATTTGGTCTTCAGGGTTTCAGTGCATGCTTGTGCTGTCGGCTATTTTACAAGACGATAGCTCCATTCGGGAGATGGAAATTGCAAAATAAAACTGACTTGCATAAGAAGACACGTGACGATGGAGGATGCCGAAGAATTTGGGAGTAGAATTTGTATCTTTCCATATTTTATTATGCAAATCATAATCGTTTAGGACTCGTGTTTCGTCCAGGGTATAAATATAAACCCTCGACCATTGTAAAATTGTTCACAACCATATCAATACAAACCGGCCCCGTGCCACCTTCGAGTCCTTAGTCGTGATGTCAAGTTCTTCGAGAGGAATCATCGATCCGTCGACCTCCGTAAGTACCGGCAACCTTGCCATCATGTCTAGTATCATGCGGTGGATTTAGATATGATGCAAGTAGTCTCGTATGTTAAGCTTAGTATCGTGCGGCGGATTTAAGCTTATGACGGGAAGTTTTTGCTTATGCCTTGTATCGTGCGGCGGATTAAGTCATGAGTAAAAATAGTTATCGGCTCTATTAGATTTGGCAGATCCAATAGATTCATTAAGTTATCATGTGTTATATGTTTTATTTATTTAATTCTTGTAACACTCTTTTGCCCAATCTAGATTGATCTTTGTTCGGCCTTGTCGCACGAGTTTGCTTGTGCTCTCTTTTAATCATAAGATCATGATGGCTGAATCAACTTTCAGTCTAGGTTGTTACATGTCGCGGGTTCATGCATATCAATCATGGTTAGGCTTTAATGAAACTAGATGTCATGCGGCAGATGCAGGTTTTAGATTAGTTTAATCATGCTTGCTTGTTTGTTCCTTCTTCATGGACCCCAATTCGGCTAGTTTGCCGATCTTTGTTAAGCTTACACGAGTAATGAGCCTTTATAGATCTGTTCAAATATATGCATGCTTTTAGCTTGTTATAATTAGATTGTATCATGCGGTGGATTAATCTAATTATAAGAAGTGGTGTAGGCTTATAGCAAGTGGTATCATGTGGTGGATTAGCTTCGCTTAAGTTTACGCCTGACCGGTTTATGAAGACTAAACGTGCGGCAGATTAGTCGGATTAGCCTATGCATGTGTTATTTGAATAGATCTATATTTGCATGTTACCTGTTTATAATATCTTTAATTTGTTCAAGCATGTCTTTCTTTACATATGCATTCGGCAGTTAATATGCTTTACACGCTCTGTTCTCATACTAGCCGAATGACTTTATAAACATGCTCTGACAGACAGCTTCTATAGCTGTGTGCCATCGTGATTGGCTTCCAAAGCCGTACATATGGAACTGTCTGGTTTTATTCGGCATGTTCCAAAGGTATTCTCACAGTTTTTTCCCTTGTTGGTTTTCAGGTCAAACCGACTGGCACGTCTCCGGATTCAGCACATTCCGGGCACCCGATTGAAGCTAGCTTTTCGGCTTGCTGTGTGCTTGGCGTGAGGTGTCACGTTTTGCGTCAACACACTTTTTGGCACGCCCGGTGGGACCACTTCGTTTCAAGATGCCTAAGATCAGCGATGATCAAATTCTAGATGTGACCATGGATGAGTTGCTGCCAGACTTAAAGGATTTAGTACAACAAGCTTGTGATGAATTCCACCGCAAATGCTTGGCGTCTTTCTCCAAGAACAAGAGCGGCAGGGTCTTCCAGAAGCAAGAATTCCCGAAGATCATTCCTCATCACCAGTCAGAGTCGTCTGACAATAACAAAGAGGAGGCTATTCGAAAGATGACTGAATTAGTATACAATGCCGTATCGGAAGCCATGACCAATCATCAGACAGCTTTCCTGAATACTTTTCGTGCTGTCATGGTTAGCATTTTCGGTCCAACAGCGGATAAACGCTTTGAAGAAGCTGCCGGCCCAATGCAAGGACCACTATTGTTCCCGGTACCTCAACATCGAAAGATCACAGAAGGAGGTGGAGCTGGCCTAAGCACAGGTGGGATTGTTCCTCATGAGACGCAACAACCTCCCCAAACTTATGGTCAGCTCACGTTCGGCACGACGGGGAACGTCCCATAATCTGCTTCTAAAGTATCTCCTGCAGCAAACAGGATACAGAGGAATATGTTTGGAGATGGATATCAAGAGTTCGTTGATTATAGCGCAATTAACGCTCTTCCGAATCCAGGCTACAAGAGTTCGGCAGGACTACATCCTGGGGGGCAAGCACAAGCAACTCCTGATTCGAATATTGACCTCATTATGCATAGGATGGTTGATATGATGCAAAATCAATTCGGCCTAAAACCAAAGGGTCAATCGTATGCTTATAAATCCCCTTACTCAGAGTGGTACAATCGGGTAGCACTTCCTCCAAGGGTGAGGCCTCCCACTGATTTTGCCAAGTTTTCAGGCCAAGATGACACCAGTACCATAGAACATATCAGTCGATACTTGATGCAACTTGGAGAGGCGTCTACGGACGAAGCTTGGAGGATTCGATACTTCCCACTGTCGTTGACAGGACCAGCCTTCTCGTGGTTTGCTTCTCTGCCATCAAATTTTATCAATACGTGGGCAGAGCTGGAACAGAAATTCCACTCGTACTTCTTCACGGGTACCAGCGAAAAGAAGTTGGTCGATCTCATGAGCCTGAGGATGAAACCTGGCGAGACGCCACAAGAATATCTACGCCGGTTTAGGGAAACCAAGAATCTTTGCTATTCTCTGAATTTGCTAGACGACCAATTGTCGGGTATAGCCATAGCTGGTATGTTGCTGAGTATCAAAGAGAAACTATTCGGCATGGAGTTTGATGACCTCGGGCAGTTATCGCAGAGGTTGGCAACGATGAGCAGTCAAGCCCAAGGATTCAAGAGGAATAATCAATTCCAGAAGGGTGATGTGGCTGCTGAAATGTATCAAGTTTTTCTAAAAGAGGCAGCTGAATACGATAATGAAGATGAAATAGTTGCAGCCAAAATAGTCTGGGCTAAAAAGCCGACTCAAGTCAACCAGCGATGGCTGAGGCAATAAAAAAGTACTTATGACTTTGATGTTTCCAAGTCAGATAAATTATTTGAGTATTTATTGAAGGAAGGACGCATCAAGTTGCCGGAAGGTCACCCTATGCTGCATCCCGAAGGAGTCAAGGATAAGAAGTATTGTGGTTTTCATAATACTAGATCTCATTCCATAAATGATTGTCGAGTGTTCAGAGTACGGGTCCAGAAAGCTATCCATGACGTGCATCTGAGGTTTGATGGAAAGATGAAGGTTGATGATAGCCCTTTTGGACAGAATACTGTGTCTTTCTCTGTTAATATGGTCAATGCAGCTGATCCCGGTGGCAAGAGCAAAATGAAAGTGTTAACCTCTGATAGAGCGAGGGAAGCTAGTGTTGTTGACCCTGATCGGCAAATTACAAATAAAGAGCTTCAGCAGAGGGATCGATTCCAGAATAGTCGAGCTAAGACGGGTGAAACTTCCAGACCCAAGGTTACGACGCGCATTCTGCTGAATAAATGGCGTCGGGAACAGGAACGATACCAGAAGCAGAGATTTTATGAAGAACAGAAGTTCCTGGAGAAACAGCGAAGGTACGAAGAAGAGATGTACCAAGAGGAACGAGAAGATATGAGGGAGCAAGAACAATCTCATTGGGAGTGCTCGTTTTTCCAGTACTGTTGGAATGAAGGCTTGAAGCTGCATGTTAAGAACAACTGCCCTGAGTGCAGTAATCAATATTCTGAGTATAGGCAATCTCGAGTCAACCGCCGTTCTGTAGATGAAAGGCTTGGGGCACGAGTCCCTGAGGACGATCGGCGTTTAAAAATAAATAATTCTGAAGATTGGCAGGGAAGAGGATTTGCCAATCGCAGTTGGACTCGCACTGGAGAAGAAGAGTACCGCGAGTATGTCTGGCAGAGAGGACAGTGGTGTCCGCCAGGGTTGAGAAGGAGCCAGAAGAGAAGGGTGCAGCGCCTAAGAAACAGGGAGTTTGAGCAAGCAAGTACCGAGATAAAGCGAGTCTGGTGACCCAAAGAAAAGCCAGATGGAAGTGATCGTTCGGCTGATGCATGCATGGCTTTCTTTCGTCCATCAGAATTCATAGCTCCCGAAGACCAGGATGTCCGAGACGAGGTGTATTCAGACTTTGATGAAGATGAATTCCAGGAGTTGTTGGCTCATCTTGTTTTAGCTCAACGAGCGGTATTTGATAAACCAGCTAAGCACTGGCACTTGAAGCCACTTTATATGAGGGGGTATGTTAATGGCAAGCCACTAAGCAAGATGTTCATTGATGGAGGGGCTGCCATAAACATCATGCCGTATACCACCTTCAGAAAACATGGGATGGCAAGTGAAGACTTATTGAAGACTGACATGGTGTTGAGAGACTTTGCTGGTAATTCCTCTGATACTCGGGGGGCAGTTCATGTTGAGTTGACAATCGGAACTAAAACCTTGGTCACTACTTTCTTCGTCATTGATGGCAAGGGGGCATACAATTTACTATTAGGAAGAGATTGGATACATGCAAACTGTTGTGTGCCATCAACTATGCATCAATTCCTTATCCAGTGGATCAGAGATGATATCGAAATTGTCCATGCTGATGATTCGGTAAGTGTTGCTAATACGGAGCCCATCTACTGGGAATATGATGGTGTCGAGTGCTTCTCTAGGAGAGCTTGGGAAGTAGGTCCTGTGAATGTTTTTGACAAGGACCAACAGCCGATTCAGATGATCGGCTCTCAGAGTAATTTTTAAATAGTCCAGCTGATGGTAGTGGAGAAGAATTGGGGGCCAAGTTTCATATCGTCTGACAAGGAATAAAGTATTGATGATGAAGCCGAAATAGGACCGATGTGTACCAAGTTTGGGTCTCGGGTGTTTAGAAGTTCTGCTTATTTCTCCATTGCTGAAACTCAAAGGAAGTCAAGAATTCATGAAGAGTGACGTACAACGAAGGGACTTGGTGAAATTAAAAAGCACATGAAGGCATTTCCTCAACTTGGTGATCATTTCAAGTTATACGTGGCGACCGATAGCCTTACAGCAGGATCAGCCCTTATTTTAAGTTTAAAGGAAAAGATAGGTAGCAGCTAGCTTTAGCCAAAAATGTTAAACCCAGAGAAGGGTATTCGGCTGTAGAAAGATTTTGTTCATATATGCACCACTCGTGGATTAAAGCTTCGACACTATTTGTTAAAGGCCGAATGCATGGAAATTGTATCTGGAGCGGATGCAAAGACATTTTTATACAGCCGATGTGTAAAGCATCACCTTTAGCAGAAAAAGTGTTCCAAGAAGTTTAAGTTATAGCCGATATTACTTATATCGCCTTTAGTGCAAGAGTGTTCATGACCCGGTAATCCTGGCGTTTTTTCGAATGGTAGGTTTATTGGGGGAAGAGAAAGGTGAAGTGCAGTAAATGAAATGCCGAGTGACATGACACATCGGGATCCAGTTGACTAAAATGATGTCATATATTCGGCAAATGTTCTTCTGAGGGGATGTTACAGTCAAAAGGGATCATTGGAGTCGAGAGATGCAAATAAACATTGCTCAGAAGAGAACAAACTTCATTTGTTCAATTACAAATCTATCCCAGTACAAACTATTTTCGGAGTGCTTTGTTCAGGACAGGCTGAAGACCAGTGATCTCAGCGAAGGGCAACGGCGTACTCATCATCTTCAAAATTGTCCAGGGGCTCATCTGAAAAGCCACGTCAAGGTGCATACCTTCGATGACGGCCTGATTTGTGCGGCCATCCATGGCATCAAGACAGTCATTCTTCGCGGGAAAAGCTGGCGAAGGAAGGAAAATGTGGCAGGCAGGCATGAGCTCGATTGAAAGAAGGGGGTCAAAGTGGGGGTTTCATTAACCTCTGATAACGTTGCAGATTTTGTTTGCACCAGAAAGAAAGCAGTAAGTCAAGGATGGATGAACAAGAGAAGCTACCGCAAGGGGGCAAGAAATCAGTTTTTTACCCATAAACACCAGTGAGTTGATGCCTGGCTTCTTCCTGCCCCACTCCCAGTAGGGTGTCTGCAGTGATTGCTGTTGCCGACCATTATTGGAAGCGCAGGCGAAAGATTTTCTCCCTGGCTTGAACTTAAGAGCCGAGAAGTAGAAAGTTTGCAAGTCGAATTGATCAATTATAGTCAAGGGGGATGACTTGTCTGAGGTCATATTTCTAAAAGCCATAGCTTGCACTGTTAAATCACACGTCGGGCTGGAGTTTTCATAGTCCATAGGCCGTTATTGAGCCGAACCAAGTCTTGCTGACCTGGAGCTCGTGGGACTGGTAGAATTCGGCTGAAAATGGTTGCTATATGGAGTCTTCACTTTCGGTTGATTATTTAAAGGATTCATATTGCCGATTGACACTAAGGGCAGGAAGCTGAAAAAAGGGGAGAGTCCCATGAAGAATTTTGTCCTAATGTCATCATGAATCAGCTGACAGCTTTGGTGACTAATGGTTACTTACGGGGAAGTGACAATCAGCATGATTATCAACGACAGCCAATGTAATGCACATCGCCGTTAAGGTAAAGAGAAAATCGGTAGTTGGTGCACGAAACAAAACATATGTTGATCTCGAAGGATCAGTCACAGATTGGATTCAAGAGGACGAACAGAGGATTTTTATTTACAAAGGGAAAATACAAGGTTATAATAGGGAGGATCAGTTCGTCCACTCCATCCTACACCTAATCGGGAGAAAGTGATCAAAGGCGTCGGCCAGATCTGTCCCGGCTTCCTTCATATCTTCTACGGAATGTTCTACTCTATCCTCCAGTTCTTGCTCGCAGACATCAAATCTGCAGTAATCAGCGCCAGAATGAATCCTCACGGCGGAGAAGGCAAGCGCCGCGCCGTACCCCATGCCGGCCCTAGAGATGATGGGGAGGATTCGGTTAACTTCATTCACCCGTTTCAGGGGTGTCGTACCCGCTACATCGGCCGTAACGGCGAGCTTGGTGATGGCAGCTTCAAGGGCGTGGAGTTTGGTTGCTAGAGCTAAAAAGAGGAAGAGTGAATAAGGGTGAAAAAAGAGAATAAGGAAAGAAATGAAGAAAATACTTACCAGTGGCTCGTTCCTGAGCAACGTCACGCTCTCGAGAGATTCGGGTGATCTCCCAATCCTTTCCCTCCAGATCAAATTGAAGATCTGCAAGCTTCCGAGTCAGGTCCTCGGGGAGGTCGTCATTGATTCTCTTGAAGGAAACAGCGAAGTAAGAATTACTACTTCATTTTTGGAACAATCAAGAGAAGGGAAAAAGGAGCAACCTCCTCTTAGATGTGCTGGAAGCTCCGAACTCGGAGCTATGGCGGCTCGCCTCCGAAGACATCTTCTGGTTGATTGGGGAGTAACAGGAGAAAAGAGGGTTTTTTCTGGTTCGGGAACAAAGCAGGGGAGTTTAGGGTGCACGAGTCAGAACAAAGTGAAGGGAGATTTTAAAGGATTCCAAGAGGTGCATCGGGAGATGAATCGGTAGGTGAAGTAATTATGACATGCGAGGTTTCTACAAAAGGGAGATGCTTCTGGGGATTCCACGTGTATGTATGGAAAAAGAATTTTGAAACAAATATTTGTCCCAAAATTAGGGGGCATGTGTTGACACCAAATTCTTGCACGTGCAAGAGTATGACAGGTGAACCCAACCAGCAGAGAAGGAAGGATTCGGCAAGCAATCGGATGGCTATTTGGTCTTCAGGGTTTCAGTGCATGCTTGTGCGGTCGGCTATTTTACAAGATGATAGCTCCATTCGGGAGATGGAAGTTGCAAAATAAAACCGACTTGCATAAGAAGACACGTGACGATGGCGGATGCCGAAGAATTTGGGAGTAGAATTTGTATCTTTCCATATTTTATTATGCAAATCGTAATCGTTTAGGACTCGTGTTTCGTCCAGGGTATAAATATAAACCCTCGACTATTGTAAAATTGTTCACAACCATATCAATACAAACCGGCCCCGTGCCACCTTCGAGTCCTTAGTCGTGTCGTTGAGTTCTTCGAGAGGAATCATTGATCCGTCGACCTCCGTAAGTACCGGCAACCTTGCCATCATGTCTAGTATCATGCGGTGGATTTAGATATGATGCAAGTAGTCTCGTATGTTAAGCTTAGTATCGTGCGGCGGATTTAAGCTTATGACGGGAAGTTTTTGCTTATGCCTTGTATCGTGCGGCGGATTAAGTCATGAGTAAAAATAGTTATCGGCTCTATTAGATTTGGCAGATCCAATAGATTCATTAAGTTATCATGTGTTATATGTTTTATTTATTTAATTCTTGTAACACTCTTTTGCCCAATCTAGATTGATCTTTGTTCGGCCTTGTCGCACGAGTTTGCTTGTGCTCTCTTTTAATCATAAGATCATGATGGCTGAATCAACTTTCAGTCTAGGTTGTTACATGTCGCGGGTTCATGCATATCAATCATGGTTAGGCTTTAATGAAACTAGGTGTCGTGCGGCAGATGCAGGTTTTAGATTAGTTTAATCATGCTTGCTTGTTTGTTCCTTCTTCATGGACCCCAATTCGGCTGGTTTGCCGATCTTGGTTAAGCTTACACGAGTAATGAGCCTTTATAGATCTGTTCAAATATATGCATGCTTTTAGCTTGTTATAATTAGATTGTATCATGCGGTGGATTAATCTAATTATAAGAAGTGGTGTAGGCTTATAGCAAGTGGTATCATGCGGTGGATTAGCTTCGCTTAAGTTTACGCCTGACCGGTTTATGAAGACTAAACGTGCGGCAGATTAGTAGGATTAGCCTATGCATGTGTTATTTGAATAGATCTATATTTGCATGTTACTTGTTTATAATATCTTTAATTTGTTCAAGCATGTCTTTCTTTACATATGCATTCGGCAGTTAATATGCTTTACATGCTCTGTTCTCATACTAGCCGAATGACTTTATAAACATGCTCTGACAGACAGCTTCTATAGCTGTGTGCCGTCGTGATTGGCTTCCAAAGCCGTACATATGGAACTGTCTGGTTTTATCCGGCATGTTCCAAAGGTATTCTCACAGTTTTTTCCCTTGTTGGTTTTCAGGTCAAACCGACTGGCACGTCTCCGGATTCAGCACATTCCGGGCACCCGATTGAAGCTAGCTTTTCGGCTTGCTGTGTGCTTGGCGTGAGGTGTCACGTTTTGCGTCAACAGGTGGACTCTCATTGTCAAATTCTCTACTCTAGAGCTCATCAAGTGCACATGATCCATCCTATTGATCAACCAAGACCTTGTCAATAAAGAGTGGTAACTCCTAGTTCACAATTTGCAAATTTCATGAATTTTACCATTTGCTCTCTATGTGAGTTGCTTTAGGTAAAGAAAGAACTAGGAATCTATTATGGATCTTGGATGACCACAAAAGCTTTAATTCACCACATTTCATCAAGTGAGAACTATGGCCATCCAAATCATTGAAATCTTACTTATATGATGGTCATGTCAATCAAAATTTATGTGGTGATCTAGCTACCTTAGTGGTGGTATGTTTTCTTGGCATAATTTCAATTGTTGTAAACTTATCATGCCTTGACCAAAATATAGGGTGAACTCCTCTAGACTCTTAAACCGATTCAAGTGCATTTCACAAGTAATTCGAGTACTTGGTGCACAAATTAAGGGGGAGCTCATTCTATGTCTTGTGTCTTTTGAGACTAATCTTTTCTTAGTGAATATGTGTAGTCTCTTGGTGAGAATAAGTTTCTCATGGATATGCTACATAACTAACTCGATCCAAACTAGCAAAGTTATCTCTCATATTCATTTGGATTGCAATTTTATCTCTCGTGTAGCTACTCACCATAATATAGCTTAAATTACCTTATTTGGACTTAATTGACCAAAAGTGCATATGTTCTTGCCTTCCACATATACATGTATGCACTATCAAAAAGGGGAATTTAGTCTATATTATGAGGTTTTGCAATTAGTGATCCACATGCCTTCCACATCCAAATGGTCACTAGTTGTAGAACTGTAGCTTGTGCAATTTAATGCTATCTCTTGTCCTTGTGAGCATTGTCTAGGTGACATTTAGGTGATATTATGAGATACAAGCATTCATTCCAATTGGCATCAATTTTTGAAGATTCCTTCCATTGGTGTCAAAATTGTGAAGATCATATTTCAATTGGTATTGGTGGATAATCTTTCAATTTGGTATATCAAGAAATATGTCTTCAATTGGTATCTCTAAATGAAAACAAGAGCTAGCAGTGGATTTTCAATTAAGATGAAGCACAAGCTTGTGATGTCTCCTTGAAGATGATGACAAAAAGAGATGGGCACAAATGAGATCTTTTTGTTTAAAGAAGTGACAAGACCATCAAAGCACTAAATTCAAAATCATCATCATGGTGGAGATTATGAGGCTTAGAACAAAGGTATTCCACTCCATGAACTCTTCTATTACCTTTGTGCATCTAGGCCCTTACATGCTAGTGTGTGCATGTGTATGTAATAGTTTGAGTCACACCATAAGTTTGTTCTTGTGGTGACGATTAGAGAATTCTTAGATATTTGGTTGATACCTCTTGTGGTGATGGTGTGAGTTTGTCTCATGTTAAAACATCATTTAAGTGAGGTATGAGCTACATATGCTAACTTCTCAAGAATCTTGACTTAAATTGTTGCATACTTTGTTTAGTAGAAAACATAGGAGAGAAATCCTATATGCTAAACTTTTACCTACCTCTTGCCCTCACTTTTCTACCATCATTTCTTCCTTTTTGGTGGAGAGATCCTTTTTGGATATTAATGCCAAAGGGGGAGAAATATTGGGGGAGAATTGTAAGGGAAGAGAGATTGATATGTGGATGTAAAGGGGTAAAAGAGAGGCATATAAGATTTTTCAAAATTGAGTGGTGTGTGCAAGGATAGTTTAAATTGATGCTCTTGATAAGGACCATTTATGCTAGTGTGTGACATTCATGACTTGAATGATGTATTGTTAAACTTGTTGAGTGCATGAACTGCCATGAGCATCACATTTATCATGTTGACACCTTGCACCCTACGAATGCTAAGATATATGAGAGTTCCCACACTTTTCCTTAAATATGTGCATTTGGCATTTGAGGCCAAAATTTGAATTCCTTACAATGCACACATTTAGGGGGACCTCACTATATCATAGGACTCAAAATCTTAATATTTATCAATCTCTTGTAAGCTTTAGTTGTGTTGTCATCAATCACCAAAAAGGGGGAGATTGTAAGTGCATCTAGCCCTTAGTGGGTTTTCGTGAATTGAATGACAACTCAACTAAAGGTCTAACAAGTTTGCTAAGTGTACCAAAGGTTCAACAAGAAAAGCAAACTTGATGGTATTCCACATAAGTGTTGAAATGAAGGCCAAAATTATGTATTGTTGTATTGAATGTTTATGGAAACAATCTAGTTCAAGCAAAAGACAACAATGCTATTGGAATCAATGAGATGGCTTCTATGTTGTGGGATATCATAGCATCATGAGAAAGCAAGCATATTTGACAAGTGACAGATGAGACATGAGTTGATGACTTGGATTGGTCTCAATAATGTCTTGCTTTTCATGAACAAGAAGAGTTTGATAGTGAACTAGCTTTGATCAAGAATGAAGAGTGAAATAAGAATTCATAAGTGAAGAAATGGCAAGCAAAGCTGAAATGACAAAGGACACAACTCATATTGGATATAAGTCGGTCTCTACTTTGGTTTGCTTGTATGGATAAAGATTTGGGAAATCACTTTGCATTGTTTTGATCAAGCTAGAAATCTAAAGATAAATATTTAAGTGAGTCTTAGGAGTGTCAAGCCAAAGTGATGAGGATATAAGGAATCGTGAATTGGCTTGACCATATCTATGTGAATCTAACTAGAGCTTGATTGATCTCAACATTCATATCTAGAAGATGTTCAAGCAAGGATCACAATATTGAAGAAATGATTATTCAATGGATGCTTGATGTGATGTGACTTGAGTATGGCTTGATAGGGTGAAGATAGCAAGGAAAGGGCTTTGAGGTACTAAGCCAAGGTGAAGGTCAAGGAGACCGAGGTACTATGGCTAGGGTGAAGAAGAGAGTACTTGCATTGAGTCGAGGTACTAATCGAGCTATGAGGAGTCATATTATGTTGAGGATCAAATCATTAGTGGAAGTGACTTGAAGCCATGGGCTAAACTCACATGTGTTGGAAAGATTCAAGTCACAAGCTCAGGGTGTGTTTGCTCAAAGACATGAGACAAGGATGATTGCAAACCATTATGAAGTGATATTGAGAAAGAGGATAGTACAAGCAATGATGGAACCCCCAATTACAAAGGAAAGCGACAACTGGCTCAAAGGTGTTTAAATTCTTTTATGCTTTGAATTTGAGTTTAGGAAAAGCCGCACTATAAAGGGGATACAATTCACAAGCTTTGATGTGCAACTAAGTGCTCAAAAGTTTCCACCAAACCATCCTCAAAAACCAGCCACAACAGCAAGCTTTTCATTCCTCATTCTTGGTTGTTTGTGTCAGAGCAGAAGTTCTGCTCGAGCACAAGTCTGCTTTGAGAGCAGAAGTGCCGGGGGAGCAGAAGTTCTGCTCTGCGAGTGGCACTTCTGCGACTTAAAGTTAGTGTTGGACAGCAAGGGGTATATCCTTCTTCTCCCTGCCTCTCCCAACGGTCATCTCGACCATTCCCCTCCCAAGTGCGACCAGAATAGCTCTCTCTCTCTCCCTCACTCTCCATTGGAGCCCCTCAAGCCTCTCCCTTCGATTCCTCTTCGATTCCTTGAGAGTTTGAGCCTCCAAACTGCAATAGAGAGCTCCCCAAACTGTTCTACAACTCCTAGAGCACTTGGTTCGTGTTGAAGCCAGTGGATTGTGTTCGTTACTCTTAGAGCAAGGCTCCTAGCCGGCTAGGCGTCGCCCGGAAGCTTCCAACTCTTGTGTGGCTGCTCCGGGACGTTTGTTATCACCCAAGCAACTAGTAAGAACACCCTCATCTCAAGAGACTTGGTCTCTTGACTTGAGATCGAGGATAGAGTTGAAAGAGACCTAAAAGCCTTTGTGGCTTCCTCAACAACGTGGACATAGGCAAGCCTTGGTGGCGAGCTGAACCACGAGATAAATACCTTGTCTCTATTGTGTTCTTGTTGTTTGTATTGCTCTCTACTTTCATTTGTGGTGATTTTAGGGTTTGGTGTTGATCTAATCACTTGTACACTTCCGCATACATTCAAGTGGTGAAATAGGTTCAACACTACCCTAGGAAGCTCAGTAATTTACTTGATCTATTTTTCCTTTGGTAGATTTCGAATTGTGATCTCGAACTTATCAGGCAGAGCAGAAGTTCTGCTCGCAGAGCAGAGGTTCTGCTCGAGCAGCACTTCTGCTCCCAGAGCGGAAGTGTCGCTCGAGATTCTAACATTTGTTTGAGTTGAGTTTTTACAGGCCTAATCACCCCCCCTCTAGGCGACATCGAGGTCCTTTCACGTACAAATAACACTGGTGAAGCAAACTCAATTGTGCTAGGCCGGATGACTCCTGACTGCAGCATTTGATTAACTTGGGCCTCAATCTCATTTTTCTGGATTGGGGAGTAATGGTAGGGACGAATTCACCCCGGTTGAGTTCCAGGTAACAACTTGATCTTATGGTCAGCTGCTCGAGATGGTGGTAACTGAGATAGTATCTGAAATAAATGACCATATTGCTGCAAGAGTTGCAAAATCGGTTCTGGTATGAGCACTGTCTCAGCCGCCTGAATCGAACATAGGGATTGACAGAAATCTGACCACTTATCTTTAGTTTTGGAGCACATCTCCAAGCAACATGTGACTCCTCCATTCTGAATTAAGTTGAGCAACTTCTTTGAACAAATTTCAGGGCAGCTATCCACCTGATCTTGAATGCCCTGCAAGGCCACTCTCTTACCATTTAAGGTAATGCGCATCTTTTTAGTTTTATAGTCCACCCAAATTGGACTTACTGCCTCAAGCCAATCTTCCCCAAGAATCATATCATAGCACCGCAAATTCAACACCTTCGCATCATATTTGAATTTGTAGCCTTGAACACACCACTGCAGCGCTGGCACTTTCTTAGAGCATGCCATCTGCCCACCATCTGCAGCTTTGAATGTTACAACTTGACATTTTTCAGTGAACAATCCCAATGACTGAACAAGCCTTTCACTCACAAACGTGCCAATACTGCCTGAGTCAACTAAGAAAAGAACCTGTTGTTTCCCAATTCGAGCTAATAACTTGAGAGTCTGCTTGCGACGACCTTGGTCATACCCTGGTAACTGCAATGTACATACAGAATCTTCAGCTGTCAGATTCCCGTCCTGAACTTCCACTGAATCATCTGATCCTGCCAGCTCCAAGGCATCCCATAATTCCTCCAACACATGTAACGGAATCTGCTCTGGGCAAGAATGGGTTGTACTCCATTTGCCCCCACATTTGAAGCACAGACCATTTCTACGCCGATATTGCTTAAGCGCGGTCAACTTGTCATCAACATCCAACTTATGAACTTTAGCGATCGGTCTGTCAACTATGCCCCCACCCTTTTTCTCAACCGTGCCTCTGTCGTTCCCTTTGGTGAATGCCCGCTACTGATCATATGACGGGTTGTAGAGGAGAATTCCATGAGCCAACTTCTCAAACTGAGCTTGGTACTCTGCTACTGATCCAGTTTGCTTTAGAGTCTCCAACATCCTCAACTGTCGTTGCTATTGATCCTTGTCATACTTGGCGAATACCAATTCACAAAGATGATCCCAATCAGTAATCCGACCATGGCGTTCTATTGTCTGAAGCCAAGTGGCTACAAATCCCTAGAAATTTAGTGCTGCAAATCGCGTCCTCATCACCGGATGCACCCCATAAACCTCGAAAAACAGAACACAATGATCATGCCACAACCTCGGATTCTCCCCATCAAACTTGGGAAAATCAAATTTCGGCACCGGTGGAGAACGAATCGAATTTATGTGCTCGAACTCAGACAACTGAAAGTCATGAGGTCTGTGGTCGTGAGGTATACCCGTGACCTGGTGCGGCGGAAGGGCGCCCGTGCCCCCCCTCCCCCGCCAACAACCTGGTGATCTTGTCGCTGGCCGTGCCCGTGGGGCGATTGAGAGGTCGATGCTGACGCCGGTGCCGTGTTCAAGTCGATCCGTCCCGATGGTTGTGGTGGGCGGGGTACCATCAACGGATTCGGCCCGGGCGGAATCGGTGGAGGTGGCGGCTGCATCGTGATCGGCGGAGGTGGCGGCGGAGGACGCGTCTCGAGCTGTTGGACCCGAGTCGTCCTCTCCATGGATTGCTGCATCATAGCTCCCATGGATGTCTCCGCGACCGTACGCCATGCCTCGAGGTCGTTTAGCTTGTCGAGCGTAGTCGTCATCACCGCCTGGAACCCAGCGAACTGCTTCGCCATGTCCTGAACGCCGGCGAGCTGCTTCGCCATGGCCTCCATCGTCGTCTTGAGGTCCTCAATCGAACTCGACATCTCTAATTGTAACTTGGTGGGTTTCTTCGACGGCGCCAGAATGGGAAAGGGATCGATTCGAGAGAAAAAAAATTCCCCCCAAATCGATTAGGCTCCGAATACCAAATGTAACGAACAAGCTATGCCTATGGTGGAAATCTGGGATTTATCGGTGAATGTAACAGAGTTTACTGGGATAGTACGGTTAACTGCTCTTGCTAATGATGATACTAGAATATACTGTTACAATCGTTGCCTTCTCCATTCTGTTACAGGGCTTCTATAGCTAGCTATCAGATAGTTGTTGACAGCCGGTGACCCCGTCCTCCTTCTCTTGCCCGGCTTTGGAAGCAGCAGCAGCCATCCCACTTGTCAGGCCGTGACAAACGTAGGCGGCGACTTGTTTGAAGGCAGGTCTGGGTGTCCCCGCCGTCGCCGGACGAGCGCCCGCGCTTTCTTCCTAGCTCGGCGCCGGACAAGCGCCGCCTCGATAGATCATCAACCAAGCAAAGATGCATGCATGCAGGTAAACACATATATGGACCCTGCGAGAGTCCGAACCAAACAGCTCGATTAAAGTTTGACCAGGCTTATTGTATATTTTATTATAATATATAAACATATAAATTCAACCAAGGTTATCATAAAAAAATATTAGTATTTATATGGTTAAATAAAATTATTATGATAATATATTCTATTACTAATCTCATAATATTTTTTCCATTACAATTGTTAGTACCTGTTGACGTCGGAAGTTATCCGAATCACACACCAGCAATATTTTTTCCATTACAATTGTTAGTACCTGTTGACGTCGGAAGTTATTCGAATCACACACCAGCAGGGCTCGAACGCCCGGAGAGATTGCAGTTCAACCTGAGACAGCAGGGGCCCTGGCTAAACCGACCAAAACCGATCTAAAGACCAGTCTTGATCGATCTAGGGTTTTGGACTCCTGTGTTAGCAACTCTAGAACTCCTCCCGGGAAGACCCGTCGGGGAGAAGCACGTAGAGGTTGTTCTAGGACCAGCAAGGCCGCCTAGAACGCCGTCGAATCTCGTCGGGAGATGCGCCGAACAGCAAGGTAGAGGGAAAAAAGGTAAAGGGGATAGTAGATTGATTTTGATCGATTGGTGTTGGATCCTTCAATCGGTCATGATCCTCTTATATATATAGAGGGGTTGGTCTTATCCCAATAGGAAACGTCTTCAAATACGATCTCCAAGTTTCATATCCGGACTCTATCAAAATAGAATCCAATCTAGATACAACAAGGTAACCCTAATCTCGCCGATTCTTAGATCGACCAGATTGATCTAAATCAGCCTCAATGGGCTTTATTAGCCCATGAATTGTTGCCGAATTTAGCCTTTATCATAACTATAAGGCCTCCGACCAGTGTCACCTGGTCGGACACAAACATTGACTGATCGGAAGTCCAAAATGATCAGGCCCATTTGACTTAGAACATCTGATCCATCAAATGCGAAATAAAAAGAAGACAAATTCGACCCTAATATTACAGGCTGGATACTTCTCCTAAATTTACTTTTACCTGTGACACTTTTGAGTGTCAACATATGCCCCCTGTTTTTAGGTGATCCTTGGTAGAGCCTAAAAACAAACCGAATGACAACGATGTCCAACTCATCGGTTACTCGGTAAAATATCCGGACTATTTTTATTCTAAGGGCGATACATGTATCGGCCATTGCTTGGAAAACACTTCAGGCTTCTTGCCAAACACTTGGAAAGTATTTTTTCAAATACCTCCTGTTTATTGCTCTTGGGAGACTTTCACCTTGTAACGTCTCTACTCTCTAGCATATATGCATTTCCAAATATCACTTTGATCACTTTATAAGGACCTTCCCAACTCGGTGACCATTTGCCAAACTTATTGCTTCTCGATTCAAGCGGTAATATAGTTTTCCATACTAATTCTCCCACTTGGAACGATTTACTTCTCACCTTCTTGTTGTAAGCTCTGGCAACCCGGGCTTCGTTTTTCTCCATCTTCTTAAGAGCTTTTAATCTTTTATCAGTTACTTCATCAATGTTGTCCATCATGACATCATGATACATAACAACAGTCAAATCATTCTATTTAGCTAGTCTATATGCATCCAGATTCACCTCGACGGGTAACACTGCTTCCTGTCCATACACCAGTTCGAAAGGAGTGACTTTCGTGGCACCATGTCTTGACACACGATGAGCCCATAAAGCTTCAGACAAAACCTCATGCCACCTCCTTGGGTTGTCCTCAATCTTCTTTTTGATAAGCTTGATCAAAGTTTTGTTACTAGACTCAGTTTGGCCATTAGCTTGAGCATAGTACGGAGATGAATTGAGCATCTTTATCTTATATAATTCGGCAAAATCTCGTACCTCTTTAGAGATAAAAGATGTTCCTTGATCTGTAGTCAATGTCTGTGGTATACCGAATCTATGTATAATATGCTCAGTAATAAACTCAATTACCTCTTTATGTGTCATATTCTTCAAAGGCACCGCTTCAGTCCACTTAGTGAAGTAATATGTAGCGACTAGCACAAAACGATGTCCTTTTGAAGACGGGGGATGAATCTGGCCAATGAAGTCTAGCCCCCAACCACGAAAAGGCCACGGTTTGATAATAGGATGAAGCATAGCAGCGGGCGCAAGTTGTATGTTTCCAAACCGTTGACACTCTTCGCATCCTTTGTAGTAACGAAAACAATATACTATCATTGTGGGCCAATAGAACCCGGCTCTTCGCAACAGCCACTTCATCTTCGGTGTCGATTGATGCGTACCACAAATACCTTCATGCACTTCTCCCATAGCCACTTTTGCTTGATCAGATCCCAAACACTTAAGTAACAAGTCCTCGGCGGTCCTCCGGTACAGTTCATCATTGTGTAGTACATATCTAAATGCACTCCGCCGAACACTTTGATCAACTTTAGCACTTGGATCATTGAGATATTTCATCAAGGGAGTTATCCAATCTTCTAAATCGGTTCCACCTTCATTAGGGCTTGATTCAGACCGATTTAGAGTTCCTTCAAGCGAATTGATCATTCCATGATCGACCAAGTCGATCGAATGAATTAAACGACTTGGTTTACAAAAAAATTGGTCGGCCATAACGTTTACGCGATCATGCTCACGATGCATCTGGTCGCTGATGCAAGGTGACCGAGCTAGCTTTAAAACAAACTGGTCGGCCATGAAAGCCGACAATACCCCTGCACTCCATTGCATCGGCTTTATATGAAAATTGCGTCTGCTGATACTATAGCAAGAGGCTTGTTGGGCTAACATGTTAGCTTTATGATTTTCGTGCCTCGGTATATACCGAATTTGGAATTCGGTGAAATGGGTAATGATATCAAGGCACATGTCAAGGTAAATATTTAACGATCCCTCTAAACATTGAAACTCACCAGCAACTTGTTGTACTATTAACAGGGAATCGCCATAAGCCTCAACATGTCTGACCTCCATGGAACGTAAAATTTCTAAACCGAATAGCAGAGCTTCATATTCGGCTTGATTATTGGTGCAAAAATAATCTAACCGGCTTAACATCTCAAACTCTACGCCACTAGGAGAAACGATGATCACACCAACTCCTTGACCTTCCTTACAAGTCGATCCATCGAAATAAAGTTTCCATGGAGCAAAAGTAAGATAACCGATTTCATCCTATAAGCTAATACCATGTTCAACAATGAAATCGGCAAGAACTTGACCCTTTAAAGTCTTTAACGGTTCGTATGTCAAGTCAAACTCAATCAATGCATACGCCCATTTGCCAATCCTTCCTCTAAGGATAGGCGATATAACATGTGTTTAATTACATCGGCCTGGCATGCAACGACGCATGTACTAGACAGCAAATAGTGTCTCATTTTAACACAAGCATAGTACAAAGATAAACATAATTTTTCGATATGGGCGTACCTTGTCTCGGGGTCAAGAAGACGTCGACCAATATAAGCAATTACATATTCCTTGACTCCATCTTCTTGTGTCAGAACAGCCCCAATCACCTTTTCTTCGGCGACGACATATAATCTGAAGGGAACTCTTCTCTTAGGTGCTCGAAGAACTGGTGGAGATGACAAATATTCCTTTATCCTTTCAAATGCCTCTTGTTGTTCTGCCCCCCAAGTGAACTCAGTCTCCTTCTTCAGCTTTAATATCAGGGTAAAAGGAATAATTTTCCCGGACAAGTTTGCAATAAATCTCCTCAAGTAGTTCACCTTTCCCAAGAACTACTGTAAGTCCTTCTTGCATGTAGGCGCTTGAACTTTCTTGATCTTTTCTATCCTTTTAGGATCAATCTCTATGCCTTTGTCGTGAATAATGAACCCCAAAAACTTCCCAGTCGATACACCAAAAGCACATTTTAGTGGGTTCATCTTCAAACCATAGCGGCGCATTCTCTCAAACGCTAAATGCAAATCGACTAGATGAGACATATGGGCAGCCGATTTGATCACAATATCGTCAATATATACCTCCATGACTATCCCAATCAAATCATGAAAGATCAGATTCATAGCGCGTTGATAAGTAGCGTCTGCGTTCTTTAATCCGAATGTCATCACGACCCATTCGAAGAGACCAACAAACCCAGGACAAATAAAGGCCGTTTTGGACATGTCCTCTTCGGCCATGAATATCTGATTATAACCAGCATTGCCGTCAAGAAAACTAAAATCCTGGTGTCCTGAAGCATCATTGATTAGCATGTCGGCTATAGGCATAGGATACTCGTCTTTAGGAGTGACTCTATTTAAATCTCTAAAATCAATGCAAATTCTGATTTTCCCAGTGTCTTTCTTCTCCACGGGCACGATGTTAGAGACCCACTCCGCATATCTGCATGGTTGAATAAATCCCGCTTGCAATAACCGATTAATTTCCTCCTTAATCCGGTCATATATTGTAGAATTAAAGCGGCGAGGATGTTGTTTGTATGGTCGGAATCCTGGCTTGATAAGAAGTCGGTGCTCGACAAGTTCTCGACTTAGTCCAGGCATCTCCGTATAATTCCACGCAAAGCAATCAAAAAACTCTTTTAATAGGGCGATTAATTTTATCTTATAATCGGCCTCAAGATTTTGATTTACAAAAGTCAGCCTTGGTACAGAACCGTCCCCAATGTCTACTTGTTCCAAAGGATCGGCCGACGTGAAACCTTGGCCCAACTTATTGAGCTCATCAAAATCATCAATAGCCTCACAAGTATCGGTCTCGTGAGCCCGATATTGTTTAACACGATGGTTTAACCAATCAACATTAACATCCATAATTTACACGATAATGTTGAACCGATTGTCAATCAGCTTTAAAGACACTGGTACAAAACCTTCCTTAGTGACACTAACAAATTGAAAATCAGAAAGGTCCCGACGAGATAAACAAGCAATAACATCATGCCCCCCGAGCAAAGGAGTATCGACCGTAGCCACATAGGCCGATGAATCTGAGTGCACTACCTCAACATCGTCTCCTACCCATTGGATAAGAAACTGATGTAGGCTAGAAGGTATGCACCGATTAGCATGAATCCAGTCGCGCCCCAGTATAAGGTTGTAACTACCTTGTATGTCGGCGACGAAGAAAGCAGTGGCCAAAGTCTTGCTCCCAACGGTCAGCTCCATGGACGCAACCCCCTTGGCCGGAATAGGCTCTCCTCCTCCGACTCCAGTGATAGTCATGTTGGTCTTGATCGACTCTTCGTCGGTACCACCGAGCTTCTGGTAAAGCGAGTATGGCATCAGGTTTATAATTGCCCCGCTGTCGACCAGCATCTTGTGGACTGGTGTACCGTTAATGTGACCCTTTATATGTAACGGTTTAAGATGATTGACAGATTCTTCCGGCTTCTGGAACATAGCAGTCTGTGTGGCGAAGTTGAACTCCGTTGCCGTTGAATCATCTCCGACCACGTAGTAGTCGGCTGACAAGTAAACCATGTTGACCTCCGCCCTTTCCGGTGAAGGTTCATAGTCCACCATCTCCTCATCTTGTCCTTCTGGTAATTCATTACTGGTCGCAGCAACACCAGCAGAGGAAACAGGGCTATCAAGAAGCGAAGCTAGCCCCTTTAGCATGTTAGGAACCAACTCAGTCTTGGATTCTAGTCGGACCAGTCCGACCTCCGATCCAGTAGTAATAGGTTCAGCCTGCTCGACCGTCAAACTGGTCGGCACCCTTCCTAAGGTGGTCGGATCGGTGTCCGACCTGATTGGCTCCGAAGCCATCTGAGCAGATTCAGTGTTTAAACTGGTCGCTTCAGGATTCGACCTGTCTGTTCCCACAGCTGCTAAAGTCGGCTTCTGATTACAAGCCGGCTCTTCTCCTCCTCGCTTGCCTTGAGGGAAAGTAGGATGTGTCGAGTTAAATATATCTTCCCTTATTTTATCGAGCCGCTCCTTCCTTTGCTTGTTGCAGCGGGCCCTCTGCAGCTTCCTTCGGTGAGTCTTAGTCAAACCAGGAGGACACCATCTGGGCTGCATGTATTTAGGGTCACGCTCGATAGGTTTCTCTGCTTCTGGCTCAGCCGAAGTGTCTTGAATTTCTGGGACCTCTTCAGCTGGTGGCTCCTCAACCACCATCGGCTCAGGTTCATTGGCAAGAGGGGCTTCCATAGACCCGATTGTAATAGTGGGGACCGGGTCGGATCTGGTCGGAGAACCAACATGAGTACTTTGCACCTTCTTAGGCACATAGACCTGTCGCGTCTGCGTCTTCCTGGCCTCCTAAGATATTAAAGCCTTTGGAGCAACTGACCGATTCTGGCTGGAACTCGGCCGATCACCCAAGCGATCAAATACTGAGACTCTCGCAGGTTGATTAGTAGGCATTCCCCATCCTGGCTGATAATACATATGTGTCGGCATAGGATAGGGCACCCATACTCCCTGAGGACCCCATTGTGGTGGCGGCGAAATAGGAGGGGCCCACTGATAGCAATACGGTCCGGCCTTTGGCGCTAAATACGTCTCCTAAGAAACCATCATCTGTTTGGATTTCTCATCCTCACGCTTCGGAGGAGTAGATTCTCTCTTTTTCAAGGGCTGATTCTGGGAATCAGCCTTTTGCTGTTTGTATTTAGCCATGAGCTTATCAAAAGTGCATGGTTCCGTAGCAAATTTCCCTTTACTCCTGTCCGCATTAGTTTTCCAAGTGCCAACTTTAGGCTTTTGCGGGACAAAAGTGCGGATGACACGTACCCCAGGAAGGGCCGAGTTTTCAGATATTGTTACACCGACTGTATTAGTCGGTTTATTGACCCTACCGGAATTGGCAGAGACCGACTTTGCCTGGTCGGCCTTCTGCTTCGGCTGCTTTGAAGGCGAACCGGACTGGTCGGCTTGAGGACCCGACCTGGTCGGCCTTTGTTGTGCTGCCCTAGTCTCGAAATATCTTTGTTTATACAGGTGTCGCGCTGACCCTGTAGTAATGGTGAGCTTTCTTTTGCCGTCATCACCCTTCTCAAGCACCACTTTGCGCCCCGAATCACTCTCAGTATTCGATGCAACCCGTGGTTCGCCGATAACAACATTCTTGCCTTTGGCCATACCGGCTTGCTCTGGACGAATCATAATGGCGGGATTCCCTGCTTCCACCATGTGCACTAGAAAAGGAGTAGTACTGATCTGCATCTCAGTTAGACTCAATCGTCCTTCATTGAGGGCCGATTGAACCTATCGACGGAAAACATTGCAGTCGTTAGTGGCATGAGAAAAAAGAATTATGGAATTTGCAGTAAGCTCTCCTTTTTAGTTCGTCTGGTGATGGCAGAGTATAATTAATTTTAAGATAACCGAATTTAAGTAATTCATCAAATATTCGGTCACATTTAGAGAAATCAAAAGTAAATTTCACTTCCTCACCCCGATTCTTCTGAATCGGTTTAAGGGAAGGACAAGTGACTAATTTATTCTGCGCCGGCCATAAAATCTCGGCGGCGTAACAATCTTTAGACTCATTGTCAGAACTATCAAAATTTATCTCGGCAATATGCACGCCCGACCGATGAGTCTTATGAGGATCATAGGGTTCATTGAAGCGCGATTCTATCGAAACGGCCTTTTGCAACAATTGATTTACGTTAAAGAAATTATGATGCTCAAGTTTGTCTTTGATCTCTCGACGTAGGCCGACTAGACATAGATCTGTTAGATCTCTGTCGGAGATCCTCAAATGGAAACATCGGTTTTTAACTTCCTTAAAACGTTTAAAGAAGTCGGCCACCGACTCGCTACGTCCTTGCCGAACCGATGTAAGATGTGACAACCTAGTTTCTTGGACTCCGTCATAAAAGTGATTGTGAAATTTTTGTTCTAATTCAGCCCAAGAACCCATGGTGCACTCTGGTAGTGACGTAAACCAGGCGAAAGCTGTACCAGTAAGAGACAAAGGAAAATGTCGTATGTTCATGAAATCTAAGGTACTAGCTTCGCCCATTTGAGCAAGGAACATGCTGACGTGTTCCATAGTTGATTTACTACCGTCACCACTAAACTTATAAAAATCTGGTACCCTCCAACCGTCGGGTGCTTTCATAAAATCAAAATATGAAGGGTATGGTTTAGAATAAGTGGTCCTGGTAGGTTTGAACTGGACCCCTAAACTAGTCTCAAGCGACCTAGTTATTTCATCCTTAAACCGATTTATGGCTCGCCCAAAATCAGTATTGTCTAGGTCGGTGGTGCCACCATGCATGGGATTATGGCTTGGCGACTTCGGCGGGTTGGGTAACACTGTTCCCTGCCCTCCCGAAGTCCTGTTTGTCGCTGTACCCTGGTCGGTCTGCATAGTCTGACCAGTGCCATGATGAACATGGTTGGTAGTTGTCGAGGTACCGACTTCACCACCCCTCGTCTCAGTAAACCCTAATTGTCCGAAATTAACGTGTGAAGTCTGTCCTCTAAAAGAATTAAAAGGCATGCTGAACTGGGGTTGCCCAGTTGGTGCTTCGGGTTTGACAGTTTTGCCTTCTATCTTATCCATGCGATCGCTAAGTAATTTAAAAGAATGTTGGATAGTATTGGTAAGAGTTTTTGAAGAATCAACCAGCATTGCGGAATAATTAGCATGGGTAGGATAAGGATCTTCACGTACCTTATCTTTTACCTTGTCAGAAGCGTCTTCAGCGTTTGTATTTGTCGCGGTAGGGATGATCTTGCTGAAGTTCGGCTCCTTGTCCTGCGTGACTCTGCCGCGCTGATCCTTTGAACAGCTCTCCAGGAAGGCCTTCAGAACGGCGTCAAGCTTAGCCTGCGTTTGTTGCTTCAACTCGTCGGGGAGTTCGTCGATGCCAGAAGGACGGACGATGTTGTCTTTGTCAGTAGCACCGTCTTTGCCGCCCATGTTGGTAGTAGATGAATTTTCAATCTTCCCCAGCGGAGTCGCCAAAAAGTGTGTTGACGTCGGAAGTTATCCGAATCACACACCAGCAGGGCTAGAACGCCCGGAGAGGTTGCAGTTCAACCTGAGACAGCAGGGGCCCTGGCTAAACCGACGAAAACCGATCTAAAGACAGGTCTTGATCGATCTAGGGTTTTGGACTCCTGTGTTAGTAACTCTAGAACTCCTCCCGGGAAGACCCGTCGGGGAGAAGCACGTAGAGGTTGTTCTAGGACCAGCAAGGCCGCCTAGAACGCCGTCGAATCTCGCCGGGAGATGCGCCGAACAGCAAGGTAGAGGGGAAAAAGGGTAAAGGGGATAGTAGATTGATTTTGATCGATTGGTGTTAGATCCTTCAATCGGCCATGATCCTCTTATATATAGAGAGGGGTTGGTCTTATCCCAATAAGAAACGTCTTCAAATACGATCTCCAAGTTTACTATTCGGACTCTATCAAAATAGAATTCAATCTAGATACAACAAGGTAACTCTAATCTCGCCGATCCTTAGATCGACCAGATTGATCTAAATCAGCCTCAATGGGCTTTATTAGCCCATGAATTGTTGCCGAATTTAGCCTTTATCATAACTATAAGGCCTTCGACCAGTGTCACCTGGTCGGACACAAACATTGACTGATCGGAAGTCCAAAATGATCAGGCCCATTTGACTTAGAACATCTGATCCATCAAATGCGAAATAAAAAAAAGACAAATTCGAGCCTAATATTACAGGCCGAATACTTGTCCTAGATTTACTTTTACCTGTGACATTTTTGAGTGTCAACAGTACCTTTTTATATAAATCTGATCAAACTTCGAATTGTTTGTTGGACGAACGGAGTACTTTGCTTGCACGGACGTGCTCGAATGAACTTTTTAGATTGGTCAATCAAAGTAAGCACACGCACGCACGCGTTCAGCTTGGGTGCCCGCCGATTTCCACCGTTGACGAACGCCACTGCCGCCTGTGCGCATGACATGTGGGCCTCTCATAGTTCCGTTGACGGCAAGCGTTCCCGTGCCGTCCTTCTCCTGCCGCCGGGTCGTTTTCGACTTGCACCCTCCACCTCTTTCTCTATTATTATTATATTACTCCCTCCATCCCAAATTATAAAGCGTTCCAAGAATCTTGGAGAGTCAAAGTTTTTCAACTTTTACCAAATTTATATAATAAAATAATAATATTTATGATACCAACTAAGTAAAGTTAGATTCTTCATTAGTTATATTTTCATAATTTATATATTTGATGTCATAAATCTGTGTTTTTCTCTAGAATTTTGGTCAAAGTTTAAAAAGTTTGACTCTCCAAAATTCTTGGAATGACTTATAATTTGGGATGGAGGGAGTACTTTTGTATTTTGAAACTTCTAGGTCTATGCCCGTGCGTTGCTACGGGTTTTAAAATCCATACAAGCCTATACATTATAATACGAGTTTCAAAATCAATTCAATTATATATTTTTTTTCAACTGACACATATGAAGAAATACAATCCTATATATATTTCCAGCTAACACATGAACGAAATGTCTTATATGTATAAGCATGATTTCAATTTGACTATACATATGGTTAACCAAAAAAAAATCTTATGGTCAAATATTTGCAAGCCTAGCTTGTACTCTCTCCTTTCCAAACTATAAGTCACTTTGATTTTTTTACGTTCATTTTGCTACATATATCTAAATACATAGCAAAATGAATGTCAGAAAAAAGCCAAAACGACTTATAATTTAGATAAAGAGAGTAATTCACTTTAGCTAAGACCCTCCTTGTTGGAAGCCAATGATCAAAAGTCTACTCTAAACGCCTAAGTTGTTTAGATTGTGGTGGACATATCATCTCTGTCAACTGCAAACCTTTCATACCTAACTTCAACTTCTGAATTTTCTAGTAGTTGAAAAGAATATCTTTGTCATAATAGAAGTCTTCGCAACCTCGCACATTAGTGACGGAAATTAATAATTTTATATCCTCTTTAGGCTCTCACACAACACATCTTCACAGACTGTGGACCAAAGAGAAGTGGAACCTTATAAGTGTTGTGCACATTCTTTGGCACCTGCAGTAGTGAGTCACACATTTAGTACTAATTCTAGTCATCCCAAATAAATGACACAAGTTTTATTATACTAAGGGCAATCGAGATTGCCATTCTCAGGGTGATAAGAGACAACTACACTTTATATTAGATTTTCTGTTTGCCAATATGAGAAGCAATTGTCATGTACCTAGTTGTGCAAATAAACTGATCAGTTACTCTCTATTTCTGTAGGTACTGCAATAGAGAGTAACTAAGAGTGCAATGAAGTTGCCAACTTAAACCATTGTGAACATTATCAAGGATATTCAACCATCGCTTACAACAACGTGCTCAAGTCAGCACCAGTTTTTAACTTAGCACCTATTTCATACCATTTTCTTGACAAATAGACATGCAAAACCCCCTGTGCATATCAAAATTTTATTTACTTGAAGTAGCACACAACCTTAATTGATTAATCAATTGCAGCAAATAAATGCATCTTGGAGATCTATAGAAAATTTCCAATATCTTTTCTTAAGGCCACCAGGATGAATTCTGACTCTTATATGATCAAAAATAAATAACCATATTTTTGCAAAGCTTAAATTTACAGGACTGCAACATTGTTTTCACCATTGCTTTTTAACTCAGTATTCAAATATGAGTGGAATCATTGACATTTGAAAGATAAAAATAAGATGTACAACTTTACGGTTCACTAATATTCAGAAAAGGAGTCGATTAGTTATAATAAAGGTGTTGTCTGGACATAGTTCGCATGTGAGACCTAGTTCTTCTAAAGAAACCTAGAAGAATATATTATTGGCAATAGCTAAATCAAAGTACACAAGGCAGGTGTAGAAGACCTTACATGTTATGGAGCATGTTTTATATCCTGCTTCGTTGACAAACCGTTTACTTTGTCATAGCTGAACATAGCCATTAAAAATGGTTCCAGTTGAACTCCTTTTTGACACCAACTGAACTCCTAAAGTTACAGATTGTAGTTTGAAATAGAACCAATGGTGAACCAAAGAACAACGATGATTGATGAGGGATAGCTAACAGTCCAACGTCAAAGGTAATGTGCAGATTCTTGAGGTCAAGTTTGTCATCCAAATCATTGCTCTATCAAGTAACTTGTTTATGTGACTCATATCAGTAGAAGCAACCATGCATAATGCAAAGTCCTTCACAGGTATTGTCTTGGATGACTTCATACTGTAGTGACTGAACTCCAGGTGTACAATCTGCAGAGCCCTTGTTAAATCAAATCTATAGAGCACTTGCATGACGAACAAGAAAAATGGCAAGCTGCATATGAATTGAGAATGACCACATGGGGAGACGCTTGAACCATGACATGCATCGACTCAGCCGGGGCTGTCGCCGCCATTGACCAGAGTCCAAAACCTGATCAGTGACATTAAAAATGACTCACAACTTACGTGTGTGTGTATTTCTTCTCTGAAAGTAAAAAATTCCAAGAAGTTAGTAAAAGGTAACATTAGGGACTGGATCACACGAACTGATGGGGTCCTCACTGATTAGTAGGAAGAAAATCCAGAGCTATATATATTTTAACTGGAGCTCTGAATTATTTGATTACTGGATAAGCTTTGGAAAATTGTAACTGAATTATGGGGTTATTACAAATATAACACTACGATATAGTTTGAAGAAGCATGGGGAAAAATTTCAGGTAATGTTTTATAATAGCAAATATTCTTGCAAGAATTGTTACATAATTCTTAATTACACATTTAAATGGAAATTTAGGCCTACAACAAAGTATATTTAAAATTCACCATATTATGCCACATAAAACTTCACAAATGAATAGCATGTGTTGCATCCATGTAGCAATAGTTCTACAAAACTTCTTGCCAAGGCAGAAACAGGCTATGGTATATATTGTTTTTTCACGAAAGAAATAGAGGTGCAAACTGCTAAACACCTAAATCATGAAAATAATTATAACAAGAACAAAGTAAATTTCATCTTTGAATACCAGAAGAGACATATTGCATATCCAGAAAAAAGCAGCACGCACGATCATCTCCACCTATGTCCTCATCAGCTCGCTCACCACATTCCTGAACTGGCGTGTGCCCCACATATGGTGCCTCATCAGCTCGCTCACCGTGCCCAAGGTAGCACGTAGGCAGGGCTGGTGTACACCACCCTCCCCACACCGGCGGCGCGACCGCGAGAGCCACCTCGTGCCCTCGATAGCGAGCGGTGGAGGGCGGCCACGACGGGAGAGGGCGGCTGCTGGCGCGGGCGGCCGCGACGTGGGGCGGTACCGAGCATGGAGGTGGTGACGGCGGCATGGACGGCCTAGGCGGCGTGGGCTTCTGCGTCCAGCTGAGCGAGGCGAGGTGGTGGGGGCGCCGGGCGAGGAGGTGGGGGGATGCATCTGGGCGAGCGGCGTGGACATCCAGATCTCGCTCGGGCGAGGCGAGCAGGTGGGGCGGCGTCTGGGCAGGCGGCGCGGGCGTCCGGGTCCCAGCGGGGCGAGGCGAGCATGTGGGGGCGCCGGGGGTGGGGGAGGGGGCGGCGGTGTCGGGCGCGGGCGTTGCGGCCTGCGCGGCGCGCCGAGCGGCGCGGGCACGGCCGGCCCGAACGGAGCGCCGAGAGGCCGGGAGAGTGCCGCGGCGGCCGGGTGCGGTCGGCTGGGGGGAGAAGCGGGTGCGGGGATCGCGAGGAGGAGGCGGGCGGTCTGATTTCTTTTGCGGTAACGATAACATCCGGATGTTTTTAGGTGTATAAGATACCTCTCTTTCTCTATTATTGTATATGGGAATAACTGCCTATAATCCGAGGGCTAAACTGCAAAACGCTAAGCGGACAGGCTAATCAATCCGTTTATCCCTCTCGCGGGACACGTGGCCGCATCGGGTTGGGTGTTCGCCGACGCGGTAACCCAACCATTCCGTAACTTGACGGAACGGGCCTTGGAAGAATTTTCTGTGTGGTGGGTGGGTTGCCCCTCGCCGCCGTCTTCTTCTTCTTCTTACCAGTCTCTCCTCTCCTCCGGTGGGGGCGAGCCAGAAAGGGAGACGGAGACGGGGATGGCCGGGCTGGTGCGGACGGCGATGCTGCTGCTGCTGCTGCTCGCGGTGCTTCTGGCGTCCGCTTCTTCCCCCACCGCGGCGGCGGCGGCGGCGGGGCAGGAGGAAACAGGTGAGTTCGATCAGCTCCCCCTTTCCGCTCCTCTTCCGTCCATGTGCCTGAGGAAAAGAGGTTCCGGACGGCCCGCGGTTGCTCGGGACGGCGATTAGCTACTAGGGGCGCGGAGCCGATTGGTTGTTGCGGCTTTGCCGGCGCAGCGCGAGGAGCTCGCACAGAGTGCATAACATAACATGACATACGGGATGTAGTGGTGTCAAATTGGTCTAGATTAGACGAGGAATTGAGGACGGGCATAGTTCCTAGTGCGCCGGATGCTGCTGCACCTGCCGATTTCTCCCGGATTCGGCCTTTTTTGTTCCCCGTGTGGGGAGGATTTGGATTTGGGGGAAGTTCTGAAGCTGCTACTACTACCTTTTACAACAGTGCTTGCTATTGTCGTACTGTGCCCTGTGGCTGTGGGTTAACTGATCCGCGCGCGCAGTTGATGCAACCGCTTCGACAACCTTTGTTTTATTTAGATAGAAGGACAAGATCTCTGCTTTTGTTGAAAGCAAATGTTTACAAGTCCTCACTCCTGGGGATATATAGCAGCTAAAAAAAGAAGCGTTCAGCAGCCAGAAGACTATCTTATCCTATTACAGATTTTGCCCACATGAGGCAACAGAATATCGCTTCAGAATACCTTTGTTTTATTTAGATAGAAGGACAAGATCTCTGCTTTTGTTGAAAGCAAATGTTTACAAGTCCTCACTCCTGGGGATATATAGCAGCTAAAAAAAGAAGCGTTCAGCAGCCAGAAGACTATCTTATCCTATTACAGATTTTGCCCACATGAGGCAACAGAATATCGCTTCAGCATATCGCCTTGATCCAAGACAGCAAAGCCTCAGTGGCCTTCTCCTACCCTTTAAGTAGATGTATCCACTTCTGCGTAATTGAGATAACGCTTCGAGAACTGCATTCTCATTGTCGCCTGCAAGCGATTTTTTTCAGCATAGCGATGCTGTAATAGCATGGAAAGGCGATTCTTGTCCGCGTGCTTGGGGGTGCCAGTGCTGTAGATTTTTGGAAAACAGAGTAATGGGTTATTTCCTTGTTTGCTTCTCAGATTGGTAATGCCATTGGACTGGATGTAGTGACATTGCCTAACTCTAGTTTCTGAGTGCCGCGAGGATTTATTTTACTGTTATGGTGCTTTTGTGTGCCCTGCCAGTGAAATCAGGTTTTAACTCCTCACACCTTTCTTTGCCAATGCAGTGATCAGGCTGAAGCACTGTGATGGCAGTTATTCCTACAATCATACTCTTGCTCATATTCTTGTCGAATACGCGTCCGCAGTAAGTTCCTCCTGCACAATGTGCTGCTACTTATTCTGTTGAAAGCAACTTCATCATAAGTCTGCCCAAACTTCCTACTGTCCTTGCCTAGCTAGACAATGTCTGTTCTGGTACTTGCCTTTCACACACCCTTTCTTTTTTAAGAAAAAAAAAACCCCGCTTTGCCGCACCTTTTCATTCCCTCTCTTTTCTATGCAGCATTTTCAGTCACTAATAGTTATCCTGTTCTTGGCTATTGCATCTCCGAATGTTTCTTCGATAGGGAATGCATATAATGATTCCCATGTTTCTATTTGCAGAATACATTTTTGTCCTTTTTCAGACTTGGTTTACATAAATGCGTTTCAGGTGTACACATCTGACTTAACATCACTTTTTTTATGGACCTGTCCAAGGTGTAAAGGCCACACAAAGGTTTGTGCTTCCTCTTTCTGTGAAAGTCGTTCTACATGTTCCTTGGTATTTAATCGTCTGTTTTTGCATTATTGATTCAGGGTTTTGAGGTGATAGAGATCATAGTAGATGTGGAGAACTGCTTACAGGTTAACTATGTTTATGTATTTCTATTTCAGCAAAGCTCTTTTTGATTGCACTCAGTGTTCAATGAAAACTTAAGTTTTGATTGTTTGTTAAAAAATTGTGCAGGCATTTGTTGGAGTTGCACCTGACCCTCAATCCATAATCATTGCATTTAGAGGCACTCAACAGCACAGGTACAGAAAATGCTCCATTATGAGTCGAGACTTGTAACGTATGGGCATTTGCTCTGAGTGCATCAACCCTTTATCCTAGTTATTTAGCTATGTGTTTCGATTTTCAACTTATGAAATTGTAATCTTTTAATCAAATATCATAAGCTATTTATAAGATTTCAATCTTCACTTCTCATTGCTTTGATGTCTTGGAATTTAACTTGCACAGTGTCTCAAATTGGATCGAAGATCTTTTCTGGAAGCAGCTTGATGTGACATACCCAGGCATGCCGGATGCTATGGTAACTCTACTAGTCAAGTTGTTGTTGATGTTTAGAGCTCTCATTGAATTACCGATAACTTGTGTTTGCTCGCTGCTTGTCTGTCTCATGTTGCAGGTCCATCATGGGTTTTATACTGCATATTATAATACAACTATGCGATATGAGATCCTGAAGTCTATTAAATGGGCAAGAAAAACATATGGAAATCTACCCATAAATGTTGTGGGACATTCCATGGGTGGGGCTTTAGCTTCATTTTGTGCCCTTGATCTATCTGTAAGTATTTCTAATGTACTAGGTTTATTGCATCAAATTTCAATATGTGCTCTACAAATAACCTATACTTGTTTTGTGATACCATGGCATGTATTGTTAATATTATCAGATGGTTGGCTTCAATGATATCTTTGGCTTTTCTTTTACAGGTGAAATTTGGATCACAGGAGGTTGAGCTCATGACTTTTGGACAGCCTCGGATAGGCAATCCTGCTTTTGCTGTATACTTTGGTGAACAAGTCCCAAAAACAATCCGTGTGACCCATCAGAATGATATTGTGCCACATTTACCACCGTATTATTATTACCTAGGTGAATGGACATACCACCACTTTGCTAGAGAGGTGTGTATCCGATAGTCAAAAAGAGTTTACAGAGATGCATACTTCTCCAGGTTACCATTAATCCATTTCTTCTGTATTTGTTTATCTTCAGGTTTGGCTTCATGAGAGCATAGATGGAAATGTAGTTACCAGAAATGAGACGATATGTGATGATTCTGGTGAGGACCCAACCTGTAGCAGGTATGTATTGTCCTATCTATTTTGGATATTTATTTTATTGCATGTGTTGCTTATTGTTTGCCGTTGCTTGAAAAGGTCGGTCTATGGGATGAGCGTAGCAGATCATCTTGAGTACTACGGTGTCACACTACATGCTGATTCAAGGGGAACCTGTCAATTTGTGATTGGTGCAGCCAACTCAGTATACAGCTACGTTCGTGAAGTTGATGGATCCATCATCTTGTCAAGATATCCAGAAGAACCACAAGCTCTAGAATCTATGTGACTTAGTCTGCCACGAAATACACCCCTGTACAGTATTTTTATTTTTCATTTTGTGTACAGCTCATGAAATACTGAGCGCTCCCGGAGCTCTCCAGAGGATAAGGAGAGGCTCACCTTTTAAATGTGCCCCCTTTGCTCAAGTGAGAACTGTACATGTAAGCTCCATAAGATTGTCCGCTCAATTTGTTCCGTGTATATAAATAATACCATATATTACTAAGTAATGCAAGTATTGGATGTTACTCCTTGTTTGCTCATTCCCTCATGGTGTTGGTACCTGAGATATTTTCAGATTTTTTTTCACAGCATTGCTCCTCACCTTTACCTTCATTTCAGGTATGCATTTGCTTTTGCAGATCAAAGAATGCAGCCCCTTGCAAACCTTCATTGATGTGTGTATGTGTGTGAAATGTAACATGCTTTAATGGGATGATTTGACGGTACCCCCTATTTGGTATTTACTCACTACCTGACAATTTCTGTATTTTCTCTCAGCCTATGAAGTGAGAATTGAATATGTAATCTATAACATTTGTGTGCACTTGGTGTTCGTTTCCCAGCAAAAATTTTAGCCCTGTCACATCGAATTTTGTGGTCCTAATTTAGTCTATTAAAAATAGAGTAATTAAAAAATTATTTTGTCAGCCGAAGGCTAATTCGCGAGATGAATCTATTAAACTTAATTAGTTCATGATTTGATAATATGTTGCTACAGTAAACATTTGCTAATGACAGATTAATTTACCTTAATAGATTCGTCATGTTAATTAGCATATGGCGGTGTAATTAGTTTTATAATTAGTTTATTTTTAATAGACTAAATTAGTACCGGAACATCCGATGTGACAAGCTAAATTCTTTTTGCCAGAAAACGAACACCCTGGGTTGGTTTGGCTACATGTTATAAAAATATATAATATGGGATTCTTCACAAGATATTTCCAGAATTTTTCCCTCTCCATTACACCTCACCTTTTGTTTCAGATATGCTTCTGCAGATCAATGCAGGTAGCCCTTTGCAAACACGAGGAGCCAAGAACTGATCAGGCTCAGAAAGGAATCTCATGATGCAAAGTTCTACAGATGGTGAGCACTGCCAGGGTAGATCTTGTGGATAAGGATACATGTCTATCCACATATTCTGCATTGTCATCTTCTTGTCCTGGGGGTTTGCATCATAAATGAGAAAATCAGAAGAACCGTCACAGCATATCAACGGCAACTGTTCCATAGCATCATTTACGCAGCATGGCCTTGCTGATATGCAATGCAAGGCTGTGCAGCACTGTGCCAAGGCAAATGCCTGCATATCTTATAAGATGTTGCGGCCAGTGAATGATGAGAAAATGCTTCAGAGAACAAAATATTGCAAATAATTGGGCAGAATTATCAAACAATTGTCTTTACTAATGATTTAGCAAATGGGGCAGATTCTGCCACTGCGGATAAGGTAAGAAGATAGAGAGTGTGTGTGACTTTGTGTGAGGGACTGAATGGGACCGTAGGTTCTTTGTCTGAAGATGCCATTCTGAACCTGAAGATCAGGATTCAGGACCTTGATCCCTCCAATACAATTATACAGAGTGCCTGCTCTTAGCCAGAGGAATCAGATCCTGCTGTCATGTTGTCATGTGACGAATCGACGCCGTGTTGTTGTCGGCACCATTGCTTTCGGTGTGGACTTGTGTATTTACAGTCGGAATCAAAGGTCTGAACTCTCAATTTACATGCAGGGACAACATTCAGACTTTCACAGAACCGAGGAGCACTTATAATTAGGAGTACTAGACTAGATAGAGGAAATAGCATGCATTGCACGAGAGATTTCTCAGTTATTACAGGTATCAAAATTCAGTCTATCAACAACAGTAGAAGAAAATTGACTGCTTTTCAGCTTGCCAACCATATATTGCTAGGTATTGCTCTAAGAAAACATATATCAGTAGTATCTTAGCATGTGTACTTGGCCTGCATGTAGCAAGTGTTAATTCTCTTTGAAGATTGTATGCTTCTAAAATGTGACTGAAGAAAACCCGCAAACACCTAATACAGTTCTATTATCCTTATTGCTTTTGAAAAGTTCCTTTTGTTTTTTCAGATATTTCTGCATATATAGCAAATTTTGTATGCTGTCGGCTCGTGAGTCATGAGGAGACAATGGGACATATAGATTATTCCAATGTACAGGGACATATAGATTATTCCAATGTACACAGACATGCATGGATTCTTATCCAAAACTATCCGGTCTCTAACCTACAATCGATCATAAGAATCTTATATTTTTCAGTTATATACAAAAGAACCAAATCTATAGCTATATATGCTCTATTTGCACATATTAAAGGCTATTTGAACATATTATAATACGAACATGTCTAGCAAATGCTGTCAGTTAGTTGTCAAGAATAGAATAGAATCTTCTGTCTTCTATCTATAACATATAATCAAATGCAAGTCGGTACTAGGTACCAACAATCCAACATCTTTTCCAGCCTATAAAAAGCAAGCCGTCCCATGGCCAGTAGCACGAAACCACGTCACCACCATCGAAATCACCTCTGCACCCCAAGCTAAGTAGAGGGGGGGCGACTAGTAGCCTCTAGAACCTTCCAGTTCCGGGCGCGGTGAACAAGCAGATCGATCGAGGATGGCAATGGACCACGTGGCGAGGCTGGCATCGGAGCGCGCGGTGGTGGTGTTCACGGCGAGCAACTGCAGCATGGGCGACGTCGTGACGTCGCTGCTGAGCAGCCTGGGCGTGAACGCGGCGGTGCACGATCTGGACAGGGACCCCCGGGGCCAGGAGATGCAGCGGGAGCTGGCCAGGAGGCTCGGCGCCGGCGCCGGGGCCGGGGCCGAGGCCGGGCGCGGCACCGGCACCCCCACCGTGCCGGCGGTGTTCGTGGGCGGCGACCTCGTCGGCGGGACCAACAGGGTCATGGCGCTGCACCTCTCTGGCGAGCTCGTGCCCATGCTCAGGAACGCGGGCGCGCTCTGGTTGTAGGAATGATTGAGAACGTCCGCGCGGATGCAAGCATGGCGGAGCTTTTTCCATCAGGTGTGTAGTGTGTGTATATGGAAATAGAACGAAAAAAGAAGATCAAGAACGCGAAAAAAGAGAGAGAAAAATAAAGGATCCATGTAGAAGAGTGCGTGAATGCCAGGTTTTTTTTGTGTCCTGTCTCGGTATCTCCTGTCCTTGGAATAAAAATGTCGTCTTCGTTTTCACTCATCAAAATGTTAACTTATGCTATTCAAGTTTTATCAGTGCTATGTTCGTGCTATTCATTCTCATGTCTCTCGTATACGGTATACTCATCCACAGGAGATCTCTAAAAAGGAAATATAGGAAAAAGAGATGTGATAAGAAATCTGTTTATATATATATATATATATATATATATATATATATATATATATATATTAGAGCATGTCCAATAGTTTCCAAAAGGCCACTTAGTAAATTAATGAGTTTTCCTAGTGACTAAAAAAAGTTAGGAGCATGTTTGTTGGTTGGTTTCCTCTAACCATTTTAAAAAACCCCTCTCAAAAGATAGAAGTTAATTTTGCATCAAGAATTCCAGACTATTTCTAAATCACCCCATCCATATTTATACTTTCTTTATCTCTTAGAGTCTGTTTGAATGTAGATATTGGAGAACCTGAAATTGAATTGGTACCAATACTAAATCAGACTTATATTGGAAATGGATGCCAATACCAAAGTGGCTACTTGATATTAGATAGAATTGCTAGCTGGAAACAAATGCAATGCCAAATACAAATTCATGTTTGGATCTGCATAGCATCGAATTGGCAAATTGATCCATCTTCTTCCACTCTTCCGAGTGCCTCGACCTTGACAGATATGGAGGGGCGTTGAACTAGTGCTGGAGATGAAGTTGCAGGCGCTCGCTGCCAGATCTGACCGCCCCGAGTGCCTCCACCAAGCGTCGCCGTCAACTCATCCTCTCTGTTATTCTGACGGTGCCGAGCTGCCCCTCTTCTCTACTTCTCGCCTACTCCGATGAGGTGGCAGAGAGCCCCCGATGAGTGGGGCGGAGGGGGCGGAGGACGGAGGGGCGTGCAAGGGTGGGGGAGTAGAGGGCACAGGGGGCGCGAGGGGCTGGCGAGGAGTGAGGCGTGGCGGCACGCAAGGGCGGTGGGGAGTGGAGGTTTGGGGCGCGAGGCGTGGCGGGGAGTGGCGCGGAGGAAGGCGGCGAGCGAGCTCGAGCACGGCCCCGTCGGTGCGGAGGAGGATTCTCACGAATACAGAGAGGGAGTGTTCGGTATTGTGTGCGGGGCTGAGCATGCGGGCCAAATGTTGTGTAGAATTGGAGCTCGTTTCCACTTCCTAATACCAAGACCACCCAAACAACAGAATTTGAGGGTATCCAATACCAATGCCGATGTCTGGGCGTGGATATCTATATCCAGACGGGTTGTTATATACATTTGCATCAGGAACCCTAACCTACTTTTTATTTCTCAAGTCCTTTCACCTCAATATTGGCCGATGGATCATATATGCGTGTGACTATGGGGTCGGTTTTCATAAGACATCTACAAAAGTACCTAATAATTTATTTTTAAAACATGGTGATTTCTAACTTATTGAAGTATTGGGAGGAATAAATAAGATCATCACTAATAGTTTTCAATAATTCACTCCTAAAATATAGAAAAGAATTTTACATCAGGAATCCTATACTTATTTCTAAGTTATGTTAACCAGTTTTATATATTCTTTCTCTTGTATATTTGTATTCCTATTCTTTATTCTCTCTCACGTCCTTCCACCATTAGATTGACCGACCAATACGCGCGTATCGGTGATTTTTTCCAAATATCAGAAGATTACGAGATGAGATTGGGAACTCTTCGAGAAGGATCTTTCTATTGTTACCAAAAAATACTATATTGAGAAACTTTATTAGAAACTCTTGAAGATGCTTTAAGTGCAAAATTATTGGGAGTTTAAGATAGGAAGTTGTTGGAGGCAATTTTTTAATCTTGTTAAAATCGAGATTGAGAGTGAGTTTTGAAAACTCTTAGAGATGCTGTTACTCCCTCCATCCTAAAATATAAGGAATCCAGATTTGTTCTAAGTAAATCTATAGCAATTTTAACCAAATTTATAGAAAAGAAGGAAATGCGTCGAACTATAAATTAGCTTAACTAGATAAGTTATGGGATATATTTTTATTGTATACCCCTTTGAGGTGGTAGATGTTAATATTCTTTTGTATAAATTTGGTCAAAATTATTATAATTTGACTTAGGATAAAACTTATATTTCAGGACGAAGTGAGTATATTACAAAGTTTCAAGAATAAGGGAAAGGGCACGACATGTGGTGGAAAGTGAGTATATTACAAAGTTTTCAGAATAACAACGCTATAGAAACTTTTTCGCAGGTGGGCGAAATACCGTCTCAGATCAAAGGTCTCGGCTAATCGATCTTTTTTGAGGTAATTCAAATACACGCCAGGGTAAATCAAATAAAAAAGAAAAAGAGAAAAAACGACACGCTGAAGCTGTGTCGGGCCACGCTCGCCGTCGTGGTGGTCGACCAGGCTCTTCCCAGCCAGATCCACCGCCAACGGACTCCTCCCCGCCGAGAAATGGAGGGCCAACGCAGCACTAGGGAGAAAGGGAGCACCACATGGAGGAGAGGGAGGGTCACCGCTGCCGGCGGGCTCCTCCCCTCCGGATCTACGCTAGGGGGGGAGGGGCAGCGCTCAACGAGAGAGAGATAAGGAGCGACACATGGGGGAGAGGGAGGGGCCCCGCCTGTGCCGCATTGGGAGAGAGGGAGCGTTGCATGTCGCTCGCTGGAGAACAAGGAGGGATGCCGCTGTGCCTACTGGCTGTGAAGACAGAGAGGGAGAGGAGAGGGAGCGCCGCACAGGGGAGGGAGCGTAGCGAGTGCTCGGGGATGAGAGGGAGGGTCCGATGCTCGGGGGAAGAGAGGGAGAGACCGAGAGAGATTGGGAGGAAACCCTAATTGTTGCTCTTATACAAGCTGTGGCAGAACCGCCCAATTTAACTTAATCCCAAGTACGCTCGTCAGCCATTTGACACTAAGCGCACTTAAGACCAAGTCAAATCTGGTAGTCTGTCGAGTACACCCAACGGGAGAACTCGAAAATCCACATTTCACCCAGAATCATAATTGAGGACCAAGCATCCAAACGTGAAAACATTTCTTTTATTACAAGATTACATCCTCAGAATTATTACAATAATTTAATATGCAACAAGAACTAAACATGCGGAAGTAAACAATTATACAATAATTGTTGGAATTTATCGTAAAGACAGGTTATAACAAGTTGTAAATCTTTTTCTTTGTAAAATCTTTGGTAAAGGTTATAAATAAACACTACGATCGCAGCGATAAAGTAATCCTCTCTGAGCCCACTAGGAGGTATCCACACACAAGAGTTAGCGCCAACCTTCACCTGCTACCTGCAACAGTGGGAATAAAACCTTGAGTACTCAATTGTACTCAGCAAGACTTACCCGTCAGGAGGAAATAAAAGACTCCGAGGATTATGCAAGGCTATTGGGCTTGTGGTTGATTGTGCGAGAAGCATTACTAATAGTTCATCCTATTTCAAATTTTTGCGGCTATTTTAAGTTGGATTACCTCATCAATCTAGATAAGCACCTGTTCTATGATCAAGCAGGTGGTAAGCAATCAGTCTCATTTTATTCTATCTCAAGTTCTAGTTTTTCCTTCGATGATAGATCATAGCCAAATCGGTACCGTCATCTGACGGCGATTCATGAATCAATGTAGCCCAGCTGGGTACCCCAAAACACACGTCTCATTTGCATCAAGGTACAAACAAGACCAACTCGCCAACCTCCTGCCAAGGGTCCAGGTCCCCGTCCAAACTGGGACTTCAAGCCCCCAACTCACCAGCGTGACTGTGAGTGATGCAAGGACCTCCACCTATCAAAGCATCTAAACAGTCGATCCGGAAAGAGCCGAAAACCAAGGCAAGAGATTAGCGAGCCTTCCCGCCCCCACGTAGCAAGTATGTGCTTGGGATAAGAAGTCTGTGACAAGGCCACCATCCACACCAATGGATACTTCCTAATAACTCAGATTATTATTCACCTCCATAGTGATAATAGTAATATATAAATATTCCTATATCTCGCGAGTGACAGGAAATCACCCGACTTCTACCGAGTCCTATAGCGTAGCAGTCTACTCGACTCTGACATACTAGTAGGACTCATAGGATATGGAATATATATGCATGTGAGTTTCATATAACTCCTCAAAACTTAATGCACAGGTATTTATAATTAAAGTGCTGAAAGTAGGGGTTATGCACCGGGGCTTGCCTGGGTAAACATTTCAGAAAGATAGTATTCCATCTCCATGCCAACGATCATCATTGCACCATCTTTTGGTTAAACACCACATCCTTCAGGTTCTCAGGGCCAGTAGTAACGTACCTAAATGAGATGCAATGCATATGTATGAACATAACGAATGCACACACGATTCTCTACAGAAGATACATACTAACAAACATATACTAGGCATAGCAAGGTAAAGCAATGATTCTTAGTTTCGGGATAGCAGCATATCAGTTCTTGTTTTTGTCATAACCAGAGATATAAACATCCAAATAAGGTGATACGAGACTTTCTAGAAAGATAATAAAATTGGCTACAACTTTGCTATTATTACCCAGAGCTAGCTCACTAGTTAACAAGGTCAAAACATGTCGACAAGCAGGTCTGCACAAACAATGGACAGAAAACTGACAGCAAGTTCACAGAAGCATATCTGAAGTTCTAGGCATCCAACACTCATGATTCTTAACTTTCTAGAAAGCTTATTAAGTTGTATATAACTTTCTTATAATCATCTGAAAGTGATTCAACAGATATTAAGGTCAAACAACACAAAGAAGCAAATCTATCCACACTTGGACAGATTCTGACAATCAAATTCAAACACTCATAACTGGAGTTCTAGACCACCAAAATATATGATCTAGGATATTTTGGAAAGCTTAATAAAAGTAGTACAACTCTTTTATTAATACCAGCGGGTGATTCCAAATTAATATAAACCAAACAACCCAATCTTTTACATCTATACAGAGAGCATACAAAACCTGACATTGAAATTGTAAAATCTATAACTCCTAAACCACTTGTCCTAAAATAATAAAATTTGACGACAAGCAAGATATGGAAGTTATCTACAACTTTTATATTCACCACTCTTACAGAAAATATAATTTTAATTTTAAATTTAACTCCACAACAGGAACTGCTATGTCAGCCATTTTCAGCGCACACAAAGACATTGATCTTTTATTTGTTTCTCTAATAAAGACATGCACATATATCATTTAAAGGGTTCTAACAACAGCAATACAACTTATTCATACTTTATCCAAGATATTATAAGCAAAGCATCATCACAAGACTCATCTACATGTATCTCATATTAAATTTTCCCTACCTCTCATATAATAAAAGATATATATATATATTATTTTAGGTGGTGTTGCAAACATGTAGTTTGGAGCTCAGATTTTTATGAGTGGTAAGGAATGACAAAACATGACTACTGTTAAAATATTTCATGCTCAGGTCTCATAAATTAATTACTACAGGTAAAACAAGTTTTAATTATAAAAATGCATATGAAAGCAAGATAAATCTAAAAATCAATATTTTCTACAACCTATGACCATATTAAAATTTTATAGGCTACAACAACATCATACAAGACCAGTGGAGCTATATTTTCTATTTTTACATACAAGTATTATCCATAAATCATTTATTTTCATTTACTAAGCTATAGAAAGTTAAATCAATAACTCAGTCCTACATGCATCACTAAATCTGAAATTTTTATCATAGCATCCACATCACATCAGTAGTATACCATAAAAATTTCACCTCAAATGAACAAAAAATAATAGATATCAATTTATCTAGTTCTAGGAGCACTTTTGCCACATAAAAGGAAAACCCTACGAAAAATTTATCAAATAGAAAAACTTTATATACCAAACTTATAGATCACAGATAAGGGAAGCTAAAAAATTAGTTTCACTAATTTTAGACTTTCCTAACTTGAGTTATGAATTTATCTCCAGAAAAGCCTATTTATAAAGATAAATAAAAACAACAGAGACTTTCCTCTAAAGCATATCATATTATATACCTACTACGTAGATCTACTCACAAGGATTCTAAAACGCCCACATTTGCAGTAATATGATTTTTCTATGATTTACTAGAAATTTCCAAAGTTTCAGCCGATTTATTGGAAAAGAAAAGGAAAACGAAAAACATATTTGCACTGAGGACCCCAAACTTTTACCGAATAAAACTACAACAAACCAGTCCTTAGCAACACTATTCACATGAGTCTTGTATCTGCAGAAAACCCCCTGTACTTCCGGAAATGACGCACGTAGACCCTGCTTCGTCTTCTACCTACGTACAGTCAAGCAACGAACGGAGAGAAGCGCCGTCGATGGCCGGCTGGCCGGCCGGCCGGGGCAGGTGGCCAGCTGGCCACGGCCTGCACTGCTAGCAGGCCGCCTGCGGCTTGGCTGGCCACGGCCACGCTCTGCCGGCTGGGCCGGCGGCAGCAGCTCTGGCCGGCTGGCATGCAGCCAGCGTGCTGCACAGGAAGGGCCGCGGCCTCGGCGCCGGCTTCGAGCCAGGAAGCAGCGGCGCACGAGAGGCGCTGCCAAGGAAGGAGAGGGCCAAGGCTGCTGGGGCTACGGCGAGAAGGAAGAGGCGGAAACGAGGAGCTCTGCTCCTCGTCCATGGAGGGCGACGAGAGAGAGACTGAGAGGATGAGAGAGCGAGAGCGTGGAAAGGGGAGGGATCGGCACCCATCTTCTAGCGGCGCAGGGAAAAGGCCAAGGTCCGGCAGCCAGACATGCATGTGCGTGAGCAGCACAGTCTTGCATGCAGGCGTGCATGTGGGTCCGCACAGGCTTGCATGCGTGGCGTGTGTTGGCGTGTGTGCGTGTGTTTTGTTCGTTTTTGGTTTTCATTTTTCTTTTTTTTTCTTTTTTTTTTACTTTTTACTTTTCTTTATATATATATACATATATATATATATATTCAAAATACACATTAAAAATTATATTATTAATTATACTTATGTATCTATTTCTTTGTCACTAATCTACATAGCTGACACCAAAAACATTTTTAACAGCTCGAATTAAAAAGATCCGACAGCTACGTTATTCTATTTAATAATTTATTTTTATCTGTTCGTATTTTTGAGTTAATTCTCACACTAAACTTTGTCATAAACCATTAATAATAAATTAAAACTATGTGATTAGAGCTAAAGGTCTTTTGTAACACCAGAGGTGTTACACAAGTCAGTAGAGGAAACCCTATGCTGCTCAAGATGACCACCTCCATAAATAAAATGACCGTCTCCATAAATCGATTTGTGAGGTAGTAATTTTTTGGTGTCTCGGTAATTAAAACGATCACCTCTGTTAATCATGAGGCATTAACCGAGTCGATTGGTTTTTGTAAAGGCCTTGGTTAATGCTTGAGCAATACCTCGTAAAATTATTTTTCTAGTAGTGTAAGAGAAGGGACACGATATGTGGAGTCCTCGGCCACACGTATGAACCTACCCCGAGGAAAGTTATCACTCACTACCGGAATCAGGGGCCTAAATGCACTCGCCAAAAAATCAGACGGCAAAGAGCCCTTTGTCGAGTGTCATGTTGACACTCGGCAAACAAAAACACTTGGTAAAATTTAAATAAAAAACCCCAAAAAATAGCAAAAAAATTATTTTTAATCAAGGGAGGGCCCCATTGGCCAGCGCTCGCCCGTCTTTGTCAAAGTCACAAGTCACGGCATTTGTGTGTTACGTAGCTGGCGGGATTCAAACTCATGACCTCACCCTTGCACATAACCCTCTCTACTACTGCACCACAATATCACCTGTGTTTAGATACCGTTTCGGTTCCCCACATATTATACTAAACCAAATGTAAATTGCTTGTTTGAGGCCCTAAACGAATTCAAATCAAAAGGTTATCAACTACAAAGTTTCATACTTTTCGAGATCTACGACTTTCATTTTGGTAGTTTTTCCATCGGAGGTCGTTTATAAAATTTGAATTTCAAATTTGGAAATTCAAACGTACTTTTTGCTGGCAAAATTAATTCAAATAAAAAAGTTGCCAACTACAAAGTTTCATAAGTTTTTGAGATCTACAACTTTCATTTTAGTTGTTTCTCCATCCTAGGTCGTTCAAAAAATTCAAATTTTAAATTTTGAGAAATTCAAACATACTTTTCGTTGCCAAAATTAATTCAAATTAAAAAGTGTTCAACTATAAAGTTGTATAACTTCTCAAGATTTACAACTTTTATTTTGGTCATTTATTCATCCGATATAGTGGTAGTAATATTATTCACAAATATTATATATCTTTCTTCTAGTTTCGTAAAACTATACGAGAGAGATATAGATTTTGTGAACAACGTTACTATCGCTTTATCGAATAAAAAAATAACCAAAAAAAAGTTGTAGATCTTATCGCTTTGTCGAATGAAAAAATAACCAAAATAAAAATTGTAGGTCTTGAGAAGTTATATAACTTTCTAGTTGAAAACTTTTCTATTTGAATTAATTTACTGCTTCAAAATATGCTTTGAAATTGTCATTTTTTGGAAATTCATAAATTTAAAAGTCACAAGAAAATATAACTCAAGTAATAGCTGTAAGAACACAATAATTTGATAGAGCAAGATTTTAGCAAATTTTTAAAAAAACATCAAATTTGGAGTTAGTATAACGGAGAAAAACTAGTTAGAAGTTTTAACGAAATATCAAAAAGAGAAATCGGGTTCTTTGCCGAGTGCCTAAAATTTAACACTCGGCAAAAGCAGTTGTTTGCCGAGTGTCAAATTTGGACACCCAGCAAAGTAGTTGTTTGTCGAGTGTCAAATTTTGACATTCGGCAAAGATCAAATTTGGACATTCGGCAAAGCAGCTGTTTGTAGAGTGTCAAATTTCAGGCACTCGGCAAACAGTCTCTTTGCCGAATGTCAAACCTTTGCTGAGTGTTTCCTTTGCTGAGTGTTTTGCTTTTGACACTCGGCCAAACAGCTGTTTGTCGAGTGCTCAAGATTTGATACTCGGTAAAGCATGTGACAGTCGGCAAAGCGTCCGTTTCTAGCCGTGACGGTGATACCCGGCACCGTGTTGCCCATCGATATATACAGCGGTGTCGCCCACCACGCATGCCATGGAATCCCGAAAACCAAGGCTGCGAGACGCCAGAGCGCGGCGCGTAGTCTGAGCCTGACGACCGTGGCGTCGCACAACTCATTGCATCTTGAGCGAAAACACATTGCAGCATGCAGAGAGTTGAGACGGCGATATCCCGATGGCCGACCGGCCGGCAAGGGAAGCGGACCGATTCCGATAAGCTAAAGCTAAGGATCGGAGCAAAGAGAGAGCACAACACAACCAGCTGCAATGCAATTAACCTGCACAACCCGCACAGCACGCAACACGCATACATACATGTGTCGACCCCATGCATATCATTCATTTGTACGCGCTGCTGCAGAAGCCACTCGATCACTGCTCGGAGGTCGGAACCGACCAACCTACGTAGATCGAGTAGGATATGTACCTTTCAAAATAGAGCCATTTGCTTATAAATCAAATCAAATAGAAGACAAAAGACATAAACTATTATATTAGTCAAAGATTTCTGTAGTTTGAATTTTGAATATTGGTGTGCACCTTGTAAAATTAAAGAGAAGGGAGGGAGTACATTTTAACATGTGCTTAGCAAGTGCGACCACTTTCCGGAATCATCATGCATACCTACAAGCTAAGGAGAAAAGAAGTCTAAAGAATCTTATTCCCCAGCAAGCAAGCTAGTAGTAGGTACGTGCAAACGGTGCAAGAAGATCTTAGTACCCGGCCCACACCAAGTTTACGTCCTTACGTGCTGATCGAGTCTGCTTTTCCAGCCTATAAAAAGGCAAGAAGCTAGGCCAGCATCGAGTAACCAACCACACATCATTCGCCGGCCTTCTAAGCACGTACACAGTCCACACACCCAAAAAGAGAATCGAAGCTGCCAATGGACCGCGTGGCGAAGCTGGCGTCGGAGCGCGCGGTGGTGGTGTTCACGGCGAGCAACTGCAGCATGGGCGACGTCGTGGCGTCGCTGCTGAGCAGCCTGGGCGTGAACGCGGCGGTGCACGATCTGGACAGGGACCCCCGGGGCCAGGAGATGCAGCGGGACCTCGCCAGGAGGCTCGGCGCCGGCACCGCTCTCCCAGCGGTGTTCGTGGGCGGCAACCTCGTCGGCGGGACGAACAGGGTCATGGCGCTGCACCTCGCCGGCGAGCTCGTGCCCATGCTCAAGAGCGCCGGCGCGCTCTGGCTGTAGGATGCTTTTCGATCTTTCCCTCAGATGTATGTAAGTATACATAGAGGACATGGCAACAAGGAAGAGAAGATCGATGCAGAAGAGTGTGTGCGTGTGTGCGTGAATGGCTATAGTTTTTTTTATGCCGCCCAACGCTGAGAATAAATATTGTAAATGTACAATGTTTTCAATATGCGTGCTTCATTAGCTCTAGGTCGATCCAGAACTCATCAGCTGTACCAAAGGAGTAAAAAGATTAAAAATAAAAAAAAGAACTATGGTACACTGCTATAAAATTCTCCCTCCACTACAGGAAACACAGGCTTCGCCGAGTGCCTGCGAGCTCGCCGAGTGCCAAATTTTGGGCACTCGGCAAAGAGCCTCTTTGCCGAGTGCCGGAAATCTGGCACTCGGCGAAGACTGCGCACAAGACAAAGACTGCTTTGCCGAGTGCCCAACACTCGGCAAAGAAAAGCACTCGGCGAAGTGACCTCTTTGCCGAGTGCCGCACACTCGGCAAAGATGAGCACTCGGCAAAGTGTCGCGGACCAGACGGCATCCAGGCCCGTTAGCTTTTTGCCGAGTGTCAGCCACGTGGCACTCGGTAAAGCGTGTGGCCCCGTTGTTTGACACGTGGGTCGTTCGTTGCCGAGTGTCACGTGGCTGGCACTCGGCAAAGAGGGGGTCTTCGCCGAGTGCCAGCCACGTGGCACTCGGCAAAGCACGTGGGCTGTTCTTTGCCGAGTGCCACGTGGCTGGCACTCGACGAAGATCCCCTCTTTGCCGAGTGTCAGTCCATGTGGCACTCGACAAAGTTTTTATTTTTGGATTTTGGACACCAAATTTTTTGTGGATCATCCCCACAGTACTATGGCCAACATGTTCAAATTTGACAGTTTTCAAAATTTTTCGTTATATTTTTTTGACTTTATTTCTTTTTCTTGAATTTTCCCGAAATACGCAAGTTTGAACTGCGGGTGCATCGCATAGTGGATTTTCATGATTTAAAAAATGTTATTCTTGTTCTTAACCGTATGTTGAGGCGAAATCCAAAACCTGACCTGATGTTTCGATCAACGTGCTAACAGGGCAACGCCTCCAAATTATTCGATGTCCAGGTTTGTAAGAATCGTACGTGACAACTTGCTCGAAACTTTCTCAAATTTTTTTCTCGGCATACGCATATGATGTAACAACATCTCGCCAAGTTTCGCGATTTTCAGAATTCATTTGCATTTTCTATAATTAAAAAACCGCCCGCACGTAATTTGGAGGCGTTGCCCCGAGAGCACGTTGATCGAAACATCAGGTCAGGTTTTGGATTTCGCCTCAACATACGGTTAAGAACAAGAATAATATTTTGTAAATCATGAAAATCCATTATTCGATGCACCCGTAGTTCAAACTTGCGTCTTCCGGGAAAATTCAAGAAAAAGAAATAAAGTCAAAAAATATAACGAAAAGTTTTGAAAAACTGTCAAATTTGAACATGTTGACAATGGTATTGTGGAAGTGCCTCAAAAAAAACTTGGTGGCAAAAACCAAAAAAATAAATAAAAACTTCGCCGAGTGTCAGCCCTGGCACTCGGCAAAGAGGCTCTTTGCCGAGTGCCTGGCCAGCTGGCACTCGGCAAAGTTCCCTCTTTGCCGAGTGCCAGGGCTGACACGCGGCGAAGTTTTCCACGTGGGCCTGTCAATCTTTGTCGAGTGCCAGATCGCGTGGCACTCGGCAAAGAGGCTCTCTTTGCCGAGTGCCAGATCGGGTGGCACTCGGCAAAGAGGGGCTCTTTGCCGAGTGCCACCCGATCTGGCACTCGGCAAAGACGTTCGAAAAGAAAAAATACAAAACGGCCCGACCGCCACCCACACACGCACACACTCACACACACGCACGCACGCACGCAAGCACCAGCGCGCCGCCACCGCGCCCCGCGCCCCCGCCCGCCGGCGAGCCCCGAGGCCGCGCCCGCCGCCGCGCCCGCGCCCGCGCCCGCGCCCGCCGCCGCACCCCCGACCCCTCCCCGCCGCACCCCCATCCCGGCCCGGCCGCGCCGTCCCCGGCTGCCCCCGGCCGCGCCGCCCCGGCCGCCCCCGGCCGCGCCGCCCGGCCCACCGGCTGCCCGTCCCTAGCCGGGCAGTGGAGGAGAGGAGGAGGAAGAGGAGGAGGTGGTGGTGTAGGAGGAGAGGAGGAGTGGAGAAGAGAGGAGGAGAAGGAGGAGTGGAGAAGATAGGAGGAGAAGGACAAGGAGAAGAGAGGAGGAAGGTGCCGGCTTAGGTCCGTCGACCCTCAAGCCGCTTCGGTCATCCCGTCATCGTCGCCGAAGCTCGTTCTTGCTATTCTCGTCGCGAAGGTATGCCCTATATGTAGTTAGTAAATAGTTAGTACTTAGCAGTTAGTAGTTAATAGTTAGTAGTTAGTAGTTATTAGTAGTGTTAGTAGTAGTTAGTAGTGTTAGTGTTAGTAGTAGTTGTACTATTGTGAGCTATTGTGATTGTTGGCCTTCGTGACTATGTCTGGTATATATGTGGTTGTTGGCCTTCGTGCCGACGTTTTCTGCAGGTTTTGGGAACCTCGCCGTGCAGAGGAGGTGCTGCCGAAATTTTTGGTCGAGACTAACCAATTGCTCTTTTTTGGCAGGAGGAGGACCCGTCGGAGGGACTCGGCGACCCCGATCGTCTTTGTCGGCGTTGCGGGTCTGCCTGCACCGCGTCATCTCGCCACTGCCCGAGTCACCACTGCCCCGCTACCCTGACCTCACCGACACCTTAGGTATAACCCCTCTATCCGTATCCTTAGGTATCTGATCTTTGGTCGCGTAACCTAGTTAGACGTCTCCCGTTCGAAAGAGATACAGTCTGAGATATTCAGTCCTTTGCATATCTGCGACCGTATCTCTTTCGAATTGTCCACGTATTTTGGATAGCCCGTGGATGCGTAGATGAGCTAGTTTCCATGTTCTGCTCCTGTCAGAGTCAGAGTTTCGGCACCACCTCCTCGTTGTTCTCCGGATACACACTATCCCTGCCAGGACGTGTATCGGGAGAACAGCGAGGAGATGATGCCGAAATTCTATCTCGGGTAGGAGTAGAACATGGAAACTAACCCATTTGTGCATCCTCGGGTGGGATTAGGACCTATCCTTCTCCTATTAGATGGTAGGAATGCCGTGTAGATGCAATTGCTGGTTTTATTACTCGCTTACATATGTATATGCCAGAGGATGGATAACCGTGACTGGATGTACACGGGCCACGCAAGTAAGAGCACAGAATGGGTTACTAAGACCAATGCTTTCTTAGAGCATGCATTTGGTCCGGCTGCTAAAGGGTCGAGTCGGATGCCGTGTCCCTGCAGCAAATATGGGAACAAGAAAAGAAAATATAAGAATAACGTGGGGGTAGATCTTTACAAGTATGGATTCGTTGAAAACTATACTTGTTGGGTCCACCATGGTGAAGCCGATCGGATTAGAGAGGAGGTGGTGAGACAACGTCTCGAGGAGTATGATGGAGATGCCGGGGTAGCAGACATGATGGGAGACTTTCAAGAGGCTCAATTCGGTGAAGGATTGGAGGAGCCAGAGGACCCCGCAAAGGCGTTCTACGACATGATGTCTTCGACACAGAAGCCCCTTCATGAAAAGACAATGGTTTCACAACTGGATGCCATTGGACGCCTAATGGGGTTCAAGTCCCAGTATAGCTTGAGTCGAGACGCCTTCGATGGCATGTTGGCAATTTTGGGCACCCTGTTGCCAGAGGGTCACATTCTGCCGAAGAACACGTACGAGTCACAGAAACTTCTTCGTGCACTTAAGATGTCGTATGAGCAGATCCATGCTTGTCCAAAAGGGTGCGTCCTATTCAGGAAAGATCACGAGAAAGCAACACACTGTCCAAAGTGCAAAGCCTCTAGGTATGTGGAGGTAGACCATGGAGATGGCAAGAAGGAACAACTTAATATCCCCGAGATGGTCCTACGATACCTTCCTTTCATACCTAGGATCCAACGACTGTACATGACAGAGGACTCTGCGAAACAGATGACATGGCACAAGAATGGCAAAAGATACAATCCTGACAAGATGGTACACCCATCGGATGGTGAAGCATGGAAGCACTTCGATGCCATGCATCCTGGCAAAGCTATGGAGGCTCGAAATGTACGTGTGGCGCTGGCGACAGATGGGTTCAACCCGTATGGAATGATGGCGGCCCCGTACACTTGTTGGCCTGTGTTCGTGATCCCCCTCAATCTCCCTCCCGGTGTTATGTTTGACCCTAAGAACGTATTCTTGTCGCTGATAATTCCTGGACACCCGGGGAACAATATGGGTGTGTTCATGGAGCCTTTGTTGGATGAATTGTTCGAAGCGTGGGAAAACCCGGTACTGACATATGATCGAGCAACAATGAAGAACTTCAAAATGCATGTGTGGTACCAGTACTCCCTGCATGACTTCCTGGCGTATGGCTTATTCAGCGCTTGGGGTGTTCATGGGAAGTTCCCATGCCCAATATGCAAGGCAGCTGTGAAGTTCACTTGGTTGAAGAAGGGAGGGAAGTATTCTTCATTCGACCAACATCGTCAATTCTTGCCTCTTGACCATCCATTCAGAAGTGACATCAAGCACTTCAGGAAAGGTGTTCAAGTCACCAACCCCATTCCTCAGTTCAAGAGCGATTCGGAGGTCCGTGCCGAAATAGAGGCTCTGAAGTTTGATAAAGACAACGGTCGTTTTTTCGGGTACGGAGAGGAACACATGTGGACCCATAAATCGGGCTTGACTAGACTCCCCTATTTCAATGACCTTCTTTGTCCGCACTACATCGATGTAATGCACACAAAAAAGAATATCGCTGAGGCACTCTTTGCAACACTCATGGACACAGAAAAGTCAAAGGACAACGTTAAGGCCAGACTGGACCTGCAAGAGATGTGTGATAAACCAAAGCTAGTGATGAGGGCTCCTGGTGTTGGCAAGAAATGGAAAAGAGGTCCGGCCGATTATATATTGAAAAGAGACCATAGGAAGAAAGTACTACAGTGGATCCAGGCATTAAGGTTCCCTGATGGGTATGCGGTGAATCTGAGGAGGGGAGTGAACTTGTCTACTATGCGAGTGTTAGGGATGAAGAGTCATGACTACCACATATGGATCGAGCGACTCCTTCTTGCGATGACCCGGGGATACCTCCCTGAGCCTGTGTGGCGCGTGCTGGCAGAGTTGAGCTACTTCTTTTGCCAGCTTTGTGCCAAGGAGCTATCTTATGACGTGATTGCTAACCTAGAGGAAGTGGCACCTGTGTTGATCTGCAAGTTGGAGATGATCTTTCCACCCGGCTTCTTCCTGCCGATGCAGCATCTGATTTTGCACCTACCGTACGAGACACGGATGGGGGGGGCCCGTGCAGTGCCATTGGTGCTTTCCAGTCGAGAGATGTCTAAAGGTTCTTCGGAAAAAGTGTAGAAATAAAGCCAAAATAGAGGCTTCCGTGGCAGAAGCATTTATTCTGGAGGAGGTGTCGAACTTCACAACAACATATTATAAGGATAACCTTCCTAGAGTGCACAATCCACCCTCTCGTTACAACGTCGACGAGAGTTTATCGAACCTCAGCCTTTTCAAAGGCCAACTCGGAAGAGCAAGCGCATCGAGGACCAAGATGTTGCGGCATGATGAGTGGCACACTATCATGTTGTATGTGCTGTTGAACCTTGACGAAGTGACTCCTTATGTGCAGTAAGTTCTCAATGAGCTTGTTACATGCGTCGTCACTATCTTCAATCTTTTGATTCGACGTCCTTGTTTTTAAGGAAATTTATTGATGAATACTGGAGAGAGGATAGGGAACCTTCCTCTGAAGAACAAGACCATCTTCTCAAAAATGGTGTGCCTGATTTCATTTCATGGTTTAGTACAAAGGTACGACCCAACTAACCTTGTATTTCATTTCATTTCTTGTTTCATTTGATGAAACGATCTACCCTGTCTCAACTTACAGGCCCGCACAGATGCGGAAATGATGGATGAGTTGAAACAGGTTGCCAATGGCTTCGACTATAGGGTCAAGTCATTCACCGTTTATGATGTGAATAGCTATCGCTTTCACACAAGCAGCTATGAGCAGAGTCGGCCCAATCGAAAGACCTCAAATACCGGAGTTCGTACGCCCGGCACCGATGAGCGCGACTATTACGGCATAGTCGAAGAAATATATGAGCTCAACTTTGAGGGTACCAAAGCTATTAATCCAGTGGTATTCAAATGTCATTGGTTCGATCCTGATGTCATGAGAAGAGCCCCTGAGATTGGGATAGTCGAAATTCGACAAGACATCGTTTACAAGGGAGACGATGTCTATATTGTGGCTCAACAGGCCACACAAGTTTATTATCTCCCATGGGTGTGTCAAGAAGACAACAATCTTATGGGTTGGTACCTTGTGCAGTTAGTATCGCCGCGCGGTAAAGCGCCTCTCCCAAACGATGATGACTACAACTTCGACCCAAACACATATAATGGAGAGTTCTTTCAACCCGAGGGGCTAGAAGGGAGGTTTGACATTGACATTTTTGAGCTGATGGACATGGAAGAAGACGATGACAATGATATTGATGAGGACGATGGTGATGAGGTGCACAATGCCAAGGACTTAAGAATGCTTGAGCGATTACAGTTTGGTGGTGACATTGATGAGGACGAGGGTGACGAGGATGATGGAGACGATGCCGATTGTTTCGACAATATTGACAGTGATGACGACACACGTGTGCAACAAGCCAACACACGAGGGGCACTAGCCACTGACAATCGCGGAGATAATTTTTAATTCATGTAATGCTATATTGTTATAATTATTCTGCAATTATGTTTCGTTCATTTTGTGTCTCTTTATAAATACTTATCGTTTATGCTAATTGATTTTATCTTTGTAATGACAGGCACTCGATAAAATGCCGGGCGGAAGGCGGCAACAGTGGAGGGTCAACTCGCGGTACCAGAGGTCCAGCTCACCACCCACCGCAGCCGAGGAGCCGTCGACGAGGAGGGCGAGGACCGGCCGCCCCCGCGGACGTCCTAAGAGGGAGCCGACTCCCGACCCGACTCCCGACCCGGCGCAGACCTCCTCGGACCACGCCCAGGGGGACGCCACAGGGACGACCAGGAGGACGTCGGACGACGACACCACTTCCTCGGAGCGTCTCCAGGGGGACCAGGGGGACGAGAACGTAGGTGCCTCAGGAGGGGGTTCCACTTCCACTGCTTCGAGCAGAGTGTACTTGCGCGGCCCCTCGCAGCTCCCGCAGCAGCGGATCGCACCTAGCCGCCGCCCGGTGATTCGACCTTACGGCGACAAGTAAGTTACCATTAATGTTTTCACTACTTGTTCACATGACATGTTCAAAATTGAACTTCCGACTAACACTTGTTCTTAATGACCCATGCAGGAACTGGGAACTTGTGGCAGGGGGCAAGACACGCCATATCAATGGCACGTTAAGTCTCCTGATTCAGAAGAACTATCCTGGCTTGGTCACCTACGCCGGGGTTAGGTCACCGCCCTGGATGTGGGACCACTTCGGTGCTGCTGTGGACCCCACGTACACCACCGTTGCAGCGCGGATTAGGGCCGAGTTCTGGGTGAGTCTTGCTCGCACAACATTTCTCAATGATACGTATTTGTCGGACGTTCTTCAAATAATGAAAGGGTACTTTGCGTGCAGGAGTACTTTGCGTGCGAGGCAGAGAGAGAGGCCGAGGTGTTGCACGTGCAGGACAGGGTCTGCAGGTCCCGGCTAGCGGATATGTACCACGAGGCGCGGATCCAGTGCATCATCAACTACAACGCCGACGTGTTAGGGACGGCGGTGAAGAAGACGGATGCTAGGCAGATGATGCTCACCAGGGAGACCGACCTCACTAGGGAGCAGTACATCCAGGTACGTACAAAACAGTAATACTGATTGGTCCATCCATCACTTAGCGGCTCTTCTAACATATTAAATACTTATTGTCTTGCAGTTCTGTCCTGGTTGGTGCGCCAATCACCTAGACTGCTGGGTGGCCATTGTGGACAAGTGGAAATCGGATGAGTGGTACGAGAGGCACAGTGCCCGCCGAGACTGCCGCCTGCAGATGCCTGGGGTGCCACACCACCAAGGCAACCTTAGCCTCGCTGCGTACGCCGACAGATGGGTATGCTCTACTGATTTTTTTATTCTAACACTCAATTACTCATTACTTGTAATCATCTGTGTTTTCATCGCAGTCCCAGTCACATGGTGGTGAGGAGTGCCTCCCTTTCAAGGCGTACCACTTGTCGCACCAGGGCAAGGCGACTGCAGTGAGCACCCAGTACAACCCAAACGCCGGGCCCGAGGCGTTCACCAACACGAACGCCTACACCAAGGTCACCGAGTACACCACTGCGGCTCGCGAGCGCCAGGGGGAGGACTTCGATCCGGCCACCCAGCCCCTAGATACAGACCTGGTGATGAGGCTGGGAGGAGGGAAGCAGCACGACCGGTACTGGATAGCCAACAGCGCAGTTGACTCGTCCTCTGTTCCCAACCTCGCTGAGATTCGAGCTGCCAGCACGAGCTCCTCCGTCCCCATACAACCTCGGCAGCCGACCTCACAGCAGATGATGGCAGCACTTCAGGTAAGTACTTGTTCTATTCGTCGTTCATTGCTTTTACACATATACCTTGTCTTTGCATTGTTTAAACCTTACGGGACGAATTTTGCAGGCCCAGATGCAGGCCCAGGCGGACCAGATGCAGAGGTTCCAGGCCATGCACGAGGCCGAGGCGGCGGCCCATCGTCGCGACTTACTGGCTGTCCAGCAGCGGGAGGCGCAGAGGACGCAGGACATAGCTCACTTCTTTGGGAGCCTGAACATCCCGGGTGTTGTCGTGCCTCCCTCGCTGCTCACTCCTTTTGTGCCTCCTGTTACTCCTACGACAGAGACTCCGGTGAGTATATATGGTTGTTTATATTTCTTTAACTTTTACGGCTGTCCTCCAGGTGCTAACGAATTTGCTTCTCCTTTGTGCACTCACAGTTGGAGGGTTCGGCACCGACTCCTCAACCTGGCCTTCCTCCGCACACTCTGCAGATCACTGGTGGCCCTCCTCCGCAGCCTGGGTGGCTCCTCGGTGGCCCTCCTCCGCCCTATGGGTGGCCAGGTTACCCTCCTCCGCAGTCAGGGTACACCGGGTGGCCATCTGGACCTCCGCCGCCTGGGTGGCAAGGTTGGCAAGGTGGTCCTTCGGGCGGGTCGTGGGACGCGGGGCAAGGTGGGAGTTCTTCACAATCTGAGCACCAAGGTGAGCAGTGATGACCGACTTAGATTTGTGATGGACTTGTGAGATGGATGTGATGGACTTGTGAGATGCATGTGATGGACTTGTGAGCTTGTGATGCATGGAGACTGAACATGTGATATTTGTTTGAAATGGATATGTATGTTATGGATGTGTGATATATATGCATGTGATATTTGTTTGAAATGGAATATGGATGTGTGATATTATATATTATTAATATTAAATGTATACATATACATTGATATTGGAACTACTAAACCCTATTAGGGTTCAAATATAGCAACATGCAATTTAAATATTTCATACATACATTTATATACATCAAAGTTTCGTGCTCACAAACATAAAGTTACACATATTACATCACACATTATATAGAACAAAGTTTTTAACAGTTCTCTAATAACCGTCTCAACTAAGTTGTAGCCTACTAATCTCTGTGAGTATTCTATACGGTGGGCTTGCTAAGACGCTGGTAGCATCGTGATATTTCTCATCGCATGGAATAACTTCTTTCAAGATGAATGAGCACAGGTCCTCAACTATGTTGTATAAAGCATATTCGTTCATGTGCTTCGCCTTTTGTAGATCAAATTTCTGGAAAAGAGGTTTATAAACATCATATATTTACACTTGATAATACATTTGCAACTTTAATGTCAGAACTACATACATGACTATTACTTATATTACCTTATAAGGGTTCTTGATGTATCGTCCGTTCTCTCTCATGAACTCGCACACGTAGAATCCACAGTGGACCGATCCGAGTGGTTGCTTGTGGCACTATATAATGGGAAAGTAGTTATTTACTTGCAATATCGTCCTATGTATTGTACATGTATGATATGTATTTATAAATTTCCATACGTACCTGTCAGTTATGATGTATTTTCAATGGTTGCCCTGGTATTGATGACTCGCATCTTCCACTTTAAGCTTGTAATACCTATATGCCTTTTAATCTTGAATAGAATCACCATGTTAATTATTCTGAACATCTCATCGATTAAAGTATGCATGCAAAATCTTGACTTACAGCTCTAAGTGTCTCACGAATGTTGCATAGCTTGTAGTCGGGTAATCTAAGGAGTCACAAACCAACACCTTTCCAGCCCTAGGAAAAATAATGAAGCAGATCCAGTGGTCCCTGCACGAATCAAATTTGTGATGCATGTGTGTATTAGAATAATTAATTTGATATATGCAAACTCATACTTACCCAAAGTTATACGGGGTCACTATGCATTCCCTGTGTTGAAAATGAAGCATTGCATGTCCTAGGTAGAAGGCGTATCTGGTTTCAAACTCCATCTTCATTTGTTGTATTTTCTTCTCCCGTTCTTCACCTTCTAAACCCTGTAAGTCTTGGTGGGCATCCCTGATTCTGAATATGTGCTGCTCCTCACATATTTTCATTGGGTTCAAATACCCAACCATTTGTCTGGCATTGGAATTAGGCTCTAGACCGTAACGCATCTCCTGCTGATCATATTACATTCTGCAAAGCGCACGTACATGTAAGATATTGAAAATTGATACAACTCACTGATAATAACACATGCATATATAAGTATGAGTGACACTTACAATGCAAACACTGTTACGATCTGTATATCGAGTCTCTGGAGGTTCATCATCAACCACATGTCCTCGAAGGTAATAACAGTTATTTGTCTGCCACTAACAAATGCATTTGGTGGTATACAGAGGATGCTCTCATGTACCAGTCATGCAGCCTTTTAACACCAACTAGGATCTTCTTGAGTGTATCCCACTTGAGTAGAGGCCTTCCAGGCACATACTTATCAGGGACCTTTTTGTAATCGTCCTTCGTTGGCTTCCTGAAACTTACGGTAATTACCTTAGCCTTTTGCGTTGACTTCTCATGCTCAGCCAAGTCAAGGGTACGTGTAGTGCGGGTGAGTGCAATTCCTGACAAAAATTTGGCTGTGCCAGCAGACTTTTTCTTCGGCTCGAAGGGGGAAACCAATTTGGGTACTAGAAATTTCTTCTTTGGCTGCTCTGGTGCCTCCCTTGTTTGTTCAAGATCTTTGGATGGTGGGGAAGGTGTAGCTTGTAATGGGGAAGGTGGAGAATTTAATGGGGAGGGTGGAGAATTGAATGGTGGCGGAGATGATGGGGGGTCAATAGGAGCCACGATCGGCGGTGATGGTAGCTTAGGAAGAGGATCGACAGGTGCTAACGAGTCCTGAGTGAGTGGCGGGGCTTCAGAAGATGGTGGTGGCTCACTCAACTTGACGTCTCGTCGAGGCCAAAGGATGAAGTTCTTGACAGCCTGTCCGAATTTCTCAATGCCCTCAGGACCGGGGATGTCTAGCATATCGTCCTCATATCCTTGGATGACCGTCGACACTTCTACCATGCAGTAGTCTTCTGGAATGTCGCTCCCATGGTACTTGCGTCCTGGGATCGCAAGGCCTACGGCTACTTCCCTTGTACGATGATTGTTAATACCGTATCTTATGACTAGGGAGCAAGCCACCGACCTATCAATGTCGTCAACTGGATAGTGAACCTTGTTTGCCGTTGACGCGACACTGCTTGGAATGGTTGTTGTACACTGTGTCACCAACGGTTGTGTTGTTGGGACTAGCTGCATCTGGGGAGCCTGAATTCTCATCTGTTGAGCAGACATCGCACTTGCCAAACGCTGCATCAACTCTGGAGGAGGATCGGATAGAAGTTTGGACATCATCTCTTGGAAGTCTTTCTTTGCCTCCTCCTTAAAATAACTTTCTATTTCTTCCTTGTATCGATCACGTTTTTTGTACTCACCCTCCCACTCCGATCTGAATCCTTCTTTCCATCCTTCTTTCGATGAGATGCCTCGAACACGACCAGGGTGCTCAGGGTTAACCAGGCCTGCAGTAAGGATGTCCCTCTCTCTTCGTGGCTTAAATAATCCTTCGTGCTGCTTAGCTGCCACTGCAAATATGCTCTTTGCTGTTTCATCGAGCATTGGGTCATCAAAGGACACACCGGTCTCGGTTTCCCTCGGTTTCCGAGCACGAATCCAATTTGCGGTCCTTTCTCCAAGTTGATCGGACAGTGTCGGCAACCCTGCTGCTTTCTTGGCAGCCTCTTCTTGCCTCCACCTGGGAACCTGGCGTTGGTAACCACCTGTGCCTAGGTGGTGGTGGTACTTGTTCTTCTTTGCGAGCTCGGTATTGGCTTCACTCCGAGCTAAGAACTCTGGCTCTCTTCTTTGCTCTAGAAAAATCGCCCACTGCCCGGCCGTGATCTTGTACCTTTTTGTTGGGTCCAACCCTTTCTTTGCCCACTTGGTATTCATCTCGGACCTCTAGTTTTGGAACATGATCGCCCACTGCTTCATGGCATATTCCTTCATGAGTTGTTCTGAGCTCCGAGGAAAAATGAACCTGGTCAGCAGCTGATCCCAAATTTTTGTTTTGTCATCATCTGACACATCTTTCCACTGTCGGACTGTGATGTCAAGATTGTCCCTAACTAAGAAACCAAGGGCGTTCCAAAACTTAGGTAGGGCTTCCTCAGGAGCTAGGGGTTGTCCTTTCGGGCTCACTTCTGAGATTCTATATGTAGCATCTGGCCACTTGTTTAGTCCTCTGTCACCTCATTTTCGGTCACTCCGCTTCCTTTTCCTTGAACTCTCCGTGGTCGTCTCGGTCGGGTTCAGTGCGTCTTCGTGTGCCACTTCTTCTTGAGCTACTATCTCTTTGAACTGAGACAACACCTCCTATTCATGAAAAAAGGTACACACAATAAATTATCGATTGGTACATATAAATACAAACATGAAAATCATCGATGCGCAGTTTACCTCTTTAGCTTCTGGATTGTAATCAGGGTCACGTGCCAATTCACGACGAGCCTTCCTTACTTCGGGAGCCTCCATGTCATCGCTAACGCTTTCGTATGAAGGCGTGGCGGCCCCTGATGCTTGGCCCGTTTGGTGGGTCCCTTCTACTTGCTCCGTGGGGTGGGACGACCCTAGAGCTTGGCCCGTTTGTTGGGACCCTGGGGCTTTTTCCGTGTGTTCGGACCCTGGGGCTTTTTCCGTGTGTTCGGCCCCTTCTGCTTGGTCCGTGTGTTCGGCCCCTTCTGCTTGGTCTTTGCGCGGAGAACTCATCGCGAAAATCTGACATATAAATATATAGTGATATCATAATTATCTAATGATATTAAGAAATAATAATTACATCATACAGGAGGAAGATGCAACCCTCGATCTAATTTTAAAACACTCGAAAACAACCGTTGCAATATGCGCTTGGTCCATATGTACTGTGCATGTAGCTGTCTGGGCTCTTTAAAAAAAATAGCAAAGCATTGAGTAGAGTGGAGTAGATGGCAACACGCGTGCCACGTCCCACGCACGGACACACCGAAGCAGAGGCACACGCGTCGAGAGGACACTGACTAGGGAACGAAGATGACCTTTACAATTAAACTAGTCCTCCCTTACAATTACATCACAAGTAAGCAATGTTTTTTTTTTTTTTGAAACACAAGCTTTATTACCCATCGAACTCAGCAGAATCGCTGGTCACCAAAATGTCAGCAAAGTGAGGTACATCATCCCAAGTGATTGGCCTATCACTTGAAAGCTTACACCCATACCCCGCAATGGCATCTGCTACTTTATTAAAGATCGTGGACACACGTATATTTTGCTACAAGTAAATTCAGTCATTAGCAATAACCGGAGTTTAGTAGACAACTATTTTTAGGGTTGTAAAAATATTTTAGGGTTGTCTACATCACAATGTTTTAGGGTTGTCTACAACCAACCTTTTCAAAGTTTGACAACTATTTTTAATTATAAAATATACCAAATGTACGGAGATGGCCACTGACTAGGGAACGGAGATGGCGTCTACGGGCCCGAATCCTCCCGCAGGTAAAAGTTTTTATTATGCAATAATTATCTAATGTAATATAATTACATCATAAATATATTGCATTAGAAATAATAATTATCTAATGCAATCTATTCATAAATAAATAATAATTACAACATACATATTTATAAAAGAAATAATAATTACAGCACACATATATATTTATAAAGAAATAATTATTACATCATACATTTTTTATAAAAAAAACAAAATAAAAAAGGCTGCCAAGCAAATTGGGCCGGCCCACTAGCTCGCAGGCCGGCCCAACTGCTCGGCCTGCCTCCGCCACCCCGCGCGCCACCCCGCCACCTCCGCCGCCCCGCGCCCGCCACCTCCGCCACCGCCACCTCCACTACCGGCCACCGGCCACCGGCCACCGACCACCGCCACCGTCCACCTCCACCACCTGCCTCCTCCGCCACCGCCGCCACCGCCACCAGCCGCCGCCGCGGCTCCGCCACCGGCACTGCCCGCGCGCAGTCAATGGCCACCAACCAATTGCGTAGAGGGAGAGAGAGAGAGGAGGAGGAGAGAGGAGGCGAAGAGACCTCACCGACGCAAAGACAATGGCGAGCGCAGCATGGAGGGAACGGCGTGGAAAATTTCGACTGCCTGCCGACGTAGGTTCGAATGCACTTGCACCAGGACTTAGAAAAATTTCGGGCCAAACGAGCGGGATATATATGGGAGACCCTTTTCTACAAGCAGTTGGTATTGACCACCGCCTGTAGAAATTATTTCTACAGGCGGGTGGCGTTGACCGCCGCCTGTAGTAATGTTTTTCCAAATTTGTTTCTGTTTTTTTAAATGAATTTGCAGAAATTGTTTAAAAGCTTCAAAAATTCATATCTTAAGAAATATTGGTCCAAAATTAGTGAAAAAATTTTTGTGGTGTTTCTCTTGAGAAGATCATCTTGTTAAAAATATGAAATTCCATGTTTGAGAAACTTTTATATGTAGCTTTTTTTAAGTTCTAGGAATTTTAAAGCCTGGCAGCTCGCAAATGAAATTTGGGACACTAAATGACCTCTAGTGAGGAAGTGTTGAGTACCAAAGTTGTAGGTAACAACATCATGCACATCTTTTGTATAGGCCAACCCTTCATTTGGCACTTTTTTATGATCAAAGATTTGAAATTCAAATTTTGAGAGAGTTTTGTGCGGCTAAGGGATTTAAAAGTGGCTCTAATGAGAAAGTTTTGAATACCAAAGTTGAAGGGGACAACATGATCTACAACTTTTATTTTTGTCATTTCTTCATTTGACATAGTTGTAGCACACATTCTCCACACCTACTCCAATCTTTCATAAAACTCATTTAAACTCTATCAGAGATGTGCCCACTTGTGAAGCATATATGATGCCACTTTGTTGAAATCATTTAATTATTTTTCCTGGAGTTTAGTTGGCCAAGGCGTGTCATTACACCAAATTGGAGAAATTTTTGAAAAACTAGTGAATTATTGAATTTTTTTTTAAGTTCTAGGAATTTTAAAGCCCGGTAGCTCGCAAGTGAAATTTGGGATACTAAATGACCTCTAGTGAGGAAGTGTTGAGTACCAAAGTTGTAGGTAACAACATCATGCACATCTTTTGTATACGCCATCCCTTCATTTGGCATATTTTTTATGATCAAAGATTTGAAATTTAAATTTTGAGAGAGTTTTGTGCGACTAAGGGATTTAAAAGTGGCTCTAATGGGAAAGTTTTGAATACCAAAGTTGAAGGGGACAACATGATCTACAACTTTTGTTTTGGTCATTCCTTCATTTGACACTGTTGTAGTACACATTCTCGAACCTTTCATAAAACTCACTTAAACTCTATCAGAGATGTGCCCACTTATGAAGCATCTATGATGCCACTTTGTTGAAATCATTTCATTATTTTTCCTAGAGTTTATTTGGCAAAGACATGTCATCACACCAAATTTGAGGAATTTTTAAAAAACTAGTGAATTACTGAATTTTTTTTAAGTTCTAGGAATTTTAAAGCCCGGCAGCTCGCAAGTGAAATTTGGGACAATAAATGACCTCTAGTGAGGAAGTTTTGAGTACCAAAGTTGTAGGTAACAACATCATTCACATCTTTTGTATAGGTCATCCCTTCATTTAGCACTTTTTTTATGATCAAAGATTTAAAATTCAAATTTTAACAGAGTTTTGTGCAGCTAAGGGATTTAAAAGTGGCTCTAATGGGAAAGTTTTGAATACCAAAGTTGAAGGGGACAACATGATCTACAACTTTTATTTTGGTCATTCCTTCATTTTACACTGTTGTAGCCCACATTCTCCACATCTACTCCAATCTTTCGTAAAACTCGCTTAAACTCTATAAGAGATGTGCCCACTTGTGAAGCATCTATGATGCCATTTTGTTGAAATCATTTCATTATTTTTCTTGGATTTTAGTTGGCCAAGGCATGTCATCACACAAAATTTGATGAATTTTTGAAAAACTACTGAATTACTGAATTTTTTTTTAAGTTCTAGGAATTTTAAAGCCCGACAGCTCGTAAGTGAAATTTGGGATAGTAAATGACCTGTAGTGAGGAAATGTTGAGTACCAAAGTTGTAGGTAACAATATCATGCACATCTTTTGTATAGGTCATCCCTTCATTTGGCATATTTTTTATGATCAAAGATTTGAAATTCAAATTTTGAGAGAGTTTTCTGCAGCTAAGGGATTTAAAAGTGGCTCTAATGGGAAAGTTTTGAATACTAAAGTTGAAGGGAACAACATGATCTACAACTTTTGTTTTGGTCATTCCTTTAGTTGACACTGTTGTAGTATACATTCTCCACATCTACTCCAATCTTTCATAAAACTCACTTAAACTCTATCAGAGATGTGCCCACTTCTGAAGCATCTATGATGCCACTTTGTTGAAATCATTTCATTATTTTTCCTGGAGTTTAGTTGGCCAAGGCATGTCATCACACAAATTTGAGAAATTTTTGAAAAACTAGTGAATTACTGATTTTTTTTTAAGTTCTAGGAATTTTAATGTCCGACAGCTCGCAAGTGAAATTTGGGATACTAAATGACCTCTAGTGAGGAAGTGTTGAGTACCAAAGTTGTAGGTAACAATATCATGCACATCTTTTGTATAGGCTATCCCTTCATTTGGCACATTTTTTATGATCAAAGATTTGAAATTCAAATTTTGAGAGAGTTTTGTGCGGCTAAGGGATTTAAAAGTGGCTCTAATGGGAAAGTTTTGAATACCAAAGTTGAAGGGGACAACATTATCTAGAACTTTTGTTTTGGTAATTCCTTCATTTAATATTATTGTAGCACGCATTTTCCACATCTACTCTAATTTTTCATAAAACTCACTTAAACTCTATCAGAGATGTGCCCACATGTGAAGCATCTATGATGCCACTTTGTTGAAATCATTTCATTCTTTTTCCTGGAGTTTAGTTGGCCAATACATGTCATCACACCAAATTTGAATAATTTTTGAAAAACTAGTGAATTACTGAATTTTTTTTAAGTTCTAGGAATTTTAAAGCCCGACAGCTCGCAAGTGAAATTTGGAATACTAAATGTCCTCTAGTGAGGAAGTGTTGAGTACCAAAGTTGTAGGTAACAACATCATGCACATCTTTTGTATAGGCCATCCCTTCATTTAGTACTTTTTTATGATCAAAGATTTGAAATTCAAATTTTGGAAGAGTTTTGTGCGGCTAAGGGATTTAAAAGTGGCTCTAATGAGAAAGTTTTGAATACCAAAGTTGAAGGGGATAACATGATCTACCACTTTTGTTTTGGTCATTCCTTCATTTGACACTTTGTAGCACACATTCTCCACATCTACTCCAATCTTTCGTAAAACTCACTTAAACTCTATCAGAGATGTGCCCACTCGTGAAGCATCTATGATGCCACTTTGTTTAAATCATTTCATTCTTTTTCCTGGAGTTTAGTTGGCCAAGACATGTCATCACACCAAATTTGAGGAATTTTTGAAAAACTAGTGAATTACTGAATTTTTTTTAAGTTCTAGGAATTTTAAAGCCCGACAGCTCGCAAGTAAAATTTGGGATAATAAATGACCTCTAGTGAGGAAGTGTTGAGTACCAAAGTTGTAGGTAACAACATCATGCACATCTTTTGTATAGGCCATCCTTTCATTTGGCACTTTTTTTATGATCAAACATTTGAAATTCAAATTTTGAAAGAGTTTTGTGCGGCTAAGGGATTTAAAAGTGGCTTTAATGGGAAAGTTTTGAATACCAAAGTTGAAGGGGACAACATGATCTACAACTTTTGTTTTGGTCATTCCTTCATTTGACACTGTTGTAGTACAGATTCTCTACATCTACTGCAATCTTTCATAAAACTCACTTAAACATCATGCACATCTTTTGTATACGATAACACATTGTAACATAAATGGATTACATGTCAAATAACAAATATAATCTAGGCAGCTACCGTTCTTCCTTGTCCATCGTGGCGCACCCAGGGCAACGAATTCTGTGGGATGCTTCGCTCAACATTCCTTATCTTTACTGGATGGTCGTCTACAAAGAGAGACATGTCGCTGAACTCGTTAAATTCATCCAGGTCAGATACACCATCAACTTCTATAGCTTGTTGCTTTGCAGGAAAAACTACATGTTTCGGCTTGTCAGTACTTTTCTTCTCATTAGGAGACAGGATCTGTTCAGCATAGAAGACCTGTGCAGCACGGTTAGCCATTATCCACGGATCATCTTTGTAGCCTATCTTACTTAGATCAAGAACTCTAACCCCATAGTTGTCCACTGTGACATGTTTGTCTTGAACCCATTGACATCGAAACACAGAGATCTGAAATATACCATAGTCTAGTTCCCACATGTCCTCAACGAAGCCAAAGTATGTAGTTCCCTCACCAGTTTCAGAGTGTAGGGCGTCACATCGAACTCCACTGTTTTGTGACATGCTCTTTTTGTCCTTGGACTTGGTACAGTATGTGAAGCCACTATTTTCATAGGTTTGCCATGTCGTGACCTAGCGTGATGGTCCAGAAGCCAACACCTTGATGGTGCGTTCCTCAATTGTTTTCCCATTTGGAATGTCATGCTCCCTTAGCCATGAGGTGAACCGATTCTTGTGTTCCTTCATTAACCATTCATCCGTGTGCCCATGATTATGTTTGCAAAGCTCATCAATGTGTTCCTCGATCAAAGGCTCCATTATCGAGAGCTGATGTAGGATGTTGTGATGTGCCTCGAGGACTGTATTGTAATCTTGCGGGATGAATGATTTCTTTCCCATCCTCCCTCTTCCATTCAGCCTACCCTCGTGTTGTGACGGAGGCAAACCTATTGCAACCTGGTCTTTTAGGACCCTGTTGCAGAATAGACCTCCGGACTCAATTGCCTCTTCGGTTAAGTACCCCTCTACCATGGATGCCTCAGGACGAGCACGAGTTGATACATAGCCATTTAGTATTGACATTAAACGCTCATATGTCCACATCTCATGCAAGTACATGGGACCCAGTGCCTCTATTTGTGGAACCAAGTGCACCACAAGGTGAACCATAATATCGAAGAATGCTGGGGGAAAACACATCTCAAACTGTGACACTGTCTCCATGGCAAATTCCTTAAGAGACGCCAACTCATCATGGTCAACCACCTTCTGTGAGATCCTATTGAAGAAGTAGCACAACCGTGTGACTACAACCTTTATCCACACTGGATTTATAGATCTGATGGTAATAGGGAGGAAAGTAGTCAGCATGACATGACAATCATGTGAGTTGTAGTTAGTGAGTGTAAGGTCTTTCATTGACACAATACTCCGTATGCTAGAGCAGAATCCAGATGGGACTTTCAAATTCTTCAACCACACACACATCGCATGTTTCTCATCATTGTTGAGGTTGTAGCTTGCTGCCGGGAGGTGGTACTTCCCATTTTCTTGAAGAACAAGGTGAAGTTCTTTTTTTATGTCTAACTGTACCATGTCAATGCGTGAATTTAGTCCTTCCTTTGTCTTGCCCTTCATGTCTAGCAAGGTTCCAATTAGGCTTTCAAACACGTTCTTCTGAACGTGCATACCATCGATCGCGTGGCGGACATCTAACTCTTGCCAGTATGACAAATACTCGAAGAAAATAGACTTCTTCTTGAATGTAGCCCCTGGAGTTGGTTTGACATCCTTTCTTGGTTTTCCGTCTTTTGTCTTCTTCCCGAAAACAAATTTGAGTTGCTAACTATGTTGAAAACTCTTTTGCCTTTACTGTTACCTAATGGAGCAGTAGACTGTAGTTCAACGTTATTGTCGAAGTACTTATCCATTTTTTTCTGGCGGTACCTGTGTTCTTTCAATAAGAAGCGTCTGTGTCTCATGTACACTATCTTCTTAGATGCAGTAAGGGACATGTAAGCAGTTCCATCTATGCATACCACGCAACCAACCTTTCCCTTGAACTGCCCCGATAAAGTGAAAAGAGCAGGGTAATCGTTGATCGTAACAAAGATAATGGCTCTCAGCGTGAATGATTCTTTGCGGTACTCGTCCAATATTTTAACACCTGTTTCCCACAATATTTTCATGTCCTCCATTAAGGGCTCCAAGAAAACATCCATGTCAACTCTAGGCTGTGTAGGTCCAGAGATAAGGATGGTTAGCAAAAGGTATTTTTGCTTCTGCATCAACCATGGAGGAAGGTTGTAGATGGTGAGGATCACCGGCCATGTGCTGTGCTTGCTGCTCCTCTTAGCAAATGGATTCATTCCATCAGTACTCAGTGCGAACCTAACATTTCTTGGTTCCTTTGCAAAGTCCTTGTGATTTTCATGGAAATCTTTCCACTGCTGGCCATCGACTGGGTGTCGAAGCTTCCCATTGTCTTTGTGCTCATCAGAAGTGTGCCAGCTCATAAGTTTGGCATCCTCTGGGTTAGCGAACAAACACCTCAATCGATCGACCACAGGCAGGTACCACATCACCAAAGCAGGAATCTTTTTCTGCGCATAATAGTCTACTTCTTGTTTTTCTTTGCTGGTGGGTTTTGAACTACTCTTCTGGGTCTTCTGTTGGGTCCTCTTTCGCTTCTTTCCTTTACACAAGGAGGTAGCACAATCTTCCTCTTTGTAGTCTTTATTCGTCTTGTACCTACTTGCACCACAATTTGGACAGCTATCCAAGTCCTTATAATCAGCACCTCGATATAGGATACAATGATTTCTACACACGTGGATCTTTTCAACACCCATCATTAGTGGACTGATTAGCTTCTTGGCATAGTACATGTTAGCAGGCACTTTGTTCTCCTTAGGAAGCATGTCTGTGATAATACTCAAGAACGCATCGAAGCCAGCATCAGAAAGACCATACCTAGCTTTACACACCAACAACTTTAGCACATACCGTAGCGTCGTGAACTCTTTGGTGCAACCCTTAGACTCATCGTACAAAGACTCTTCTGCTGCCTTCATCAGGGCCTCCATACCTTTCATGAAGAACATTGATGGATCTTCCGCATGATGACACAACATTGCCTTTAGGAATTCTGCATCTTCCGCAGCCATATTATTTGGCACGACATTAGTTCTGACATCTTCATTTCTTCCAGCGAAACCATGATCTCCAACATTTGGCACAACATGTTCGGCGTCTGGACCATCGGCGTCAGGTTGTTGTGTCTCCTGTACGAACTGAAACCCGCCAACAAGCATATCTGGACCATCGACGTCGATGTTCGCAGGGTTTCCAGTTGTATAAGGCGCAGAGCTACCCTCTCCATGCTTTTTCCAAATCAAGTAATCCTTCATAAATCCTCGACGGACCAGATGAGAAAGGATTTGTTGAGTGTCATCAAATACAACAACATTTCTGCAGTCCATGCATGGACAATGTATGCGCATCTTCTTTGTTCTCCTTGCATGGTTCTTAGCAGCATCAATAAACCTATGGACCTCGGGTATGTATGATGGATCTAGTCTTGATAACTTGTACATCCAAAAGGACCACTCCATCATTACTTGTAAAAATCATGACAATGTGGACCTCGGGTATTGTAATCAATGCAAAACAATTAACCATATATATATCTATAAATATTTAATAGCACCTTTTGATGTGAGGTAGGGTATAGGTATGGTTTATTAGCTAGGGTATAGGATTTATGTGAGGTTTTAGGTAGGGTTTAGGTAGGGATTAAATTAAAAAACCTAAGTAGCATAATTAAAAAACCTAAGTAGCATAATTAAAAAACCTAAGTAGCATAATTAAAAAACCTAAGTAGCATAATTAAAATAGATACATGTGGATAAAATAAATTGAGAAATAAAGAGAGAGAGTAAGGGAAAAAACCTAATGAGCGTAATTAAAAAATAACAAAAAACCTACATTTCTCTCTCTACATAAATACACAAGAACACACCATTGATGGAATATATATCTTGCATAAATTAGGTAAATTGAGAGGCAAACATGAAAAGGGTGAGAGTAGAGACATTATGTAAACATCTTAAGCAACCTCATTAGAAGAAATAAAGACAAGAAGCTAGGTTTTCTTCTCTCTAACTCATGGTGAAACCCTAGATCCAAAAAGTAGCTCAAATTAAGCAAGAATGAACAAAATGATGCTATAGGCACATAAACTAACCTTTCTTAGCAACCTCCTTCCAAAAAATCAAGATCAAAACCTCTCCCCTTATATTTTGAGAGATCTGGACCTCCAAAATGCCCTCCAATGGAAGGTGGCTGCGATGAACAGTTCTTCTCGGGGAGGAGGGAGGGGTATATATAGCAGAAACATCACTGGCGGTTGCCTTAAGAAACCGCTTATGGAAATCTATTTCAACAGGCGGTTCACATAAGCCAACCGCCTGTGTAAATGTGCCATTTCCACAGGCGGTTGGCTTATGACAACCGCCTGTGGAAATCTGTTTCCACAGGCGGTTTGCATAAGCCAACCACCTGTGGAAATGACACATTTACACAGACGGTTGTCTTATGTGAACCGCCTGTGGAAATAGATTTCCACAGGTGGTTTGTAAGTCGTGGCCCACTCATTTCTTTACACAGCCGGCCCTAAAGTGAAACCGCCTATAAAAAAAAAGAGGACCGCTGGCTTAGAGCTCTTTTCTACTAGTGCCTGCTCCGATCCATCAGCTGTCGGCCGCCCGCCCGCCCGCTAGCCTGGGATCGGCCGCCGTCCGCCGGCAAACCCCCCACGCCCGCTGTATAATTATTATTATTTTGATAAAACTCAATCAAAGAGGGGAAAAAGAGTAAAATATAGTATTTCTAAAAAAGCTCACACACATCTTAAACTCCACCTCACATTCTTTCTCGAAACTCTAGAAGAATATCACTACTAGAATCAGCATGTTTCCCTAGAGTTTTTTACTTTTCCTAGGAAAACTAGAGAAACCCTAGAGAAGATATCTTTCCCTAGGACAACACTGAAAATGGTAGGGATATATTTCCCTAGGGTTTAGCTACTTCCTCAGGATGAAAGTGCCATGTAGGGGCCCTGGTCGTCACCCTGCTGGCAGGCCCTGAGGAGGGGATGATGGAGTTCATTCGTGCCATGGTTGCCCATAGGTTTGAGATCGATGAAGCTCGGCTGACCCTATTTCCTTGGGGACAGTCTAGTTTTCTCTTGATCTTGCCTACTGAGGAACTCGCGGACATTGTCTTCAATGGAGGTCGGCCCATCGTTACCACCACTGCTCAGCTGCATGTCATGCGCTGGACAATATTTCTCCAAGCCTCTGCGGCGAGTTTGTCGGTGCCCGTGGAAGTGGAGCTTTGGGGTATTCCTTCTCATGCATGGGATTTGGAGACAGCTGAAGTTCTGCTGAACGAGTTCTGCTGGATCGATGGGCTGCACCCTTCCAATGCAATTCGTCGTGATGTGTTCATGATGAAGGCATGGTGATCTGATCCTACCATCTTTTCCTCTGAGATGCTCCTGGAGATTGTGGAACCTCCCTCGGTGGGTGATCCTGGTGTGCGGATGCTGACTTACACGATTAAGGTCTCAGTTCGCCTCCTTGATTTGCTAGGGTCGAGGCTTGATCACCCTCCCTCCCCTTCCCCTGATGCTGAGGATTGGGAGCCTCGTCGCCGCCAGTGGCAAAATCTCTCGTCGCCCTCGTCCTCTTCCCGTGCTCTGCCGATGGCGCCTGGGGATTCCTCTGCTTCTGGCCAGGGTGGTCGGCCTTCGGTCCATGATCGGCTGGGCCACCGCGTGCATGAGATGGCAGTTCAGGCTCCCTCGACTAGCCATGAGGCTGGATCCTCTCCGCCCGAGTTCGCCAATGGTGATTATCCGGCCATGCATGCTGGCCCCCCGCTTCGGCCTGTGCAGGCGGCCGTTTCCGAGGCAGGCCACTCTGGAATCGAGGCGACGAGACCCGCGGCGGATGGGGATGGTTCTGTTTACATGGGATCGCTGCCCGAGGCCGGTCGCACGTGAGATGACGAGTATATGGCAAGAGATGGAGCGGATACGGTGGTGGAAGTCCAAGAAGATCCTGTTGTCGGGCGCAGCTTTGGAATTAATCGTCCACGGTTGAGGTCCCCTTGGATCTCTCTGGTGGGCCGTTGATATCCCTGGCTCATGAAGAAGAAGAAAAAATTGATGTCGGGCCACAGATTGAGACCAATGTTGATCTCTTTGTTCGGCCTCAGTTGTGCCATCCTGGGCCTCTCCTCTCCTCCTCGGATGGGCTGGTGGGTGGGGTGGATGGTTCTCCCCTTCCCCAGAGGGTCTTCGTCCAGTTGGGCTCCCTCACCCTGTGTGACAGCCGGCTAGAGGCTGTGGATGTTGTCAACGCTTCACCCCTCACGGCTACGCTCCGATGACCTCTCCCCTCCTTTCCCTTCACCGGTTCCCTCCCAATGGCCGAGGGCCCCTTCATTGCCTCCCTCGCTGTGACTGAGCTCCACTTTGCATCCTCCCTCCCCGTGGCTGAGTTCTGCTGCCCCCTCCCTTCCGCCGCTACAGCTTTGGGTTCCACCCCGTCGCCTCTGCCTTCTGCTTCCCGCCTTGTGCTGGAGACGTCTCAGTAAGGCCTCCAGGTCTACTCCCATCGCCGTACTGGTCGAGGGGTGCGGGGAGCTGCATCTTCTGCTGCACAAGCCGATGCCCCTGCACCTCCCAGCCCGGCAACTGAATTTCTCAAGGTGTTGTTCAAAACTCCGGGGGGTCTCTTGCTGATCCCCCACATTAGCAAACGAAGGATGAAGAAGCTTCAGCCTCCGAGTAGGGAACCTCGCCGAAGTCACCGGATTGCTGGCCTCCCTGCGGATTCTGCTGAGGTATGCCCTGTGACACCCTAGTGTCAAGCACTGCATTAGGAATATCATTAGCCACTACTGATCATAAGCATTGCATTGCATCTCCATGTGTTGGTAGAATGTGTTATGATTTTATGTGTTGTTAAAATTTTAAATTAGGGTTGAATAGAACTTGCTTGTTTTTATGAAGTTTTGCTTTGACAAATAATTTTAATAAATAGAGAATAATGTACATAACACTTTTCATGTCGGTGACTTGCTCTGATTAAGTTTAGTTTAATAATTAAAAATGTGGGAGTTAAAATAGTTTTAGCATTAAAATTGACTTTAATTCAGTGTAGGGGGTAGAAATGATTTTCTGTGTTCATGTCCTATATGAAAGTTGTAGAGAAAATTATTTTGAGCAACTTTTGTTTTTAGGCCAAAACCTAGTTTGGAGTTTTTGAAACTGTTTTGAATTAAACAAGTTTGGGAAAAAGGAAATTCATTTGGAAAAAGATTGGAAATTCCCGGAAATTCTCACTGCACCCCAACCGGCCCACTCGGCCTTTCGGCCCAGCCCAGCCAACCCACGCCGTGCCTGCAACCGCACGCCCGCGCACTCGCGCGCGCCCGCCGGCCCAGCTCGCGGCCCCGCAAGCCCCCGCGCCACGCCAGCCCACGCCCACGTCAGCGCCGCACGCCGCGCGCGTGCGCCCGACCACAGCCGCGCCGCTCGCCGGCGCAAGTGCCGCGTGGCTGCCGCTGGCCCGGCGAGATCACGTCCGCCCTATCTCCGCACGATCGTGTCCGACGTCTGCACGCCACAATCCGCCTCGCCCTCTCGCCGCGCGCCTCGCCTGCCGCACCCCTGCCGCCGCGCCGCTCGGCCACTCGCCATCGCCGGCTGTGGCCCCCGCCATGAACAGCCGTCCGCTCGAACGAAGGCAAAACCGGTGCCCCACACCGCTCCTCTTCCTCCCACCTGCCATTTCGCCTCTCTGCTCTCGCTCTCGCTCTCCTTCTCCCGCACGCGAGCGAAAGCCAAGCGCTCGCGTTCACCGCCGTCCGCCACCACAAGAGCACGCCGCCGTTCCGGCCACACCCGAGCACCATCACCCAATCCCTCTCGCCCACCGCTCCGCCCTCGTCTCGGACACGCGGTGCGCAAGCTTGCACCACCTCCAGAGCATCATTGTCACTGGAGCAAGGAGTGCCCCCTTCGGTCGCCGTTCGCCGCCGAGGAGCACCCACCGCTGTTCCGCGTCAACCAAGCCACCCCGAGCTCCCGTCTTCTCCGACGAGCTTCACCACACGAAAGCAAGGTGAAAACGCTCGTTCTTCTTAACGCTATCGCTCCCTAGCTCTCTCTCTCTCACATGGCCGAGCGCCATGGACGCCGCCGTGACATGCACATGAGGCCGAGCTTCTCCGAAGCTCCGCCGGCCAAACCATCACCTCTGGAGCTCCTCCTAGGGTTCCCTGGTTCGCACGCACCCACTAATTTAGCCGGCCACCGCCGGAAACAGCCTAGCCGAGCTCCACCGCCGCCGCCATCCGCCATTGCTCGCCGCCGGCGAGCTCTGGTCGTGCGCTGGCCAAACCATCACCACCCATCGATCCGTTTCGTCAAGGCGAACTCAACCGTGCCCTCCTCACCGCCGGCGAGCTCACCGCCGCCTCTGTTTTTCTCTCACCGACATGTGGGTCCCGGTTGACCGCCGGCCCCGCGCGTCAGCCTCCCCGTGGTCCATGGACCGCGTCCACCGAAGCCGAGCGCCGGGAGTTTTCAAACCGTTTTTATTTAAATGTTTTTCCTTTTTCCAGTAAATGGTTGTTTATTTTATAGATCCTGTTTTGCTAATCCAAATGTGGTGCTATAAATTTTGTTAATCTGTTCTTGAGTATATTTATCTGATAAAAATATGAAGGTATTATTTTGTTAATATTTATTACACTGTTTTTAATTAATCAGTTTATGTGAGATAGGCTAGATAAATGTTTTACTATATTTACTGGATGGATAAAAATGTGATAAAATTTATGTATGCTCTTTGTCATGTGTAGAAGCTAAGAAAAATATATGTGGCACTGTTTTAGTGATAAAAATATCTTTTAATGATTAAAAGTCTTTTTAGCTGTTCTCTTAGAATAATTACTGTGTAAAATATATGCATAATTAAACTGTGGTAATTTTTGTATGGTCTCTGTGCATTTTGAGGAAGATAAGAAAAATATAATATATGGTTACTTGTATGGAAGAAAGTGGACTTGTAGTTCAACTGTGCTTTTCTGTGTTTTTCTTAAGAAATTCATGCAGAAATTAATCTAATGACACTGATCATGGAACTTTCTTGATAAGTATAATTCTTTGTATAGAATCTGGGAAAATTATAAAAATAGATATTTCACTCTTTTTCAGAAATGTTGTAGTTCAATGGATGGAATAGGAATAAAACTTTGGAAATTTGGGTAGGTCACTATATGCATGCTCTAGTAGTAAGATTTCTTGAGTAGTAATGTTTTCTGTAAAAGTAACTAAGAAAAATATGTAATCTGTTGTTTGACACTTTTCTGTAGTAGAGTTAGTTCAAAGCACCTTTTTGGCTGAATGTTTAATCTTTTTGTAATTGCTGTTTGGTGTTTTATCTCTTACTGAAATTTTTACAGTAGAGTCCAGTAGGTACATAGTAGCTTCTGTAATTTTGGTAGATTTTTTTAAGCAATATAAATAGGACTTGCTATATAACCCTGGTTTATTTAGATTTTGTTAATAAAAAGTAAATAGGGTAATGGTATTATAATTAGGATATTAAGTAGGTATTTCTGAAATAATAAAGGTTGTTCAACAAGTTGGTTTTGTTTGTTTGCACAAGTAAGTTTCATTTTACATGTCATCATAATGCATCAATGCATTATTTATTTACTTATCGCTCGCATTGCACCTAGGATCGGTAGCTCAGGAAATCAACCCAGAGCCGGAAGCAAGCGAAGAGCCGGAGATCCAGGAGGTGCAGCCGTGCGAGGAAGCCGACGCAGCCAACCCCGACACTAACTTGCCGAAGTGCCCCGCTCACGAGGCATCCGTCTTCTCCCGAGGCAAGCCCCGGAGCATATTAAGTCTCCTAGTATTTACAATTAAATTATTTGAGTATTTTATATTGTGATGCATTAGGTATAGGAGTGGATTGAATCCTATTTGCTGCATTACCATTCCTTGATTATTGTTATACCTGCCTTGTTATCCTATTAGTTATTACAAGGTAGAACTGCTTAGTCTGCTTAGTAAAAGTAGTATTTGAGGATGTTACCGTAATGCCCCTAGTGGGTGATTACCGGATCACGGTTGGCTATATTTTTGCTATCGTGGAAAAGAACCTGAATAGTAATGAAATACGGTCAACTGGAAGGCAAGGCACCAAGTTTGGAAACTTGGGGGCAGCTCGTCCGTTGGATCGTGTAGGTTTGTATCGATGTTGGCCCTCGTTCATTTTTGAACGCGCCCTTTTACTTAGGGTGCCGGTGATGTATTCCCGACCCCGAAGCCGGTTAGACGCTGTTCGGGTCGGTCTCAACCCGTGTCGCACCCTCTAGTATGGAAACACGATCTGCCTCGGAATGGCCATTGTTTAGTTCCAATTGGGTGGTCCGTGCTTGAACCGCGACGATTACCACCACGGACAGTATCGAGCAGTGACCCAATGCATGGACCCGACGGGGAAAGTGTGGGTTTGTATTAAAGGTTTCTCGCCAGCTGGTTTGTAATTCGATTCGAGTCGCCGTCTCCCCCGGTTAGTGGGAAACTATGTCGAGCTTCACCACGATACAACTCCATGTTATATCCGTTGGTTCAACTAAAATTTAATAAGCAACCGGATATGGTACTATGTTATTGTTTGTTAGAATCAAGTGAGTGCTTTAGTTCAGGTGCAAACCTAGAAATAAAGGATAGGTTCAAATATGCCTGCTCATTTCATTTAATAAGGAGTTAAACTTATCTTAACCTGAGCTCTTTCCGCAAATAAGATAGCCAGCTCTACCCAAAAGCCTTGCATATCCTTGGTGTCCTTATTTTCAGTTAGACGGGTAAGTCTAGCTGAGTACATTCCCGTACTCAGGGTTTATCCCATTGTTGCAGATGGCCAGGTGTATTATGGCTATTGTAAGCATTGTCTCTACCCCGTGGAGGGTGATGAGGAGTAGGCCCAGGGCAGGGTTGTCCGAAAGCTTCTCTTTTGCTTTTGCTGGATCAAGACTAGTCATGGCACTGTATTTCTGAAAAGAGGAGTGAGTTATCCAAACAATGTTTTATTTGGACCACATGTGTGGTGGTCGTGTCTTAAGACTTATTTCAGCTTCCGCAAAGATTTGAACTCTATGTTGTAATAACTTTGAGTCGTCGCACTCTGATTTTTATTTCAATGATGAGCTGTTGTATCCTTACGAATGTGGTACTTGAACAATGCGATCCTGGTATGTTGTAATGGTTTGAAATCCTTCGAGATTTCTGGACTACCGGAGTTATATGGGATCAAGTATAGGTTGGTGGTCGTTAATCCGGCTACGACTGTACTTGAACTCCTATAATTTGGACGGTTCCGTCACATGCCCCATGCATCTGAAGAAATGGGTCATGCGAGTGCTGGATATGATTGTGGATGAGGAAAGAGAAGAAATTAGTCAGCAGGCCCTTGATGATTATTCACAGCAGTTCAAGCATCCGCTGACCTCCTCTCACACTAAGGCATTGGCGGCTCTTTTCGGGTGGGATCTCCCTGAGCCTGCGGTTGAGCTTGAGGATTGCGGATTTTAGGGGTGCTTGTGGGTCGTGTTCTTCTTATCATCTTTATGGATCCTGCACATATTCTTAATTGGAATGTTAGGGGTTTAAATTCTATGACTAGTGAAGGGTCAAGATGGCGGACTAGAGGGGTGGTGAATAGTCCTTTCTAAAATTAATCGCACCGGCTAACCGAAACAAATGCGGAATTAAAACTATCGGTCTAGCCAAGACTACACCCCTCTACTTATACTCTATGACACCTTACAAAAGATCCTAAACAAAGCAATTAAGGTGCCGGGCTAGCTAGAGCTCACCGAACCAATTTCTAGAAGCAAGGTCACACAAGCCTATGCAACTAGTACTTCAAGTACGGGGAAGCTCTTACACACTCTAGTAAGCAAAAGCACAAAGCTCCTAAGCTCACTAGCAATGCTCAATAACAAGGCTACACAAGCCAAATTAGAGAGCTCAAATTGCTTAGCTACACAAACTAAGCAATGTGACTAACAAAGCTACTCAAGCCAATTAGTCATGCAAGAGATCTAATTCTAAGCTACATAAGCAAAGAAGGTAACTAGCAAGCTACACAAGCTAACTAATTACAAGAGCAACTATCTAAGCTACACAAGCTAGATAGCTACACAAGAGCAACAACTAAACACTAGCACAAGTATATGAACAAGTAAATACAAGCTAGTGAATGGAGTTTGCAAACCACCGAGAAGATGAACACGAAGTTGACACGGTGATTTTTCTCCCGAGGTTCACTTGGTAGCCACCAAGCTAGTCCCCGTTGTGTCGACCACACACTTTGGTAGTTCAACGGCTAATAGGCACCACACCTAGCTCGACACTCGAGCATCGCAAGAACTCACCCACAAGTGAGGGTAACTCAATGACACGCTCTACTAGAGTTGCTCTTCGCGATCCCCGCGGGGCGAGCACAATGCCCCTCACAATCCTTCTCCGGAGCCACGCACAATCTTCACGCGGGCTTCACGACGGAGACTCGATCACCAAGCTGTCTAGAAGGTGGCAACCTCCAAGAGTAACAAGCACCACCAGCTTGCAACACGAACACCTAGTGCCACTCGATGCAATCTCTCAATGCAATGCACTAGTGATCACTCACTCGCACTCGATCCACACTCTTGCAAGCACAAGTGAGTTAGAGGGCTTCCTAGCACTCCCCAAGCATGGACACCAAGTCCCAAGGGTGCTAACTGCCAGCCAAGGCCGACCACCACTTCTATTTATAGCCCCAAAGGCTAACTAGCCGTTATGCCCCTTCACTGGGCATTCTGCGCTAGCATCAGACGCTCCTGCCGAAACCATCGGACGCTGAGGCTAGCGTCCAATGCTCAGATGCTCGCCACGTGTCCTCCATGTTTAACCTCGGCTGAGCGATCCCAACGGCTATATTACTACCCGCGCCAGTCAAAGTGGCATCGGACGCGCCGATGCCTAAGCATCGGACGCACCGATGCCTCTACTCAATACTGCACAAGCTTACCCTCACATCGGACGCGCCGGCCCCTCAGCATCGGATGCTAAGGGCCAGCCTCCGATGTCTATGCAGAGAGCTCCCCGAGAGCTCCTGCGGACATCGGACGCGTCCGATGAACGCACATCGGACGCATCCCAGCGTCCGATGCCTGCTGTCAGAACGGCTACTGCCACGTCACAGCCATCGGACGCATCACCGCAGCGTCCAATGCTCCTCTGAGCATACAGATTCCCTAGGGTTTGCCATCGGACGCTTGGCCGAGCGTCCGATGCCCCTCGGACCAACGTCCGATGCTCCCCAAAGCACACCACTTCATCTCAAAAATCGCTGAATCCTGCCTCGCAAGCTCGGCAGGAGGGAGAGGGACTATACACTAGTTTCTCCCACTTCTTCACAACACCTTTTCACCTCTTTTCAAAACAACTTCTTCTCCAACAACTTCTCCTTTGCAAATGTGCCAACACCACCAAGTGTTCATTACCTTGTGCATGTGTGTTAGCATTTTCGCAATCATTTTTCAAAGGATTTTCACTTGCACTCACCACGCCACTCGATTCTAGTAACATTGCAATGTTAGATCGCTCAAGTGGCACTAGATGACTGATATGCAAACAAGTTTGCTCCTCTTAATAGTACGGCCATCTATCCTAAATCCGGTCATAAACTTCTCTACACACCTATGACCGGTGAAATGAAATGCCCTACAAATATACCTTTGCCTTGCGCATTCCATTCCATCTCCTCCATTGTTGATGCAACACATGCACCAACCTAGATCAAATGATATGATCCACTTCATATCATCACATGGCCTCCATGGTCCATCGATCTTGACCTCACTTGCTCTTCACCATTGCTTTGGTCCTTCGGCGCTAAGTCTTTGCTCAAGCCTCTCGACACTTGGTACCAACGGCTTCAAAGCCTCCAACTTGCCCTTCACCTTCGCAACCGGTCCATCAAGCCAAGTCTTGCCTTGATCTTCCCCATCTTAGCCACATGACCACATGTCATGTCATATATGCAATAAGCTCCTTCATCACATGTGTAAGCTTTTGCAACACCTCCATGGCAAATGTTGCTCACACAAGTTCACTTGTGGACTAATCACCTGTGTAATTCACTTCAAACACATATTAGTCCACCTAAGTTGTCACTCAATTACCAAAACCAAACTAGGACCTTTCAATCTCCCCCTTTTTGGTAATTGATGACAACTCTACAAAGATATGGAAATTAAGCTTATTCCAAGCTCGCACTTCACAAGAATGTAAATTGCTAACTTGGTTTGGATTCTATATTACTTATCCAACATTAAGACCATATTAGAAGATTTGGATAAGTATCATACAACCCGACTTGGTAGTGTTAACTCCCCCTACATGTGTGCTCAAATGGTTTGGTTTCAAGCTTGCACACATGCATAAATATGAAATTTGTGGGAGTGTTAGCACTATTAAGTGATGCTAAGGTATACAAGATAGAATTGTACCTTTGTAGCGTGTATACCACATTTTAATTCATCCTTAGCATTAACTTTGCTAGAAACAAGTGAAACTAGATACCACGTGAGATCAACATTATAAATAAGGTTCTAGTTACCACTTGCTATACTAAGATTAAGCTCTAGATACCAATTCAAGGAAAACAATCATCATCCAAGTCTTAGCTCTAGCAAATATTGTACACAAGCATATATATCAAATGTAAAACATATGCATTATGCAAGCAAGTCACATGAATATGCACATATCAAAATGCTTCCAAACAAGTTTATGAGCTTTCTCCCCCTACTTGTGTGCTCTCTTTGTCCAAGAATTTTGATCCTTTTCAATTGTTCAATCTTGCTCCCTCTTGATCCATGTCCATCTTCTTATCTTGTTTTCTCCCCCTTTGTCCTTGACATATCTTTGCCACAATTTCTCCCCCTTTGTAATCAATGACCATAAAAGGCATGCCTTGATACAAAGGGTTTCACTAGGGTAGATGGTTGACACTTGAGTCTTCATTTTTGATGGACACTACCATATATGTTGGAATGACACTACTTGTAGATACCCTGTGTAGATGCATGAAAGCCACTTGTAGGATCTTTGACCTTGATACCAATTGGTGAGGCATCTTCTCTTATGTCATAGCATGGGTCATCCACTTGATAAGCTTGAGCTCTTGTTGGTGAGGGATCTTTGCTTGATTTGATCACTTAAGGTTGAGGATCACTTGAAGTCTTATAGGATACCACTTGTGAGCTTGATCTAGACACCACTTGGTAAAATACCACTTGAAATATCATGTGAAGGATATGCAAGTCTAGATATTTCTTGAATGAGTTGAATTTGATATCCATTTGCATTATTGTCTTCTTCTTGAATCTCTTGTCATATTCATGAGCTTCTCATTTGTGACTTGAACTAGACAATTTTGCATAAGATATCTAACTCGGTTCTAGAGTAAGCTTCTTCACACATCTTTCAATGGTTATCTTACTCACGTTGAATTAGACACTTGAATGCTCATCTTCTAGATCGAGTACTTGGGTTTGCTAGCTCATGAACAAACTCATATACTAACCACTAGATCATATAATCAATCAAGCAATAGTGGTAGGCTATGAATTTAAACTTTTGATTTGTTATGCATGATCCTATTGAACATGTACTATATGCACTAACCGCATACTAGTAAGGGATGGAAATGATCATGCACATTACAATGATACCTTTGCTATCTTGGAGTAGAGGATAGTCATTTGATTCCAATTAAGCTCCATAATAGCAATGTGAAGTCCATTTCAAAGCTTGGTAAAGACCAATAGATACAAAAATATGAATTCCATTCTTCACCGATATGATTTAAGAACCACTAATGATCAAGTGCACTATCTTGTTGTGGTTGGCTTGCTTCTTCATTTGATGAGAGCACCATGGTTGATACCAATTGAATACCACTTTGAGTTCTTCAAGATTTGCTCTCTTTTGGGTGTTGCTTGATTTTCTTTGATCAATCTCTTGATTACTTCAACTAAGCATCTCCAATGACATTTTAGATCACCACTTCCATATTAGCCTTCCAAGCCTTGCTTGGTTAACCTACCAAAGGCGGCAAGCCCCTACAAAAGGGAGAAGTGACCTCTCTCCAAAGAACCATCCTTGATACTCAATTGAATTGATGTTGATTGATTGATCTTTCGATAAACTCAATTCGATGAATGATCTTGAAATCTTGGTTGAGTTCAATTCTTCCTTCTTTGAGTCCTTTTCTTTCTTCCAAATGATCTTCTATTATTCCTAGGACTTGATCTTTATCTCCATCTTGATATTGGTCTGGTTCTTCAATTTGAGTACCAAATATGTACCAAGTACACTCCTTAATCAAATGGCCTTGTACTCATCTTTGTCATTCTTCTAGCTCATCTCAAAACCAAACATAGGTCCCTCAAATACTTGTAAACATGATTCCAACTTGAGGGCCTTTCAATCAAAGTGACTTGTGATCTATCCAATACTTGTCACTTTTCTGGCAGATTCTGTCCTCTTCAATGAAATGATCATATCTCATCCAATTACCATGAAATTTGGTGGAGATGTGCCTCACTAAGTCTTTTAGCAGCCATAAAAATTTGAGCTTCATTGGGCTTATATATTGCTACCAGATTTTATATCTTTCCACACTACTATATGCTAAAAACTGCTGCACTATAGTTGACAAGATCCACTTCCAAAACAAAGCTTCACTTATCGAATCATCATGAGACTTTTACAGAAACTAATACCATAAGTGTAGAGCATGTGTACCAAATTTCAAGCCAATCCAATAAGATTTGATCATTCAAACACGGCTATCATCACAGCTAGCTCAGATTTGCAATATTGGACAGATTCTATACTTGAGCTATACTTCTTCAATTTGAATCAAACTTGATGTCAACTTGTTTGAATACTCTCACAAGACATATATCCATTCAAATCCACTTACTAAAGGTCATATTGTGAACATATCCAATCAAACTAACTCAAACTTGATCACTAAATAATTTATCCATTCAATCATCTTATAGCAAGCAACATATGCATATATATCCAATTCAATCAACTTATATGCATCCAAATGAATGTGATCAACTACTGATATACCTTGATAGCTCATGATCATTCAATAGCAAGCTTCTTCATCTATCATTTGCAAGCCTTCAAATAATTCCAATAAAATCACCACAACTTGAATATGGCACTTGTATGTTGTAGCACTTGGACTTCACTAATCTTGACTTGGCATTGGGATGAGAATAGCACTAAGCTTTATTACTTGACTCAATCATATGATGATCAACATGAAACCAATTGAATCAAGCCTCCAATGCCATGATACCTACACACATTCATCCACGGTTTGATGGTACCCAAACTTGTTTAGGTCTTCTCAAGTTAGGTGCAACATACTTAGGTATTGCCTTAGTATGAATAGCGGGATGTTTTGCAATAGCAACCAATGAGGTACCGTCACCATCCTTTCTAAGCACAATATTATCAACAATTGAAATGGGCTTAGAAGTTTCACCTAGGGGACATGAACTAGCCATGTGTCCCTTTTCCCGGCATGAGTAGCAAATTCTCTTTGATTGAGCCTTTTCTTCCTTGCTCATGTGTTGCTCCTCATTGCCTTGCCTCTTCTCTTTTGCTTGAATCTTCTTCTCAAGCTTGGTAGGACACCCCGAGGCAAAGTGTCCCATATCACCACATTCAAAGCACATGATGTGAGCCAAATCTCTCTTCTTGTCTTGGCTCTTGCTCATCATCATCTTGGCATCTTGGATATGAGTTGGATGTCGTGCTCTTCCACCCCTTCTTGTTTTCTTCTTCTTCTTCATCAAGTCACCACCATCATGGTTGATCTTGACTTGATCTTGGGGCTTCTTTTCTTGCTCAACTTGTGGCTTTGGTTGAGGCTCATCTTGTTGCTTCGCCAATTGCTTGGTTGGGCACATAGAGGTGAGATGTCCTCTAGTGTGGCACTTGAAGCATTTGACGTGCTTGAGCCTCTCTTCTTCCTTTTTCAACTTGAGCTTCTCTCCATTGGGGCAAGCATTTGCAAGATGTCCCATCTCACGGCATTTGAAGCACATGAAATGAGCTAGCTTCTTTTGTTCTTGCTTCTTCATCTTCTTCAATCTCTTTCTCTCCCCTTTGGTCATGCTCTTGTTGAAACCAATGCCACTCTTGTCACCGTAGCTCTTTTGATTCTTCAACATGTGCTCAAATGTGACTTTGGAGTTGTAGCACCTCTCTAACTTGTTGCTCAAATTCTTCACTTCACTTTTGAGCTCATTGTTCTCCTTCAAAAGGTTAGTCTCACAAAGCATAGAAGTAGAACAAGCATCTATATGTGAAGAACATGGCATAGATAATAAATCATCACAAGAGGTGGATACGTGCTTCTTCTCTACATCACATGGGTTAGCACAAATATGTGATTGATCATTTGACCCAAATGATGAGCTCTCACTAGTTTTAGTTTCTTCATTAGAAAGCTTCTTAGTGAGAAAAGCATGGTCTTGTACCAAGTTGTCATGAGCAACACTAAGTTCCTCATGAGTCAATTTAAGCTTCTTTAGAATGAGTTTTCATTTTTCAATTTCATTGTTTTAGCCATCTCATTTTCTAAAGCTTTGGTGAGTCTACGAACAAGCTCAAAGTTTGGATCATCACAATCAACAACCACATTAGAAATTGATACCATAGTGTCGCCGTGTGACATCAAACAATGTGGTGTAGAGGAAGAGCTTGTAGAGACATCACTCTCATAGCCATCATCATCATCATCATCATCATCAAGTGTGCATGGAATAGCATCATTATTTGCACCACTTGAGCTCCGGCTATGGTCATCAACAATATTGTCAAGTGATCTTGTGGATTGATCATCATCATCATCACTTGACCATGAGGTGGAGCAATCCTCCACAACCACCACATTGTGGTCATGCTCAGCACCCTCATGTGCCATCTCTATGTGATCCTCCTCCTTAAATTTGCCATCATCCCAAATAGAGAAATCACCATAGAGATGTTTGAGTGCCATCCACATATCATGGGCACTCACCGAAGTCATCACCCTACCAAATATTTCATCTTGCAAAGCATTTGTTAGAAAATATTGGGCTTGTGCATCGAGTGTTAGGCAATCCTCTTGCGCTTGGGTCAGATTACTATCATCCAAGGCATGGGTAAAACCAACAACAACGATCCACCAAAACTTCGGACCAAAAGCACGGAAATGATCAAGCATATGAAGTTTCCACCGTGCATAGTGTGTGCCATCAAAAATATGTGTATCACACTCAACATCTAGCCAACTAGTCGCCATCCTATTGGGTCGGTAAAGACCACAAATGAGAGACCTAGCTCCGATACCAATTGAAGGGTCGAGATGGCGGACTAGAGGGGGGGTGAACAGTCCTTTCTAAAATTAATCGCACCGGCTAACCGAAATAAATGCGGAATTAAAACTATCGGTCTAGCCAAGACTACACCCCTCTACTTATACTCTATGACACCTTACAAAAGATCCTAAACAAAGCAATTAAGGTGTCGGGCTAGCTAGAGCTCACCTAACCAATTTCTAGAAGCAAGGTCACACAAGCCAATGCAACTAGTACTTCAAGTACGGGGGAGCTCTTACACACTCTAGTAAGCAAAATCACAAAGCTCCTAAGCTCACTAGCAATGCTCAATAACAAGGCTACACAAGCCAAATTAGAGAGCTCAAATTGCTTAGCTACACAAACTAAGCAATGTGACTAACAAGGCTACTCAAGCCAATTAGTCACGCAAGAGATCTACTTCTAAGCTACATAAGCAAAGAAGGTAACTAGCAAGCTACACAAGCTAACTAATTACAAGAGCAACTATTTAAGCTACACAAGCTAGATAGCTACACAAGAGCAACAACTAAACACTAGCACAAGTATATGAACAAGTAAATACAAGCTAGTGAATGGAGTTTGCAAACCACCGAGAAGATGAACACGAAGTTGACACGGTGATTTTTCTCCCGAGGTTCACTTGGTAGCCACCAAGCTAGTTCCCGTTGTGTCGACCACACACTTTGGTAGTTCAGCGGCTAATAGGCACCACACCTAGCTCGACACTCGAGCGCCACAAGAACTCACCCACAAGTGAGGGTAACTCAATGACACGCTCTACTAGAGTTGCTCTTCGCGATCCCCGCGGGGCGAGCACAATGCCCCTCACAATCCTTCTCCGAAGCCACGCACAATATTCACGCGGGCTTCATGACGGAGACTCGATCACCAAGCTGTCTAGGAGGTGGCAACCTCTAAGAGTAGCAAGCACCACTGGCTTGCAACACGAACACCTAGTGCCACTCGATGCAATCTCTCAATGCAATGCACTAGTGATCACTCACTCGCACTCGATCCACACTCTTGCAAGCACAAGTGAGTTAGAGGGCTTCCTAGCACTCCCCAAGCATGGACACCAAGTCCCAAGGGTGCTAACTGCCAGCCAAGGCCGACCACCACTTCTATTTATAGCCCCAAAGGCTAACTAGCCGTTATGCCCCTTCACTGGGCATTCTGCGCTAGCATCAGACGCTCCTGCCGAAACCATCGGACGCTGAGGCTAGCGTCCAATGCTCAGATGCTCGCCACGTGTCCTCCATGTTTAACCTCGGCTGAGCGATCCCAACGGCTATATTACTACCCGCGCCAGTCAAAGTGGCATCGGACGCGCCGATGCCTAAGCATCGGACGCACCGATGCCTCTACTCAATACTGCACAAGCTTACCCTCACATCGGACGCGCCGGCCCCTCAGCATCGGATGCTAAGGGCCAGCCTCCGATGTCTATGCAGAGAGCTCCCCAAGAGCTCCTGCGGACATCGGACGCGTCCGATGAACGCACATCGGACGCATCCCAGCGTCCGATGCCTGCTGTCAGAACGGCTACTGCCACGTCACAGCCATCGGACGCATCACCGCAGCGTCCAATGCTCCTCTGAGCATACAGATTCCCTAGGGTTTGCCATCGGACGCTTGGCCGAGCGTCCGATGCCCCTCGGACCAACGTCCGATGCTCCCCAAAGCACACCACTTCATCTCAAAAATCGCTGAATCCTGCCTCGCAAGCTCGGCAGGAGGGAGAGGGACTATACACTAGTTTCTCCCACTTCTTCACAACACCTTTTCACCTCTTTTCAAAACAACTTCTTCTCCAACAACTTCTCCTTTGCAAATGTGCCACCACCACCAAGTGTTCATTACCTTGTGCATGTGTGTTAGCATTTTCGCAATCATTTTTCAAAGGATTTTCACTTGCACTCACCACGCCACTCGATTCTAGTAACATTGCAATGTTAGATCGCTCAAGTGGCACTAGATGACTGATATGCAAACAAGTTTGCTCCTCTTAATAGTACGGCCATCTATCCTAAATCCGGTCATAAACTTCTCTACACACCTATGACCGGTGAAATGAAATGCCCTACAAATATACCTTTGCCTTGCGCATTCCATTCCATCTCCTCCATTGTTGATGCAACACATGCACCAACCTAGATCAAATGATATGATCCACTTCATATCATCGCATGGCCTCCATGGTCCATCGATCTTGACATCACTTGCTCTTCACCATTGCTTTGGTCCTTCGGCGCTAAGTCTTTGCTCAAGCCTCCCGACACTTGGTACCAACGGCTTCAAAGCCTCCAACTTGCCCTTCACCTTCGCAACCGGTCCATCAAGCCAAGTCTTGCCTTGATCTTCCCCATCTTAGCCACATGACCACATGTCATGTCACATATGAAATAAGCTCCTTCATCACATATGTAAGCTTTTGCAACACCTCCAAGTCATTTCACCTCCATGGCAAATGTTGCTCACACAAGTTCATTTGTGGACTAATCACCTATGTAATTCACTTCAAACACATATTAGTCCACCTAAATTGTCACTCAATTACCAAAACCAAACTAGGATCTTTCAGCTAGGCAGGACATAGTCAGAGTGTTGGTGGAAGCCTAAAAAATTGATGTAGTATGTCTGCTGGAAACTAAACTAAGTACTATCTCCAGAAGATTGATCCTGTCTATGCTGGGCAATGAGTTTGATAATAATTTCCTATTTTTACCCTCGATGGGGGCTAGTGGTGGTATTTTGGTGGCGTGGCGATATCGGTTGGGTGTTGTTCGAGCTACCAGAGTGGATGCTCACAGTGTCTCGATCCAATTCTGCCCTTCAAATGATTGTCCATGGTGGTTGACTTGTGTGTATGGGCTGCAACAGAATCAGGACAAGGTGCAATTCCTCCAGGAACTGAGAGATATTAGAGCTCAGTGTGTGGGGCCGTGGCTGGTGGTTGGAGATTTTAATCTCATTTATAAGGAGGAGGACAAAAATAACTCCAACCTAAATAGAGCAATGATGGGAAGGTTCAGAAGATGGATTAATGATATGGAGGTCTCGGAAATTCCGCTCCATGGCCGTAAATATACATGGATCAGCTCTTTCACCAGTGCCTCCCCTACTCTGGTTAGGTGGGACAGGATGTTTTGCTCGCTGGATTGGGAGGAGAAGTTCCCTGGTTGTCTCCTCCAGAGTCATGCCTCAATTGATTAAGATCGCTGCCCCCTAATTCTTGGATTACAGGACATCGTTGGCAGCAAGAAAAGGTTCCACTTTGAGGCCTTTTGGCCTTCTCTCGAGGGTTTTCAAGATGCTGTGAAGGAGGCGTGGGAGAGTGTGCAGCCCGGATTATGCCCTTTCCAAACCTTTGCTCTGAAACTCAAGGCCACAGCCAGAGGGTTACAGAGCTGGAGTCAGAGGAAGTGTGGACACATCAGATCCCAGTTGATGTTGGCAAAAGAAATCATCCACCAATTTGAGGTTGTGCAGGAAAACAGGCCCCTTCAACCTAATGAACTATGGCTGCGGAACAATCTCAAGAAACACTCTCTAGCTCTTGCGTCCCTGCTAAGAACTATTGCCAGACTCAGATGGATTGGTTGGTTAAAGGAGGGTGACGCCAACTCAAGGTTGTTCCATCAGCACGCAAGATATAGAAAAAAGAAAAATTTCATTCCTAAACTGCAGGAAGGGGATCAGATCTTTACAAGTCATGACGACAAGGCGGCTGTTGTGTTGTATTTCTATGACAGCCTTATCGGGACAGAGTTTAATAGAGAAAGAACTATTAATCTGGATTTTCTTAACAGTCCAAGTTTTGAGCTCGAAAATTTGGAGGTGCCTTTTTCTGAAGAGGAAGTTTGGAACACCATAAAGGAACTGCCTTCTGATAAAGCCCCTGGTCCTGACGGGTTCACTGAAAGATTTTACAAAAGTTGTTGGGCTATTATTAAAAATGATGTGATGGCTGCTGTTCATTCTCTTTGGAATAGAAATTTTGGAAATTTCTGGATATTGAACTGTGCCTATATTACTCTGATTCCAAAAAAGCATGATGCTGTTCATGTCAAGGATTTTAGGCCGATTAGTTTGGTTCATAGCTTTGCCAAACTAGTGACCAAAATATTGGCAAATAGGCTCGCTGAGCGACTGGATGAGATGGTGTCACCAAATCAGAGTGCCTTCATTAAAAAGAGGTTTATCCAGGACAATTTCATGATGGTCCAACAGACCGTAAAATTCCTGCATTCTCAAAAACAGCCTAGAATTCTCCTAAAGCTTGACATCACCAAGGCTTTCGACTCTGTATCTTGGGCTTTTCTTCTGGAGGTCCTTAGCAAATTGGGTTTTGGACCTCGCTGGTGTGATTTAATCTGTGGTCTCTTGGCAACTTCATCCACCAAGATTATCCTTAATGGCATTCCAGGAGAAAGCATAAAGCACAGGAGGGGCCTGAGGCAAGGAGATCCCCTATCCCCTATGCTCTTCATTCTGGTTATGGATGTCCTAAATTGGTTGTTCGCACGTGCTTCTGATGGTGGGCTGCTGCAGCCCCTGTCCAGAAGGCCAATCCAACATAGAATCTCCTTGTATGCTAATGATGTTGCCCTCTTTCTCCGGCCCACGCCTTTCTCTGCAGTTATTGAAATTATTCGGGGAAGCTTCTGGTCTCAATACCAATGTCTAGAAAAGTAATGTCCTGCCTATCCAATGCGCTGCGGAGGACTTGGTTGTAATTCAGAATTTATTGCCTTGCGAAGTGCTGGATTTCCCTTGCAAATATTTGGGCCTGCCATTGACCATTAAAAAATTAACTAAGGCGCAGGTCCAATCTATCATCGACATGGTGGCGGAGCAGCTTCCGGGCTGGAAGGCTGATCTGATGACACGTGCTGGTAGAGTGATCCAAGTTCAATTCGTGCTCACTGGAATCCTAATTTATGTGGCTATGGCCACTGAGCTTCCACCTTGGGCTCTCAAAGCCATTGATAAGATCATAAGGGCATTTCTTTGGAAGGGCCGAAAGGAGGCAAATGGGGGTCATTGTCTCATGGCCTGGCCTAAAGTTTGTCGATCCCGGGAACTGGGTGGCCTTTGGATCACAGATTTAAAATCTTTGGGAATTGCCTTGAGAGCGAGATGGCCGTGGCTAAAACGGAGTGCCCCCAGCAAACCTTGGGCTAATCTTCCTATCCAAGTCAGTAAAGAGGTGGCTGGCCTATTGTCTGTTGCTATGATAACGGAGGTCGGAAATGGAGTCAACACTTATTTCTGGAAGGACAAATGGCCAAATGGCAAGGGGGTCCACGATATTGCACCTCTTATTGCTGCAATGATTCCTAAGAGGATTTTAAATAAGCGTACGGTGCTGTAAGCCCTCACTGAGGAGAAATGGGTGGAGGATATCCCTGAAGGAGAAATAAATATGGCAGCCTTGATTCAATACCTGGATCTATACCTGGATCTGTGGGACATCTTGAACTCAGTTGAGTTGGATGAGGATATCCTCGATAAGCATATTTGGAGGTTTTCCTCCTCAGGGCAATATTCGGTAAAGAGTGCTTATGATACTCTTTTCCAGGGAGCAGCCTTCTTTGAACCTTTTGAGAGGATTTGGAAATCCTGGACGCCACCCAAATGCAGATTCTTCATGTGGCTCGTTGTTCATAACAGATGTTGGACGACAGACAGATTAGCAAAGAGGGGTCTCCCTCATCCGGAGCAGTGTCTTCTCTATGATCAACATGAGGAGAATATCCATCATCTTATTATAGGCTGTGTGTTCTCAAGAGAGTTTTGGTTCTCCCTCCTATCACACTTTGGAGTCGCTGCTCTTGCCCCACAACCGTCTGATCAGTCCTTTGATGATTGGTGGAGAAAAGTCGATGAAGCTAATAGCGGAGATGTGAGGAAGGGGCTGAACTCGCTGGTCATTTTGGGAGCCTGGAGTATTTGGTGGCATAGAAACGATTGTGTGTTTAATGGTAGTGCACCAAATGTTAATGTGGCTTTAAGACTTGCAAAGGATGAAGCCTTCTGCTGGAGCCTTGCAGGAGCTAAGGGATTCTCCCTGCTCACTGCTGGAGGACCTATCTGAGGTGCTGCTGTAGCTGCAGGGTCGTCTTTTTCTGTGTTTTAACCGGTGATTTTTCTTTCTGTTTTGGCGTGTGCGTGAGTGGGGTTTTTTGGGTCTATGTATGACACTTTCTGTGGGGATATTACCTCCGTATACCCCCATGGACCTAATTGGGCCCTTCGTCAAGAACAACCCAGCTTGAAGGCCCTGTGGCACGTGACCAGGCCATCGTGTTCGCTAGGGACTCTTGCAAAGCCTTGTGCGCCAAGGAAGATCCTAGAGATAGATCCGGATTCCTTACCCAAAGGAACAGTTTGTAATCTGCTAGGATATGGAAACTGTAACCCTGCTCCCCGACTATATAAGGTGAGCAGGGACCTCCTCTCAAAACACATCATCTCAATAGATCTCATAATCAAATCCAGCCTCCAAAACACAGGACGTAGGCTATTACGGTGACTTGCCGGCCTGAACCTGTCTAAATCGCCGTGTCTCGTCCCTGTGTTCACGCTTGAGCAGCCGTCACGCACGCTCCCTCAATCTAATCTACTACCTTGGGCATACCCCTAGGTAGACTGCCGACCATCTTTCGTTGACAGTTGGCGCGCCAGGTAGGGGGTGTGTGCTACGACACCATGGTTTGCCAAGCGGTCACTTTCCTGAACTCCATGATCTTCCCCGAGCCCGGCACCACCTTCCAGATCGGATCTATGATCTCGACTACCGGCGGCGCCGTCCTCACTCCGGAGATCGTGGAGCCTCCGCAGCTTCCTGCGTCGGACGCCTCACCGTCCACCCTTCGTGCCATCGCGCCGGCGCCCCGCGCGCCAAGATCCGTCCGCTGCGACGACCTGGTCGAAGCCATCGACCGGGCCAACAGGAGGATCGCCGACTGCATCGACGTCGTCAAGGCGGCTCGTTTGCAGCTCTCCGGCCGTCCTAGTAATCATCGCCAGCATCACCATCGTACGCCATTGGGAGTCTCCAGCGCGCGACCCGCCCATCGCCCAAGATTAGATCTACATCCGGCGCCTCGCTCCGCTCCACGGCTCGCCAATTACGCTCCATCATCGGTCTCCATGCCCTACGGGCTGCACGGCGCGGCATCCACCTTCTAGCACCAGGCGCTGCGACGACTCTCTGACCAGGCTGAGCTCTTCAGCTCCGACTAGACCTCTCTGATCAGCCTGCCTAGCCAGGCATCTTCAGCTCCGATCGTCGACATGGTGGCCCTCCGCGAGATCTCCGGTGACACGGTCTCAGCGACCTCGGCGTCTGCATCTACTGCATCCGTCAAGTTTGTCTCCACGCAGACGACGACCATCATCTCCACGGAGTCAGGCACTGACTTTCTGCCATACTACGGGGGTGTCATCTTCAACGTCTCCGCCGACAGTGCTCCGTAGGCGAACGAGACCGACGCCCAGCGTGCTGAACGAGAACAGTGCAATGCCGACCGCTAGTGCCGTCGTGACGAGGAGCGCCGCGACCAGGAGCGTCGTGATCGGGAGCGCCTTGGAGTGCGCAATCTCCAGGAGGAGTTCGACATGGTCGGCGACCACCAGGTGTACACAACTCTGAGCGCTAACCTGGCCGTCGTCGCCAACGAGCTGGCTAGGCTGCCCGTTACTCCAGAGCTTGAGCGGATCATCGCCCACGTCAAGGTCGCCGCCGTGCAGTGCAATGAAAAGGGGCACAGAGCCGCTCGTTCCGACTCTTCCCACAGCAGACCCGACCACCGAGCCCTCGTCGCTCAGCCAGGGCACCGCCGCCGCCTTCCCGCGACCAGGAGGTCACTCAAGGGCACCGTGACGCCCACCGAGCCCCAGCTCCCGACGCTTCGATAGGGCCTCACCCCTTCACCGCACGTCTCCAGGCTGTCGAGTGGCCCCAGGGCTTCAAGGTCACCACCGTGGAGAAGTACGATGGCAAGGCCAAGACCGAGCAGTGGCTCACCACGTACGAGATCGCCATTCAAGCCGTCGGGGGTGGATCTGATGTGATGGCCAAATACCTTCCGGTGATGTTATCCTCCTCAGCAAACAGTTGGCTCCACAAGCTCGCTGACAGCTCCATCGACACATGGGAGCAGCTCAAGGAGGTGTTCATCAAGACCTACAGCGCTACCTGCGACCAGCCAGGGACGCACTATGATCTCCAAGGCGTCCGCCAGGACCGTGACGAAAGCCTCCGCAGTTACATCCACCGTTTCTCCAACAAACGGTTGACGATACCGAAAATCACCAACGCTGAGGCTATCTCCATCTTCTCCAACGGCCTGCGCCATAGGGAGCTCCGCGACAAGATCATCCGCAAGAAGGTGACCATGGTTACCGAGCTGATGACGATCACTAACTCCTACGCCGACGCCGACGACGCCCACCGACATCAAGAACACCAATGCCGCCGTTCACGTTCTTCGGAGCGCCCCCATGATGATGGACGCCGCAGTGATCGGCGCAATGAAGGACGCGACCACCGCTCCGGTAACTGTGACCGCCGCGACGACCGGGATCGCCGTCATGATCGCCCAGAGTCTTCTCGCCACGGGTTAGACTATCGCCGCCATGACAACTGCTGCATTGCCAACATAAGCACTCGCCCGAAGCGCTCCTACGACAATGACTACGAGAAGCTCCTCGACGGTCCTTGCCCTCTCCACAAGAACGCCAAGCACACCATGCGCGAGTGCGACATCCTCGCTCGGGCTGTGCGGAAGAATGACGACAAGCGGCAATGCAGCGACACCGACAAGGACAAGGACATGGAGCCTCAAGAGCCTACCTTCAGGGCGCCTGCGAGGACACTCTCCATCTTCGGAGGCAATGTCGTCATCGAGAGCGAGCAAAAGCGCCGCAAGGTTTGCTGGGACATCGCCTCTGTCTCCGCTATCCAGGATGACCCTGCCAACGTCCGCTACCTCGACTGGTCGGAGCGCCCCATCACCTTCTCTAGGGAGAACCAGTGGTCGGACAACAAGTACCCCGACCGCTTCCCCCTCGTCATCGACCCGGTGATCTCCAACTGCCGCTACCGCAAGGTCCTCGTCGACGGTGGCAGCGCCCTCAACATCATCTTCGCCTCCGCCTTTCGCGAGCTTGACTACTCCAAGAGGGACCTCTACCCGGCAAACTTCCCATTCTGGGCATCATCCCGGGGAAGCCCTCGATGCCTCTCGACCAGATCACGCTCTCGGTGCATTTCGGCATGCCCGACCACTTCCGCGAGGAGTACATCAACTTCATCGTCGCTGACTTCGACACCGCCTACCACGCCATCCTCGGTCGCCCAGCGCCCTCCAAGCTCATGGCGGTTCCGCACTATGCCTACCTAGTGCTCAAGATCCCGATGAGGAAAGGCGTCCTTAGCCTCCGGGCTAACCTCCAGGTGGCCTACGAGTGCGAGCAGGAGACGATCTACGCCGCCGAAAAGCTAGAACAGATCCAGGGTGCGCAGACCTGCATCGTCGACGCCTCTAGGATCCGCCCTGAAGATCTGGAGATCCCCGAGCTCTCCAGCCAGCGCGCCTCCAAGAAGTCCAAGGAGACGAAGACAGTGGCCCTCGTCGACGGTGCTCCGGAGAAGACCGCTATCATCGGCACCAACCTTGGCCCCAAATAGGAAAGCGCGCTCGTCAGCTTCCTCCGGGACAACGTCGACGTGTTCGCCTGGAAACCGGCCGACATGCTAGGAGTCCCCCGGAAGTTCGTCGAGCACTCCTTGAACATCTCCGCGACCACCAAGCCGACCCGCCAGAAGCTTCGCCGATTCGCGCCAGACCGAAAGGAGGCCATTAGGGCAGAAATCACCAGGCTCCTAGCAGTCGGGTTTATCAAAGAGGTGTATCACCCCGATTGGTTAGCCAATCCGGTGCTTGTACTTAAAAAGAATAAAGAATAGAGAATGTGCATTGACTACACCGACCTCAATAAACACTGCCCTAAAGACCCCTTCCTCCTTCCTCGCATCGATGAGGTCATCGACTCCACCGCCGGGTGCGAGCTCCTTTCCTTCCTCGACTACTACTCCGGCTATCACCAGATCGCCCTCAAAGCAGAGGACCAGATCAAGACAGCGTTCATCACACCTTTTGGCGCCTACTGCTACACCACCATGTCCTTCAGACTCAAGAACGCCGAAGCTACATACCAGCGCGCCATCTATGATTGTCTTAAAGACCTCATCCCAGAGAAAGTTGAAGCCTACGTCGATGATGTGGTCGTCAAGACTTGCTCCTCCGACACACTCATCGCCAACCTCAAGGCAACTTTTAAGGCCCTCAACAGGTTCAGATGGAAGCTCAACCCCAACAAGTGCATCTTCCGCGTGCCATCAGGGAACCAGCTCGGCAAAATCGTCAGCCACGATGGCATAAGGGCAAACCCCGACAAGACCACGTTTGTTCTCCGCATGAAGCCTCCCTCCAACATGAAGGGTATTCAGAAGCTCACCGGGTGCATGGCGTCCTTAAGTCCATCTCCAGGCTCGGCGAAAAGGGGCTCCCCTTCTTCAAGCTCCTTAAGGCGGGTGAAAAGTTCATCTGGGACGACGAAGCCGATCGCGCCTTCTTCGACCTAAAGAAGTACTTGACCCAGCCTCCTGTGCTGACCACACCTATGGAGAAGGAGCCCTTGCTGCTCTACATTGCCGCTATGAATCGGGTCGTCAGCTTTGTCATCGTCGTCGAGCGCCAGGAGGTCGGCCACACCTACCCGGTCCAGCGGCCATGCTACTTCGTCAGCGAGTTGTTGAACGACTCCAAGGCTCGGTACCCTCAAGTCCAGAAGCTGTTGTACGCCATCCTCATCACTGCCCGAAAGCTCCGCCACTACTTCTAGAGCTCCGAAAGGGTGGTCGTCGTCACTGAGTTCCCCCTCGGGGATATCCTCTGCAACAAGGACGCCACGGGCCACATCATCAAGTGGCTATCGAGCTCGGTGCCTACGACATCGCCTTTTAGGGTCGCCAGACCATAAAGTCGCAAGCCCTCGCCGACTTCGTCGCCGAATGGACGGACATCCAGACTCCAGTGCCGGTGGAGGTGCCCGAGCACTGGGTTCTCTTCTTCGACGGCTCCTTGACCATCCATGGCGCGGGCGCTGGTCTCCTGTTCACATCTCCGTTCGACGAAAGGCTCTGATACGTCCTCTGGCTGCTGTTCCCAGCGTCAAATAACGCCGCCGAGTACGTAGCTGCTCTCCACGGACTCCGCATCGCCAGCGAGCTCGGCGTCAAGCACCTCATGGTCTACGGTGACTCCGCCCTCATCATCAACCAGTTGAACAAGGACCGGAGCTGGTCCAACGACAAGATGAATGTGTACTGCTCAGCCATCTGGAAGCTTGAGGACAAGTTCTTCAGTGTCGAGTACCACCATGTTCCCCGTGATCAGAATCAGGCAGCCGATGAGCTGTCAAACTGGCGTCATCTCGATCTCCTGTTCTGGCTGGAGTATTCGTCCACGACTTGCTCAAGCCCTCCATTGCCAATCCACAAAGCTCTGCCACTCCGATGGACGTCGATCCGCCGCCTCCGCCAGCCGATAAACTGGTCGGAGCTATTCCAGCATCATCGCCGGACTGGCGTGAAGACTTCATCAAGTACCTCTCCGAGAACCTTGTCCTAGCTGACAAAGTTGACGTCGAGTGCCTCATTTGCCGCACCAACAACTACACACTCACCGATGGTGTGCTGATGCGCAAGAACTCCAGGGCGGAAGTGCTCCAAAAGTGCGTCTCCAGAGAAGACGGCATAGAGATCCTCCTCGACATCCACGCCGGCATGTGCGGGAACCATGCCGCTGCGAAGACCCTGGTGTGCAAAGCCTTCTGAGCAGGCTTCTACTAGCCATCAGCGGTCTCTGACGCCGAGAAGCTCGTGCGCACCTGCGAGGGGTGCCAGTTCTTCGCCAAGCAAACTCACGTCCCCGCGCAGGAGCTCCAAACCATACCGGCTTCTTGGCCCTTCGCCTGCTGGGGGTTGGACATGATCGGCCCTTTCCGACCAGCACCCAGCAGCTTCAAGTGGATCTACGTCGCCGTCGACAAATTCTCCAAATGGATAGAGGCAAAGCCGATCACCAAGGCCACCGCTGAAAATGCCGTCGCCTTCATCGATGAGATCATACATCGCTTCGACCTCCCGAACTCCATCATCACTGACTTGGGCGCCAACTTCACCGATAATGTCTTCTGGGACTTTTGCGAAGGGCGCGGTGTGCTCGTCAAGTATGTCTTCGTCGCCCATCCACGCGCCAACGGCATGATTCTAGACGCCCTCAAGAAGCGGCTCTACCAGAAGGAAGAGAAGCATCCTGGTCGCTGGCTACGTGAGCTCCCCTCCGTGCTATGGGGTCTCCGCACCCAGCCCAGTCGCAACACCGGCGTATCTCCGTACTTCATGGTCTTTGGCTCGGAAGCTGTCATACCAGTTGACATCGCCTTTCGCTCTCCCCGGGTCGAGCACTATGACGAGAAGGCATCCGACCAGGCGCGCTCGGATGACCTCGATCGCCTGGAAGAAGAACAACTCACCTCATGTCTCCGGACAGCCAAGTACCTCGAAGGTGTTCGCCGCTACTACAATCGCAACGTCAAGGACAGATCCTTCGTCGTTGGTGACCTCGTCCTCAAGCGGAAGCTCATGACCGATGGCCTGCATAAGCTCTCCTCGCACTGGGATGGCCCTACGTGGTGAAGGAGGTCACCCGACCAGGCTCCTACCGTCTCTCTGACCTTGAAGGCACCGACGTACCCAACTCCTGGAGCATCGAGCACCTTAGGAGATTCTACGCCTAAACGACTTATACCATGTACTCTCCATGATGAATAAAGATTCACCGATGTGTTCGCCTCGCCATTTTTTCTCCATGATGTTTCTCCAAATGTTCGCCGACCACTCCAAACGTTCGCCGACCACTCCAAATGTTCGCCGACCTCTCCAAGCAGCGTGGCTGATGCCGAAGAAGCCTTAGAGCCGGGGCTGCTGCCACCTCCATACGCGTGCATGAGCGTCTGCCCTCTGCGCTATGGCGGCCAGCACCCCTCCCGAGTGACGTCCTGACCTCTCTACGCATGCATGAGCATCCGCCCTCTGCGCTACGAAGGAAAGGCTAAGCTCGGGCTGAGACTTCCGAGGCTATACGCCCAGTGCCTGTATACACGGTCTCCATACACCTAAGTCACGCCTTGATCGAACCTCTCGGAGAGTGGCTCTGTCTCTGGTACCTCCCTACGCGTGCACGAGCGTCTGCCCTCTGCGCTACGGGATGCTAGCAGCAGCTCCTTGGGGATTCCTATGACTCCTACGCGTATACGGGCTCCGCGCTCTACGATATGGATCATGGGATAACCTAAGGCCGAACTGTTCATCGCTTCGGCTCATGACTGAAGGGCCTGTGGCAATACGAGTGAAATACAAAGCACACCGACTCGATAAAGCTTTGAGTATTTCACTCAAGAGTCTATTTACAGACTACTCTCTTAGGATACAATCTACTACTGCCCCGCAGCAAAAAGGTCAACATCAGCTACAAGGGCTTCGGCAGCCAGCACCGCCTCCACCTCCAGACGCTCCATCTCAGCCTCCGAAGTGTCAGCAGCAAAGCCTGCGCTCACCCTCTCCATCTCCATCCGCGGGTAATGCGAACGGAGGATGGCAAGTCCATGAGCAGCCACGCTCTGCGTCGCTGCCTTCGTGTACACCCGAAAGCGCCCCCACAGGCCCCGCGCCTTCTCAACGACGCCCTCGGTGGTCGCCCACTCCTTCTCCGCTGGGAAGAGAGGCTCCTCATCGATGCACTGCACCAACGGGACTACCTCCGTCGCCAGCGACCAGAAGCGGTCGTGGTAGAGGCCCACCTTCGCCTCTAGAGCTGCAAATTGCATTTGCACATTGTCCTGGTAAACTGCAGATGGCATACCACAAAAAATAAGAAGACTCTCCACAACTACTCTGACCAGGCGACAATGAAGAAACTCACCCCGGTGCATGTCCTGCCATTTGCGGGTCTCCGTTTCCGCCGTCGCCTTCTCTGCCTCCAGGAGACGTTTTTCTTCCTCTGCCTGCGCCAGCTCTACACAGACAATGTCGGTGTCAGCTCTCTGACCAGGCTCTACGTAAGCCCCAAAGGAGAATCTTCGATCAACTTACGTGTAGTGACTTCGTTGACTTTGTCGGCCTGCTGCATAAGCTGGAAGTTCTCCTCTTCCCGCTGCTGGATGGCCGCCTCCAGCTCCCGCGATCACGCGTGGGCGTTCTCCAAGTTCGCCTCCAGGCTAGCGAACTGGCCTTCGACGCGCTTGACATTCGCCCGCAGCCGCGCATTCTACTCGGCGAGCGGCATCAGCTTCTCGATCGTGAGCCTTCGCTCTTCTCCGACCTTGATGAGATGCTACAAACGCCGACCAGGTCAGCCAACACCAAAAGCCTCTATGAACTGATTGGGAGATGCAGGACTTTCATACCTGGACACGCTCCATCAACTTCGTAGTGTCGCCCAAGAAGGCGCTGGTCTCCTCCGCCACCGCTTCTTCGTCGACGAAGACGAACTCGTCTCCCTCGACTCGGATAATGCGGACCGGCCCTCGCTTGGGCTCCTTCTCCTCCCGGAGGACCTCTTCAATCTCCGGCTCCTTCGTGGGAGGCTCCGGCGCTTTCCTCTTCCTCCTCTGCCACCGCCCCAGCCCCAGTGATGTTGCGGGCATCTCCGGGTCCGCCGCTGCTTCGCCTACGTCGCCCATCCCGACATCTACCACCGGAGACTGGGGGGCCCTCCGCTTCTACGATGGGCTCGGGGACCTCGGGAGTCGGCTCCACCTCCGTCCCCTTCGCCGCCTCCTCCGCCGTGGTCGACTCGGCACCCTGCTCTTTCTCCATGGTCGACGGAGGGCTTGGCTCCCTCTGAGCGTCACCGCCGGTGGCCCCACCGTCTCCCGACGTCGACGAACTGCGGAACAAGCATGGAACTCTTCAGGAATATTCTCCCACCAGTGGACAAACGCCGTAACAATAACGAGCAGTACTTACAAGTTCGACGTCTTCCGTGCCCGCGCGAAACGACGGGCTTGTGGCTTCAGAGCTGCTTCGGCTTCGGGAGCTCCCTTCTGTGGCTCCGGCGCGTTCTCCGACCTCAGCGCCTACTTCTCCTTCGTCGCCGCACTGCCGCCAGCTGCAGACGAGCTCTGCCCGAAGCGGGCACTTAGCGGGACATCATCCTCGCTGTCGGACGCGTCGTCCGACCAGTCCGCCTCCACTCGGCGACGCTTCGTCGTCTCTTCCTCGTTGATGTTGAAGGCGCCGCCGGTCTTCAGTGGTGGCTTCTTCTTCTTATTCAGCGGGAAAGCTTCGCGCTTTCCCTTGGGATCGCTATGGGCCCGGCGCCTGCTCGCCCGAGCCTCGGGGACTTGCTTCCCCTGTTCTTCGCCGGTCTCCTCCTCGTCGTCATCGTCCTCCACCGCCCCTTCGGCCTCAGCGCGTGCTCGCGCTTCCTCGCCGCGCACGTCGGCGTCTCTCCGACGCTGGTCGACACCCTTCGGCCAGGCGTCAGACGGGACCAGCGAGAAGTACACGCCTCGGTCCTGGCCATTGATCTGCTGCAAGTCAGTACTCTGGGGCACTTTGTGGCAAAACTACGAACAACTACGCTGCAAGAAGTCTACCTTCGGTGGAGGGTACTCCAAGCAATATGACCTCCTCGGGCTCCCGATGTTTTTCCTCTTGCCGAGGTCGAACAGCAGGTCCAGGCGCCATTCCGCCTGCTTCTGCGTGATCGGCTCCGGTGCCTCTCGCGTACCGTCGCTGCCCCCGGCGTACTCGTACGTCGGGTGGTCCCTCTCTTTGCAGGGCTGGCACCGCCTGGTGATGAAGTTCCAGGCGACCGCCACTCCGTCGATGCTTCGCTTGTCCATCAGTTTCAGGAGCTCGTTGACCTGCTCCATCCCTACCTTTCTAGGCCGGTCCGACCAGGTCGTCAACGCCACTGGCATAGAGGCGGGGTCGCAAGGCGGGCGTGGCGCCTCCTGGTGGATGTAGAACCACTTCGCCTTGTACTCCATTGCCTTCGACTGGAGGGGCATCGCGATGTACCCCTCTGCCATTCCATCCCGGAGCTGGAGGTACACCGATCCGATGATGTTGGGGGTTCCGCTTCCATTGATCTTCAGCCAGAAGAAGTGACAGAACAGGTCGAAGTGGGGTTCTATCCCCAAGTACGCTTCACAAAAATGGATGAAAACCGCAATGTGCAATATTGAATTTGGATTCAAGTTGCACAGTGTGATTTGGTAATACTCCAGCAGCCCACGAAGGAATGGATGGACCGGGATTCCGAGCCCGCACCTGAAGAAGGCTTCAAACACCACGAGCTCGTCGGTGTTGGGTGTCGGATACTCCTCCTGTTACGCTGCCCTCCATGTGCCGGTCGCCTCATCCTAAAGGAGGTCGTCCGCCACGAGATCCTCCAGGTTCTTCTTCCTCAAGGTGCAGCGGGACCACCCCCGGGCCCACGATGGCTTCACAAGCTCCTCCTCCGCCGCCTTCTTCGCCGCCTTCGACTTGCTTGCCCCCCTTGGCGCCATCGCTCCTTCAGTCGACTTGGATCTGGATCTAGATCTTGGTTTGCGCTCAGAGGACTCTACGCGCGCGGAAGGTGGAAGACGAAGAGAAAGTGGGCTGAGTGCTCGACGAATGCAACGGCAAGTGAAGGGTCGCCGCCACGGTCTCCGTTTTTATATTGCGCGGCGCGTCCCTCCGTCTCCAGGGTATTTGGGAGCCCATGCCTACCGCTCCCACGATCGCCATGTCGCCCGAACTCTCCGCGAACCGTTCCGACATCTAGTTGGGCCGCTACGGTCCTGGTTTGCAATTCGGCCCACCCGTTCGCCGTTGTTTTAAATACTTCTTTATTTATTTTGTCGATATTACTGATATTCCAATACAATATGCTACAGTCTCGGGGACTGGCCCCACAGGTCAGCAACAATTTTTTGCAGATGCTCCGTTACTACTACAGTAACTGCTCGTCGACTTCTTCTCCGAACGACGCTCTATGACTCGGCTCGGGGACTCTAGCCTCGGGGACTCCGTCTACTAAGACTATTTTCGTCTTGATTTTTGACCCTGCTACAAGGACCATTCTACTCCTTACAGCAGGCTCGGGGACCACGTGTACTCACATCATTTTTTGCAAATAACTTCCTTTTTTCTCCAGATGCTTTACAAGCTCGGCACCACGTGTCTTCAACACCTACTACCAAGCTCGGGGACTAAGTGGATACACTTCACCTTGCGGTGAATGTATTTTCTTTGTCTCTGACAATTCAAGGATGCTCCGTCAAGGTGGATTTGCAAAGACTTCTACTAGGGCCTCGATGTCCCTTACAGTCTTGCAAAGCTCCAAGCGGATACACTTCACCAGAAGAAAGATCCTCAATTTTTTTTCTTCAGCACCTTACATCCGATCGGCAGAACAACTCAAAGCTCCGACGATCACGACCTAGTCTCTTCTGATGCTCCGTTGTTCTCGACCAACTTTACCTGGTCGGAAGGTCTCTCCAAATAAATTTCTGACCAGACAACCTGGTCGGAAGTCGTCTCCAACATCGCCGAGGCTAAGCGACTAGGTCTGACCTGCTCGGGAAGCTCCAGAATGCTCTGCTCGACAGATACAAAGTGCTCGGGGACTAGCTGTGCGGATATTACCTCCGTATACCCCTATGGACCTAATTGGGTCCTTCGTCAAGGACAACCCAGCTTGAAGGCCCTGCGGCATGCAACCAGGCCGCCGTGTTCGCTGGGGACTCTTGCAAAGCCTTGTGCGTCAAGGAAGATCCTAGAGATAGATTTGGATTCCTTACCTAAAGGAACCGTTTGTAATCTGCTAGGATACGGAAACTGTCCCCTCTGCTCCTGACGATATAAGGCGAGCAGGGACCCCCTCTCAAAACACATCATCTCAATAGATCTCATAATTAAATCCAGCCACTAAAACACAGGACGTAGGGTATTACGGCGACTTGCCGGCCTAAACCTATCTAAATCGCCGTGTCTCGTTCCTGTGTTCACGCTTGAGCAGCCGTCACGCACGCCCCCTCAATCTAATCTACTACCTTGGGCATACCCCTCGGTAGACTGTCGACCATCTTTCGTCGACACTTTCTTCTTCAAGTAATATAATGATACGCAGCTCTCCTGCGTGTTCGAGAAAAAAAAAAAGTGCCATATAGGCTTCAAATCGGATGGTTTCCCTAGCAAACTTAAAAACTGTAGGGGCATATCTTTGCGCGGGGCTAACAAAATTTGCACGCGTGGCTGAAAAAATTGAACTCTCCAATTCCCTGTGCATGGTAGGGCCCGTCACAAGCTTATCCCTTCAGCTCCATCTATTTCCACCGCACACCTCTCATTTTATCGCATAGTTTTAAATCTACCGCTATAGTCTTTTTGAGGCATGGTGCCGCTATTTGTGTTCATGTACAATTTAGTTGCTATATGTTGTCGCTATAGTTCCGCTATAGCTCCGCTATTAGCTGTTTTAGAGGCGTGCCGCTAAAGGGCTTAACCTGCTATTTAAAACATTGTTCTATCCTCTATGCTCTCTCTTTCTCTCTCCCCTTGTCCTTGATTTCTCTCAACCAGAGCAACAGGGAGCGGCAGCACAGCACTAGCACGCCGGCGGCCAGGATAAAGCTCGGTGGCGCGTGGACCTCCCCGGCCGCTGTCGAGGTGAGTCTCCCCTGCTGCTGTCGGCCTGTAGCCAGAAGGAGCGGGTTGGAGCCGACGCAGGGGGCAGCCCTGCCTTCCGCGGCGCCGCGGCGCTGCTGCAGCCGTCTTGCGGCGAGGTCGGCACGCGGGAGGCGACCTTGCCTTTGCAGCGACAGTCCTTGCTGTTGTCTCCTGCGGCGAAGCCGATGCGAAGGAGGCGACCCTCCCTGTCTTTGCGGCAAGGATGCGGCCAGACACGATGGAGAGGCAAAGTGAGATGAAGAACAGATCCTGCTATCTCCTACATCTCCTTGCTTAGTTGCTTCATGATTGATGATGTGTTTATTTCTTCCGTTGATTTGTATGTTGCGGCAGTGATATTCTAATCCTGCGATTACTTGCTTCAATGTTCAATATTCTGTAAATAAAGATTTGAAAGGTGGGTACATAACATGGATTTCGGTGTAAAATTCAATATATAAAATATTATAGTTTTACTTGTGGATTATTTGCGTTATGATTATGAATCACTGTACATTTGAAATAACATAATCTAAGTATTAGGCCTTGTTTAGATCCAAAATAAAAAACTTTACACCTATCACATCGAATCTTTGGACACATGCATGGAGTACTAAATATAGATTAAAAAAATAACTAATTACACAGTTTGCATGTAATTTGCGAGACGGATCTTTTAAGCCTAAGTAGTCTATGATTTGACACTAAAGTGCTACAATAAACATGTGCTAATGATGGATTAATTAGGCTTAAAAAATTCGTCTCGCGATTTAGGAACGGATTCTATAATTTGTTTTTTTTAGTACTCAAACATCTCATGCAACACTCTACGTAACATTCGATGTGACATTCAAATTTTTTACGCCCTGGGAATTGAACATGCCCTTAGTTGGGTTATGATTAGCACTGTAAAAATTTATTACAAATTAAATAATAAAACCGCGACAACTTTTCCCTAGGGAAAGCTTTCCACGTTGCCACGCGGGCATGGTCCCCTACGATGCTAAATTCCTAGCGAAAGTTTCTTTCCCTACGGTTTGGATTAAAAACCATAGGGCACTCTGCATTTCCCATCGAAATCGTCCCTAGCGATCTTTTCTTACCAAAATTCCTAGGAAACCATTTTCCTACCGTTTTTTGAGTCTTTCCCTAGGGTTCTGGCCCTAGGGAAATTAGTGGATTCTAGTAGTGTATCCTGCTCATTGCTGTGAAAATCACAGATAAAACTATATTACTTATATTTACTAAATATACATGTTACTGGATGATTTTTAGTATTATGACGTGGACAACAAAATATATGTTAGTAAATGATATAGTTTGCTAATGTGAAGAGCTTCAACGAAGACATAATGACATGTATTTGTTGGATGTGTTAGTGGATGCTTACGTGCATTAGCGGACCCAGAACCTTTTAGAAGCCCGGGCAAGTTATGGGCTGAGTAGGAGATTAGGTCTAATCTTCACTGTACATAGGTTATATAGTAATTAAATCTAATGGAGTTGAACATTGAGGAGCCCGGGCGGAGGCCCAGGAGCACCACGCCCTGGGTCTGCTAGTGCTTACGTGGACACTTTACATGGTGAAATAGTGCTAGTGAGATGTACTAATGGATGTTGATGTGGACATTTGCATGACAAGATAAAATGCTAGTGGAGTTTGAAAATATAAGATACTAGAGGAATGCCCGCGTGTTGCCGCGGAAATTGCTAATGATTTGGAATAAAATTACTTATACCGAAGGATAAACAATTATAAGTTAATATTATTGGATGACGTGGTACGCTGATGTGAACAACTAAATGCATGTTAGTGGATAATGTGTCTTGCTGACATATAGATCATAATTGTAAATGCTAGTTGGCCATAAATGTATCAGATAGTGGACTGATGAGATGGATAGCTTGCATGTTGAGAGAAATAGCTACGCATTTGATGGTGGATTGATGAGGTGAATAGCTTGCATGTTGAGAGAAATAGCTAGTAGGGTTTTTTTGAATCTGGGCTTCTCATTGCTTTACTTATTTGCTAACAAATCGTTAGCAACGATCACAAGTACAGCATCAGGAGGAGAGTTGGTGATCACCTCCTCGCCTCCATTACACAAATAACCCAGTGCAGCCAGCTCATGAGCGGCTCTATTACAATCTATACTAGCATGAACACACTCGAAGGAAATAAAGTTTGAACCCAGCAGGGATTTGATTTCACCAATCAGGTGTCCCACAACAGACAGATCAAAGTCACTAGACTTAATGGCCCTGACAACCTCTTGTGCGTCGGTCTCAACGATAATTCGACCGATGCCAAGATTCACAGCCATTTGAACTCCTTGGAGACATGCAATCATCTCAGCATGAAAGGGACTGAGTACATGATCCACTCGTCCTCTACCTGACAGCACTAAGTCGCCATCACTGTCCCCGATAAGGGCACCCCCAGCTTCCTGCCCCAGAAGCCAGATAGAAGGAAGCGTCACAATTCAATTTCAAGATGTCCATGGGTGGCTTTGTCCAATGACTGATTTGCCTCCCTTGTCTGACGACCAATGATCTCAGTTGCTCGACATTTTCATTAGCATACAACTCTACACATCTAGAGAGGACTTGGGGACTTCGCCGTCTCCCCTCCTCCCTGATGGCATTCCGTTCAGACCAAGTGAACCAAAGAGCAATAATCATCAGCATTTTCTTTTGTTCCCTGGCCCCCAGAATTGCCTCAACAGCGCATCCAAAGAAGTAAGGGTGGAAGCCAAGTTAACTCGCTCATCCTCCAGTCCTAGTAGACGCCAAAGATGTTTGGCCAATTGACACTTAAAAACAGATGCCCTCCATCTTCCCCCACATGATTGCAGACTGGGCATCGTGTGCATATTTTCATACCTCGACGGACCAGATTCCATCTCAAGGGGTGGCTGTTGTGAGCAAATCGCTAGAGGAAATGTTTAATTTTATTTGGGCATCTCAACTTCCAAATATTCTTCCACAGACTGTTTATAGTATTGTTGCTTCCACCTTGCTGTCCATTTACACATCTATTCTCAGCAATTTAGCTCGGGCCACTTTACATGCACTTTTAACACTGAAAACACCATGCTTATCAAAATGCCAAGCAAGGATGTTACCTCTGCCCTGGTGAACAGGTAAGGCTAGGATCAAAGTAGCATCTTCTTCCCAGAAAGAATCACAGACCAGCTGCACATCCCACTGTCCAGTATAGGGGTCAATCAAATCAGCCACTTCCGAAAGGATAGTATGGCCTCTTGGAGTACAAGGTCTCCTGGAAAAATCCCTCGGAATCCAGGGATCCGACCAAATGTGGATTTCAACCCCATCTCCAACTCTCCAAATCATGCCTTTCTTCAAAACATCTAGACCACCAAGAATGCTTCGCCATGTATAGGACATCCCAACCCTTGCTTTGGCCTCTAGAACAGAAGTTTGTGGAAAGTATTTTGCTTTCAGTACCCGTGAGCACAAGGACTCAGGTTGTTGCCATAGTCGCCAGACTTGCTTGGCAAGCATTGCCAGGTTAAAAATATGGATGTCTCTAAACCCTAGGCCTCCCTCCTCTTTGGGCTTAAGCATCTGCTCCTTGCTTAACCAGTGAATCTTATGTTTTCCTTCCTGATGGTTCCACCAGAAACGGCAGACTATAGTTCCAATTTGATCACATAGGGTCTTAGAGAGGTCGAAGCAGCCCATAGCGAAGGTAGGAATGGCTTGAGCCATGGCTTTGATTAGGATCTCCTTCCCCGCCCACGACAATAAATTTCATTCCAACCATGCATACGCTTCCAGACACGATTTTTCAGATAAGCAAAGGTATTCATCTTGGACTGCCCAACATGCACCGGTAGACAAATATCTTTCATTCGCAGACTCTTCTGTGACTGTAACACATCACACACCTTCTTTCTCTGCTCCGGCTTTGTGTTCTAAAATAGGATAGCTGACTTTGCTTTGTTTTATAGCTTGGCCTGAACATTTCTCATATAGTTGGAGTATATTCTGCAAATGCCTGCATTGCCCCTCATTTGCTCGAACCAAAATCAATGAGTCATCGGCGAAAAACAGGTGTGAAATGCTTGGTGCACTATTACAGAATTTCACCCCAGTAATCAATCTATCAGCTCCCCTTTTTTAACAATCCTGAGAAGGCTTCGACACAAAGTAAAAATAAATAGGGAGATAGGGGATCCCCCTGCCGAAGGCCTCTCTCTGGTGTAAAGCTGTCGGTTAAATCTCCATTCACCTTAACCTGATACCTCACAGAGTAGGACACCCACTCCATAATCAGAGCAATCCACTGCTCCTGAAACCCCAAGTGTTGCATCATTTTCTCTAGAAAACAACATTCGACCCTGTCATAAGCTTTCCTCATATCTAATTTGATAGCTACATAACCCACATTACCTTCTCTCTTGTTCAGCAAAAAGTGGGTTAGCTCATAAGCAATAGAATATTATCAGATATCAGTCTACCCGGGACAAAAGCTTTGGTTAGGGGTAATAATATCAGGCAGCACACCCCTCAGCTGATTTGCATGCACTTTTGAAATAACTTTGTATACCACATTGCAAAGACTAATGGGCCTAAGATCAGTAACCTTTTGTGGCCTTTCAACCTTTGGGATCAATGAGATTATCGTGTCATTCTAGCCTGGGTGCATTTGTCCTCCTCTCAGAACAGACATCACCTCCTTAGTCAGTTGCTCACCCACCACATCCCAGAACATCTTGAAAAAAAAACTGCTGACATCCCATCCCGTCTATGTGCTTTAAGGTCAACAATAGCATCTAGCGCCCCCTTAATCTCTTCCGCAGAGAACTCTGTAGTTAACAATGCATTCATATCTGGTGTGATAGCAGGTTGCACTTCAGACAAGAGTTGTTGCAAGTGCTCCCCACCACCACCAGCACTTGACCTGAAAAGCTGGGAAAAATAGTTAGAAATAAACAACTTCTTCTCTTCCTCCTCAGACACCCAACTTCTGTTCTCCCTCTGCAAGCTACCAATTCTCTTCCTCCTTCTTCTAGCTAAACACGCATTATGGAAATATGTCGTGTTCCGATCACCAAACTTCAACCAATTGATTATGAGCTCTTTGTCGCAAGTAAAGATCAATTTGTTCCTCCAGCATGTCTGCTTTGTAGCTCCAAACCGCCTCCCTCCTAACTGATTCATCGCTGATCGGTTCTCTTCTCCATTTCTCTAGCTCCTTCTTGGTTTTTTCAGCCGTTTCTCTAAATCTCCTAACACGTTCACACTCCAATCCTTCAAACTAGCCGCCACTCCCCTTAGACTCTCCCCCCCCCCAACCACATCCAGAGTCAACTCCTAGCTCGATCCCAAGCATCTTCAATCACCTTTCAACAACCCTCCTCCTGGATCCAATTAGCTTCCAAATTAAAACTGCTCCCTCCTCCTCTACTCCTTTGGTAAATCTCGGTGGACACCACCACAGACCTATGGTCTGAGTGGTAGGGATCACCATTCTTCACAAGCATAAGCGAGAAATTCATACGCCAACACGCATTTGCCAGGGCCCGGTCACGCCTCTCCCTAATGTGTGTATCGCCTGTGGTTTGTTTGTTTCTCCATGTAAAGATATCACCCGAAAAGCCTAGATCATCCAGCTCACAAGCCTCCAGGGCAGCTTTAAAACGATCAAGGCAAGATTGTGACCTCGGAACACCGCCTTATTTCTCATGATGATAGAGAATCTCATTGAAATCTCGCGCACACAACCATGGCATATTTTCATTGTCTTGATCCTTCAACCACTCCATTAGCTCCCAAGTTTTGTACTTCAACTCGGATTGGGGCTCTCCATACACTCCAGTGTACCGCCATTTTACACCACCAGTCTCTTAGACCTCCAAATCAATGTGGTTTTTCTATTTGCTTCTCAAAACCACATTGATCCCTCTCCTCCACAACACAGCAAGACCCCCGCCTTTTCCTTCACAATCTACCATCTCCAAGCTCTCCAAACACAACTTCTTCTTTACAATAGTCATCCTCTTCTCATCTAATTTGGTTTTCGACAAGAAGAGAAAGTCGGCTTCTTCAACTTTATGGCACCGAAGAAGCCCTCGAACTACCGGGCGGTTTCCCAACCCCCGACAGTTCCATGCCAAAAGCTTCATTGTTCCTCGTAGGACCGGTCCGCTGGCCCCACAATCTTTAAAGGATCAACCCCTACATCTTTGACTTGCCACCTGATTTTTGTTGCCCTCTCAGACCCATCCACATCCATACTCTCCTCATCCTTCCTCATCCTCTTCTTCTCCAAGCCCACCCCTTCAGCGTACTTCTCGCTGGACCCCTTCGCTCGTCTAACTCTCTTGAAGCCTCTCCCTAGACCACCCTCCCTTGTGTTCTTTTCTGAACTCGGCAGGACATCACCCTCTACACCTTTCATGGCACTGTAACCAGCACCATGCACGCCGGTTTTAATAGATCCCTTAGCAGCCTCCTTCTCCGACTCCACACCAGGCACCTCAAACATTAGAGCCTTCTTCAATCCCCCCATTTGTACACTGGTGTTGGTGCAAATATCCGCAGGCAAGCATGTTGTAGTCGAAGACCGAAGCAGAGTGGTTCTTTGATTCGTGTGACTTCTTCAGCTGGCCGGTTCTGACTTGATCGGTCCTAAGCGTGCCAGTCAATTTGATCCTGCAATTGACAAGAGACAAAGCTGATCAGTAATTTAAGGCGGAACATGTCGGTGTTGCTCCAGACAGTTCCAAATGTGTGGCCTGAACAGCCAATGTCAAAGGACATTGACTAGACAGTCGATAACCTACGTAATCGGGTAATTGTCAAAGAATCGGCAGTTTCTGATATGCATGACAGTTCAGTAAAACTAGCCGATCAGAGTGTATAAAGGACAGATCATGATATGAGAGTGCAATCAGGATGAAAACAGGCACAGATACATCAAGACCATATGAAAAATAAAGATTACAATATATGTAAATTCAACCATCTAAACCACTCATGCAGATCATAGATAGCACATGACTCTCCATGATAAAGCTCTCAGAAGAGATTAATAAGTCTATTTACGCCTCAAACCATATGTTACGTGCGATATGCATGAATAAGTTTAAAGGTATCAGAAACACATGTTGTATTTTCAGAGCACGGGCGATCGACAATTTAGCCGATGCTAACATGACAAACGAACAGAGTGTACGCCTATCATCATAGTCAGAGTCCATCAACCGACGGTGTCTGAATCCAGATAATCCTAACAGTGGGGATCGGATGAAACCGTTACAGCCATAATAGGACTTCCAAAAGAGATTGAAAGACTCTAAGCATAAATCTAATCGTACCTCTGAACGTGTCAGGTACCAAAATAAGGGGTACCCAAAGAAAGCCGACTAAAGGGCCATACCGAAAAATTCAACCGACTGCCAATGGGGCCCACCCTCGGCCAGTCTCTCTCTCTCTAAAGAAGGTCTCGGCAAAAGGATCTCTCTCTCTCCCATCTCCTCATCCGAGGCTCCCCGAGCAAGGCCTCGGACAGGGACCAGCCCTCTGCCTCGTCCAGAGGCAGCAGCCCTTCTCCTATACGCTTCAATCCACGTCCGTCCAAACCCAGGGTACGCCCGAGCCCCCGGATAGACGTGGAGCGTCATGAAATCCCCGCCTCATTAAAAAACCTACCATCCCGTCAATCAGGCCCAGCGCGCTAATGTACGGCAGGCGTGCGGGTCAGGATAAGACGGTACACCTTCATAAGGCGGCCGCTTCCATGGCGTGCCCCCTTATCTGTGCCGCTACAGCCCGCAAGACCGACCATCGACCGGTCACTCGAGCGGGTAGCAGTGTCAGCCGCTGCACCTCCCTGGTTGCACAGCACCCGTGCCTCAATAAAGGGGACCCATCAGGATTCTGATTCCGATGACTCCAATAAAGGCGATCATATCCTCAAAACTACTGTTACGCATGTGCATGGGCTCGCCAGGGACTCAACCACTTTCCGCCTCGCCCGAGCCTTCACGCAGAGGCCTCAGACCCAATCCCTCTCCGCCTCGCCCGAGGCCCCTCGCGTCAGGCATCGGACGCAGGCGGCCTCTTCCGTCTCGCCCGAGACTACCGCCTAGGCCTCGGACGAAAACACCGACCGCCCGAACCCGGCTCGGACGACTTCGGTCGAGGCCCAATCGGAAAAGACAGCAAACCGACCTCGCGTACTACCAGTCCTAATGCCATGTCACCCGTATACCTGCTCGGTATGGGCGACATAACGTGACAGGACAAAGCACGCATCGCCCCCACCAACTCTCGACTTGATGGTGCGGGGTGCCGAGCACTGCTCCACCTTACTTCGCACTATACCCACGACCAGGGTCTCGACCACGAATGGGCGTTGTGCTCCGGCACCCACCCTTCCGAGGCTCCCTCCTGATACGCCGCAGCGCCAGCTGGGCCTCGGCGCTCCGCGAAGTCAAAGACACAGAAAACCATGCCTCCACAGTCGCCACCACGACGCGTGCAGGACTCTACAGGATCCGTCGTGCCAAGCACGACTCACTTGCTCCACAAGGACAAACCCGCTATGCCAACTGTGCCGTCATGGGGGGCTATCTTCTTTACTCTTCATCAGCGAGAGGCGCCACCCAAGACTGCTTCAATGTAACCCTGTATCCTCCTTGCGTCTATAAAAGGAGGAGCCAGGGACATCTCAAAACAAGGACAAGGACAGGGACAGACACTCCGCGCTCTCTCCGCTTGAGGCTTGGGACAAGTTCCCTCCCTCACTCGCTTGTAGCTCACACTCGCATTCTAGTGTAGCATAATACGATCTCTCTCCCCCCACTGGACGTAGGGCGTTCTTTGCCTGAACCAGTATAAAACGACCATGTTCTTCTCGTGTTCCTCTTGTGCGCTCCTTACACCCCCGTCCAAAAAAGGAGCACGCGGTTGCCCTTCACGACACAAATTTACCCGTCGGCCTTAGGGACCCCCGGTCCCGAACGCCGACAGAACGCATACCACGTAAGGCATAGACTTGAAGTAAAATAGTCGATCTATCAGACTTAATCATCATGTATAAGCATAGGCATGAAAGAGCTTAACAACGAATAAGCAAAAGGGTTTAAGACCAATCTACTTCAAACTTAGCCAGGAGATAGTGTTATAATGAATTAACATTAATTATAACAAAATTGATAACTAAACCTACCCAGGACAGCAGAGCAAGCTTTGTTGTTTTGAGCAGATTCGATAATTATTGACAATACGCAAGCAAAAGATTGTTAAACGCATGATCAACGATAACTAACTCATGCTTAAGCATCATAAGAGATCGGATGAGGCCGTTGCAGCCTTACAAAGCTAAAACATAAGTCATGACGGTACTTACAGCAAGCTAGAGATCGGACGAAGCCATTGCAGCCTAACTTGATGAAGAACTCACCGAATCTACGTTACTCCTACTCCTAGGGTTGGAATGAAGCCGGTTGTATTTGATTGATTCCTTCTATTACAATAGCCGGGGTTTGATATTTATACCCTGGACTTGAGTCTTGTTCTAATACGACTCTAGTTACAAAAACCGAAAAGGAAACAAAACTTCTATTACTATTGATAGCTTGGACTTTGCCCTTTTTCCCTTTTTGGTGAAGCCCGACGTGTCTGGTCTCCTCTCTGGGAACGAACATCATGAGCACCGGTCTTGAGCTGTTGACCCTAATCAAGGCTTTTAGGGAATAAACAACTTATTGTGTTATCGATCAAGTGACGAGAACTGCCAATCCTTAAGATTAGCTGATACCGACTCTGAATTGACTCCATCAAATAGCATTTTCATCGAACCACTGTGTTCGCGCGTTCAGGCCAAAATCTGGTGCAAACATATGTCCCCCAATTTTGGGATACAATTTATTTTGTTCTAAAATTTTAAGTCTATTCTTCCCAAATTAGCGCTTTGCCCCTTAGCCGAACCACCCCAGCATCACACTCATTCGGCTTTCAAACTTCCGTCAACCCCCAACCTACCCGTCAACCGCTCAAACCCTAGCCGCAGCATTTTCTTTGCCAAGTGATGTCGGGACCAGGCTCCGTCGTATTGAAGGCACAATCAAGCGCTTCAACCCCGATAGGAACTATAGATCATGTTCTAGAGGTAATCCCTTATTCGGATTTTGGCTCAATTACTAGGGTCTTCGTTTTGGTGCACTTTCAATTCTTCCCCTTTTCCATCATTTTAGGCCTTGCGTGATGATTTGCTTATACTGACGCAAGCCGCTCCGGATGTATACTTTCTTGGTCCTATGGGTAGTCCTGACCCAATTGATTTTATCACCCAGGAGACCAACCAGATCCCTTTCAAAGGTCCCACTATTAAACCAGGAGCATGGAAGAAGGCTTTCAGAACCTGGTCATCGATCCCAATTGGATGGAGGGATTGGTTCCGAAGGGTTGAGGCAAAGAAAGGCCCAAGTTGGAAAAATGCTAAAATTCACCAATGCCTAACTTTGTCTTTATCAGATATGGAGAAGAACGAGCCAATGTTGATAGCCGCTTCATATTTCTGGTCAAACTCAACCAATGCTTTCATTTTTGGCCATGGTTCAATGACTTACTCTGGCAGACATCTTTATGTTGACCGGCCATAGGATTACTGGATCAGTCAATCCTTATCGCTTTCTGAGTGCTGGCACCAAAAAATTTGGCAAAATTTCTACCCTCTCAACTTGGTCAGCCTACGTAATTGAATATGCTGATAATACTTCAGTAGTGAATGACAGAGAGTATGTTGCTTTTCTGAATATGTGGCTAGAGAAATTTCTATTCTGTGGACCTGCACTCAGCCCAACTCTCAATAACCAAGCTCTTGCCGAGACCTTGTCAGTCAGTAATGAGATTCCAATGGGAAAACTCCTGCTAGGATCCTTTTATAATCTGATGAAAGAGGTATCCAGCAAAATTTTAGAAGGAGAAGCAGTGGGCAGTTACTCTGGTCCCTGGTGGTTGTTGAAAACTGGCTGAACCTATATATGTTCAAATTTGTTAGCCCAGACCTCAGAAATCTGAGTTTCCCTTCCTCTTCTTATGCTGAGAGCTATAAAAAGGAAGATAAGAAGACCAGGGCCTGTATGAATTATGGAGAGGCATCATCGCAATTTCAGTACTTTAACCAAAGGAACTTTCTTTGAACTTTTCTACAAGGGTTTTGATGAAAACCATTTAGTCTGGCTTCCCTATGATGAGGATGAAGATAATGGCTTGACTATGCCTGTCCAATTTAGGTTTGAAATCGGATGCATAGACCAAGCAGTGACTACCATTTTCAATTGCTTCATCAGACCATGCGCACTTTCAGCAGAATTTCACCACGGTTGAGGCAAAGCAACAGGAAAAGATCCTGCAACTTATGAATTCTATAATCCTTGTTTCGTTGCTCACTAGTTCGGCCTTGGTCAATTGCCTCCCATCCTGTGCTTCTCAAAGACCTTGAAACCGAGAGAAGGGCTGGTTGATGCTCTTGACACCAATAGAGTCTTTGACTTGGGCAGACGCTGTCCAACTTACTATCCTAAAAGTTGGACAAGGGCCACTTTTACGTCAATGATGTATGATGTCTGATGGCAAGAGTGGCATTCCCACATCTTCTGCAATCCAGCCTCTCTTTTTTGTAAAGCTTTGGATGAAAGTTACGAAGCTCATGAAGAGGTATGAATTCCTTCTAATTTATTCTCCTTTGAATGTATCTTGATTCATTTAAACCATCTCCCCCTTTTCATCAGGACACTGGTACGGAGGCTCCTAAGTTGATAGGAAGGGCAGAGCAATTGCCTATTTTCCTGCATGCCCGAATACAAGACTTGGTTCCAAAGCTCCATCTTTGAAGCAATTTATGAAAAATCCTGTTCTCCAGACAGCTTTGTCAGAAAAACGCAAATCAACCGAGGCCGTGACTTCAGAAGTCCCAAAAAGCAAGAGGCTCAAGGTCTGACCATTTGTATTTTCATTGTCTCATCAAAACTACTCCCAACATAACTTCTCCCAAAACAGATTCAGAAGCCTGACAAAACTGATCCACCTTTGGAAGTTTAGAAACCAGTCTAGAAGTATAAGCGTACAAGATAAAAAACCTCCAAAGTAAGCCAACCCAACTTTTTGTCAATATTTTACTTGAAGCTGGCTGTCTTATTTTACTCTCTTTGATTTAGGCAAAGAAAACTGCCATCCCTGATCCTCTCGTGGAGAAACATCGATCTCCCATACCCAAGAAGACTGGCTACTTCTTGAAAATGAAGACACAGAAAAAGAATCTTCAGTGAACCTTACTGATGTATATCCTGTTCAAAACTGAATGATTTAATCCTTTTTTTTCCTGACCTCTTTCTTCTCATTAGTCATCTGATCAGGATTTGTACATTTTCAGTTATCTTCTGAGCATGAAAAGGAAAACCCTGGAGATCATGAAGCTCAATCTCACTCTGCTAGTTTACTAGACAAAGATCCAACTGAAGGTGGAAATTTCTACATGATGCTAATGCTAGGATCTTGATTTTCCTTTTACTGATATACAGTCTTTTTATTCTTCAGATCAACTTGACGTCAATCCCGAAGATTAGAAATTTAGAATCCTGTTCCACCCTCTCCCAGACGAGTGGAGATACCACAGCCTAATCGACCAAACACCAAGAAGGATATTGTCAATGCATCGGTTGTTCCCCCTGAGGCTTCAAAGGAGGAGGTACTTGATGGTACTTATTGCTTAATCGATTTTAATCATGACTCCTGATCAAATTTTGTTCTAGGGATCTACATCTTCATCGTTGGGCTATTCTTTCAATTATACTGAGCACTTGGATGAGGGGGAAATATCTTCTTCTCTTTCATCCCAGATAGTACCTGCTGAGCCCTTACCAAATCGGCTAAAGAACATGCTTCCTCTTCTTGAAAATACAGCCGATTTTGTTTAAAAAGGATGTGGAGCACAGGCCCTATAGGTTGACTCAATGGCAACATATAGGCTGGGAGGCATTGGTTGGGGCTGCTGGCACGTCTGCTGTAGCAAAAGCTACATCCTCACGAAGGGCCAATGGCAGTCGGCCATCCTCTTCTCGCCGAAGGTCCACCGCTGATAAGCTCAAAGAATTGCTCAAGAACATGTTTTGCATGTGTGAATATGTTGTACAGGCTGCTTATGAAGGAAGAAAAGATATAAATGAAATGAAAAGACAGCTAGGACTTGAGGCTAGAGAGATTCCACCACCACCTATGTTTCCTCCCTACGAAGACACCACTGATGAGGAAGATATTGTTGAGCTACCACTTGACCAGGAGACACTTAAAGAAAGGTTGAAAATCCTTAAGCGCCAGAGAGCACAATCCAGGCCACAGAATTTCATAGCTACTACACACAAGGCTGGCAGGGCTGTAGTGTCAGAAAGTGAAGAGGAGTCTGGTGCGAAGACTGATTCTTCAGGCAGCAGGCAGCAGACCGACCCTGCAAATGATGATAGCAGTGACATTGGCAGATGATAGCAGATGATCTAGGGTCAAACTTTAGACAAATCTTCCTGTCTATCTCTATTTCTTTCTGTCTATCTCCTTGTTTTGTGTGCATCACATCTGACACTAGATAGAAGATGATCTAGGGTCAAACTTTAGATAACCAAAAATGCACCAAGAATTGCATTCTTTTATAGATATAGAAATGTCATTGGACAAACAATGTAAACCCTAGATTTAATAATACTATTAACATATAAGTCTTGAATTTGGACCAACAATTTTTTTGGTTTGTTGCTAACAACTGAATAAAACAAAAAGGTAACCATTATACGGTCGAAGGAAGTCAAGGACCTTCAGCTTCGGCCCACAGCCACTTTCAGCTCGTACTCAAGTAGCAGTATCTTGAAATAAATATTATTACTTTAAAAAGTGCTGGATTTACGTAATAATGCATTGTATTACTTATCACAAGGACTAAAAAAGAAAACCCCGATGCTTAAAAATAAAAGAATTAATGAAAAGTTGGGAGGAAAACATTGTACACCCGTGGGCCATGTTGCTTCCCACCACTGGGCCATCTTGGGCCACAGGTGCCGTGCTTCCCACCACTGGGCTACTTAGAATGCTTAAAGTAAATAAGTAGCTGTACAAAAAAATGTACGTTCCTTCCCTGATAAATAAGTGGCGAGGCGTTCAACGTGTCGACAATTTTGGCCAGCACCATTTTTGTTATTATTGATTTCATTCACACGAGTTTAGAATTATTGATTTCACTTTACCTAAAACATAGCTTAATAAAGTAAACGATCTATCAGAGTCTTGTCTGCTATCTGCACTTACAACAAACAAAATATTCAACCACCCCAAATCATAAGCATTAATCATTGCACCTGTTTTTGGCCCCTTGCATGCTACCCTCACAGAACAACAGATTTTGGGAGCTACTCCCACTGGTAGAGAACCGAGCTTTAAATAGTCTCGGTTCTAAACCCTCTTTAGTTCCGGTTTTACTAATCGAGACTGACAATCTGGGATTAAAGGTCCACGCTTTTAGTCTCGGGTCAGTCAACCGGGACTAAAGTCCACCCTCAAGACAAAAAAAATTATTTAAATCCCAGAAATCTCTCTTGCGCTTCGTGAGATTCGAAGTCAGGTCACTCGCCTCACGCATAACTTACTTACCAACTCAGCTACACAATGCGTGTGATATAGTTTTGAACGATCTTCTTTTGAATTTACTCGCGAGAGACCTTTGGTCCCGGTTGGAACACCAACCGGGACTAAAAGATCATCCTTTAGTCCGGGTTGGTGTTATCAATCGGGACTAAAAGGTCAAGACTCTTTAGTCCGGGTTAGAAACACCAACCGGGACTAATGTAGACCCTTTAGTCCGGGTTTGTAACATCAACCGGGATTAATGCTCAGTTAGTCCCAGATCCAATTCTAGTCGAGACTAAATCTAAATTTGGGTGCGGTTCAAAAGTCAGTTCTCTAGTAGTGTCCATACATCCGTCTCAAATTATAAGTTATTCAAAAATATTGAAGAGTCAAAGTTTTTTAAGTTTTACCAAATTATATAGTAAGATAATAACATTTATGATACCAAATAAATATCATTATATTCTTTATTAGTTATATTTTCATAGTATACCTATTTGACGTTGTCAATCATTATATTTCTCTCAATAATTTGGTCAAACTTGAGATTTTTTAACTCTCCAAGATTCTTGGAATAACTTATAGGTAATTTGGAACAAAATAGAGTATTTATCACACGAAGACCCCTTTTGGTTGGGCTTCCCATCTGCTTTGTGCTTTGGCTTCAAAAAAAAAAAAACCAAAAAGCCAACTAAGGCTTTGTTCGATGCCTCTGAGATTGAGGGAACCCCAGCTAGGAATCATTTTAGGGGCTCAATCCAGATTCCAGAGCAATCGAACAAGTCCTAAAGGTTTGGGAACCCATAATTACTTTGGGGCAAAAGCTGTTTTTCCTCTAGTACAAAATTCACGGCAACTCTCTCCCTGCTTTTATTCGGTTGTGCAACGAAACGATAACTTCAAAGAAATTCCTCACCTGCCGCTGATGAAGGCACTAATTCATTTTTGCACTTCTTTTCCCATGCGAGGAAATGGAGGGGCGTGGCATCACGAGGAACGGGGTAGTCCCGCTCCATGTCAAGAGATCACAACACACCATCGCCCTAGGGCGGAGTTGGCAGGTGATGCTCCATTGTCCCAACCCAGCGGCGCTCCATCGCTCACCAGGAGGAAACAAGCGGCGCTCCATCGCCCCAGGTCAGCGACGCTCCATGGCCACGGACCAGGCCGACAGCGCTAGCTCCAAGGCCTCGGCACCAAGCTTGCTGGAGAGGACGAGGGAGAGAAGAGGTTGACACACTACTACACGATCGGCCTTTAGTCCCGGACCCTGGGCCGGGACTAGGGAATCGGGATGGCCTTTAGTCCCGGTTCCCAGGCCCGGGACTAAAGGGGACCTTTAGTCCAGGGGCTCCAGCCGGGCCACGTGGCTGGCCTGGGACAGGCCCCTTTAGTCCCGGTTGGTATTACCAACCGGGACTAAATGGTCCTTTTTTTTTCTTTTTCCTTTTTCATTTCCATTTGAATTGATTATTGTTTTATGTTTTACAATTACATTAGGTTTTCAAATACGTATTCTTCGATGTTAATATATGTATACGCGCACCTCTAATATATTTATATGCACATAAAATTTATGATTACACATAAATAAAGTATGAAACTATATGTATTATATAGATCTAGCTATACAGATGCAAATAATATATATATATATATATATAATATATATATATATATACATGCAACATCCACGGTATTTACAACAGAATTGTTGTCTGGCACTTAGATGTCATACAAATGTTCATCTCGATTTGGAACAAGTTTTTCATCTGGATTGTAATGGTAGTTGCCGGCAGGGTCGATGACTTGGTCATTAAGGAATCCAGCGATTGTCTCTTGAATTCCTTTAAGGCGGACAACATCCAGAACCTGATCCTTCAACCACAGCTCCTTCAATTTGTATTAAAAGAAAAAAGTATTAATATACATAAGATTTATTTAATAACAACAAATAAATTAAATGCATTTATTTTTTATACTTGTTACATACTTCTTGTGTCTTTAGACTGTAATTGTTTGCATACACCATGATGAACTCGCAGACGTAATATCCGCACAAGTTGTTACCCGGTGGCTGCAATAGAACCCATTGAAGTAGACTTGGACCTTGAAGTTCTGCAATGAGATCATTGCGGTGTTCCTTAACGAACCAAGTCCATACCCTGCCCAATAATTGGATTGTCAATTAACTATTGCAGAGTTAAAGACCAGGAATCAATATAAAAAGATCGAAGTTACCCCTTGATAATGTCTATCATATCTTGGTAGTCTTTCAGCGGTTTTCTCAATGAGTCATAGATTAACAAATTGCTATCGGGCACATCGATGACAATCAATATCCAGTGATAGCTACATTTGATGATTATAGAGTCAACATATATACCTTATGCTGTATTGATAGTAAGTAACATAAAATATGCACACGATAACACAACACTCACTTAAAGTTGTAGGGGAAGAGCATATATCTTTTGTCATTTTGATTAATCAGGAACCTCCGGAGATTCCTCTGAGTTTGAGGTGTCCATTTCTCCTTGGGAGTAGTTAGGTCCTCGAATATGATATATGGATCGATGAAACCGACCTCCTTGTATTTTGTACGTTCGAACAATGACATCATGAATCTGCAAATGTATAGACACGCTTGGTAGTGTGAGGTTAATTACTTATACATACACATAAGCTAGAGTGAGATTATGAAAAGAAAGAATGACATACAGACAAAAGCAGCTGATGAGAGACTTGCCTAAAGCTTCCATGTGGCATAGCTAGTGTAGCTCACTGAATTGGACCATAATAAGGTCATCACCACGGAAGTAATGTTGGTTTCTGATCCTGACGTTGATGTAGTCATCCGCTTTTTTAGCACACGCCCGGCAGTACCACTCATTTAACTTGTACATTTGCGTACCAAGTTCCTTGAGGGCCGTAGGGTTGTAGAGGCTCTGGCCATATACATATTTACTCTTCCATACATCAACTTCTGCAGCTGATTCAATGTGTGCTCGTTCGAGTAGTTTATCAACGTCCAGACCAGATTCCTCAAAGAATGCGAACATTTTCTGAGGATCCACGTCTTCATATATCTGTCGTAGGAGGCTGAGGTTTGTACCATATTCATTCTCGATATTTGTACCAACAACTAGAAGGGGCACTGATTGCTGCGTTTGTTCCCCAAGCTGTACGACACCCTTCCCTGCTTTCTTCTGCCTCTTGTCCGCTTCAATAGATTTGCTGAGAGTGAGGACATAGTCTGATTTCGGCGATGAAGAATCCTTACGGGATTCACGCACCTTTTTCTGGTGAGCGTCCACCTTTTTCCTTAGCTCTTATGGAGGGCAGAAAAGGTACGGCTTCTACGGGTTTCGCCTCGCTTGTTGTCTGGCCTTGACACCATCGAAATATTCGTTCATATGTTTTTCGCATGCAACTTTGTTCTCCTCATCGGACATCTCCCAGGGAAGCTTTGTCACCTTTGGAATTGCCGGGTTTCTCTTAGGTGCTTTCTTCTTTGGAGGTGGTGGGGCCGATGCCTTTGTCTGTGTAACGGGCCTCTTCTTAGCCTTCGACGTCAGAGCACGTGGTGGAGTTTGGGTCGGTGGCGGTGTTGGATCCCGTCGTACGGGAGAAGGGGCCGATGCCGCTGCCGGTGGCGGTGTTGGATCCCGTCGTACGGGAGATGGTGCCGGTGCCAGTTGCGGGGATGCAGCTGTGTCTTCCATTGCATCGGCATCGCCCGCGGCACTATGATCATGCGGTGAATGGATGATTGGACTTAGGTCGGGGGAGTTCCTGCGGTATTACCAACATGGTATGAGTACACAATTCTTTAACAACTCATAACTAGTGAAAAATAATGATTCATTCACTTTCTTCCGCACCTAGGGTGATGAGGAGGAGGAGGAGGTGAAGCCCCAGGAATAATGATATACCGCTTGCGCCAGCATATGAATGCCTTCTCCGCTTCACCTAAAGTCTTCTCACCATCGCCTCCTTGAATGTCTAGTTGTACATCCTCATGTCCTTTCTCAACTCTGTCCACCGACACCCTAGCATATCCCGGTGGTATTATTGCCCCGTGCCATCTCGGCACCTTCGTAGGGTCGATCGGTGATACAACACCGATAGCCACCTTGACTATGGCATTCCCCTGTGGAATATGCAGCTCGCAAGTCGTGACAGGGTCCGTGACGTCGTCCACGGGGAAGCGCAGTCCTGCGTCATCTGGCACCTCCATCGAAGCGCAACTGCTTTTCATTTGACCAGGAGGGCTGATGTTGACTGCCGGCTCTGATGCAGATTGCTTTTGTATGGAACTTACGGCTAGCTGCACTTGCCTTTTGATTTCCTCGCTCATTCTGGCTTCAAGTGCTTTTTCTCGCTGTATTGCTTCGAGAGCCGTGGCCTGTGATTGGAGCACCATTTCCTCCATCATGCGCATCCGGTCTGCCTCCTCCGCCTTCTTCCTTCCACCGCTTCTATATGTCTCTCTATCTTGGGGGAAGCTGTGCTGCCACGACACCTTCCCATAGCCTCTCGTTAGCCCACCATGTTCTGGATTCTCCAGGGCGTATGTCAGCTCATCCTTATCTCTGTTCGGCTGCCAACCTCCACTCTCACCCATTCGTCGAGCAAAATCAAATCTTTCTACTGCTCTTTGGAGTGTTGGGCCAAACACGATCCTGCCTGTCTGTAGGTCCAGGCTTTCTCCATGACCGAAAATCCAATTCTTGGCGCGCTCAGGCTAGTTGATTGATTCCGGTTCGATGCCCCTGGCAAGAAGCTCCTGTTCCGTTCTTTCCCACTTAGGAACGACACTCCTATAGCCACCTGATCCCAAGTGATGGTGGTATCGCTTGTGGCTGGCATTCTCTTGGTTCCTTCTGACCCGTGCCTCGCCCTCTTCAGATGTCTTGAATTGTACAAACTCATTCCAATATGGCCTCAACTTGACATATGCTGGTTTGTTGAAGTCTGGCGTTAGGTTCTTCTTGATGAAGTCGTTGTACAATTTCTTCCTCCATCCCTGGAACTATGTTGCCATCTTCTTCATAGTCCATTGCTTGACTCTCTCCTTCAAATCTTGATCTTGTGTATCGACCGCAAAATGTTGAAGGAGGTCTTGCCAAATGAGCGCCTTGTCACGATCAGAGATAAAACTAATCTCAGGAGCACCTTTCTTTTGCTTCCATTCATGAGCATTAATCGGGATCCTATCCCTTACAAGGTAGCCACAGTGGTTGACAAATTTGATTGCATGTTCTCCAAGTACTTTGCCGGTATCCGCCTCGAATTGCTGGAGAACATAACGACCCTCAATCGGCTTCTTCGGGCCTCGTGCTTTCTGGCTCTTCTTCCCCGTAGTGGTCGTCGATCCAGAGGGCTACGTATGGAGGAACGGCAGATTATAAATACATTTATGCACACAATTATTTTGAATTTCATGTATACATATATAACAGATTCGTAGATATACCTCGCCATCATTGTGTTCCATGATTGCATCATAATCGACAGCCAGGTATTGACTCCCGTCATCTATTTCTTCATTTTGTTCCCCTTCGTCAAATTGAGGAGGAGGGGCGCCGCTGTTGATGATGTTCATCATTTCCTCCTCCATCAAGTCGTCATTTCGGCCGGCCATTTATGCGAACAACTAGAATAAGACATGCATGGTAGTGGTAAGTATTAGTAGTGTAGTAGTAGTAGTGTAGTAGTAAGTAGTAGTAGTGGTAAGTGGTAAGTAGTAGTAGTGGTAAGTAGTAAGTAGTAGTAGTGGTAAGTGGTAAGTAGTAGTAGTGGTAGTAGTAGTAGTGTAGTAGTAGTAACTAGTAGTAGTAGTAGTAGTGTAGTAGTAAGTGGTAGTAGTACAAAAGAAATGGAATAAGACATGGAATATACATGAAAAGGATCTTAAAACCCTAAACCCTATAGAAATAACCCAATTTCTATTTGTCATTGTAAAAAAATAAAACATCAAATACATGAAAAGAATCCTAAACCCTAAACCCTAAACCCTAAACCCTAAAACCTAAAAGGATCCATTATTCTATTTTTCCATAAACATATATTTATCTAATTTCTATTTGTCATGGTAAAAAATAAGACATGGAATATACATATATATTTATCGTGGCACCAGTGATGTAGTAGTAGTAGTGTACGCATAGTAGTAGTGGTAGTGGTCATTAGTAGTAGTGTGAGTAGTAAGTAGTAGTAGTAGTGTGTAGTAGTAAGTAGTGTAGTAAATAGAATAAGACATGAAAAGAAAAACATGAAATACATGAAAAGGATCCTAAACCCTAAAATCCTAAAAGGATATATTTCTATTTGTCATGGCAAAAAATAAGACATGGAATATACATATAAAGCACACACCGGAGATGACGACACGCGTGACGGCGACGAGAACGATGGCGGACGGTCGGTCGAGCGGTCGCGCGCGTGAGGACGGAGATGATGGCACACGTGAGGATGGAGCGGCGGCGAGGACGGAGATGATGGCACGCGTGAGGACGGAGGGGTCGCACGCGTGAGGTCGACGCGGCCAATTTCTACACATTTAAAAATATATATTTTGTTATGGTAAAAAAACAAAACATAATATTTTTTCATCACATAATATCCATTTTCTATTTTCAATATCCTATTTTTTTCTATACATGATAACTTTTTCTATATGTATCTATTATACATATAGATTTAATACATACATATATATAAATATAATAACATATATATAATATATAATATATATATTTACACTTAAATATATACATATATATATTTACATATTTACACATAAAAAAACTCGGCGCGCTCCGTCGAGCTCGGCCCGCCGCCCCCGGCGCGGCGCCACGGCGAGGCCGAGCCACGCGCGCGAGGCACGGCCGGCAGAGGCCGCGAGCGCGGCTGCGTCGGCGAGAGCTGATGGTGGCGGGCGCGGCGGCGGCCAATGCGCAGGCGCGGACCAGCTGGGCAGCGACGGCGGGCCAAGGAGAGGCAGCGCGCGCGGAGGCCGAGGACACGAAGGGTCGGACGACGACGGCGACGACGGCCTGCGAAGCGGCGCCGGTGCGGCGGCGCGAAGTCCCGGCGACGGTGGAATCATCGATGGCGCGGCGGCGACGGTAGTTCACGTCGATCTGGATCGGATGGAGGAGGAAGAAGGCCATTGTGTGCCTATATACCCCAGGGACCTTTAGTCCCGGGCGGTATTACCAACCGGGACTAAAACCCCTTTAGTCCCGGTTGGTAATACCGCCCGGGACTAAAGGTACCTTTAGTCCCGGGCCGTGGAACCGCCCGGGACTAAAGGTTTTTAGCAGATGCAGTTTTATTTCCCGCCATTTGGTGCCACTGTTTTCAATATTTTCCAATTCTATTTAGTTTATTTATTTGATAAACCTGCTGAATCTTGTTAATTGCATAATAATTTGAATAATAGTCATAAAATTATTTCAATGAACAATTGCATTTTTTTGCCTTATTGTTTATTGGAAAAAAACAGTAACATAATTTCTTTTCTTTTCTTATACTAACAAACATAAATGTAAATAACAATTAGTATTATGTTAATGCAAAAATATAATGTTAAATAAAAATGTCTAAAACTATTGGTTCTTAATAGGAAATTATTTTTTGTATTCTTTGAACGTTAAACTTGTGGTTGTTTATCATTTATTATCCAAATGCACGATAGAGAAACTAGTCATCAAATAAAATGTAATAATTAAAATAATGATTAGAAAAATTTAAGACCTTGTGTGGGGCATCAATTTAGGTGCACATGCTTGCCAAAAAAATTTCAAGTCAATTCGACAACAGCAGAGTAGACATGCTTCACAGAGGGACATTTGACATTTCAACGATACATGACTATCCAAATAGTGTGAACTGGGTCTACCACCAAATCCATATATGTAGTTACAATTATTACATAAAATCTCTAATACACAATATTAGTTAGAACATCTCTATATATCAAGTGGGAACACTAGTGACCTGAGGTATGTCCCTTGGTTATGATCATGACGTAACCATGGAGTAACCTCGTCATTTAGCAGGATGCTTGGGTCTTTGGTCACATTGAAGGGCGGTATTCGGTCATCCCTTTCATAAATTTCTGACATGTCTGATTTGTCCTCAATTCCCACGATGTTTCTTTTTCCTGAAAGAACTATGTGGCGTTTTGGCTCATTGGTGGATTTGTTGTCGTTTTTCGCTCTCTTGGATTTTATAGACATATCTTTCACGTAGAGCACCTGATTCACATCAGCAGCAAGGACGAATGGTTCATCTTTGTATCCAATATTGTTGAGATCCACTGTTGTCATTCCATGCTCCTTGTCGACTGTTACCCCGCCTCCGATCGTCTTGACCCATTGGCATCGAAACAAAGGGACTTTAAAATTATGTGCATAGTTTAGTTCCCAAATCTCCTCTATGCGGCCATAATAAGTTTGCTTATTTCCATTTGGGTCTGTGGCATCTATGCGAATACCACTGTTTTGGTTTGTGCTCCTTTTATCTTGGGCTATGGTGTAAAATGTATTTCCATTTATCTCGTACCCTTTGTACGTGAGTATGTGTCACGATGGTTGCCTAGCCAACAAATATAGTTGGTCATCAATAGTGTTATCACCCGAACATTCTTTTCGCAACCACAAGCTAAAGTTTTTCATGTGCTCACGCCTTATCCAAGCTTCGTTCTTCCCTAGAAACTGGGATCGTAGGAACTTCTTGTGTACCTCGACATATGGCATCACCACGGAGGAGTTTTGAAGAACTGTGTATTGCGCTGCAAGTCCTGTCGTGTTTGAAGTGTATCCTTAGCCTTCCCATACACACCCATGAATCCAAGAAGGTTGACACAAAGATTCTTTGTCAGGTGCATCACGTTGATCGCGTTGCAGACCTCTAGCACCTGCCAATAGGGTAGCTCCCAAAATATTGACTTCTTCCACATGGGTGCGTGTCCCAACGCGTCTTTCGGAACATGTTCGCTGCCCGGACCCTTTCCGAAGACTACTTTCACATCCTTGATCATCTCAAGTACATCTTCCCAGTTCTGTTGCGAGGCTTGGTCCGGTGGTCTGCCTTACCTTTGAAATGCTTGCCTTTCTTTCTGACCTAGTGATTCACAGAAAGAAATCGACGATGCCCAAGGTACACGACCTTTCTACATTTTTCCAAACATATACTGTCCATGTCATCAAAACAGTGTGTGCATGCATTATATCCCTTGTTTGTCTGTCCTGATAGATTACTTAGAGCAGGCCAATCATTGATTGTTACGAACAACAATGCTCGCAGATCGAAGTGTTCCTGTTTGTACTCATCCCACACACGTACACCTGATTTGCTCCATAAAAGTAGGAGTTCCTCAACTAATGGCCTCAGGTAGACATCGATGTCGTTGCCAGGTTGCCTCGGGCCTTGGATGAGCACCGGCATCATAATGAACTTCCGCTTCATGCATAACCATGGAGGAAGGTTGTAGATACACAGAGTAACAGCCCACGTGCTATGACTACTGTTCTGCTCCCCAAAAGGATTCATACCATCCGTACTTAAAGCGAACCTTAAGTTTTTTGCGTCTTTTGCAAACTCCGGGAATTCTCTATCTATTGTTCTCCACTGGGACCCATCAGCAGGGTGTCTCAACATGTGGTCTACCTTACGGTCTTCTTTGTGCCATCGCAACAACTTTGCATGGTCCTTGTTTCTGAACAGACGTTTTAGACGTGGTATTATAGGAGCGTACCACATAACCTTGGCAGGGATTTTCTTCCTGTGACGTTCTTCGCCCTCAACATCGCCAGGGTCATCTCGCCTAATCTTATACCGCGATGCTTTACATACGGGGCATGCATCCAAATTTTCGTAGTCCTTGCCACGGTACAGGATGCAGTCATTAGGACATACATGTATCTTCTGGATTTCTAATCCCAAAGGACAGACGACCTGTTTTGCTTCGTACGTAGTGGCAGGCAATTCATTAGGCTTCGGAAGCATCTTATTTTTCATAATCTTCAGTAATTTCCCAAATGCCTTGTCGGATACACCATTCTCCGTCTTCCATTGTAGCAACTCCAGTGTTGTACCCAACCTTTTTTGTCCATCTGCAACAGATGGGTATAGTAATTTCCTGTGATCCTCTAGCATACGGTCAAACTTAGCCTTATCCTTTTCACTTTCGCAATCTCTTTGTGCATCACGAATGACATCACCAAGATCATCATCTTCAGCGAGTTTGTCTTCCGCACCTGCCTCTTCTTCACCTTCCTCCATTGCAGTGTCACCAAAGTCACCGTATTGAGCAATAATTTCATCATCAGGGTCCTCATGTTCGTCTTCACCTTCTTCCATCATAACCCCGGTTTCTCCGTGCTTGGTCAAACAAATATAGTTTGGCATGAAACCCGACTTCAACAAGTGTGAGTGAATACTCCTTGAGCACAAAAATTCCCTCAAATTATTACACACGACACATGGACAGCGCATGAAACCATCATGCTTGTTTGCCTCGGCGACTCTTAAGAAATAATACACGCCATCAATGAACTCTTTGGAGCGGCGATCGGCATTGTAAATCCAATGGCGTGTCATCGTCTGCATTATATGGCATGTCACATAATTAAATTTCTCACTATTTGGACCAATTTAATGCATATAGTGAGTACACACAATGATGTTCAACTTGGATGAATCATAAATAAACTACATCAAATTAATTGTTCCATCAGATTCATAAATCAAAGTCTAATTAATATTCTAATAAACTGAGATTACATCAACTTCCAAATAAGAAAAGCAATGAGCATAGCCATAAATAAAAACATGACATCCTTCCAAGACCAAGGAGCCATTTTCCTATTCATCATATCTACAACGGGTGACCTCTCTTCGATCTCTGGTGCTAGCCGATGGACATTGTTTGCCCTCATTGGACCATAGGCCGCTAGCTGATGGTCATGGTTTGCCCTCCTTGGTCCATAGGCCGCTACCTGATGGTCATGGTTTGCCCTCCTTGGACCATAGTAGGTCATCACAGCTTCTTCCTCAGTGTTGTATTTTTTGTACACATTTCCTTTGAAACCAAGGACCTGAGCAAAGCACTCTTCCCAGGTTCGATAGATCTCAGACACGTGACCTTTGTGCACTACATACCATGTCATGGTAGCCTATACATGTGACCAAATTAGGATGATCCTCTGTGTCATTCAAAAATATTTTACATTATGTTGTAGACTATGTTCAAAAATGTTTAACATGCCCGCTATCCACCTAAGCAATGCACTTGCACATACTCAAAATATCATACTCAAAATAATTCGGACAATGATGCAAACAATGATGAACAGGGACAAACAGAGACATAATATCATACTTAAAATAATTGGGCTAAATGGAGCTAATATTATATATTTCTAATTTCCGTAAACAAATGAAATTAAAATATTAAAATGAACTAATATTAAACCGGTCACATTTTGTAAATTGGGGCTAATTGGAGCTAATATTATAATCTCTACTCCTCAAAATAATTTAAATGAACTAATAAACCGGTCACATTTTGTAAATTAAAATATTATAAATTTCTAAGTTTTTGTACACAAATTATATTTAAAAATGCCCTAAAATCAAAATATGATAGTTATACTAACAATGAAAGATGTATACTACTTTTTAGGGTACTAACTTAGTTGTCTTCGTCAAAACATTCAAACTACCAAGTGATTGGAGCTCAAAATGACGTAGAAAGCATAATTAAAAAATAACATATATATACACCTCAAAATGACATATGCTGCAGCTAAAATACAAGATGATGAAGCTAGTAACCTTTCAACGAGTCGATGACGGTGTAGATGTGTTGAAATAGATCAATCGCCGGAGATAAGAGCAACAACAAGCAAGAACAAAGCAAGAACAAGCAAGAACTGATGGCTCGGGCTCGGGCGGGAGGTGCAAGACGAGTTCAAATTATGGCAGAGGGACCTTTAATCCAGGTGATTTACCCCAGCCGGGACTAAATGCTAACATTTAGTCCCGGCTGGGGTAAGCCACCGGGACTAAAACTTTAGTCCCGGTTGGTGTTACCAACCGGGACTAAAGGTAGGCCTTTAGTCCCGGTTGGTAACACCCAACCGGGACTAAAGGTCCCTCTGCCAAATGAGCCGTTGGGCAGGGGACCTTTAGTCCCGGGACTAAAGGCCTTTTTAGTCCTGGACGCAAAAATTACCGAGACCAAAGCCAATTTGGGAGATCGACCAAAGGTGTGTTCTGTAGGAGTGACATATGGGGCCGCTGACAAAAGTTTTTTCAGAAGCCTCAGCTGTTCAATCAAACGGCTTTTAACATTCTTACAGCCCAAGACCCACGGCGCTTTTTCATAGCTCGTAGCTCACGCTAGTTTTTTCAGAAGTCGCACAGCTCAACCAAACACACGCAAAGGCCAGCAAACTGAGGATAACTTAGCTAGTTAGGGTCCTTACCGTGAACTTGTTTACTTAGATTTAAGTTATTGATTTAACACGAAGATATTCATATTGTTTTGATTTATTTTAATATTTAATTATATTACCCTTGAGATTTGTCGGTTCGATCTAGCTGAGTTCTTTAGAGGTGCTTATGAATTAGAATGTGTGTGCGCGTTTATAAGAGCATCTCCATGAAACCCTCTTAAACTTACTTTCTAAATCTACCCTACTAAAGCACCATCTCTTTTCTATGCTAAGTGTATGAAAGAAACCTCCCCTGCCGAAATGGTCTCCCTAAATCCACACGCGAAACAGTACCCACAAAACAAACTCCATAATAACCGACCATCCAGATTTGTTTCGTGACTTTCTCTCTCCTTACTCACTCACATCTAACGGACCAGATTAGATGTATGATATACATCTCCACACAAGGAAAACAAACACGGATCGCAGATCGCGGAAGAAAAAAAACGAGGAAAAAAATCTCCGCCAAATACCTTGCGCGTGCCTAGGCCGCGGTCACGAGGACGACACAGGAAAAAATTCTCCGCCTGAACGCTCACGAGGCCGTCGTATGTGCCTAGACCGCGCTCACGAGGATGCCGTCCGCGAGGCCGCCATCCATGCAGGCGAGGCCGGCCTATCGCCATGCGTGATCCCAGGTCACGCTAGAGAGGACGCGGTCCGCGATCCCAGCTGCCAGGCCGCCGTCCGACTCCATGGACGCAGGCGAGGCCGGCCAATCGCCGTCCGCGATCCGAGGTCACCATCCGACTCCACAGATGCAGGCGAGGCCGGCCAATCGCTGTCCACCTCCACATGCACGCGAGGTCGCCGTCCGCGTAGACACATGCACACGGGAAAAAAAACATCCACCACCACGCACGAGAGCCAAACGTCCGTGGAGCGAGGCCGCCGTGCGCGTCCACGCATGCGAGCCTCCGCACGCACGCCGCCGGTCGCGCCTCCACGCAAGCGCTCTACGCGTACACACGCACGCGAGACCGTCACCCGTGGAGCGAGGCCGCCGTGCGCGTCCACGCACGCGAGCCTCTACACGCCCACCGCCGGTCGTGCCTCCACGCAAGCGCTCCACGCGTACGCACGCACGCGAGGCCGCCGTTTGCGTCCACGCACGCGAGGCTCCATGCGCACGGCCGTCGCGCCTCCACACAAGCGCTTCACGACGCCGTTGCAGCAACGCGGCCACCGTCCGTCGAGCGAAGCCGCCGTCCACGTCCATGCACGCGAGCCTCCAAGCTGTCGCCGCCGACCACGCCTCCATGCAAGCGCGCACACCGCCGGTCGCGCCTCCACGCAAGTGCTTCACGACACCGCTGCAGCAACGCGGTCACCGTCCGTCGAGCGAGGCCGCCGTCCACATCCACACACGCGAGCCTCCATGCTGTCGCCGCCGGCCGCGCCTCCACGCAAGCGCTCCACGCGCATACCGCTGCAGCCACGCGGCCGCCGCCTCCACGCACGCCCATCGCTCCGGCCATCGAAGGTGAGCACCCTTGTCTTAATCGTGACGCGTCCCATCGTGTGGATTTATGGTTTGACGATCATTTGTAGCTATGTATATTACATAGTTAAGTTAATTTTTTCATAGTTAAAAAAATGCATGATGATTTGGTTACCATCATTTTGTAGATTCATATCGTCGAATGGTGTTCTTCAATTACGCGAAGAGGATTAGGAAGCGCAACCCTCAATAGAAGGTAATGTTTTCTGTAACATGCATTATTTCTCATGTTGCAATCACCAAGTTTGTAAGCAATGATATGTCGATATTATTAGTTTAAAGTATTGCAACAACAGTTTATTGTCATCTAATAAGAATTAGAAACGCATATAAAATTATTCTTCTTTCTAAAGCACGAAGAACATTAATTAAGTCCATATTTATTTACAATTATTGTTATCCCTGTGATATTGTCAAATCATACGATTCTTTATGCCCGGTCACATTAATTAAGAAAACTTTTTTTACCTTTAATCCTAAGCATCATATCTAATTTTAATTATTTGATCATCGCTTTGAATCCAACGTAACTGAGTAAGTTTTGCTACGATCCGACGACTTTCGATTCAAACTCTCTACAATATTGTGGAACTCAAGTTTAAACATAGTGAGAGGGGACCAGGATCATAAGAAAGATAATGATGCCAGCGATAATCTAGACGATGATATCATAGTGATAGATGGCTTGGACAATATATCTATTTTACAATCAGGTACAATAACATGGACAAACAAGCAAGACCTATTGGAAGCAATTCGCACACACATCCTGATGATCACTGATGCTGAATCTTTAAAGTAAGTCATTTTGTAAAATAGATTTTAGTTCTAAATAAACAATTATTATCGCCATTGCTATAACTGCTACAATAATTGACTATATTCTTGTCCTTTTTAGCAAAAAAAAAGGGTCCGAAGCACAAAACCATATGCAATTTCGTTAAGTTTCAAAAAAATTAGAGATATTTTAGATGAAAATAAAGAAATGGATCATGATTGCTTCAACATGGCTGTAAAAATGGCTGCGTGCAATGAAGCCTGGTTCTGGGAGACAGACAAATACCACTTCATGGACCTTCAGTTTGCTGTAAGTTGATATAATTGTTCTCTTATTATCTACCTAAATAATAACTATATACTTAATCAACTAATTTATAAAATTTGTAAAATTAACGGTCCTTAACTCAGTTGGTGGTGGCCATCTACAGAAAGAGATGGCAGCAAGGGGAGGACGTGGAAGGGGCCGTGGCCGTGGGCATGGTGCTCCCATGAACCCGCCACTGCCACCGCCGCCGGTGACCATTGAGCAGCTGATGGGCATGCAGACCCAACTCATGCAGGCGATGATGGATCGCCTGGACCACGCACCAGCTGGAGGACCTCCCCCTCTCCAAGTCAGAGACCGCAAAGGAGAGTTCCTAAAAGGTCACCCACCCGTGTTCTCCCACGCCTCTGAACCACTTGAGGCAGATGATTGGCTTCGGGCGATGGAGAGGCAACTCAACATCGCCCAATGCACTGATTATGAGAAGGTGCTCTATGCATCTAGCCAGTTGCAGGGTGCAGCCCAAGACTGATGGGAGTCATATCAGTATGGCCGTCGGGAGAATGCTCCTGTTGTCACCTGGCAGGAGTTCAGAGAGAGTTTCCGTTCCTACCATATCCCTGAAGGACTGGTAGAGCTAAAGCAAGAAGAGTTCCGCTCTCTGAAACAGGGCTCCATGTCTGTGGTGGAATATCGTGACAAATTTGCTCAATTGTCACGCTATGCCCCGCGGGATGTGGCCCAGGACAAGGACAAGCAGCGTCGCTTCATGAAGGGTTTGTACGATGGGTTGCAGCTTCAAATCATGTCCAACACCTACCCAAACTTCCAGTCCCTTGTGAACCGTGTCATCGTCATTGATAACAAACGCAAGGAGATGGAAGCAAAGAAGAGAAGCTTCCAAGGACAGTCTTCGGGGAGCAATACTCGTCCTCGTGTCAACCCCCAACAAGGCTACCAACAGAGGAACCAGGGCCCCTCTAATCAGTGGAACCGAGGGCAGTACTTCCAAGGCAGTCAGAACCAGCAGCGCCTTCCCTACTAGCAGTAGTCTGGTGGGCAACGATATGAGCAGCAGTCCAGTGGGCCGTGGTTCTAGCAGCAGAACAACCAGGCACCCCGTCAGGGAGCACCTAACTCTGCTCCTGCAAAGGGTGCAGCGCCTCAGAACCCCAACGCCTGCTACCACTGTGGTGAGGTGGGACACTATGCTCACCAGTGTCCTAAGAAGCAGAACTCTCAGGCCCCGCAGAATCAAGCGGGTAACGTGAAGCAGAATGCTCGCCCACCTCACACGGGGCGGGTGAACTATGTTGCTGCAGACACTGCTCAAGAGGCACCAGACGTGATGATGGGTACGTTTAGCGTCAACTCAACCCCAGCTACTATTCTATTTGATTCTGGTGCTTCGCATTCCTTCATTTCTCAGTCATTCGTTAGAATGCATGGTACACCCCTCCGTGCAATGAAAGAATCTATCATAGTGAACTCACCGGGGGTAGTATGCCTGCTAACTTTTGGAGCCCCTCAACTAGCATCATCTTAAGGGGGGGTAGAATTTAAAGTGAATCCTATAGTGCTGAGAACAGCAGAGATTGCTCTTATCTTGGGTATGGACTGGATGAAACAACATAAGGCAGTCATTCAGTGTCAGGAGAGGTCAGTTGTTGTCACCACACCTAAAGGAGATATAATCTGTGTTGAAGTAGTGGTGCAAGAGCAGCCCACTGCCACAGTGAACCAAATGGATGCTGAAGGCTCTAGTCAAGATCGGGTGGTGGATGAATTCCCAGATGTTTTCCCTGATGATCTACCAGGTATGCCACCTGATCGTGATGTTGAATTCATTATTGAATTATTGCCTGGAACTGCACCCATAGCAAAGAGACCATATAGAATGGGGGTAAACGAGTTAGAAGAACTTAAAAAGCAACTTAAAGAGTTGCTAGAGAAGGGGTATATACGCCCCAGTGCTTCCCCTTGGGGAGCACTAGTTATATTTGTTGATAAGAAGGATGGTACCCAGAGAATGTGTGTAGATTATAGATCCCTAAATGAGGTTACCATCAAAAACAAATACCCTCTACCTAGGATCGATGATCTATTTGACCAGCTGAGAGGAGCCTGTGTGTTCTCCAAAATAGATCTCCGATCTAGATACCACCAGCTTAAAATCCAAAAGTCTGACATTCCAAAAACCTCCTGTAAGTGCAATCAAGCCCTAATTGTGGGTTTGGTATTAATGACAATATGATTGGGGAACTAATGAGATTTATGAAGATGACAAGCAGGTTAATAATAAGAAAGGATGGTTTATATGCGTTGGTGGACCCCTCATTCTATACTTCATCGGATCCGGACTCAAAGTGATATGTCAAGTTTTTTCAATTGAATTGGAGAGTTATAGGAATGACGTACTATCAAGGGGAATGCAAATACATTGCTATGGCTGAATGACATGTGCTCAAACCAACCCAAACCATCCATGTTTCTAAACCAAAGACAGCTGCACCCATTTCAGATCTGTGTCTGTCTGCTCGGTAGGCGCGGTAGTGCTGCTCCCAGCGCGGCAGTGCCGGGCCGTGGCACTGCCGGGCTTAGGCCGGCACTGCCGCAACTTGATGTAACCGTTGGCAGGGAGGAGATATTTACTCCATCTCCCTGCCACCCCAACGGTCATCCACAACTAGAACTCGTCACCTATCTCCAGACAAGCTTCTCTCTTCCCCATTGAAGGCTCTCAACTCCCCTCTCACCAATCCTTCGATTTCCATTGATTCCAAGTGATTGAGAGGCTTAAACCTTCATCAAAGAGAAGCCCTAGCTGAGATCTACTTCCTAGAGCACTTGATTTGAGCCATAGCCGGTGGATTTGCTTCTATTACTCTTGGGTTCTTGGAACCCTAGCCGGTTAGGCGTCGCCCTAGAGCCTTGCCAACTTGTGTGGCGGCCTAGGGAGGTTTGTAATCACTTGTGCAGCTAGTATTATTACCCCTCACTTCAAGGATTTGGTTCCTTGACTTGAGAACGAGGTAGAGTTGCAAAGCTCATGACCTAAGTGGTCAACCTCAACAACGTGGAGGTAGGCAAGCCTTGGTGGCGAGCTGAACCACGGGATAAATCACTTGCTCTTGTGCTTGCTTAGTTTCATTCTTCATATTCATGAGCTTGTGATAGATTCTAGGGTTTGGCTCGATCTACTTTATTCTTCATATTTGGCTTGGAGTAGTTGGTTCTGCTGGTTCATAGAACTTGTTGTAGCATTTCTATTCATATAGAATCAGTTAGTTGTGGCTGGATTTCGAAATGTAGCTTCTGGTCTCACCTTGCGCGGGCAGTACCGCGCTGGGGCCGGCAGTGCGGGCAGCGGCAGTGCCGGGCACAGAGCGGTAGTGCCGGGCTTATCTAATTAAGTTTTGAGCTGTGATTTTTGACAGGCCTATTCACCCCCCCCTCTAGGCCACACAGGTCCTTACAAGTGGTATCGGAGCCAGGTCTCTCAGCAGCACTTCACCGTGCGAGAGAATGGCCACCGACGGAGGAACGGGTAACGTTAGCGTTGTGCAACCCACACCTGAAGTGGAAATGCACACCGCTAGCAGCAATGAAAGTCTCTCCACAGCAAGTGAGAAGGCACCTCCTCAAATGGGTGTGTCGGCCGGAGAGCTAGAGCGCAAGAAGAAAGGAGGAAAGAAGATTGAGAAGAGAAGAGCTAGAGCCAAAGCAAGAGAAGATGCAGCGATTCTCAAAGCAAAAGAAGAAAAGGCTCAAAGAAAAGAAGAGAGAAGGATTAGAAGAGAAGAAAGAGCCAAGAGAAGAGAAGAAAAGAAGAAGGAGGAAGAGCTCCAAGCAAAGAAGAGTGTGAACTTGAGTGATGACTCAAGTAGCACCGAAGATGAGATGATCACTTCTCCTACACACATAAGGACAACAAGAAGAAGGAGGACATGAAGAAGTCATATAAAGAAGTATCCTTTAACTATTCTTCTATGACTAACCATGACTCTAGGCCTCTCATCAATGTGCCACGGGCAAGTTACCTCGTTTCAACGGGACTAACTTTGCCAAGTGGAAGCACATTATGAAGACTATCTATTGGTCTCCATCCAGGTATTTGGGAGATAGTGCACAATGGACTTGAAGCACCGGTTGATCCAAAGAGCCCCACTCAAGATGAATTCCGCAACATTCATCTCAATGCTCAAGCCACTAGTGTGTTGCTTAATGCCTTGGATGGTGATGAGTACAACAAGGTCATGGGAGTTGAGGTTGCAAAGGAGATTTGGGACACATTGCATATAGCTCATGAAGGGGTTGACAAAGTGAGGCAATCCAAGATTGACTTGTTGATGGCTAAGCTCAACCGGTTTGTGATTTGTGATGGTGAAGGTCCACAAGAGATGTTTGATAGATTGATGGTGATTGTTTGTAAGATTAGAGGGCTAGGTGGAAATGAAATCAATGATCACAAGGTTGTGAAGATCATGTTAGAGGCATACTCACTAGAAATGAGACCGTAGTAACATTGATAGGGACAAGAAGAAGTTTGAGCAATTCACACCTAGTGATGTGCTTGGAAGGATTATCACATTTGATATGCAAAGAGAAGAGGCAAATGAGAGAAGGAAGCTGGAGAGTTGTAAGCTAGGCTAGGGGATGAAGATCAAGGATGTGGCACTTAAGGCTAGCAAGCCATCAGGCAAGCAACATCAAGAAGGGCAAAATCAAGCAAGCAAGCCTCTACAAGCAAGCCCAAGCAACAAAAGAAGAAGCAAAATTGAAGTTGAGGACAGCATCATCATCATCTTGTGGAAGTGAAAGTGATGGTGAAGAATTTGAAGAAATTGGTGATATAGCTCTTTTCATGAGAAGATACCGCAAGGGGCTCAAGAAGGAAGGTTACAAGTTTGAAAGAAAGGTTTCCAAACAAGAAGAAAAGAACTTGCTACAATTGTGGAAGCACCGATCATTTCATAGCACATTGTCCATGAGAAGAAGGACAACTTCAACAAGGGCAAGAAAGATGACAAAGGCACTTACAAGAAACACAACAAGAGATACATGGGAGAAGCTCACATTGGACATGAATGGGATTCAACCGCACAAACCTCAAGTGAAGAAGATGAGAAGATATAGCAACAATAGCATTTCAAAAGTCATCTCCTTCACCAAGACTATTCAACAACTTGTCCGATGATGATGATTGCAACTCCCACACTTGTCTCATGGCCAAGAAAGAGAAGGTGAAAAAGGCTCACACTTCTAAAACCTCTCTTCCACCTAGTGACATCTCTAGTAGTGAACTTAGTGATTCCTCTAGTGATGATGAAATAAACATGATAACTAAAAGGTTGGACAAGAAAACCAAACTCTTTATCACTAAACTAATGGAGGAACTAGAAAGTGTACAAGCCGAGCTAGCAATAAGTGAGGATGCTCTCATCAAACAAGAGGACCTCTACATTGCTTGCAAGGAAGCTCTTGCATTAGAGAGAAGTGAGTTGGACGTCTTGCACGAGGCCTTGGCCAAAGAGCAAGATGAACATGCTTCCCTAAAGAAGGCCCATATTGCACTCAAGGAAAAGTATTGTGGCTTAGATGAAAAGCACAAAGAACTTGAGTTGCAATATAATCTTCTTTGGGAAAGCAACTCAACTCTTCCTAAAGCAAATGTCACCTCTATTCCCTCCACTAGTGAAGGTTGTGGAAAATGCTATAATGTTGATTTGAATGTCTATTCCACTAACCTTGTGAACATGGAGGCCATGAGAAAGGAGATAGCAAGATTGACAAATATCATTGCAAATGGTTGTGTCAAGTCTACCACAAGTGCTAATGAGAAGACTCAAGAGAAGAGCAAGCCCAAGTTCAAGAATGGACGGCGTCCTTCCATAAAAGATGGGTTGGGGCACGAAAAAGGAGCCAAGACTAATGGAAGAAGGACAGTGAATGGCTATGAGTGTGTGAGGTTTGAGAAGAAGGGTCAGATTGGTACAGTTCAGCCTGCACAGACCGCGGCAGTGCCGCGCCAGAAGGCGGCAGTGCCGGACCCCGGCAGTGCCGCCCCCAGGCCGGCAGTGCCGCGCCCCAAGAAAGGGAAGGCTACCAGTTTGCCTTCTGCTCAGTCTCACACACAGCACAAGCAGGTACCCAACCCAAAGCAAGAATCTCAGAAACCAAAGGAATCTATTTGGGTGACCAAGAACAAGTTTGCACATCAACCCAAGATAGAAGCCCCAAGGAAGAGCATGTCATCTTGTTACATTTTAGGACACAACAACAGTGGTAAAGTTGTTGCAAAGTATGTTGGTGATAACAAGAGGACAGCCGACAAGTGTATTTGGGTTCCTAAGATACTTGTGACTAACTTGCAAGGCCCCAATATCAATTGGGGACCTAAACCTAGGAACTAAACTTGTCTTGCAGGCATACTCCTCCGGTGGATCAAGTTGGGTGCTTGATAGCGGATGTACAAATCATATGACCGGAGAAAGGAGTATGTTCTCATCATATTCCCCAACTTCAAATGCAAGCGAAAACATCATTTTCGGTGATAACTCCAAGGGGGATGTGTTAGGTCTTGGTAAAGTTGCTATTACACTTGAGCATTCAATTACTAATGTCTTACATGTTGATTCGTTGAGTTACAACTTGCTATCCGTTTCACAATTATGTGGAATGGGTTTCAATTGTCTCTTTACGGATGAGGGTGTGGAAGTCTTTAGAAGGGAGGATTCCTCTATTGTCTTTACGGGTCGTTTGAAAGGGAAGCTTTACTTAGTTGATTTCAACAAAAGTGAAGCCAAACTTGAGACTTGTTTAGTGGCAAAATCTAGCATGGGTTGGTTATGGCATCGCCGACTAGCTCATGTTGGGATGAGGAACTTGGCCAAACTTCAAAAGGACAACCACATCCTAGGACTAACCAATGTTGATTTTGAGAAAGACAGAGTATGTGGAGCTTGCCAAGCCGGAAAACAAGTAGGCGTACCTCACCCACCGAAGAGCTACGACACTACTACTCATCCATTGGAGTTGATCCACATGGACCTCTTTGGACCGGTTGCCTACCTTAGCATCGGCGGTAACAAACATGGTCTTGTTATTGTTGATGATTTTTCTCGTTTCACTTGGGTATTCTTTATGCATGACAAAAGTGTAGTGCAAGAGAAGGTGAAGATGTTCATACGAAGAGCTCAAAGGGAATTCGGTTTCAACATCAAGAAAGTTCGTAGTGACAACGGAACCGAATTCCGAAACACCCAAGTGGATGAGTTTCTTGATGAAGAGGGCATCAAACATGAATTTTCAGTTCCATACACCCCTCAACAAAATGGTGTGGTGGAGAGGAAGAATAGAACACTCATTGACATGGCAAGAACGATGCTAGATGAATACAAGACGCGACATCTTTTGGGCCGAAGCCGTCAATACCGCTTGCCATGCAATCAACCGCCTCTACCTCCACAAGAGAAGAAAGAAGACCTCCTATGAGCTGCTCACCGGTAACAAACCAAAGGTGTCGTACTTTAGAGTATTTGGGTGCAAATGTTTCATATTGAACAAGAAGCCCAAAGCCTCTAAGTTCGCATCCAAGGTTGATGAAGGTTTTCTTCTCGGTTATGGATCAAACGAGCATGCCTATCGTGTTTTCAACAAGGCCTCCGGCAAGGTTGAAATAGCGATAGACGTGACGTTTGATGAAACTAATGGCTCTCAAGTAGAGCAAGTTGATGAAGTTGTTGTAGGTAATGAGGAACCACCTTGTGAAGCAATCAAGCAATTAGCCATTGGTGATATTAGACCACAAGAACAGCAGGCTACTGGTCGAGATGGTCCTCAAGCTGAAGCTCCTGCTGGGATTGATCAGATACAGTCCCCGGCAGTGCCGGGCCTGACCCCGGCAGTGCTGGACGGGCGGGCAGTGCCGGGCACCCCAGGGCAGCTGCAGCCACTCCACTTCGTGGAGTGAACCTACAACCCATCTTCGAGCAAGATGAAGAAGAGAATGCTGAAGATGAACCAGAACCCATTGATCATCCAAGGCTCAAGCAAACTATTCAACGGGATCATCCCGTTGACAACATTCTTGGGAGTCTTCGAAAGGGGGTAACGACACGCTCTCATTTGGCAAATTTCTGTCAATATTACTCGTTTGTCTCCTCTTTGGAACCTCTCAAGGTAGAAGAAGCCCTGGATGATCCGGATTGGGTGATGGCCATGCAAGAAGAGCTCAACAACTTCGAGCGCAATCAAGTATGGTCACTTGTGGAAAGACCAAATACCAATGTTATTGGAACCAAATGGGTTTTCCGCAACAAGCAAGATGAAGAAGGTGTGGTGACAAGGAACAAGGCAAGATTGGTAGCTCAAGGGTTCACTCAAGTAGAGGGCTTGGACTTTGAAGAAACATATGCACCGGTTGCAAGGCTTGAAGCCATTCGGATTCTTCTAGCCTATGCAGCCCATCACAACTTCAAGCTATATCAAATGGATGTGAAGAGTGCATTTCTCAATGGCCCTATACAAGAGTTGGTGTATGTCGAGCAACCACCGGCTTTGAAGATCCCAAGTTCCCCAACCACGTCTTCAAACTCCATAAGGCGCTCTATGGGCTTAAACAAGCACCTAGAGCATGGTATGAATGCCTTAAGGAATTCTTGCTCAAACAAGGCTTTGAAATAGGCAAAGCCGATCCTACTCTCTTCACTCATAAAGTCAATGGAGATATCTTTGTGTGCCAAATATATGTCGATGACATAATATTTGGTAGTACTAACAAATCTTTTGTGATGAGTTTAGTAGGATCATGACTAAGAGATTTGAGATGTCTATGATGGGTGAGCTCAAGTTCTTCCTTGGTTTTCAAATCAAGCAATTAAAGGAAGGGACTTTCCTTTGTCAAACCAAGTACACCCATGATATGTTAAGAAGTTTGACATGGTGAACGCCAAGCCTATCAAAACTCCCATGCCAACCAATGGCATCTTGATCTCAACGTAGAAGGGAAAGCCGTGGACATTAAGGTATATCGCTCCATGATCGGCTCACTACTCTACTTATGCGCATCTAGGCCCGATATTATGCTTAGTGTGTGCATGTGTGCTAGATTTCAAGCTAACCCGAAGAGTGTCACTTAGTGGCCGTTAAGAGAATCTTGAGATATCTAGTTCACACTCCAAACCTTGGCTTGTGGTATCCTAAGGGCTCCAAGTTTGATCTACTTGGCTATTCGGATTCCGATTACGCCGGTTGCAAGGTAGATCGAAAAAGCACTTCGGGGACATGTCAATTCCTTGGACGCTCCTTAGTGTCTTGGAGTTCTAAAAAGCAAAATTGTGTAGCCCTTTCCACAGCCGAGGCCGAGTATGTTGCAGCAGGTGCATGTTGTGCGCAACTACTTTGGATGAGGCAAACCCTTTGTGATTTCGGATGTCATTTTACCATATTCCACTCTTGTGTGACAATGAAAGTGCCATAAAACTTGCAAACAACCCAGTGAGTCACTCAAGAACCAAACATAGACATCCGACATCATTTCTTGAGAGATCACGAAATCAAGGAGATATCGCATTCGTCATGTGAGCACCGACAAACAACTAGCCGATATCTTCACTAAGCCTCTAGATGAGTCAAGGTTTTGTGCCTTAAGGAGTGAACTAAATATACTTGACTCTCGTAACGTAGTTTGAAACCTAGCATGCTTGATTGATCAACTAGAATGACCTAGGTAAAACAATTTCAAAACTTTCATATTGTGTTTCAAAACTTGTGAAAGAAACTTGCTTGGATGACCATTGTTCTGAATTGATTGATTGTCTCTGGTCATAACATGCAAGTAGTACTTGTCCACTCCAAGAATAGATATAGTGCTGTAGAGAATAACCTGTCTCTAGGTAACTGTCCGGCAGTGCCGGGCCAGGCGCGGTAGTGCCGGCCCCGGCAGTGCCGCGACAGCGCGGTAGTGCCGCGACTTACCGATTCAGCTGAATCGGTTTGTTACCGAGTGGGGCCAAGGGAAACTTTCCTATCTTACCCGACGGCCCCCTCTCTCTCTCTCCTCATCCATTCACCGCACCCGTGCTCTCCTTTTCACCTCTCTCTCACGGGCGACCGGGCGACCGCATCTCCCTCTCCACCGACCGTGCTCCCCGGCAACTCCGGCCTCCGGAGGTGCTGCTCGGGATCTCCTTCGGTGCTGCTCCGTTGTCCTCTTCTCCAAGGGTCTCCTTCCCTCTCCTTCCTCTCAAGGTGAAGTTCAAAATCCCTAACCCTAAGTTTTTCCCGATTTATAAAATGCGCCATGGGTATTGTATTTAGAGGTTGTAGAAGGGTTTGTAGATGATAGGGAAGTGGTAGAGATAATGGATGTGGTGTTCCTTGGCTCAGATCTGGCCTGCCTGCGCGGCAGTGCCGCGCCCTGCGCGGCAGTGCCGGACCATGAGCAGGGATTTGATCCAAGTAACACCTTATCCATCAAAATCTATCGCCTCACTATAACCTACCAGCCTTATGCAGTCTTCTAATTCGCAGTTTCCATGTTTTAGATGTCGGGCGGAAGAGGAGATGAGAGAAGGGTTAAGCAGAGGATGGATCCGCTCAGGGGGAGGAGCAAGCAGCCATCCCGTCGAGGTGGCTCTAGCTCCCAAGGAGATGTTTCAGCGAGGCAGCAAATCCGGGATGAGGCTCGCCTGCAGATGCAGGGTCGTCAGATTCAGGATGACCTCTATCCCAACACCCCAGAGCACCTGGCAGAGGTCAGCAGGCACACTTGCAGCCCTACACAGAGGATGTGCAGGAAAGGCCACCTCAGGACACCAGGGACAGGCAGCCCCTGTCATACTATCAACAGTTCAGCTCGGTCAAGTCTCAGCGCCAGCACAACCCATACTCATCAAAAGGATATGGGCATTGATTACAGGTTCTGGAACGAGTTCCATTCAGATTTCTATCGCTCAGTCCTGTACAATGCTAAGAAGCAAAGATTCTGAACATGAAGTATGTTGATTGGGAGCATCTAGAGAGCAAGACTGACCGTGACATCAATAGGGTGGTGGCTGCATGCAAGGCAAGAAACATGTATGATTTGATGGGATTTAGCTATAATTGGAACACCGAGATCATCCATCAGTTTCATGCAACACTGTATGTTGACAATGTGGTTGAGGAGATGCACTGGATGACTGAGGGTCGTCACTACAAGGTCACTTATGAGACCTTAGTAGGATCCTCGGTTTGGGCAGCGAGGATAGAGAGCTTGATAATCTGCATGATGAGAGGACTTTGACAGATTCTGAGATTGCTTTCATGTATGAGGACCCTCGGAAGGCAGATGGGTTGGTCAAGGGACTACAAGGTTTTTATTACATGTTGAACAACCTCTTCAGGCAACTCTCAACCCAAAGAGTGGGTCCCATTCTAACTTGTATGGATATGGCAGGAACATGTTGGCTAGGATGGCCCCAGGGGCTAATCGCTTTTCCATATCCAGCTTTATATGGACTGAGCTTCAGGTTGCAGCCGAGGATGCTAGGAAGGCAGTTCTTTATGCCCCCTACATCATGTTTATGATTGAGATGGTTTCCGGCTATACCTTTGCTAAGGATGGGTTGCATGAGCCGTACCGTGCAGAGAAAAAGAGAGGAGCAGCAGCAGGGGCAGCAGCAGCTGACAGGCCAGAGAGCTCCCGCCCTTCCTATCAGAGAAGAAGAAGAGCAAGTTGGCCAAATGGATCAAGGCCATCTTCTCTACTTGCACCTACGCAGCCCAGACAGCTCACCAGGCACTCGTTGAGCAGCCAGAGCAGAGCGAGAGCGGGCGGGACGTTCGCCGTTACCTCTCCACCCCGCTCTCCACCTCACTTCGACCTCTCCAGTCTCGACTCAGATGACATAGACTCAGATGGAGATGAGGAGCAGGAGGAGATAGTGCCTGTGCCACCCCGTCGTTCTACACGTGCCTCGACCTCGACTCGCTACACCAGTTCCACTCACCGTCAGGGGAAGGCCGTGGTAGAGTCCGACGACGACGATGATGACGATGATGATGATGAGGAGGAAGAAGAAGTTCAGTGGGACAAGATAGCTTCGGATGATGAGTGAGTGTTTGGACACTCTTCTCTTCTCTACTTCTCTCTTTTGGTGACTTGTTGCCAAAGGGGGAGATTAGGTGAAGCGAAGGGGGTACAACACTTTCTTTCTGTTCATGTCCCCATCATGTTAGTAGTTGTGAGTTGTGAGGGAGTTTGATTCGTTCAAAACTCTATGTTTGTAATATTACTCTATGGTACTACTTCTTAGGCTTGGATGTGGACATGTACTTTTACCTGCTTATCTGGCATGTGTTATCTTGTTTAGTTCTGTTATTGATTATGCTTTGTGGCTTGTGTTAATTCCGCTGGGTTTGCTGTCTGTAGCCTGAGCGGCAGTGCCGCTCCAGGGCCGGCAGTGCCGGCTCCGGCAGTGCCGCGCCCAGGGCGGCAGTGCCGCTCTGACAGAAAGGCAGCAAACACCTCTGATGTGCTTAAACTGTCATTCGCATCACGTATTATTCTTGACACAGTTTAGTTGCACCCCACAAAGCTACTAGATGTGAAACTGAACCCATTTCTCACTTATGGATATGTGAATATTGGCCTCTAATGCCAATTTGAGATTTCCATTCTCATTCACACATTTAGGGGGAGGTTTCACACCTAAGCTTCTAAATCTCAAGTATTGTACCTTTTATTGTAAGCTTCAATTGTATTGTCATCAATCACCAAAAGGGGGAGATTGTAAGTGCAATCAAGCCCTAATTGTGGGTTTTGGTATTAATGACAATGATTGGGGAACTAATGAGATTTATGAAGATGACAAGCAGGTTAATAATAAGAAAGGATGGTTATATGCGTTGGTGGACCCCTCATTCTATACTTCATCGGATCCGGACTCAAAGTGATATGTCAAGTTTTTTCAATTGAATTGGAGTTATAGGAATGCCGTACTATCAAGGGGAATGCAAATACATTGCTATGGCTGAATGACATGTGCTCAAACCAACCCAAACCATCCATGTTTCTAAACCAAAGACAGCTGCACCCATTTCAGATCTGTGTCTGTCTGGTCGGTAGGCGCGGCAGTGCTGCTCCCAGCGCGGCAGTGCCGGGCCGCGGCACTGCCGGGCTTAGGCCGGCACTGCCGCGATTGATGTAACCGTTGGCAGGGAGGAGATATTTACTCCATCTCCCTGCCACCCCAACGGTATCCACAACCAGAACTCGTCACCTACCTCCAGACAAGCTTCTCTCTCCCCATTGAAGGCTCTCAACTCCCCTCTCACCAATCCTTCGATTTCCATTGATTCCAAGTGATTGAGAGGCTTAAACCTTCATCAAAGAGAAGCCCTAGCTGAGATCTACTTCCTAGAGCACTTGATTTGAGCCATAGCCGGTGGATTTGCTTCTATTACTCTTGGGTTCTTGGAACCCTAGCCGGCTAGGCGTCGCCCTAGAGCCTTGCCAACTTGTGTGGCGGCCTAGGGAGGAGGTTTGTAATCACTTGTGCAGCTAGTATTATTACCCCTCACTTCAAGGATTGGTTCCTTGACTTGAGAACGAGGTAGAGTTGCAAAGCTCATGACCTAAGTGGTCAACCTCAACAACGTGGAGGTAGGCAAGCCTTGGTGGCGAGCTGAACCACGGGATAAATCACTTGTCTCTTGTGCTTGCTTAGTTTCATTCTTCATATGCATGAGCTTGTGATAGATTCTAGGCTTTGGCCCGATTCTACTTTTATTCTTCATATTTGGCTTGGGAGTATTGGTTCTGCTGGTTCATAGAACTTGTTGTAGCATTTCTATTCATATAGAATCAGTTAGTTGTGGCTGGATTTCGAATTGTAGCTTCTGGTCTCACCTTGCGCGGCAGTACTGCCTGGGGCCGGCAGTTTGCCCGGCCCATCGGCAGTGCCGAGCACAGAGCCGTTAGTGCCGGGCTTATCTAATTAAGTTTTGAGCTGTGATTTTGACAGGCCTATTCACCGCCCCCCCCCCTAACACCCCAGCCTCACATGCCCCTTTCACCCCCCCCCCCTCTAGTGTCCACACATTTCGTTACACTCCTCACAACTGTATGGATTGTATGAGTACACGGGTTTGTCTTTTGGTCTGACCAAGCCGCAGCATTTGATGTAACCTTGAATAAGGTGTTCATGGAATAAGTCTCTGGACAAGTTTGTGGTGGTATTCATCGATACATCTAGTGTTTCTCCAAAACATAGGAGAAACAATGCTGAACATCTAAGGATGGTTCTGCATAAGTTTTAGAGAGCATCAGCTCTAAGCCAAGGAGCAAGTTTGAATTTGGCTGAAAGAAGTCTCTTTCTTGGGACATGTAGTCTCTAATGGAGGAATCTCTGTGGATCCTAACAAGGTGCAGGATGTGTTGGATTGGAACCCGCCGACCAATGTGAGCGAGATCTAAAGCTTTTTGGGTTTGGCTGGGTATTACAGAAGGTTTATAGAAGGTTTCTCTAAACTGGCAAAGCCAATGATAGCCTTGCTAGAAAAAGTTCCAAGTTTGAATGGTCTGAATAATGCCAGCCAAACTTTGAGGAGTTGAAAAAGAGATTAACCACAGCTCCAGTCCTAGTTCTACCAGACCTGAACAAGAGCTTTTCAATTTATTGTGATGCATCTCGTCTGGGACTTGGATGTGTGCTGATGCAAGAAGGAAGAGTTGTAGCATATGCATCCAGACAGCTGAGGAAGCACGAGCTGAACTATCCAACCCATGATCTGGAGTTAGCAGCTGTGGTCCATGCTCTAAAGATCTAGAGACATTATCTAGTTGGTCATAAGAGTGATATGTACACAGATCATAAAAGTCTAAAGTACATATTTACTCAGTCAGATCTGAACTTGAGGCAACGCCGTTGGCTAGAACTGATTAAGGATTATGACCTAGAGGTACACTATCATCCAAGAAAGGCCAATGTCGTAGCAGATGCTTTGAGTAGGAAGAGTTATGCAAATGGACTACAGGTAAGGTTCATGCCAGCAGAGCTGCGTGCTGAAATGACACATCTCAACCTATGCTTTGCAAATAATACTATGGAAATGACAGTTGAGCCTACTCTGGAGAAAGACATCCGTGAAGGTCAGCTGAAAGATGAGAAGCTACAAGAGATAGCAGAGAACATAGTGCTTCGAAAGGCACCAGGGTTCAAGATGGATGAAAATGGAACACAGTGGTTTGGAAAAAGGATATGTGTGCCTAAAATAAAAGCCATTCGTGATGCAATTTTGCGAGAGGCACATGATTCTGCTTACTCTATACACCCTGGCAGTACCAAAATGTATTTGGACCTAAAGGAAAAGTACTAGTGGCATGGGTTAAAGAGAGATGTGGCAGAGTATGTCGCGCTATGTGACACCTGTCAGAAGGTCAAAGCTGAACATCAAAGACCGACAGGATTGTTACAGCCAATGCAGATACCTGAATAGAAATGGGAAGAAGTGGGAATGGATTTTATCACAGGATTACCCCGCACACAAAGAGGCTATGATTCTATATGGGTAATCGTTAACCGTCTCACTAAGGTTGCTCACTTCCTACCTGTCAAGACAACCTATAATGGGGCAAGATTGGCAGAACTGTACATGGAGAGAATTGTGTCGCTGCATGGTGTTCCAAAGAAGATAGTGTTAGATAGAGGAACACAATTCACATCTCATTTCTGGCAGAAGGTACACCAATCTTTGGAAACAAAACTAAATTTTAGTTCTGCATATCACCCGCAAACTGATGGGCAGACAGAAAGAATAAATCAAATCCTGGAGGACATGTTGAGAGCATGTGCCCTTCAACATGGGGCTAGTTGGGATAAAAGCTTGCCATATGCTGAATTCTCCTATAACAACAGCCATCAGAAGAGTCTCAAAATGGCTCCATTTGAGGCTTTATATGGGCGAAAATGTAAAACGCCTTTGTTCTGGAATCAAAAAGGAGAGACTCAAGTATTCGGACCGGATGTTCTTAGAAATGCTGAAGAGCAGGTAAGAATGATCTGAGACAACTTGAGGATAGCTCAGTCCCAATAGAAGAGTTATGCTGATACTTGCAGAAGGGACTTAGCCTTCAAGGTGGGAGATTATGTGTATTTGAAGGTGTCACCCATGAGGAGTGTGAAAAGGTTCAATATGAAGAGAAAGTTGGCACCAAGGTACATAGGCCCTTTCAAGATCTTAGCCAGACGTGGAGAAGTGGCCTATCAGCTAGAACTGCCTGAGAGTTTATCAGGTGTGCATGATGTGTTCCATGTCTCTCAATTAAAGAAATGTCTAAGGGTGCCAGAAGAACAGATTCCCTTGGAAGAAATTGAGATAGGAGAAGATCTTACGTATGCAGAGTATCCTATAAAGATCTTAGAGATAGCGGAAAGAGTTACTAGGAGCCGAGTAATCAAGATGTGCAAAGTTCAGTGGAACAGATATACAGAAGAAGAGGCTACCTGGGAAAGAGAGGAAGATCTCCGAAATCTTATCCGCAGTTGTTTGAGTAAGCACCTATCGAATCTCGAGGACGAGATTCATCTTAAGGGGGTAGGGTTGTAACACCCCAAATTTTTCCTCAAATTAAAATAGGTGGAAATGATTTAATTTTGAATTTATTGAGCATTTAACATAGGGGTTAAATAATTTTATAAAGTTAAAATAAAGTTAGCAACATGTTGTTGTATTCATGCCTTTGCATTTAAATTTCTTGAGATGAGTGGTTTTGATCAAATCTGATTTGAATTCAAAATCCTTTTGAATTTTGGTTTGAAATGAGTTGAAATAAAAAGAAAAGGGTTTTCTTTGCCTTCTCCCCTTCTCCTTGTTTTCAGCCCGAGTGGCCTGGTGGCCCAGCCCGCCGGCTCCTTCACCCCTCCTCCCTTTCCCCGCATTGGGCCCTCCCCTCCTTCTCTTCTCCTCCGCTCGCTCGGCCCGCAGGCCGGCCCAGCTCGGCACGCTTGCAACCGGCCGCTCGCGCCCCCTCTCCTCTTCGTCACTGACCCCCGGGCCCGCTTGTCAGCCGTTTCATCCCCCTCCTCCGCGCGCCCGCGCCCGAGCGCAACCGCCGCTACCGTGTCACACCCAATTTTAAGAACAAAATTGAATGTATAAACTTATGTGCGCCCAGGAAACAGTCGCACACATAAGGGACAAATTACAAAGAAAGGCATCATCACTGTGCTTATTACATAGCGTATTTATTACAACTCCACAAATAAAACTAAACATAAACAAGCGGAAGATAGATAACTCTTGACGAAAGCGCCACTCCACAGGGACGTCGACTGGTGGTCAGCAAGACTAGAAATCCTCTGGAAGCTTATCTTGCTCATACTCAAATCCATCTGTTACCCATCAGGGATTTTTATCCAAAAGAAGAAAAATAGAAAATATAACAGCGTAAGTACATCTCGTACTCAGCAAGCATCATGGGGTTATGCAGCTCAAAAGGCTTGACACGGGTTTACTGCGGTTAGCACTTTTAGTTCGGTCAAGATTTTAGCGTTAATTATCATTAAGTTGTGCCTGCAAACCCAATTAATCCACATGAATAATAATTAAAATATGGCAACATCGTCCGAAAAACATAAACATGATGGTAACGTGAACAAAAGTAAATTTCGTTTAAGTGGTTAGCCTGCAAGTTTTCCGAGCCGCTCGTGACCGTGAGCACGGCTGATATATCAGTTTATTACTCTGCAGAGTTTGTACAACTTTACCCGTGAGCCGTGATCCCCATATGCCAGGGGTTGCAAATCCCATATCACCTCTTCCAAGGAGGTCAGGTGCGGCAGGGGTACACTATGAAGTCTTTCGAAGTTCCCCTACCAAGGATAGATAGTGGCCACTAGGTTTCCAATCGCAAGCAAGTAAATAGGACCCCCCTTTCCGATGGCACATTCCTTCCGGCTATACACATGAGACCAGGCGGCCGTCCTATACCCGTCTCGTCAAGCCCCTTTTGTGCCTTTCAGGTAACCACCATCAAGCGAGGAGAGGTCCTCGAACCAACTAAAACCAGAGCCATGTAGCCCTCACGGTGTTTTACTGTTATGTCCCAGCTTTTGCCCACAGAAGATCATTTAGAGGGGGCCAAGAGCACGATGACTCCCACGCCCGGGTTCCACATTACCAAGAACAAGATAAGAACAGACGTTGCGCATATCGTTAATTATTTTATTAGATCATAGTATAGGTTATAGCACTAGCAAATCTACCATAATGCACATATATCCCACGGTATCAAGGTACAGGTTGAACATCTAGGTATATCCTATGGATATCATTTGACACATGCACATGATTGTAGTTTAAGGTTGCGTAGGTAACAAGGATGATCCCATGTATACTTGCCTTGGTTTGCGGTATTCCGGTTCTGGTCCTCCTGCTGGTCGTAGTAGATCTGATCTTGGCGCCCACGACTGCTCACCGTCTGAACTCGAATACAACGCAACATACAAGCATCCACGCACACACATGCATTGCAAACAGATCTAACAATAGAACAGTACATCAACAGATTTAAATTATAAATAAATAAAGTTGTAAAACAGATCTATTCGTCACTACGATCACATAGACGTTTGGATCACCGAAATCGGTTTAAAACGCGGAAGTTACGGCCTCTAACAAGATTATAAAAGGTCTAAACAAGACTGACTTAAACGTGAAATAAAACTTTTGCAAATCTAATCTACAGTGGTACTACTGCGTAGAGCACGAAATTACGAAACTAACGCAATTGAATGGATCAAAACGGAGTTAAATTGAGCAAGATAAGATACAAATGTGTGTAATGGCAATTCTGTAAATAGATCAAAGTATTTTCGAAATAAAATAAATCGGAAATTCGGATTATCCGCGCCGGCCAGGGACTGCGGGTTAATTCGGCAAAAGTCGAGGGTCTCTTAGCATAATTGTCCGCGAAGGGGTATCGATCTGTTTCGGCCGTCCGATCCAATCTGAACGGTCTAGATCAGATATGGGGGGTTTCGGGCGGCGCCGCCGTCTTGTACAGAGACGGCGCGGCGGCTCCATGGCCACGGCGGTGGAAACCCCGCCGGAGTTGGCCTACTCGGCGATTCCGGCTGCCATTCGCGAAGCGGAAAAGGCCGGGGGAGAGAGAGGAAGGGATGGTGAGCTCACCCAACCACAATCGAAGTCGGAGATCGATCGAGGACGGCGCACGGTGGAGATTGGCGGTCGGCGGAAAACTGCAAGTCCGACGAGCTCGGTTAGTTCACTGGAGAGGCAAAGATGGAACAAGAAAAACTTGCTGGAGTATCCTTACGACTCGGCGAAAAACTCGGAGTCGGTCGAATCGTTAGACGAGCGCCGAGATGGGAAAATGAGCTCGGCGGCGGCGGCTAGGGTTTAGCTAGCGCGGAGCTCGGTTCGGTGGCTCTGGCGGCTTGATGATGGGAAAAAGGATGGCGGCTACGATGCGGAGCCCTTTATAGAGCTTGAGCACCCCTGGATAAGCATCCACGCCGGAGAAAAAGAGGACGCGGCGGGCGGCGGCTCGCGGCGGAGAAAGCGGGCGGAGGTTGGGGATGCTTCTGACAGGTTGGCCCCACCTGTCAGTGACTGCGCGACGCGGCGCTGAGCGCGCGGTTTGGGCCGCTGCGGCGCTGCGGTGCGGAGGCGGCGCGCTGGCTTGGGCCGGCCCAGTTGCGGCCGCCGCGCGCGGGAGGGGAAGCGTGGGCCGAAGAGAGGGAGGGAGAGGGCCTTCGGCCAGATTGGAAGAAGGGAGGGAATGGAAATAGCTTGCTCTTTTTCTTTTTATTTGCAAATGATTTTCCAAATCCTTTCCAAAACATTTTGAAATTCAGTTTCAAATTTGAACTTCACTCAATCAAAAGAATGCAGCAGCATGTATGCATCAATTTGTGGCTAAGCTAGGTTAAATTTATTTCCCAAATATTTTTTATTTTGCCTATGTTATAATGCCACAATAAATTTAAATAAACCATATTATCCTATTTTGAACTAAAGAAAAATTTAGGGTGTTACAAACCCCCCCCTTAACATGAATCTCGTCCTCGAGATTCGACTGGTGCTTACTCGAACAACTGCGGGTAAGCCTTCTGAGCTCATCCTCTCTTTCCAAGTAGCCTCTTCTGCGGTTATACCGATTCCACTGCACTTTGCACATTCTTAATAGAGGCTCTGGTAATTCCTTTCAGCTGTCTCCAAATTTTCACTGGATATTCCTTATATGTTTGGATTTCCTTCACAGTCAGTTCCTCTAGAGGTATGTGTTCTCTCTGGGACCCGTAAACATTTTTTTAACTGGGAGACATGGAACACATCGTGTACTCCTGACAAACTCGCGGGTAATTCCAACTGGTATGCCACTTCCCCACGCCTTTCTAAAATCTGGAATGGTCCCACATATCTGGGTGCTAACTTGCCCTTCATGTTAAACCTCTTTATACTGCGCATAGGAGTTACTTTTAGGTACACAAAGTCTCCTACCTTAAAGGTTAAGTCCCGTCTACGAGTGTCAGCATAGCTCTCTGTCGGGACTGGGCTATCCTCAAATTATCCCTGATTTTTCTCACATGTTCCTCAGCATCCCTGAGCACATCGGGTCCGAACACTTGGCTCTCCCCTGTTTGGTTCCAGAATAACGGAGTCCTACATTTCCTCCCATACAAGGCCTCAAATGGTGCCATTTTGAGACTCTTTTGGTAACTGTTGTTGTAGGAGAACTCTGCATACGGCAAACTTTTGTCCCAACTAGTCCCATACTGCAAAGCACAAGCTCTCAACATGTCCTCCAGAATCTGATTAGTCCGTTCCGTTTGTCCATCTTCTGCGGGTGATAGGCTGTACTAAAAGTCACTGTGTCCCTAACGATTCGTGGACTTTTTCCCAGAAATGGGATGTGAACTGTGTGCCTCTGTCAGACACAATCCTCTTAGGGACCCCATGCAAACACACTATTCTTTCCATATATAGCTTTGCCAATCTTGCCCTGTAAGGTGGTCTTAACTGGTAGAAAATGAGCAACCTAGTGAGTCGATCCACGATCACCCAGATTGAGTCATACCCTCGTTGGGTGCGTGGTAACCCAACTATGAAATCCATGCCCACTTCTTCCCATTTCCATTCCGGTACCTTCATAGGTTGTAGCAATCCGGCAGGTCGCTGGTGTTCAGCCTTGACCCGTTGACAGGTATCACATATTGCCACATATTCTGCTACGTCCCTTTTCAGACCATACCACCAATATTTTTCTTTCAGATCCAAATACATCTTAGTGCTACCACGGGTGAATGGAATAGGCTGACTCATGTGCCTCTTTCAAGATAGCCTCTTTAATGGTCTTCACATCAGGTACACAGATCCTCTTACCAAACACAAGGTACCATCCTCATCTAGCTTGAAACCGGGTGCCTTCCCAAGTACTATATTCTCAGATATCTCCTTTAACTTTTCATCCTGCAGTTGAGCTTGACGTTCTCCTTCTCAAGTGTGGCATTACTTCCATCTCCACTGCATTAGCGACAAAACCCAGATTTAGATATGCCATTTCCTCACATAATTTCTCGGACCATTCTGTGATTAGGAGTTCATTCACATGACTCTTCCTACTCAGGGCGTCTGCTACAACATTCGCCTCCCTGGATGATAATGCACCTCCAGGTCATAGTCCTTAATTAACTCCAACCACCGGCGTTGTCTTAGGTTCAGATCTGGCTGAGTGAAAATGTATTTCAGGCTTTTATGATCTGTATAGATATCACTAGGGTGTCCTATCAGATAGTGTCTCCAGATCTTCAATGCGTGGACCACTGCGGCTAACTCCAGATCATGGGTAGGATAATTCAACTCATGTTTCCTCAATTGCCTAGATGCATAAGCTACACTCTACCTTCCTGCATCAGAACACATCCCAGACCCATACGAGAAGCATCACAGTAGATAGAGAACTTCTTACTCAGATCAGGTAAGACTAGTACTGGAGCTGTAGTCAACCTCTTCTCTTCAACTCCTCAAAGCTGGCTTGGCACTTTTCAGTCCATAGGAATTTGGCATTCTTCTCTCTAAGGGCGGTCATAGGTTTAGCTATTTTAGAAAACCCTTCAATAAACGTCGATAGTATCCTGCCATTCCCAGGAAACTACGAACTACTTACATCCACTGGTGGATCCCAATCCAACACATCCTTAACCTTGCTTGGGTCCACAGCTATTCCTCCTTTGAGATGACATGACCCAGAAAAGAGACCTCCCTCATCCAGAACTCACACTTACTTACTCGCTTCGCATACAGCTTATGCTCACGGAGTTTCTGCAAGACCAACCTGAGGTGTTCTGCATGTTCCTCCTCATTCTTGGAGTACACTAAGATATCATCAATGAACACAACCACGAACAGGTCTAGGTACTCCATGAAACTTTATTCATCATGTACATAAAGTGTGCGGGGGCATTAGTCAATCCAAAAGACATAACAGTATACTCATATAGCCCGTACCTAGTAACAAAGGTTGTCTTAGGGATGTCGTAGCTCGAATCTTGATCTGGTGGTACCCCGATCGAAGATCGATTTTAGAGAATACACAAGCACCTTTTAATTGGTCAAAGAGGTCATCAATTCTAGGCAAAGGGTATTTGTTCTTAATTGTGACTCTATTCAAGGTCCGATAATCAACACACATACGCTGGCCCCCATCCTTTTTATCAACAGATAACTGGTGACCTCCAAGGTGAGGAACTAGGACGAATAAAACCCTTTTCCTTTCTTGTAACTCTTTTAATTGTTTCTTTAATTCTTCTAATTCATCTACCCCCATTCTATATGGCCTTTGAGCTATAGGTGCAGTTCCAGGTAATAACTCAATAATAAATTCAACATCTCGGTCTGGTGGCATACCTGGCAGATCATCGGGAAAAACATCCTGGAATTCTTCCATCAGCCGATCTTGAGGTTGGTTATCTTTCTCTAACTGATTCACCACAGCCTTTGGCTGCTCCTTCATAACCACATCAACTCTGAGCCTGTCCCTAGGAGTCGTCACATCACTACCTTCTCCTGGCACTGAATCTCTGCTCGATGTTGCATCATCCAATCCATTCCGAGAATTATATCTATCCCCGCTGTCCTCAACACAATGGGTCTCACTTGGAACTCTACCCCCCTTAGACTCACACTAACTGAAAAACACTGATATGTGGCCCTCATATAACCCCCAGGTGAATTTACTGCTATAGGATTGTTCATGGCACACAAAGGCACACTATGTATTCTAACAAAATCTTGCGAGATGAAAGAATGCGAAGCACCAGAATCAAAAAGAATTGTAGCAGGGATGGAATTGATACTGAACGTACCCATCATTACTTCTGGCGCCTCCTGTGCAGTTTCAGCAGCCACATGGTTCACGCGTCCAACATTAGGTGCTGGCTTCGGGTAGTTCCCCTTCTGGTTGTTCTGCCCCTGAGGTGCGGGTGGTTCTGCTTTCGAGGACAATTGTTAGCATAATGTCCCTGCTCTCCACAACGAAAACACACATTGGAGTTATTTGGAGCTCCCCCTCTTGCTTGATTGTTGGCAGACACTCCCTGACGAGGCACCTGTTGACCTCCCTGCAATCTGTTTCTGTTGTCGTTTGCTGTTGGAGGAACTGATTCCGCTGCGGTTGCTGGTTCTGTCCACCTCCCCATTGGTTCGGGGGTCCTTGAATACGCAGTTGGTTTTGGGGTGGGGGATTCATGCGGGGGCGAGTGTTGTTGTTGGATGTCTGCCCCAAGAACTTCCTTTTCTTGGCCTCCATTTCCCTGCGCTTATTGTCTATAACAATAGCGCGGTTGACCAGTGTCTGGTAATCAGCATATACATTGGCCATAAGCTGCAGCTGTAGGCCATCCTGCAACCCCCTTAGGAAACAGCGTTGCTTGTCCTTGTCCTCTGCCACATTGAAAGTCCTTGTTTGGTTTTGGATAATTGATGTCACCTAGAGTACTAACCTTGTCATGAAGTGTTTATGAGCTAGGTTGGTACATTCCAAGTACGGGAGCCAAATGATGATCATGGTATTGGTGGTGATGACCAAAAGATAGATCAAGTGCTCCACATTTGGAAGAAGGAGAAGAGAAAAACAAAATCCTATGGAGATCAAGGCAAGGTATAAATAGGAATTTTGTTTTGGCACTCAAGACACCATAGAGGGTGTGAGTGCATTTAGGATAGATAGCCGTACTATTAAGAGGGGAATATCTCGGATCACGGTTATCAAGTGCCACTAGGTGAATTCATACATGCATATGCATTAGGACCTAGTGTGCTAACTCGAATCCTTTGAATATGTTTGTGAAAATGCTAACACACATGCACATGATGTTGTACACTTGTTGGTGTTAGCACATTTGCAAAGGAGAAGTTGTTGGAGTTGGTTTGGATCAACACAGAGAAGAAATGGAGTTTTCTGTGTATGGTCGGTGGTACCGACCAGTGGTGGTCGGTGGTACCGCCCATAGGTGCTGCGTGCAGCCTTCTCTGTAATGGGGCGTTTTTGGCCTGGGGTGGTACCGTATATTACTCGGTACCGGGGTGGTACCGACCGGATGGTCGGTGGTACCGTGGCCCTGAGGAGTTTCGCGAGGCTCTCTGTAGTTTTTGAAAATGGCTTGCCGGTAGTACCGCCATTACCTCGGTACTACCGCCACGGTGGTACCGACGCAAGGTCGGTAGTGGCTGGGTTTTTCGCAAGTAGCTCTCTGTTCGCGGCGATTTTTGGCCTGGCGGTAGTACCGCCATTACCTCGGTACTACCGACCTCGGAGGTACCGACCAGAGTCGGTTGCCTCGCCTAAATCAGCGGGACGTGTGTTAAACGGCTAGTTTGACTCTGTCGGTACTACCGCCCAGGAGGGGTCGGTACTACCGACCAAGCGCAGAAAGGTAGGGTTCGGGCCGTCGCCCTCCCTTCCCTATAAATTGGACGTGGCCGCCTTTGGGGTGTTCTTCTTGACTCTCTGACTTCTTGAACATCCTCTTGAGCAAGATCTAATCCCTCCCTCCGATCTCTTTGCTTGTTAGTGCGAATCCAAGTGAGATCGAGAGATCCAAGTGCATTTGCTTGTGAGTTTGCATCTAGTGGCACTTGGCGATTGTGGTTGCTGCGGATATTCTTATTACTCTTGGTGGTTGCCGCCACCTAGACGGTTTGGAGCAGCGGAGGAGATTAGGCACGAGTGGTGATTGTTCGTGGCCATCTCCCGGTGATTTGTAAGGGGTTTCTTGTACCTTCCCCGGCGGAGCGCCAAAGGTAACTCTAGTGGATTGCTCGTAGCTTGTGGATCCCCATCTTGTGTTGGTTGTGCGGCACCCTATTGAGGGTTAGGCGTGTGATGCCTATTAGCGCGTGAACCTCCAAGTGGGTGTATCGCTACAACGGGGACGTAGCTTGCCGGCAAGCAAGTGAACCTCGGAGGAAAAATTATTGTGTCAACTTGTCTCCGTGGTATTCTTTGATATTCATTTATTAATCTCTTGCCGGATCGGTATACACACTTCTATCTCTTGTACTTACATTTGTTACTTTCTTGCAAGTTAATGTTACACCTTGTTGTTAGTTACATTCTCTTATCTTGTGTAGTGATATACATTATTGCTTATTTAGTTGTTGAATAGTTCCTTTGATATTGTGTGACTTAGAGTTTGTGGTTATCTAGAATCGTGAATAGGTGGCTTGCATCTGTGTAGAGCTAGCGCAAACTTCGCTTCGCCATTTAGTTGTCTAACTAGTTTGTTTAAGTGTTGTTGTAGAATTTTTTATAGGCTATTCACCCCCCCCTCTAGCCATTTAGGACCTTTCAATTGGTATCGGAGCAAGGTCACCGTTTATTTGAGGCTTAACAACCTTCGGTGTCAAAATGGCTCATATCAACAACACCAAAAGGCCACCCCAATTTGATGGCACAAACTATGGCTATTGGAAGGCAAAAATGACCACTCATTTAAAGTCAATCAATAGAAAGATATGGCAAGTTGTGGATGTCAAGATTGAGATAGTTGATCCGGAGCATCTCACCAATGCCGAAGAAGAGAAGATGCAGAACAATGACATTGCTCTCAGTGCTATTCATGATGCCGTTGATGAGAGGGTATTTGAGCAAATCAAAAATTTGGAGATGGCATATGATGCTTGGAAGAAATTGGAAGAATCATTTGAGGGCACTCAAGCAGTGAAAGGAGCAAAAGCATACATTCTCAAAGAAAAGTTTGCTAGCTTCAAGATGAATGAAGATGAAAGTGTTCCAGAGATGTTCCATAGGCTTCAAGTGCTTGTCAATGATCTCAAAGCACTTGGAGAAGAGGTGAAGGACAAAGACTTCTCTCATAAATTCTTGAGATGTCTTCCCAAGAGATTTGGCATGTTAGTCACGTTGCTTGTAAGAAGCGGTTTGGACACTATGACACCAAACCAAGTTCTTGGAGATGTAATGACCGATGACACCTATAGAGATGAGAATGATCAAGAAGTGAAGAAGGATGAGAAGAAGAAGAGTGTGGCATTCAAAGCCACAACATCATCATCAAAGAACAAGGGCAAAGCAAAGAAAGAAGATTCTAGCGAAGATAACTGCTCAAATGACAGTGATGACGATGATGAAGAGATGGCTCTATTTGTCAAAAGGTTTGGCAAATTCATGAAGAAGAAGGGCTACCGGGCAAGGAGGAAGAAAACTTCATACAAGAACAAGGATGAACCAAGGAGGTGCTTCAAGTGCGGTAGCAAGGACCATCTTGTTGCTCAATGTCCGTACAACAGTGAGAATGATGATAATGACAACAAGAAGGACAAGAAGAAGGAGAAGAAAGAAAAGAAGAATTACACAAAGAAGAAGAAGGGGCAATCATATATGGTCACTTGGGATAGTGATGCATCCACAAGTGATAGTGATGAAGATAGTGATAATGAAGATCGCAAGACAAGCAAGAAGAAGGCACTTGCAAGTATTGCTATCAACAACAAGCCTTCAATCTTCGATACTCCATCATGCTTCATGGCTAAGGCCACAAAGGTACTATCTGATGATGATGAGAGTGATAGTGATGATAGTGATGATGATGAACCCACTAAAGATGAATTAATTGAAATGCTTGATGATGCTAGAGAACATTTTGATAAAAAGAGAAAGGAGTGCAAAGAATTGCAAAAGAGACTAAAAGCTCTTGAGCAATCCTTTGAGGAGCTCAATGCTACTCATGAGAGGCTAGTGGAAGCCCATGAGGAGCTTGGCAATGCTCACACTAAGCTTAAGGAAGCTCACTCCTCACTTGTTGATCAAGCTAAAACTGAAAAAGTGGTTAAAACATGTGACATAGGCATAGCTTGTGATATAATCGATGAATCTTTCTATAAGCCTATTGTTATTGCTGCTACTAACCCTTCATGTAGCTCATCATCTACCACTACTACTTCATCTATGGATGATGGCTTCACTTGTGATGCCTCACTCATGGTTGAAAATGAGACATTGAAGAAGGAGGTAAATGAGCTCACTCACGCCTTAGGTAAAGCCTATGGTGGTGAGGCCCGCTTGCTTAAGTGCTTGGGTAGCCAACGTTTTTCTCTCAACAAAGAGGGATTGGGCTATACCCCCAAGAATGGCAAGGCGGCTTTTGCTACTCACAAGACTAGTTTTGTGAAGAGCAATGGTCGGTTTTGCACTAGATGCAAGCAAAGTGGGCATGTAGAGCAATATTGCAAGAACAAGAACAAGAACGCTAATGTATCCTCTATTAAATTTGATTCTTGTTATTTGCTTACCAAGGGTGTTAATGGCATAAAAGCTAAATTCATTGGTACACCAATTGTGGGCTCAAAGAAGAAAGCTATTTGGGTACCAAAGAGTTTGGTCACTAATCTTGGAGGACCCAAAAAGGTTTGGGTACCTAAAAAGGATTGATTTGTTCTTGTAGGTCAACTATAAAGCCGGAGGGAGGCATTGGGTGCTTGATAGTGGGTGCACTCAACATATGACCGGGGATTCAAGAATGTTCAATTCAATCAATTCAAGTGGCAATCATGGTTTTGATTCTATCACTTTTGGTGACAATGGCAAAGGCAAGGTTAAAGGGCTTGGTAAGATTGCAATATCAAATGACATGAGCATTTCCAATGTGTTGCTAGTTGAGAGCTTGAACTTCAATTTACTGTCAGTCGCTCAGTTGTGTGATCTTGGTTTCAAATGCATTTTTGGAGTTGATGATGTAGAAATCATAAGTGTAGATGGTTCTAATTTGATATTCAAAGGATTTAGATATGAGAACCTATACTTGGTTGATTTCAATGCTAGTGAAACCCAGCTGTCAACATGCTTGTTCACTAAATCTGGTTTGGGTTGGTTATGGCATAGAAGGCTTGGTCATGTTGGAATGAAACAGTTAAACAAAATAGTGAAGCATGATTTAGTTAGAGGCTTGAAAGATGTCACTTTTGAGAAGGATAAACTTTGTAGCTCTTGTCAAGCTGGCAAACAAGTTGGTAACTCCCATCCTAAGAAAAGCATAATGAGTACTAGCAAAGCATTTGAGTTATTGCACATGGATTTATTTGGACCAACAACATACACTAGCATCGGTGGAAGTAAATATGGCTTTGTGATAGTGGATGATTACACTAGATACACATGGGTCTTCTTTCTTAGTGATAAAAGTGAAACTTTTGATATCTTCAAAACTTTTGTCAAGAAATGTCAGAATGAGTTTGAAACAACAATCAAGAAAGTTAGAAGTGACAATGGGAGTGAATTTAAGAATACAAGAATTGATGAGTTGTGTGATGACTTTGGCATGAGACATCAATTCTCACCCAAGTATACTCCTCAATCAAATGGGATTGTTGAAAGGAAGAACAGAACTTTGATTGATATGGCAAGGTCTATGCTCAGTGAATACAATGTCAGTCATTCCTTTTGGGCCGAAGCTATCAATACGGCTTGCTATTGTAGCAACCGTCTCTATTGCCATGGCATGCTAGAGAAGACACCATATGAGCTATTGAATGGAAGAAAGCCAAATATCGCATACTTTAGAGTTTTTGGTTGCAAATGTTATATATTGAAGAAAGGTGCAAGATTGAGCAAATTTGAGAAGAAATGTGATGAAGGATTCTTACTTGGATATTCAACAACAAGCAAAGCATATAGAGTTTGGAACTTGGCTAGTGGTATTATGGAAGAAGTGCATGATGTTGAATTTGATGAAACTAAGGGCTCTCAAGAAGGAAATGAAATCTTAATGATGTGAGAGGCACTCAATTGTCAAATGCAATGAAGAATATGGATATTGGTGATATTAGGCCAAGACAAGTGGATGATAATGAAGATGACCAAATGTTCTCCTCAAATGTGCAAGTTGATGCAAATCAAGCTAGTGGTTCTCATGATCAATCAAGTGCTAGTGAAGATCAACAAGCTAGTTCATCTCAACCAAGCAATCAAGTGCAAATCCTCCAACCAACTAATATTGCAAGAGATCATCCCATAGATCAAATTGTTGGGGATATTAGAAGTGGTGTGCAAACAAGATCAAGATTGGCATCATTTTGTGAGCATTTTTCTTTTGTGTCATCATTTGAGCCAACCAAGATAGAAGATGCATTGATGGATGTTGATTGGGTAAACGCTATGCATGAAGAGCTAAACAACTTCACCCGCAACCAAGTTTGGGAACTTGTTGAGAGACCAAAGAATTACAATGTAATTGGAACCAAATGGGTATTTCGAAATAAGCAAGATCAAGATGGGATAGTAGTAAGAAACAAAGCAAGATTGGTAGCTCAAGGTTACACTCAAGTTGAAGGTCTTGATTTTGGAGAAACATATGCACCGGTTGCAAGAATGGAAGCAATTAGAATTCTATTGGCTTATGCATGTGCTCATAATATCAAGTTATATCAAATGGATGTCAAAAGTGCATTTCTCAATGGGTATATCAATGAGTTAGTATTTGTAGAACAACCTCCCGGTTTTGAAGATGACAAGAAGCCCAACCATGTTTACAAGCTCAAAAAGGCGTTGTATGGTTTGAAGCAAGCACCAAGAGCATGGTATGAGAGGTTGAGAGATTTCCTACTCTCTAAAGGGTTCAAGATGGGCAAGGTTGATACTACTCTCTTCACCAAGAAGATTGGCAAAGACTTGTTTGTGTTGCAAATATATGTTGATGATATTATCTTTGGGTCCACCAACCAAGAGTTCTGTGAAGAGTTTGGGAATATGATGGCTAATGAGTTTGAGATGTCTATGATTGGAGAGCTTAGTTACTTCCTTGGTCTTCAAATCAAGCAAATGAAGAATGGCACTTTTGTGAGTCAAGGCAAGTACATCAAAGATATGCTCAAGAAGTTTGGTCTAAATGATGCAAAAACTATTAGTACACCTATGGGAACAAATGGACATTTGGATAGTGATGCTAGTGGCAACATGGTGGATCAAAAGTTGTATCGGTCTATGATTGGAAGCTTACTCTATGTGACCGCTTCTAGGCCGGACGTCATGTTTAGTGTATGCATGTGTGCAAGATTTCAAGCTTCACCAAGAGAGAGTCACTTGAAGGCAACTAAAAGAATATTGAGATATTTGAAGCATACACAAAATGTTGGATTGTGGTATCCCAAGGGGTCAAACTTTGAGTTGATTGGATATTCGGACTCCGACTATGCAGGATGCAAAGTTGATAGAAAAAGCACATCGGGCACATGTCAATTACTTGGAAGATCACTTGTATCATGGTCATCGAAAAAGCAAAACAGTGTTGCACTTTCAACCGCCGAAGCAGAATACATATCCGCAGGAAGTTGTTGTGCTCAATTACTTTGGATGAAAGCAACTTTGGATGACTTTGGAATTAAATTCAAACAAGTACCATTGCTATGTGACAATGAGAGTGCAGTGAAGCTCACCAACAATCCAGTACAACATTCAAGAACAAAGCACATTGACATTCGCCATCACTTCATAAGAGACCATCAACAAAAGGGTGATATTTCAATTGAGAATGTTGGTACCGATGATCAACTTGCCGATATATTCACCAAGCCGCTTGATGAAAAGAGATTTTGCAAGCTAAGGAATGAATTGAATATACTTGATTTCTCAAATATGAGTTGATGCACCCTCCATTATATGACATGCCTCTCCTTCGACAAAGCAAAGGTAAAATTGTTTGGCATGACATTCATTCTTGCTAAGGATATGTTTAGTGCATTTAGTCATTCCTTGCATCTTATAGGCTCATTCATGAAAATAAAATACTTTGGATGTACATATGGTACCACTATTGCTTCTATGTTTGATATGATCTAGTGGTAGCATATGACATGTTTATGGGCTTGTGAACCTAGTGTTTGATCTTGAAAACAAGCATTCAAGGGTTTAACCGACGTGAGTAAGATAACCATTGAAAGATGTGTGAAGAAGCTTACTCTAGAGCAAACCGTGTTAAATATCTTATGTTTGTTTGCTAGGCTGAACCATACTACAAACTTGATCACCCTATTGATTACCTTAACTCCTACTAAAATTGGTGTGCCTTTTATGGTACTTAATGACAAAGGGGGAGAAATGGTTAAGATAGATGTATATAACAAAGGGAGGATCAAGGATCAATTAAAATTTGAGCATATAAGTCGGGGGAGCAAGCTCATGAACCTATTGTTGCATTTGAATGTGCATATTCATATGAGTGATTGCATTGTAAAAATTTAAATTCAATATGCATGCTTGTGTGATGTATGCTAGAAATAAATTTTGAATGATGATTTGTGAACTAGCATGCATAAGTGGTAGCTAGATGTAATCTGTTTTTGCAAAATGGTACTAGAACCTTTTATATAATGTTGATCTCATAAGGTATCTAGTGTTTTTGTAAGTCTAGCTAATCAAGATGCTAAGGATGGTGTACATTGGCAACTCCGATTGGTATCACGCTTCAAAGGTCCATTCTTTATACCTTAGCATCATTTGATAGTATTACTCTCCCACATTTTATATCTATGCATATGTGCCGAACTTGAACCAAACACTATAGCACATATGTAGGGGGAGCTAATACTAACAAAGTGGTGACTCAAATTTTCAAACATATATCTTTGTGAAAGGTTGTCATCAATTACCAAAAAGGGGGAGATTGAAAGTCCTTGTTTGGTTTTGGATAATTGATGTCACCTAGAGTACTAACCTTGTCATGAAGTGTTTATGAGCTAGGTTGGTACATTCCAAGTACGGGAGCCAAATGATGATCATGGTATTGGTGGTGATGACCAAAAGATAGATCAAGTGCTCCACATTTGGAAGAAGGAGAAGAGAAAAACAAAATCCTATGGAGATCAAGGCAAAGGTATAAATAGGAATTTTGTTTTGGCACTCAAGACACCATAGAGGGTGTGAGTGCATTTAGGATAGATAGCCGTACTATTAAGAGGGGAATATCTCGGTGATCACGGTTATCAAGTGCCACTAGGTGAATTCATACATGCATATGCATTAGGACCTAGTGTGCTAACTCGAATCCTTTGAATATGTTTGTGAAAATGCTAACACACATGCACATGATGTTGTACACTTGTTGGTGTTAGCACATTTGCAAAGGAGAAGTTGTTGGAGTTGGTTTGGATCAACACAGAGAAGAAAATGGAGTTTTCTGTGTATGGTCGGTGGTACCGACCAGGGTGGTCGGTGGTACCGCCCATAGGTGCTGAGTGCAGCCTTCTCTGTAATGGGGCGTTTTTGGCCTGGCGGTGGTACCGCTATTACCTCGGTACAACCGCCGGCGGTGGTACCGACCGGATGGTCGGTGGTACCGTGGCCCTGAGGAGTTTCGCGAAGCTCTCTGTAGTTTTTGAAAATGGCTTGCCGGTAGTACCGCCATTACCTCGGTACTACCGCCCACAGTGGTACCGACGCAAGGTCGGTAGTGGCTGGTGTTTCGCAGAGCTCTCTGTTCGCGGCATTTTTTGGCCTGGCGGTAGTACCGCCATTACCTCGGTACTACCGACCTCGGAGGTACCGACCAGAGTCGGTGCCTCGCCTAAATCAGCGGGACGTGTGTTAAACGGCTAGTTTGACTCTGTCGGTACTACCGCCCAGGAGGGGTCGGTACTACCGACCAAGCGCAGAAAGGTAGGGTTCGGGCCGTCGCCCTCCCTTCCCTATAAATTGGCCGTGGCCGCCTTTGGGGTGTTCTTCTTGACTCTCTGACTTCTTGAACATCCTCTTGAGCAAGATCTAATCCCTCCCTCCGATCTCTTTGCTTGTTAGTGCGAATCCAAGTGAGATCGAGAGATCCAAGTGCATTTGCTTGTGAGTTTGCATCTAGTGGCACTTGGCGATTGTGATTGCTGCGGATATTCTTATTACTCTTGGTGGTTGCCGCCACCTAGACGGTTTGGAGCAGCGGAGGAGATTAGGCACGAGTGGTGATTGTTCGTGGCCATCTCCCGGTGATTTGTAAGGGGTTTCTTGTACCTTCCCCGGCGGAGCGCCAAAGGTAACTCTAGTGGATTGCTCGTAGCTTGTGGATCCCCATCTTGTGTTGGTTGAGCGGCACCCTATTGAGGGTTAGGCGTGTGATGCCTATTAGCGCGTGAACCTCCAAGTGGGTGTATCGCTACAACGGGGACGTAGCTTGCCGGCAAGCAAGTGAACCTCGGAGGAAAAATTATTGTGTCAACTTGTCTCCGTGGTATTCTTTGATATTCATTTATTAATCTCTTGCCGGATCGGTATACACACTTCTATCTCTTGTACTTACTTTTGTTACTTTCTTGCAAGTTAATGTTACACCTTGTTGTTAGTTACATTCTCTTATCTTGTGTAGTGATATACATTATTGCTTATTTAGTTGTTGAATAGTTCCTTTGATATTGTGTGACTTAGAGTTTGTGGTTATCTAGAATCGTGAATAGGTGGCTTGCATCTGTGTAGAGCTAGCGCAAACTTCGCTTCGCCATTTAGTTGTCTAACTAGTTTGTTTAAGTGTTGTTGTAGAATTTTTTATAGGCTATTCACCCCCCCTCTAGCCATTTAGGACCTTTCACACATCTTTGGGAGCATAACGTGACAGCTGTGAGAACTTGTCACGGTACTCCGCCACGGACATTGACCCTTGCTTCAGGGCCCTGAACTCTTCTTGCTTCAGTTCCACTAGACCTTCCGGTATGTGGTAGGAACGGAACGTTTGCTTGAATTCTTGCCAGGTAAGTACAGGCGCATTGTTGGGACGTCCATCCTCGAAAGACTCCCACCACTCCTGGGCAGCTCCCTGAAGTTGCCCTGATGCATATAGGACCTTCTCGAGGTCAGTGCACTGAGCTATGCTCAGCTGCTTTTCAACTGCTCGCAGCCAATCGTCAGCATCCAGTGGGTCTACTGCGTGGGTGAACACTGGAGGGTGCCCCTTCAGGAATTCTCCCCTCTTGTCCCTCACATGCAATGGCGGTGGTGCTCCTGCTGGCTGGTTGTGCATGTGTTGCATCATTGTTTGCATAAACTGGGCCTGGATGCCCATCAGCTGCTGGATGTCCACTGGTGGCGGTGGTGGTGGTGGATTCACAGGTGCTCCACGACCACGTCCACGTCCACGTCCACGTCCAAAACCAGCTCCTCTGGCAGCCATCTGTGATCCAAAAATATGCAAGTTCATTTAGTGATCAGAGAGTAGCATTGGGGTAAGCATATGGAATAGAAGTGAAACAGTTTCAGCAGTAGCAGTCAGGTAAATCAGTCATATCTCGAGTTCCAGATATCGGATTAAGGCGTTCTTTAAACTGTTGGAAAGATAATGAAATTATATACAACTTTCATTCAGATCATTTTCCCAGATTCTGTCATTAACGTACCCAAAAACAGAACACAAGCGAAACTGTTTTGTCCTCCAGACTGCGCAGAAACCTTAACTTGTGACAGCCATATCTCACAAACGAAAAATGCTTTTTAGGTGATTCCAGTGGGGTTTGTTAGATATGGAAGTCTAGTTGTTACCATAAAAATTTCACTGCATTTGGTCATACGGATCTGGAGATATGTCGAAGAGAACGTAGACTGCTCCAAGCAGAACAGCAGAAACAGCATAAACGAAAACCCAGAAACTTTACTAACTCATATGAAAAACTCATCTAAGAGATTTGCGGACAAGCCCACAATCTCACAAACATAGAAAGATCCAAATCAAACATGTTTCATAATGACAAGCAAATGATCATCAAGTTCCACAACTCACTAAAAGACACGACTATCGAACTACTAACGATTATTACAAAGCATGGCACTAGTCTATGGCGCAGTGTCGATGTAAGTGTAAGGTTCTTCATTCTCCGTGTAAAGCGGGGGCATCCCTAGCTGTGCCCTGAGGTGGTCGATCTCATCTTGATGTCGCCGTGCAGCAGCTTGAGCATTGCCTAGCTCAATCGTCAGATTGTCCTTGTGAACCTGCACCTCACACAGGTGATCCACTGCAGCGTCCATGGCGGGGTTGACGCCAGGGGTCATCAACACAGCCCAGGTGTCCTCCTCGGGTCTGTTGCGCGGCAGGTACCGGTACTTGTCATGCCTCATGGCCTCGAAACGACGACCATGGTAATGCAAGTAAGCCACCTCCGCAGCATCTTCTAAGCTGGAGTGCAGTGTCTGACGTCTGGCTCCATGGGTGTGGGTAGACTCATGCTGTTCAGAGCCCAGACCTTCATTCCAGGAGGTGATGGTCAAGAAAGTCTCCCAGCAGGTAGCCTCCACTGGGTGGTAATGCTCAACGCTCATGTAGCGAAACTTGGCCTTCAAGTCGGGGTAGTACTTTCCCAACATCTCCTTCAGCAGCTTGTAGTAGTAGGCGTTGCCAGAGGGCTTCGGGAATAGGGTCCTGCGGTGCCAGCCCGCCTCGTCGTCTTCCGGCACAGGAGTTGGCGACGGAGTCGGTGTACGTGTAGACACCACGGGGTACACCGGCACAACTGGTGGCGCCGACGCAGGTGCAGGTGTCGGTGTAGGCAGCGGCGTCGGTGTCGGGGCAGGTGCTGAAGCAGGTACTGGAGCAGGTGCCGGCGCAGGTGCTGGAGCGGAGGTGTACTCTGGTGATGCATCTGGTGTCAGGTACCATTCCTCGCCGTCACGTCCAGTGATGTCATGGACCAACACCATATCCTCCACGGGCTCCTCCTCCATGGGTTCCATTTCTTCCTCATCATCCGAGATCATGATGATGTCGTCCTCCTGAGGCATGTAGGGGACCGAAGGTGAAAGCTGTCCTCCGGTGCTGATGCGGGCAGTCTTCTGGGCACGAGGCATCTATCAAAGTTTTAAGAATAAGTTGAGGTTAGATCAACAATTTTATAATAGAATATGAGGAAGTAGAATAAAATTTTGACAATTAACAAGAGTAAAATGCAAAAGCATGATCCAGAAGAGTAAAAAGAGACTAACACGACCCTTTCTACCTAGGCTTGCGTCCTACAGTCAACACGGCTCTGATACCAATTTGTCACACCCAATTTTAAGAACAAAATTGAATGTATAAACTTATGTGCGCCCAGGAAACAGTCGCACACATAAGGGACAAATTACAAAGAAAGGCATCATCACTGTGCTTATTACATAGCGTATTTATTACAACTCCACAAATAAAACTAAACATAAACAAGCGGAAGATAGATAACTCTTGACGAAGCGCCACTCCACAGGGACGTCGACTGGTGGTCAGCAAGACTAGAAATCCTTTGGAAGCTTATCTTGCTCATACTCAAATCCATCTGTTACCCATCAGGGATTTTTATCCAAAAAGAAGAAAATATAACAAGCGTAAGTACATCTCGTACTCAGCAAGCATCATGGGGTTATGTAGCTCAAAAGGCTTGACACGGGTTTACTGCGGTTAGCACTTTTAGTTCGGTCAAGATTTTAGCGTTAATTAATCATTAAGTTGTGCCTGCAAACCCAATTAATCCACATGAATAATAATTAAAATATGGCAACATCGTCCGAAAACATAAACATGATGGTAACGTGAACAAAAGTAAATTTCGTTTAAGTGGTTAGCCTGCAAGTTTTCCGAGCCGCTCGTGACCGTGAGCACGGCTGATATATCAGTTTATTACTCTGCAGAGTTTGTACAACTTTACCCGTGAGCCGTGATCCCCATATGCCAGGGGTTGCAAATCCCATATCACCTCTTCCAAGGAGGTGCGGCAGGGTACACTATGAAGTCTTTCGAAGTTCCCCTAACAAGATAGTGGCCACTAGGTTTCCAATCGGCAAGCAGATATAGGAACCCCCCTTTCCGATGGCACATTCCTTTCCGGCTATACACATGAGACCAGGCGGCCGTCCTATACCCGTCTCGTCAAGCCCCTTTTGTGCCCTTTCAGGTAACCACCATCAAGCGAGGAGAGGTCCTCGAACCAACTAAAACCAGAGCCATGTAGCCCTCACGGTTGTACTGTATGTTCCAGCTTTTGCCCACAGAAGATCATTTAGAGGGGGCCAAGAGCACGATGACTCCCACGCCCGGGTCCACATTACCAAGAACAAGATAAGAACAGACGTTGCGCATATCGTTAATTATTTTATTAGATCATAGTTATAGGTTTATAGCACTAGCAGATCTACCATAATGCACATATATCCCACGGTATCAAGGTACAGGTTGAACATCTAGGTATATCCTATGGATATCATTTGACACATGCACATGATTGGTAGTTTAAGGTGCGTAGGTAACAAGGATGATCCCATGTATACTTGCCTTGGTTTGCGTATTCCTGGTTCTGGTCCTCCTGCTGGTCGTAGTAGATCTGATCTTGGTCGCCCACGTACTGCTCACCGTCTGAACTCGAATACAACGCAACATACAAGCATCCACGCACACACATGCATTGCAAACAGATCTAACATTAGAACAGTACATCAACAGATTTAAATAAATAAATAAAAGTTGTAAAACAGATCTATTCGTCACTACGATCACATAGACGTTTGGATCACCGAAATCGGTTTTAAAACGCGGAAGTTACGGCCTAAACAAGATTATAAAAGGTCTAAACGAGACTGACTTAAACGTGAAATAAAACTTTTGCAAATCTAATCTACAGTGGTACTACTGCGTAGAGCACGAAATTACGAAACTAACGCAATTTGAATGGATCAAAACGGAGTTAAATTGAGCAAGATATAGACAAAATGGTGTAATGGCAATTCTGTAAATAGATCAAAGTATTTTCGAAATAAAATAAATCGGAAATTCGGATTTATCCGCGCCGGCCAGGGACTGCGGGTTAATTCGGCAAAAGTCGAGGGTCTCTTTAGCATAATTGTCCGCGAAGGGGTATCGATCTGTTTCGGCCGTCCGATCCAATCTGAACGGTCTAGATCAGATATGGGGGGTTTCGGGCGGCGCCGCCGTCTTGTACAGAGACGGCGCGGCGGCTCCATGGCCACGGCGGTGGAAACCCCGCCGGAGTTGGCCTACTCGGCGATTCCGGCTGCCATTCGCGAAGCGGAAAAGACCGGGAGAGAGAGGAAGGGATGGTGAGCTCACCCAACCACAAATCGAAGTCGGAGATCGATCGAGGACGGCGCACGGTGGAGATTGGCGGTCGGCGGAAACTGCAAGTCCGGCGAGCTCGGTTAGTTCACTGGAGAGGCAAAGATGGAACAAGAAAAACTTGCTGGAGTATCCTTACGACTCGGCGAAACTCGGGAGTCGGTCGAATTCGTTAGACGAGCGCCGAGATGGGAAAATGAGCTCGGCGGCGGCGGCGGCTAGGGTTTAGCTGGCGCGGAGCTCGGTTCGGTGGCTCTGGCGGCTTGATGATGGGAAAAAGGATGGCGGCTACGATGCGGAGCCCTTTATAGAGCTTGAGCACCCCTGGATAAGCATCCACGCCGGAGAAAACGGACGCGGAGCGGCGGCGGCTCGCGGCGGAGAAAGCGGGCGAAGGTTGGGGATGCTTCTGACAGGTGGGCCCCACCTGTCAGCGACTGCGCGACGCGGCGCTGAGCGCGCGGTTGGGCCGCTGCGGCGCTGCGGTGCGGAGGCGGCGCGCTGGCTTGGGCCGGCCTAGTTGCGGCCGCGCGCGAGGGAGGGGGAAGCGTGGGCCGAAAGAGAGGGAGGGAGAGGGCCTTCGGCCAGATTGGAAGAAGGGAGGGAATGGAAATAGCTTGCTCTTTTTCTTTTTATTTGCAAATGATTTTCCAAATCCTTTCCAAAACAATTTTGAAATTCAGTTTTCAAATTTGAACTTCACTCAATCAAAAGAATGCAGCAGCATGTATGCATCAATTTGTGGCTAAGCTAGGTTAAATTTTATTTCCCAAATATTTATTTATTTTGCCTATGTTATAATGCCACAATAAATTTAAATAAACCATATTATCCTATTTTGAACTAAAGAAAAATTTAGGGTGTTACATGCCGTACATCCTCCATTTCCTCCGCGCGTCGTGCAGCCGCCCCACTCCCCCTCCCTCATCTATTTAGCGGCCGGCAACCCCTCTCCGCTCTTCTTTTTCCACTCGCACACCAGCATCAGCGCATCAGAGCAGTAGCGCATCGCCACCGCACCAAGCACCGCCCGCCGCCGTGCTCCACCGTGATCACCACCTCGCCGGTCGATTTGTTTCTTCATCGAGCTCCGCTTCGCTATGGTGAAGACCCCGAGCCTCTCCTCTCTTCTCTTTGGCCTCGGTTTGAACCTAATAGCCGGTTTCGTTTGAACAGGGACCCCGCCGGCCGCCAACCTCTGAATTGCGCCGCCACCGCTCCTCCCCGGCCTCCATCTTCATCGGGGTATGACTCACCATCTCCTCCTCTCCCTCCCCGGCATTTTTCCGGGATTTTTAGTGGCCTCTAGGGCTTTCCAGGGAGCTCCGGCGAGTTTCCCTCGCCATTGTCCATGGCACCGCCGCGTGCGCCGTTTCCCGCCGCCGTGATCCGCGTCCCCGCCGGCTTAAGCGCCACCTCCGTGAACCCACACGCCCGCGCTCTAATCCCGACCACTCATGCCCGATCCAACGGCTTAGATCAGCCGGTACCCCTTCGGGGACATTTTGTTAAAGAGCCCCCGGGTTCTCGTGATATCAACCCACCATCCCCGGTCGGGTTAAAATTGATTTAAAATTCGATTTAAATTTCGATTTAAATTCAAATGCATTTTAGTCTAATTACAAGTTTGCCACTGCAGTAAAATGTTTATAAAACCCACGTTTTAGCTCCGATTTGAACCTTTGAAATTGCGTTAGGTTCGTAATTTAATTTTCCACCCGTTTATGTCATTGTTAGTCTGTTTAGATCAGGTTAGCCTCAGGGTCTATGTTAATCTTGTTTAGGGCTTTAGAAACACCGTTTCGGGCGTATCTTTTGCATCGTAAATCCATTTTTGGTGAACCAAATATCGTTGTGATCGTAGGAACGAGTACTTCTGTTTTATCAAAGTTTTAAATCTGTTTATTACTGTTTGGTGTACTGTTCTAATTAATAGCCTTATTTGCAATGCATGTGTGCACCTGGATGCGTGTGTGATTTCTTGTGATCGAGTATAGACGTTGAGCAAGGTTGGTTTGAGCAGGAGCCCTCTTTCGACAATCAGCAAGAAGACCCTCAGTTCAACGAGCAAGGCAAGTATAGCATGCGACCACCTTGTGACCTACTTACTTTATTAAGCCCTTTATATTGCATGTGTCTATCTGAACAACCTTAGAGATCTACTTAGCTTTTGTTACCGTGATATTCTTGACACCAGTGGGATATCTGCATGTGGGTAGAATGCTAGTGCTAACTATATTCTAACTGATCATGTCCATTGATAAATGATCTTAGGTTGGAATGTTGCAAACTGGTAAATGAATTAACTGTTGACAAAAGCTGGGATTGACAGTGCAACCATGAGTACTACATGACTCTGGTTTTATCTTATTAACCTGAACCTTTTCTAGCTTGTTAGAGGTTACCCGAAAGGGCGCAATAGGGGCTTGCCACTTTGGGTGTAGGGCTGCTCCTGTTTCTATGTGTATAGCTGCGATGACCTTGTGCCATAGGAAATGGGGGTTTGCTACATCTGCCTGTCGAGGAAACCTAGCGGCCCTAACATGTTAGACGAACCAGCGAAAAGCTTCATAGTGTACCCTGCCCACTCACCTTGAAAGTGTTATGGGGGTCATTCCCCTGGGCATCTGGGCAACACGGCTTGCAGGTAAAGATGCACAAACTCTGCAGAGTAATAAACTGTTATAACAGCCGTGCTCACGGTTATGGGCGGCCCGAAAAACTGACAGACTTAATGGTTACTAAATTAATTATTCCTTTTGTTAATAGTATTGGTTATGTTTAATTATTTATCAATGATGGACAATTTGGATCAGGGGTTTAAGGGTTAAGCACAATATACGTTCACTTTAATGCTAAAATGTTGCCAACATAAAAGGCTAACTGCAGTTAGACAGAGTCAGCCTTTTTTGAGTCTCATGAACCCTATGCTAGCTTGTTAAGTACGAGGAGTACTTACGCTTGTTGTTTCTTTCAATTTTGGATAAAAATCCCGGATGGGTAACAGATGACTTTGGTGGAGTTGGTAACTTCCCAGAAGACTTCTAGGCTAGTGTTTCCACCAGTCGGCAGTCCCTGTGGTGTTTGCCCTTGAGAGCAGTATCTAGTTTTATTTCCGCTGTTTGTAAGACTTTGATGTTGACGTATCATTATGTAATAAACACTGTGATGATACCTCTTTTGTAATTTGTCAAGCTTAAGTGTGCGACTGATCCCTGAGCACACATGAGTTTGTTGCCTCAGTTTTATTCTTAAAATTAGGGTGTGACAATAATTTGAAGAGCCATTAATATTAAAATAAAAATCGCTCTTTATATTTTCTTCACCTGCCAATAGCTTCCTCTATATCTTGTATATACACTCTAAGAGTTAGCCCACTACAACAAGAAATCTAGATTAGAAGATGACTATATTTAGAGACCTAATTAAAGATGATGTTGGGTGGTGTTTTTTTTAATCCAAAGTCTCTGTTTCTATCGGTTATTAGGGTATAAAAAGGTTTTTGGTATTGGTCCAAGAATGTGTAAACATGCGTGTAGACCGTCTTTATATTGGGTTTCGGGGGAAAAATCACACGAGAAGACTAGCATTTTTCATACTGGGTTTCTGGGGAAAAATCACACGAAGGCCGGCTAGCATTCACGATTCGGCGGCCTAACCGTCCGATCGATGGATACCTCACAAATGACGATGCACGATCACTGTACATGCATATGCATGCATGGAGCATGGTGCTCCACGGTACGACATGAGTGACCAGCCAAACACCGACTGTTCAGTCGTTTGGTTTTTGCCCTTCTGCGTGCTAAGGCTCTGTTTGATGTCAGACTAAAATTTTAGCCCTACACTTTTAGCCCTTATTTTATTATGAGAATTCAAACATTAGAGCTAAAAATAAGTAAATGGCTAAAAAATAGGCTAGAAGAATCTTTTGCCTTCAAGGAGACCCTAAACAAGGCTAAAAGTGCTCATTCTCTTTCTCTCTCCCGTTCTTTTCACCTTCTAGTCATCTTTTAGCACATTTTAGCACCTGGATGTAAACAACTTAGCAGGGTAAAACTTTAGGGCAAAATTTTAGAGCAAAATTTTAGCCCATAACAAATGGAATCCAAACGTAGCCAAATATGATTGCTTATCGCAGCTGTCAGCGCGCCAGCGACAGCGTTTGTCCTTGCACGTCCTCTCCGGTCCTCGCAGCATCTTTTGTGGACAGGCTACTGTTCCTTTGCTATCAGGATGCAGTTCTAGCGTGGAATCATGTTTTAATAGACTAAGGGCATGTTTAGTTCATAGAAATTTTGGCGTAAAGTTTCTGTAGCACTTTCGTTGTTATTTGATAAACTTTGTCTAAACATGGACTAACTAGGCTCAAAAGATTCGTCTCGACATTTACAGACAAACTGTGCAATTAGTTATTTTTTACCTACATTTAATACTCCTTTCATGCGTCTAAAGATTCGATGTGATGGGAATCTTGTAATTTTTTGAGAACTAAACATGCCCTAAGTTTGATAGATTATATGATAAAAGGTATCGATATTTATGATATCAAATAAATATTATTATAAAATATATTTTTATGGAATTATAAATGTAAATATTATTTACTAGAAATTTAGTAAAACGTGAACCGCTTTAACCGCTACGTAACCTATAGTGACATCTTTTTTGGATAGAGGAAATACGTATATAATATGATATGCCAAACACACAAGTTAAAATAAACTAGCTCAGGTTAGGTGTGTGCCCTCTGCTCAAAAAGAAAAACAATTTTAGATTTTACTAGTTAAATCTTCTTAACTTGACCTATTTTATAGAAAAGAACACTAATATTTATGTCTCTAACATAGATTTACTATTAAAATATATTTCATAATTGATTTTGACGATACTTATTCTTATTACATTTTCAGGTGTGTGTGTATGTATGATTAAAGTCAAAATTGTTTGAAATGTTAATAGTATGTAGCAATCAATTCTTAATTTATCATTATGTCAATATAGAAACAAACTCAACTTAGAATCAATTGTCGTATGGGAAGGTTGCATGTCCTCGTCACATATTAGCTTGATATTGTAGTTTGCATGCCTTTCCTTAATTAGCATGGATTAGGGATTCATGGATAATTTCAATCGAGTAATAATCTATCTTTGAAATATTATTAGAGTTATTCTGTTGGTTTTAATCCGTACAAATCAACCGTGGAACGGTGTTTTTCTCTAAAAAAATCAATGGTACGAATTGGCCGAACCAGTTTATAGCTCAAGCGAACAGGGCTATAAAACACAACGAGGAGGGAGTATCAATTAGTGGACTAATAACTAGTTGTAGGTGATCAAACTGACCATGACTCCATGAGGCATTCCGTTACTCGTACTCCGTACTAGAACCGTTACTGACGAGCTGTTGGAGCGCCAGCTAGGAATCATAGGCAAGCATAGCGGCTACTAGTACAGTATTTTGCGCTGGCACAGAAGATCCTGTATGCGAGTATGATTATGGTACAGGCGTACAGCTCCTGACATAGAGAACGGCCCGACGGGATTTAATGCGGCTGTCGGCTACTTGCTCGCTGCCATGCCTAGTGGCATGCTATGCTCCAAGATCTATCCTTTCATACATGAAACCAAGTGAAATACCCGAGTAACAATACAAAAACGTATTTTTGTACCTAGTAGTAAAACATGGACAAGAAAGCAAAAAAAAAGATTATTATAAAGAGTAAGGCCTTTTTTAAATCCCATAGTCTAAAGTTTAGTTGGTTAAAGTTAAAGAGTAAATTTTAGAGTACTATAGCTCACTTGTGCATAAACTAATACTAGTAGTATTTTTATTAGGTTGGCTAAAATTTAAAAATCACATTAGATCATTCATTTGGAGTCTTGAGAGCTAAAGTACTCTAAAGTTTATATCTTTTCTTAAAATAAATTAGTAGTTTATGACATCAAATTAATATAAAAAATATACCATGAAAACAGTTTTATGATCTATTTTATTTGGCATTATAAATATTATTTTTCTCTACTATAAAGTTGGTCAAACCAAGATATCGCTAATACCAAAATTTCATCATCGTAGATGGCGACTTTCCTACGCATGTGGGTCCCACACTGTCAGGCTCAACGCTGTGAGGAGCGAGGCAGGCTTTCCCATGTCTCAGACTGACCACAGCGGCTGCCGCTGATGTACTACTGTTTGCTGTGTCGATGAAATGGAAATGAAGAAATCAGGGTCAGACAGAGCATCAGGCAGAGCAGAGGCTCCACATGCGCGTGTTTCAAGGGGAACCATAATGGCGCCTTGGAACGGCAGACAGATGCCCCACTCCTCTCTCAAGTCTGAACATAGATTTGCTCAGGCCAGGTTCATTTCAAGATTCCTCGTCACGTCAAATCTTTAGACGCGTACGTAGAGCATTAAATGTAGGTAAAAAATAACTAATTGTACTTTTAGTCTGTAAATATCGAGACGAATCTTTTGAGCCTAGTTAGTTCATGTTTGGATAACAACAAAAGTGCTACAGTATCACTATCTAAAAAATTTTACCAACTGAACGCGGCCTCAACACCTTTTGTAATCTCTCCTCCTCGAGGACACTGTACACACAATTTGTTCGAAATTTCATTGCATGGTTTTGTTCGAAATTTCTAGGATCATCATTTGTGCCCTTTTTGTTTCATTGCATTTTTAGCCAAAAAGTTCTCAATTACTACTACATGAGTGCCCCATTTATCCTCGGAGTAAAAAGGAGATCCATCTCAGATAATGCACGCATTAACATGAGGCCAAAGTCCAACAGTAAAGTGAATCACCTTGCCATGGCTGTTGTCTGTTGCAGCTGCCTGCCTGCCTGCAACAGTATCACTATCACACAAAACAACACCTGCAGAAACTTTTCACACACAATACAACACAACGCCGCAGGCCCCGCAGTAGGCTTCTTTCTTCCCCGCACACCGCTCCTCACCCTCCCTTGCAGCTCTGGGAGAAGTCAATAATGTCACTGGCCGACCCACGCTTCTCAGCTACAGTACCTGCGCCGCTCACACTCCTCGTCCTCGAGCTCGCTCCCACACTCACACTCACTGGCAGTGCACATTCACGCCGGAGGTTGGACTGCTCCTGTTCTTCCTGCTCATCTTTCTTGCTCCGATCCAAGAAGTGAGTAAAAGCCGGCTCTGTGTCTGTGTTCTCGATTTACTTAACGATTGCTTTTTTTTTTGGTGCGTGTGCTTACTTTGATGTGCTTGTCATTCTTGGCAATGCCAATGGAACTTCTTGAGAAGCTAAAAACATTTTTTTTTCTAAGCAAAAGAGTTAAAAAGAGAGGCAGAAACAAAATAAAAGGAACTTGTTGGGCTTTGTTTTTTTCTTTCCTCTCCAATCCTAGCGAGATTACACATGTTTCTTGATTTGTTTTCCTTGTTGCTCCATCTACTGGTTCCCTGGGCCCGAGATTCGTGTCTTCTTTTCCCCTAGTATCTGCAACAGTTTTGATGTCTTCCTGTTCTTGCCCAAGTCCCAAAGGCAGCGACCTTTTTTAAAAGCAAGATTTTGTCCTTTTCTCCCCTTCTTTTTTCGACATGGTTTCTCGGGGCAAATCCCAACCGCTCCACTGACCCAGCTTCTTTTTTGTGTTTTGTTTCTTGGCGTCTCCGTGTTTGCAGGTGAGTCACAGGAGATTGCGGCGGTAGGGATCAGGTTCAGATAGTAGTAACCTCTCCGTTTCCTGGGGTGAATTGGGAGCTCGAGGCGACGCCGCAATGCCGAAAATGTTTGGTTTCTCTCGGCGCCGGATGAAGCTGGGGAGGTCAGATTTCACTTCCTAGCCCATATATTTTTTGCAGAGTTCTTCCTTGTTTGGCTCGTATCTGTTGTGTGTGTTTTTTTTCCTAGTAAGTAGTACTGAACTTTGGTAGATATTGTTTTTCTTTATTTTTTTTTGGTTGGTACAAGGTAGGAGTTCATATGCGAGAAAAAAGTTGGCTCCTTTTCATGTCATAAAAAGGGGGAAAAATGCTCATTGACGTTTTGTAGTTAATAAGACTGGTTTCAGTGAGCCACCGAGCCCCAAAAGCCTGAGAACAGAGCTGTTAAAAATGTTTAACTTGTTTGTAAATTTCTGGAGATTTTTTTAACCTACTTTTGATTCTTTCTGTAAACCTAGAAATGAGTCTTGTGTCTGTACAGTATAAATAACTCGGTGTTGAAATTTGGTTACAGCGGTGAGCTTGATCTTTACTATTTAGATTCATTTCTTTCCAGTTATAAGCATAAGCTTGTCAAGTGCCTCTTTCTCTGCATTTGCTCTGTTTCCTCTCATAGTCTCATCTATTCATTGTCACATGACTTCTGCAGGTTGAAGGGTCATCTACATGACCATTTCCATGCCTCTCGAAGCCCTTCTCGGACCACCAAGCGTTTCAGTCACCCCAATGTGTGCCTTCTGGTTCAGTTGTTTTGCATTTGTTGTTTTATTCTGTTGTATCAATGAATTCTAAGTCTATTGGATCATGGGATTTGTCCAGGGAGAGGATCCATTGACTACCTCAGTGAGTGGTCGTCCCGATGACCTTGCTTGGCGCTGCTCATCTGATACTTTTGATATCAATGGGCATGCTTTTGAGAGCTCAGAGAACTGGGCAGTGCTGTCAACAGAGGGCGACAAACCAGTTCCTCGTTTTGATGTAAATAGCCATATTAAAATTTATTTCTCTTTGTAGCAAATGTGAATTCATGTGCTGTCCTTCTCATCAGTATTCTGAAGTATCTGTATCTTATTCCTTGGGTTCGGGTGTAAACAGCATGCAGCAGCCATGGTAGGGAGCAAAATGGTAGTATTTGGTGGCGATTCTGGTCAACATTTGCTAGATGATACCAAGGTAATGGTGTGAATGCTATTCTAGTAAAGAGATGTCTTCTTGATCTCTCATATTCTATATATCCTTCAGATATTGAGCTTAGACAAGCTTACCTGGGATTCTGTTGCTACTAAAGTTCGACCATCATCAAATGGACGTTCTCTGAAGTTGAGGCCATGCAAAGGTCATTGTCTGGTATAGTTCTTCATACCTGCTTCTCAGCAATAGTCTCGTAATTACTAGTTGATGTATGCTTGGTCTAGAAGTCTCTATAGACAAAGGTCCATCATCTCTGATTTTACTGGAATTTATATTCGTCAGAAAGATAAAATTGATCCCCACTTTTCAACTTTCTCTAATACTCTCTGCATCCAAAATTCGGACATAACCCAGCGGCCACACGGGGTATGCCCACTTATGCGTAGCAACACAGTACTCTCTTGTGCTTTTGTCCTAGCTTCATGTAAGAGCTATATCTTTAACCCAGATGTGCCAGTGCCATGTTTGGAACACGATGGTTTATAAGCTCATATAAAACCTATTTAGACAGTTAGGATACCAAGGTGAGACACTAATGGGCCAGAGTACTGGACTTCCATAGCCTCCTCGCTGAGGCAATACAAGTTCAAATACAAGGGAGTAGGAACAATGTTCTCTGCTTCTCTAGCTTCGTCTTTCATCACGTTTCAGAACATCTTACCCAACATTAATCGAACCCATATTCTACCTTTTTTCTTCTAAATATAGTGATACCCAGCTGTCCTGTGTGTTCGAGAAAACAAATTTATTTGAACCCATTTTTCTTTGATATTTAGGTTTCATGGGGAAAAAATGTTATTCTTGTGGGAGGAAAAAGTGATCAATCTTCTGACAAGATATCAGGTTTGCCTGTGCTATTTAATTTTCTGAAGTGCATCAGTACGTGTTGTGTATCTGATTTTCTGTGGAACTTCCAACAGAAACAATTAGGAATTCATCATTTGTTTTACTGCAGTATGGACCTTCAATACAGAGAGTGAACTCTGGTCACATATGGAAGCGAAGGGTGACATTCCGGTAATATTTGACTGTTGATCTGAATGCCACTTAAAATAATTTTGTAAATGATGGAGACTGTACCCTGATTATTAATCTCAGGTGTCTCGAAGCGGTCATACGGTTATTAGAGCAGGTCCTGTTTTAATTCTCTTCGGAGGTGAAGATGCCAAAGGGAAGAAACTACATGACCTTCATATGTTTGATCTGAAGTCATTAACATGGCTTCCTCTGAATTATAAGTAGGTTCTTCTAGTCTAGAACTCAATAATAGTGTGATATCATTACTAAAGAAAGCATGGAGGCTAATTCGTTTCCAGTTGGCCTTTTCACTGTGCTTTAAAATACAAAAAAGTTATAGTTATCTACCTATTGAATGCATTGTGAGGCATCCCTGGTTCCTCACAATGAAACCCTCAAGGATAGAACCATTATCTTACTTGACTATGCATATTTCTTTTTATTAATTCAGAGTTCATTGTTTTAGGGGTGCTGGACCTTCTCCAAGATCAAATCATGTAGCTGCCCTTTATGATGATAGAATTCTATTGATTTTTGGAGGTCAGTCGAAGTCCAAGACCCTGAATGATATTCATGCTCTAGACTTTGAAACAGTAAGTACTGTTGTGTTACTTTATTGGTTTTGCTTATTAACAGCTTGCTGAAAATTTGATGTCCTTATATTATTAGATGGTATGGTCAAGGGTCAAAACCCATGGCCATCATCCATCACCTCGAGCAGGTTGCTGCGGGGCTCTTTGTGGAACTAAATGGTATATTGCAGGGGGTGGAAGCAAGAAAAAACGTAAGCTCCATCCATTCACATTGTTTCTATATCATGGCAGATTAGTGACTCAGTCCATTTATTAATTGTATATATGTTTCCTTATAAGAGTTTGTAATTTTGATACTATGGATGGGCAATATCTAACAGAAAAAAATACCTCAGGGCATCCTGAAACATGGGTCTTTGATGTCCTCGAATCCAAATGGTCTGTTTGTGTAGTGCCTCCTAGTTCCTCAATCACTACAAAGAAAGTAAGTAAAATTCTTGCTTCACTTCACCTTTCATATTAAGTGACTAGCAACTCGCAATGAATTCACCTTTCGAGCCCTCATGTTGGAAAGTGGATACAGTTTATTTTGTTTAAGATTTATGCCATCCTGAAAATCTTGAGCACTGCATAGTGCATATTATAAGATCCCTCCAAATATGTAATACCTACTGCATATGCATAGATAAAAGGCTTCAAATTACTTTTCAAACATCTATCTTCGTAATATTTTTTCATGGGAATTGTACTTTAATAGTGGGCATTTGAATTACCATAACTTTAATATGCTGCCCATTATAGCAGAAAGAGTCCTCATAGCAAGAATCCATAAGATTTATGTTTATTTATGCGTTAACCATTTCTCTATGTGCTGCGCAATTGAACCCAAAACTTTTGCAGGGTTTCAGCATGGTTCCATTGTACTACAGGGACAAGATTGTGCTTGTTGCTTTTGGAGGGAACAAAAAGGAACCATCTGACAAGGTGAAGGAACTGAACCTCGTTGCGAAATGGAAGCTTCATTTTTGTGACATTATTTCATGATTAATTATTTTGTTTTCAAGGCAGAGCTTCTGCCATTGCATTCAGAAAACAAATATTTTGTTTTCATATTTTTGTGATTGAAACAGCAGAAACATTTCTACGGCCACTTTCAGTATTCATAACTTGACGTTACTCTGTGTCTTTGAAGGTTGAAGTACTAGTGGTGCTGCAAAATGAGCACTGTTTCAGTTGGCGATCTGCACCTGAGGTGGAACCCTTACTGTATGACGATTCTCCTCCAAGCTCAAGGGAACTTGCTGACCACCTCAACAATTGCGCTCCTCTGTATTCTACTAGCTCCGTAGCGAGGAGCAGTCTTGCCACCACAGCGGAAAACTCATCTGGGAGGAAATCCCTCCCTGATTCACTGCTACAGAATTCAAATCTTGGGAGCTCATCGCTCCGCAGGCAGTTTCGTCAGGAAGAGGACTGCAGCCTGGCCCAAAAACTGCAGAAACCAATCGATGACGACAAATACAAGGATGCTGACGATTGTTCTGAATTACCTTCAATCACAAACCAAAAACCACGTAACGACACACGTCAGTCCCCTGATGTTGATGCTAAAGCGAGGAGGCTGGGCAGAAGCTCGTCAGATATGAACAATTATCAGGATACAAGGATAGCCACCCTGATCAGGAGGAACATGGCACTGGAAGAGCAACTCTCAGCCGCTCTCGCGAGCAAGGACGAAGCGGAGAAGAACCTTTCCCTGGTCATCGACAGCAAGGATGAGCTGGAGAAGAGGGTGGCTGAGAGGGACAGGGAGGTTGAGGCGCTGAAGGAGAAGGTGACCGGGCTAGAACTGGCGCAGGAGGAGTCGAACAACCTCTCCAACACCGTCCACGCTGACAATGTGCGGCTGGAGCGTGAAGTGGCCTTCCTAAAGGCCGTCATGGATGAGACCCAGAAGGCAAGAGAATCACCTAGCTATGCTCCATTTTCTGCTGCTACTCTCTCTCTGATGTTGCCATACTGATTGACTTGGTTTCATCCGTGATCAGGAGTTGCACTCTACTCGCGGAGTTCTTGCAGGAGAACGCACAAGGGCATTTCAGCTTCAGGTAAAACCTGCAATGCAAGAGTACCATTGCCTGTTTTTTTTTCATGTCATAATCAAGTTTGTGATCTGCTTTATAGTTGAATTCACTGACCTGACTTGCCATGCTGACAAACATTGTTCTGCCAGGTCGAAGTCTTCCATCTGAAGCAACGCTTGCAGACGATGGAAGGGAGGTCACCTACACCACGAAAGCCCTAGAATATGTAGAGTCCAGGAATGTACAGTTTTTGAACAATCTGTTGTAGATTCAATGTTGTACTTTAATAGGTGCCAGAGCCATTGTGATTTGTAATATTTGGTACAAACTTTTTTCGCCACTGGGACTTAATTTTGTAGAATGAGTTTTGGTCCATGCAAGATGTGTTCATCCACAAGTTCTGAGTTGTTGCTCAGCCCAAGATGTGTGTGTACATTCAAGACCTGACCCCTTAAAGCAGTTCAAGGCAAAAGCCAACCAAAGAGATAAAAAGCTTTTTTTTTTTTAGATGTACAACTATTTTAGACTAAAAGCAGTTTTTGCTCTAATACAAAATTGAAAACACCTTTCCTCTTGCTTTCAGCAGCTTTTGGACAAAAAAAATTACCCGCTTAGCATTGGTTATATAGATATCGCTTTGTTTTATTTTTCTCCCGAGCACTGTTTCTCTCCTCACGCGATAGAGCGTGTTTGTGAGACAAGTATTTTTTTTTTTGCAAAAGTTACAGTTATTAAATTAAACGGGCTTTCAACTATACCATAGGAAGCTTTTACAAAAATCACAACTCACAGAAGCTTTTGCAAAAGTCACAACTCATCCAGATAGGGCCTAAAGCAGCTAAATAGCTCAACACAAAACATTGTCAAAAATGAAAAATGTTCTTAGGTTTACTAGTGGCCATAATCCGATGGACAGCTTCTTGCACGAATCTCGACGAGGCAGAGCAACTGAACAGAACAAGCTAGTTCACATCCGTTTGGGGGCAATTTAAATATTTGCCCTCCTTCCGGTTGTCTCCTCTTCAGTTGCCCCTCTTAAGAATGACACTTCAAAATTTGCCCCAACAATATCTCCAGTGCTATATATTTGCCCATTTTGGCTTCGTGGCTGTCCAACTCAGCATGCCACCATAGATGGACTAAGGAAAAAGACCTTCCCGCCCCTCCCTATATTGATCATCGGCTGCCCATCCCAGACCAAACCGCCTGCCTGATCCAATCCACGCGCCCGGTTCCATGGAGGCTGCCGCCGTGCTCGACGCCTTCTCCGCCGCGCAGCGCCACCAGCTCCGCCCGACAGCCTGGTGGAGATCCACGCGCCTCGCGCCCCAGGCGTGCCGCGCCACCGCCCCATTCGCCCGCGCCGACTGGCAGACCGCTTGCGCCATCCTCGCCAGCAACAGCGCGGGCGGCGCCGGCCACGACGCCGCCGCCAGCAGCAGCAGCAGAAACAGGCAGCTAGCGCCGCGGGTCAACGGCCAGAAGCCCGCGCCCTCGCCCGCGCCCGCGCTGGAGGCGACGCCGACGCCGGCCGAGCTAGATCTGGTGCCCGTGTCCAACCTCCCCTGCCCGCTCAGCATCAGCGACGAGCACGAACACCCTCAAGGCGTCCTGGACATGGCCACAGCTCATGTAGAGGTCGACGAGCGCGGTGGCCATGATGATGTCGGCGTCGACGTGGCACGAGACGACGCCCCGCGCGTGGAGCTGGCGGCTGGGGCGGGCGGCGCGCGACGCGGCGCACGCCTTGAGCATGGTGCAGAGCGTGGCGGGCGTGGGCGGGAGCCCGGAGGCGGCCATCCCGCGGAAGGCCGCGGCGGCTGCCCCGGCGCGCGCGTGGCGGATAAGGCAGGCGAGGAGCGCGTTCCACGCGACGGCGTCCCGCGCGGGCATTTCGTCGAACAGGCGCGACGCGGCGCCCGGGAGCCCCGCGCTCGCGTAGGCGGTGAGGAGCGTGGTGGCCGCGACCGGTGTCAGAAACCGAACGCCGGTGAGCGTCAACGGCGAGCGCACAAGCCGTAGCGCGATGAACACACGCGAACACTGGAATCGGGAGGTTTTGGTGCTGCGTAACAACAGGCAGCGTTTTCTGTTTTGATTGCAGTAAATAAAGTAGTAAGACACCCAGCCACGGCGCCCACGCAGCGCATTCTGCGCATCCATCCCCACGCATCGCTATCGTCGGGCTGTGGCTGCATGTTGCGAGTCATGGCGAGCTATTCTCGGCCTGCTCCCTAGGCGCACGGTGACCACAGATCAGTGCTCATGCGCATGCATAACAGAAATAAGAAACATGCAGCTATCTAAGTCAAAGCGCAAGGCTTATCTAACAAATCTCCTCCTAAGCCTTGTGCTGACTATGTACATTATGAACCCCAATGCGAGAACGCAACTCACAAAAACGCTCCCGCGTCAGAGCCTTTGTCTGAATGTCCGCCAGCTGCTCGTCAGTGCTGATTGAATCGATCATCACCCTGCCATCTTCGACACATTCACGGATGAAATGATATCTCACGTCGATGTGTTTGGAACGGTCGTGGAAGACAGGATTCCTGCTGAGAGCTATGGCGGACTCGTTGTCAACAAACAGTTTGGTGGCGCCAGCTTCTTCACCTCTGAGTTCGGCGATCAGCCATGCCAGCCAAATGCCCGGCAAGCAGCTGTGGTGGCGGCCATGTACTCCGCTTCACAGGACGACAATGCCACAACCTTCTGCTTCTGCGATTGCCAGGTGATCAGATTGTCACCGAGAAAGAATAGGACGCCGGTGGTGCTCCTCCGAGTGTCGATGTCCCCTGCCAAGTCACTATCACTGTAGCCGATCAGCAGTGGCAGCTCCTTCTTCTTCCTCTGGTAGCTGCAGCCATACCCGAGAGTCCCAGCTATGTATCTGAGGATCCTCTTGACTGCTGCCAGATGCTCGGTGGTTGGATTCTCCATGAATCGGCTCACATAGCCCACCGAGTACGCCAAGTCCGGCCTTGAGTTCACCAAGTAGCGCAGCGAGCCAACGATGCTCCTGTAGTGAGTGGTGTCCACAGCAGGAGAGGTGCTTTGCTTACTGAGTTTCAGACGAGGTTCCATGGGCGTGCAACTTGACTTGCAGCCAGTCAATCCCGCCGTCTCCAAAATCTTGGCGGCGTACGCGCTTTGACACACGGTGATGCCCTCCTCCGACTGCGTGACCTCCAGCCCGAGGTAGTAGCGCAAGAGCCCCAGGTCGCTCATCTTGAACGTGGACTGCATCTCCTTCTTGAAGGTGTCGATGTCGATCTGGTGGTCACCGGCGATGATGAGGTCATCAACGTAAACCCCCACCACCAGCCGGCGAGCACCAGAGCCCCAGAGGTAGACGACATGTTTGGACTCGCTCCTTTTGAAGCCAAGGGCGATCAGAGATTCGTCCAGCTTGGAGTACCAGGCGCGGGGTGCTTGGCGCAATCCATACAGCGCCTTGACGAGGCGCAGTACCTTGTGCTCTTGGCCGCGCAGGACGAAGCCGGGAGGCTGCTCGACGTAGACCTCCTCCTGGATCACGCCATTGAGGAACGCGGACTTAACGTCCATGTGATGGACTGCCCATCCCTCGCAGGCAGCGTGCGCCAGGAGTAGTCGCACGGACTCCAGGCGGGCAACTGGTGCGAAGACTTCGTCGAAATCGATCCCTTGCCGCTGGACGTAGCCCTTTGCCACGAGGCGGGCTTTGTGCTTGGTGACGATGCCGGCTGCGTCCTTCTTTGCCTTGAAGACCCATTTGAGGCCGATGGGCTTGGTGTGCGCCGGCGGTTCCACCAGCTTCCAAGTGCTGCTGGCTTCGATGGAGGTCATCTCGTCGAGCATGGCAAGGCGCCAACACTCGTGGCGCACCGCTTCTCCGAAGGAGGTTGGCTCGGCGTCGCTTGCCAGCATCAGTCGCTCCTCCAGTTCGCGGTGAGCGAGTCCAGGCGTCGGGGCTCCTCCCAGTATGTTGTCGATGCGGCGATAACGGAGAGGAGCATCGTCGTCATGATCTGCGTCGAGGTAGTCCTCCACCTCGGCCCCTGGTGGAGTCGTGAACTCCACCTGAGGGTGTGCTATGGAGCCGGATGATGGAGGTGTGCCGGCAGTCGCTGGAGGGTTGGACGCGGTCGTAGCTGATGGAGCCGGGGACGACGACCCTGACGAAGGAGAGACCACCGTCGTCGTTCTGGTGGTGGTGATCACTGGAGACTCCAGGTCATCCAGCTCCTCGAAGGTGAAGTCATCAGGCTCCCCAGGATCCGCCGCAGACCATGCCCACACAGCTGCTTCGTCGAAGACGACGTCGCGGCTGATGTGGACACGTCGTGTCGTGGGATCATAGACCCTGTAGGCCTTGGACCCTGGCTCGTAGCCGATGAACACCATGCGCCTGGTTCGGTCATCGAGCTTCTTCTGGTGCGGTGTGGTCACCTTCATGTGGGCGATGCACCCGAATGTCCTTAGGTGCTAGACAGCCGGCGTGTGCCCGTTCCAGAGCTCGTAGGGAGTGCGCCCACCGATCGCCTTGCAGGAGGACCTGTTCAGCAGATAAACCGCCGTTGACACCGCCTCCCCCCAGAACACACCAGGGAGAGCTTTGGCCTTCATCATGCTTCTGGCCGTGCCCACCACGGTTTGGTTGCGGCGCTCGACGACACCGTTTTGCTGTGGCGCATATGGTGCAGTGAGCTGCCTCCGGACTCCGAGTTGGGCGCAGTAGTCGACGAAGTCAGCCGCGGCGAACTCTCCTCCACGATCAGTGCGCAGCATCACCAACTTCTTGCCACTCTTTCGTTCCGCCGCGGCCTGAATATTCTTGATGGCGGTGGTCGCGACGTCCTTGGACGGCAGCAAAGAGATCCACATGAAGCGTGAATAGTCATCCACAAGCAGGAGAAAATACTTGTTACCGCTCGGGGTTGCCGGTGTGATGGGGCCGCAGATATCTCCATGGAGGAGCTGCAGCGGCTCGGTAGAGCGCCACAGCGTCTTCTGCGGGAACGACGTCCTTCTCTGCTTGCCTGCGAGGCAGGCCTCGCAGACCTGCTGCACTTGGTCGATGACGGACAGTCCGCGCATCAGGTTCTCCCGCCCCATCTTGCGCAGGGCAGCGAAGTGGATGTGCCCGAGACGCTGGTGCCACCTCCAGGCATCGTCGTCCGTGCGCGCCGCTAGGCACACCGGACGCGCGATGGTGACCTCGAGCGTGTAGAGGCGGCCCGGACTCCGCGGTATCTTGGCGAGAAGGCGCTGGTCTTCGTCGCGCACCCGCATCACGCCATGCTTCACCAGCACCTCGAACCCGCCTTCGTCAAGCTGCCCGACGGAGATGATGTTGGCGGTGAGTCGGGGCAGGAAGTAGACGTTGGCGAGCGCTCGGTGCTCCCCATTCTTGCAGTGGAAGAGCACCGTGCCAGAGCCTTCAATTCGGGCGACAGATCCATCCCCAAAGCGGACAAAACCTGTCACCCCGGTGTCGAGGTCGGCGAAAACGGCACGGGATCTGGACATATGATTGGATGCGCCGGTGTCCAAGATCCAGCGAGTCGGGTCGCGGTCGGGGGCGTCATCGAGCTTGGCGTGGACCTTCTTCTACAGGACGAAGAGCTCGGGGACCAGCACCGGCGGCGGCGGCGCCGATTTGGTGAGGATTGGGGACGACGGCTCCTCCTGGGCCGAGCCGACGGCAAGCATAAGTGTGGCCTCCTCTTCCTCTTGGGCCACATGGGCCTGCTGGGCTGCTTCATCCTTCTTCTTGTTCTTGCAGTCACGGGCCCAATGCCCCTTCTTGCCGCAGCGTGGACAGGGCGAGTCTGGCGGCGGACGAGGCTCGCCGGAGCCGCGCCCCCGTCCTCTGCCCCGGCCCTTTCCACGGCCGCCAGAGCTGGAACCGCCGCGGGAGGAATCGTTCCCCCTCTGCTTGAACTTCTTGATCCACTGCTCCTCAGTGAGCAGCAGCTTCCCGGTGGCGGTTTGCGCCGGAACGGGTTCGTCATCGTCGGCCGCCTTGAGCCTCCCAGTGATGTCTTCAATTGAAAGTTCAGAAATATCTAGCATTGCTTCAATTGAGATTACCAGCTGCTTGTAGCGGCCGCGAGCAATGCGCAGGTACTTGCGGACGACCTTCACTTCGTCCTCCGGATCACCGAGCGTGGCGAGGCGTTGGACGATGCCGGTGAGACGCAGGGCGAAATCCTCAATCGGCTCGCCATCTCGGAGTCTGATGGACTCGTACTCAGCACGAAGGTTCTGCGCCGTCGCGATCCGCACGCGATCATCGCCGATGCGGAGGGTCTTGATGGCCTCCCATGCCTCCTTCGCAGTGTCCTTCGTGGCGAGCACGGGGACCATCTCCCCTGGAACGGCGGAGCAGATGGCGTCGAGGGCAATGCGATCGTCGTCGTACTCCACGTCGTCGTACTCCACGGCTTCCCAAAGACGTCGCGCTTGGAGCTTGAGTTTCATACGGAGAGACCACTCGTGGTAGTTCGTCCGCGTCAGCTGCGGCCAGTTGCCGGAGCCGCCGCCTTCCCGGATGACGCGCTCGACGACGATTTCCCGCGGATGGCGTGCATCCCGGGTGCGCGAGCGATGTGGGTCGCGCGTGCGTGATCGGCGTGGTGGAGAGCGGCGCGGGGACGGCGTCTTGTTGCCGGAACCGCCGGCACCGTCGATCTTCTTCCCGGCCGGGGAACGGCCACGGGTTCTCGTCGGAGACACCATGGTCGACGGCGAGAACTCCTCATAGCTCTGATACCACTTGTCAGAAACCGAACGCCGGTGAGCGTCAACGGCGAGCGCACAAGTCGTAGCGCGATGAACACACGCGAACACTGGAATCGGGAGGTTTTGGTGCTGCGTAACAACAGGCAGCGTTTTCTGTTTTGATTGCAGTAAATAAAGTAGTAAGACACCCAGCCACGGCGCCCACGCAGCGCATTCTGCGCGTCCATCCCTACGCATCGCTATCGTCGGGCAGTGGCTGCATGTTGCGAGTCATGGCGAGCTATTCTCGGCCTGCTCCCTAGGCGCACGACGACCACAGATCAGTGCTCGTGCGCATGCATAACAGAAATAAGAAACATGCAGCTATCTAAGTCAAAGCGCAAGGCTTATCTAACAACCGGGACGGCGCTGAGGAGGGAGGACTTGAGCAGCGCAGCGTGGGCGGCGACGGCGGGGAGGGAGAGGGAGGGATGGGAGGAGAGGAGGCGGAGCAGGGTGGTGGGCGCCGGAGACGGCCGCGGAGCACGCGCCATCTCGTCGAGCGAAGCGAACGAGTCTCCTCCGGCGTCCCACGGCGTGCCGGTTCCCGAGCCGCGGAGCCGGCGATCCCCAACCGGGAGATGGCAGTCAGCACCCAGACCCAGCAGCGTGGGAGGAAGACTGCAGGACGAATAGGATCAGGAGTTCCGATCCAGCAGCCAGCGTGGGAAGGCGGCACCAGCGCCGGCGCCGCTGACTCGCCGACGCGGAGAAGACTGCCACCGTATTTGTAAGGAGAAGGGACAGAGATGTCTTTTCCCGTGCCTCATCCAACGTGGCATGCTGAGTTGGAGAGCCACAGAGGCAAAATGGGCAAAAATATAGCACCAAATTGAAAGTTGGGGCAAATATTTTAGGTGCCATTAAAAGAGGGGCAACTGAGTAGGAGCCATCCGTAAGGAGGGAAATATTTAAATGTCCCCCGGTTTGGTGTTCACATACACTTGGTTTGAGGATGAGATAGGATGATCGACCTGTCTCTGATTTGAGGATGAAAATCGATCTACCTTGGTATTTAGTTAGGGATAGGAATATGATGATTTTAGTTTTCTGTTTGATTGGGTGGATGATATTGCTTCTTAACATCGTTAAGTAACAGAATTAACAGTCATCTATGGGCCCACTTGCCTTCAGTCGGCCCCATGTGTCATAATCGTAGTTGAGTTTTCTTTTCTTTTCAGCTACAGCTAGTACCTTATCTTCTTCCCGCGCCCTCCCAGCCTCCCGTCCCGTGCGCACAGTGCCTCTCCTCCCCGGCGCGCCTCCACCCAGCGCCCCTCTCCGGCCGCCCCCTCCACAGGACCACAGCCACCACGCGCAGACGCTCCTCCCCGGCGCGCTCCCGCCGTGTGCCGCGTCCGCGTCACGCCTTCGCCGTGCTCCACGGCTGCGACGCGCCCCCTCTTCGGCTCGACCCCGCCCGGCCCACGCTCCTCGGCGCTCCGCAGCTGGTGCCTGGTGCTTCTCATCCCCAACCTCTCGTGCTCCCTCCCCGCTTCATCGCCTAAACAGGATGGAGGCCTTCCTCGCCGGCCTCTTCAGGGCGCCTCCACGCGCCGTTCCCGCCCCTCGGGGCACGCCTCTCTCCGGCGTTCCTCTCTTCCGCGGCAGGCGCCGCAGGCGGCCGTCCTCCTCCCTGGTCTGCATGGCGGTAAGGGGAAAAAAACCCTTCCTTTTCCACGGCCATCTCCATTTCCGGATGCACCGGCCATTTCTTGGAGACAGAGCGCGCCTGTTGCCCCCCCTACTCTGGTGGTTCTGAGCCATTTCCCGTTTGGGGGCCCAATTATTCTATGAAATGCCTAGTTGTCACATACCCTGAATCTTGTCCACGCTAAAGCTGAACTGAACATTGTGTGCTACTGTGCTTTGCTCACTGAAAATCCTACCTTCCGCACTCGGACCAAATATGTTGTTCATATTATATGATTGTTCGTTTTGTATGCTCTGTGCAGGAGCCCTATCTGATTGCCAAGCTGGATTCTGCGGAGAAGGCCTGGAAAGAAATGTCGGTATGGTTACTTGTTCTACGTTCATCTTTGGTTCCTTCTTTTTCTTTTATGTTATTAGGCTTACCAATCATCGGGTTATATCAACATTGTTATTATTGCTCTGAAGTTGCTTGAGTGAAAATTTTCTTGTGGAAAATTAGTTTTAGGACTAAGTTAGGTCCGGCTTCAATGCTGTTCTAAATCAATTCTAAACTTCTCATTTATGTCATGTAAACGGAAAAGTAACACGTATATGTAGGCGATATAAACTGCAATGCTGTGACAATGATATGGAAAACTTTCAGTTTTGATCTCATCCAAACATTCATTAGTCTAATGCTTGAGTGTATACTTCAGGTTAGGTTGGCAGATCCTGACATTGTCTCAGATCCAAGCGAATACCAAAAACTTGCGCAGTCTGTTTCTGAACTGGATCAGGTATTTGGCTGACTCACTATAGTATTTAATATTGGTGTCTACTATGTACTCAGTTATACCAGAATTTGAGCTGCTAATTTTATCAAATGTCGCATCACCTTTTTTCCTATCAACAATATTTAGGTTGTGACCACATTCAGGCAATTCAAGGATTGTGAGAAGCAACTTGAAGAGACAAAAGGTTGGTATGCCTCAGTATTTTTGGTGCCTGTGAGAAAATAATAGACTCTCACTATAACTTTTTAACTTTGCAAAATCATAGCACTGGAAAAAGAGAATGAAGGTGACCCTGATATGTCAGAGATGATAGCTTCTGAGTTGGAGGCTCTATCTAACCAGCTTGCAGAGCTTGAAGAAAAATTGAAGGTGCATATGACATAACACTCTGCACTATAGCTACATAAATTCTTCAACTTTATGCATTCTACAATGCCAGTTTTTGTATTTTGTTGGTGAAAGCATACATTAAACATTTTGATGTGCCTCTCATCCACTCTTATTTCCTCATGTTAGTTACTACTGCTTCCCAGTGATCCTCTAGATTCACGCAACATCTTACTTGAAGGTATCTCTTTCCATTTCTCAGTTATACATTTCAACTAAGTTATATGGCTGTCCCATGAGTGTTCAACATCTTCTTGCTATTTTTTTTTCCAAAAAGAGTTTTTTTCCCTTCTTGTTTTGAAACTGAGAACTGTATTTTTTTTTCATTTCTTCAGTAAGAGCAGGTGCTGGTGGTGACGAAGCTGGAATTTGGGCTGGTGACCTTGTAGGTAGATGATGATTTTATTCCAATTGAGTGCAATTTAGCAAATTTGATACAGTTGTTTTTCATTTTGTTCAAATAATAGAGTACTAAAGCTTGACACGCAGACCTCGATGTTTATATGGACAATAATCTAGAATAAATAATGAACGTGCAAGTAGGATTTCAATTTTCCTTTTTGGAATATAAGCACTTCTTAGTTCATTTTTCTATTGTTATAGCAGTTATACTTCTGATATACTAGTGCATCATATCTGCAATTTTACTCACATAATCTACGACTAAATTTGCCAATGGCTTTCTGTAGGTACGCATGTATCAGAAATACTGTGAGCGCAACAATTGGAAGTTTAAGCCAGTTTCTTGCTCAGAAGTATGTACTCGCAACCTTAACCTGACTATTGATTAAGATTTAAGAAAAACACTGCTCACAAGCTGACTCTTTCAGGCAGAAATGGGTGGATACAAGACATACGTGATGGAGGTTAAGGGGAAACAAGTCTATAGTAAATTGAAGTTTGAGTCAGGTGTACACCGTGTTCAGCGTGTTCCCCTGACAGAGACTATGGGTCGTGTTCATACATCAACAGCAACTGTAGCTATTATGCCAGAGGTGGGCCATTTTGATATTTGTGTGAAGTTTTATGACATGAATTCCCTCTTCTTCTGATGAAGTTGATGTGGTTATTGTTTCAATGGCATAGTAGGCTGATGAAGTTGATGTGGTTATTGATCCAAAAGATATTGAGCTTAAAACAGCAAGATCTGGTGGAGCTGGAGGTAATATCACTTGCATATGTGTTATGTGCAGTAGAGTAACTGGGTTTTCTGTGCTCCTCCCTTATAACTGAGCATCTTCTAACATTTCAATCAATGCAGGGCAGAATGTTAACAAGGTGGAGACAGCTGTTGATCTTATTCACAAGCCTACAGGAATAAGGATATTCTGTACTGAAGAGAGATCACAGCTACAGAACAAAGAGAGGGCATTTCAATTGTTGAGAGCAAAACTGTAAGTTGTTATAGCTATGTATAGCTTTCCAAACTATGAATTATGTTTCTCTACATTGTTTTTGTCATCTCAGTTATTTTGTTTTTAAACATGTGCTATGATCATAGATCATAATTACAGTGTAAATTCTGGTTTTAGAAATTTCTTATGCAAACTATAGTGAAGTTATTGTTTCCAAATTATTTGTACTGAGTATAATACATGGTCATCCTTATGTAATCTTTTACCATTCCATTTTACAGTTACGAGATAAAATTAAGGGAGCAACAAGAGTCAATAAGAAACCAGAGGAAATTGCAGGTATGTTGTCAATTCTTCTTTTTAAGGATCACATCTTCCAAAGGTGATAAATGCTGAAATTGGATACAGAGTAGCAGTGTAGTAGACATTTACGAGAACAGTATAATATCTAGTTGGAATTCACATAAACCATGAATGAAATAGAGTTGGCCCTTATGAAAGATTTTGTCATGCGCTCTGTTCAGTGTTACTAATACCTGTTCAACTGAAGGTTGGTACTGGTGCTCGATCTGAGAAAATAAGGACATACAATTACAAGGTAGCAGGACATCCTATCACCTAGAAAGTTATCTTTTCTTTCTCTGTTATTTTTGGAAGGAGCTCTTATACTTTACAAATCGCCTCCTATATTTATGTAATTTGAGGTCTTTTGCTCACAACAGGATAACAGAGTGACAGACCATCGATTAAAGATGAACTTTGAATTGACCGGCTTCCTTTTAGGAGACATCGAATCAGCTGTTCAGGTATATTACTTGACAAAAAAAATATATGCAAATGTGGCAACGTGCAACTATTACAGCCGAGATGATGTAATAACATGAGTCCATCTCTTGTAACAATCTCATTTGTCATTTGAACATCTACAGTCTTGTGCTACATTGGAGCAGCAGGAGCTCTTGGAGGAAATGGCCAGTTCTGTGGGCGCAGTGAATGTATGATTCAGGCAATTCGGCGGGTGGATCAGGTCATCAGACAGAATCAAGGAACTCATGATGTATTCAAAACCGATGAAGATGATTGATAGTTGTACATGAAGAAACTGACAAAATGAACTCCACATAAGAAATTTTTCTCTAGTCCACATGGTCATGAGTTCATGACTAATGCCATAGAACACACCCATGCGTCTCAGCTTCCTTTATGGCAGCAGATTTTTGAGTATTATAGGAAATATACATGGTATGTACAATTCAACTGCTCCAGTATTCACAGTTTTTAATGCCATAGAACACACCCATCTGACCATCTGTCATTCTTTTGTTCCCAATGTGCAATTCTTCATAAAAAACGCAAATACATATTTATGAAGACAGCTATAGACATGTGCTAAGTTAATTAGGCTACCAGTTCTCCCTTTCCCCATCCCTGTCTTAATGAAAATTATTGCATATTTTGGTTACAAACTTGTTTTCACAGTATGAAAAAGACTTGTTTTTTTTTTTTGGCATCCATAGCACAAATTCAGTTCATCTTGCAATATAGACAATATTCTGGTTACCAGTTCAGCTTTGAGGAGTTGAGCTTAGATTGCAAGTTCACAACCTAGATTTTATTATACAAAAATTCCTTCCATTTTGAGATGATCAACAACATTATACTTTATTATGCTTTTGACATGAACAACAACAATATACGACTAGTACTAGTTATACTAGCTGACACGAGAAATGACTTAGGGCGTGTTTAGTTTAGGCCCAGGGCCCTGAACAAAATTTGTTCGGCAGGTAAAAGTTGGACACCATTAGGTCTATGACCTGAAAATCTGGCAGTGCTCATCACCATTAGGTCTATGTTTTTCGAAAATGTTTGGCAAAACGACTTTTCTTGCAAAACGGGAGCACAACTAGGCAGGGAGCCGTGGGGAGCCAGTATTTTTGGCTCCACATCTGCTAAACTGCTCCAGAGAGCACCAAATCCGGATGCTTCGTGGTCGGAGCCGTTTTGAAATCATCGTTTGACACAACTTCTCAATAAGCCGGTGCTGGAGCTGCTCGTGGAGCCGTGCCAAAGGCACCCGTAGTAGCTTATGTGGCAGCCATGAGTGGTTGCATGTGGTTGAAGATTTTGAGAGTGGATTTCTTTAAATCAAGATATGCTTTAAACTATGCATCAAAATTTTGAACCGTTTTTTTTACCACAATATTGCTTGCAATGAAATCTATAAAACAAGATCTCAGTTTTGGCACATGGATCCCGCATGTCATATATAGAGTTTTGCCACGGCTCGAGTCCACCAAACACATATTTTTGTTCTTCAATTTTGGCATAGCCAAACTTCAACCTGGCCATGAACGAAACACAATTTTATTATCCCTGTTTTGGCGTAGCTCCAACTTTGGCATAGCCAAATTTTGATAGAGCCTTTTGGGTTATACTAACCAAACAGACAAGCCCCATAATAGCCTTTGCACAGCCTTGTCTGTACACCCCGCTGCTCCCGCATCAAGCACAGCCACAGTTGAAGCCAGCCATGGCACTAGCTCCTCTTCGCCATCGAAACAACTCTGTGTACTGCGTGTTCTTGTATCAGTAATGTTTAAGGCCTGTTTGATACCAGGAGCTAATTGTTAAAAACAGAAAAAAAATAGCCCTATACCATCCAACGGGGGGCTACCGGGAGCTAATTTTTTTTGTCCAAATCTCTAACTAGTTGTTTGTTAAGCCAATTGGCTAACCTTATACTAGCCTTGGCCATCTAAATAGGCTCTTAAGTATGTTGTGATGTCAAAAAAAAATGTTTGTGGTCCAAGGTATAATCAAGATACTGGAATTTTGTTGTCATTTAAAAGCAAGGTTGGGAATTTTGTTTGCCTGCTAGAAGAAACGAAAGTTACTCTTGCCATGTGGGAAGAAAGGAAGGCTATTCTTGCTCTAACATCAAGCTACTGGATCTGTGGCACAAGCTAGTTCTTGCTAGTATAGAACTATATTCATGCTGCTTTCAAAATTCATGGTTTTCTTGCCACTGAGGACACTATAGAACTATATTTCCTGTTAGGCAGGTGGCACATGTAGCATCATGCTCATCCATCAATAGTTTGATATTTCTCACCTGAGCCAACCAAAGTGATGTGCTCATTCTCCCTGGTTTGGCACCTGAAATACTTTTATGTTGCTTTGAGGTGCATTTACATACAATGATGGCGTCCAGTGACATTGATAAGATACCCAACTCTGTAAGCATGTTTAATTTCGAAAAGGAGAATAGAGCTTACATGATGCATGGACAATGCTACTGCCTTCTGCCAAATAATATCGAGCTTGAGGCATTCAACAATACTCCTCTTATCCAATGATGCTGTGTTTAGCAACAGCATATTACAATTTCCACGATATACCTCACCACAAAAAATGACTCCTCTGTAACTACAAAAGTGGCCTGGAACCACACAAAGATCTAACAAATTGTTCACTATCATAATCAGTTTAGTCTGTAGAAGGCAGGAGTTTCCTCAGTGTAACGGAAGTTCTTCTGCGCTGCTCAAGTTCCCTGCCATCCCAAATCTGGCTGCCTGGTTTTCGGTCAATCTCATGCTTCCAGAGATACCTTGCATCGCCCGACATAAGAACAAGGGAGCCTGGGTTCAGCAAAACAGGGAACTTTGTAGATTCACCATCCCCTTGTTTCAGGTTGTCAGAGGCCACACTTCCCCTTGTTGGTTCTGCTTGACTGAAGTGCATCACACAAGCTGACTCGAGAGAGACTATTGCAATTCCATCGTCAAAGCGCATCAGGTCAACATGAGCACAGATACCCTAGATTCAACAGCAGAAGAATAATGTTAAGAGCGCAAAACGGAAGCACCCCTTTTCTAGATGATACGTTTCCTTGTGAATATGAGACATTTCCGCACCTCACCTGGCTTGTATCTGTTTGCAATCATCTGATTGAAAAATGGTTCCCGCCACAACAAATCTGATGGCAGAGGACATGCATCTTCATCCTCGTTTGCCACTTCTGCATCAAGACCAGTACTGGCATCACCGACACAGATAGCTTCACGGATAAGTGCAGAAAGTTCGACAGCCCATGAAGGGAGATCGCCAAATCTCATTGCCTAAAAAGAAGATAAGAGCAACAAGAACTTAAACATGAGAAACAATAGACAAGGATGGAAATTCTTCGTATAGTTTGAACTACTTTAGGAAGCCTTATACACAAATCAGGCAGTCTTTATGAAACTACTGAGAATATTGAAAATCCTACTGCTGCAAACATTAGGCAGATACTGAAAAGATGAGGGAAAAACTTACTTGGTTGTTTGCATCAACAAACCATCCTTCTGCAAAAAAGAAGCCATCATCATACTTACGATTAGCAATGAGCCATGGTTATTTCTGTTGTTGAGCAATAAGAAACTAGAGCAGAGTTTCTTCTGCACAGGTAGTACAAGTACTTAGGAATTTGCTACTCCTCAACTGGGAGATGTAAAATTTAACCAATCCAGAGCTAAGTATAGTATTAGTTCCAGAACACAAGACTTATTTCAAATTACAATTTAACATAGTTGCATATAGCTAGATAATTTTACAATTAAGAACAAATACAGAGTCAGACGAAAAAGGGGGATTAAGGTACCTACCGCTAACATTAGTAATTGTACCGTACGCAGACGAGCAAAAAGACACGCTGTACATGGGCTAAGATACCTACTGCTAACATTAGTAATTGCACCGCAGGCCGCAGTTGTCTAAGCAGATCCGGTGGTTGCAATCATCACAAAGAGAGATGGATCGACCATTAACGAATAAGTAACGTCATTTCAACATTTATTTATGACTGAAACCAAACTAAACAGAACACGGAAGCTAGAAAATCTCCCCCTTTTTGCTCACAGGAACAGGAAGGAGAAGAAGGCTACAGGACATCCCGGCAACCGAGGACTCACCTCGCTGGATCGCACAGAGGAGGCCTGCCTGCTCATCGGCGGAGAGGAAGGCAGCGCAGAGCCACAGCCCCCTGACCCCAGCCACCGCCTCCCACCTCCAGCGCCCGCGGCCTGCTCCGGGGCTAACACCGGCCGGTGCGTCGGAATCGCTGCCTGACGAGTCACCGAAGGCCTCGCGGAGTGCGTCCCGGCAGTGGGACTCGCCGCCGCCGTCGCCGGCGGCGGCCATGTGGTTTCTCCGTACAGCGTACAGGAGGGCGTACAGCACGATTCAACAACTCGTTTGCAGACGAATAGGTGATACCGTGTCCCACGTGGAGTTTACGTAAACATATATATATTACGCCTTCTATGGCAATTGGCAAATTTTTCCTCAGCTCCCCCGACCAGCTTGGATGCTCACTTCCAGGCCCAGCCCGGCTGAGTAAACGAACACATATATGGTGAGTTCTCTCACTAAAAGTATACACACGATGGAGAGGATCCGACTAGTTAGTTGATACTAACGGGTTGAGAGAAATGACCCAATAACCATAACAGACGTACTTTTTTTTTCTTCCAAATCAGCCTACACGCTGCAAAGTCGGTTGGTCCCTAAATTATTAAGAGCATCTCCAAGAGATTAGCCAAAATGAGTATCTGTTGGGGGAAGGAACCCTCGGCAGTGACGTCACGCAGGTTGACACAGGTAACGACACTCGCGCGTCCTGCTAACCTTCGCAAGAGCCCTCGTCTTTTGCCAAGTCCCTCGAGTCATTATTTCTAACCTTCGGATGCTAGCTCGATCCTCGGGGAATTTTCTGTTTCCTTGTAGGCAAGAGGTGTGAGGAGCACGATGTGTGACCCTCGCACGTCCAGGACACCTTCGGAAGAAACGTCAAGCTCAACGGATGGCAAGCGAACACGGGCATTGCGACTAAAGCGATGGTTCAACAAGCCGAAGGTTAACCCCCTCGTTTCCGCGAGGGAGTACACGAGCCGGGTGGCGGCGGACGCGCGGAAGGCGAGTTAGGGTTTCCACACTGTCCGTGTTTGTACGATTTTGCCCTTCCGCTGTATAGCGCTAAGAAATCTTTCTTGTACCCTTTTGTAATTTGGTCAGCGTCCCTTGGCATTCCCTATAAATACCAAGGGATCAACAATGTAAACGAGACGATTTTTTGGGAAGAGTGAAAGGCCACCGCTGCCTAACTTTTCCGCACCTTCGTTTTCGGTTTGGACAGTTGGCCACCCTGAATAGCACCGCAGTTCCTTTGCTATACCTCGCTTTTGGTTTCGACAGTTGGCTACCCTCGCCACTCCCCTGCACGTGTGCGGAGGTAGGGCAGGCGTATTCCAACAGTATCCTATCTAAATTTAGTGATTTAACTACTTTCTAAAATAAATCTCACTTGAAAAAAATAGACTACTCCAATAGACTATCTAAATTCAGACTCTCGAAGCTTCCGTCTTTTCGAATTCATCCGCTGCTACTATTGGGAAGACTAACAAACAAAATGAAATGACCAAGAGACACCTTGTGCTGCATTTGGGAAAGGGTACTACAACGGCTAGCTCATGTTTGGGGAGGGGGCTTGCGATGGTTGGTCGATCAATGGGGTCTGGCTTCCTTGAGGCTTCAGCCATGGAACCACTGGCGAACTAGGTCATCAAAGGAGATGACAGGGTGGCCAGGCTGCCGTACCCCCTAGACATAGGTGCCGGACCACGAATGGTGCAGGGACATGGCACCGCAGGTGATTCAAGGGGAACGAGCACAAGCGCCATGGTGGACCAAGCTGAAGATGTTATGTCCCTAGGACCTTCTAGGTGTAGATCAGTGGGGCTATGATCTCATACACGGCAAGAACAGAGAGTACACACTAGATCCGAAAGGGAGAAAGGGAGGAATAGGGACACATACCATCGGAGTTGGAGGAGGAGCCCGCCATCACGTTCGTCGGTGAAGATCTGCGCACGGGCAGCGACGGTTGGTGAAGAGGGTCGCCGGTCGTCGCTGTCCGGAAGGGAAGACGGTGACAGCGCCGCCGGTGGTACTTCCCGCCGCTCGCTGCGCACCCTCTTGATCGGTTTAGGGTTTGTAGGTTGGGTATGGACGGCTCCGAGAAACCTCGTATATAGAGCCCGCCGGCACCCCACCCCTTTTATATTGCGCAGTGCGACGGGGGCCCACCAGCCAATCTTGGGCTGGGCGCCCCTATCAGGGCGCGATAATCACGGGATCCAGGTGGCCGTTGGGCCCCTGGTGGAGATCAACCTAACAATCTCCCCCTTGATCTCAACTGTATACTGTACCTTTTATCTTTAACTTGACTTTCCCATTTCTTCACAGATAGTGTATAGAGCATGCTTCATCGTCACGGTCAGTTGCCGATAGATTCAACAGCTACAACACACATCTTTGTTCCGAAATAGTTCCATTGCCTTTTGGGCCCCTTATAGTCCAGGAATCATAGGCTTTCCCTTAAACCCATGCCGGCTACATGTTCCCTGAACACGTTGGGTGGTAAGCCTTTTGTCAGCGGATCCGCGAGCATCTTACTTGTACTAATGTGCTCAAGACTAATAGTTTGATCCCGGACTTTATCTTTCACAACATAGTACTTTATGTCAATGTGTTTGGCAACACCACTTGACCTATTGTTGTGAGCATACTGTACTGCTGGATAATTATCACAGTACAACTTTAGTGGTCCATGGATGTCGTCAACCACTTTCAAACCGGGTATGAACTTCTTTAGCCAGTTCACCTGCCCCGAGGCCTCGAAACATGCAACAAACTCGGCATACATTGTGGACGATGTAGTGACGGTTTGTTTGGAGCTTTTCCACGATATGGCTCCCCCTGCGAGAGTGAAAACATATCCAGACGTGGACTTTCTATCATCTCCCGCATAATCAGAATCTGAGTACCCTTCTATGCGCAAGGATTCTGATTTTCTATATGTCAACATAAGGCCTTTTGTGCCTTGCAGATAACGCAAGACTTTCTTTACCAGTTTCCAGTGTTCTAGGCCTGGATTACTTTGAAATCTGCCAAGTAACCCGGTAACAAAAGCTAAGTCAGGACGTGTACAAACTTGAGCATACTGTAGGCTTCCGACAGCTGAAGCATATGGAACCGCTTTCATTTGATCGATCTCATACTGGTTCCTGGGACACTGAAAGTCCCCATATCTATCGCCCTTGACTATGGGTGCAGGTGAAGGTTTACTTTTGTGCATACTAAATTTCTTTAGAACTTTCTCCAAGTATGCCTTTTGCGATAGTCCTAATACCCCTTTGCTTCTATCTCGATGAATCTCGATCCCTAGAACGAACGAGGCTTCACCAAGATCTTTCATATCAAAGTTCGAGGACAAGAACTTCTTTGTCTCCTGCAGTAGACTGACATCATTACTAGCTAGTAGGATATCGTCCACATACAGGATTAGGAAGATATACTTTCCATTCTTAAACTTTGCATAAACGCAATTGTCCTCAACATTTTCTTTAAACCCAAACTTCTTTATTGTGCCATCAAACTTCAAATACCACTGTCTTGAAGCTTGTTTTAATCCATAAATGGATTTCTTTAGGCGGCACCCCATTTGTTCTTTTCCTTTTATGACAAAACCTTTCGGTTGTGCCATGTAAACATTCTCTTCTAAATCCCCATTTAGAAACGCTGTCTTCACATCCATTTGATGTAACTCTAAATCATAATGGGCTACAAGAGCCATTATGATTCTGAAAGAATCCTTACATGAGACTGGTGAAAAAGTCTCATTGTAATCAATTCCTTCCCTTTGCGTAAAGCCTTTTGCCACAAGTCGCGCTTTATATTTTTCTATATTCCCTTGGGAGTCATACTTGGTCTTGTAAACCCATTTACAACCCACAATTTTGGCTCCTTTGGGAATTACCTCCAAGTCCCAAACCTTGTTGGTACTCATTGATCTCATCTCTTCTTCCATGGCCTCAAGCCATTTGGATGAGTGTTCGCTTCTCATGGCTTCTTCAAATGAGGTGGGATCATCCTCCATTTGAAACTCCTCAGTGTTATACACTTCATAATCATCAGGAATAGCAGATCTCCTGACTCTTTGAGACCTTCTAGGGGCGACCTCAGATGGCCCCGGTTCTATAGGGGGCTGTTGCTGCTCTTCCTCATGCGGCACTACAAGTAATGAGGCTTTCTATGATAATTAGAAGTGTATCTCTTGTCATAGAATCCCTGTCACAAAGGACCTTCTGTGACAATTACAAGCTATTCTTATGACAATTTGTGATCTATGACAATTGTAATTGTCACAAAAATTGTCACAGATCAAAAATTGTCACAAAAATTGTCACAGAAGGTCCTTTGTGACAGGGATTCTATGACAAGAGATATACTTGTAATTGTCATAGAAAGCCTCATTACTTGTTGTGGCAACAATGGTTTCCACGGGCTCCTGAGGGACAGGTTCCACATGTTCACTCGTTGTTGCCATGGAAGGACATACAACAGGTGCTGTCACTACAGTGTCATGCACTGTTGGTGCAGCAGGAACAGGCAACACAAAAAATGGTTCCTGAATCATTGGAGTGGGCACATATACCCGCTTCTCCTCAAGATCAATTTTTCGTGCTGTCGTGCTCCCCCTAATCATCTGCTCTTCCAAGAAGACAACATGTCTCGTTTCTACAAACTTTGTATATCTATCTGGATAGTAGAAACGAAAGCCTTTTGACTTTTCAGGGTAGCCAATAAAATAGCAACTCTCCGTTTTGGGATCCAGCTTCCCAATGTTTGGGTTAAACACTTTAGCCTCAGCAGGACTGCCCCACACACGCAAGTGATTTAGTGAGGGCACTTTTCCTGTCCACAATTCATACGGTGTTTTGGGCACCGACTTACTTGGAACTCTATTGAGAATGTGAATGGCGGTTTTCAGCGCCTCCATCCACAGACTCAACGGTAAGGTGGAGTAACTGACCATACTGCGCACCATATCCATTAAGATACGATTACGCCTTTCAGCTACTCCATTCTGTTGAGGCTCGCCCGGTGTAGAATACTGGGCAACTATGCCATTCTCCTGGAGAAACCTTGCAAAAGGTCCAGGCACTTGTCCATACGGGGTATGCCGACCATAGTACTCCCCCCCACGGTCGGATCTGACTATCTTTATCTTTAAGTCATGCTGATTTTCAACCTCAGCCTTAAAGATCTTAAATTTATCCAATGCCTCTGATCTTTCTTTGATTGGATAAATATAACCATATCGGGAGTAATCATCTGTGAATGTTATGAACGAGTCATAGCCATCCACACTCTTTACAGGAAAAGGACCGCAAATGTCTGTGTGAATGATCTGTAAAATTCCTGTACTTCGTTTAGCATTTTTCTTTATTTGCTTTACAAATTTACCTTTAATGCAATCTATGCATTGCTCTAGATCTGAGAACTCTAATGGAGGAAGAATTTCATTGATTGGATAAATATAACCATATCGGGAGTAATCATCTGTGAATGTTATGAACGAGTCATAGCCATCCACACTCTTTACAGGAAAAGGACCGCAAATGTCTGTGTGAATGATCTGTAAAATTCCTATACTTCGTTTAGCATTTTTCTTTATTTGCTTTACAAATTTACCTTTAATGCAATCTATGCATTGCTCTAGATCTGAGAACTCTAATGGAGGAAGAATTTCATTCTTAACTAATCTTTCTATTCTCCCCCTCGAAATATGGCCTAAACGACAGTGCCATAATTTCGATGACTCATTTAGAGTTCTCTTTCGCTTTCTATTTTCATTCACACTCGAGGATGTATTATCATTCACATTGCATATGGAGTTCGCTTTTTCACGAAGAGACAATAAATAAAGCTCGTCTTGTTGAAAGGCGAGACCAATACATTGATCATTAAACATTATTACACATTTTCCATGTCCAAAATGACAACCATAACCATCATTATCCAAACGTGATACACTTATTAAGTTTCTCATCAAAGATGGAACAAACAAAACATCTCTAAGCAGAAGTACTACGCCATCTGGAAGCTCTAATGAAAGATCTCCAACAGCTTCGACGTCTGCCCGAACTCCATTTGCAACTTTAATACATCTTTCGTTTCTTTGCAAAGTCCTCATCGAAGTGAACCCCTGCAAAGAATTTGCAACATGAACAGTTGCACCTGAGTCAATCCACCAAGTAGATTTGGAATACTGTATATACAATGATTCATTCACAAATGTAATAATATTCTCACCTCTGTTTGCCATAAACGTTTTCAAGAAGTCAGGACAATCCTTCTTGAAGTGGCCCTTCTTCTTGCAATGGAGACACTGATCTTTATCAACAGTGTACTGCTGATACTGCTGGGGCTAATACTGCCGGGGCTGAGGCTGATATGGAGTCTTTCCCTTGAACCTTGAAGAGGAAGGAGCATTAAAATTTCTTTTCTTATTATCCCTCACATGGTTTATAGATCCACCATGTGAGGCCTTAATTCTCTCCTCCTCTTGCACACACATAGCAATGAGCTTTTCTAAGTCCCACTTTTCAGGATGAATGTTGTAATTAACAACAAAAGTATCAAAGTCTTTTGGCAAAGAAGCAAAAATCAGATGAATAAGGAACTCATCCTTGAGTGCCAAATCCATTGGTTTGAGCTTGGATGCCAAAGTGCTCATCCTCAGTATGTGCTCTCTTATGCCACTACCACCTCCATGGTACCTCTCTGTTACCAGCTGCTTTATCAGCTGGGTGGCATAAGTCTTTGAAGAGCCAGTAAACTGACTCTTAATCCTGTCCAGGTACTCTGTGACAGTGAGACACTCTGGGATTGAGCCCACAATAGCTGGCTCAATCGTGTTCTTTACCACGACCAAACACTTCTTGTTTGCCATGACCCATTTCCTATGCTCCAAGTCATAGGACATCCGTACGGGAGCAAAGTCCCTCTGTCTGGTTTGCCATACGGCATCAACCTCATTAGCCTCCCGCACCGGTTCCACAGGCTCTGTGGGACACGGTTCAGTGACTACCCAGTCCACCTCAGCCAGGGTGAATGCTAGGTCTATCTTCCTCCTCCATTCCCCATAGTTGTCTCCTTTGAGCACGGGGATATCCTTGATGCAGCTCATCAAGGAGAAACCACCTGAAACCACAACCATGATTCATATATAGTGAGAATAAAACAAATCATAATAACTGCATGCCTTATTTTCAACGTTGGTCAAAATTAAAACATACAATTAATTATACATTAAATCTACATCACCGTTGGGCAGAAATAGACAAAATGCATAACAAAACCATGACATCATAATATTGATATTAATTAACGTTGGTCAGAATAATAACAATATTATAATAATCTGAAAACAATATCCATTTTTCAAAATTAAATTCTCCCGTTGGTTCGAATTTAATAATGAAAATAACAACCGTAAATACGCAGCGGAAACATGAAAACTTTATTTTTCAGAAGCATCATACAACCAATGTTTAAGACGGCCACATGGCCCATTGCGGCCCGGACGGCCCAGCCTGGCGCGGTGCGCGCGCTCCCCCGTGCCCAGGCCGCAACCTGGGCCTGGGCCGGGAAAGTGGCCACCCGCCTGGGCCTAAAGGTGGCCCGACCAGCGCCGACCGCCGGATTCCATCCGACGGCCATCCGCAAAAGCCGCCTGGACAAAAAACCCGCCGACGGCCATCTCCCAAACCCTAACCCTCATTCTGTCTCCTCCCCTTCTCTCTCCCATCTCTCACCGACGGCGCCAGAGCAACGACGGTGGTGGCCCGTGGCCGGAGAAGAAGAAGAAAGCCGGCGCCGCCGCGGGCCCGTTCGCCGGAGGATGCGCTCCCCTTGGTAGAGCGCTCCGCCGTCGAACGGCCTCGCGTCGGCGCCCTGAGCCGCGCCCGCGGCTCCTTCATGCCCGTCGACGGCGGCCCCGAGTCTCCCCGCGCGACGGCGCAACGCATTTCCGCGCGACGGCGGTGAACCATACGGCCAGGTGAGTTCTCTCTCCCGGCCAGAACCATACTAGGGTTAGGCTCTGGGATCCGACTCAGATCGGATCCCCTTTCTGTTTGCGGTTTGACTCACTTTGGAGTTTGAATCCCTCGGATCAAACCCTCCTTTTCTTTTCGATCCGAACGTCGGCAAGCCGTCGGCGGTCAAACATTAGGGTTTCCCCTTCTTTTCTTCCCCAAAACTCGATCTACACTCTAGATCGAGGCTCTGATACCATTGTTATGTCCCTAGGACCTTCTAGGTGTAGATCAGTGGGGCTATGATCTCATACACGGCAAGAACAGAGAGTACACACTAGATCCGAAAGGGAGAAAGGGAGGAATAGGGACACATACCATCGGAGTTGGAGGAGGAGCCCGCCATCACGTTCGTCGGTGAAGATCTGCGCACGGGCAGCGACGGTTGGTGAAGAGGGTCGCCGGTCGTCGCTGTCCGGAAGGGAAGACGGTGACAGCGCCGCCGGTGGTACTTCCCGCCGCTCGCTGCGCACCCTCTTGATCGGTTTAGGGTTTGTAGGTTGGGTATGGACGGCTCCGAGAAACCTCGTATATAGAGCCCGCCGGCACCCCACCCCTTTTATATTGCGCAGTGCGACGGGGGCCCACCAGCCAATCTTGGGCTGGGCGCCCCCGATCAGGGCGCGATAATCACGGGATCCAGGTGGCCGTTGGGCCCCTGGTGGAGATCAACCTAACAGAAGACACGTGCATTGAGGTTGTGTGTTCACACGGGAAGGAATCGTCTCGCGCACGGGAAAGATTTGCTAGCGCACAGAGGCCGGATGGCGAGTGCGCGCCACAGGCTATATATATATATGTATGAAGACCGAAAATTCAAAATTTACATTTACAAAATGATTTACCTAGTCTTTTGGAGATGCTCTAACAACTATAGTCTATATAATACGTTTGCTGATACCGATAATAATATTCTATGTCTGTGGCAATGTTGTGTGGTCTCACGTTGTCATTGCCTGTGATCGATGAGTTCGTCCACGTTCACGATCTTTGTCGGGTGATCATCTATGCTATTCTTGGGAATAAAATTTGTGCGGTTGATTCAAATTCAAGCTAGATTGAATTTTAAGATCAACGGAACATGCGTATCGACGCTCCAGATGATAGAAAAGTTTGGCGGCTACAAGCACGATGAAAATTTGTGTGATTGATTCAAAATCTTGGTAGATTGAATTTTAAGATCAATGGAATATGCGTATCAACGCTCCAGATGGTAGAAAAGTTCGGCTATCACAGTGAAAAACTCCATTCATTCAAATTACGGAGATGATGCAACGTAGCCATGGATTTTAGTGGGCAGTCGACGATCTCCAGCTTTCGGTCGGCGTGGTAGGCGAACTACGTGACAAATCAGATAAAGACGTGCAAAGATACTCTCTTAATCCAATGACATACGTGAACATAGATCAAATTGGTCATAGATCGCCTGTCAGAGGCATGCAAGGATTGATGGGATTTATGAAGGGTCTCCTTCCGATCAGACGATTTGATTGAAGATGGAACATACACTGCATCACCAATTCACCATGCTGCGAGGAGATTAATTAGGATTAGGGAAAATCATATCAATCATATAATAAGGATCAGAAGATCTAAGACTATCCGCACTCTTTATCCTCTATTTTCATCCTCTATACATCCTGGCCATCAAGATTCTCTCTTCTATACATGTTTCTTTCGCATCCATCATCCTCTATACCTCATCCTCTATACCAACTATATATTAATAGCGGCCCCACTTGTCATCCTTTGTAAATTCTATCTAAATATATCCATGTGAGATCTTGTTTTGAAAAAATTATTAAAATAAATTTAATTGTGCAATCAGAATTTGATTTGGTTTTTGGGTTTGTGATCTATAGCATCTTTTAGTTTGTTGGAATAGTGGGGCCCGCCACTCACCTCTCTCTCTCGTGCGCACGCTGTCTCTCCCGCAGGCCGGTAGCGGACGGACGGTATCCGCTGAAGTTAGCGGACGAGCGTTGCATGCAGTATCGTTTACAGGTGTGTGTGTAGCATAATCACTTTGAGGACAAACTAATGATTCAAAGTTCAAAGCACACTCATTTTGTCAGAACTCATTTCGCATGGATCAGAAATGAATTTTCAAGAAATGAATATTCATCATATATGGGTCACAACATAACCATTTTAATAGTACTAGTAAACATGCACGTGCGACACGCACGTGCCTAACCAAGATATTATAAAGTGATTTTCAATACATCAAAAATAGATTTGATGCAATCATGTCTACCAAAATGAAATATCAGAAAGAAATCATAGATAAAGTAAGATAAGGTGACTTCTTTGAAACAATCTTCAGGGCATGACAATAAATGTTATTATATAATAACACAACATGAGTCAAGACTCGCATAGAGTCACAGTGTATGATAATATTTTGGACTGATACTCAGCCTTTCGAAGTGCTGTAATAATTATACATAAATAGTTTAAGGAAGGTATTTGACTATATTTAAATCTAATTATTTTTGATACATCTAATGAGGTCTTGAACTCCAGCTGGTAAGTTATCTTCACACATATTTTCATTGATAGTAAATAGCTGTCCCAAAAAATGCTTTCTGAGATTGTAGGGATCCTGTGTGTAATAAAATAATTAACATATAAGCTTTAATAAGTGACAGAACTATCAAATGAAATATAAAAAGTAATGTATGGGTTTTTTTACCTTAAATTGTGGAATTTGAAGCTCCTCTTCTTTCCATGCAGACATGAACATGGAAATGAGATAACCAGATAGTTTGCTGATGACACAAATATTAGTCAAGTAAACATCAATCTATTCTATATCTATTTATAAAGATAATATTTTTTGAAAATTGATTGAACATGTAAAGTAATAACTTACCTATTGTAAATTAGAATATTAGTTAAAATAGTTTGACGCCATAAAAAGATATCTTCGTTCCAAGCTTCTGACATGGCTTTTTGTAAGTATTCAGAAATACATTGGAGTATCTTCACATATTTTGCATATGGATTGTGCATGTAAATTGGATTTCGAGGATTGGGATCCAGAATGTATACTATTTTTGTTTCTTGGTTCAATATGAATAAAATGAAGGCATTGCTCAGTTGAGTTATTGGTATAAGAATCTGCAAAAGACTAATAGTTAAAACAAATATAGAACAATATCAATACGAGGTTGATGTAAGCTGTCTTACCAATTTGCATCTTGAAACATTGTACTCAATACCAGGCCATTCATGTATGGATTCTTTTAGTTGTTTCACATTTAACTTCTTACGAAAATTTGGATGTCGTCCAAAATCAATAATCATCTAACATAATAAATAAGCATATAAATTAGTTATAGAAAACATTAAATATAACTCAATACGTATATTAAAAAGAGGAAATGTTATATTTTCATACCCAAAACTGCAAGTCTAAATAATGCTTTGATATTGGTCCTTTGATTTTCTTCATTTGTTGGATGTAATCAGACATGTTTTTTCGTACAAACAAATTGAAACAATCTTGGTCCATGGGCTCATTGTCATTTAATATGTGTTGCAGTTGTTGAAGTGTCAAGCTGATGGAATATGGCTTGGAGCTTTGTATCCAGTTTGTACTGTAAAGGATAAGGAAAACAAATTTGAAAATTGATAATATAAATTTTTTCATATTTATTTTATTAATAATTAATATTGCTTTAAAATAAATACTTACTTTAAGGTGTTTTCACATTTAATTGATTTGATGTAGTCACAAAGACAACTTATTAACTCATGTCCAGTTGCCTTTGAAAGAACTGATATCAATGAGTGCTACTTCGTTTCGCTTGATAATAAGTCTGAAGATTTGAATTCCTTTAGAACCTCTGAATTTTCCAAGATGGTAATATCATTCAAACTATCTTCAGCGGCAAGACTTTGTTGATCACTCTGAATCATTTCTGCTGTGTTTGACTTCCAACATATTAGTATGCTGGCTAACTTGTACCTAAATTGATTAATATTTTCCTATACAGTAATAATTGAAATTACATGTCTAATAATTTAATAGGTTATCTCTTTTTATACAAATTAAAGAATAATATATATATACACACACCTGTGTAATATGTTGAGAAAGTGATTCTCCTGTCCAATATTCCATAAACTTGAGCATAAATAGACCACAAGATGAACCGTAAAGTTATAGAATATTGAGTAGTTAAAAACAAATATATACACATGTAGATTATAATCATTTAGTATATTATACATACCCGTCTTGTTGAATTGGTTCTTCTAATTGTTATGTGACTCTCCATTTAGTAACATCAAGGTCTTCCCAATTTAGAACCACATTTTGTTTTTTTATAATAATGTTTAAATGAGATTGTAGACCTTTGAGCTGTATAAGTACATATATTAGTAATATAAAGAATATAATATATATAAAATATAAAAGGATGATTAATGTAAAATATTTAAATAAAATCTTATGCTGCAATAATAACTTACTGTAGTTTTAAGGTCATCTCGATTGGATTCCCAACACAATGAGTCAAGAACTTGTATCTCACACTTTTTTGCATGAAGAACAGCTAAATACCAATGTGTGTCCTCGATATTTATTGGAAGTAGAATCTAATTAGGACAATGAATTAGTCTCAGATATGTTAAAAACATCCTGTTTAAATGTATTAATTTAAATTAAACTAACATAAAATTAAAATATGGAAAAGTATGTTACCATATCATGACTTAGATAATTTTCAACGATCTTCATAATGAAGCTACCATCTTCATCTATTTTGAGATTGCCATCCCATTTTAGTAGTACGGAGTTAATAGGATCCTCAAAGTATACCTTAACCCCATTTCTAACTCGCAGATGTGTCTGTTCTTTTAAACAACAAATATATGCACTTATAACCTACAAAAAATATTCAAATAAAAATAAGATTATAATATTAATGTTTATTAAAAAAATTATTTATTTTCGACAGAGATAGTTTAAAGCATATTATTATAATTACCTTGTCATTCAAATATTTTATTGGGTCTAGAAGACATGACATTTGATCTTGATTGACATAAATGTCATATATCTTCACAAGTATATCAGTGTCTAAAGATGACTCTATTATTATTTGAGCACATAAATCCTTGTCGGTCATCGTATAATCTGAAGTAAAAAAAAATTAGTACATAATTTTAAAATTAAATAACATTGTGGCAAAAAACTATATATAATAATATAATTAAATACCTTGTGGAAGTTCGTCATAGGTTTGGTCATTTTTGACTTGTTGTTCAATTTCTTTTGGATGCTTATTGTCAATTGTATTTTCATTTGTAGGAGATTTTTCTTCTTCTGTCTGCAAAAAGTAGGAAAAAATCAAATTTATAATTCATAGATTAATTCGTTGACTTGTTTTTCATAGGATATGATATATATTATTATAGCTGACATCTATGACTTGTTAGAGTTTTTAATATTTAAAGCTTGGACATGGATTTCAAGTATAAAGTGATAATATTAGTAGTGACATATTTACAAGTCTTATTGTCATATTGGTGTTGTGGTACCTGATATTGAACGTGGTTAGCAGGACGACGATGCGTGCATGGCCAGCGAGAGTAGTACTGAACCACCTTGTTGTCTGTTGTCTGTATGGTTGGTGAGGGCGCTGATCCATTGTTTTGTTCCATTACTGCTGTGTTTGTTTTCCAATATAATAGTATGCCGGCTAACTTGTATCTAAAATGATTAATATTTTCCTGCATGGTAATAATTGGTATTACACATGTCCAGTAATTTAATAGGTTATGAAATCTAATATATATATATATACCTGTGTGATATGTCTAGAAAGTGCTTCTCCAGTCCAATATTCCATAAATTTGAGCATAAATAGACCACATGATGAACTGCAAAGTTATAGAATATTGAGTATTTTAAAACAAAAAATGTACATTATATGTTATAATCTTATTATCTATTATACATACCCATCTTTCTGGATTGGTTCTTCTAATTGTTCTTTGACTGTCCATCCAGTGACATCAAGATTGTCCCAATTTTTGACAAAATTTTGTTTTTTTATAATAATGTTCAAATGAGATTGCAGACCATGCAACTGTATAAAAACAAATATTTATTAGTAATAACAAATAATATAATATAAAATGAGGATTAATGTAAAACTTCAAAATAAAATGTATAGCTCCAATTGTAACTTACCATAGTTTTAAGGTCATCTCGATTTGATTCCCAACACAATGAGTCAAGAACTTGTATCTCATGTTTTTTTGCATGAAGAACAGCTAAATACCAATGTGTGTCTTTGATATTTATTGGAAGTAGAATCTAATGAAGACAATGAATTACTCTCTGATATGTAAAACAATACAAATATACTAAACTAACACATAGTTAAAATATGAAACATATGTTACCATGTCATGGCTTAGATAATTTTCAACGATCCTTGAAATGAAGCTTCCATGTTCATCTATTCTAAGATTGCCATCTCTTTTTAACATTGCAGAGATAATAGGATCCTCAAAGTATACCTTAACCCCATTTCTAACTTGTAGATGTGTTTGTTTCTTTAAACAATAGATATATGCACTTATAACCTACAAACAAATATTAAAATAACAAAAAGATATTACTATTTATTAAACAAAGAATTATTTATATTAGATAGAAATATTTTAAATTATATTGGTACACTTACCTTGTCGTTGAGATATTTAACCGAGTCTAGAAGACATGACAATTGATCTTGATTAATAAAAATACCATCTATCTTCACAAGTATATCAGTGGCTAAAGATGACTTTATTATTATTTGAGCACGTAAATCCTTGTTAGTCACTGTATAGTCTGCAAGTAAAATAATGAAAATAAAAATTTTAATTTTAATATTATTTTAAAATTAAACAACGTTTTGACAAACCTGTGTAAGAATATAATTAAATACCTTGTGGAAGTGCATCATAAGTTTGGTCATTTTTGTTTTGTTGTGCAACTTCCTCCGGATTCTTATAATCAATTGTGTGTTCATTTGTAGATGATTGTTTCAAATCTGTCTGCAAGAGGTAGAAAAAACAAATTTTATAAGTGATAGAGTAGGAATGAACATTATTGATTTATGTTTTTCTTGTTTTCTTGGATTGATCCTTATAAATAAATCAAAATCTAAAACACTATTGGTGTGATGTACCTGAAGTTGAACGTGGTTAGCAGCACAGCGATGTGTGCGTGGTTTGCGAGGGTGCTGATTTTTCTTGTCAACACTTGGTGTGTCTTTGGTTGATGTGGCTGCTGATTGCTGATGTTGTCTCTTGCTGTGCGCTGTTGGCGAGCTGTGCTTGGAATTGGTTGCTCTTCCTTGCAAAGTCTTACGCTTCATGCTAGCCTGGGTGGTGTCCTGTTGTTCGTCGTTGCGTGTGGATCGTGAGGGCGCTGATTTCCTGCGTTGTTTATTATTTTCTTTCTGGTTGGTAAGCACGCTGCCCTTTGTTCTCTTTTGCTTGATGCTTGGAAGGCGCTGCCGAAGTCAATATGAATTATATCAAAAGAAACCATGATAAATGTCATTTTAAAATTAATAGATTACTATGTGTACACAACCGGTTTAAATTTAAATAAGAGAAGCAAGAACTACAGGCCATGCAAATCATCTTATATTTATGGGAATTTTTTCTGTATCATGCTTTGTTTAGTAGTAGTGTGTGTATGCAACCATCTTATCAAGCAAATCCTCTAATTTGAAAGGAAGTATATATATACTGATATACGTTACTGCACAAAAAAGGAAAGGTATTTTATACTGGAAGAAGAAGAAAGAAGTTCACTATATCAATGAATCCAAATCCTATATAATCTGAAAACAAATGTATTGATATATTATCATGTTTCTTGCTATCCGATATACATCGGTTATTTTGCTATTTATGCATGCATACTTAGAAAGTACAAACCAGAGAGCCTTGATTTTATTTCTAGCGTCAAGATTATGCTTTTGCATGTTACTCTCAGAGTCCCAGTAAAACACTGATGGGCTAGATCAATGAATCCTTTAATATGATTGAAAATTCTACTGAGCATGGCGCAACGAAATTGCATGCACGTAAACAAACAGTGACGATGACTATTCTGTGTTACCTCGTCCTCCGACGACACTCCTTCATTGTCCTGTCCTGAAGACACCGACCCAGCAGCAGGCGTTCCTGGTGAGCACTGTCCGGCATTGGTGGTCTGTAGCCGTGATTGGTGACCGGCAGCCGGCCCTGGTGGCATACGGCGGTCATGTGTAGTTTCCGGTGGCCGGCGGCCTGCCGCCCTGGTGGCCGGCATCGATCCCGTCGTTGCGGCGTACGTCGTCGTGGCCTCGTGGGTCGTGGGAGAGGAGCAGTTGCTCGTGAGCGAGATCGGAGTTGCACAAGGGGTGAGCGAGCACTTGCAGGCGCAGAAGAAACCGTCGGGGCCGTCGCTTCTGCGCCCTGGCACAGCGGCGGAAAGCGTTGAGCGGGAGGATACCGGCATTGCGTAATATATTGCTTGGTAAAAAAGTTTGCCGCAAAGTTTCACGACGGTTCGAAAAACTGATACCGTAGACGGCAGTTTCCAACCAAATCTATAGTACGGGCAAGTACGTGACGTAGGAAACTAAATCTTTAACGTGGCATGCAATGAAAGTAAGGATGGAATATCCGTTCATGCAACAAGGAGGATCAGTATACGTGTGTGTGTATATATAACTAGTTACTATCATCTTCAATAAACCATATTGCGTATGTGTGTATACTTATTTATCAGCTTGAGTATGTCTATATATATACTTATTATTTTAAGATATTTTAAATATTACTTACGTGAAATTTTTCGGAAGAGCACATACTATTTATTATATTGCTAAAACACTACTATAGTAGTATATAAAATATGTATGACCACATATTCTATATGCTTGCATATTTGACGACATAGATATGATACCCTGGAAGGTCTAGTACGATTATATACTTCGTCTACGTATACTTCGCTGGGTTATTCTACCGATCACTGTGCCAGCCCTGAGAGGGCTATTCTACCGTCCAGGGTGGTTAAGTTAGGAAAGTAAAAGTAGGAAATTTGTTTCCATCTTGTAACAGGACAAGTCTGTAAGGCTAGGATGATTTTCCTTAATGAAGTTTAGCCTGGGATTGAGACATCCTCTCCCTTGGGCGCCCAGCCTCCTGTTCCCCATCTTTGCTGCTGCCACCGCTTTCATATTGTTTAATTTTCCATGAATTTGTTCTTTTCATATTTAAGGATATTAATGATGAACTTTTATATTATGCCTTGTATTTCAATAAATATATATTTTTTGTCCTTTCAAAAAACAAATATATTTGTTTATTGTATTAAATTTCTAGAATCAAAATAAGATAATACAAAATATCAATTGTATTGGTGTTACATCGTATTGAATGTTCTAGTGTTACATCTCTAATACATCTGTGAATACAATATTTTTTGTGCTCCTTCCAGTGGGGTCAACATCCTTATCTGTGTTGGCCAAAACCCATGTGCTCTTACAAGAAACACCCCTTGATAGTGCTACATACAATTGACCATGGGAGAAAACTGGTTCAGGGAGATAAACACCAACATTTGGTATGGTCTGACCTTGGGCTTTATTTATTGTCATTGCAAAACTCAATCTTATTGGAAACTGCTTTCGCTTGAACTTGAATGGCAATGTAAGGTCTTCAGAGGGGGACATGGGAATCCTTGGTATAAATACTCTGGTTCTTGCATGATCTCCATTAACTATTTCAGCATCAATTGAATTGTTTTGAAATCCTCTAATGACCAACCTTGTGCCATTGCAAAGTCCATTGTGAGGATCAAGATTCCTTAGTAAAATAACTGGGCAATCTTTTTTAACCTTGAGCTCGTGAGGAGGCAACCCATTAGGTGTAATAGAATTTAAAAAATCAAGAGAATAATTATTTCTTGTATCATCATCCACTGAGTCGAAACTGTAGTATACCTTCTCATTTCCAGGAAATCTTTCAATCATTATTGCATTCATTGCATCGACATGCTCATTTGTAGTAGAAAGAATCGCACGTTCACGCATATAACATGCTGAGGTACAATTTTCCTTGAGTTTGGGAAACACATGATCGATGAGGTTGTCAATTGCATTGTCTTTTGAAATTATTTTATTTGCATTCTTACTGGAATCTTGCCTCCATTCCATGATAATATCTTTAGGCAATCGAACATAATTATCACCAAGTTCCGTTCCCAATTCTAAGGAGGTACTCTGCAAACCAATTATCATTTCTGGCACGCATGTTTTAGGTAAGTTGAATCCTCTGTACACTGTCCCATATATATGATTTTAGTAAAGTAGCATCAGTGATCTGTGCTCTTGTTCCTCGTGTCACAACGGGAAGAATTTGCCTGAAGTCACCTCCGAACAACATGACCTTACCGCCAAAAAGTTGATTGCAGCCCATTATATCTTGTAATGTTCTGTCGAGTGTTTCTACCGCTTGTCTCTTTGTCATGGTTACTTCATCCCATATTACCAATGCAGCCCTGCGAAGCAATTCAGCAGTACCACTCTGCTTTGTAAAGCTACACATAGTGTTATTACCTAGTTTGATGGGAATCTTGAAGCCGGAGTGTGCAGTGCGTCCGCCGGGCATGATACCTGCTGCAATACCAGATGTGGCTGTAGCAATTGCTATATGATTCATGGAGCGCACCTTTGCAAGCAAAGCCTTATATAGATATGTCTTGCCAGTTCCTCCTGGTCCATCAACAAAAAATACCTGGCCAACTTTCTTCTCTACATGATTCATAATCAAATCAAACCCAGCTCTTTGCTCAACATTTAGTGTTTGTATCATTTCAAGATGTTCTTTTTCATATCCAATATTCAATTCTTCTGTGAGCTCTCTGTAATGGTCTCTTGAAACCTCATCTATCAAATAAAGTGTAAAGGGTCATGTCAAAATGGTGAATAAAAAGCATTTTTTAATAATATTTAGTGACATATCAAATTGCCATTTGTGGTGTTTAGATTTAGATAAATACAATGTTTATGGATAAAAAATGTTTTTGGAAATTTTTATATTTATCATTTACCTGTGGCATCTAGTTCAGGGAGTCCATAGTTTGTAATGTCTCTACCCATATCGTTGACATGCATAGATATATCTCTAAGCACCATTTGTTCAGCCATTCTGGAGTTGCCATTTGAACAATGATAATCTTCAGACATTGAATCAACATGTTTGTCCCATAGTGCTCGAACATTATTACACTCACAAAAAACTATGATAGTTGCAAATAGCCTTCTTAGAGCACAAGGCATTTTAAACTGTGCAGATTCTGTGAGGCAATCATCTAAGCTCTTGTCAGTTTCCACATAGCCCAAGGCTTCACAAGCCTCTCTAAATGTTGCATATGTAGTTCCATGTTGACTTCTAAGATGCTCGAATGAAGTTGCACCTCTCACATGGTTTAGAAGGACACGAAGATAGTATCGCTCTCCTTCAGCGGGATGGGCATACACCAGTCTTCCAATCTGACCACCTTTTTGTCTGGGTTTCCAATTTTTTTTGACTTTATCCAAGTGAAGTGCTCAGGGAACTCTCTATATAAATACTTTCGTGCATCCGGATTATACATGTTTGTGCTAAAGTATTCTGTAAGCATGGACCTTTGAGAGTTAGGATTTTGCACAACATTGTTCAAATCATCCCTAGCTTTGTAGGCAACCATATGTTGTCCTGAAAGGTGAACCTGCATTTGTAACACAGGAGGCGACATATCATACAAAGGAAAACCATATAATCTATAGATTGCCTCTATAGCTGTTATACATCTTCCATCTCTATATTGCTTAATCTCATTAATAACCAATGGTTGACCATTCTTATTTTTTTGAGCTTGATCTATTGAAAAGGAAACTCGGTCATGGCCTTTAAAGACATACTTGTATAGATACTTGGCACACTTTATGCTGCTGCAAACCTCCACATTAATATGACAATTATACCTCATTAAAAGGATTGGATTATATGGCACAACCCATCTGTTGTCCAACCATTCTTTCCTTATTTTCACTTTTTGTCCATCATCTCTCCTTCTATAAATAGGGTATGAGTTCTTTCCTTGCAGGGTGGTTTCACAAAAGTCACGAGGATAATGAAAGCGACAATTATTGTTTATCATACATGGACACTTACGGTTGAGGACACCACATGGTCCATGCATCATATGTTTGCAGACAAGTCTATGCAATTCTGGATATTTCTTTTGATTAGGAAGCTCTGCTGATATATACTTGTCATAATCATCAGGAGTACGTACTTTGCTTTCATCTTTCATAACCAAAAGGAAGTGTTCATGAGGTAATCCCCTTTTTTGAAATTCAGTGACATGTGCCCAAGCAGCAACCCTGCCCAAATGATGCCTTTTAAGAAGGAAATCCTGGAGGTCTCGTAGCTTTGCTCTATAAACCCTTGCCACTATATCTGGATGATCTTGTGGCATTTGACCTGGCAATAATTGTTCTACTATCTCATCCCAATATGGATTGGATGTCATTGTCACAAAAAATCTGGCTTTCCATATCGAGTAATCAAAGCCATGGCATCCATGTATCTTGAGTGCACATCACGGTCACTTCCTGGGAAATCTTTTGAAAGTACAATTCTACGACCAACTTGTGACGCACGATCTTCTCCAGCGGCGAGAGTGTCTAGAAGGCCCTGGTGAATATATGTGTTAAAAGATTATAATAATCATTTTGATTTAAAAATAGAAAAGGCAACTTCTAAAATCAAATACTTCTAACCTGGTATAGATCAGCACGAATTAGATCTTGATGCGCCGGTTTTGAGTACTAGTCTAAACGCATTGACTCCACCTTGACATACATATCAACAGCCCATTGCTGGAAAAGCCTCCCGCCATGAAACATGACATTAAATTCTCCTTCGCGAATTTGGAGCCTAAAACATAGATACTCCCTAGCACTGACATATCATCGCGACTCTGAAATTTCTGTTCATAACAACAAATAGATTAAATTTCATTCTGCTTTGAGCTTATTCAATTTCAATAGATAAAACATCTTAACATCATCATGCTAATAAAGAGAATAATAATAATAATAATATATTTAAATAGATGTAAAAATTTTGCAAAGAAAATAACCTTCTTCTTCATGTACATTTGCATCTACGACATCATTGATATCAACAAGTGTTGGGCCTATATAAAAGTAAGAAAAATTGTAATCAATTGTTAATGAGATTTTGAGGGTACAAACTTGTTTATGTAGATATATGAAATTAAGGAACCTTTTAGTGCATGTTTAGTATATTTTCTCTTTGGTTTTGATGGAGTTGATTCTAGATATAAAATCTTCTTATCCTCCCAACCAGTCTCACCATTAGGATTGAATAGAGGATATGCTAATGGATCATAACATCCATGGTATGGCCTTACATAATGAGGTTGATTTTCTTTGCCATAAATGACTATGCTTCGCTCAAACCTTTGATGTGGGTCATTTCCATCAAACCATATAGCAGCCACTTGCTCCATTGCAGGCGCATTATATCTTCTTTGGTCAACAGAAATACTTGTATTTAGCTCAATAGCATAGCAATCCAAGTTGGTAAGAGTACCAAGACTCTTAAATGCTTGAACATAAGGATTGTGCTGCATGATGTTCAATATATTGTGGATCACATTAGCATCAAGGTGCGGTGATCTCTTCATCCTATAATGCATAGTCTCATCTGTGTCATAAAAGTACAATTGCATGTGGCGTGGTCCCTTAACACCGGGCACAAGTTGATCCAACTTGTGATATATTTGGCCATGAGCTTTAAATGTATAAATTCCAGTACCCTTTGATGTTGCCAAACTACGATCAATAGAAACCCCCATACTGGTGAAAGAAAAGTGGGAGTTGAAGTACCGAATGTTCCTTCTAAAGTACTTTGCATCCATGCCAGTTTGACTTGTGAATAGTCGATGAAGCTCAGCTGGCACTTCTGGTATAAATATATTGACCCGTCCGTTATGACAACAAAACGCAGGACCTTCACCTTCAAACTTCTTTGCATGACAATAAAAACAGTTTGATACTTTCTTCAAGACATGATGGGTCACAGGAAGACCCTCATACACAAAGTTATAAGGATCTCGACCATTTGTTGGATCTTGACTATTTATTCTTGTTGTGGGTTCTATAGAATACTCATATTTAAAATCTGCAATTATAAAATCTGAAAATTTTAAGTTTGCATGACCATAAATCTCTCAAATAATATAAACATAACAAAGTGTTTTTCCAAGCTTACCTTCATCTTTAAACACTCTAGCTTCATCATCCTCGTACATGTCAGGGCCATCTTCACATGGATTTTGTTGATCTAAGTCATTTTCTATTAAACAAATTAACAAACCATTACTCATTGGACAGATACAATCTATTTTTTGGATCTTCAATTATGCATTTTGAGCTTTACATACCCTCTATTCCATGCAATGTGTCTTCTGGTTCCCAAATGCCAGAATTGAAAGTTTCATGATTAACATTTTGATCAACTTTTTTTAGCACGATTATAACGTTGATATACACGTTTCCCAACACCTAAAACAATTTGAATTAAGTAGGAAAAATTAATATCATACTTGACATGTTTGACACAACAATATAACAAATCATTAGTGTCATGCCTGACATATTTGACAGAAAATAATATAATAATTTAGAAATTTACAAAAAATAATAAAAAAATCTATCATAGCAAGCTAGCAAGCTTTCTGTTACCGGTATCCTTCAAACGGGCTCTGCGATTACGCTGATAATCACGCCTTTTAACTCGAGCATCATTCTTGTTGTCATCAGACAGTGCTACATCAATTGTGATTTCCCTAAATCTCACTACAATGGCAAATGGTAGAGTCATTAAGAATGATGGCTCATATTAATCAAATTCAAGAGTTGAGGTAATATTTTTTATCTATATACTATTGCAGTATAATCTCAACTCTAATAGGTAACGATCTACAAGTCTTTGGGTGTTACCAGTATTCTTCAAATGTGCACGACGTTTACGTTGATATTCACGCATTTTAAATCGAGCAACCTCCTTGTCATTAGGCGATGCAGGCTCTGATTCGATTCTCCTTCTCCTCTTACAACTGGAATCTTGCTCACCTATATTTAGAAGAAGGATACATAAGCACATACAAAGGGCGTAACATGCACACATAACATAAGTAATATTTGAGAGTTAAGATCGAGATAATATAAGAAGGAACCTTGGATGTTTTCTTTGTTAATTATGAGGTGATATGATTCATCTAATTTCGGTGCTTTGACCTCTTTTTTGAAGTGAGCCCTTCATTTTTTTTGATATTCACGCCTTCTAGCGAGAAGGTCTTTCTTCTTATCATTAGACAATGCAGCATACCTTTCCCGATTACGTTTGTTTATACATTCATGTTGTTCATGATCCACTGAAAAACAAACAAACGAATATTAACAAAAGGTGAACATTATAATCATATCTATACTATAAAGGAGTATTTTAATAAGGTCACAAGACGCAGGGCATGGAGATAACATGAAAGAGACCTTAGATGTTATTTTTACTAATAATGAAGTTAGATGATTCAACCTGCTTTGAACTCTGCCTTCAAACGAGCCCTTAGATTACGCTGATATTCACGCCTTTTAGTGAGAAGTTCTGTCTTTTTGTCAGTAGACAATTCAGCATAGCTCTTTCGACTGCGTTTATTTTTACATTCACGTTGTTTATGTTCCACTAAAAAACAAGCAAACGAGAAACAAAATATGAATATTATAACCATATATTTTAATTAGTTCACGAGACATAAGCTCACAACATGAATATTATCAGATAAGCTCTTAAAATGCAAATTACCTTGTTGCATATTACTTTGTCCATCGACATGTTCATCCATTTGTCAAGTTGTGCTAGTTGCTTGGTGTTCTAAGGATACTCTACGCAATCCAATGTGGAATTTACCCTGATCATGAGGTGTCGTCGTCTTGCCTCATAGTTTCAAGCTCGGTCCTCAATCCTTGGTCCTGTACATGCCTCGACACAACTGCAGACTAACATAAACATTTCATCACTTCAAATCTGTAATAAAAGATTGCCTACTTGCAGATGTTCGCTTTGAAACCAGCAATCATGACAAAATAGAGAAATCTAGGTTGTCTATAATAAATTAGCAATAGTACACTATTACTATTGTTAGGCCTCTATTTTATAATAGGAAAATTTGAAGACTGTCATTATAATTTTGTAAAATTGAAGATATGTTATCCTGACGCACAAGTTATTGACTCATGTGTGCTGTACATGTTAGTGAGATACCAATGACAAATCTTAAAATTTACAAAATTATAATAGCACTATTCAAAATGTCCATTTTATAATAGGCACATTGTTTCAAATTTTATCAACTGTGCTATAAGTGTAACATCTCAATAAATAAAATACAATAAAGTACTAAAGAGGACTTTCAAATATCATAAATCATAAAGTAAATAAATATATGTTCCTTAATGTATAATTTTAAATATTAAATATACTCATAATAATAGATTAAAAATAGTGCGCTATTACTTTTTGTTAGGCTTCCATAAAAATTGATTACCTCTTCTTCACTCAATTGCTAATTATATAATATTAGATGTCCATGCACATCACCGATCATCGGCTACCAGCAATATATGCTTGCTTTTGCGTAAGAAATTAAAAAGGAAACGTGTGGGAGAACGGCAGAAGATTGATGGCTTGTTGGCTATATCGTCTCGCCGATGGGCGATGGCCCCGGCCCGTAGCTTGAGGCCGCCATGGCCCCGTAGCCTGCGCCCGCCGGGAGGAAGCCGTTTCGGCACTGCGCGTGGCCGGTGCACACACCATAGCCTTGGCCGAAGCGCTGCCTCTGCTCCGTGGCATCCTCGGGCGGGTAGCCGCAGAGGCAAGATGGAACACGGGTGAGCGAGGCTTCCCCGTGAAGCCGTAGAGGTCAAGGCTGTGACGTGCTCGGGGCTGCGCCGCCGCGCCCGAGGCTTTGTTCGCTACGCCGGAGAGGGAAAGGGGCCGGATGCAGGCGGCGGAGGTGTCGCATGAGGAAGGTTAACCCTCACCTATTCTCTGCCGCCACGCCGTCGTTCCCGTCGGTGGTCGCCTCGCGTTGTGGCGGGACGGGTCCCTCGTCGGTTCCTTGCCGCCGCCGTCGCGTCGGAGTGGACGGGAGACGTGTCCTCTCTCCTGAGCGGATACGCGAGCGTCCGTGCGTACAGTGATTGATACGGTGGTGAATGTTGAAACCGCGCGGTTACGTAGATGGGTGAGAAGCGCGAGTACGGCGTTGGTGAGAAAAGAAAATCGAACCGAGGCATCCACAGAGTGTCAATGTGAAGAGTTTCCATGTTTGCGACTGGGCCCACTGTTTACTTTTATGACGGGTGATTTAGATGCGTTGGATCGCAGATCCTAGGGACAAGAAGTAAGGTGGGTAAGAAATTATGTGGTGAGAAGTTTTTTTCATTTTGTTCGCTCCTTTATATAGTGTGTGTGTGTATATATATATATATATATAGATATAGACTAGTGAATATGCACGTGCGACACGCACGTGTCTAAAAAAATATTCATCACAAGAGATTAAATACATAATAGTTTATTAAATAAAAATAACTAAATAGCAAATAAACAAAGTTGACGACAACTTTGGCAAGAGGATTTCAAGAGGTCACAAAAACTTATGTGATATTTATTTTCATATACTGTACAATGCACCATGCACCTTGACATATTTTTTTCTGTAGCTAAAATTTATGCCCAACAAAAGCAATTGCTACTTAGATTATTAAGGACCATCAATTCATAAGTCATAATGAAAAGGAACATATATCATTTTATACTACTGAATAATCATTTCAGTGACATCTTTTGAGCCTTCTTTCTAACAATGCACCCAAATTTGAGCTTGCTTTTTTAATAGTGCATCCAGATCTTTGCAAACACTACCCCCACTTTGTAAGAAGGCTAAATCTTTGCTAACATAGGTTCGTCTAATCTATCTTCCAAGAGATGTAGAAGAGACATTTTTGTGGGGAAGATTCTTGTCATGCATGTTTTTTTTCTTAAAAAAAAAATTCCTACATAAGGTCCACATTACGTACTTGATCTTTAAAACAACTGGATAACACCAAAACCTTCAGTTCTGATTGCACTCTGAGAAACCTGCAAATAGATAGACCACAAAATATTTTGTACAAGATTGATTGATTGAAATGATCATGAACAAAATAGTGCATCCCAATTTTGTTGATCGAAACAAGCTAACAGAAATACTCCGAAATGAAAAAGGTCTACCATTAAAGAATAGATAAAAAACCATGCAATCTTTTTAGCACGTGCACTGTGCAACAATACCTGAAGCCTTAATAAACAACAACTGAGAAATCCTTACCACCCTTGGACGTCCTCCGCTCCTTCTTAGCCCAAGAGATGTCTGTCGGTCATGCTTTTTTGCCTGTTTGTATGGAAAGGTAAGGCAGGCGCATAATAGGCTATGTTTTTTCTTGTCTGTTTGCACCAACATACTGTCACTCAGTCACCACAGTCAATACAGTTAAAGGGCTGCCTTACAGTAATAGAGGTGAACTCAATCATGTCATTCACACAAGAGACATGCTTGCTGATACATTTTATTTCCTAAAATTGCCACTATTTCAAATTTTCCAATAGCCATCAGTGGTTAATTTAATAGTACAAATGAGAAAATTGTGGCACCTCATGTAGTTTTAACTAAAAAGATAAGCCTAATATTTTGCTCTGGATAAATATGTTTATTATGAGTGTGCGAAGAAAATATGCTTTTAATATAGAGATGAATAACATTAGGCTTCACACTTAGGAATTAATAAATATATGATCAACAAGAGGACTAAAATAAACTGCAAACTCTTTGGAACTCTGTAGGAGCAGAGAGCCAATTCATGACAAGTTCAGCGATGGACTTGCTCATACATTAGCTCCATCCAGCATATGTCCGATCACAATGCAACAGTAGACAAGAGCACAAGGTTTAAATCTGTCAATAGAAAAGTAGCAGAGGACAAAATGTTTATAGAAGGTTCTAAATTTTTAGAAAGTGTTGAGGAACAGAGAGCACACTTTCATGTTTTCTGCTTCACTTCAATGAACTATATTGGCAGTGGCACTCAAAATAAAGGAATCAAACAACTCATGCAATGCAAATCAATAAATCATGTCTGAAACTTAAAGCCTAGATAACATACCATTTGGCATAATTCAGAAATGCAGTGGTTGAAGGTTCCTTCGAGTGCATTAATTTTCACATTTAAACATGGTTGAGAGGTCATGGCATGCTACTGTGTAGGGGACCTGTACAAAAGGGACATGACTCAATCTTGCCGTTCACAAAAGAGACATGAATTGCTAGTATATTTTGTTTCCTAGGATTGCCATTATTCAATTACAGGCATGTCAAACATTTCAAGTAGATAATACTGCAGATAAATACATGCACAACTGAGTTTAAATGGATTTCTTCTTGAAACTATATGGTGGTGCATACAACTGATGTAAGTTGTATGGATCATTACAACATCAGTTGGAATAAAAGTACGTGTAAGTAACAAATTTGTAAGTTATCCTAACGTATTGTTAACAGTTAAGCTCCTTGTCATATGCTATTGGAGGCAGAAGTCATATATAAGTAAGGTGCACTGTGCAACAATACATGAAGCCTTAATAAACAACAACTCAGAAATCCTTACCTGCCCTGAACGTCCTCCGCTCCTCCTTAGCCCAAGAGATGTCTATCGGTCATGCTTTTTTTTTGCCTGTTTGTATGGAAAGGTAACACAGGCGTATAATAGGCTATGTTGTTTCTTAGTCTGTTTGCACCGACATACTGTCACAGTATAAAAAGTAAAAATTCTGAGTGTCGGTTCAAATTTAGTAAAACAAGATCGCAGATGAAGTCACTCTTGCCATCCACACATATATCCATTGGTTAATCAGGTATTATATGTGTCAATGTACTAAAAGTTATGCAACACATAAACATACAAGAAAATAGCATTAGTAATTTTCATGGCTCCTACAATAATATTTTACAAAAGTATACACGAAAGAGGATTGAGAGGCTACTCAGAGTCAAGGAGGAAGAAAGCCCGGATACCCACTTTGGATCTGGACCCAAAAAAAAAAGATTGTTGGTGAAAAAACCAACAGCATAGAGGGCAGAGAAGATTCAGCAGTGTGACGTCGAGGTTCTCGGACAGCGGCCAAGAAGACAACAGGGTCGATATTCAGGACGTCGACAACGGCGCTGATGCAGCAAGCTGGCGCCCAGGAGACAATGCATGTTTCAGTTCTTTTTTCATGTGTAAAGATGTCTAACTTTTAGACCTAAGAATTAGATTAATTTTTAAACTTGATTAAATTAAATTTTCTTGCCTAAATCAATTGGTCCATACTTTTAACAATGAGATCATATCTAAGGTTATTGCTGAATAAGAAACAATTAGCAATCAGCTTTTTTAGATCTATTAATTATCGTGTCCTGTTAGAGTAAATTAGATGTGAATCCCCAAAGTAAAGATACAGGGACTCGAAGAGTACAGCGCGCACACAGGAAAGGGATCGAACTAATACAAAACCTGAGATGCAAATCATTATCCAATTTTATACCTTAAAAAAAAGAAGAGAGAAGAAGAATCCCCAATCCGTATCTCAAACCATGAGATTGGCCACCGCCATCTGTGGTGCGGTCCTGTGACAGTGTCGCCTGCGCCACACGCGCATAAGTGATGTCATCGTGCTAGTCTCCGGCCACCACACACGCTCGCATGAGAGGAGGGGAGTCGTTTGCCCCGTGGCCGGCGGCCTGCGACCACGTCGGAGGGCGCGATGTCTTAAGGGAGCGGCGATGTCGGAGTGCAGGAAGATTGGATGGTGGAGGGAGCAGTTACGCGAGGGAAGGAAACCGCACCAAATGAAAGAAGTCGCGTCTTGCGTGTACACAGGCGGCATGAGAGAGGGTGGATGCGGATGTGGGCACAGCTCTAGCAGGCGGGTAAAATTTCTTTCGGTGAAAAAAAGGTCTGGGTAACCCACGTAAGAGACAAGCACGTTGTCAATGTAAATAGTTTCAGGAGTTTCCGACCAGGGTCCACTTGTCAGATCTGGAAGAGATATCTAGATGCGTTGGATCTGAGGTTAAAACAGATCTGACGGATCAGAATCAAGGTGGGTAGAAAATATATATTTCGGTGACAGACTATTTCCAATTCCTTCGCTCGTTTATAGTATAGATAGATAGATAACAAGAACAAATGCAGTTCATAATAATCCCATAACTTTGTTCCTTCACCTTGTACTCCATTTTTGAAGGAAAATATTTCCTTTTCTATATATAAGAAAAAATAATAGAAGGCACAAAAATCACGCTCCCAGACATGTCTCTTACACCTTGTCGCCTCATGTAGTTAGTTCACACACATATACACGTGTACGGTTATACTCACCCGTGCACATACAGAAAAATAAACAATTAATATTTCACACACCCTTGCAGTGTACATGCAGCTGTTTGTCTACGAATGTGGCCTTATATACTGTTACATTCATCAGGTACTCTTTGTCATCCATCTCTGTGTGGCTCTTAATACCCTTGGAACAGAGGGGGAGGTGGAGATGCGTACTTATTGGCCATGATAGGAGGAAGGATGACGTCGTTGAATGAAGGTGGAGGTAGGGATTCTGCTGGTGGTGCCTCTTCTTTCTTCGGTGGGGCAGAGGTGACTGCTGGAGGAGGTGAGCTTACTGGGGCCGGTGGTGGTAGCGACGGTGGCTTCATCGGTGCTGGTGGAGGAGAGCTAACTGGTGCTGGTGGAGGAGAGCTAACTGGTGCCGGTGGAGGAGGAGATTTTACTGGGGGTGGTGGAGAGCTAATTGGTGCTGGCGGCGGAGGAGACTTCACTGGAGGCGGTGGCGAGCTCACTGGTGTTGGAGGTGGTGGTGAGCTGACCGGTGCCGGCGGTGGTGGTGACTTCACTGGAGGTGGTGGTGAGCTAACCGGTGCCGGTGGTGGTGGTGACTTCACCGTAGGTGGTGGTGAGCTGACGGGCGCTGGTGGTGGTGGTGACTTCACTGGAGGTGGTGGTGAGCTAACCGGTGGTGGTGGTGGTGGTGAGCTAACAGGTGCCGGTGGTGGTGGTGACTTCACTGGAGGTGGTGGTGAGCTGACGGGTGCTGGTGGTGGTGGAGACTTCACAGGGGGAGGAGGCGAGCTCACAGGGGCAGGTGGAGGTGGCGACTTGGCCGGAGGAGGTGGTGAGCTAACTGGTGCCGGTGGTGGAGAAGTCTTTACCACTGGTGGTGGTGAGCTTGGCGGTGGTGAGCTAATTGGCGTCGGTGGTGGGGAAGGCTTCACTTCTGGAGGCGGCGAGCTCACAAGAGCAGGTGGAGGTGATGACTTAGGTGTTGGTGGTGGTGAGCTAACTGGTGTCGGTGTTGGAGAAGACTTTACCACTTGAGGTGGTGAGCTCACAGGAGCAGCTGGTGGCGATGACTTAGGCTCTGGCGGTGGTGAGCTAACTGGTGCCGGTGGTGGAGAAGACTTTACTACCGGAGGTGGTGAGCTCACAGGAGCAGGTGGAGGTGATGACTTAGGAGTCGGTGGTGAGCTTACTGGTGCTGGCGGTGGAGAAGACTTCACCACTGGAGGTGATGAGCTCACAACAACTGGTGGAGGTGACAACTTAGGCGTCATCGGTGGTGAGCTAACTGTTGCCGGTGGTGGAGATGACTTCACTATTGGAGGTGGTGAGCTCACGGGAGTAGGCGGCGGTGATGACTTGGGCTCTGATGGTGGTGAACTGACCGGTGCCAGTGGTGGGGATGATTCCACCTCTTCAGATGGCGAGGGGGCCTCTGATGGTGGTGAGCTGAGCGGTGCCAGTGATGGGGATGATTCCACCTCTTCAGATGGTGAGGGGGCCTCTGATGGTGGTGAGCTGACCGGTGCCGGTGATGGGGATGATTCCACCTCTTTAGGTGGTGAGCGGGGCTCTGATGGTGGTGAGCTGACCGGTGCCAGTGGTGGGGATGATTCCACCTCTTCAGGTGGTGAGCTCACATGTGCAGGTGGGCTTGATGACTTAGGCGTCATTGGTGGTGAAGACTTTACAACTGAAGGTGGTGAGCTCACAGAAGCAGGTGGAGATGATGACTTAGGTGCCAATGGTGGTGAGCTGACTGGTGCCGGTGATGGAGAAGTCTTCTCTACTTCAGGTGGTGAGCTCACTGGAGTAGGTGGAGGTGATGACTTAGGCGTCACCGGTGGTGGTGAGCTCACTGGCATCGGAGGTGGAGAAGACTTCTCTAGAGGCAGTGAGCTTATAGGAGTTGGTGGAGGTGATGGCTTAGGTGTAGGTGGTGGTGAACTCACTGGTGCTGGAGGTGGAGAAGACTTCACTAGAGGTGGTGAGGTTATAGGAATTGGTGGAGGTGACGACTTTGGTGCTTGAGGTGGTAAGCTAACTGGTTCTTGCGGTGGAGAAGACTTTGATGGAGGAGGTAGTGTCTCAACTGGAGATGGTGGTGGTTGTGGCTTATCTGGAGTTGAAGGTGGTTTAGATGGAGTTGATGGAGGAGTAGACTTCTCTTTTGGTGGTGGAGAGGTAGTCGAAGTTGGTGGAGGTAGAGACTTCTCTGGAGGCGGTGATGACTTCACCGGAGTAGGTGTTGTTGGGTATTCCTCTGGAGGTGGGGTTGATTTTGCAGGAGTTGGTGGTGGTGGGGACTTTGCCGGAGGAGGAGGTGAGATCTCCGGAGCTGGCAGTGGTGGAGATTTCACTGGTGGTGGTGGAGATGCCACTGGTGCCGGTGGAGGAGGTGATTTCATGGGTGGTGGAGGTGATGCCACTGGTGCTGGTGGGGGAGGTGATTTCACTGGAGGCGGTGGTGAGGCCGCCGGTGCCGACGGAGGAGGTGATTTTACGGGAGGTGTTGGAGTGCTCACTGGTGCTACTGGTGAGGGAGACTTCACGAGCTGTGGTGGTGAGACAGCAGGGGTTGGTGGAGAAGGAGTCTTCGTAGGTGGTGGTGATGATGCCACTGGTGTAGGAGGAGGAGAAGACTTCACCAGTTGCACTGCCGGCGGAGAGGATGCTGGCGGCGACTTAGAGGGTACAGGTGGTGTTGGTACATAATCATCGGCCGGTGGTGACTGTGGGGTCGACATCGGCATGGGTGCAGGCGCCGGCGATGGCTCTGGAAGCGGCTCTGGCGATACATCCGGCGGTGTATGCGGGGATGGCATGGGTGTAGGCGCGGCCGGCTTCGCTGGCACCGATGGTGGCTTCCCAGGCACAGAGGGTGGTTTCCCAGGCACCGATGATGGTGGCCCTCCTCCTGGAGTCGGGTACCCAGCGCACACATGGTTGCTGCAGTCAACAGGGTGTGCGAGCACGGGGGCGCACTGCAGCGCGGTCTTCTGCGCCGGGCGCAGTGAGCCGAGGCAGTTGTCCCTGTCGTCAAAGTTGACGAGTGCCTTGTCGGATGGCATGCACGGGGCAGCCTCCGAGTTGAAGAAGTTGAAGGCGAAGCTAAAGTTGACGAGCGCCGGGAGCTTGCAGATGGACTCGTGCACAATGCCCGTGAAGACGTTCCGGGACACGTCGAGCTGCTCAAGCTTGGCAATGTTGGAGAGCTGCTCGGGGATGGTGCCGACTAGCATGTTCCCGCTGACGTCGATGACGGTGGTGTTGACCAGCAGGCCCATCTCCAGCGGCAAGCACCCGTCGAGCTTGTTGTTGAGGAAGATGATCTCGTCCAGTGTCTTCACCATGCGTCCGATGCTCTTGGGGATGCATCCAACGAAGGCGTTGTTGGCGAAGACGATGACAGACGCCGTGGAGTTGCCAAGGTTCTCCGGGATGTAGCCCTCGAACCGGTTTGTGTTGACAAAGATGGCGTCGAGTTCCTTGTCGAAGAGCGCCGGCGGCAGCTCGCCCTCGAAGTTGTTGAACCGGAGGTCGAGGTACTTGAGCGACACCATCTCGAGGCAGACGTAGGGGAAGACGCCGACGAAGCGATTGTTGCTGACGTCGAACTCGTGCAGCAGCGACAGTCGCGACATGCTCTTGGGGATGATGCCGCAGAAGCGGTTGGTGTTGATATGGAAGAAGGCGAGGTCGGTGAGCAGGCCGAGCTCAGGGGGTAGGTACCCGGCGATGTCGGCGCCGTTGAGGTCGATCCCAGCCACCACCATGATCTTGGGGTCGTCCAACGCCTCGACGCAAATGACGCCATTGTACTTGCACACGTCGCTGCCGATCCAATTAGCGGTGTAGCCCTTGGGGTCAGAATAGAAGGCGCGTTTCCATGCCTGCAGCGCGATGTACGCGCGGCGGAGGCGCGGGTTGGCGAAGGTGTCGGCGCCGGCGCCGAGGCGGTCGTCGAACTCGAAGTCCGCTGACAGGTCGCCGGCCTCGCCGCCGCCGGCCTCCTTCATGGCTAGCAGCTGGCGGTGCGCGATGTACAAGGCCTCCGAATTCGTCACCGCTTGGACGCTGCAGGCGGACATGCAGGCGGCCAGGAGGAGTAGGGCCGCCATGAGGCGCCCGTCGGGCAGGAGCCGGAGAGGACGGTGGTCCATGAGGAAGGGAGGGAGCGCTGAGCAGACGTGCACATTGATGTCATATATATAGAGAGTTTTGGCTTCGCTCGACCGCAAACACATATTTTTGTTGTTTAATTTTGGCATAGCTCTAACTTTGGCATAGCCAAATTTTGACAGAGCTCCAACTTTGGCATAACCAAACAGACAAGTCCCATAATAGCATTTGCACAGCCTTGTGTGTACACCCCAATTCACGATCGGTATTTCGCCGAACACCACGTCCACCAACCACAGATTCTTGTTCTTCAATTTTGGCATGGCCAAATTTGGGCCTGGCCATGAACGAAACATGATTTTATTATCCCTGTTTTGGCGTAGCTCCAACTTTAGCATAGCCAAATTTTGACAGAGCTTTTTGGGTTATACTAACCAACAAACTAGCCCCAGAATAGCCTTTGCACAGCCTTGTCTGTACACCCACGTTCACCATCGACATTTCGCCGAACACCACGTCCACCCACCGCCATGGCTTCCAAACATGCCCTTATTAGGTAGGAGTATGTTGTAATGTCAAAAAAATGATTGTGGTCCATTTGCATATACCATGATGGCTTCCAGTGACATTGTTAAGATACCCAACTGTAACTCTGTAAGCATGCTTAATTTTGAAAAGGAGAAAATCGAGCTTGAGGCATTCAACAATACTCCTCTTATCCAATGATGGCTGTGTTTAGTAACAGCATATTACAATTTCCACGATATATACCTCACCACAAAAAATGACTCCTCTGTAACTACAAAAGTGGCCTGGAACCACACAAAGATCTAACAAATTGTTCAGTCATGATCAGTTTAGTCTGTATAGAAGGCAGGAGTTTCCTCAGTGTAACGGAAGTTCTTCTGCGCTGCTCAAGTTCCCTGCCATCCCAAATCTGGCTGCCTGGCTTTCGGTCGATCTCATGCTTCCAGCAGAGCCTGGGTTCAGCAAAACAGGGGCCTTTGTAGATTCACCATCCCCTTGTGGCCTTGTTTCAGGGTGTCTGAATCCGTGCTTCCCCTTGTTGGTTCTGCTTGACTGAAGTGCATCACACAAGCTGACTCGAGAGAGACTATTGCGATTCCATCGTCAAAGCGCTTCAGGTCAACATGAAAAAACAGATACCCTAGATTATTCAACAGCAGAAGAATAATGTTAAGAGCGCAAAACGAATGCACCCCTTTTCTAGATGATACGTTTCCTCGTGAATATGAGACATTTCGGCACCTCAACGTACTGGCTTGTATCTGTTTGCAATCATCTGATTGAAAAGTGGCGCCGGCCACAACAAATCTGATGGCAAAGGACATGCATCTTCATCCTTCTGCAAACATTAGAAACAATAGACAAGGTTGGAAATTCTTTGGAGGAAGCCTTATACACAAATCAGGTAGTCTTTTGGAACTACTGAGACTATTGAAAATCCTACTGCTGCAAACATTTGGTTGAAAAGATGAGGGAAAAAACTTACTTGGTTGTTTGCATCAACAAACCATCCTTTTGCAAAAAAGAAGCCATCATAATTACTTGGTTATTTATGTTGTTGAGCAATAAGAAACTAGAGCAGAGTTTCTTCTGCACAGGTAGTACTTCGGAATTTGCTACTCCTCAACTGGGAGATGTAAAATTTAACCAATCCAGAGCTAAGTATAGTATTAGTTCCAGAACACAAGACTTATTTCAAATTACAATTTGACATAGTTGCATATAGCTAGATAATTTCATAATTAAGAACTAATACACAATCAGACGAAAAAGGGGGATCAAGGGTATGTATAGCCCATAGACGGAGAGTCGTCTGTAACACACTTTAATCTGATAAACAGACAACTAAAAAGACAGATCGTACAAAGGAGTCTTTGATACACTGTCTGCAAGGTGTTTAATGCTCTACATGTAGCTATGAATCAATTGTGAACAGTGTTTTGTATGTCATTGTGTTGCCATTTGATAGAAATAGATCAAGCATAAATAATCGTACAATGGAGTCTTTGATACACTGTCTGCAAGGTGTTTAATGCTCTGCATGTAGCTAGATCAATCGTGAACTGTATTTTGTATGTCATTGTGTTGCGATTTGATAGAAATAGATCAAGTATAAATAAGATGGAACACTATGTAACAGGCAAATATTTAATCACACCGTAAAGCAAAGCTGTGTTCCAGCCTGCACAAGTAGTTTCAGAAAAATAGCTAGAAGGTAAGTAGTACAGAGAGGAACAATACACTAGTTTTAGAAAAATAGCTAGAATGGGAGCTCCAATATGAACATAAAGATAACTAGATAGATAACTGAAATAATCAACATGACAACTCCATACATCAACTTAGCTCCATACATCTAGAGAGGAAACAAAATCATATGGCAACTCAGTTAATTTAAAAGAAAATTAACAGCATGCAACATGCTGATATTGTATCAGTCCTTGTCCAATTTCAGAAAAGTAGCTTGCAATACTAATAGAGCTTGGTAAAAATTAGTAACAGCAACAACATACTCAGATTAAACTGAACAAACAAGAGAAATGTTGGTCAACTATGAGGTCCATTCACAACAAAAAAATTCAGAAAGCATATATAACCCAGTTTCAGGTAGCAGCTTCATGAAAGGACAAAGGGCAGTCCTAACTTGCTATTCAGAGTTTCAGTAAGTTGCTGACATCACAAAATTGATTCAATCACCTACTATGACCAAGCATATCATTTCTTCACCTGAGTCGGTAAAGCATCAACTTCCATCGAGCAGCTAAAGCACAACAAAGCCAAGATTTCTCTAAGCTAGTAGCAGCACACCTATCCCAAATCAGAAATCACTCACCCTCTCTCTCTCTATTTGTTTTCCCATCGAGCAACCAAATCAGACAGGGCCCTAATCCACCTACAACTCAAGCTCCCCCTTCCCTCCTAATATGTTTCTCTCGACATGACAAACGCACGGCATACAACCATTAACCCTGCGCAGCTCCGCCAGAGAAACTAAATTAGATAGACCAAGAAACTCGATTCAGCCATAGTGTAAAAAAACTTGATTTGGCAGCACGAGGAGTCATCGCTGCACCATTGGATGCTCGCACCGCTGTTGCCGCGACCTTGGACGGCCGCGCGACCGCTGAACCTGTGCCCACTGTCGCGCCATCCACCTCCTCATCCATCCATTGTTGTTGTAGATCTGGGGAGGGAAAGAAAAAAAAAAGCTAGGGACATGGAGAAGAAGATGATGGTGCGGATGATGGAAGAGTACCAGCAACGAGGTGATTTTGGTATGGGCGGGAAGGTTGACACCATAGCTTTGTCACACCAGATCGAGATGAAGGAGGCGTCAATGGTATAACGCTGCTTCTGCTGTCGACCTTGGAGCACGAGCCGTCCTCATCGTCTGACGAGACGACGGGCTCGATCTGTCTCTAGCTAAGGAGGGTTCTTTCTGTAAAAAATACCATAGGCAGACGAGCAAAAAGACACGCTGTACATGCCCTAAGATACCTACTACTAACATTAGTAATTGTACCGCAGGCCGCAGTTGTCTAAGCAGATCCGGTGATTGCAATCATCACAAAGAGAGATGGATCGACTATTAACGAATACGTAATGTCATTTCAACATTTATGACTGAAACCAAATTAAACAGAACACGAAGCCAAAAAAGTATCCTCTTTTTGCTCACAAGGAGAAGAAGGCTATAGGATGTCCCGACAACCGAGGACCCACCTTTCTCGCGAATACGCAAAAGATTTATGTATCTATGTATTAAGAAGGAGAAATATTGAATGTTACAACGACACGTCATGAGCATGATACACTAGAGATCTTAATATGATATTATACAATCGACTTCGCGCCCTCTCTAGCATAAGGATACCCTTGGCTATTACTCGATAATCATACTACTTAGCCACCATCGGCAATCAGACGCACTACCTTGCGCAACATCTCTTTCGCCCTCCGTCTACCCCTCCTTGTGCATCCGGGAAGAGCTCATGCATCACCTCTGCATGCAAGAGGTTGAGCTCATCTACGAAGATACTATCATAGACTTCTTTGGATATCGTGGAAGGCACTGACAGTCTGTCGAGGAAGCTCATCCGCTTCATCATCAACACCTCCCCCTCTTAGAAACTGGGACACACGAAAGTGCTTAAGCGGTGATCCTCCTGCTGCAGGTAAGCAATCACGGTTGTTCCTCCACAACCGGTGGGGCAGCAACGGTGATGGCGCCCTACGCAAGATCTTGTCGGTGAACCACTTTAACCTCTTGGCGGCGGAGCTCATTGTCCCAGCAGGGGATGTGAGTTCCATGCCCCTGTTGTTGTCAACCGCGCTTTGTGGGGAAGCGTTATAGCAAACTAGGTCGAACTGATCTCCTCGCGACAGCGACATAGCGGTGACTGCTTCCAAGCCTGGGGTCGATGTCACTCCATCATGTCCTCGCCGTGGCGTGACTGGTGGCTGCTCCTGTCCAGACAATGTAGGCGAGAGCATCATCGTAGGCATCGACGGAGAAGCGGCTTCCGGTTGGTCAGCCGCCACAGACTGCCCCCCCCCCCGGTCGCTGGTGCTCTAGTCGGGTATCTGACGATGAGTGAGGTTGTGAACTCCTCCAACATTGCGTCAACCTTATCGTATGGCACAAAGAGGCACCATGTAGCAGCCCGAGTGGAGACAACGAGGGTAAGCAGTGACCCTATAGGGTAATCTAACACCCACGGCGGAAGGCAATACATGAATAATTGTTCCAAAGTATCTTTTCCCTTGACTTCTTTTAGTTCTTCCTCGATAGATTTTTTTTGGTAGACCTAGGCCTTACAAGGTCCCATGACTCTCCAAAGAAAGGTGCACGATAATCAAGGTCCTGGCAGCCATATCATCCGAGAAATCAAGGTGACGAAGTTTGTGGTCTTGAAAAAAAGATAGATTTATGAGTCCTTAGGATGGCATGTATGGTTGAGTATTTCCCTCGAGGAGTCGAGGGAATTTGTAATCACATTTCGCCTACTAACTAACCTCTAGGTGATCCTAAAAAACTAGAATGATCATATTTGATTCTATAAACTTCATTTAGCAATTTAGTAAACATTCGTTAAATTTGCCTCACAATTTGGAATTCACGTACAAAATAACACCATAAGTCTTTTAATTCAATAGTGAATTTCCAAATTTTCCTAAGTTTCAATTTAAAAGTTTGAACGCCATGTCAAATAATTGAAAATATGTAGTATGAAAAAACTAGACACCAAATAAGCTTACAAGAATTGAACTAATTTTGAGGATAAATTAGTGTGCCAAAAAATAAACATGCATGTTAGTTGAGAGAGTTGGGGGCGACTCTTGTGTTTGGTTTGTGGACCCGAGGAAGTGGGACCTAATTCCATGTTGGTGGGCGTTCACTCAAAAGGAACCTAGCGAACGATTCACCTTCTATAAGGGTAAGTACATTGGTCTTGTCTCGTAGGTGGTGTCATATAGTACCACGTAATTTTAAGACGACTTAGTAGACGACATGTACAATAGTTTGTTTTTTAATTTGTCTCGTAGCAACTCATGATTCCTTAATTTATGGATAGAATAAAAATAAATTATGAGTTGCATGACAATAACAACTCATACAATGGTAGAATAGTTGTCTCATAGTCCTAAATTTTAGCTCATGAGGTGGTTGTTTCGCGAAACAACGACCTCTTCCTCTTTCGCTTCTCTCTTTCCTCCACATCAGAAAAAATTCTACGTGGCACTGCATGAGACGACGTGTAGCAATGTACTTGCCCTAAAGTGTGGGAGCACCGGCTGTCGTATGAAAGAAAGGTATCGGCACACTCATATCGCACTCTGATGCACCTTGCGCTTGCCGAAGAAGGAGATCTTCCATGACGCGGAGTTCGGCGACAATGATACGTACATTCACCTCGCCTCTGCCACCCTCTCCCCGTGCTATGAGGAATCACTGCCGCTTTCTCGTACTATCGATCTTTTTGTACATTCCGCAGAGCCTACACCTACCGTACGATTAAATGTCAGACATGACTTTGTTAATTTAGTCAGGTATTATTGTGTTAATTTCATGAATTTTTCCTTTTGGATTAAATATCATTTTAATATCTGTATTTAATTTCATAGTATTGTTATCTTATTGTGCGATCCAAATATTTTTATTATAAAATTTAGTTGTTCTGTAGTAAGTAGCAACGCAGGAGCACAAACCTAGTCATGCTAAAAAAACAAAATATTTATTTTAAATTGCTATAACTTCAAAGCGGTTTATCTATTTTTTAATTTCATCAATACCAGTGTGTTCTACGTGACAAGACGAATAAAACTAGACCTTACTTGCATATATTTTGTTTTTTTTTTCTAGTAGCATTTTATGTGTATTAACTTATGCCATATAACTTATAATCCATAACTTATGCATACAAGTTGTACTGAATAACGTTTGCTGGTTGGATTGATCAGTAGCATGGCTACACCTGCACGAATGTTCCTTTTTTTTTTACCATTTTTCTCTTTTTTGTTATATATTTATGTTATATTGCATAGTTATTTTCATACATAGTTTTCATATTTCTAATAATATGTTATGATATTAATTTGTATATCTGAGTTCTTTAATTAACATATATGTTGGACTTTACCCATCTAAATCATTTGTCAAGTATATATATACCGAGTTATATAAACAAGTTATACATAAAAGAGTTTTGTGTACAATTGTTGTAGCTTTCTAATAAATTATATTGATAATTTCTTCTGCAAAATATTATACATAAAATTTATGTAACTTTGTCACATAGTAAGTTATATGTAAAAGTTATGTGCGTAACTTTATCATGTTGAAGATATACGTTGAAGTCATGTAAGTTATATATTCATGTCATACGTTGAAGTTTGTTACACAAGTTATACAAAAAAGTTGTGATTACATAATTTTATAACTTTCTAAAATACAAAAGTTGCAGAAAAAAATTTGTCAAAAAAACATTCCAAAAAAGGAAAGTTGCAAAATTTTTTTTACCAAAAATAGAAAGTTGTGGAGTTGTCTGATCATTTGCCTGATTTTAATCAGGTGAGCATTCGCTATTTAGGCTATTTGTTATTTATTTAGTTAGGTGGACTAGAAACAAGGGCCGCTATTTAGGCTATTTGTTAATTATTTAGTTAGGTGGACTAGAAACAAGGGGTAATACTGGTTCTTGACGTTGTTAAGTAGCCATAATAATCTATGGATCCCACTTGCTTTTAGGTAGGCCCACTTATTATTCTTATTTTTTCTTTTTCGCCTTGGCTTTATTCGGTAGAACTTATTGTGGTTGCGGTTGTGGTTGATGTTGTTTTATTGTGAGAGAAAAAACATTGTTCTATGCTGAAAAGTAGGGCTGATTTTGGCTGATTAACTCAAGTAAACATTTGATATTGAAATGAACATTTTATGTACATTGTAATAAAGAAATAGAAAAAATTGCTCCGTGTAAAATAAAAGTTGTGTGTAGCATGAAAATCTTGATCAGGGTTGCAGCATTATAAAAGGGATAAAATAAGAGTGAAAGGCAAACCATACATTGTCGATAGAACGTGGCATTCGTCCAAATAATAGTATTAAGTTCGAATGGAAACAAATAAAAATAAGTGCATATGAATACAAATTATAAAACATAATAACGTGACAAAGTAGAGTCTAAACAAATAGTCCAATTTGAATTCGAATTATGTCTAGAGCACAAGTACTACTGATGGAAGAAGAGTACATGCAGTCTGATGATATTACAGATTCTAGATGCACAACTGCGTGTCCACCCACTAGTTTCGACTTGTGTTTATCAAGGTAAACACTGAGTTAAATTTGAATATATAGCGTAATCACTTTGAGGACAAACTAATGATTCAAAGCACATGCATTTTATCAGAACTCAATTCGCATGGATCACAAATGAATTTTCAAGAAATGAATATTCATCATATATATTGGTCACATAACCATTTTAATAGTGTAACAAGAACAAATGCAGTTCATAATAATCCCATAACTTTGTTCCTTCACCTTGTACTCCATTTTTGAAGGAAAATATTTCCTTTTCTATATATAAGGAAAAATAATAAAGCGATACAGAAGGCACAATAATCACACTCCCACGCATGTCTCTTACACCTTGTCGCCTCATATAGTTCGTTCACACATGCACACATTCGTACATATGTACGAAGAAGCATATACTCACGCGTGTACAAGCATGCAGAAAAAAGTAAACAATTTCACACACACTTGCAGTGTACATTCAGCTGTTTGTCCATGCATGTGGCCTTATATACGGTTCCATTCACGTACTCTTTGTCATCCATCTCTGTGTAGCGCTTAATACCCTTGGAACAGAGGGGGAGGTGGAGATGCGTACTTATTGGCCATGATAGGAGGAAGGATGACGTCATTGAATGAAGGTGGAGGTACCGATTCTGCCGGTGGTGCCTCTTCTTTCTTCGGTGGGGCAGAGGTGACTGCTGGAGGAGGTGAGCTTACTGGGGCCGGTGGTGGTAGCGATGGTGGCTTGACCGGTGCTGGTGGAGGAGAGCTAACTAGTGCCGGTGGAGGAGGAGATTTTACTGGGGGTGGTGGAGAGCTAATTGGTGCTGGCGGCGGTGGCGACATCACTGGAGGTGGTGGTGAGCTGACTGGTGTCGGTGGTGGTGGTGACTTCACTGGAGGTGGTGGTGAGCTGACCGGTGCCGGTGGTGGTGGTGACTTCACTGGAGGTGGTGGTGAGCTAACCGGTGCCGGTGGTGGTGAGCTAACCGGTGCTGGTGGTGGTGGTGACTTCACTGGAGGTGGTGGTGAGCTGACGGGCGCTGGTGGTGGTGGAGACTTCACAGGGGGAGGAGGTGAGCTCATAGGGGTAGGTGGAGGTGGCGACTTGGCTGGAGGAGGTGGTGAGCTAACTGGTGCCAGTGGTGGAGAAGTCTTTACCACTGGTGGTGGTGAGCTTGGCGGTGGTGAGCTAATTGGCGTTGGTGGTGGAGAAGACTTCACTTCTGGAGGCGGCGAGCTCACAGGAGCAGGTGGAGGTGATGACTTAGGTGTTGGTGGTGGTGAGCTGACCGATGTCGGTGGTGGAGAAGACTTTACCACTGGAGGTGGTGAGCTCACAGGAGCAGCTGGTGGTGATGACTTAGCAGGCTCTAGCGGCGGTGAGCTAACTGGTGCCGGTGGTGGAGAAGACTTTACTACCGGAGGTGGTGAGCTCATAGGAGCAGGTGGAGGTGATGACTTAGGAGTCGGTGGTGAGCTGACTGGTGCCGACGGTGGAGAAGACTTCACCACTGGAGGTGATGAGCTCACAACAACTGGTGGAGGTGACAACTTAGGCGTCATCGGTGGTGAGCTAACTGTTGCCGGTGGTGGAGAAGACTTCACTATTGGAGGTGGTGAGCTCTCGGGAGTAGGCGGCGGTGATGACTTGGGCTCTGATGGTTGTGAACTGACTGGTGCCAGGGGTGGGGATGATTCCACCTCTTCAGGTGGTGAGCTGGGCTCTGATGGTGGTGAGCTGACCGGTGCCAGTGGTGGGGATGATTCCACCTCTTCGGGTGGTGAGTTGGGCTCTGATGGTGGTGAGCTGTCTGGTGCCAGTGGTGGGGATGATTCCACCTCTTCAGGTGGTGAGCTCACGTGTGCAGGTGGGCTTGATGACTTAGGCGTCATTGGTGGCGAGCTAACTGGTGTTGGTGGTGGAGAAGACTTTACAACCGGAGGTGGTGAGCTCACAGAAGCAGGTGGAGATGATGACTTAGGTGCTAATGGTGGTGACCTGACTGGTGCTGCTGGTGGAGAAGTCTTCTCTACTTCAGGTGGTGAGCTCACAGGAGTAGGCGGAGGTGATGACATAGGCTTTGGTGGTGGTGAGCTCACTGGCACTGGAGGTGGAGAAGACTTCACCGGAGGCGGTGAGCTTATAGGAGCTGGTAGAGGTGATGGCTTGGGCTCTAATGGTGGTGAGCTGATCGGTGCTAGTGGTGGGGATGATTCCACCTCTTCAGGTGGTGAGTGGGGCTCTGATGGTGGTGAGCTGACTGGTGCCAGTGGTGGGGATGATTCCACCTCTTCAGGTGGTGAGCTCACGTGTGCAGGTGGGCTTGATGACTTAGGCGTCAATGGTGGCGAGCTAACCGGTGCTGGTGGTGGAGAAGACTTTACAACCAGAGGTGGTGTGCTCACAAAAGTAGGTGGAGATGATGACTTAGGTGCCAATGGTGGTGAGCTGACTTGTGGTGGTGGTGAAGAAGTCTTCTCTACTTCTGGTGGTGGGCTCACTGGAGAAGCTGGAGGTGATGACTTAGGCACCGGTGGTGGTGAGCTCACTGGCACTGAAGGTGGAGAAGACTTCATTGGAGGCGGTGTGCTTATAGGAGCTAGTGGAGGTGATGGCTTAGGTGTAGGCGGTGGTGAGCTCACTGGTGCTGGAGGTGGAGAAGACTTCACTGGAGGCGGTGAGCTTACAGGAACTGGTGGAGGTGATGACTTTGGTGCTTGAGGTGGTGAGCTAACTGGTTCTTGTGGTGGAGAAGACTTTGATGGAGGAGGTTGTGTCTCAACTGGAGATGGTGGTTGTTGTGGTTTCTCTGGAGTTGAAGGTGGTTTCGAGGGAGTTGATGGAGGAGTAGGCTTCTCTTTTGGTGGTGGGGAAGTAGTCGAAGTGGGCGGAGGTAGAGACTTCTCTGGAGGCGGTGAAGACTTCACCGGAGTAGGTGGTGTTGGGTATTCCTCTGGAGGTGGGGTTGATTTGGCAGGAGTTGGTGGTGTTGGGGACTTTGCCGGAGGAGGTGGTGAGCTCACCGGAGCTGGTGGAGGTGGAGATGCCACTGGTGCCGGTGGAGGAGGTGATTTCACGGGTGGCGGAGGTGATGCCACTGGTGCTGGTGGGGGAGGTGATTTCACTGGCGGCGGTGGTGAGGCCACCGGTGCTGGCGAAGGAGGTGATTTTGGCGGCGGTGGTGAGGCCACCAGTGCTGGCGAAGGAGGTGATTTTACAGGAGGTGGTGGAGAGCTCACTGGTGCTAGTGGTGGGGGAGACTTCACGGGCGGTGGTGGTAATGCAACTGGAACTGGTGGTGAAGGAGTCTTCGCAGGTGGCGGTGATGATGCCACTGGTGTAGGAGGAGGAGACGACTTCACTGGTTGCACTGCCGGCGGAGAGGTTGCTGGCGGCGACTTAGCGGGTACAGGTGGTGTCGGTACATAATCATCGGCCGGTGGTGACTTAGGGGTCGGCATCGGCATGGGTGCAGGCGTCGGCGATGGCTCTGGAAGTGGCTCTGGTGATACATCCGGTGGTGTATGTGGGGATGGCATGGGTGCGGGTGCGGCCGGCTTCCCTGGCACCAATGGCGGCTTCCCAGGCACTGAGGGTGGCTTCCCAGGCACTGATGACGGTGGCCCACCTCCGGGCGTCGGGTACCCAGCGCACACATGCTTGCTACAGTCGACGGGGCGCGCGAGCACGGGGGCGCACTGCAGCGTTGTCTTCTGCATCGGGCGCAGCGGACCGAGGCAGTTGTCCCTATCGTCCAAGTTGACGAGCGCCTTGTCGGACGGCATGCACGGGGCGGCCTCCGAGTTGAAGAAGTTGAAGGCGAAGCTGAAGTTGACGAGTGCCGGGAGCTCGCAGATGGACTCGTGCACGATGCCCGTGAAGACGTTTCGGGACACGTTGAGCTGCTCGAGCTTGGCGATGTTGGAGAGTTGCTCGGGGATGGTGCCGACGAGCATGTTCCCGCTGACATCGATGACGGTGGTGTTGACGAGTAGGCCCATCTCCAGCGGCAAGCATCCGTCGAGCTTGTTGTTGAGGAAGATGATCTCGTCCAGTGTCTTCACCATGCGTCCGATGCTCTTGGGGATGCATCCGACGAAGGCGTTGTTGGCGAAGACGATGACGGACGCCGTGGAGTTGCCGAGGTTCTCCGGTATGTAGCCCTCGAACCGGTTGGTGTTGACGAAGATGGCATCGAGTTCCTTGTTGAAGAGCGCCGGTGGCAGCTCGCCCTCGAAGTTGTTGAACCGGAGGTCGAGGTACTTGAGTGACACCATCTCGAGGCAGACGTAGGGGAAGACGCCGACGAAGCGATTGTTGCTGACGTCGAACTCATGCAGCAGCGACAGCCGCGACATGCTCTTGGGTATGATGCCGCAGAAGCGGTTGGTGTTGATGTGGAAGAAGGCGAGGTCGGTGAGCAGGCCGAGCTCGGGGGGTAGGTACCCAGCGATGTCGGCACCGTTGAGGTCAATCCCGGCCACCACCATGATCTTGGGGTCGTCCAGTGCCTCGACGCAGATGACGCCATTGTACTTGCACACATCGCTGCCGACCCAGTTGGCGGTGTAGCCCTTGGGGTCGGAGTAGAAGGCGTGTTTCCATGCCTGCAGCGCGATGTACGCGCGGCGGAGGCGCGGGTTGGCGAAGGAGCCAGCGCTAGCGCCGAGGCGGTCGTCGAACTCGAAGTCCGCCGGCAGGTCACCTGCCTCACTGCCGCCAACCTCCTTCATGGCCAGCAGCTGGCGATGCGCGATGTACGAGGCCTCCGCGCTCGTCACCGCCTGCACGGTGCAGGCGGGCAGGCAGGCGGCCAGGAGGAACAGGGCCGCCATGAGGCGCCCATGGCGCAGGAGCAGGAGAGGACGGTGGTCCATGAGGGAGGGATCGATGAGTGGACGTGCACACTGATGTCATATATATAGAGTTGGGGCATGGCTCGAGTGCAAACACATATTTTTGTTCTTGCATGGCCGAACTTCGTCCTGGCCATGAACTTCGTCCTATTTTGGCGTAGCTCTAACTTTGGCATAGCCAAATTTTGACAGAGCTCCAACTTTGGCATAGCCAAATTTTGATAGGGCCTTTTGGGTTATACTAACCAAACAAACAAGCCCCATAATAGCCTTTGCACAGCCTTGTCCTATACACCCCTGTTCACCATCGGCATTTCACCGAACACCCACGTCTACCAATCACATATTTTTGTTCTTCAATTTTGGCATAGCCAAATTTGGATCTGGCCATGAACGAAACAAGATTTTTACTATTATCCCTGTTTTGGCGTAGGTCTAACATTGGCATAGCCAAATTTTGACAGAGCTTTTTGGGTTATACTAACCAAACAGACTAGCCCCAGAATAGCCTTTGCACAGCCTTGTCTGTACCACCCCCGTTCACCATCGACATTTCGCCGAACACCACGTCCACCCGCCGCCATGGCTGCTGCCAAGCCCCTCGCCGCCGTCGTCGTCGCCTCCGCCTTCCTCCTCATTGCTGCTGCAGCCGTCCCCTTGCCTGACGGCGGTGGGGAGCTCCCGTTCCCGCTCCACCCAGCTGAGCCCCCCGCCGTCTCCTTGCCTGGCGGCGGCAGGGACCAGCCGTTCACGCTCCTCCCGGTCCCGGCTGACACCGCCGCCGCCGGGTGCCGCGGTTCCTTGGGCGTGTGCCCGGCGGGCGGCGATGCGCCGCACTTCGGTGCGGGAGCAGCGGCTTCCATCATGGCGGTTGATCCTGAACGGGTCCGGCGGCGGATACATCACCAACAGCGCGACAGCGTGCCGTGCTCGCGCCGCGGCGCCAGCTACTACAACTGCCGGCCCGGCGCCCCGGCCAACCCCTACCGCCGCGCCTGCTCCCGCATCAAGAACTGCCACGGTTGAAGCATGCCATGGTGCTAGCTCCGGTTCGTCGTCCAGACAACTCTGTGTACTGCTAGCTAAAAATAGCAAAAAATGAGCCCTAGACCATCCAACAGGCCGGGGGCTAATTTTTTGTCCAAACCTCTCTAACTAGTTGTCAAGCCAATTGGCTAACCATATAGCTTTGGCCATCCAAACAGGCCCTAAGCATGTTGTAATGTCAAAAAAAATGATTGTGGTCCAAGGCATAATTAAGATACTGGAATTTCGCTGTTTGTTATACTGGATTTTTGTTGTCGTTGAAAAGCAAGGTTGAATTTTGTTTCTTTTTGAAGAAACGGAAGTTACTGTTGCCGTGTGGGAGAAAGGAAACTCAGGGGGTGTTTGGTTCCCACCCCATAGAGTTTAGCCACTAAAATTTAGTCACTTTTAGTCACTAAAGTTTCAAACACCCTCACTAAAAGTCACTTTTAACACTATAACTCTAGTAACCTCCACTAAACTTTAGTGGCTAAACTCTAGGGGGTGGGAACTAAACACCCCTTACTCTTGCTCTAACACCAAGCTATTGGATCCGTGGCGCAAGCTAGTTCTCTCTGGTTTGGCGCCTGAAATACTTTTATGCTGCTTTGAGGTGCATTTGCATACCATGATGGCTTCCAATGACATTGTTAAGATACCCAACTGTAACTCTGTAAGCATGCTTAATATCGAAAAGGAGAATAGAGCTTACGTAAAAAAAAACTCCGACCTGCGGGGATATGATGGCCCCGAGCATATTGTTAAGAAGAGACTGATCTTCTCGTACAAATCGATAAAACCCCCGAACCCCTCACTACTGGAAAAATCACCTTAGTCGAGAGCGGCAAAATTTACCGAGAGCAAACCGTCAGGCTCTCGGCAAACCAGTACTTTGCCGAGAGCGGCTATCGGCAAACGCAAGCTCTCGGCAAACAAATTCTTTGCCGAGGGCCGAGTTCTCGGCAAAGTAAAACGCACGGCAAATCACCAGTTTACCGAGAGCCGGACTCTCGGCAAAGAAAAACTCACGGCAAATAACCAGTTTGCCGAGAGCCGGACTCTCGGCAAAATAGAACTGTCGGCAAATACTTGACGCCATAAAACTTACGGCGTTAGAAATAAAAAAAATTCTTTGCTGAGAGTTGAGGGCTCTCGGCAAAGGGTGCTCATTATTTCATGTATAACTTCTTCTCGCTTTTGTCAAAAAATATTATTATTATTTTTATTTTGGGCGCTCTAAACTTTGTTCTCTATACACATACTACATGTTCTACTCAATATTGAAATTTTGTGTATTTTTGTAATTATTTGCTATATATAATTAATTAATTCCATTTTAAAGAGTTTTCTTAATCAAGGTGAAGGACCGGATTAACGACCAGAGGGGGTGAATGAGAGCCTCAAATTTAACTCGTGAATAGAATGGCCCTTGTCCCAGAAAATCACCTCAAAAGCAATGACTCGAAACGACCGAAGAGTTCACGAGCTACAAGTAGGTGCATACCCTAGGAGATGTCCTCGTGGTACAGCGGAACCCCCGGAGAAACGCCAAAACCAACTGCCAAAGCCTTGGAGCAAAACTGCACAAGCTGCAGATTCCCGGACTGTCCGGGGTCAGGGTCCCGGACTGTCCGGTGACTGCCGGACTGTCCGCGACTGGAGGTCCGGACTGTCCGCCGGCCACAGACCAGAAAACAGACTGTTCTGAAACAGTTCTGGTCAAGTCCCGGACTGTCCGAGGGTTTGTACCGTGGACTGTCCGCCGTTCACTCGACGGTGAACTATCAGGGGGCTGCGCCTGAGTGACTCGGCCAAAACCCCACTGTGGCTAGGGGCGCGGACTGTCCGCGGATGAACAGAGAGCAGGAAAACTGCTCGGGATAAAAGCAAATTCGGTCGAAACTTCACCAAACCAAAAGGGGCTTTGATCAAACTCCTCCCCGGTGTTCCTCTACGTATTGGGGTGCTAATCCTAAGAAATTATCGCACCAAACCAAGTCAATCAAGAGAAATCCGAGGATCACCGGAAAGGGGGAAGGAACGAAGAACGAACGCGAAATCAACCCGATCTATGGATTCGTGAGGTTAGGAGAGAATTCCTTCGGTGGAAAGAAGGGGCTCACGACCAAGAACAAATTGATTCAAGTGGAATCGAAAATCATCTCACGAAGAGGGAGAACGAGGAAAATCCCCGAGAGATGAAAAACCAAAACGTGAAGAACACAAAACACAAACGACGATTTGATTCGATTCCAGCCGAAATTCCTCCACACGAGGAGACAACGAGAATATGATCTCGTTTCCTCAAAAGATCCAAATACACAGAGGTATGATTCCCGTCTCTGCGGATCGCTTGCAGCGAGGTATGATTAGAACCTAAGCGGGGGCTAGAGAGAGAGTGCTCAGGAACAAATGACTGCAAGGATGGGGAGAGAGGAGGGGTTCCTCTCTTATTTATAGCCTAATACAATAATCCCCTTCTACTCCTAGATACAAGAGCGAAGCGGCCAACCCTAGGGGTATCCCGGTCCAACTCTGCTGATTGCCGATCCGACGGCCACGCGCCCATCTCATCCTTAGCTTCGCCTCGACGCAAGCCTCAGGATGCCGCCACGTGCCGCCCCGTCGACCGCCGCGCCTACCTCGCGAATAGCTCTCGCTGCCGCACCAACCTCTTCCCGCCGCCACACGTCGACCGTCCTTTTTGCGGACCTCCCCCCGGTTTTGAGGCCAAAACCGGGAAACCTGGGCCTTCCCCCGGTTTTGAGGCTGAAACCGGGAAACCTGTCCTCCGGCTGATTTTTGTGGCCCAAACTCAGAAACCCGCGAGCCCTAGGTTTTGAGGCCCAAACCTGGAAACCGTCCACGACGAGTTTTGAGACCCAAACTCAAAAACCGGCCACCCCGAGTTTTGAGGCCCAAACTCGGAAACCGTCGAGGGTAGCTTTTAGAGGCTCAACTACCGAACCCGTGTCGAAGACGGGATGTGGTTCGCACACCCCGAGTTCCAGCACCGATGCCGGAGCATGTCCAGCCTCCACGCCGGGCACAGTGCATTCGCCATCCTTCTCGGCCTCCCGCCAAGTGTCACGATGCCATCACCTTCCTCCCGACTCGGCCGATGCACCGCACATCCCCATGTGCTCTTGCTTGTCAACGCCACGTGCCATCTACCACAGCTGGTCCTCAGGTCTCCCGGTCCGTCGGTCCAAGCTCCACGTCCGCCCTTCACCTCTCCCGGTCCGTCGGCACAGCACGTCCCTACTTGACCTTCACCTCACCTTCAACCACTGCCCAAGCTCCGCACCTGCACATCAACACAGCCAAGAGACATGTTGCCCATTGATCGATCACTCATCACTCAGGAAGGGAACCACAAGGGAACATATCAACCTTGTGTTCTCAATCTCCCCCTTGATGAGTGCATCGTCAACTCATAGTAACCGTAACCAAAGTGACAGAAAAGCAGAATTAGATAGAAGGAGAAAAACTCACTCGAGATGTCCAACAGCCAAAGAAAAGGCCAAAGAGGAACAAGTCGAGATAAGCGAAGCTTGGTCCCCAAAGACATGGGCAATGATTTGACACAACCAAGCAAAAGATCAGAGCAACAACTCATCAGAGAGCAAGACTCGATCAAAATCAGAGCACAAGACTTGGTTCCCAAAGACATGGACAACGGCTCGACGCAACCAAGTCAGAAACAAGCTAGTCCTCAAGAAGAGGCAGAAAGGGCTCAACACCACTAGCTGAAAGCTCGATACCAAATGAAGACTGCATAAGAAGCAGCTACTGCTAGTCCCTCAAGATAGAGGCACAGAGGCTCAACACAACTAGCAGTAAGCCCGATACCAATCAACACAACTAGCTGAAATGATCGATATCAAATCAAAACCAACTCGGAGCAGGCAGAAAAACTCCCCCTCACTCAAAGAACTCCTCCTTAGCAAAAGAAGCATAAATTGCAAATTGACACCAACAGAAACATTCTTCCCCTTGGGGGCAAATTGCAATCAAAAGAGAGGGGAAAATGACTCAAGAAGGTCAAACAGAGCTAGGTCATGCCTATCAGAGTCAAGCAAATGCACATGAGTCAAAAATGCATGTTAACAGCTTCAGGTATATACTCGAAAGAGTGAATAAATGCTCTAAAAAGTGCTGATCCGACTACAAAGCAACATACAGAAGTGCTAGCTAAGGCTCAAACTAATCACTGAATACAAGATATGAAAGCATAAACCAAGTGAACAGTTTTAAGCCGTTCAGAAAGGAGTTTCACCATCAAAATAGCACTGAACATGTATAGACTGGAAGTCAAACAAGTGCTAAACATGTATACAAGGTGAACTACCCCTAGCAAAGTTCAATCATCATGCTATAGAGTGAAACATAGACTTGTGTCTTCAGATTTTATCGGAGAATTTGTAGCGGTTCTTAACACAAGTTTAAAATCAGCATGTGATTGCGAGAGGTTGAAAGCTTGTCATTGCCTAACTTTTCAACCGTGCTAAGCCTATGCATATGCAATCAGAAGCTTAAAGCATCAGTTTTGGTCTTACACTACACGGCTCAAGTTTAACTCAATGTGCAATGAGAAACAGTCTCGATACCGTGATGTGCTGACAAAGCAATCCCATCTCGATCTTTTCAATTCACTAAAACTTGGTTCATTTTAAACAGAATATGAGCAATCCAAGCAAGTGAAAGACTCAAAACTAGAGACATAGCAACCTAGCATATATGAAATAGCTCAAGTGACCTCAACACATCCTACACATGCTAGTTGCCAAACTCAATTGTGAACATGCATCAAATTTTAAGTTCATTAAACATGTTCATCATTCTGAAAAATAGCTTAGCTCACAATATGTATCAGTGATCAAGAAGAGCCTAAGCTACAGGCATCATTATACATCATCATACACTAAACAGAGCATAAATTCATTCTAAGGAATATAGACATGAAGCTCGAAAATGCAAGATGTATGCAAGATGAAGTCAAAATCGGAGCCAAAACAAAACCAGAAAGACTCAGGACCCAAAAACAAAAAAAGGATCAGAAAGTCAGTCTATGGTACATCAAAAATGCTTCCCCCATCTAAAAGGGGAAACACACACCAAGCTCACCTCTCAACCTAGCAAAAGTTGAGAGATCCAAAGGCTTGGTGAAAATATCCGCAACCTGGTTATGGGTGTCTACATGCCTAAGATCAATGTCGCCTTTTTCATAGTGATCACGAAGAAAGTGAAAGCGAACATCGATGTGTTTGGTCTTGGAGTGAAGAACAGGGTTCTTTGCTACACTAATGGCAAAAGTGCTGTCGCAAAGCAAAGGGACCCGACTGAAATCTAGACCAAAATCACGCAATGTAGCAACCATCCATAAAAGCTGCGAAGCACAAGAAGCAGCGGCAACGTACTCAGCTTCCGTAGTAGACTGGGCTATGTTCGACTGTTTGCGAGAAGACCACGAAACCAGTGAAGAGCCAAGAAACTGACAAGTCCCAGAAGTAGACTTGCGCTCAAGCCGACAGCCGGCAAAATCCGCATCGGAGTAACCACAAAGCGAGAGAGTTGAAGAAGAAGAGTACCAAAGTCCGAACTCAGGAGTATATCAGAGGTACCTCATGATGCGCTTGACTGCTTGCTTATGGGAAGTCCGAGGGGACGCCTGAAAGCGAGCACACAGACACACAGAAAACTGTATGTCCGGCCTCGTTGCCGTCAGGTACAGGAGCGAGCCGATCATGCTCCTGTACTCCTTCTGGTCAACAGCCTCTCCGTCCTGGTCCGCGTCCATCGCAGCAGTCATCGGCATGGGCGTCGTAAGAGGCTTGGCCTCGCCCATGTCGAACTTCTTCAGGATGTCCTTCGTGTACTTGCCTTGATGCACGAACGTCCCGTCTCGGGTTTGCTTGATTTGCAACCCGAGGAAGAAGGTCAACTCACCCATCATACTCATCTCAAACTCCCTGCTCATAGTATCTGCAAACTTGGCAACAAGTGCGTGAGAGGAGCCACCAAAGATGATATCATCCACGTAAATCTGGACTATCAGGGTATCGTTGCCTTGCTTGAGGAGAAACAAAGTTCTATCTACCCGTCCCATTTTAAAACCTTTGAAGAGTAAAAAGGTTTTCAAATGATCATACCATGCTCTCGGGGCTTGTTTCAAACCATACAAAGCTTTTGAAAGTTTATAAACATGGTTTGGACACTTGGGATCCTCGAAACCCGAGGGTTGCCTAACATAAACCTCTTCCTCTATATACCCATTCAAGAAGGCACTCTTGACGTCCATCTGGTAAAGCTTAAAACCCTTCAAAGCAGCAAAGGCTAGAAGGATTCTAATGGCTTCTAAACGGGCTACAGGGGCAAAGGTTTCCTCATAGTCTATCCCCTCTTTTTGGCAGAAACTCTGGGCTACTAGCCTAGCCTTGTTCCTCACTACCATCCCATCCTCACCCTCTTTGTTTTTGAAAACCCATTTGGTACCTATAGGGTGGCATTCTGGTGGAGGTGGAACTAGGGTCCAAACTTGGTTTCGCTCAAAGTTTTCTAGCTCCTCATGCATGGCATTAACCCAGTTAGGATCAGAAAGTGCGTGTCCAACATCTTTGGCTCAAAAGAAGCAACGAATGCAGAATGAGCAAAGTGTGAGATTTCATACGCTCGCGACCGCGTGACTCGCTGGTCGATGCTGCCGATCATCTGACGCGGAGGGTGAACTTGCTGAACGCTTTGGGGTGCTTGCCTCGCTGAAGTCGCCTCCCCCTCGCCAGATGCGGTCACTCCCTCAGGTGCAGCGGGTGCTCGCTGGAGAGGTGGCTCTAGAGGACCCCAAGAAGAAGACGTCGTGGGATCAGGTCCTCAAGCTGAAGTAGTCGTCGCAGGGTCGACGGGGGTAGCTAGTGGAGTTGGCTCGGGATTGTTGATGGTCCTTAAACACCTGTTTTACCATCAACATTTTACCCTAAAATTCACCAAAAAGGCATGAAATGTAGTCAAATTGGTTTGAAACTAACCAAATTCCACATGTCCATAGATTTTTATTTGAATGCAGGATTTGGACCAAATTTGGAGAATGGACCCACCAAGAGACGAGGCCACTCACCAGGACCCATTTGGGCCCGAGTGGGGTGGCGCCCGCCAACCAGGGGTGGCGCTCGCCACCCAAATGTGGCGCCCGCCACATGGAGAGGCCCAACTCTCCCCCTTTGCCATGTCACCGATCCGTGTGACCATCCCAAGGCCAAATCTTGGCCCTTGGTCACTAGGTCAGTGGCATCGGACGGCTCAGGAGGGAGTGGCGTGGATCAAGGCTGAATGGCGGTTACTCAGACATGCAACCGACCTAACCACCGCCTCTCTGGAGCTCCTAGATGCCGTTGAAGCAGAGTCGGTGCATCCAACGGTGATGGGGGTGGCGGTCGCCACCTAGGGCTGGCGCCCACCACTAGGGTTTGCCCTAGGTCGGTTGGCTGCCCCCTATAAATACCCCCCTCACTCACTTGGGCTATAAATACCCCCCTGAGGCATCACTTCATTCACATCCCACAACACAACCAAGAAAAGCAACACAAGCAAGCAAGAGAGGCAGAGAGCAAGTTAGAAGCTCAGAGAGCTTAGACAAGTAGGTTAGCTAGTAGAGAGAGTATAGCTCTAGTGCCCTCGCTACAACGCGACTCTTAGTTTAGCACAGCTCAGCCTAAGTCTCTGGTAAAAGTAGCGTAGAGCTTGCTAAGAGAGAAGCGGGTGCGAGCGACTGGCATCGGAGGTCGGTTGATTTTCCGACGTCTCTGGTCTGGTTTGCTCTCTTGTATCTCAGGTACATTTATCTTTATCCCAGTATTACTTTAAGCATTACTTTCAGTATTACTTTATCAAGTACCTTGAGTGTGACCTAGCTAGCCTACAGTTCAATTCACTTAGCCATAGTAGTTAATCTCTAGTGTGCTTAGTGATTGATCTTTGCCAATAGGTTGCTTAGTTAGTTTAGTGTTTATCTTATTAAGTCAAGTATTTGCTCTGACGTCCGCAAGGGTGTCTCTATTCAAAGCTAGGGTTGAGATAGTTAGAATATAGTTAAGCGTGGTGCTTAGTTATAGACTTACCTTCAGATACGGCTGGACCCCTGGATAGCTGTGGTAGCAAGCAGGTGGTGACAGCCCTGTGCGCCTTGAATTCCACCACGTAGTTGGCCCAGTTTAACAGTAAGGCTCGTTGTGCTAGCGTTTAACCTAAGTAAGTGGTAAAGGCTTGTAAGCCTCGGTACTTGACAAGATAGGAATAAAACTTTACTTAACTTAGTTGCTTTATTGTCTTTTGCCTGTCTTGCTTCTTAGTTATCTTGCTTCATAGTTATCTTGCTCTGTGGTTATCTAGGAGTAGTTAGTAATTAGTTAATTATCCTTAGTTATCACATTCTATCTATCTATCTAGTTATCCTACCTTACCATCCATTTCATCCTTACCTATCCACCCACATATTCTTTCTAGCCTTCCATCCCCTCTTTTCCCTTTTCCCATTTCTTCGACTCTCATCCCCTCCTTGACTCGACTCATACACCACCCTAGCCTTCCCTTGGGATCAAATAAATCCACACCTGGTACTCCCAGGCGAAGTGCTACTACGATAGTTCTGTGTGCTTGCAGAATCTCCTCTTGGTAGATTGCAATCTCTCTAGCTAGCTCCTACTAGTGTCGGGATTGACAACCCCACTTGACATTAGTAGATAGCTGCTTTAGCTTCATTCCTTTAGGTATAGTGACCGGACTTGCTTCAAGCACTTCTGACACCATTGCCTGGAATAGATTCCATAGTCTACTCCTAGTAACGACGTTGGCTAGTGTCAACAAGCATTTCTGGGCCGTTACCGGGGATAGTTGCCTAGCTCTATCTTTAGTGAAGCTAAGAACTACCAACAAGCATTTCTGGCGCCGTTGCCGGGGAAGGCAATCGTTGTATCGGTTGAGTCCGTGTCGAATTTATCTTCGTCTAAGCTCCCGCTTAGCGAATCCCATCTTACCCCATTCTTTCTTTCCTTAACTCTTCTTATCTTTTTCCTTCATCTTCTTCAACTTCTTTCTTTCTTATCTCATTCTATCTTCATGATGGCCAACAAGGCCATTCGTGAATTTTCTGCTCCTTCTGCCGCTAATGTAGCGACGGGACCAGACGTGATCGATTCCAACCTCAATTTTGAGTTAAAACCGGCTCTGATCACGATGGTCCAAGCTAGCCCGTTCTGTGGCAAGGCTCATGAGGATGCCAATGCCCACCTCCAACAATTTTTGGAGATTTGCGGCACCTTCACAATTAAGGGGATAACCCAAGAAGCCATCCGTCTTCGTCTCTTTCCCTTTTCTCTTCTAGGAAAAGTGAAGCAATGGTTCTATACCGATCGCAACGCTGTAGACACATGGGACAAGTGTTCCAATGCTTTTCTCGCCAAATTCTTTCCTATGGGCAAGACGAATGCTCTGCGCAACAAAATCTCCAGCTTTACGCAACAAGCCAAGGAATCTATTCCCGAGGCTTGGGAGAGGTTGCAAGAGTATGTCGCTGCTTGTCTGCACCATGGTATGGAGGACTGGCTATTGATCCAGAACTTCTACCATGGCCTAACCCCACTCTCTAGAAGCCATTTGGATGCCACCGCCGGCGGTGCATTCTTTTCTCTGAATGTTGCAGATGCTAAGGCTCTCATAGAGAAGATGGTGTCGAACCAAGGATGGAATGACGAGAGACTGTAGCCCCGTAAGCGAGGTATGCATTCCCTTAAGGAGGCTGACATGATCGTGGCCAAGATGGACCTACTGGCAAAGAAGCTGGACAGCTGTGAGAAGATGAACCAACAAGAGTGTCCAATCTCTGGAATCTTACATGACTTGTGAAGTCTGTAGAGAAACCGGACATTCTGGGAGCCACTGCCCCGAGCTACATGAAGATTTGAACTTCATCAACAACAACAACGGTTTCCGTCCACAGAATCAAGGATGGAATCAGCCTGCAAATTCTCAAGGTAACAATTCATTCCCCCGCTCTAATTTTCAGAATTCTGATAATTTCTCGTTCTTAAAGAATTTAGTTTACTCACAAGGTAGAACTACTGAATTCTTGAATAAGAAATTAATGTCGAATGATAAAACCCTTGAGAATATAAATGCTAAATTGGAAGATTTCTCATCTGCTCTGAAAAATCAACTTAGCTTTAATAAGATGTTAGAAACTCAATTAGCTCAACTTGCTGCTATCATACCATCTTTTGAATCTGGCAAAATTCCTGCTAAACCTGACATGGAAACTGCAAATATGGTTGAAATAAAACATTTTAACTATTACGAAGATCAAACCATGACTATTAAAAACGGTGATCCTGGTAGTCCCATAATTAGATGCTCAATTTTTGGTGAAGCCTTTAAAAATGCCATGTGTGATTTAGGATCGAGTGTGAACATTCTATCTAAAGATTTCTATGAAAACTCATTCTTTCCACCCATGTCATCCACATCTGCCTATGTTGTGCTAGCTGATCAATCCACTTGCTATGTAGAAGGAATAGTTAATGATTTACCTGTTCATATTAGAGGTTCCTATGTTCCTGCTGATTTCATAATACTAGATATGGGAAATAGGAAAGACGTGCCTCTAATCTTAGGCAGACCCTTCTTGAACACTGTTAATGCTTGCATATATGTGGGAAGAGGTAAAATACAAAAGACATTAGGAGGGAGGAAGGAAATATTCTCTTTTTCCCGTGGTCCCGCATATGCCGCTAACATGCAGGTAGCAAAACCCGTTCGTACCAAGAAGAGGCGCCCAAGAACAAGGTGGAACATAAAGAAAGAACCACCTCCTCCTAAATTGTATAGTTCACATAACAAAGGAGAGGTGCCAAAAGAAGAAGAACCTGATGAAGTACTAAGAAAAGAAGTGCCTAAGGAAGAAGAAGATCCACCCGATAAGGATGAAACTCCATGGATCTAAGGTATGGATTTACTTTTAATTTTTTATTTCCCTTCAATTTTCCCTTTTTCAAATAAATAACAAATGTCATGCATGTAACTAAAAAAAATCAGTTATCATTAGTTATATGCATAGGTATATGTTAACTTAGTTAGAATAATAAAACATCATCATAGGATAGTTTCCCTTTTTCACAACATTAGATAGTTTCTTTTTAATAAAATGAGAACAAGAGCTCCGACCGAGAAAGATGAAGACCCTTCACCAAGCAAGAAGCCAGCTTGGGGGAGACTCCCGCTCCAATAAGGTATGTTTTCAACCTCACTCTTTACATTCGGTTTTTAAATTCTATATCCTTTGAATGCTATATGCTTGCCTAAGTATCCATTCCATGAATAAAATTGATAAAATCTGCTTAAATAAGGTGAAACCTGAATAAGATCTGAAATATGTCATGCAAATGCTATTGTTATGGTTTGAATAACTGGTCTTATCTAAGTTGTAGCTTTTGTGGGTTGCATATGCTTTAACTAAAATCATGCTTAGTGAATAAAGTTGGTAAGAAATGGAGTAATTCTTTAAACTTGCTAAGGTGAAATTAGGTCCTAATCTGGAGGATTTCTTTTAAAAATTATGAAAACCTTGCTAAAAGTTCCTCCTGGATTTTATCCCATCCCACCACCAGCCAAATATTTGCTAGTCATTAGTCAAAACCACAAAGAGCTTTGTCTGTGTTGAGCTTTGTTAGACCTCATAGATCTTAGTTGAGAAGCTTATCATATCTTTTGATCAAGACACACACACCCACCATATTGCTTACTTTCCACTTTGGAAGTTTGCAACCACCAAATAAATTGCTCATTCTCTACACTGGAGATGTGCAATACCTTGCCAAACATCCCATTGCTAGCCTTATGCTATTCCTACACTAGGAATAAGCATTTCTCTCCCTTTCTCTACTCATTTCAAAAATCCTTTCGTGTAGATATCTGGGGAAATCTAGAGCTAAAAAAAGAGAAAGCATAAAAAAAAGAGCAAAGTAGCTCAAGAAAGGACTATGTCCTAAGAAAGTGAGGAGCAAAATAGCTCAAGAGAGGACTATGTTCTAAGAAAATGTGAGGACACATCCTGTTTGTCTACTCACTATGTATCCAAAAAAAAGAGAGAGAAAGAGTTATCATTAGCTCTAGACCCCCAGAAATTAACTAGGAAGGATTATGAAATACCTCTCCATACACTTCCACATAACCACACATGCACATCTTGATCAATTTTTATGATTTGCTGCTCCTTATGATCTGAGTGTCTAGCTTAGCAATAAACATCAGGCAATTTGCTCATGATTCTTAGCCTACCTATAGCTCCACGTATCATTCTTTAGAAATAGGAAAGGCTACATTTTGGCCTAAGTGAGGATTTAAACACCATTGAGTGACTGAGTGAATCTTGAAGGACTTAAGCAAGTTGTTATCTTTTGAAAACCTTGAAAAACCTCCAGACAGAATCCTAGTTAAACCTAAGCGAGATAAAAGTTTCCTATCTACTACTTTGTTTCACTCTTGCATGTTTGAAGTGAAAAGCTATAAGCCCCACATTGCTATGATTAATGATATATGCTAAGTTATTTCTCACTATACAATATGCACTTGCATACATCTTAAGTTGCTATCTATTTCATGCTCAATGCTTAAATCGCATTGTTGCTCGAGGACGAGCAACAGGTTAGCTTGGGGGAGCTTGTTGATGGTCCTTAAACACCTGTTTTACCATCAACATTTTACCCTAAAATTCACCAAAAAGGCATGAAATGTAGTCAAATAGGTTTCAAACTAACCAAATTCCACATGTCCATAGATTTTTATTTGAATGCAGGATTTGGACCAAATTTGGAGAATGGACCCACCAGGAGACGAGCCTACTCACCAGGACCCATTTGGGCCCGAGTGGGGTGGCGCCCGCCAACCAGGGGTGGCGCCCACCACATGGAGAGGCCCAACTCTCCCCCTTTGCCACGTCACCGATCCGTGTGACCATCCCAAGGCCAAATCTTGGCCCTTGGTCACTAGGTCAGTGGCATCGGACGGCTCAGGAGGGAGTGGCGTGGATCAAGGCTGAATGGCGGTTACTCAGACATGCAATCGACCTAACCACCGCTTCTCTGGAGCTCTTGGATGCCATTGAAGCAGAGGCGGTGCATCCAACGGTGATGGGGGTGGCGGCCGCCACCTAGGGCTGGCGCCCGCCACTAGGGTTTGCCCTAGGTCGGCTGGCTGCCCCCTATAAATACCCCCCTCACTCACTTGGGCTATAAATACCCCCCTGAGGCATCACTTCATTCACATCCCACAACACAACCAAGAAAAGCAACACAAGCAAGCAAGAGAGGCAGAGAGCAAGTTAGAAGCTCAGAGAGCTTAGGCAAGTAGGTTAGCTAGTAGAGAGAGTATAGCTCTAGTGCCCTCGCTACAGCGCGGCTCTTAGTTTAGCACAGCTCAGCCTAAGTCTCTGGTAAAAGTAGCGTAGAGCTTGCTAAGAGAGAAGCGGGTGCGAGCGACTGGCATCGGAGGTCGGTTGATTTCCCGACGTCTCTAGTCTGGTTTGCTCTCTTGTATCTCAGGTACATTTATCTTTATCCCAGTATTACTTTAAGCATTACTTTCAGTATTACTTTATCAAGTACCTTGAGTGTGACCTAGCTAGCCTACAGTTCAATTCACTTAGCCATAGTAGTTAATCTCTAGTGTGCTTAGTGATTGATCTTTGCCAATAGGTTGCTTAGTTAGTTTAGTGTTTATCTTATTAAGTCAAGTATTTGCTCTGACGTCCGCAAGGGTGTCTCTATTCAAAGCTAGGGTTGAGATAGTTAGAATATAGTTAAGCGTGGTGCTTAGTTATAGACTTACCTTCAGATACGGCTGGACCCCCGGATAGCTGTGGTAGCAAGCAGGTGGTGACAGCCCTGTGCGCCTTGAATTCCACCACGTAGTTGGCCCAGTTTAACAGTAAGGCTCGTTGTGCTAACGTTCAACCTAAGTAAGTGGTAAAGGCTTGTATGCCTTGGTATTTGACAAGATAGGAATAAAACTTTACTTAACTTAGTTGCTTTATTGTCTTTTGCCTATCTTGCTTCTTAGTTATCTTGCTTCGTAGTTATCTTGCTCTGTGGTTATCTAGGAGTAGTTAGTAATTAGTTAGTTATCCTTAGTTATCACATTCTATCTATCTATCTAGTTATCCTACCTTACCATCCATTTCATCCTAACCTATCCACCCACATATTCATTCTAGCCTTCCATCCCCTCTTTTCCCTTTTCCCATTTCTTTGACTCTCTTCCCCTCCTTGACTCGACTCATACACCACCCTAGCCTTCCCTTGGGATCAAATAAATCGACACCTGGTACTCCCAGGCGAAGTGCTACTACGATAGTTCTGTGCGCTTGCAGAATCTCCTCTTGGTAGATTGCAATCTCTCTAGCTAGCTCCTACTAGTGTCGGGATTGACAACCCCACTTGACATTAGTAGATAGCTGCTTTAGCTTCATTCCTTTAGGTATAGTGACCGGACTTGCTTCAAGCACTTCTGACACCATTGCCTGGAATAGATTCCATAGTCTACTCCTAGTAACGACGTTGGCTAGTGTCAACAAGCATTTCTGGGCCGTTACCGGGGATAGTTGCCTAGCTCTATCTTTAGTGAAGCTAAGAACTACCAACAGGGATCACCCCAATCGGCATTCTCCTGCTCCTCCTCCACAAAGATGGTCTCTCCCAGCTCCTGTTCTCCTGCAACATCAAAAGCAGAAGAAACACAAGGCATAGTCTCGTCGAATGTGACCTCGCAGGTCTCCACTATCCGGTTAGTTTCAAGGTTAAGAACTCGATAAGCGCGCGAATGCAAAGCATAACCAAGAAACACGCCTTCAGCAGAGCGAGATTCAAATTTGTCCAAAATGCCTTGCTTCAGGATGAAACACTTGCACCCAAACACCCGAAAATGAGATACCTTGTATACCCATCCAAAATGCAACTCATAAGAAGTTTTCTTCATGAAAGCTCGAAGAAAGATGCAATTTGAAACATGGCAAGCGGTGTTGATCGCCTCGGCCCAAAAACGCCTAGGGGTCCTATGCTCATCGAGCATCGTCCTGGCCATCTCAACAAGGGTCCGATTCTTGAGCTCAACAACACCGTTCTGCTGGGGGACATAAGGAGAAGAAAACTGATGCTCGATACCATTAGAAGAACAGAAAGATGCAAACTGAGAATTATCAAACTCAGTACCATTATCGCTACGAATAGCTCTAATGGTATCAGGGGGAAACTCAGTTTTCAACTTCAAAATCAAATCATGGGCAAAAGGAAAAACTTCATCCTTACCCTCCATAAAGAACACCCAAGAGTACCTCGAAAAATCGTCAACGATCACAAGAACGTACCACTTCCCACCCGCTGAGCAAACCCGAGCTGGACCGTGTCCATATGTAAAAGCTCGCCGGGTCGCTTTGTCATCACCTGATTAACAGGTGGGTGAGAAGCATCAACCATCTTCTCGTGACGACAAGGATGGCAAACAAGGTCCTTCTGAAACTTAAGCTTGGGCAATCCTTGGATTAGGCCAAGTGAGCTAAGTCTTGCAAGCAAGTCAAAACTCAAGTGACCGAGCCTCCTATGCCACTTCCACAAATCAGAAGAAGGACCAACCATCAAACATCTAGCAGAGCCAAAAGAACGAGAAAAATCGGCTCTGAAAACACGGCCAAAAGGGACGATCCAACAAACAAGATCTCCCCGAGGGTCTAAAACACGACTCAAACCCTTCTTAAAGCACACTTCACAATCATCCTCAAGAAGTTGCAAAACAGAAAGCAAATTGTAATGCAAGTTAGAAACCAAAGCAACATCCTTAAGAACAAAGTTCTCATTGAACCGAATAACTCCATGAGAAACAACCTTACCTCTACTATTATCCCCGAAAGTGATGTACTCCTTGTGCATCACGGGGCTAAGGCTGGAGAACCATTCCTTCTTTCCGGTCATGTGGCGCGAACACCCGGAATCCATAAGCCACATGTTCTCCAACCGAAGTTCCTGCATCAATAGAAAGGCAGGAAGTGAGCATATGGCACAACACTGGGGTTAGTATACTGAGAAGGATACCAGTGCTGTGTCATAGGCCCAGAAAAAGTGTTAGTAGCAACACCAATCTGTCCTCGTCCCATGGGTGGATAGCGATCACCACCAACCTGAAAGGGTGGTCCGCTATGGAACGGAAAACCTCCAAACTGACCTACTTGTCCCATTTGAGCAAAGCGATCACCACCATACTGAAAAGGTGGTCCGCTATGGGACTGAGCAGCAAAGCCTCTTACACTCGGCTCACGATCGTATTAAGGACGACCGGAACCGCGACGGGCACGACCACCACCCTGTGGTCTAGCTGCCTGGGGCCTAACTACCTGAGGGGGTGCACCTCCAGGCCTAGCGCCCTGCCTCTAAACTCCCTGACCCTGCACACCATGGAGAGGGTGGTGCCTGGCCTGGTTGTTCAGCTCCAACTCCTTCCTAGCGTCTCTCTTCCTCCAAAAGCAAAACTCAGCTAGGTGACCCTCATGGTTCCTATGGTTGCGAGGGTTGTTCACTCTGGCTGGCTGCTTGCCCTTCGGAAGGGGATCACTAGAGACGTCAGGAAGGGTGTCAAGTGTGTTCCTAAGATGGTTAGGTTTGGGAACCCACACTTGCTTGCGAGGTGGATCCTTGGGAGGTTCATCAAGGATGCCATCCTTAGTGATAGGCTTGGGAGGCTCAGGTGAGGTGATCTTGGTAAGCTTAGGGATAGCGGATGGCTTCTCACTAGAGCTCACTCCACTAAACTCACCGATCTTGCCAAAGCTACTAGCGCCCTTCCCAACTGAAGCAAAGCCTATTCCCGAATAATCAGTTCCCCTCTTGAACTGACTGATCATCATGCCCAACTATGGCTCACTGCATGACACCCAACTCAGAATGGACCGAAGGTATGTGTTTTCCTCCTTGGTTTGCATCCTGTCATGCCGACAGTTGGCAATCTCAAGCTCCATCCCCACGCATCGCTCACACGGAGCAGACAAGGTGCTAACTGAGCTGGCCTTCAAGGCTTCAGCAAGCTTGGCATTAACTCCTGCCAACTCAGTTCGCAAGCTAGGACAAAGCTTGCACGCACCCAGCAAAGAAGGCCTCGCCTTCACTTCCTCCAGCTCCTTCTTCAGGGAGGGACACTCTTTGCACTCACCCACCAAGTCTAGCCTACTCTTCAGCTCATCATACACCTCAATCAAAGAGGCATACTTGGTTTGCAGGGTGGCAAAGTTTGTCATACGCATCGTGCACTCCTCACACTCCTCCTCATCGGTCACCTTCACCTCGGACCTAGCGAACTCAAGCTCCTTAAGCGCCTCATTCATCTTAGCCTTAAACTCGTTGCGCTCTCGGATAGTTCGCTTGAGTTGCTTGTCCTGACCGAGAACTATGTCGACAAGAGAATCGCGCTCACCGGTAAGACGATCGAAAAGAGAAGAGGTTGATACCTCAGAAGCATCATCGTCGTCGTCGTCGTCGGTGTTGGCGTCCTTTGTCTGGCACTTGAGGTCCTCTTCGTCCAAGGCCATGGTGCATAAGCCCTTGGAGGAGTTGCCGAGGAAGCAGAGTTCGTTGAAGCGTTCTTCAGTCTTGTGCTCGGATCTGTCGTCGCTGTAGTCACCGTCGGAGGTCTTCTCGCCGTCGCTGATGGTGGCGAGGAAGGCACGCCGACCGGCGTCGAAAGCCTTCTCCACGTCCTCTCGGCGATAGCTGTCCTTCTTCTTCTTCCCGCCCTTGTTCTCCGGCTTGCCCTTGCGCCTGGAGTTGCGATTCTTGCCGGGGAAGCTCTTGTCGTTCTTGGGACAGTTCGCCATGAAGTGGTCTAGATCACCACACTTGTAGCAGCCCTCGCGTGCGCCACCATGCCGGCGATTCAGGCGGTTGTTCTGAAACCGCGAGAACCGGGTGATGACGAGGGCGAGCTCGTCGTCTCCAAATGCCTCCATCTGCTCCTCCGTGACTGTAAGCAAAGAAGACAATGAAAACAGAGGAGGTGAAACGTCAACAGAGAAAGTCGATCCACCCGTGCCTGAGACCAAAGCCATGGAATGTGAAGATGGGTTCTTCAGCTTGGCCTGAGTCAGGTGATCGATCTCGGTGGACTTAAGCTTGTTGAACAGCTCGTCCACGGTGAGGGTGTCATAGGATGGAGACTCTATGATGGTCGACACCTTCACCTCCCATACCCTCCGATCTAGGGCGTATAACAACTTGAGAGCCCTCTCATGATCGTCATAGGGTAGGTTAGCCCGATTGGCATGTATCTTGTTCACAATCATTTGGAAACGAGTGAACATGGCGTCAATCGTCTCTCCCTTCAACTGAACAAAGTTCTCGCACTCGCGCTTGTACGTCTCAAAGAGTCTGGTCTTGACCTGAGCGGTCCCCTCGTGATAGCTCTGAAGCTTCACCCAGATCTCTCGTGCCGTCTCAAGCTCAGAGACATGCTCGAACTCAGGAAGGGAGATGGTGGCCAAAAGAGCATTACGAGCCTTGGAGTTGGCCTCGTGCTGGTCAATCTGGATCTGACCCACACGAGCCGCAAGGACTACGTACTCAGCATTCTCACATATCTCCCAGACAGAATATCCGATGCTGTTGAGATAAGCATGCATCCGAATCTTCCAATAGGGATAGTTCATTCCATCGAACCAAGGAGCCTTGTCGTTCCCTCGATCCATGTCGCCCTTAGGATCCGAAACCGATTAAGGTAGTGAAGATCCCTTAACCGGCTCCGATACCAATTGAAGGACCGGATTAGCGACCAGAGGGGGGTGAATGGGAGCCTCAAATTCAACTCGTGAATAGAATGGCCCTTGTCCCAGAAAATTACCTCAAAAGCAATGACTCGAAACGACCGAAGAGTTCACGACCTACAAGTAGGTTGATACCCTAGGAGATGTCCTAGTGGTACAGCGGAACCAACTGCCAAAGCCTTGGAGCAAAACTGCACAAGCTACAGATTCCTGGACTGTCTGGGGTCAGGGTCCCAGACTGTCCGGTGACTGCCGGACTGTCCGCGACTGGAGGTCCGGACTGTCCGCCGGCCACAGACCAGAAAACAGACTGTTCTGAAACAGTTCTGGTCAAGTCCCGGACTGTCCGCGGGTTTGTACCGCGGACTGTCCGCCGTTCACTCGACGGTGAACTGTCAGGGGGCTGCGCCTGAGTGACTCGGCCAAAACCCGAGTCCCGGACTGTCCGCCGCTGGGGGCGCGGACTGTCCGTGTATGAACAGAGAGCAAGAAAACTGCTCGGGATAAAAGCAAATTCGGTCGAAACTTCACCAAACCAAAAGGGGCTTTGATCAAACTCCTCCCAGGTGTTCCTTTACGTATTGGGGTGTTAATCCTAAGAAATCATCGCACCAAACCAAGTCAATCAAGAGAAATCCGAGGATCACCGGAAAGGGGGAAGGAACGAAGAACGAACGCGAAATCAACCCGATCTATGGATTCGTGAGGTTAGGAGAGAATTCATTCGGTGGAAAGAAGGGGCTCACGACTAAGAACAAATTGATTCAAGTGGAATCGAGAATCATCTCACGAAGAGGGAGAACGAGGAAAATCCCCGAGAGATGAAAAACCAAAACGTGAAGAACACAAAACACAAACGACGATTTGATTCGATTCCAGCCGAAATTCCTCCACACGAGGAGACAACGAGAATACGGTCTCGTTTCCTCAAAAGATCCAAATACACAAAGGTATGATTCCCGTCTCTGCGGATCGCTTGCAGCGAGGTATGATTAGAACCTAAGCGGGGGCTAGAGAGAGAGTGCTCAGGAACAAATGACTGCAAGGATGGGGAGAGAGGAGGGGTTCCTATCTTATTTAAAGCCTAATACAATAATCCCCTTCTACTCCTAGATACAAGAGCGAAGCGGCCAACCCTAGGGGTATCCCGGTCCAACTCTGCTGATTGCCGATCCGACGGCCATGCGCCCATCTCATCCTTAGCTTTGCCTCGACGCAAGCCTCAGGATGCCACCACGTGCCGCCCCGTCGACCGCCGCGCCTACATATCGAATAGATGCGCCGCCGCGCCAACCTCTTCACGCCGCCACGCGTCGACCGTCCTTTTTGCGGACCTCCCCCCGATTTTGAGGCCGAAACCGGGAAACCTGGGCCTTCCCCCAGTTTTGAGGTTGAAACCGGGAAACCTGTCCTCCAGCTGAGTTTTGTGGCCCAAACTCAGAAACCCGCGAGCCCCAGGTTTTGAGGCCCAAACCTGGAAACCGTCCACGCTGAGTTTTGAGGCCCAAACTCGGAAACCGGCCACCCCGAGTTTTGAGGCCCAAACTCGGAAACCGTTGAGGGTAGCTTTTAGAGGCTCAGCTACCGAACCCGTGCCGAAGACGGGATGTGGTTCGCACACCCCGAGTTCCAGCACCGATGCCGGAGCATGTCCAGCCTCCACGCCGGGCACAGTGCATTCGCCATCCTTCTCGGCCTCCCGCCAAGTGTCACGACGCCATCACCTTCCTCCCGACTCGGCCGATGCACCGCACATCCCCATGTGCTCTTGCTTGTCAACGCCACGTGCCAGCTACCACAGCTGGTCCTTAGGTCTCCCGGTCGGTCGGTCCAAGCTCCACGTCCGCCCTTCACCGCTCCCGGTCCGTCGGCACAACACGTCCCTACTTGACCTTCACCTCACCTTCGACCACTGCCCGAGCTCCGCACCTGCACATCAACACAGTCAAGAGACATGTTGCCCGTTGATCGATCACTCATCACTCAGGAAGGGAACCACAAGGGCACATGTCAACCTTGTGTTCTCATAGGGGAAACAATAAAATTTGAACAACGAGTGATTTAAACATGGGAAAAAATTTATTGTACAATCTATTCATGGGAAAAAATTAAATAGGAAACGATATTCATATTATTTATCCATTATTCAGGCAAAATAACATCTTGTTTATGCTTTTGTGAACAATCTATTGTACGAAACAAAGACCACGAACGTGTCACCGAGCGATTTATAAATTCTTAAAAAGGGAAACAAAGTTAGAAAATTATGATATTTGCTATGAAGTCAATGTACCACACTTGGAGGCTATGATGGTAAAAAATTGAAAATGGTTTCGCACAAGTGGTTGCATATGACACATCTTCAAATAAGTTTCATAGAGTTGAGAAGTACCCATTAGGATTTCCAAACAATGCCACGCGATCGAATTAGGTTATTAGAAAGCATATAAATTGTAACACGACAAAATTTCATAATTTTCTGGAGCCGTTTACTAATTAATAAATTTATTTTAGATATAACTTTGCCGAGAGTATTTGAAATTAGCTCTCGGCAAAGGTTTTTTGCCGAGAGGTATTGGGCCGGCCCTCGGTGCAGATTTTTTTTCCGAAATCAACATTTTGCAGAGAGCCAAAACTAAACTTTCGGCAAAGAGTCCTGTTTGCCGAGTGGAGGCTCTCAGCAAAGAGGTTTACAGAGCGGGGCTCTCGGGAACGAGGTTTTTAAAAATAATTTGCACTGTTTAGTGCAATTAGTTAAATAAATAAAAAAAATGAAAGATTCTTTGGCACAGAGATCTGCAGTTAGTAAAAAATAAAAAAATTGAAAACTTCTTTGCCGAGAGCCGGATCTTGAGGGCTCTCGGCAAAGAGATCTGCAGTTACTAAAAAATAAAAATAAATTCAAAAATTCTTTGCCGAGAGCTGGATCTTGAGGGCTCTCGGCAAAGAGATCAGGCACTCGGCACACTTAGCCGCGCGCCGCTGTCCGACTCACACGTTTTGCACGCACACACGCCATGCCCGCGCTCACCATGCTCGCCTTCATCGCCGTCACCGCGGCCACCCGCTGCAGCCACCGCGCCCGGCCGCCGGGCCCACCGCTCTTGCCAGGCGCGCCCGCCCCCACCGCACCCGCCGCTACCGCTCGGTGCGCTCGCCGCCGACGCGCCCGCCGCGCCTGCCGCTCTCGCCCAACGCGCCCGCCACCGACACGCCCTCCGCGGCCGCTCGCCACAACCGCCGTAGACGCCCACAGCCGCCAACGCCCGTCGTCCCTGCCACGGTCGCGCGCCCTGCCCTCCCTGCCCGCGGCCGCTCGACGCCCACCGTCCCTGTCCTCGCCCGCCCTCCTTGCCACGGTTGCGCACCTACCGCTGTTGCTCGTGCGGACACCCGCCGCGCCTGCCATGTCCTCCGACGCCCATCGTCCTCGCCTGTTGTTTTAAGTCCTCGACGCCCGCCTAATCGAAGTAGTAATAGTTGTCGTAGTTAGAGTAGTAGTTAGGGTAGTTAGATTGTTAGTAGTTGTAGTAGTAGTTGTTGTAGTAGTAGCGGGTTATGTGCGAGTTTTGGATAAGTCTGCCTCCCACTTGTTTACACCAGATTTTGGACATATTTTGGATCGGAAGGGATTTTTATTTTGTAAAGCACGAACAACTGATTTGTTAGAGAAAAGATCGGCCATAAAATAAAAGAAGCATGTTTGGATCCAGACGCGACCAGAAGAATTCATATGGACCGGGTGTGATGGGCTTTGAAGACGTGTCGGGTTCAGCCAAAGAGTTCGGGTCTGGATCGACATTTTATTAGTATGTATCCTAGTCATGTTAGAATAGGAGTCTGTCAGGTTATAAATAACTAGAAACCCGATTTTTTTGTAAGCATCTCTCAATCAATCAATACATCGGCCACCGGCCATAGCCTTAGGAGTAGGAGTAAGGTAGAACTCGGGGGAACCTTCAACCAAGCAGGACTGCATCGACTCCGACCGACCTCCGGTTTGCTTGTAAGTTTCACCAATGGCTCGTGTTATTGTTCAATAAGACTGTATTTGGCATCGACCAAACTCTTGTTTAGCTATGACATGGGTTAGTTATCGGTTTGAGTTTATCTTTTGTAAGACTGTCTTGACTCTAATCAATCTCTTGCTTTAGTCGATCTTAAACTAGTTATCGGCTCTATTAGTTTTGGCAATCTAATAGATTCATTAAGTTATCGATATTGTTTATGATTTTTAATGTTTTCTTTTGGTTTCTACAATATCTTGCCCAATCAAGATTGACGAATTAGTTTAAGCTTTAAAGTTGTTTAGTTTCGGCTATCCAATGATTTTACACGCTTACACCAAGGAAAATAGCCGATCTAAGCTTTTCATCGACTATTTTGTCAATCTTGATTGTTACATGTTGTGCGTTCGAGATATCCGATAAAATTATGGTTTGATCTAAGAGACAAGTAGATTTGATCTGGCATATTTATTATGGTTGTATTTCCGAACCCCACTGATACGCATGATAGATTAAACTTGCTTGATCTTAAACTAGACCGTGGTTTTAACGGATAGATCTTGTTCGTGCTTCATGGACCCTGTATCGGCTAAAATAGCCGATCCAGTTACGCTTCCTTCATAATGCATGCTTTTAAAATGGTTTAAAACTAATGGATCTGCTTGTTGCATCGGACGTAATTTAGCTTGGTCATCATTATGGCTGTATGGAGACACCCCACTATTGATGTTCAAGTTACTTTGTCGATCTATTTGTTATTATGGTTATATGGAAACACCCCATTGTTAACAGATAGAATTGCCTATGCAATTAGTCGATCTATTGGTTCTATGTTGTTTATATGTATACATAGATCTTTATTTTCCTCATACGTTAAGCTTATCGGCTGTCTCTTGTTCTAAATGCTTTCTTTATATGTATAATAGCCGTTTTGCTTCAAGTATTGTCAATGCTTCAATCTTTTCTTGGGGGTTGACTTTGTAGTCAATATCCTGTGATAATGGCTATATCAGAGCCATATAAATTGGAACTGTCTGGCATCAAACCGGTAGGTTCCACAATTTGACACACTTTTCTTCTCCTTGTCAATGGCAGGTCAAATTGACTAGCACGTCCGGAGTCGTTCTCACCAAGATTTGGCACCGCCATCTCTTGAAGGTCCAGGAGGTCAAGACCTTGTTCTGTACGGCTTCTGAGGACCGTGGTCGAGTGTATTGGCACCTCGTCCAAATTTCCGTGTCAACACCACTACTTTGCTCAATACATATGCAGGACTTCTTCTATTGATACATCTTTTCTATATGCAGGACATGGCTATGAGGCGAGGGCGCCGCACGTGTTGGCCAAATCATGTAAAAAACACATCATAGACATGCATTATGAGACGCGGCTCCAGGCCATCATCGATTACTTTGCCATCTACGAGCTTCGAAAGGTAAAGAAAGAAGATGCAAGATTAATGCATCTGATCCGAGAGCGGTACCTGAAGGTAAATATATACAATATCAATATTGATTTCTTGTAAGATTGGGTAGGCTTGAATTGTTCTTATATCTGTCAATGTACTTCATGTCGTACAGGTGTCTCCTAGCTGGTGCGCCAATAAAACACTAGCATGGCAGATGATGGTCGACAAGTGGGTGAGTGCCAATTAGGTGGATAACCACACCGTCCTCTGGGACCGGCGTTTGATGATGCCAGGTGTATCACACCACCAGAGCAACCTTAACATCGATAAATTCGGGGCTAGATGGGTACGTGACTTGATGCAGCTTCATTCATTCTTTCGGACCCTTATTCCTGCATGATTTATAATCGTCTTGTTATTTTTCTCATAGTCGGCTGCACATCAAAACCAGCCATGCAAACACCTCAAGGCATGGGTTCTGGCCCACAAGGGCAAGGCGATAGACAACATCGACTAGAACCCGGAGGACCCAACCGAGTCGTTCACCAACGAGAGCATCCCCAAGCGCCTCAGTCCGTACACTAAGGCAGCAAGGACGGTCCATGGGGCTGAGTTCAATCCGCACACCGCGGACCTTGACGGCGACATCGTCATGAGGGTGGGAGGAGGCAAGAAGCATGGGCGGTACCTCATCAACAACAGCACGCTCAACCCGCTCAGTACTCCCACTCTCACAGGTCCGGGCAAGTAGCACGAGCAGTAGCGTACCCATATGCCCAAGGTTTTTTTTGTGGCAAGCAGCACGAACAGTAGTGTACCCTTAGTAAGCAACACTTCGACGCATCGTGTGGCAGCACTACAGGTTATTTTTGTTTTATTCGCCGTTCTTTGGTTTGACATTCCTCGAAATTGCTTGTAACAATGTGGTGAAAAATTATAGGCCCAGGTGGAAGCGCTCGAGGAGCATAAGGCTAGGATTGAGGAAGAGCGAGAGAGGGAGCGGGAGGCCAAGCGACAGAGGTTGCAGGTCGAGCAGACGAGGTTTGACGCCTTGGCTCAGTATGTGGCAAGTCTTGGCGTCACGATGGGTCGTCCAGCGCCACCAGAGTTGTTCGCTCCTCCATCTTACCAATACCCTACTGTGAGTTCAACTTCTCTAACAAAAACTCTTGAGTTCAACTTCTCTAACAAAAACTCTTTACTCTGCATGTCGGCCAGCGTGCCGTTGATATGTGGTGGGAGGTCTTCGTGCCGTTGATATATATGTATGTCGGCCACCGTGCCGTTGATATGTGGTGGGCGGCCATCGTGTTGTTGGTTTTCTTGCAGGTTTTGGAAACCCCACCGTGCTGGGGAGGTGCTGCCGAAATTTTGATGTGTCTAGACCTAGATTACAATTTTATACCTAGTTCTGCAAATTTTGACTTGTCTAGGCTTAGATTATAATTAAATTCCTTAGTATTACTATAAGTACTATTTTTTCTTCTCCTTTGTGCAGAATCAATCGACGACTTCGAATGATGTGCCTCCGTCGGGGTACCTGTCGTATCCACAGGGGGTGACCCTGTTGTTCTTCATGTATTAGTTGTGCCCTTTGGGAGATGAACTTGAGCACTTTGAGATGGACATGTGTTGTTGGATTTGAGATGTTTAGATGGATTATAATGTGAGACATGTGATGTTGATGACATATTTGTGAAATATGTGATATTTGTGATATATATATGATGTGGATATATGTTTTCTGATATATTTGTGATATATGTGATGTGTTATATTTGTGAGAGTTTTAATAATGTATTAAAAAAATAAAAATGTTTCATGTACCCTTTGCCCAGAGCTCACCAGGTATTTTTCTTTTTTCGAAAAACACCTTGAGCCCCTCTTTGCCGAGAGCCCTTCCAGGGAGCTCTCGGCAAAGAGTAATCTTTGTCGACGGCCGCTCTCGGCAAATTTATTTTTTCTTTTTTTAAAACCACCTCGGACCCCTCTTTGCCGAGAGCCCATCCGGGGGCTCTCGGCAAATAGTAATCTTTGTCGACGGATGCTCTCGGCAAATTTGTTTTTCCTTTTTTTAAAACCACCTCAGACCCCCTCTTTGCCAAGAGCCCATCCAGGCAAACAATGTGTCAGAGACAACTGTTATAGTTCGTTTTGCCGTTACGGGCGCTGCCGTTTGCCGAAAGTTGCCTTTTGCCGAGAGCTTCGCCTTTACGCTCGACAAAGCCTTTGCCCAGAGGAGCTCTCGGCAAAAACTCGAGCGTGTCTTGGCAATCCGGTAGTGCCTGTCCCCATCCCGACATAGTGGAATTGTTACATGATGCATGCATGGACAATGCTACTGCCTTCTGCCAATAATATCGAGCTTGAGGTATTCAACAATACTACTACTCTTATCCAATGATGGCTGTGTTTAGCAACAGAGTATTACAATTTCCACGATATACCTCACCACAAAAAAGACTCCTCTGTAACTACAAAAGTGGCCTGGAACCACACAAGATCTAACAAATTCTTCACTGTCATGATCAGTTATTCAGTTTAGTCTGTAGAAGGCAGGAGTTTTCTTAGTGTAACGGAGGTTCTTCTGCGCTGCTCAAGAAATCTGGCTGCCCGGTTTGCGTTCGATCTCGTGCTTCCAGAGACACCTTGCATCGCTGCACATGAGAACAAGGGAGCCTGGGTTCAGTAAAACAGGGGCCTTTGTAGATTCACCATCCCCTTGTGGCCTTGTTTCAGGGTGTCTGAATCCGTGCTTCCCCTTGTTGGTTCTGCTTGACTGAAGTGCATCACACAAGCTGACTCGAGAGAGACTATTGCAATTCCATCGTCAAAGCGCATCAGGTCAACATGAGCACAGATACCCTAGATTCAACAGCAGAAGAATAATGTTAAGAGCGCAAAACGAATGCACCCCTTTTCTTCTAGATGATACGTTTCCGTGTGAATATGAAAAATTTCCGCACCTCACCTGGCTTGTATCTGTTTGCAATCATCTGATTGAAAAATGGTTCCTGCCACAACAAATCTGATGGCAGAGGACATGCATCTTCATCCTCGTCTGTCACTTCTGCATCAAGACCTAGTACTGGCGTCACCGACACAGATAGCTTCACGGATAATTGCAGAAAGTTCGACAGCCCATGAAGGGAGATCGCCAAATCTCATCGCCTAAAAAGAAGATAAGAGCAAGAAAAACTTAAACATTAGAAACAATAGACAAGGATGGAAATTCTTCGTATAGTTTGAACTACTTTAGGAAGCCATACACAAATCAGGCAGTCTTTATGGAACTACTGAGAATATTGAAAATTCTACTGCTGCAAACATTATGAGCCGACGAGACTTATGGGCTGGCTGATTTATACGGATTAAAGCTGGTTTGTAGCTCAAATGAACAGAGCCATTAGGCAGATACTAAAAAGATATGGGAGAAACTTACTTGGTTGTTGGCATCAACAAACCATCCTTCTGCAGAAAAGAAGCCATTATACTTACGATTAGCAATGAGCCATGTTTATTTCTGTTGTCGAGCAATAAGAAACTAGAGCAGAGTTTCTTCTGCACAGATAGTACTGAGGAATTTGCTACGCAACTGGGAGATGTAAAATTTAACCAATACAAAGCTAAGTATAGTATTGTACTAGTTAGAGAACAAAAGGCTTTCAAACTACAATTTAAGTTAAATATAGCTAGATAATTTTATAACAAGAACTAACACAGTCAGGAAAAAGGGGACTAAGGCACCGATTGCTAACATTATTAGTAATTGCACCGCGGGCAGCAGCTGTCTAAGAGGGCACTCCCAACCATGAAACTAGATGGTTTCTATCTTCATTAATTATGGTGCCAACTAAATAAAAAGATGAGGTGACACCCTAATTAAAAAAGAGAGATAAAGAAACAAGAAACCATGTCTACACGAGAACCAAGATATGAATTGATGTGATTGGTAGATGAGGGAGAGAGAAGATATGTGATTGGACAAAAACTAATGCTACAAAAATCATCCATTGAGACCATAGTTTCTATACATAATGTCTATATAAATTAAATACACATAGAAACTACATGTCTACATGTGGTTTCTAGCATTAGGACTGCCCTAAGCAGATCCGGTCATTGTAAGAGCACTCCCAACGTAGAAACTAGTATAGTTTCTATCTATATTAATTACCTTGACACGTAAGCATTTTGCTGATGTGGCACACCATTTAATTTAATGAGGAGAAACCGTTTCTAACTTTGACTCGGTTTCTTCACGGGCAACGATGCAGACGAAACCATTCAAACACCGCATTGGTGGAGAAGCACGTGGTTTCTATCGGCAACATGGGAAATGGGATCCGTTGTGGGAATCCTTGCACGTGATGTACACGCCGCAGAGGCGCAGACTTGGCTCACAGGCTCGCCGTGGCCCAGCGCGGTCACCGCGGACTTCACTCACCGGCCGCCGCGGAGACTCGCGTACCTCCACAATCCTCGCTCGCCGGCTTGCCGTGGACTATGCTTGTCGCGCTCGCTGCCGAGCCTGTTGCCGAGGTTGGAGAAGAGGGTGCTTGTGGCGTCGGCCACAGGAGACTTGAGGTTGTGCCGATGGGCCTCGCATGTGTGCGGCCGTAGGATATGGCACGCCGCACGGACCTCACTCTCTGGCTCACCGTGGTGCTTCGCTCGTGCGGCTGTCGGCACAACCTCCGAGTATACGACACCACCACCGGCGCGCTGCCACTCCATGTACATGTTCGTTCCCCTGCTATCTTGCATGCTGGTACAACGTGAGGTGAAATCCATAACTTGGCATCCAGCAGGGCGCATACAACAACATTGCCTCGCGTTGGAGAACACCGTGGTGACACCCTCCGCGCGAGAAGCCACTTGACGCCATGGAGATCCGGCAACGGCCGCTCAACGCCTGCTTGTCCGTGCTGCGGCCGATGGACGCCTCACATCTACGCTCGGAGTGCAGGGGCTACCAGATACGGGAGGCACAGAAGATCCAATACTGAAGAAGAGAATAATTGGTTGGATTTTTGTTTGGACTCTATGTAAAAGAGTTGCATTGAGAAAAATAAATTCTTGGTATAGTATCCAATGCTATAGAACTATGAATGATTTCTTGCATTGGGAGTGCTCTTAATGATTAATGAATACGTAATGTTACTACAGGAAACCTAGGCTTTGCCGAGTGCATGGGGCTTTGCCGAGTGCCAAATTTTGGGCACTGGGCAAAGAGCCTCTTTGCCCAGTGTCGGCCACGTGGCACTCGGCAAAGCGCAAACACAAGGCAAAGGATGCTTTGCCGAGTGCCAGATGCCGGCACTCGGCAAAGATCCCCTCTTTGCCGAGTGCCAGCCACGCATGTGGCCCCGAACTGTGCTACGTAGTCGGGTCTTTGTCGAGTGCCACCAGGCTGGCACTCGGCAAAGAGCTCTTTGCCTAGTGTTTTTTTTTGACACTCGACAAAGCCAGTTTTTAAATTACATTTTGAAGCAGTAAATTAAGCCAATGAAAAAGGTTTTAACTACAAAGTTGGTTAACTTATCAAGATGAACAATTTTTGTTTTGGTGATGTCTTCATTTGACAAACTTAAAATAAATTCGTTCACAAATCTTATATATCTCTCGGGTAGTTCATAAAACTACAAGAGTGATATATAATGTTTATGAATAATATTAGAACCACAATGTCGGATGCACAAATAGTCAAACAACCAAAATAAACTTTGTAGATATTGACAAGTTATGAAATTTTGTAGTTGATAACTTTTTAATTTGAAGTCATCTAGTTATGCAAAACTGCGTCGAATTTGAAAATTTTAAAATTCAAATTTTTCAAAATACCTCAGATGGAGAAATGACCAAAATAAAAGTTGTAGATCTCAAAAAGTTATGAAACTTTGGTGTTGACAACTTTTTGATTTGAAATCATCTTGTCAACGAAAACTACGTTTTAAATTGTCAAATTTGAAATTCAAATTTTTATAAACGACCTCAGATGGAAAAACTACCAAAATAAAAGTTGTAGATCTCAAAAAGTTAGAAAACTTTGTAGTTGACAACTTTTTTATTTGAATTTGTTTAGGGCCTCAAATAAGCAAGTTACACTCGGTTTAGTATAATATATGGGTAACCGATACGGAGATGGAACCTATATGTGTAGTGCAGTGGTAGAGAAGGCTCCGCGCGAATGAGAGGTCGTGAGTTTGAATCCTGCTGACTGCGTGAGAGAAAATTACGTGAAAAATAACAGGACTTGCGATTTCGAGGGAGATGAGTGGACGCTACCTAGTGGGCCCCTCCACTGATTTAATAAAAGTTTTTCTCTATTTTTTTGGATTTTTTTTCGTTTTTTCTTTGCCGAGTGCTTTTCTTTGCCGAGTGCCATGTCAGCACTCGGCAAAGCCTTCGCCGAGTGCCCGATATTTGGCACTCGGCAAAGAGCCCTTTGCCGACATTTTCTTTGCCGAGTGCTCTTTACCGAGTGCGGCACTCGGCGAAGCCTTCGCCGAGTGCAAAAGACTCTTTGCCGAGTGCTGCCAGCACTCGGCAAAGAACCGATGTGCTGTAGTGTGTCCTTTGAACATTTATGACCGGAACCAAATTAAACAGACCACGAAGCTAGAAAATATCCATTTTTCCTCACAGGAAGGAGAAGAAGGCTACAGGATGTCCCGGCAACCAAGGACTCACCTCGCTGCGAGAGGAGGCTTGCCTGCTCATCGGCGGAGAGGAAGGCAGCGCCCTAAGTATTTTCAACCAGACAAGGTAGTGTGATGGTGACTGTTGGCCCACCCTAGCAAGATTTCGGTGACTCTTCTGGTGTTGCGTGAAGGATCTTTGTACGATCTGTTGCTCCCACTTTTTTCCCAAAACCTCCCGCCTCTGGCGGACCAAGGGGTAGACAAGCTCTGCTTCCTGACCTTGGTGGACAGCAGTTTCTTCTAAGTGTCTTTGTGGATGTGCAGATCCATTTTTCCTCCATGGTGGCTGCAACTTTAGATGTGAATATGGAGGAAAGCGAGGTACTAGAGGTGGACAAGTTGCTTGTCTAGCTCCATCTAAATGAGTCTGAGAAGTTCAGGGTGATCTTGGCCCAAGGCAAACATGGATGTTGTGCTAGAGGCAATGTGGATGGCGACAACAAAGCTAGAATTTGTTGATCTCCATGATGCCCATGACATGGAGCATGGTGCAAGATTTAACATTCTTCCCAATTAGGAAAATATGTTCATCGTTTAGGCATTCTGTTTGATGATCTGGAAGAGGATTACAAAGGAGGACCCATAGATTTTTTGTGGATGCGCTTTGGAGCTTGAAGAATTTGATGGCTCCATGGCTTTACCTTTGGTGCTACCATGCAAAGTTCAGGCCTGGATGCAAATTCATAAGTCCCCACCTTTGTATTTTATGGAAATGATCTTGAATCAGTTATGCGATGTGTTAAGCTAGCACCAGAAGGTACGAGCAACTTTCAAATGATAGTTAAATATGAGAAGCTATACTGTTTTTGTGCTTACTAAGGAAGGATGGACTACATTCACCTAGAGCTGGTGATCATGATGAGGGGGTTGTTAGGAATGTAAGGAGGAAGAGGAGCAGAACCATTGTTCACCAGGCGACATGGAGTTCGACATTGATGGTGGGCCACAACCATAGTGGCTAATCAGGTGGTGTGAGTAGGCGTCGCGGTAAACAAGTCATTGGTCGGTGAGCCCGGTTTGTCAGGTAGGGCGTGTATATAAGCCTTTGTAACCTTTCTATTGAAGGCATTGAAAAACAGAAAAACATTCCCGAAACCTTGTTTCTCCTAATCCACCTGTTGTTGTTCTTCTGTTCTACCTCAAATTCTTGCTGATTCCTGGTCTAATCTCTATCTATATCCAGTTCTCATTGTGCTCCATCCAGGAATACAACATTTGGTATCCAGAGCCTGTTTGTTTCATTCCCTGGAACACGGGATCGATCGATGGTGTTGATGCGGTGTCTGTGGTGTGCTGCTCGATTGATCAAGCCTGACGCCGAAGCGCAAACTCACCAAGTTTCAACAAGACATGACCATGTCCGTGGAAGATCTCTCAGCTCAATTCGAGATGATGACCATGCAGTTTGTGGGATTTTAGTCAATGATGCAGGATACCTTGGATTCCTTGAACTCCATGGGATCCTGGCAAGCTTCTGCGAACAAGGCGTTTAGAGAATTGCGTGAGTGGGCCAACGACTTGAAGAACTCCTTGGAGGCGATGTCGAATTGAATGAATCTTGTGGTCTCACGCATGGATGCGCTAGAAACGCATGTTCTTGTGGCTTCGACGACTACTATGCCGACGCAACCACAACCAGTGTTGAGGGGAGTTGACCTCAACACAACTCCCACTTCGTCCTCGTGTCACCTGCAAGAGATGAGGAGCGGCCCATGGGGCACGATGAACATTGCGGAGGGATCCTTGGACCCTTGTCACAGAACATCCGTAAGGGTATGGTTCTTGATCCCCACATCCTCCCTCCCCCTATCGTCCCTATTGACAATGTTGTGACTGTGCATCCACGTTCTCCACCATCTTTGAAGATTGATTTTCCAAAGTTTGATGATGAAAACCCCGCTTATGGCATGATAACTATGAATGTTTTTTTAGGTTTACGTTGTGCATCCTTTGCTAAAGACCAGATTCACAACACTCAATTTTAGAAATGTAGCGGTAGTTTGGCTTCAGACTGTGTCACATAATGGGAGGGTCTCTGATTGGGAGTATCTTTGTGAGTTGGTCAACAGTGCCACATAATGGGAGGGTTTCTGATTGGGAGTATCTTTGTGAGTTGGTGAAAGCCCTAGTTTGGTTTTGGTTAATTGATGAAACCTATTTGGTCTAATCCTATTTGCTAAGCATGTGTGTAGATAATGAGAAAGGATTGAGACCAAGCCAAGTGGTGGAGCTAGCAAGGTGGTAACCATGGAGAAGATGGTGATGGCCACATGCACTCAGCAAGATGGAACAAAGAGGCCCGAAGGCAAAGGTATAGTCTATAGGGCTCTTTGGTTTGGTGATCAAGACACTTAGCGAGTGTGATCACATTCAGAATTGATAGTCGTACTATGAAGAGGAGATAATTCATGGCTTATGAGGTGTTCAAGTGCCACTAGAAGTTCTCTAACATATTGATGCTTTAGACCTAGTGAGTGAATAACATAACCCTTAGAAAATGCTTTGCAAAATGCTAACACACTTGCACAAGTGGTGAAACACATTAATGTTAGCACATGGAAGCAAGGGTAGAAGTTACAAAGCGAACGATGCTGAGTTTTGGGCATCAGACACTAAGGAAGGCAACATCGAACGCTCGCCTGGCGCGTCCGATGGCAAACCCTAACTCGGTCTTATGCAACAGGTTGCATCGGACGCTACGTCGGATGCTGTGGTTGCACTGTTCCAGCGTCTGATGCTGGTGACGTGGCATGGGCTGACTTAGCTGGGAGCATGGTCACATCGGACACGTCCGATGTGATTTGGAGCTCTCTGGAACCTCTCCGAATAGCCATCAGACTGATGCAACATGCTCGGAGCGTCCGATGTGAGGCTGTTGCACGCTGAATCGAGTGAGTGGCATCGGCGCGTCCGATGTAACATTAACTTGCGCGGGAAGTGATATAGCCGTTGGGATTGGGTGGCTCGAATTCATAGCAGGGGGACATGTGGGTGCTCATTGGAGCATCGGACACTGAGCAACGTCTGATGGCCTCGACTCCGGCGCGTCTGATGCCTGCGTTTTCAGCCCAACGGCTAGCCCGACTTGTGTGGGCTATTTAAGTGGCTTGGGCGGCTCACTTGTGTTCTGTCTTGCACATTTTGATCCTTAAGCATCCTTATGAGCATAGCCAAGCCTCCCCACTCATCTCTATTGTTCATTTGATCATTTGCTAGTGAGATTGAGTGATCTAGTGCTAAGATTTGAAAGAGTTGATTCTAGTGGCACTAGTTCTTCGCATCGACAGTGAGTTTCTTATTACTCCTGGTATTTTGTCAGTGCCTAGACGGCTTGGAGGCGATTCGGTGGAGTTGGCAAGATTGGTGATTGTTCTTGGCCACCACCAAATTGATTGTGAGGGGTTTTTCGGGCCTAATTCCCGCCGGAGTGGCGAAAGGCACCCCTAGTGGATTGCTCGTGTCATTGAGCTACCTCTCTTGTCGTAGATTCTTATAGTGCTTGTGTAGCTGGGTGTGGTGCCAATTACCCACCAGATCACCAAGTGTTGGTCGACACAACGGGCAGTAGCGTGTCGGCAAGCACGTGGACCTTGGGATAAATTCTTGTTTCCCGCATGCTTTATTGTGATATTGATCATCCCAGTGATTGGACTTCACTTTCTTTCTTGGTGATTGGTTCTTCATCAAGTATCCTCTCCGGTGATTGGTACATCAAAGGTGTTCCCGAAGGCTCGGTGAAAGGTGAAAAACTCACTAACTAGCTCTTTTATTCATTGAGCTATTTCATTGTATATCTTGTGACATTTATTTTTCCTAGCTATATCTTGTGTAGATATATTATTGTTCATCTTCCTAGTCTTAGTGCATACCTTGTATAGATATCTTGTCACTTATTCGTTTAGCAATTGATTTCTTAAGCTACACTTAGTTTATATTCTTGATCACTAGTGTAGACCCAATTGCTATTGCGTGACATAGAAATATTAGGTAGAATTGTTCGATAGGTGGCTTGCAACACACTCATTAGGCTAGTGCAAAAAGCTTCGCTATTTATGTTGCTTACAGTGTTTGGCTAAGTATTTTTGTAGATTTTTTAATTAGGCTATCCCCCCCCCCCCCCCCCCCGTGTAGCCAATTGGACCTTCCAATTTGGTCATGGCTCGGTTTGACAGAGATCAATACCAGCTTGAGAATCTAAGGCAAAAAGGGATTGTGCTAGAGTATCAGGCAAAATTTGAAAAAGCGCCTCATGGTATGATGTTGTACAATACGATGATACTTACTTCCTGACACATTTCATGAAGGGGTTTCGAGAAGAAATCAGGTCTGCATTAGCTATTCATCATCCGAGAGATGGCTACAACCAGCTCTTTAGCGTGCCTACAAGAAGAGGAACTCAATAGAAGTTGCTATAGGAGTTGGAGTAAAGATTCAGGGAAAGGAACATTCAAAGGGCTGGGTGAGCAGTAGAAAGGGACAGACCTGAATAAACAAAAAGCTAAAGGGCCAACAACTGGAACTGATGAAAGGTTGGCAACCCTAAAAGACTTTAGACGCAAGAACAATTTATGCTTCAAATGTGGGAACAAATGGGGGCAGAATCATAAATTTCACCTCCAACAAAGTGTGGGAGCACCCACAGATGTCACACTAAAAAACAAAATATTTATTTTAAATTGCTATAACTTTTAAGGGGTTTATCCATTTTTTAATTTTGTCTACACCGGTGTGTTCTAGGTGACAAGATGAACAAAGCAAGACCTTACATGCATATGTTTCAATTTTTTCTAGTAGCAATTTATGTCTATTAACTTATAAAATATAACTTATAACCTTCAACTTATGCACACAAGTTGTACTGAATAACGTTTTACTGGTTGGATTCATCTATGAAATGGTTGCATGAATGTTGCTTTTTCTTTTTTTATTTTTACCACTTTTCTCTTTTTTTGTTATATATTTATGTTGTACTACATAATTATTTTCATACATAATTTTCATATTCCTAAAAATATGTTATGACATTAATTTGTATACCTAAGTTCTTCAATTAACATATATGTCTGACTTTACACATCTAAGTCATTTGTCAAATTATAAGTTATACATATCAAGTTAAACAAACAAGTTATACATAAAAGAGTTTTGTGTATAATTTTTGTAGCTTTCTAACAACTATATGTAATTTGTAGTGCAAAATATGATACATAAAATTTATGCAACTTTATCATGTAGTAAGTTATATGTATATGTGCGTGAAGTCATGTAAGTTATATATGCAAGTCATAGGTTGAAGTTTGTTACACAAGTTATACATAAAAGTTGTGAGTATATAATTTTATAACTTTCCAAAATACAAAAGTTAAAAAAAATTGTCCAAAAAAACTTTCCGAAAAAGGAAAGTCATGGGATTTTTTAACCAAAAATAGAAAGTTGTGGAGTTGTGTGATCATTTGCCAGATTTTAATCAGATGAACGTTCGCTATTTAGGCTATTTATTATTTGGTTAGGTGGACTAAAAACAAGGAGTAATATTGATTCTTGACTTTGTTAAGTAGCCATAATAATCTATGGACCCTATTTGCTTTTAGGTAGGCCCACCTATCATTCTTATATTTTCATTTTTCACTGGTCTTGGCTCTGTTCATAGGATTTATTGTGGTTGCGGTTGTGGTTGATGTTATTTTGTTGTGAGAGAAAAAACACTGTTCTTTAGCTGAAAAGTTAGGCTGATTCTGGCTTATTAGCTCAAGTTAACATTGTCTATCTTTTTTTTTGACTCCCTACATCCCTCTCCCCAACTTCCTAAGTTCAGCATGCCTAGCTACCCCTTGCTTGATGGTACCTTATCCTTGGTCCATCCCCACCTTCACATGCCACAGCCCAGGCTGGCACCTTTCTGGCTCATTCCTTGCCCTAACACGCCGCAACCCATGGTGGGCCTTTGTTCGATGCAATACCTATTCTCGCCCCATTCTTGTGCTCATAGAAGGCGCTCTGCCTCGTCCACCGGAGCCGAGGCCATGATAGATCTAAGCTCACCTGTGTGCCCGCAATAGGGCAGAGCTTACCCGATAGCATTGGGCCAGGTCAAGCTCACGCTGAGCAGAGCTCACCAAAACAATGCTAGACAGAGCTTGCACATGAGTTGTCGTCTGACCTCACTAGGCCAAACTAGCAAGTGCTCATGAGTGCAGACTAGGAAGAGAAGGTGTGGGGGTATTACCTCTGTATACCCCATGGACCCACTTGGGCCCTTCGTCAAGGACAGCCCAGCACGAAGGCCCTACGACACGCGACTAGGCTGTCGTGCTCGCCAGGGACTCTCACGAAGCCTTGCCCACCAAAAAAGATCCTACAGTTAGATCCAGATTCCTTGCCTTAAGGAACCGTTTGTAATCTGCTACGAACTGTAACTGTAACAACCCGGAGAAAAAACCCGTAACCCAAAAATCACAACTTTCAAAAACTTTTTGAAAATAACCCAAGCTTGGTGAGTGCCATGTAGGAAACCCTCTCTAGATACATAGGTAACACCCATGTAGAGATAAAAAGCATATGCATTGTTAATTAACTTATGATTTGGATCTTATCTTTTTATGTGTGTTGCATAATATAAACCTTTATAAAGACCTTGATCCAAATCTCGGTTTGCTTTCACAAGTAGCCTCGGCACATGATGCCCTAAGACCTAAACAACCCCTAGGAAATCCAAGTGGGCCCCACACAATCCCACACACTTGTGGCCCACATGCTTACAAGAGAAATAGAAAAGAGATGGAAAATCATGGAGAAAAGAAGAAGGGGAAAGAAGCCCAGCCGGCCCAGCCTATTCCCCCTTGCGCGCGGCCCACACCCACGCCCCGCGGCCCAACCGCCGCGTCGACCCGCTCACACCAGGTGCGCGCCTTCGCCCTTCTCCCTCACGAACCGGCTGACAGGTGGCCCCGCCGACCCCACCTGTCATCCCCCACCTTTCCCTCTCCTCTGCTTTTTCCTCTGCACCGAAGCAGAGCAAGCCGGGACGAATCCGAGGCGAAGCCCCGGCCATCCCACCGTCCGCCTCCGAGCCGTTGTGCGGGTGGCGCACGGATGAGCGCCACGTCCGCACCCGAAGCCCCGGCCCTACCCCGGATAAGCGCGGTCGCGCCGCTGACGTCGCCGCCGTGGCCCGCGCCGCTGACGCCACTGCGTCCGCTTTTGACCGGCCGCCGCCGCAAATTGGGAGCGCCAGGTCGCTCTCCTGCTCGCACCTACCCTGGAACCCTAACCCTAAGATCACATCCGCCCTACACATGCCCCCTCCACACTGTTCCAGTCGATAAAATATTGTCGATAGTCTACCGAGAGGTATGCCCAAGGTAGTAGATTAGACGGTGGAGGCGTGCGAGACGTCTGCAAAGCGTAGACACAGGGACGAGAGACGGCGATTTAGACAGGTTCGGGCCGACAAGTCGCCGTAATACCCTACGTCCTGTGTTCTGGTGGCAGGTTGTATTGCTGATTGAGCGATCAGATCAGCAATATAAACCAGCCACCAGAACACAGGACGTAGGGTATTACGGCGACTTGCCGGCCCGAACCTGTCTAAATCGTCGTCTCTCATCCCTGTGTCTACGCTTTGCAGACGTCTCACACGCCTCCACCGTCTAATCTACTACCTTCGGCATACCCCTCGGTAGACTATCGATAATATTTCGTCGACAGTTCCCCACCGTCCGCCGTGGCCATTCGCCAGCACTAGCCCCCTTCCTAGCCATTCGCCGCCGCTGTGGTGGCAACCACCGCACAACCCACCAAGCCGAGAGAGAGGAGGGGAAGGAGGCGAAAGAGGAGCAGGAGGACGGAGCATCGCCCGGAGCCCCACTCGGAGCTCTGCCCGGAGTCGCCGGAGCGGAGGACGATGCCCCGAATGACTACACCGACGTTGCGGCTCTTCCTGCACTACTCCGAATCGACACAGCCACACCTCGCCTCTGCACCGCCATCCTAGCCACCCCGAGCCCCATGATGAGCGTCGTTTTCTCCCTCTGCCCGCTGACAACGAGCTCGCCATGTCCGCCAAGGGCGCCGCCGCGTTCTTCCCCACTGGGAGGGGCAAGGCGTCGCCCTACCGAGCACCACACCACGTCACGTGTCACAACACTCGCCACACATGAGAAGCAGGCAAGAGATGGCGATGTCGAGCTGCACGGGCTCGGGAACGCCCGAACAAACGCCACGCCAAGCGCGCTCGCCATGGCCGGTGCATAGCCATGGCAAAGCCGTTCCGGCCGTCACTAGCCTCCCAGTCGGTGAGGAGTAGCCGGCTAGCCCCGCCTCGACTCAGCGCACCTAGCCGCACCCTTGAGTACACCCTGGGCCCTCCTGGTGGCCCTGGCCATGGGAGCCGAGGACCACCGGAGCACCGCCGCTCCCGTGCGCGAGGAGCGGACTCCGCCGCGGGTTTTGGTCGCCGCCGGTAGCAGGGCAACATGCCAACCGACCCCAGCTAGAAGCCACGAAGACCAATCGCACGGCCGTAACACCCCACACTAGCTCGCCGTCTCGGTCGAGCGCCAAGATCCGCCACCGCGCCATCACCAAGCCCCTAATGGGCCAAGACCCCGCCTTTAGCACCTCGCCATGCTCGTCGTAGAACGGAGAAGCCCACGGAGGACACCGCCGGCTCGATTAATCACTGATGAGCGAAGGGGAGGGGAGAGCTCACCGCTGGTGGATGTCGCATGGGTGGAAGAACAGAGGGATGAGGGGAGACTGTCCTGTGCACCCGGTGCGTGTGAAACGGGAAAGGAAGGAGGGGGATGCGAACACAAGGTTGATATGTGCCCTTGTGGTTCCCTTCCTGAGTGATGAGTGATCGGTCAACGGGCAACATGTCTCTTGGCTGTGTTGGTGTGCAGGTGCAGAGCTCGGAGACAGTGGTCGAAGGTAAGGTGAAGGTCAAGTAGAGACGTGCCGTGCCGACGGACCGGGAGCGGTGAAGGGCGGACGTGAGGCTTGGACTGACGGACCGGGAGACCTGAGGACCAGCTGTGGTAGCTGGCACGTGGCATCGGCAAGCAAGAGCACATGGGGATGTGCGGTGCATCGGCCGAGTCGGGAGGAAGGTGATGGCGTCATGACACTTGGCGAGAGGCCGAGAAGGAAGGCGAATGCACTGTGCCTGGCGTGGAGGCTGGACATGCTCCGGCATCGGTGCTGGAACTCGGGGTGTGCGAACCACATCCCGTCTACGGCGCGGGTTCGGTAGTTGAGCCTCAAAAAGCTACCCTCGACGGTTTCCGAGTTTGGGCCTCAAAACTCGGGGTGACAGGTTTCCGAGTTTGGGCCTCAAAACTCGGCATGGACGGTTTCCAGGTTTGGGCCTCAAAACCTGGGCGCGCGGGTTTCTGAGTTTGGGCCACAAAACTCAGCCAGAGGACAGGTTTCCCGGTTTCAGCCTCAAAACCGGGGGAGGTCCTGGTTTCCCGGTTTCGGCCTCAAAACCGGGGGCGGTCCGCAAAAAGGACGGTCGACGCGTGGCGGCGTGGAAAGGCTGGCACGGCGGCGCAGCTATCCACGAGGAAGGCGCGGCGGTCGACAGGGCGGCACGTGGCGGCATCCTGAGGCTTGCGTCGAGGCGAAGCTAAGGGTGAGGAAGGCGCGTGGCCGTCGGATCGGCAATCAGCAGAGTTGGACCGGGATACCCCTAGGGTTGGCCGCTTCGCTCTTGTATCTAGGGGTAGAAGGGGACTATTGTACTTAGGCTATAAATAAGAGAGGCGCCCCTCCTCTCTCCCATCCTTGCAGTCATTTGTTCCTGAGTACTTTCTCTCTAGCCCCCTGCTTAGGTTCTAATCATACCTCGCTGCAAGCGATCCGCAGAGACAGGAATCATACCTCTGTGTATTTGGATCTTTTGAGGAAATGAGACCGTATTCTCGTTGTCTCCTCGTGTGGAGGAATTTCGGCTGGAATCGAATCGAATCGTGTGTTGTGCTTTGTGTTCTTCACGTTTTGGTTTTTCATCTCCTGGGAATTTGCCTCGTTCTCCCTCTTTGAGAGATGTTTTTTGATTCCACTTGAACTGATTTGCTCTAGATCGTGAGGCACATCTTTTCACCGAAGGATTTCGTCTTTAACCTCACGAGCTAGTAGATCAACCAGTTTTTTTGTGTTAGATCGGTTTTCTTCCCGTTTCTCCTAAACTTCTTCATTTCATCGATTTGAAGATAGGTTCGAGCCATGATCTCTTAGGAGTAGCTCACTATCCTCCTTGTGACTCCTCTCACCAAGTTTGAGACTTAGGGCTTTCGTTTTGGGTGAGATTGAGTCAAATCGGTGGGCGAACTGAGGGATTTTGGGGTGACCGGACGCTGGGCATGGGGTGACCGGACGCTGACTGAGAGTCCGGTCGTTGAATATCACACTGTCCAGTTCGTGCAGATCTGACCGGACGCTCGGTTCCAGAAGTGATCGGACGCTCTGACTTCACGTGACCGGACGCGCTCATCACACTGTTCATCGCTTTCGTTTTGTGTGATCGGACGCACCGTGTTGTGACCGGACGCCTTGACCCTGTGAGTCCGGTCCAACACAGAGAGGTTCCAGTACGGGACTTTCCTGACCGGACGCGTCCGGTCCTCTCTGATCGGACGCAGGCAGAGTCCTGTCAGTGCTGGTTTGCACGTTTTCGTCCGCAGTTTGCTCATCCGTCTTCAGTTTCGATTTCCGGCTTTTGCGTGGGGTTTCTAGGATTGTGTAGAGTCCCGCTGTGCTTCCCGGAAGCATCCACCCTACATCTAGGGTCGTGGACACTACCAAGTCTTAGACTTGCTTTTGGGGTGACTCTTTGGGACAAGGGCCATCTATTTCTCGAGAAGAAATTTGAGGCTCCCATTCACCCCCCCTCTGGTCGCCAATTCGGTCCTTCAATTGGTATCGGAGCCGGTTAAGGGATCTACACTACCTTAATCGGTTTCGGATCCTAAGGGCGACATGGATCGAGGGAACGACAAGGCTCCCTATTTCGATGGGACGAACTATCCCTATTGGAAGATTCGGATGCGTGCTTATCTCAACAGCATCAGATCTTCTGTCTGGGAGATATGTGAGAATGCTGAGTACGTAGTCCTTGCGGCTCGTGTGGGTCAGATCCAGATTGACCAGCACGAGGCCAACTCCAAGGCTCGTAATGCTCTTTTGGCCAGCATCTCCCTTCCTGAGTTCGAGCGTGTCTCTGAGCTTGAGACGGCACGAGAGATCTGGGTGAAGCTTCAGAGCTATCACGAGGGGACCGCTCAGGTCAAGACCAGACTCTTCGAGACCTACAAGCGAGAGTACGAGAACTTTTTTCAGTTGGAGGGAGAGACGATTGACGCCATGTTCGCTCGTTTCCAAACGATTGTGAACAAGATGTGTGCCAATCGGGCTAACCTACCCTATGACGATCATGAGAGGGCTCTCAAGTTGCTATACGCCCTGGATCGGAGGGTATGGGAGGTGAAGGTGTCGACCATCATAGAGTCTCCATCCTATGATACCCTCACCGTGGACGAGCTGTTCAGCAAGCTCAAGTCCACCGAGATCGATCACTTGACTCAGGCCAAGCTAAAGAACCCATCTTCACATTCCATGGCTTTGGTCTCAGGCAGGGGTGGATCGATTCTCTCTGCTGACGCTTCACCACCTCTCTTTGCCTTGTCTTCTTTGCTTTCAGTGACTGAGGAGCAGGTGGAGGCGTTGGATGATGATGAGCTCGCCCTCATCATCACCCGGTTCTCGCGGTTTCACAACAACCGCCTGAATCGCCGGCGTGGTGGCGCACGTGAGGGCTGCTACGGATGTGGAGATCCGGATCACTTCGTCGCGAGCTATCCCAAGCGTGACAAGAGCTTCCCCGGCAAGAACCGCAACTTCAGGCGCAAGGGCAACACTACTAGAAATATGATCATCAGTGACGATTTGCTAGTGACGCTGGTAAGTTTCGTCATTGAATGATACCTTTCAATGACGAAATTTTTGTTTTCGTCACAAGGTACAAGTGACGATGTTTTGGCTTCACTTTCAATGACGAAAATGAGAGGAACGTCATCGATTACCAAATGGAATCATCATAGATCATATTGTCGGTGTGCTATATTGTAATGATGAAAATATTCGTCACAGATTATATTTCGATATGGTCACAGATAATTTGCCTCGTCTGGCCCACGTAGTGATGAAATAAATTGGTCACAGATCATTTTTCCTAACGTCATAGTTAAGTGTCTTGTTTGCCCCCGCCTGTACCACTTGACGGCGTTGGATGATTGGGCCAGACGGCCCGGTTGACCTTTTTATCATATTTTTTTATCATATTGGATGTGTGGGCCGTCGGTCGACCTTTTTTCATATTGGGCCACAGGTGCACACAGTAGGCTGGACAATTTTTGGCAAAAAAATTGCGCTGGTGGAGCTTTGATCGCGCGACCTGCCGTTAGGCGAGTAACAACCTTACCACTGAGCTACTCGACTATTTTCTTGTGAAAAAAACAAAGTTACTCTAGTTGTAAGGTATCAACATGATAATTGAATGGTGGTTCTCTTAACTCTTTAGATCACAGGTCCTGGGCCATAGACTGAGATTTGTCATCTGTACCTAGTGAGCAGATATGAAACCAAGCCCCGGACATGAGTATTATTGGTTCTCTTGAAAACTGGCTACTAAACACAACCATTGAGCAAGCACCCGTCACTGATGTTATATCCTCTGATTGATTTGTAAAACAGGAGGACACGCATGCAATCGCCTAACAACACAAAATCCTGAAGAAAACCAAAGTAATCGCCTAACAAAGTACTTTTACTAATCCATAATGCAAGCACTTGTAAATCCATCGCATACACAGACCAAAGCAAAGATTATTCATTTAGTACTTCGGAACATTTCGATTTCACCAGCTTCCAAAAGCACTTCATAGGTTATAGTCAAACCATTGGCTGCGGATTAGTTGCCAAACTTGTTCTTCTAATGAAGAGGTAAAGAGACACGTGAAAAGAACGCAGAGTACTCATGCCTAATCCTACAGCCTTCGCTACAAAAGAAGGCATAGTCATTAGCCCAGCCTTCCGGCACGCCACATCCGCTGCCACCGTAACCTTGTCTGTCCTCGTCCGCCGGTGGTTCGGGCGGCAGTGCCCCCAATGGGGCTGTTCCGGCCACTTTCCATGTCACATCATGGACCACCTTGACGGCGTGCGCACGGTACCTGGCGCACTCCCGGTTGGTCATGCGGCTGGCCTGCTTACATCCGACGACGACGTCGCCCTCGTCCTCGACCTGCCTAATGTAGCGCTCGACTTCTTCCTTCTCCTTGCAACCGTGGTGATGGATGTCGAGAACGTAAGCCGCCGCCTTGTGCCCGGCGTCTGCCGCCCGTTGGAGCCACTGAGTGCCGAGCGGCGTGCACTGTTTCGCGAAAACGAACGTGACGCCAAGGACGAAGCAGGCCTCCGGGTTGTTGGCGGCGGCCAGGTTGTCGACAAGAGCGAGGTAGCGGTCGTTCTGGAACCACCTAATGGATTCCTCTTGCTCCAGCGCCCAGCGCCTCATGATGGAGGCATCCTTGCACGCCCTGAACATGTCATGGCATCTACAAGAAACACAAATGCAAGAAACACAAATGTAGTTCATCACCGAGTTGAAGGTTGCATAGTTGGTGTACTGGTGTCACGCACTTACGTCGCTCGTAGGCTGCAGATGTCCTCCATCGGATGCGTGGACGTCTCGGCGATGCTCCCGACGATCTCGACCAACATGTCGTCCAGGAGAGCCAGCGGGTATCGCCTCGCCGCCATGGCGCTTGGGATCGAAGATTGAACGCAGCGTAAGGTCCGGAAGGAAAGAAAAGATTGGGATTAAATCCCCGCACCGGCGATAGATTTGGTCGCCGAAGAAATCGACGGAAGCGAAGGGACGACGACGAAATCGAGAAGAAAACCCTTGCGTGTACGCGTCTACGGAGTACTCCATATTGAATGCTACTCCGTATTGAATGCGCACGACCAACAACGATAGGATAGGCATGACGACTTTTTTTATTTTTTAACCTTTTTTTAAAAAATATTTCAATAATAATCCCACCCAAATAAAGATATGAAAAACATGAATTTTTTTCAAAAATCATATGCTCAAAAAGTATCTTTATTTGATACCATGCAAAAAATATATGAATTTTCAAAAACCACGAACTCTTATATACGTTTATTATGGTGCTGAAAAAAGTATTTAATTTTTTTGAGCATCTTAACGTCCTCAAATGAAAAAACTCAAAACTACAAAGTTATAGATCTCATCGAGAGCTACAATTTTCATATAAAAATCATCATCCGACATCGTAGTGAAGAGTTATAATTTTTTGAAAAATTCAGTGCTGTCACGCCACTCCCGGTGGTGCGACAAGACCTTAGTGTCACGCCACATGCATTGGCGTGACAAGGTTTTCTACGTTGGAAACGATATCCGACGTGTAAGACCTTGTCACGCCACTCCCGGTGGCGCGACAACGTTATTTGGTCGCGCCAGTGGGGCTGGCGCGACCAAAAGGGTTAGAATGTACAAATTTTATTTGGGTGGGATTATTATTGAAATATTTTAAAAAAAAGGTTAAAAAATAAAAAAGGCCCAGATGGGCTGGATCTGTCGGGCCAGAAGCGAGAAGGATAAGCATTTACTCTTTTTCATTAATCTTATCAAAGCCTTTTTTGTCAAAAAAATGCGAAGGTCGAGGTTTGATCTCGCGCCCTGGCGTCAGGCAAGAAATATCCTTACCACTGGGCTACAGGACCTTTCTTGCAAAAAAAAAAAGTTACTTTATTTGTTAGGTATCGACATGATAATTGAATGGTGAGTCTTTTAACTGAATGGATCACAGGTCCTGGGCCATAGACCCATGATCGGGCAACTGTTCGTCGACCTAAACCCCCCATCGACGACGCGGCGGCGAAGGAGAACTGGCATTGGGATCGAGGGCATCGACCTCCGTGAGGACTGAAGAACAGCGCCGACCTTCGTTGCGCAGGGAAAGCAGGGGCTTCGAGCGCAGGAAAGGTTTGATTTTGTGTTCGAATTTTGGTTGATATAGCATGTGTTCGATGTGTGTTTAGTGCAATCACAGTTAGGGAGTTAATACAAGGTTTCTTTTATTGTCACAACAGATGGATAGAAGTTGAGCTTATGGGAAACAATTCACACCTGCATATGTGAAGGGAGTTGAAGAGTTTATGAAATTTGTTAGTGAAAGATACCCCGAAGACGAACACATTCGTTGTTCGTGCATCAATTGTCATAATCGAAGGCTGTTACATCAGACTGAAGTAGAAACCCATATACACATTTATGGAATTTCACCTACATACACCAGGTGGATTCATCATGGGGAGCCTGCAGATGTTGTAATTGATGAGGGTATAGATCAGGAGATCGAAGAACATGATCATGACTTTGGGATACATGTGGATGGGGACGATGATGTTTACGATGATGATCATGGAGTACCAGAAATGATGGGCGAACTGTATGCAGCCGCAGAGGTTGATGGAGAAAAGCCAAGTTTTGCAAGAGTTCTTGAAGATGCGAAGAAGGCGCTTAGCCCGGGTTCTAGCCATTCAAAATTTTCCTTTATGGTGAGGATGTTGTATATGAAGTCTCGTTATCGAATCACCAATACAGTATTTACCGCAATGATGAAGCTGATGTCAGATGCATACCCTCAGAGTGAGTTGCCAAAATCAAATGACGAGGCCAAGAAATATCTTAAAGAATTGGGCCTTGCATTCGAAAACATCCATGTGTGCAAGAACAATTGTGTGTTGTTTCATAAGGATTATGCTGAAAAGGATGCGTGCCCAGTATGCAAGGAGTCTAGATGGAAAGACGAAACAGGGACGAAGAGGGTTCCACATAAGGTTTTGAGGCATTTTCCACTCTTGCCAAGGTTGAAAAGAATTTATGCATCGAAACGAACTTCGGAGGAAACACAGTGGCACAAGAAAGTGAGGACCATGTAAAACTTTAATTAAACGAACAATGCATGTAGACTAAACATATGCAACAAACATTGATAAACAATTAAATCTGACCATGCAAAACTTTAATTAAACGAACAATGCATGTAGACTAAACATATGATCATTAATGATATGTTGAATTATCAGAATTTCTAATGCAAAAAACTTGTGATAAACAAAAAGTAAATACGTCTAAACTGGACAAACAAACATATATGACAAACCCATTTCACTATTTTATCTTTTTACTGATAACCTCTCAAAGCATGTACAACAACAATCTTCATTTCAATTTATTTGATTTTAACAAAAACAATTGAAGCATCAAGGCTGTAAACATATAGTTAAGGCAAAACATTAATTAAAAGGACAATGCATGTAGGCCAAAGATATGATCATTAATGCATAAATAATTGACAACACTAATAATCACTACAATAATATTAGCAAAAACTTAAATCAGTAGGCCAAACATATGATCCATATATATAGCAACCCATAATAAACAGTAAACTTCGGATTGCCAACAAAATTGTGAAACCTGACAGCAAACTAAATCTGACCATGCAAAACTAACATTGATGATATGTTGAATTATCAGAATTTCTAATGCAACAAACTTGTGATAAACAAAAAGTAAATACGTCTAAACTGGACAAACAAACATATATGAAAACTCATTTTTCTTTTTTTCTTTTTTTACTGATAACCTCTCAAAGCATGTACAACAACAATCTTCATTTCAATTTATTTGATTTTAACCTAATCAATTAAAGCATCAGGGCTGTAAACATATAGATAAGGCAAAACTTTAATTAAAAGAACAATGCATGTAGGCCAAACATATGATCATTAATGCATAAATAATTTACAACACTAATAATCACTTCAATAATGTTAGCAAAAACTTAAATCAGCAGACCAAACATATGATCTATATATATATATATATATATGAACCCATAATCTCAATTTCAACCCTAATGAACCTAATTAACAACCGTAATTTTTTGAATCCGTACAGAAATAAACCCTAGCCCCTTCGGATTGGGCGACGTCGCGGTGGAGCATACCTTGTCCTCGCCGATGACCGTCTTCTCCTTGCCGGCGGCTGGGCGTGGGAAGGTGAACGCCGACTCCATGGAATCAGCATAGGACGAGCCGCCACCCAAGGAAGAGTTGGTGTGGCGCCTCGGCTTCTTCACCACCTCCTCCGCATCGTGAGGGCGCCTCTTCCGGCCAGTGCGGCCCTTGCCGCCGTCGCCACGGGTTCCGCGCTCCATCTCCAAGCCTCGCCGCCACGCAATCCGCCTTGAAACCGTCCCTCGCCTCACCGACTCTTGAAGAAGAAGAGACCCGCCGACTGTGGAAGAAGAAGAGACTAAAAAAAGCCGAGGAAACCGCACCGAGTAGGCCGCCGTGCTTAATATGGAGGTCACACAGAGTAGGTCCCACTGAGTACTCCCTCTGTCCCTAAAGTAATTTTTGTTGATTTTCCCAAGGATAAATGGTAAAATATGCTAAGCTACCTAAAAAAACTCAAAACTTGCATGGACACCTCATTTAGGTGTATAGTGTTGACAAAAAAGTTTCAACTGATTCTGAGAAAGTTGTGATGCATATGATTACAAGGGCACACATCTCTTACACATGACCATGTGAGTAAGTGAGAGATGCTCATCTGTTTGGGGATGTGTAGTACAACTTTCACCAAATCATGCGAAATTTTTTTGGGATGCTTATGTAGGTGTCCCATGATGGTGTGTGCATTTGTTCAATTTTCAGACCAAGTTTACCTATTACTGTAATTATTTGTTGATTTTCCCAAGGATAAATGGTAAAATATCCTAAGCTACCTACAAAAAACTCAAAACTTGCATGGACACCTCATTTAGGTGTATAGTGTTGACAAAAAAGTTTCAACTGATTCTGAGAAAGTTGTGATGCATATGATTACAAGGGCACACATCTCTTACACATGACCATGTGAGTAAGTGAGAGATGCTCATCCGTTTGGGGATGTGTAGTACAACTTTCACCAAATCATTCGAAATTTTTTTGGGATGCTTATGTAGGTGTCCCATGATAGTGTGTGCATTTGTTCAATTTTCAGACCAAGTTTACCTATTACTGTAATTATTTGTTGATTTTCCCAAGGATGAATGGTAAAATATCCTAAGCTACCTACAAAAAAACTCAAAACCTGCATGGACACCTCATTTAGGTGTATAGTGTTGACAAAAAAGTTTCAACTGATTCTGAGAAAGTTGTGATGCATATGATTACAAAGGCACACATCTCTTACACATGACCATGTGAGTAAGTGAGAGATGCTCATCCGTTTGGAGATGTGTAGTACAACTTTCATCAAATCATTCGAAATTTGTTTGGGATGCTTATGTAGGTGTCCCATGATGGTGTGTGCATTTGTTCAATTTTCAGACCAAGTTTACCTATTACTGTAATTATTTGTTGATTTTCCCATGGATAAATGGTAAAATATCCTAAGCTACCTACAAAAAACTCAAAACTTGCATAGACACCTCATTTAGGTGTATAGTGTTGACAAAAAAGTTTTAACTGATTCTGAGAAAGTTGTGATGCATATGATTACAAAGGCACACATCTGTTACACATGACCATGTGAGTAAGTGAGAGATGCTCATCCGTTTGGGGATGTGTAGTACCACTTTCACCAAATCATTCGAAATTTTTTTGGGATGCTTACGTAGGTGTCCCATGATGGTGTGTGCATTTGTTCAATTTTCAAACCAAGTTTACCTATTACTGTAATTATTTGTTGATTTTCCGATGGATAAATGGTAAAATATCCTAAGATACCTACAAAAAACTCAAAACTTGCATGGACACCTCATTTAGGTGTATAGTGTTGACAAAAAAAGTTTCAACTGATTCTGGAAAAGTTGTGATGCACATCACACATACCTTTGTTACTAAGTGAGAGATGTTCATCCTTCTGGGAAATATGAAGTACCACTTTCTCCGAATCATTTAATTTAAATCTTTTTTGGGATGACCATACACCAAAACATGTCAGTGCTAAAACTTGCGGATACATGGGTGTATGCCGAGTCTCTGAGTGATGAGTGATTGTCAACTGGGATAATGCGCATGTTCTTTGGCTTGTGTTGTGCAGGTGTCGAGCACGGATACAGTGATCAGAGGCAAGGTGAAGGTCAAGTAGAGACGTGCCGTGCCGACGGACCGGGAGCGGTGAAGGGCGGACGTGAGGCTTGGACTGAGGGACCGGTGTCCCGAGGATCAGCTGTGGTGGCTGGCAGCCTGGGACAGCGACGAGCGGAGACTTGCGGGCACGGTGTTGCTTGAGTCGAGGACCTGGGGACACCTGTCGGTGGACGGGGTGCACGGGCGGTGCATCCCCTCTACAGTTTCGGTTTGGTGGTAGAGCCAGAGAAAAACCATCGGGTGGACGGTTTCCAGGTTTGGGCCTCAAAACCTAGGCGTGTTTGGTTTCCGAGTTTGGCCACAAAACTCGGGCTGAGGACGGTTTCCAGGTTTGGGCCTCAAAACCTGGGTGCTGCGGGTTTGCTGAGTTTGGGCCACAAAACTCAGGCTACGTGGGTTGGTTTCCCGGTTTGGGCCTCAAAACCGGGGGTTGGCTGTGAAGGCTGGTTTCCCGGTTTGGGCCACAAAACCGGGGGTGCGACGTCCGGGAAAAGGACGGCAGAGCGGTGGCGGCACGTGGCGGCAATCGGGAGGTTGCGTCGAAGCAACGCTACGAGTTGTGCGGACGTGGCCGTCGGATCCACCTACCATCGAGTTGGTCCAGAATAACCTTAGGGTTAGCTGGTTCCCTCTGTAAGTAGTTGAGGGTAGAGTGGGAATTAGGAATAGTTAGAATTAGGATAAGTAGGGGGAGACACCCACCTCCCCATCTATCTCAGTCATTTGCTCTTTGCTTCTAGGGTTTCCTGCTCTCCCAATACCCTGCTGTAGCTAGCTGAGATCCGCAGAGAACCATACCTTTGTGTACTGAAGATTTTGAGGAAGTGAGGCCGTAACCTCACTGTTGTAGCGTGTCGTAGCCACACGGTTGCATATCGATGACTTGATTCGCGTTTTGTTCGTGTTCTTCGCTTTCTTCGTTTCTCCGCGATTTTCCCGTCACTCGATCTCCCTCTCTATTGCGTCTTTGCGAATTCCACTTGAATCATCTTGTTCTTTGTAGTGAGGAGGTCATTTCGACCAAAGGAATTCATCTAACTCCTCACAAACAAGTAGATCGGGTCGATTTCATTTTTGTGGCGCTTTTTCGTTCATACTCCTCTCCTTTCGATTTCCCGGTGATTTAATCGATTTGAGCGGATGATTTCTTGGGGATAGTCTTCTAACTACCTCGTGATCATTCTCTCCAAGTTTGGGAACGTGGGATTGAGTTTTGATTCGGATTTGAGAGGTTGTTTGTGAAGGGCGATTGAAATCGCCTTCACTGGGTGATCGCGGACAGTCCGCGGTTCTGACTGGCGGACAGTCCGCGCGTCGGGGGCTGGCCAGACCAGTGGCTGTGTTCCTCGGCTGGTTTACTGTTCCATGACCGGCGGAAAGTCCGCCGTTGGTTTTCGCGGACAGTCCGGGACTTGAGCAGGGAACATCAGCAGCCTTGCTGTTTTGGTCATTCGACCGGCGGACAGTCCGCTCCTTGCTCGCGGACAGTCCAGCGCTACTGCATACAGTTCGGGACCGTACCCGCGGACAGTCCGCCAACTCGCAGACTAGTGCTTTTCGGTGCATTTGGTCTCCCAGCTTTTCCGCTTGGTTTCCGGACTTCTCGTTTGGCCTTGTAGTTGACCAAGGAACCTCTCTAGGTATCTTTGCTACTTGTTAGCATCGGTATTTGGGGATTTCTCGACGTAGCCGTCTATCTTCGTTCGGGACTTGGTTTTTGAGGGTCGAACTTGATCCGGTGCTTTTGCCGTTTGGTTTGCTATCGCTTTGTGGTGCCTCGCTGTGATCCTAGGGATCATACACCCTCTTCCAAGGGTCGTGGGCATCACGGTTTCGATCGAACCTTTTGGGGGTTGATTTTGGGAACAATAGGCCAAGGTTTCGAGAGAAATTTTTGAGCTCCCATTCACCCCCCCTCTGGTCGCCTTGCTATTGCATTCTCGGTCCTTCAAAACTCAAAAAAAATTGTACCAAAAATATATTCAAAGATCAATAGGAAAACAAAACTAGTGAAGATCACAAAAATTTAGAAAAAACAAAAAATGCCTTTTGAAGGATTCGAACATGTGACCAATGCACCAAAATCAGCCTGCCTTACCACTGTGCTATTCAAATAATTTCGATAACCTTTCGATGCGGTTTAGTTTAATGACGACATACCCCAGCTTGTGGCCGAAAAATAAGAGCGCCAAAACAGGCGTCGTCCCGAAAATTGATCCCGCCACTAATCACACATTTATCCCCTTCTTAATTCATTCCCCCCATCCCCCATTTCTTCTACCCTAGCCGCCGCCGCCTGGACTCAACCGCCGTCGACGAGCTGCTTCCTCGACCACGACGACCAGGTACCTCATCGCCAAGACGGAACACAACCGCCGTCGATGAGCTGTTCCTCCCCCTTTCCACCTAAATTCCACCCCCACCAAACCGCCACCCCCGGGGGGGACCACAGCCGGCGACGAGCTGCGTCGTCGCCAACTACTTTGCTCGCAACGACCTAACCCTAACCATCGCAGGATTTGGGTCATCGTCGTGGACTTTTCACTGGATCTGCTTCGTCGTCGACTAGGGTTCACCGCAGCAGCTCTGCTTCCCCTTTGACGACCTCGATGGTGGCAACTAGGGGGCAACGGAACAAGCAACCTGCACAAGAAGAAGGTCCTGTATGCATGGGCTTTTAAGTTGGTACTGCCCTTCAGCTTTCCATACGCCTTGCAATTTAATAATGTATATATAGATGTGGAATATATATGCCCCCAATCTCACTTCAATGTAGTAATCCATGAACTACTGTTATGGAACATATCACCTCTAGTCTTTCTTCGCTCTAATCTATAACCTATCACCTCTTTTCTATTTGCTCTATAGTAGGCAATACTTGCTCTTACCTCTTTTCTCTGTGCCAATTAGTATTACCTCCTAGTTCTTAGTAATCTCCTTCACATGAACTAATACACACATTGTGCTATGTTGCAAGTAATACAACTTCCAATAACCGATTATGAGAGAAACCGGGATATACATGTGGCGAACAATTTAAAGAGGATGGAAGAATTGGGACTGCACAATCTATGTGCCAGTTTTAATAATTCTTTACCACAACCTGCATCAACAAAGGGGAAAAACAACAAACAAGAAAACCAATAGTTCAGATTCGGATTCATGAGAGTATCTCCTTGGCGAAGATGATCAAGGAGATAGTGATGATGACGACACTGAATCTGAAGAGCATCCAGAACCCCTGGCAATTAAGGTGCTTCTTTAACCTTCCAAGTAGTGGATGGGGAGTATTTGAATTGCATTTGAATGTTTTCAATCTCATCTATAATATATGATCCTACTTTCAGATTCATCATGTTTTTTTCATACCTGTAATTAATATATGGTCTTGCTTAATATTGCTGTCGGGGGAACACCAAAGGGCTACCCCCAATCAACGCAAAACAAATAGGTTAAACCTAGAACACCAATTAATAACAGAACCTAGCAAGTATAACCTTCTAAAAAGCCAACCCCTCGAGGCCTATAACGCCGGCCCATCACTGGGGAGCCCGGGCCCGCCAAAGCCTTACTGTCCGCCTCACGGCAGCCTACCCCTCGAGCCCCGGCACATAGGCCTCGAACCCACTATAGCCGTGCACCGCTCCTCGAGACCCCACGCGGGGACCTCGAGCCTCTCTAGTACGGTAACCTAACCCTCGAGGCCTACAACGCCAGCCCACCAAGCCGAAGCCCAAAAACCCGTTAAGCGGAAGTAGGCTGCGTCAGCCCTCCAAGCCAGGCCTCGGGTGAATGCTCATTCTCCGTCTCGCCCGAGCCCTCTGAGCCAGGCCTCGGGCTGGCGCTCGTTCTCCGTCTCGCCCGAGCCATCCGAGCCAGGCCTCGGGCTGGCGCTCGTTCTCCGTCTCACCCGAGCCCTCCGAGCCAGGCCTCGGGCTGGCGCTCGTTCTCTGTCTCACCCGAGCCCTCCGAGTCAGGCCTCGGGCGCCTGAGCCCCCCGAGCCAGGCCTCGGGCTGGCGCCCGTTCTCCGTCTCACCCGAGCCCTCCACGTCAGGCCTCGGGCGAGCGCTCCATTACCCTTCAAGCCTCCCGCAAGAAGGAAGCTCCCTGCTTCTCAGCTCTGACAACCGTACCAGCCCCATACAGCGCATTTAATGCGCCCACCTACTCCGGTCACATCCTCTGGTACACAACGTGTGCCACAGTGAACCGGAGCCAGAGTCAAGCCTCCTTTTTCACCACAAGCATGGGCGAAAAGGCACAAGTACAGCACTGTTGGGCCATACCCTGCACTGTAGCACACTCGAGCCTCATCCCGAGGCCTGGGTTCCCGCTGTACGCCCGGGCGTTCCGGGACTTGCCCATACCTGCGGGGGCCCGAGCCCCCCGTAGGCGCCACCTCGAGGCCGGCTCCGCGCCCCTCGAGCCCTAACTGCTTTCATGCTATTGGAGGACAGGTACCCCCAAGGCCCGGAGGAACCCTGCCACGTCATGTACGTGTCGGGATGGGCGCTGTATGACCTCCACATCGCCACGTCTCCACGTCCGCGCCAGGGATGGAGGCCATGCTTCAAGGACGCTTCAACAGCAACCCCCACGTCAGCTCCAGTGACCTCGACAAGATAGCATTCCTACTCTTCACCGTGTTGGGCATTGTACATCCCTACTCCTGTGTAATCCTGGGCAACCCTGTGTAACCCTGGCCTCCTCTTGCTCTATAAAAGAGGACACCAGGGCCCTTCGCGCAGGAGACGGACAAGTCTAGGTCCAGATCCACTTGGGTCCGCACACAAGTCCATACAACACCGCACCCACACGAGTCCGGACTCCGGTCCACGCTCATTGAGCTTGTATTGCCCCTGTACAAGCACTTAGGTGGAAGTAATACAAGAACATCCTCCCCCCGCTGGACGTAGGGCCTTCTTTGCCCGAACCAGGATAAATCCTTGTGTCATCTTGCATCACCACCCAGGAAGAGAGCACGCGATCATATTACTAGTTAGTGTCATACCCCCGAGGTAGAAACACCGACAATTGCACATGGCTGACTTTTTTTTATAGTATCCTCCAAGTGCTAGAAGGAAAACCCTCGTTTCTAAGAAGAGAGATCCTAACATGGCTCCAGGAACTAGGAGCAAGAGAGTGAGGGCATCTGAAGAATCACAGGTGCAACATTCTGGAGCCCAAACAAGATCAACAAAAAGGCTTAATAGTACAGATACAAATGGGGACAATGTAGAGGCTCCTACAAATGGTTATGATGACATATCAGACAGGTTTACTACACCTCGACCCAGTGATCATGAGAGACTACCTCCAGAGGAAGACAGTGCAGCTACTGATCTTGACACTACAGGTGCTGATGAAGGCAATGTAGATGGAGGTGAACAAACTGAAGGCAAGCTATAGTAATTTTGTTAGTACAATATGACATCTCTTTTGCTGATTTACATGAAACTAAAACATTTCATTAAATGTGGCTTCTATTTTGTAGCTACTGCAGAGCGAGCTCCAAGGAGACCTAGGCAACTAACTAAGGGAAAACAGCTGGACAAGATGACTAAAGCTATGGGAAGGAGATTGCCCATACTTGTTGATGAAGGCAATAAAAGGCCTCATGAACCTGTTCAAGCTGCCAAGTTTGCATCAGAGGCTGGCATCATTGTTCGGGAAAACATGTTTGTCCTACCTCATTGGAAAGATTACAAGAAAGACGAGAAATACTACAAGAGTTTTGTAAATCAGCTAAATGTAAGTGCATTATTGTTTTTATGGAACTGTAATTTACCTAGGGACGCTTGGCAATTAACACAAAAAACGGGCCAACACAAGAAGCTTGCACAGATATGATGCGCTCTACGGTAAAACAAATGTGTTATCGGCTGAAGCAGAAATACTTCAATGGTGTTCCTGCAAATGAGATTAGGACAACTTCACCTGTTTCTTACATGTCTGATGAACAGTGGAGGGCACTAGTTGCAAAGTGGTCTGATCCAAAGAACATGGTATGGATATCTTACCATATATGCTTCTTTCACAATCATTTTGCAAAGGCTCTTCTCTTATTGAACCTATAATCTCATCTGACATGTTAATTCTCTTGTAGGAAACGTGTGAAAAGAACAAGCAGAACCGCAGTAAAGTCAAGTATCATCAGGCTACGGGTTCTCGCTCCTATGTGGCACACTTGCATGAATATGTAAGCTCAAAGTACCTTGTACTAGTCTCCATACACATTTGAACATATCAAATTCTCTTGCATGTAATCTGAGTCAATTTTTGTTGTGATTGTTTATCCACGAAACAGAAGAAGAAGAGAAATAGAGAAGAACCCAACACAGATCTGAATGAAGAACTAGATGCGGTGGAGGCCTTTGAGACCTGCCATACCAGCTCCAAACGTGGCCTCAGTCAAGCTGCAAGAGAAGCACTTGTAAGTTCCTTTGCTTGCTATGTTCATCTTCTGTGACATGTCTTCCTCAAATTATTGCAATAAGTAACAACTCTCATCTTGTTGTTCGTAAGTAGCATGAACATGTAACTATTTTTTGTCCATGATATTTTAGCTTGATATGGAAGCTTTGAGGGCTGAACCTGTTGATGAAGATGGGACGGAACCATCAAGTGTGGAGCTCGTGTCCAAGGTGCTCTCCCAGACCAGCTCAAATCATTTCCTGAAGAGTGTTGGCATGAAAACACCGACATCCTCCAAGTCACATGAAAGCGAGCTTCGGGAACAACTTGCAGCTGAAGCGGCGGCTGCTGTTCAAGGTGAACTCGATGAGCTCAAGAAGAAGAGTGAAGAAGCTGAAGAAAAGCTGGCGAGGACACAAAAAGAGATGCAGGAGTACAAGATGCTGACCGAGAAGAACAGCAAGGAGATGGAGGAGACCAATGCGCTGATCAAGAAGCTGTTATCCTTGCATGGTAATCCTTCTTCGTCGACATGAGGGCTCGTGGTCAGTGCTCCTGTGTTTGGGTTGTTCATTTTGGGAAGTCAAACTTAAGTTGCTTGTGGTTGGCAACATATACATTAAATGTTGTAATATTGGTTGGCAACTTTTAATTATATGCTGTAATGTTGGTGTTGATGTGAACTGAGCTGTATGCTCGTTGGAATGTTGTTTTATTAAGTATGGAATTGTTTGGTCTTTCTAGTATCATTTCCAAATTGCAATTAAATTATTATCTGCATTTTCTCTGACGAAAATGATGGCGTCTTCAGTGATGATTACAAATCGCAATATGTGACCAAAACTGTGTCATCTTCAGTGACGATTACAAATCATAATATGTGACCAAAATTGTGTCATCTTCAGTGACGATTACAAATCACAATATGTGACTAAAACTGTGTCATCTTCAGTGACGATTTCAAGTAGCCATCTGTGACCAAACTCTTTCATCTTCACTGACGATTTCAAACCGCAATCTATGACGAAATAAGAACCAATCAAACCAAGCCACGTGGCAGAATATGATTCGTCCACGTGGCAACAAAGGCAGCAGTCGGGCTAGCTATGACGTCATCGCCACGTCGCATGACACGTCATCGATGACATCATCGCCACGTCACGTGACACGTCATCGATGACGTCATCGCCATGTCACGTGACACGTCATCGATGATGTCATCAGCCATGTCAGCATCCTATGTGGCAAGCGCCGTCGGGGCTTCCAAACGGACCATTATGACGAAAACAGAGTTCAATCTGTGACCAAAACGGGCCGTCACAGGTTACAAACGCCGTTAACGACGTCGTTACGGCGCGAGGTCAGACGGTGGATTATGACGAAGACCTGGACCCATCCTTGACCAAACCCGATCGTCACAAAATGGTATCACATCCGTGACCACATCCATTTCGTCACAAAATGGAAGCACATCTGTGATGAAAATTAACATTTCGTCACAACAGAACAAATGTGACGCGACCCCAATGACGATATAGTTTTCGTCACAAAATCGTCACAGATTAAACTTGGTGACGGTTTGCTCATCTACAATGACGAAAGAACTACGTCACTGATGATCACATCCCTAGTAGTGCAAGCCGGAGAACAAGGTCGGGAAGAAGAAGAAGGGCAGCTACCGCCGAGAGGACGTGGAGAAGGCTTTCGACGCCGGTCGGCGTGCCTTCCTCGCCACCATCAGCGACAGCGAGAAGACCTCCGACAGCGACTCCAGCGACGACGGGTCCGAGCACAAGACTGAAGAACGCTTCAATGGACTCTGCTTCTTCGGCCACTCCTCCAAGGGCTTCTGCACCATGGCCTTGGACGAAGAGGACCACAAGTGCCAGGCAAAGGACGCCGACGCCGCTGACGACGACGACGACGATGACAACGACGATGACGACGCTTCTGAGGTATCTACCTCTTCTCTTGTCGATCATCTTACCGGTGAGCGTGATTCTCTTGTCGACATAGTTCTCGGTCAGGACAAGCAACTCAAGCGAGCTATCCGAGAGCGCAACAAGTTTAAGGCTAAGATGAATGAGGCGCTTAAGGAGCTTGAGTTTGCTAAGTTCGAGGTGAAGGTGACCGATGAGGAGGAGTGTGAGGAGTGCACGATGCATATGACAAACTTTGCCACCATGCAAACCAAGTATGCCTCTTTGATTGAGGTGTATGATGAGCTGAAGAGTAGGCTAGACTTGGTGGGTGATTGAAAAGAGTGTCCCTCCCTGAAGAAGGAGCTAGAGGAAGTGAAGGCGAGGCCTTCTTTGCTGGGTGCGTGCAAGCTTTGTCCTAGCTTGCCAACTGAGTTGGCAGGAGTTAATGTCAAGCTTGCTGAAGCCTTGAAGGCCAGCTCAGTTAGCACCTTGTCCACTCCATGTGAGCGATGCGAGGGGATGGAGCTTGAGATTGCTAACTGTTGGCATGACAGGATGCAGGCCGAGGAGGAAAACACATACCTTCAGTCCATCCTGAGTTGGGTGTCATGCAGTGAGCCGCAGTTGGGCATGATGATCAGTCAGTTCAAGAGGGGAACTGATTGCTCGGGAGTAGGCTTTGCTTCAGGTGGGAAGGGCGCTAGTGTCTTTGGCAAGATCGGTGAGTTTAGCGGAGTGAACCCAAGTGAGAAGCCATCCGTTGTCCCTAAGCTCACCAAGATCACTCCACCTGAGCCTCCCAAGCCTATCTGTTGACACCGAGTTTTCGCACTATGACAAGTGGGCCAGCACGACGCAGGTTTGGGAGAAATCGCCGCTTAAGGATTCGGCAGGCAGCAAATGTGGTCGGCTAACTCGATGCATTCGGCAAGGCTGTGAGGGCGACTAGTCAATGGCGAGCGGGTTCGGCAATGAGGCGCTGCGGTCGGCTACCTTGGGTTAAGTCGGTTTGCGACAAATATGGCATATCGGAAGATTCGGCAACAGAAGATCTTGTCGTTGTTAGCACGTGCCGATTACTAAAGGAGGCTTAGAATAAGAGGCATCGCATTTTAGATAAGTTTCCTGTTTTATCGTTGTAATCGTGTCCTCCTAGGACTCGTAGAACACCAGGGTATAAATATAAACCCTGAGACTATTGTAATATCTGTTCACAACCAATACAACCAACCCCGGCCCCGCGCCGTCTTCGAGTCCAAGTCGTGTCGTCGTGTTCTTCGAGAGGGGCCATCGATCCGTCGACCTCCGTAAGTCTCGGCAACCTTGTTATCATGTCTAGTATCGTGCGGCGGATTTAGACGTGGTGCAAGTAGTCTCGTACGTTAAGCTTAGTATCGTGCGGCGGATTTAAGCTTATGACGGGAGGTCTTTGTTTATGTCTTGTATCGTGCGGCGGATTGAGACATGAGTAAAGATAGTTATCGGCTCTGTTAGATTTGGCAATCTGATAGATTCATTAAGTTACCCTGTGTTATGTGTTTTGTTACGTTTATCTCATCATAACACTTTTGCCCAGTCTAGATACCGTCCGGTTCGGCTCCATCTTTATAGATCTGCTCTGTTCTTTCACGCTTATCATCGAAAGGTCTGTCACGCAGTAGATCTATTGGTCGCAATAGCCGAATTGGATCGTGTCTGGATTGCCACGTGGTGAGGGTTCATGCGTGTTAAGTGTGTTTGACCTATGATAAGGCTAGGTGTCGTGCGGCAGGCGCAGGCCTTAGATTAGCTTAGTCACGCTTAGCTTGTATGTTCAATCTCCATGGACCCCAACTCGGTTGTACAATCGAGATTGGTTAAGTTTTAATTTATATATAATACATCACGCAAGTACGATTCTCATGCAAACGTGTTCGGCAACCTGTTATTCACATAGCTCCGCTCATATTGCCGAATAACCTTTAAACCTGTTGGCAGATAGCTTTCGTAGCTATGTGTCGTCGTAAGTGGCTTCAGGGCCGTACATCTTGGAACTGTCTGGTCATACCCGGCACGTTCCAGCTTTGTATTTAACGGTTCATCTCCCTTGTTAGTTGCAGGTCAAACTGACTGGCACGCACCGGACTTCTGAGCACCCGGGCCACATTTTGAAGCCAGCTTCTCCGGCTTGCTGTGTGCCTGGCGCAGAGCGTCGTTTTTTGCGTCAACACACTTTTTGGCACGCCCGGTGGGACACTTTTTTCCTGCAGCAATGGTCGAAGTCACTGAAGCCGAGGCCAGCAACAAGGCGGGGTTCGTGCAGGTGCAGCTCACCGAACTACCTGACGAGTACAGAGAGCAGGTGGAGGATGCTTGTGCCGAATTCCAGGCTAAGTGCCTAGAGGCCTTTTCCAAGAACAAGAGCGGCAAGGTTCGCCGTCTGCACGATCTGCCGAAACCCGTCCAGCTCAACCCGAATGATCCCGGGGAGGCGGAGGCAGTGTTGAAGATGTCTCACATAATCAACGAAACTGTCTCTGGTGCCATCGGTCACATGCATGGGGCGTTTCTCAACACTTTCCGCACCATTATGATCGCCCAATTCGGCCCCAAGGCCGATGAACTCATGGAGGCCGAGTTTGGCCCTATAGCGGGACCGCATCTTTTCAATCTGCCGAATCACCTCAAGGGGGCAGGAACTGCTGGTGAGGAGACCCCGCCTAAGGCTCAATCGAGCGGGATGACCATCCAAGAGAAGCACACGCCAGAAGGCCAGTTGCCGACCATGGGTCAGCTCGCGTTCGGCGCTAAGGGTCAGCCGCCAGAGTCAACGCGCAAGATCTCCCCGCAAGCATATAGGCTCATAAAGGACTACTACGGAAACGGGTACCATGAGATGCTCGAACCTCACAACATAGAGGGTGCCCCACATCCAGGATACGGGAAGCCGACGGCCGAGAAGACCGCCGACCCTAATGTCGATGTCATGCTAGAGAGGATGGCAGATATGATGCAGCGCACTTTCGGCCTGAAGCCTAAGGGCACTTATGCTTACAGATCTCCGTTCCCCGAATGGTTCCACCGTGTGGCTCTACCTCCCAGAGTCAAAGTGCCGACAGACCTGTCCAAGTTCTCCAGCTTAGACGACACTAGCACGGTGGAGCACATCAGTCGCTATCTGCTCCAGCTTGGAGAGGCCAATACCGAGGATGCCTTCAGGGTTCGGTATTTCCCGTCATCGCTCACTGGGCCGGCGTTCGCTTGGTTCACGTCTTTGCCACCGGGCTCTATTCTCTCTTGGGCAGATTTGGAACAGAAGTTCCATACGCACTTCTACACGGGCACCAAGGAGAAGAAGCTGGTAGACATCATGTATGTGCGCCAGAGGCCGAATGAGACGCCGCAGGACTACCTACGCAGGTTTAGGGAAGTCAAGAGCCAGTGCTTCGGCATGTACCTGCCGGATGACCAGCTTCCGCCATTGGCCGTGGCGGGCATGCTCCCAAGCATCAGAGATAAGCTCTTCGGCCAAGAGTTCGAGGACCTGGGTCATCTCTCTCGCCGGCTCAACGAAATGACTATCCAAGCGCAGGGCTTCCGGAGGGAAGGGCGTTTCCAGAGGGACAATGTCGCGGCCCAGATGTATCAAGCTTTCCTGGACGAAGCCGATGACTATTCCGACGCCGAAGATGAGGTGGCCGCCGCAGAGTTCAACTGGGACAAAGAACCGACCCAGGCCAACAAGCATTGGCTGCGCCAGCAGAAAGGGGCATATGACTTCGACGTCACCAAGGCCGACAAACTCTTCGAGTTTCTGATTGCCGAAGGGAGAGTCAGGCTACCCCCGGATCACCCGATGCTACGTCCTGGAGGCGTCAAAGACAAGAAATACTGCGGCTTCCACAACACTAATACTCATTCTATTAATGATTGCCGCGTGTTCAGGACCAGGATCCAGAAGGCCATCCAGGATGGGCACATCAAGTTCAATGGCAAGATGAAGATCGATGCCAACCCCTTCGCCCAGAACTCCGTGTTTGTCTCAGTGAACATGGTAGCCCCGGAAGATCCCAGAGGCAAGGGCAAGGTCAAAGTCCTCACCTCCGACAAGGCACGCGAGTCTGGCGCAGTGGATCCCGATCGGCAAATCACTGGCGATGAGCTCCGACGGCACACTCGAGCCGCGAATAGCCGATACGAGCACGGAGAGTCGTCTTCCAAGCGTAGGCCTACCCACAGGGATCTCCTTAACAAATGGCGCCGGCAAAAGGAGAAAGAGCAGGTACGTCTCCAACGCAAAGAGCAAGAATTCACAGAGGAATACCGGCATGAAGACGATCACGCGGGAGAGCACCGGTATCATCTGGAGGAGAGGGCTTACCACAGAGAACAGGCCCATCGCTGGGAGCAAGGACGCCGCCAAGAGCGGGAGCAAGCTCACTGGGACTGTCCGTTCTTCCGCCACTGCTGGAACGAAGGCTTGAAACTGCCTGCCGTCAACAACTGCCCCGAATGCAGCGATCAGTACAAGGGGTATAGGCAGGATCGGGTCAACCGCCGTCCCGTCCATGAAAGGTTGGGAGCACGCATCCCAATGGACGATCGGCGCCTAAAAATGAGAAGCCCGGGTCGGCAAGCCAAAAGATATGCCGACCAGGAGTGGGTGCATCACCAGGACGACAGCAAAGAGGTACAGCCCCGCCCATATAGGTGGCAAAGGGGGCAGTGGTGCCCACCAGGGCTCAGGAAAAGCCAGAAAAGGAGAGTGCAACGCCTCCGGAATAGGGAGTTGGAGGAAGCAGCTGCCAACGGGAAGAAGCAAGAGTGGCGCCCGAAGGAAAAACCAGATGACGCCGACAAGGGCGCTGACGTGGCCATGACTTTCTTCCTTCCCCTGGAATTCATGGCTCCAATCGGCCAGGGGGCACGGGACGAAGCGCATTCAGACTCCGATGAGGCCGAGCCCAATGAGCTCGCGGCACAGCTCGTGTTGTCTCAGAAGGCAGCATTTGACAAGCCAGCTAAGCATCGGCATTTGAAGCCGTTGTATGTCAAAGGATACGTCAATGGAAAGCCGCTGACCAAGATGTTTGTCGATGGCGGTGCAGCGATCAACATCATGCCTTACGCCACCTTCAGAAAGCTGGGCATGAATGACGAAGATCTGCTCAAAACGGACATGATACTCCGTGACTTTGCCGGTAATCCCTCTGACACTCGAGGTGCCGTGCACGTGGAACTGATGATAGGATCCAAGACGCTCATCACGACTTTCTTTGTCATTGACGGCAAGGGGGCATACAGCCTGCTTTTGGGCAGGGATTGGATCCATGCCAACTGCTGCATACCTTCGACCATGCACCAAATACTCATTCAGTGGGTTGGAGATGACATCGAGATTGTCCAAGCTGATGACTCGGTGAGTGTTGCTACCATTGAGCCCACTTACTGGGAATTCGACGGAGTAGATTGCTTCTCCGATCGTGTGTGGGGAGAAGGTCCTGTCAACATTTACGGCAGAGATCAACAGCCGATCCAAGCAGTCGGCTCTCAAAGTTTCTTTTAGATGGACAACCCAACTAACAGCAGCGAGGGCAAACTGGGGCGTGGCTTCGCATCGGCCGACCAACTGGAAGAAGTGGATGTTGGCGACACAAGTAAAAGAAGGCCGATGTTCATAAGTTCTAATTTAGACCCTGCCTTCAGAGTACAGTTAATAGATATCCTAAAAGAGTTCAAAGATTGTTTCGCTTGGGACTACACAGAGATGCCCGGGTTGGATCGATCTATTGTTGAGCATAAGTTGCCGATCAAGCCTGGATACCGTCCATACAAACAACCTCCGCGCAGGATCTACAAGGAGGAGTTATTGGCCGACGTGAAAAAAAGAAGTGGAAAGATTACTGGAGGCTAACTTCATTCGGCCGTGTCGATATGCGGAGTGGATCTCTAATATTGTCCCGGTGTACAAGAAAAATGGGAAGATGAGGGTCTGCATTGACTTCAGGAACCTCAACAAAGCCACTCCTATGGACGGTTATCCAATGCCGGTGGCCGATTTGCTGGTGGATGCTTCGGCCGGTTTTGAAATCATAAGCTTTATGGACGGCAACGCAGGTTACAATCAGATCTTCATGGCTGCAGAAGATGTGGCGAAGACCGCCTTCAGGTGCCCCGGCCATATAGGTTTGTTTGAATGGATGGTTATGACTTTTGGTTTGAAAAATGCCGGTGCCACTTACCAGCGAGCCATGAATTACATATTCCATGAGCTGATCGGCAAGATCGTAGAGATCTACATTGATGATGTGGTGGTCAAATCCAGAAGCAAGGAAGGACACCTAGCCGATTTAAGGAAGACCTTGGAGTGCACGAGGAAACATGGTTTAAAGATGAATCCAACCAAGTGTGCATTTGGGGTGTCGGCCGGTGAGTTTCTGGGATTCCTGGTCCACAAAAAGGGGATCGAGGTCGGCAAAAAGAGCATGGAAGCAATTGATAAGGTAGTGCCGCCGACCAATCTCAAGGAACTGCAATCACTGCTCGGCAAGATTAACTTTGTCAGGAGGTTCATATCCAACTTGTCCGAGCGCGTGTTACCATTCTCTCCACTATTGAAGCTCAAGAAAGATCAGGAGTTCGTGTGGGGTGACGTGCAACAAAAGGCTTTCGATGAGATCAAGGGGTACATGAAGGCACCACCAGTATTGGTTCCTCCACAACTCGGCAAGCCTTTCAAGTTGTACGTGGCGGCCGACAACCTAACGATAGGGTCGGCCCTCATGCAAGAATTCGAAGAAAAAGAGAGAGTCATAGCCTATATTAGCCGAAAGCTACTAGACCCCGAAACAAGGTATTCGGCTATGGAGAAGTTGTGCTTGTGCGTTTTTTACTCCTGCACCAAGTTTCGGCACTATCTATTGAATGCCGAATGCGTGGTAGTATCAAAGTTTGATGTAATCAAGCACATGTTATTAATGCCGATTTTAAGTGGAAGGATCGGTAAATGGGTTTTGGCCCTTTCTGAATTTGATTTGCGTTTTGAATCGGCAAAGGCTGTTAAAGGCCAGGTTATGGCTGATTTTGTCACTCACCACCGTGATCCTAATGCTAACATGGTAACCATTATCCCTTGGGCATTGTTTTTTGATGGATCCTCGTGCAGCAAAGGTGGTGGAGTCGGGATTGTGTTGATTTCTCCCAGGGGGGCACCCTTCAAGTACTCTATACCGATTGAGTACCCGGTGACTAATAATCAAGCAGAGTACGAAGCACTGCTCCGAGGGCTGCGGTTGCTTGTGGACATTAAGGCAGACGTCGTGGAGATCTTCGGTGACTCGGAATTAGTGATCAAACAGTTGACCGGCAAATACGAGTGCAAGAACGACACGCTGCAGGAATATCTTGAAGGTTGTCAAGAGCTCCTCAGACAGTTTCGATCGGCAACCTTGCAACATATTCCTAGGGGGCAAAACGAAGAAGCAAACCAGTTGGCCCAGGCAGCATCCGGTTATAGGGAGAATCAAAATATTTTTGCACTTGAGGAAGAGCAAACAGCCCCAGAAGGTGATCGAGCAGTCCCAAGTGATAATCAGGCAATTGAAGACTGGAGAGACAACATTGCCGATTACCTCAGGGACCCATCCAGGAAAGTCTCCCGAAAACTCAGGTACAAGGCTCTTAAGTTCACGCTCTTGGACGATCAATTGTACTACAAATCCATAGATGGGGTTTTGCTCAAATGCCTAAACCAAGACGGGGCTAGGAAACTGATGTATGAGGTGCACGAAGGCGTATGTGGTGCACACCAGTCGGCTCACCGTATGAGATGGTTGATCAGGAGGACTGGATATTTTTGGCCGATTATGCTCGAAGATTGCTTTGAGTATTACAAAGGTTGTCAGGATTATCAGCGATTCGGCAATGTGCAAAGGGCTCCAGCATCGGCCATGAATCCGATTGTTAAGCCTTGGCCTTTCAGAGGATGGGGCATTGATTTGATCGGCCAGATTCACCCTCCATCTAGCAAAGGACATAGGTTTGTCCTATTGGCCACGGATTATTTCACAAAATGGGTTGAAGCCATCCCGTTGAAGAAGGTGACGTCAGAGAACATGGTGTCTTTCGTCAGGGAGCATATCATTTACCGATTTGGCATTCCTCAGTCCATCACCACCGATCAGGGAACTCAGTTCACTTCCTCGGAGTTTTGTGACTTTGCCGAAGAAATGGGGATTAAACTCTACAATTCTTCTCCTTACTATGCACAGGCCAATGGACAGGCAGAGGCTTCTAACAAAATCATGATTAAAATCATTCAAAAGAAGATCGAAGAGAAGCCTAAAAGGTGGCACTTGGTACTCAGCGAAGCTTTGTGGGCGTACCGTATGGCTTGTCATGGGTCAACTCAGACATCGCCATACGAGTTGGTCTACGGGCATCATGCAGTGCTACCGTGGGAGTTGCAGTCGGGGTCAAGACGAGTTACATTGCAGAACGATCTGGCTAAAGAAAGTTATAAAGATTTGATGATGGATGAGCTAGAGGATTTGCATTTGATTCGTCTCAAGGCCTTGGAAAATATTGAGAAAAATAAGATGCGCATTGCCAAGTACTACAACTCGAAAGTGAAAGAAAAAGGATTCGAAGAAGGAGACTTGGTTTGGAAAATTATCTTGCCGATCGGTACCAAAGACAAGGTATTCGGCAAATGGTCCCCTAACTGGGAAGGGCCTTTTCGGATTCTGAGACGTGCTCCGGGTAATGCGTATGTTCTAAAAACCCTCCAAGGAGAAGAGTTTGCTAGGGCGATTAATGGACGTTATCTAAAGAGATTTCATCCTAGCGTGGAGGTCGGTGCATAACGGAATCAAGGACTAGCGGGCACCGACGGCCGATACAAGGTTGTATCGCCCTTAGCACAAAAAATGGCCGATAGAGTCTATCGCCCTTAGAGCAAAAAGCAGCCGGCATGGCATGTGTCGCCTCTAGCACAAAAAACGCAGAAATACAGGGCCAAGTGCACGCGATGCTGTGCAATCGGCTAGACAAATCAAACACTCAGCAGGCGCAGGACAGGAGAACAGGTGGCGCGTATGAACATAACAAAATAAAACACTGTTCATAGTGAGGTGCAGATCAGTTATCGAACATCCTGTTGATAACCGTCTGCGGATTGGTGACTGCGGCGAGGGCGCGAGCATGATCCTCGTAGGAGTCCAGAAGATCATCGATCTGCTCGACGTCCTCCGGACCCGCTCCGCCGGGGAAGCCAACCGGCGTCACGGAAAAATCCTCCTCTGCGCGGACCGTTAGCGCCGACAGCCCCAGCGCCACGCCATGGCGCACACCCTGCAGGGCGACCTGCTCGACGCGGCCATGTACATTGGCCAGGCGCGCCTCGGCGGTGTCACCCTGGGCGTTCACCCGGTCTGCGACGGCGTTCGCCGCCATCTTCAGGCGCTCCAGCTCTTCAGATAGCGCTATGAACGACGAGTTGAAATGGATCGGTTAAAAGATCAACAAAAACGACCGAAAACCGATCTGGGATTGGGTGTTCATACCCGTGATTGCGTCGCAGAACTGCCGGCGCTGGTCCTCCCACTCCAGCTGATCTATCCCGTACTGCTTCGAGACGGCGGCCAGCTCTTCCCGAGACTCGTCCCGCAGCGCCATGAAGTTCAAGGCGTCGTTGTGGTCGTAAAGGCCGCCGTCGGAATCCCGGTCCGGGTTCGCTTCCCAAGGATGGGAATGGTAGGAGAGACTGTCGGGAGAGCTTGGCGAATCCGACGGTGGAGCCTCTGGCCTCCCTGACGCTGAAGAAGGCTGGGCATGCCCGCCGGCGGAGGAAATAACGGGGACCCTGTCAGCGAACAGCAACTAAGCGTGAACGAAGGATTCAAGAAACCGCCACAAAGGACGTAAGCGAGGAGTCCTACCCGCGCCGACGGAGGCGCCGAGCACGGCTCCCTTCGGCCTCCTCGGTCGCCGGGCGCTTGCCGCGGTCATCATGGCTCGCCATTGTACTCAGAAAGTTAGGGTTTCCTGGGGCGGAACAAACAAGGAAGCCGAGGCGGCGAGAGTACTAAAGGAGTGGATGCAAGAATGGGAGAAGGCAAGCCTCCAGGGACGACTTATGACGAATATCAATCGACGGATTGGGGTTTTTTCCGTTTCCCAAGATGGGCTCCTACAGTAATGGGCTGCGTAGGCCGTCTGAGTGCGCTCACATACGTGTTCGGCGGAGAATAGAGCGCCTGTCTTCGGCAAAACTGCCAATTTGGGTGTACGAGACGAACATTGGCCAGGTTGCCGAACAGGTTCACACGGTTAAATACGGTGTCATCAGAGCGGTAGCCGATTGGATGCAAAATGCAGATATGTTACAAATGGACAAGCACATGGAATAGAGTACGCCCTGATTCCGAAAGATCAGTCACAGGTTGATTTCAAGAAAAAGATAAAAGGACTTCTTATCCACATAACAGGAGTCGATTACAAATGAAGGATCAGTTCGTCCATGTCATTCTATTTCTAATCGGAAGATCAGAATCAAAAGAGTCGGCCAAGTCTGTTCCGGCTTCTTTCATATCCTCAACAGAGCGTGCTATCCTAGATTCTAGTCCTCGCTCGCAAACGTCGAAGTGGCGATAATCGGCGCCAGAATGAATCCGGACGGCATTGAAGGCAAGTGCTGCACCGTAGCCCATGCCGGCCCTAGAAATGTCAGGAAGGACCCGCTTGATCTCATTCACCTGCCTTAGAGCCACCGTGCCTGGCACATTGGCCGAAGCAGCAAGGTCGGCAACAGCGGCTTCGAGGGAGTGGAGCCTATTCTCCAGAGCTGAAGGAAAAGGGGTCAAGCTGGAGGTAGAGATAAGAAAAGGACAGCTGAGGGATGCTTACCGATGGCTTGTTCCCGAAAGACATCGCGCTCCAGAGAGATTTGAACAATCTCCCGATTCTTCTTTCCCAGATCAGATTGAAGATCTGTAACCTTCTGAGCTAGGTCCTCATTGAGGTCGTCGCCAGTCCTCCTAAAGGGGAAACAAATGAGGCATAGTCATCCGAAGCGAAAAGATCAAAACAAAAGCAACCTTCTCTTAGAAGTGCTGGTGTCACCGAGCTCGAGGCTGTGATGGCTTGCTTGGGAAGACATTTTGCGGTTCAGGGCAAGAGAAGAGAGGTTTTTTTTTCCCCTAGATGAAGAAGCTAAACAGAGGGATTCGGGAAGTTCAGGCCGAAATAGAATAGAGAGGAATTCTTAAGGAATCTCGGGTGCATCGGAAGGCGAGTCGGCAGCTGTGGTGATTAATGGCAAAGGAAGTCGGATGCTTCCAGAGACTCTACAGTGGTGCGAAAAGGAGAAAATGAATTTTAGAATAAAACATTTATCCCAAAATTAGGGGGCATGTGTTGACACCGAGTTTTCGCACTATGACAAGTGGGCCAGCACGACGCAGGTTTGGGAGAAATCGCCGCTTAAGGATTCGGCAGGCAGCAAATGTGGTCGGCTAACTCGATGCATTCGGCAAGGCTGTGAGGGCGACTAGTCAATGGCGAGCGGGTTCGGCAATGAGGCGCTGCGGTCGGCTACCTTGGGTTAAGTCGGTTTGCGACAAATATGGCATATCGGAAGATTCGGCAACAGAAGATCTTGTCGTTGTTAGCACGTGCCGATTACTAAAGGAGGCTTAGAATAAGAGGCATCGCATTTTAGATAAGTTTCCTGTTTTATCGTTGTAATCGTGTCCTCCTAGGACTCGTAGAACACCAGGGTATAAATATAAACCCTGAGACTATTGTAATATCTGTTCACAACCAATACAACCAACCCCGGCCCCGCGCCGTCTTCGAGTCCAAGTCGTGTCGTCGTGTTCTTCGAGAGGGGCCATCGATCCGTCGACCTCCGTAAGTCCCGGCAACCTTGTTATCATGTCTAGTATCGTGCGGCGGATTTAGACGTGGTGCAAGTAGTCTCGTACGTTAAGCTTAGTATCGTGCGGCGGATTTAAGCTTATGACGGGAGGTCTTTGTTTATGTCTTGTATCGTGCGGCGGATTGAGACATGAGTAAAGATAGTTATCGGCTCTGTTAGATTTGGCAATCTGATAGATTCATTAAGTTACCCTGTGTTATGTGTTTTGTTACGTTTATCTCATCATAACACTTTTGCCCAGTCTAGATACCGTCCGGTTCGGCTCTATCTTTATAGATCTGCTCTGTTCTTTCACGCTTATCATCGAAAGGTCTGTCACGCAGTAGATCTATTGGTCGCAATAGCCGAATTGGATCGTGTCTGGATTGCCACGTGGTGAGGGTTCATGCGTGTTAAGTGTGTTTGACCTATGATAAGGCTAGGTGTCGTGCGGCAGGCGCAGGCCTTAGATTAGCTTAGTCACGCTTAGCTTGTATGTTCAATCTCCATGGACCCCAACTCGGTTGTACAATCGAGATTGGTTAAGTTTTAATTTATATATAATACATCACGCAAGTACGATTCTCATGCAAACGTGTTCGGCAACCTGTTATTCACATAGCTCCGCTCATATTGCCGAATAACCTTTAAACCTGTTGGCAGATAGCTTTCGTAGCTATGTGTCGTCGTAAGTGGCTTCAGGGCCGTACATCTTGGAACTGTCTGGTCATACCCGGCACGTTCCAGCTTTGTATTTAACGGTTCATCTCCCTTGTTAGTTGCAGGTCAAACTGACTGGCACGCACCGGACTTCTGAGCACCCGGGCCACATTTTGAAGCCAGCTTCTCCGGCTTGCTGTGTGCCTGGCGCAGAGCGTCGTTTTTTGCGTCAACACTATCACCAAGGATGGAATCCTTGATGAACCTCCCAAGGCTCCACCTCGCAAGAAAGTGTGGGTTCCTAAACCGAACCATCTTAGGAACACACTTGACACCCTTCCTGACGTCTCTAGTGATCCCCTTCTAAGAGGCAAGCAGCCGGCTAGAGTGCACAACCCTCACAACCATAGGAACCAACAACCCAAGAGAGTGGTGAGGTTCGAGTGCAAGTACTGTCACCGTGAGGGTCACCTAGCTGAGTTTTGCTTTCGGAGGAAGAGAGACGCCAGGAAGAAGTTGGAGCTGAACCAGGCCAGGCACCACCCTCTCCATGGTGTGCAAGGTCGGGGAATTCAGAAGCAGGGCGCTAGACCTGGAGGTGCACCCCCTCAGGTGGCTAGGCCCCAGGCAGCTAGACCATGGGGTGGTGGTCATGCCCGTCGCGGTTCCGGTCGTCCTCGATACGATCGTGAGCCGGGTGTAAGAGGTTTTGCTGCTCAGTCCCATAGCGGACCACCTTTTCAGCTTGGTGGTGATCGCTTTGCTCAAATGGGACATGTAGGTCAGTTTGGAGGTTTTCCGTTCCATAGCGGACCACCCTTTCAGGTTGGTGGTGATCGCTATCCACCCATGGGACGAGGACAGTTTGGTGTTGCTTCTAACACTTTTTCTGGGCCTATGACACAACACTGGTATCCTTCTCAGTATACTAACCCGAGTGTTGTGCCATATGCTCACTTCCTTCCTTTCTATTGATGCAGGAACTTCGGTTGGAGAACATGTGGCTTATGGATTCCGGGTGTTCGCGCCACATGACCGGAAAGAAAGAATGGTTCTCCAGCCTAGACCCCGTGGTGCACAAGGAGTACATCACTTTCGAGGATAACAGTAGAGGTAAGGTTGTTTCTCATGGAGCTATTCGGCTCAATGAGAACTTCGTTCTTAAGGATGTTGCTTTGGTTTCTAACTTGCATTTTAATTTGCTTTCTGTTTCGCAACTCCTTGAGGATGATTTTGAAGTGTGTTTTAAGAAGGGTTTGAGTCGTGTTTTAGACCCTCGGGGAGATCTTGTTTGTTGGATCGTTCCTTTTGGTCGTGTTTTCAGAGCCGATTTTTCTCGCTCTTTCGGCTCTGCTAGATGTTTGATGGCTGGTCCTTCTTCTGATTTGTGGAAGTGGCATAGGAGACTTGGTCATTTGAGCTTTGACTTGCTTGCAAGACTAAGCTCACTTGGCCTAATCCAAGGATTGCCTAAGCTTAAGTTTCAGAAGGACCTTGTTTGCCATCCTTGTCGTCACGAGAAGATAGTTGCTGCCTCTCACCCTCCTGTTAATCAGGTGATGACAAAGCGACCCGGCGAGATTTTACACATGGACACTGTTGGTCCAGCTCGGGTTTGCTCAGCGGGTGGGACTCTTGGGTGTTCTTCATGGAGACTAAGGATGAAGCTTTTTCTTTTGCTCGAGATTTGATTTTGAGGTTGAAAACTGAGTTTCCCACTGATACCATTAGAGCTATTCGTAGCGACAATGGTACTGAGTTTGTTAACTCCTAGTTTACCTCTTTCTGTTCTTCTCATGGAATCGAGCATCAGTTGTCTTCTCCTTATGTTCCCCAGCAGAACGGTGTTGTTGAGCACAAGAACCGGACCCTTGTTGAGATGGCCAGGACGATGGTTGATGAGCATAGGACTCCTAGGCGGTTTTGGGCCGAAGCGATCAACACCGCTTGCCATGTTTCAAATCGCATCTTTCTTCGAGCTTTCATGAAGAAGACTTCTTATGAGTTGCGTTTTGGACGGGTACCCAAAGTGTCTCATTTTCGGGTGTTTGGGTGCAAGTGCTTTATCCTGAAGCAAGGCAATTTGGACAAATTTGAATCTCAATCTGCTGATGGTGTGTTTCTCGGTTATGCTTCACATTCGCGTGCTTATCGAGTTCTTAACCTTGAGACTAATCGGATAGTGGAGACCTGCGAGGTCACATTCGACGAGACTATGCCTTGTGTTTCTTCTGCTTTTGATGTTGCAGGAGAACAGGAGCTGGGAGAGACCATCTTTGTGCAGGAGGAGCAGGAAGATGCCGATTGGGGTGATCCCGAGCCAACTCCATTGGCTGCCCCTGTCGACCCTGCGACGACTACTTCAGCTCGAGGACCCGATCCCACGACTTCCTCTTCCTGGGGTCCTCTAGAGCCACCTCTCCAGCGAGCACCAGCTGCACCTGAGGGAGCGACAGCATCTGGCGAGGGGGAGGCTACTTCGGCGAGGCAAGCACCCCGAAGCGTTCAGCATGCACACCCCCCGCTGCAGATGATCGGCGGCATCGACCAGTGAGTCACGCGGTCGCGAGCGTATGAAATCTCACACTTTGCTCATTCTGCATTTGTTGCTTCTTTTGAGCCCAAAGATGTTGGACACGCTCTTTCTGATCCTAATTGGGTTAATGCCATGCATGAGGAGTTAGAGAACTTTGAGCGAAACCAAGTTTGGACCCTAGTTCCACCTCCACCAGAATGCCACCCTATAGGTACCAAATGGATTTTCAAAAACAAACAGGGTGAGGATGGGATGGTAGTGAGGAACAAGGCTAGGCTAGTGGCCCAGGGTTTTTGCCAGAAAGAGGGGATAGATTATGAGGAAACCTTTACCCCTGTAGCCCGTTTAGAAGCCATTAGGATCCTTCTAGCCTTTGCTTCTTCGAAGGGTTTTAAGCTTTACCAGATGGATGTCAAAAGTGCTTTCTTGAACGGATATATAGAGGAAGAGGTTTATGTTAGGCAACCCCCGGGTTTCGAGGATCCCAAGTTTTCAAACCATGTCTATAAACTGTCAAAAGCTTTGTATGGTTTGAAACAAGCCCTGAGAGCGTGGTATGAGCGTTTGAAAACCTTTTTGCTCTCCAAGGGTTTTAAAATGGGACGGGTAGATAAAACTTTGTTTCTCCTCAAGCAAGGCAATGACACCCTGTTAGTCCAGATTTACGTGGATGATATCATCTTTGGTGGCTCCTCTCACGCACTTGTTGCCAAGTTTGCAGATACTATGAGCAGGGAGTTTGAGATGAGTATGATGGGTGAGTTGACCTTCTTCCTCGGGTTGCAAATCAAGCAAACCCAAGACGGGACGTTCGTGCATCAAGGCAAGTACACGAAGGACATCCTGAAGAAGTTCGACATGGGCGAGGCCAAGCCTCTTACGACGCCCATGGCGACGACTGCTGCGATGGACGCGGACCAGGACAGAGAGGCAGTTGACCAGAAGGAGTACAGGAGCATGATCGGCTCGCTCCTGTACCTGACGGCAACGAGGCCGGACATACAGTTTCCTGTGTGTCTGTGCGCTCGCTTTCAGGCGTCCCCTCCCACAAGCAAGCGGTCAAGCGCATCATGAGGTACCTCCGATACACTCCTGAGTTCGGACTTTGGTACTCTTCTTCTTCGACTCTTTCGCTTTGTGGTTACTCTGATGCGGATTTTGCAGGCTGTCGGCTTGAGCGCAAGTCTACTTCTGGGACTTGTCAGTTTCTTGGCTCTTCACTGGTTTCATGGTCTTCTCGCAAACAGTCGAACGTAGCCCAGTCTACTACGGAAGCCGAGTATGTTGCCGCTGCTTCTTGTGCTTCGCAGCTTTTATGGATGGTTGCTACATTGCGTGATTATGGTCTAGATTTCAGTCGGGTCCCTTTGCTTTTCGACAGCACTTCTGCCATTAGTGTAGCAAAGAACCCTGTTCTTCACTCCAAGACCAAACACATCGATGTTTGCTTTCACTTTCTTCGTGATCACTACGATAAAGGCGACATTGACCTTAGGCATGTAGACACCCATAACCAGGTTGCGGATATCTTCACCAAGCCTTTGGATCTCTCAACTTTTGCTAGGTTGAGAGGTGAGCTTGGTGTGTGTTTCCCCTTTTAGATGGGGGAAGCATTTTGTTAATGTACCATAGACTGACCTTTTTGTTTTGGGTCTTGAGTCTGTTTAGTTTTGTTTCTCTCCGATTCTGTTTTCTGCATGCACTTCATCATGTATACATCTTGCATTTTTGAGCTTCATGTCTATATTCCTTAGAATGAATTTATGCTCTATTCAGTGTATGCTTCGATGATATATGATGATGCTTATAGCTTAGGCTCTCTTTGATCACTGATACATATTGTGAGCTAAGCTATTTTTTTCAGAATGATGAACATGCTTAATGAACTTAAAATTTGATACATGTTCACCATTGAGATTAGCAACTAGCATGTGTAGAATGTGTTGAGGTTACTTGTGCTATTTCATATATGCTAGGTTGCTATGTCTCTAGTTCTGAGTCTTTCACTTGCTTGGATTGTTCATATTCTGCTTAAAATGAACCAAGTTTTAGTGAATTGAAAAGATCGAGATGGGTTTGCTTTGTCAGCACATCATGGTATCGAGACTGTTTCTCATTGCACATTGAGTTAAACTTGAGCCGTGTAGTGTAAGACCGAAACCGATGCTTTAATCTTCTGATTGCATATGCATAGGCTTAGCAAGGTTGAAAAGTTAGGCAAAGACAAGCTTTCAACCTCTCGCAATCACATGCTGAATTTGAACTTGTGTAATAACCGCTGCAAATATCTCCGATAAAATCTGAAAACACAAGTCTATGCTTCACTCTATAGCATGATGATTGAACTATGCTAGGGGTAGTTCACCTTGTATACATGTTTAGCATTTGTTTGACTTCATGTCTATACATGTTCAGTGCTATTTTGATGGTGAAAACCTTTTCTGAACGGCTTAAAACTGCTCACTTGGCTTGTGCATTCACATTTCGTATTCTGTGATCAGTTTGAGCCTTTGCTAGCACTTTTGCTTGCTGCTTTGTAGTCGGATCAGCACTCTTTAGAGCATTTTTTTCACTCTATCGAGTATATACCTGAAGCTGCTAACATGCATTTGCTTGACTCCGATAGGCACGACCTAGCTTCGTTTCGCTTAATTGAGCTCTTTTCCATTCTCTTTTGATTGCAAATTGCCCCCAAGGGGGAGAATTTTTCCGAGGGGGAGAGTGTCTTGATATGGTGTCAATTTGCATTTTATGCTTCACTTGCTGAGGGGGAGTTCTTTGAGTGAGGGGGAGCTTTTTTGCTTTGCTCAGAGTTGGTTTCTATTTGGTATCGATCGTTTCAGCCAGTTGTGTCGGGACTTTGTGCCTCTGTCTTGAGGGACTAGCTGTTTTCACCATGATTTGGTGCTTCTTGATTGGTATCAAGCTTACTGCTAGTTGTGTTGAGCCTCTGTGCCTCTATCTTGAGGGACTAGCAGCAGTTGTCTTTATGCAGTCTTCATTTGGTATCGAGCTTTCAGCTAGTGGTGTTGAGCCCTTCTGCCTCTTCTTGAGGACTAGCTTGATTCTTGACTTGGTTGTGTCGAGCCGTTGCCCATATCTTTGGGAACCAAGTATTATGCTCCGATTTTGATCGAGTTTTGCTCTTGGATGAGTTGTTGCTCCGATCTTTTGCTTGGTTGTGTCGAACCGTTGCCCATGTCTTTGGGGACCAAGCTCTGCTTATCTCGTTTTGTTCTTCTTCGGCCTTTCCTTCGGCTTTTGGACATTTTGAGTAAGTTTTCTCCTTCTATCTACTTCTGCTTTCTTTTTATTTTGATTACGGTTACTATGAGTTGACGATGCACTCATCAAGGGGGAGATTGCGAACACAAGGTTGATATGTGCCCTTGTGGTTCCCTTCCTGAGTGATGAGTGATCGGTCAACGGGCAACATGTCTCTTGGCTGTGTTGGTGTGCAGGTGCAGAGCTCGGAGACAGTGGTCGAAGGTAAGGTGAAGGTCAAGTAGAGACTTGCCGTGCCGACGGACCAGGAGCGGTGAAGGGCGAACGTGAGGCTTGGACTGATGGACCGGGAGACCTGAGGACCAGCTGTGGTAGCTGGCACGTGGCATCGGCAAGCAAGAGCACATGGGGATGTGCGGTGCATCGGCCGAGTCGGGAGGAAGGTGATGGCGTCGTGACACTTGGCGAGAGGCCGAGAAGGAAGGCGAATGCACTGTGCCCGGCGTGGAGGCTGGACATGCTCCGGCATCGGTGCTGGAACTCGGGGTGTGCGAACCACATCCCGTCTACGGCGCGGGTTCGGTAGTTGAGCCTCAAAAAGCTACCCTCGACGGTTTCTGAGTTTGGGCCTCAAAACTCGGGGTGACAGGTTTCCGAGTTTGGGCCTCAAAACTCGGCATGGACGGTTTCCAGGTTTGGGCCTCAAAACTTGGGCGCGCGGGTTTTTGAGTTTGGGCCACAAAACTCAGCCGGAGGACAGGTTTCCCGGTTTCAGCCTCAAAACCGGGGGGAGGTCCAGGTTTCCCGGTTTCGGCCTCAAAACCGGGGGGCGGTTTGCAAAAAGGACGGTCGACGCATGGCGGCGTGGAGAGGCTGGCGCGGCGACGCAGCTATCCACGAGGAAGGCGCGGCGGTCCACAGGGCGGCACGTGGCGGCATCCTGAGGCTTGCGTCGAGGCGAAGCTAAGGGTGAGGAAGGCGCGTGGCCGTCGGATCGGCAATCAGCAGAGTTGGACCGGGATACCCCTAGGGTTGGCCGCTTCGCTCTTGTATCTAGGGGTAGAAGGGGACTATTGTACTTAGGCTATAAATAAGAGAGGCGCCCCTCCTCTCTCCCATCCTTGCAGTCATTTGTTCCTAAGTACTTTCTCTCTAGCCCCCTGCTTAGGTTCTAATCATACCTCGCTGCAAGCGATCCACAGAGACAGGAATCATACCTCTGTGTATTTGGATCTTTTGAGGAAACGAGACCGTATTCTCGTTGTCTCCTCGTGTGGAGGAATTTTGGCTGGAATCGAATCGAATCGTGTGTTGTGCTTTGTGTTCTTCACGTTTTGGTTTTTCATCTCCTGGGGATTTGCCTCGTTCTCCCTCTTCGAGAGATGTTTTTCGATTCCACTTGAACTGATTTGCTCTAGATCGTGAGGCACATCTTTTCACCGAAGGATTTCGTCTTTAACCTCACGAGCTAGTAGATCAACCAGTTTTTTGTGTTAGATCGGTTTTCTTCCCGTTTCTCCTAAACTTCTTCGTTTCATCGATTTGAAGATAGGTTCGAGCCATGATCTCTTAGGAGTAGCTCACTATCCTCCTTGTGACTCCTCTCACCAAGTTTGAGACTTAGGGCTTTCGTTTTGGGTGAGATTGAGTCAAATCGGTGGGCGAACTGAGGGATTTCGGGGTGACCGGACGCTGGGCACGGGGTGACCGGACGCTGGGCACGGGGTGACCGGACGCTGACTGAGAGTCCGGTCGTTGAATATCGCACTGTCCAGTTCGTGCAGATCTGACCGGACGCTCGGTTCCAGAAGTGATCGGACGCTCTGACTTCACGTGACCGGACGCGCTCATCACACTGTTCATCGCTTTCGTTTTGTGTGATCGGACGCACCGTGTTGTGACCGAACGCCTTGACCCTGTGAGTCCGGTCCAACACAGAGAGGTTCCAGTACGGGACTTTCCTGACCGGACGCGTCCGGTCCTCTCTGATCGGACGCAGGCAGAGTCCTGTTAGTGCTGGTTTGCACGTTTTCGTCCGCAGTTTGCTCATCCGTCTTCAGTTTCGATTTCCGGCTTTTGCGTGAGGTTTCTAGGATTGTGTAGAGTCCCGCTGTGCTTCCCGGAAGCATCCACCCTACATCTAGGGTCGTGGACACTACCAAGTCTTAGACTTGCTTTTGGGGTGACTCTTTGGGACAAGGGCCATCTATTTCTCGAGAAGAAATTTGAGGCTCTCATTCACCCCCCCTCTGGTCGCCAATTCGGTCCTTCAGGGGACTAGACGCGGTCTACCGCAGGCCATGTCTGCGGTCTATAGACCGGCACGGGAAAGTCCACCGAGGACCGCGCCTAGGGCTTCTGACCGTTGCACAAGCCCAATAAGAGCCCAAGACGCCACGTGGCCAGGCTCAGCAGCCGACATGTGTCCGAGCCAGGCCAGCCCAAACCAGCCCAAATCCAGCCCACGTCCGGCCCGCCAGGCCCAGTCATGGCCCGGTCAACGTTGACCGTTGACCTAGTCAACCTTGACTGACACCGGGTCCCACCTGTTAGTCTCACTAAGCCCGAGCCAACCAGAAGCTGCCAAGTGTCATGACCCGAAGGCGCCACGTGTCAACATAAGGGATTTTTGGACCTTTATCTTTTTTAGAAATGATTTCAAACTTGGAAAATTCATAATAAATTCATATGGCCTCAGAAAAATACGAAACCAATTTCTAAATTTTTCTAAAAATAAGTACTACGTCATAGGCCTATGTTTGAGTGAATTTGGATCTTTCGAATTTCAGTTGCTTCTTTGTGAACATCTATAGGAGTCGCTTATTGCGACATTATGTCTCGTTTGTCAGCCCCGGAGGAGCAGGACCCTGAGGAGGAGGACTACGAGTACCAGGAGGAGCTTGGAGACGACAATTCCGAAGGTGCCACAGCCCATCCAACCTCGCAGAACCTATTAGACATGCAATAATGTAGTTGCTAGCGCTTTACTTTCTGCAAATGAGCTGTGATAGGTTGCATGATAGATTGTTTGTGAAGCCATTACCTTGTCGCAACCTTTCCCCTGCACACCCGCTCATAGGCTAGACACCGCTTATTCATACATGTTACTTGCTTCTACTACGCATTATATCTGTGATGTGATGCTTGTGATGATGCCTGTGCTTGGCTAAGGCACATGGTGCCATAAGAACGAGATGGTATATGGGGAGATCTTGGCGTGTGTCTTGGGTGCGTGTGGGTGAGGGTTGAGTCGATCGGACAGGATCTACGATGAGTCCGGGGATGAGTCTTGCCGGGGGGATGTGACCTGGGCATTCCCTGGGGAGTACCTGTGGTGGGTACATTGTGATTCGAGAAGAGGTCCTGGGGAGGAGTGTCTGTGTTGGACGAATCCGCGGGACAGAGGTGTTGTGTCAGCACGGGGGCGATGGAAGCCCCGAGGAGGAGATATCATGTCCGATCCTTAGGACTGATTGCGCTGGGGCTACCGGCCATAGTACCTTCGTGCGCACCAGTTGTTCTTGTATGGGCACAGATCCGTTCCTACCCCCTGGGCGAAACGATACCATTACTGCTAGGCTGGAAGGCGATAAGTGTAGGGAGGTAAGGGCTGGAAACCCACACCCTCCTAAGACAACGTGGTGTTTATTTGGTGCGCCAGGATCCACGTCTCACAGTCTCAGCGTGTCGGTGGATTTCGGGGTGCCCCAGGGCTGAGTGGTAGGATGGCATCGTTGAGGATTAGGGGGGAAGTTCGGAATCAGTCTAGGCGAGCGCGATCGTCGATGATGACTAACCTATGGTTCCAGGCGTACATGCTCTGCAAAGTTGATCGATCTATAGGTATAGTCGTGTCCTCGGTCATGGACAACACTATGGTGCTCAGAGTCCCCCGGACTTAGTGAGAGGTGTCCTTCCTCTTCTTTCCCCTGGGTTGGTAGGTCCGGCGTGGCCGTTGAGGCATGGTGCGAGAGGGAGTCGCCCTTGCCGCCTAGAGAGTGTGAGCGTGTGTGGTGAGGTGTGTGTGGATGTTCTAGATGAGACATCCGGAAGGGGTGATCGGACGGCCGATCACGTGACCGGATGATGGGAATAAAACTTGTTATATTTACTTAAAATGATGACTATATGCTTAGGAAAACTACAACCACAATAGGTTCCTGTTGTTCTACCCTTGCATCCACTTACAACATAGCAAATTAAGCATAGGATGGGAAAGTGTGGCCAGTACAAATCGTACTGAAAATTCGGTTAAACAGGTGTTGAGCCCGAGTATGACTACGAGGGCGATGGATGGGAGGACTAGGGGGCCTTGTTCTACGCTCAAGCTAGAGGAGTCGACAAGTCTACCACCGAGATCGTGTCTTCTGATGCTGTTTTGGATGTCGTGTGATGCTTGATTCCTTCAAGTGGCGATGTAATAAAAAGTAAACCCTGCTATTTGTACTCTTAAAACAGGGATACAATGTATGCACTTTGGTTATCAACTGAATTTTCATGATAATGTGATGGCATGATCTTCGGAGACTGTCGCATTGTTGTTGTATCTGTGGATTTCCCTTCGAGGAAATCATGGTACGTTTCAGTAACCCTGCTCCCCGGCTATATAAGGCAAGCAGGGACCCCCTCTCATCTCATCTGATCTCATCTGAGATCATGGGATCTCACACGATATTCCAATCTGCAATACAAACCAGCCACCAGAACACATGACGTAGGGTATTACGGCAACTTGCCGACCCGAACCTGTTGAAATCGCTGTCTCTCGTCCTTGTGTTAACGCTTGCGTAGACGTCTCGCACGCCTCCTCAAACTAATCTACTACCTTGGGCATACCCCTCGGTAGACTACCGACCATATTTCATCGACAATTGGCGTGCCAGGTAGGGGGTGTGTGCTACGACATCATGTTCTGCTAAGCGGTCACCTTCCGCGACTTTATGATCCTCCCTGAGCTCGACGCCTCCTTCCAGATCGGATCTATGATCTGGACTGTCGGCGACTCTGTTCTCGCTCCGTAGATCGTGGAGTCAGCGAAGCTTCCTACGCTGGATGCCTCGTCGTCCACCCATCGCGTAATCGCGTCGGTGCTCCACGTGCCAAGATCCATCTGTTGCGACGACCAGGTCGAGGCCATCAACCGGGCCAACAAGAGGATTGCCATCTGCCTCAACATCGTCGAGTCGGCTCGTTGCCGCCTTCACTCATCGCCGCCTTCGCTCGTCGTCGCCTTCACTCGTCGTCGCCTTCGCTCGTCGTCAACCGGCCTCGTCGCCGCCTTCGCTCATCGCCGCCATCGTTCGTCGCCGCCTTAGATCGTCGTCGACTAGGCTCATCGCCGCCTTCGCTCATCATCGACCAGGCTCGTCACCGCCTTCGCTCGTCGTCGCCTTTCCTCGTTGTCGACCGGGCTCATCGCCACCTTCCCTCCTCATCGCCGGTCAGGCTCGTCTCCACCTTCGTTCGTCACTGACCGGGCTCGTCGCCGCCTTCGCTCCTCACTGACCCGACTCATCGCCGCCTTCGCTCATCATCGCCTTTGCTCGTCACCGCCTTGGCTCGTTGTCGTCGTCGGGATCATCGCCAGCAACATCGCCGTACGCCGTCGGGAGTGTCCAGCATGCGACCCGCCAGCCGCCCAAGATCGGATCTACATCCAGCTCCTCGCTTCGCTCCACGGTTCGCCAACTGCACTTCATCGTCGATCTCCATGCCCTATGGGCTATGCAGCACGACGTCCACCTTCTAGCACCAGGCGCTCCGACGATTCTCCGACAAGGCTGAGCTCTTCAGCTCCGACCAGACGATCGCTAACCTCTCCAGATTAAGGATGGCAACGGGTCGGATTCGGATCAGATGTAGTCTCCGTGCACCCAAACCCGAAACCCAAACTCAAAACCCGAAACCGCCCCGAAAACCGATTCGGGTGATAATCCATAACCAAAACCAAACCCGCGGATACCCAAAACCCGATTGGATACCCGAAACCCGCTTCATATGGCACCATAATAAGAGAAATAAGTGTTTTCTATAAATTTATACGCGATATATATACATATTCACATGCATAAACAAGAGACAATAAATAGTAAATAATTTCGTGAGTCAACTTAGAACACATTTAATAATTTAAGTAAACAAGTTATCATTAGTATATTATAAACATGAGTTCTAGTTCTAAACGGATATCCATTGGATATCCACGGGTGAAAAACCAAACCCGAAACCGAACCCGATTGGTTTCGGGGCCCCGAACCCGAAAACCATGGGCGAGAAATCGTACCCAAACCCGAACCCGCTAAACCCGAAACCCGCGGATATCCGACCCGAAACCGAACCATTGCCATCCTTACTCCAGATGTTCGTCGACCTCTCCAAACGATAGACAACCTCTCCAAGCAGCCTGGCTGATGCTGAAGAGGCCTCAGAGCTAGGGCTATTATCACCTCCATACGCGTGCATGAGCGCCTGCCCTCTGTGCTATGGTGGCCAGCAGTCCTCCCGAGTGACGTCATGCCCTCTCTACGTGTGCATGAGCGCCTGCCCTCTGCGCTACGAAGGAAAGGCTAAGCTCGGGCTGAGACCTCTAAGTCTATACGCCCAGTGCCTGTATACGCGCTACCCACGCGCTCGATATACAATCTCCAAATGGTCTCCATTCACCTAGGTCACGCCTCGATCGAACCTCTCGGAGAACGGCCCTATCTCTGGTACCTCCCTACGCGTGCATGAGCGTCTGCCCTCTGCGCTATGGGATGCCAGCAGCGGCTCCTTGGGGGATTCCCATGACTCCTACGCATACACGAGCTTCGCGCTCCATGATACGGATCATAAGATAACCCAAGGCCGAACTGTTCATCGCTTCGGCTCACGACTAAACGGCACGCGACAAGATACAAGTTGACATCCGCTACGAGCGCCTCCGCGACCGCCTTCGCCTCCGTCTCCAGATGCTCCATGTCGACCTTCGAAGCTCGGGGACTTCGTAGTCATCCTTTGCCACTGGTTTTTCTCTATATTTTATTTGTATATCATTATGTGCTGTCGTTCTCCATATTTATTTTTCAGGGACGCGGTTCAGTCAACGAGCTTCTGACGCTCAGGGACTAGATCGCTCAGGAAGAAGATCATCGCCGACGAGGTTCATCAACTTAGCCTTCGCTCATCGCCGACCAGACTTCGTCTTCGTTCGTCGCCAACCAGGCTTGGGGACTTCGTTGTCGCTCGTCGCCGACCAGGCTCGGGGACTCCGCCTTTGCTCGTCGTCAACCAGGCTTGGGACTTCGCCTTCGCCCGTCTCCGACTAGGCTCATCGCCTTCGCTCGCCGCCGCCTTCTCTCGCCGCCACCTTCGCTCGTCGCCGACCAGGCTCGGTGACTTCGCCTTCGCTCGTCGTCGACCAGGCTTGGGGACTTCGCCTTCCCTCGTCGCCTGGCTCATGGACTTCGCCTTCATTCATCGCCGACTAGGCTTGTTGCCTTTGCCCGTCACCACCTTCGCTCGTCGCCGTCTTCGCTCGTCGCCGTCTTTGTTCGCCGCCACCTTCGCTCATCGTTGCCTTCGCTCGTCGCCACCTTCGCTCCTCGCTGCCTTCACTCATTGCCAACCAGGCTCGTTGGCCTGGTCTAGGCTCGTCGTCGACCGGGCTCGTCTTCGCCATCGCATGTCGCCGACTAGGCTCGTCGCCTTCGCTTGTCGTCGCCTTCGCTTATCGTTGTATTCGCTCGTCGTCGCCTACTCTCGTCGCCGACCTGGCTTGGGGACTTTGCCTTCGCTCGTCGCTGGCCAGGCTTGGGGACTTCACCTTCTATCGTCGCCGACCAGGCTCGGGGACTTCGCCTTCGCTTGTCGCCGACTAGGCTCGTCGCCACCTTCGCTCGCTGCCTTCGCTCGTCGCCGTCTTCGCTCGCCGCCTTCGTACATCACCGCCTTCGCTCCTCGCCGCCTTCGCTCCTCGCCGTCTTCGCTCGTCTCTGACCGGGCTCGTCGCCGCCTTCGCTCATCGTCGCCTTGGCTCGTCGCTGCCTTCGCTCGTCGCCGACCAGGCTCGGGGACTTCGCCTTCGCTCGTCGCCAACCAGGTTCATCGACCTAGCCTTCGCTCATCGTCGATGTGCATCAAGTCGCTCCATACTGTTCGTATCACGGTGCTCATTTTGGGCAGCTCATCGAGGCACTTGCTAAATGCTCTACAAGCTCGGCACCACGTGTCTTCAACACCTACTACCAAGCTCGGGGACTAAGTGGATACACTTCACCTTGCGGTGAATGTATTTTCTTTCGGATACACTTTACTAGAAGAAAGCTCTTCAGTTTTTTTCTTGAGCACCTTACATCCTTCTGCAAGCCTTACTTGGTCAACATCGACTTCACCTGCTCGGATCACCAGTCAAGCTGGTCGACGTCGACTTCGCCTGTTCGGACAAGCTCAAGACGGCATCGCCAAAGGATATAAAGTGCTCAGGGACTAGCTGTGGGGGATTACCTCTGTATATCCCCATGAACCTACTTGGGCCCTTCGTTAAGGACAGCCCAGCTCGAAGGCCCTGTGGCACACGACCAGGCTGTCGTGCTCGCTAGGGACTCTCACGAAGCCTTGCCCGCCAAGGAAGATCCTAGAGTTAGATCCGGATTCCTTGCCTTAAGGAACCGTTTGTAATCTGTTACGAACTGTAACGTTACCCTGCTCTACGGCTATATAAGGCGAGCAGGGACCCCCTCTCATCTCATCTCATCTCATCTCATCCGAGATCATGGGATCTCACGCGATATTCCAATCTGCAATACAAACTAGCCACCAGAACACAGGACGTAGGGTATTACGGCGACTTGCCGGCCCGAACCTGTCTAAATCGCCGTCTCTCGTCCCTGTGTTAACGCTTGCGTAGACGTCTCGCACGCCTCCTAAAACTAACCTACTACCTTGAGCATACCCCTCGGTAGACTGCCGACCATATTTCGTCGACAGAAGGGCACACAGATGGAACAGCACAGTGTCAAACGAAAAAGGACGAGTGTGTCCCTCTCTAACTTCTGGAATGGGATTGTCCTTGAATCCTAGCCAGTATTACCTTCTGAGAATGACTATGTCCCCACTGTCTCCAAACCATACACTATGACAAATTGGGATATCCCACTTCACCCTGTTCTGTCCCTAAACCAAATGTTACCTAATACCACTTCCACTCTCCCCAGCAACCGGACGGGGTAAGGAAGAGTAAGAGCTACCACAAAGTTCACTCAACATGGTATACATTTGACATGCATTGAAATGAACATTTTATGTACAATGTAATAAAGAAATAGAAAAAATTGCTTGGTGTAAAATAAAAGTTGCGTGTAGCATGAAAATCTTGATCAGGGTTGCAGCATTATAAAAAGGGAAAATATAAGAGTGAAAGGCAAACCATACAATGTTGATAGTGGCATTCGTCCAAATAATAGTACTAAGTTCGAATAGAAACAAATAAAAATAAGTGCATACGAATAAAAATTATAAAACATAATAATGTGACAAAGGAGAGTCTAAACAAATAGTACCAATTGAATTTGAATTATGTCTGGAGCACAAGTAAAGAAGAGTACGTGCACTCTGATATTACAGATTCTAGATGCACAACTGTGTGTCCACCCACAAGTTTCAACTTGTGTTGATCAAGGGAAACACTGAGTTAAATTTGAATATACCATAATCACATTGAGGATAAATTAATGATTCAAAGCACATGCATTTTGTCAGAACTCAATTCGCATGAATCACAAATGAATTTTCAAGAAATGAATATTCATCATGGGGTCGCATAACCATTTTAATAGTATATCCATAACAAGACGAAATGTAGTTCATAATAATCCCATAACTTTGTTCCTTCACCTTGTACTCCATTTTTTAAGGAAAATATTTCCTTTTCTTATATATAAGAAAAAAAAGTGATACAAAAGGCACAAAAATCACACTCCCAGGCATGTCTCTTACACCTCGTTGCCTCATATTTCACACACAATTGCAGTGTACATGTAGTTGTTTGTCTGCACATGTGACCTTATATACTGTTTCATTCACGTACTCTTCGTCATCCATCTCTGTATAGCGCTTAATACCCTTGGAACAGTGGGGGAGGTGGAGATGCGTACTTGTTGGCCATGATAGGTGGAAGGATGACGTCGTTGAATGAAGGTGGAGGTAGGGATTCTGCCGGTGGTGCCTCTTCTTTCTTCGGTGGGGCAGAGGTGACTACCGGAGGAGGTGAGCTTACTGGGACCGGTGGTGGTAGCGACGGTGGCTTCACTGGTACTGGTGGAGGAGAGCTAACCGGTGCTGGCGAAGGAGAGCTAACTGGTGCCGGTGGAGGAGGAGATTTTACGGGGGGTGGTGGAGAGCTAATTGGTGCTGGCGGGGGAGGAGACTTCACTGGAGGTGGTGGCGAGCTCACTGGTGCTGGAGGTGGTGGTGACTTCACTGGAGGTGGTGGTGAGCTGACCGGTGCCGGTGGTGGTGGTGACCTCACTTGAGGTGGTGGTGAGCTAACTGGTGCCGGTGGTGGCGGTGACTTCACTGGAGGTGGTGGTGAGCTGACCGGTGCTGGTGGTGGCGGTGACTTCACAGGGGGAGGAGGTGAGCTCACAGGGGCAGGTGGTGGAGAAGACTTTACCACTGGTGGTGGTGAGCTTGGCGGTGGTGAGCTAATTGGCACTGGTGGTGGGGAAGACTTTACCACTGGTGGTGGTGAGCTTGGCGGTGGTGAGCTAACTGGTGCCGGTGGTGGAGAAGACTTTACCACTGGTGGTGGTGAGCTTGGCGGTGGTGAGCTAATTGGCGTTGGTGGTGGGGAAGACTTCACTTCTGCAGGCGGCGAGCTCACAGGAGCAGGTGGAGGTGATGACTTAGGTGTTGGTGGTGGTGAGCTGACTGGTGTCGGTGGTGGAGAAGACTTTACCACTGGAGGTGGTGAGATCACAGGAGCAGCTGGTGGCGATGACTTAGGCTCTGGTGGCGGTGAGCTAACTGGTGCTGGTGGTGGAGAAGACTTTACTACCAGAGGTGGTGAGCTCATAGGAGCAGATGGAGGTGACGACTTAGGAGTCGGTGGTGAGCTGACTGGTGTCGGTGGTGGAGAAGACTTCACCACTGGAGGTGATGAGCTCACAACAACTGGTGGAGGTGACAACTTAGGCGTCGCCGGTGGTGAGCTAACTGTTGCCGGTGGTGGAGAAGACTTCACTATTGGAGGCGGTGAGCTCACGGGAGTAGGCGGTGGTGATGACTTGGGCTCTGATGGTGGTGAACTAACCGGTGCCAGTGGTGGGGATGATTCCACCTCTTCAGATGGCGAGGGGGCCTCTGATGGTGGTGAACTGACCGGTGCCGGTGATGGGGATGATTCCACCTCTTCAGATGGCGAGGGGGCCTCTGATGGTGGTGAGCTGACCGGTGCCAGTGATGGGGATGATTCCACCTCTTCAGATGGCGAGGGGGCCTCTGATGGTGGTGAGCTGACCGGTGCTAGTGGTGGGGATGATTCCACCTCTTCAGGTGGTGAGCTCACATGTGCAGGTGGGCTTGATGACTTAGGCGTCATTGGTGGTGGAGAAGACTTTACAACTGGAGGTGGTGAGCTCACGGAAGTAGGTGGAGATGATGACTTAGGTGCCAATGGTGGTGAGCTGACTGGTGGTGGTGATGGAGAAGTCTTCTCTACTTCAGGTGGTGAGCTCACTGGAGTAGGTGGAGGTGATGACTGAGGCATCACCGGTGGTGGTGAGCTCACTGGCACTGGAGGTGGAGAAGATTTCACTGGAGGCGGTGAGCTTATAGGAGTTAGTGGAGGTGATGGCTTAGCTGTAGGCGGTGGTGAGCTCACTGGTGCTGGAGGTGGAGAAGACTTCATTGGAGGCGGTGAGCTTATAGGAATTAGTGGAGGTGATGGCTTAGGTGTAGGCGGTGGTGAGCTCACTAGTGCTGGAGGTGGAGAAGACTTCATTGGAGGTGTTGAGCTTACAGGAACTGGTGGAGGTGATGACTTTGGTGCTTGAGGTGGTGAGCTAACTGGTTCTTGCGGTGGAGAAGACTTTGATGGAGGAGGTAGTGTCTCAACTGGAGATGGTGGTGGTTGTGGCTTCTCTGGAGTTGAAGGTGGTTTAGATGGAGTTGATGGAGGAGTAGGCATCTCTTTTGGTGGTGGAGAGGTAGTCGAAGTGGGTGGAGGTAGAGACTTCTCTGGAGGCGGTGATGACTTCACCGGAGTAGGTGGTGTTGGGTATTCCTCTGGAGGTGGGGTTGATTTCGCAGGAGTTGGTGGTGGTGGGGACTTTGTCGGAGGAGGAGGTGAGCTCACCGGAGCTGGCGGTGGTGGAGATTTCACCGGTGGAGGTGGAGAGGCCACTGGTGCCGGCGGAGGAGGTGATTTCACAGGTGGTGGAGGTGATGCCACCGGTGTTGGTGGGGGAGGTGATTTCACTGGCGGTGGTGGTGAGGCCACCGGTGCCGGCGGAGGAGGTGATTTTACAGGAGGTGGTGGAGAGCTCACTAGTGCTGGTGGTGGGGGAGACTTCACGGGCGTTGGTGGTGACACAACAGGGGCTGGTGGAGAAGGAGTCTTTGCAGGTGGCAGCGATGATGCCACTGGTGTAGGAGGAGGAGAGGACTTTGCGGGTTGCGCTGGCGGCGGAGAGGATGCTGGCGGCGACTTAGCGGGCACAGGTGGTGTTGGTACATAATCATCGGCCGGTGGTGACTGAGGGGTCGGCATCGGCGTGGGTGCAGGCGTCGGTGATGGCTCTGGAAGCGGCTCTGGCGATACATCCGGCGGTGTATGCGGGGATGGCATGGGTGCAGGCGCGACCGGTTTCCCTGGCACCGATGGTGGCTTACCGGGCACTGATGGTGGCTTCCCAGGAACCGACGATGGCGGCCCTCCTCCGGGTGTCAGGTACCCAGCGCACACATGCTTGCTGCAGTCGACGGGGCGCGCGAGCACGGGGGCACACTGCAGCGCGGTCTTCTGCGCCGGGCGTAGCGAGCCGAGGCAGTTGTCCCTGTCGTCCAAGTTGATCAGCGCCTTGTCAGACGGCATGCACGGGGCGGCCTCCGAGTTGAAGAAGTTGAAGGCGAAGCTGAAGTTGACGAGCGCCGGGAGCTTGCAGATGGACTCGTGCACGATGCCCGTGAAGACGTTCCGGGACACGTCAAGCTGCTCGAGCTTGGCGATGTTGGAGAGTTGCTCGGGGATGGTGCCGACGAGCATGTTTCCGCTTACATCGATGACGGTGGTGTTGACAAGCTGGCCCATCTCCAGCGGCAGGCACCCGTCGAGCTTGTTGTTGAGGAAGATGATCTCGTCCAGCGTCTTCACCATGCGTCCGATGCTCTTGGGGATGCATCCAACGAAGGCGTTGTTGGCGAAGACGATGACAGACGCCGTGGAGTTGCCGAGGTTCTCCGAGATGTGGCCCTCGAACCGGTTGGTGTTGACGAAGATGGCGTCGAGTTGCTTGTCGAAGAGCGCCGGCGGTAGCTCGCCCTCGAAGTCGTTGAACCGGAGGTCGAGGTACTTGAGCGACACCATCTCGAGGCAGACGTAGGGGAAGACGCCGACGAAGCGGTTGTTGCTGACATCGAACTCGTGCAGCAGCGACAGCCGCGACATGCTCTTAGGGATGATGCCGCAGAAGCGGTTGGTGTTGATGTGGAAGAAGGCGAGGTCGGTGAGCAGGCCGAGCTCGGGGGGCAGGTACCCGGCGATGTCGGCGCCGTTGAGGTCGATCCCGGCCACCACCATGATCTTGGGGTCGTCCAACGCCTCGACGCAGATGACGCCGTTGTACTTGCACACATCGCTGCCGACCCAGTTGGCGGTGTAGCCCTTGGGGTCGGAGTAGAAGGCGCGTTTCCAGGCCTGCAGCGCGATGTACGCGCTGCGGAGGCGCGGGTTGGCGAATGGGCCGGCGCCGGCGGCTAGGCGCTCGTCGATCTCGAAGTCCGCCGGCAGGTCACCGGCCTCGCCACCGCCGGCCTCCTTCATGGCCAGCAGCTGGCGGTGCGCGATGTACGAGGCCTCCGAGCTCGTCACCGCCTGCACGCTGCAGGCGGACAGGCAGGCGGCCAGGAGGAGCAGGGCCGCCATGAGGCGCCCGTCGGGCAGGAGCCGGAGAGGACGGTCCATGAGGGAAGGACGGAGCGGTGAGCGGGCGTGCACTCTGAGTCGAACCCCCCCGTCGCCTGGGGCTTTATGGAGGCCGGGGGCGGTAACAGCGTGCGGTTGCATGCGCGTGAGCGCCAGGCGGGTGGTGGTGGTGGACGGTGCCTCCCCGGGCGTTCGCTGGCTCCGCGGCATTGGCGGCCCCTGCGCCTGTCCAGGGACGGACGGACGGACGAGGACGACAACAGGACACACACGAGAGGAAGGAGGAGCAGGGTCGGGGCCCCGCGTTTCCTGCATGCATGATCGATGTGTGGAGCGGTGGTCGTGCTTGGTCCTCGTGCGCAAGCCCAAAATATACATGCTAGCGCGCCTACCGTGACGTGCCAGCTAGTGAAAGCTTCAACTGGCATGCATTGTTACTGGCTGTTTGTGTTTGTACAAAAACTGTTGGCAAAAGTCAAAAAGATGTGTAAATTTACCTCAAAACTTTGTTCATTTTAATTTCTAGCCTATATATGTTTAGTTGGGGGCATGCTCATGTCCTTTCATTCGTCTCTCCCTACCTTATAATTAGTATGGTGTCTCTACTAACATCACGGCTTCATTAATTTTAATAAGAATATCCCACAATATTTATTTCCTATAGTTTAAGTTTCACGCAATTATATATGACAATATATATAATCTATAAAACACTTGTGCATAACAAGACATAGTCACTACCGGAGACGGGCTCTTTGCCGAGCGTCCGGCGCTTTGCCGAGGGCTAAAACACGGTCACTCGGCAAAGAGCTCTTTGCCGAGGGCCAACCCTCGGCACCATACGAAACTCGGCGACGCTACCTATGCCGAGGGCCCGACTCTCGGCGATGTCTGGCTCTCGGCAAAGAAACCCTATGCCGAGAGCCGAACCCTTGGCGTAGAATGCACCTCGGCAAACGTAACCCTCGCAAACGGCTCCCCCTGCGCCGTTACCTTTGCCGAGAGCCAAGGTTTGAATTTTTGTTTTGGTAAACTCTATGCCGAGAACCCTGGCCCTGGCTCTCGGCATAGGTGCTCTTTGCCGAGGGCTTTAGGAAGCTCTCGGCAAAGCATATATATTTTTTTTTGTTTTTTTGCTCCCAATTTTTTCTGTGGCCTTGCTACAGTACTACAAGCCAAGATTTCAAATTTGAAGTGTTTTCCATAAATCTTGCTATATTTCGCGCATTTTCTTTAATTTGATGATTTTTTCCGCGGGACGTACGTTTGAACTGCAGGTGCATGAAATAATGAAACTCAACGATTCGAAAAATGGTATTCATTCTTCAGAGGGTATTTCGACACCGTATCCAGGGACAGGCGCGGAGACTCGACCGTCTCGTGCACGAGAAACGGCGACCAAGTTGCGTGATATTGGATTTAAAATTATTAAAAATACAAACGAAGTCAGAAAATCATGAAAATGGACGAGTGACCTTGACATCGCATGTAGAGGCGCAAGATGGTCCAAACATTCCCAAATTTTTTTCAGAGCCTCTACATGCGATGTCAAGGTCACTCGTCCATTTTCATGATTTTCTGACTTCGTTTGTATTTTTAATAATTTTAAATCCAATATCACTTAACTTGGTCGCCGTTTCTCGTGCACGAGACGGTCGAGTCTCCGTGCCTGTCCCCGGATACGGTGTCGAAATACCCTCCGAAGAATGAATACCATTTTTCGAATCGCTGAGTTTCATTATTTCATGCACCTGCAGTTCAAACGTGCGTCCTGCGGAAAAAACATCAAATTAAAGAAAATGCGCGAAATATAGCAAGATTTATGGAAAACACTTCAAATTTGAAATCTTGGCTTGTAGTACTGTAGCAAGGCCACAGAAAAAATTGGGAGCAAAAAAACAAAAAAAAATATATATGCTTTGCCGAGAGCTTCCTAAAGCCCTCGGCAAAGAGCACCTATGCCGAGAGCCAGGGCCAGGGCTCTCGGCATAGAGTTTACCAAAAAAAAAATTTAAAAAAAATGCCTTTGCCGAGAGCCCAACAGACGGCTCTCCTCGGCATTAGGTTCCTCTTAGCCGAATGGTGCCGTCCGATCCGGCTCTCGGCAAGCACGCGAACAATTAATAAAAAAACTTCGTTCCGCCCGCCCGCCACACACTCCACGCACACGCACGCCCGCACGCTCTGCCGCCCGCCGCCTTTGCCTCCTCCGCGCTGCGCCGACGCCGCGCCGCCCCGCCGGCGCGCGGCCACCGCCCTGCCAGGCCGCTCCGGCCGCACCGCCGCCGGCCCGGGGCCCTTCCCCGCCAGCCCCACCGGCGCCCGCCCCGCTCGCCCTCGCCGCTCGCCCGCGCCTCCCCGCGGCCCCCCGATCCGCCCGGCCTCCGCGCCGTCCGCGCGCCCGACCCGCCCTGCCTGCCTCCCCTCCCCTGCAGGCCCAGCCCTGCCCGCCCCGGCGGCCGCCGCGCCGTGGCCTTCCCCGCCCTGCCTCGCCCTGCCGCGCCGCGGCGCGCCGTGCCGCGCCGCGGGAGAGGAGGAGGAGGAGAGGAGCAGGAGAAAGAGGAAGAGGAGAGGAGGAGGAGGAGGAGAAACAGGAGAGGAGGAGGAGGAGGAGGAGGAGGAGGAGGAGGAAGAGGAGAGGACCAGGAGGAAGAGGAGGAGGAGCCGTCCCATTACGCCTCCGCTAGGGCCGTCCCGCGTCGTCACTTGTAAGTCGTCCTCGATCCCGTGAATGTGAATGTGAATGTGAATGTGAATGTATGTGGCAATCGAGTATTTGTTAGTAATAGCAGTATATGCATGTGAATATATGTGGATGTCGGCCATCGTGTCGAGGGTTTTGCAGGTTTTCAAAACCTCACCGTGCAGGGGAGGTTCTGCCAAAATTTCTAATTGATACTAACCTTTTTGTCTTTTCTATACGAGAAGGACCTGTCGGAGCCGAGCCAGAGTTCCTCGGCAAGCCTGCCTGCACCGCTTCGCCTCGCCACTACACCGACTCGCCACTGCGCCGCTAGCCTGACTCCACCGGCACCCTAGGTATAAATAACGTCTTATCCCAGATAAGGGTCGTAGGTCATTGAACCCAGTTAGGCGTCTCCCGTCCGAAACAGATACGGCTGGAGGTATGCAGGTCTCTGCATATCAATAACCGTATCTGTTTCGGATTGTCCACGTTACTTGGACAGCCCGCAGATGCGTCGATGAGGCTAGTTCCCATGGTCTGCCCCGATTCGAGATGGAGTTTCGGCATCACCTCCCTGTTGTTCTCCAGATACACACTCTCCCTACAGGGACGTGTATCTTGAGAACATCGGGGAGGTGCTGCCGAAATTCTGTCTCGGCTCGGGGCAGACAATGGGAACTGGCCTCATGTACGTATCCGCGGGTGGGATTAGGGTCTATCCTCACCTATTAGATGATAGTAGGATGGAAGTACTCGGAGGTAGATAAGTAAGTACTCGGATGGATGACAGTAGGATGGATGACCGTCAGTGGATGTACTCGGGCCGTAGAAGCAGAAGTGATTTCACCGATGAATGGTTGCGCAAGACAGATGCTTTCTTGAACAGGATTCTGTCTATCCTCGAAGAACGAGGCTGACACCTAATCTTGGGCTAGCCGAAATTCGACAGGATTCTGTCTATCCAGGCTCCGATGTGTATATTGTGGCTCAACAGGCCACGCAGGTTTATTACATGCCATACGCGTGCAAAAGCAAAGAGCATCTCTTGGGTTGGTATATTGTGCACAAGATATCACCACATGCTAAACTACCTCTCCCCAATGATGAGGATTATAACTTCAACACAAACACGTATGACGGTGAGTTCTTTCAAGAATCTGGGTTGCAAGGGACGTTCACGATAGACTTAACCGAAGCGATGGAAATGGAAGTAGAGAATGATGACGAGGACGCTGGGGATGAGGTGGTAAATGCGAAGGACATAGAAATGCTAGAACGATTCCGTTTCGGCCAAGCAAATGAAGACGACGACCTGTCTTCGGATACTGAGGAGTACTTAGACATGGTTGACAGTGATGAGGAGACTCATGCTCCGGCTAATCCGGATGATCCAGATTATTTCTAATACATGTAATATTATGTTATATTTTTAGGATCTATTGTTTTATTTATATTGCATATATTTGGTTATGTTATTTCTAATACAACATTGTTTGTTCTTTTTAAATGCAGGAGGTCGAGGCAAGATGCCGGGAGGACGTCAGAGGCGGTTGAGTTGGTTGTACCGCAGCTCGCAGGCCGACGGGCCCTCGACGAGGAGTGGCCGCCGCCGGAGGGAGCCGTCTCCACAGGAGGAGGAGGAGGAGGAGGAGGAGGAGGTCGAGGAGGAGGTGCCGGCCACGCCCGAGGCCCAGCGGCAGGAGGAGGCACCATTGGCCGAGGAGGCAGAGGAGGAAGACGAGCAGGAGGAGGACGAGGCGGACGGGTGTTCGGGTGCCTCAGGGGTGTCCACGCCCTACTTGAGAGGTCCCGCCAGCCTCCCGGCGTTGCCGCCACGTGCCCGACGCCCAGTGATCACGCCCATCGGACAAAAGTACATGTTCTAACTACCTGTTCGTACGATGAGACTCAAAATAGAAATAGAAGCTAATAATCTTTTTTAATCACTTGTGCAGGGGATGGGACTTTGTGGGGCCTAAAGGCCGCAAACCCAACGACATCCTGGGTCTCCTGTGCCGCGAGCACTACCCCGGCATAGTACAGTATGCCGGGAGGCACGAGCCGGCCTACACCTTTGACCACTACAGCGTCGCCCCAGACTTAGACTTCCCCAACAAGGCGGCGCGGGTTAGAGCGGAGCTGTGGGTAAGTCTTCGTCAAACAATATCAATTTCATCATATTTTTTCTTTAATTATTGTCTCGCCTCGTATTGTGTCTGTATGCAGAACTACTTCAAGTGCGAGCCGGGGAAGGAGGCAGTGGCGGAGGTGACGGCTACCCGGGCGTGTAGGAAGCTCGTCACCTACATGATCTACGAGGCGAGACTGCAGGCCATCATCACCTACAACGCCACGGTCTTGGCCACGAGGGTGACGAAGGCCCAGGCGAGAGGCATGACGCTGGGCCGGGCGCAGTTCTTGCAGGTAAGTGATTTCTTTTGAGATTAAGCTTTTGGTACTTTTCATCTGACGCTTAGACGTGAAATACTTGATGATGTGCAGATGATCCCCCAATGGTGCCAGTCGTTTCCCGAGTGCTGGGAGATGATCGTGGACCGGTGGCTATCCGAAGAGTGGGCGGCCCACCACACCGAGGCCCGGGAGGCGCGTCTGCAGATGCCAGGTGTACCACACCACCAGGGCAACCGCAACCTCGCCGAGTACGCACAAGCTTGGGTACGTGAAAGACTTTATCAATTCCTCGATCAAATGTTGCCTGATTGCTAATCATCTTGTTGTCTTCCTCGCAGTCGGAGGCACATGGTGGCCAGCCTTGCGGCACGGTGGCGGCATACGCCATGTCCCACAAGGGCAAGGCCACGGCAGCGGAGACCTCCTACAACCCCGACGATCCCGCCGACGCGTACACCAACTCCAGCGTCCACTCCCGCCTCACTGACTACTCAGAGGCGGCAAGGGCGGTCCATGGGGACACCTTTGATCCCGCCACCGCGGACCTGGACGGGAGCATCGTCATGAGGATAGGAGGGAAGAAGCACGGGCGGTTCTGGCTTGGCGACGGCGTCATCGACACGGCCTCCACTCCCACTCTGTCCCAGCTCCGAGCACAGAGCACGAGCGGGAGCGTCCCCATACGCCCACGCCCGTCGCCTGCGCAGTCGCGGGTCGCCGAGCTCGAGGTTATTTCTATTTAACTCATCGTACATTGATCTTTAAATGTTTGCATTGTTCTAACATTCACTTTGTATTATCGCAGGCCCGCCTGGAAAGAGAAAGGCAGGAGCGCCAGGTGTCTGAGACCCAGATGCGGTCACAGATGTCGGCCCAGATGGAGGCTCAAGCTAAGCAGATGGCGGAGCTCATCGCCTTCATGGCCTCCCAGGGCATGGCCGTGCCCCAGACGCTCATGGCTCCTCCACCGCCGCCTCTGGACCCCGGAGCTGCTCCTGTGAGTATCAATACTTCAGTGTTTCATTTTTTTCATTTCCTTGTCTGACATGACCTTTTGCAGCCTCCTCCGTCAGAAGGTTCAACAACCGCCACGCTCCTGGATGGAACCCGACCGGGGGTCAAGCAGGCGGCAGTTCTCAGGGGTGGCCCGGTTGGCCGGGGGTGTAGTAGATTGAACTTTGGACTATCCTCGTGTGTCACTAAAGTCTCATGTTGTTGAACTATGTGATGTGAACTATGTGATTTGAGGACATATATGTTATTGAACTATGTGATGTGATATATATATGTTCTGTGACGTGAAATGTGATATATATGTGATATGTGATGAATGTGATATATATGTGTGTGATAGTGTCGGAGAAAAGGAAAAACAGAACTGGAAAACAAAAAATTGAAATTTACCCAGCTTTGCCGAGGGTTGCTCTCGGCAAAGAGGCCCTTTGCCGAGGGTTTTGGCCATAGCCCTCGGCAAAGCTGAACCAGAAAGCCATTTCCCAGCTTTGCCGAGGGCTATGACCAAAGCCCTCGGCAAAGCTGGGGAGACCTACCGTAATTTCCAAAGCTTTGCCGAGGGCTTGGGCCATAGCCCTCGGCTAAGTCCGAGGTTTGCCGAGAGCTAGCCCTCGGCGAAGAGGTCCCAAAAAAAATATTCGAAATTTCTTTGCCGAGAGCCGACCCCGGATAACCCTCGGCACAGAAAAATAATAAAAAAAAAATTATCGCTTTGCCGAGGGTCCGGCTCTTGGCACACGTAACGCCTTTGCCGAGAGCCGGCTTAGCCCTCGGCAAACCTACCGTCAATAGGGACCGCCGTTAACTGCCACTTTTCTTTGCCGAGAGCCGGTCGGGACCCTCGGTAAAAGGTTTGCCGAGAGCCCGATAAATGGCCCTCGGCAAAGGTTCCTTTGCCGTGAGGTTTTTTGCCGAGAGATCTTTGCCGAGAGCAGCCCTCGGCATAGACTTCGCCGAGGGCCAGATGGTCTTTGCCGAGTGCTAGAGGCACTCGGCAAAGCAGCCGTTTCCAGTAGTGAGTAAAGTCATATCACGCCTCAATCAAATTATTTACGATTTGCTAGTTGATTGTCTGTGTGTTGCTACAAACACATATAAAATTCCATCACATAACGTCACAGCGAGAGTATAAAACAATAAACACAATAAAAAAGAAGCATGAAAATAAAAGGAAACATGTTTTTTGAAATGAATCAGTGGAGTCGTCAGTGATATTTGTGCTTGACAAACATAATAATTTGCATATGATACATGATGACGTAAAGTTTTCCTTTGGATACTAAGTATTTCTTGTAATTTTGAGCTTGGTTGAAATAAGAGGTATTCCATAGCTCGTTTCATCTCACAAGAGTCAAGCCATCAGCGTTTAATTTTTCTCTCTTGTTGTAATGCATGAATATTTCATTTACCCCCCCCCCCCCCCCCCCCCCTCCCAAAAAAATCCTACAAACAACCAACCAAAAATTAAGTCCAGCAACATAGATCGGCGGTGCGACAGCCACTAGCTGGGGTGGCAAGAGAGGGGAAGGAAGGGCTCGAGGATGAAGAGGAAGAGGGTTGTCTGGGGTAGAAGCTCATCGTCTACATAGCGGGTCGTGACTTATCTTCGTTCTTTGTACTAAAACAATCTTGCTAACATAAAAGTCTGCAAGATAACTATTGGAGAATGATTCTCGTTAGCCCGTTTTAGTACATATTTTACTGCAGCTAACAACAGTCCTAAATGAATGACAAGAACCGAATATAAACTTTACCATCCTCGTCAGAAACGCACCACCGACTGCTTGACAAGGAAAGGAAAAATAGAGATAATAACCAAGCATTAACCAAGGTAGAAGAATGAGGGGGGCAAAGATATAAAGAAGAAAAGAAACTGAGCATGAATGGGCCAGCTTCATGGCCCGCTCTGCTTAACGAAGCATCAAAAGCCAGCCTAGTCATGCACAAATGCACAAAAAAAAAAGTAAAAAAAACTGATAGGCCTAGTAGCTCTAATGGGCACTCCGTTGTAGGGACTTGTGGAAAAGGAAAGGAAACCTCGAAGCAGAGATGAGGTGGCCCAGCCCAGACCATCCCGTCCCAGCCCAGCTGCCCCCGAGATATTGCCATCTCCCTCCCAGACGGCCCGCCAGACCACACAGCATCACGTTCGCGGCGGGCATTTTGCAATTTCGCCCCGGATGTCGGAGCTCATCCCCCACCGTCCCACCACCGCTCCGTGTATAAACTCCGGCCCCGCCGGCACCCCAGGCAGACACCTACGGCCCTCTTCAGATAAGCCAGCGGCGGTGCCAAAACGCCCAGCGACACGGAGTAATGGAGAACGCCGCCAACCCCACCTCCTGCCGCAACGGAGACAACGGCACGCCGCCGCCGCCGCCGCACGTGGCGATTCTTGCGACGCCCGGGATGGGCCACCTGATCCCGCTGGCGGAGCTGGCGAAGCGCCTGGCGCGGCGCCACGGCGTCACGTCGACGCTCATCACGTTCGCGTCCACGGCGTCCGCCACGCAGCGCGCGTTCCTCGCGTCGCTGCCGCCCGCCGTGGCGTCCCTGGCGCTGCCGCCCGTGGACCTGTCCGACCTCCCGCGCGACGCGGCCATCGAGACGCGCATGTCCGAGGAGTGCGCGCGCGCGGTGCCGGCGCTCACCGAGGCGCTCCTGGCCCTTCAGTCACAGCGGCGGCCCACCACCGCCGGCTCCGGCACCGCCGCCGGCGGCGGCGGCCGCCTCGTGGCGGCGTTCGTCACCGACCTCTTCGGCACGGACGCGTTCGACGCGGCGCGCGCGGCGGGGGTCCAGCGGCGCTACCTCTTCTACCCGACCAACCTCCACGCGCTCACGCTGATGCTGCACCTGCCGGAGCTGGACGCCACGGTCCCCGGCGCGTTCCGGGACCTCGCCGAGCCGCTCCGCCTGCCCGGGTGCGTGCCGCTCCCGGGCACCGAGGCCATGAACCCGCTGCAGCACAGGTCGGACCCGAGCTACGGATGGATGGTGCACCACGGCGCCAAGTTCCGCGAGGCCACCGCCATCCTCGTCAACTCGTTCGACGCCGTCGAGCCGGGCCCCGCCGAGGTGCTGCTGCGCCAGACGGAGCCCGGGCGGCCGCCGGTGCGCACCGTCGGCCCGCTCGTGCGCGACGACGCCGACGACGGTAAGGACGACGGCGCGCCGTGCCCGTGCGTGGAGTGGCTGGACCGGCAGCCGGCCAAGTCGGTCGTCTTCGTCTCCTTCGGCTCCGGCGGCACGCTGCCGGCCGAGGAGATGCGGGAGCTCGCGCTGGGGCTGGAGCTCAGCGGGCAGCGGTTCCTGTGGGTGGTGCGGAGCCCCAGCGAGGGCGGCAGCGCCGGCAACGACAACTACTACGACTCGGAGAGCAAGACGGACCCCTTCGCCTACCTGCCGGAAGGGTTCGTGGAGCGGACCAAGGACGCCGGCCTCGTGGTGCCGTCGTGGGCGCCGCAGACCAGGGTGCTGGCGCACCGGGCCACCGGCGGCTTCCTCACGCACTGCGGCTGGAACTCCACGCTGGAGAGCCTGGTGCACGGCGTGCCCATGGTCGCGTGGCCGCTGTTCGCCGACCAGAGGCAGAACGCCGTGCTGCTGTGCGAGGGGGTCGGGGCGGCGATACGGGTGCCCGGGGCCAAGGGGAGGGAGGACATCGCGGCCGTGGTGCGGGAGGTGACGGCCGCGGAGGGGATGGGTGCCGCGGTGCGGGCCAAGGTGGAGGAGCTCAAGAAGGCCGCGGCCGAGGGCCTCCGAGACGGCGGCGCCGCCGCGGCCGCGCTGGCGGAGGTGGTGAAGGAGTGGACGAGTGGAGGAGACAACTGCAGCTAGATCGATGGTTGCGGCTACTGATGCTATACTACTATACGCGAGAATAACCTAGTTTATAATTTTCCAACGCATTTAGTATTTCCATTTTAAATTGCTATTGCCGTGGGTGCAACTATTACAATAAATACCCGTCAAAAAATAAAACATCTCATGATGTAGAGGCTGAGATATTTTTCAAAATAATCCTAGGTCATGTTTAGTTCAAGAAATTTTTGGAGAAAAATTCTTGTAGCACTTTCATTGTTATTTGGTAAACTTTATCAAAACATGGACTGCTCAAAAGATTCATCTCGATATTTATGGATAAACTGTGCAATTAATTATTTTTTTACCTACATGGCCTTAATAGATTGGTCTCGGTAGAAACCTTCGATTGTAACTTCTCAAATCCAACTTTCTTTGCAGGTACTACATCTGGTAAACAAAACATTTTACATATGCAATGTTTGATGCTAAGAATGGTACTCCCTCCATATAGGAAATAAAGTCGTTTTGGACGACGACACGGTCTTCTTTGACCACTTGTTTTTTAAAAATATTTGTTGTAGAGTGGTATATGTATATTTTTATGGAAGTATTTTTTTTAAAAAAAATATTTATATGATTTATACATCTCTAAACTCAACAATTTAAAAGTTATTCATGATTTATATTCCCAATATTTGACCCAAACCTTGTCCAAAACGACTTCTATTTACCATGGAGGAAGTACATTATTTTTTAAAAAAGAATGGTACTTTATTTTCCATATTTTATTGGGAGTAGAGTTGCAATTACGGAGAGCCTTTTACCTGTGTGCCATTAAAAAAGTTCGTCGAACCTACAAGCCACTAGAAAGTTGGCTCACACCATCCAAGTCGAACTTCGTTTTACCCTACGCGCCATTCCGTCCCCATTCTATTTGGTTTTTGCCGTTTGGCGGCTCTTACAGGTGGGCCCTGTCTTTGAAGGTGACCTTGCTGCCCTCGCTCTCTCCTACTCTGTCTCTCTCACTTGTCTTGTCACTCTCATCTTCTCATCCCTTCCCAAATCGAGGTCGGAACCCTAGCGGCGGCGAAACCCTAGCGACGGAACCAGAGCGGCGGGGACCCCAAGCGGCGGCGGAAGATGTATTGCGGGTGCGAGGAGGAAGACCCGGGCTTGATCCACTGCACGGTTTAGTGGCTCGAGACGGCTCCTCATGCCACCGTGGAGGAAGGTCCTCGGTGACTGTAAGTGCATCTAGCCCTTAGTGGGTTTTGGTGAATTGAGTGACAACATAATTAAAGGTCTAACAAGTTTGCTAAGTGTATCAAAGGTTCAACAAGAAAAGCAAACTTGATGGTATTCCACATAGTGTTGAAATGAAGGCCAAAATTGTGTATTGTTGTATTGGAAGATCATGGAAACAATCTTGTTCAAGCAAAAGACAACAATGCAAATAGAGTTGATGATATGGCTTCTATGTTGTGGGATATCATGGCATCATGAGAAAGCAAACATATTTGGCAAATGACAAGTGAGACATGGTTTGATGATTTTGGAATGGTCTCAACAATGGGTTGCTTTTCATGAACAAGAAGAGTTTGATAGTGAACTAGCTTTGATCAAGGTTGAAGAATGAATCAAGAATGCATAAGTGAGTAAATGTCAAGCAAAGGTCAAATGACAAGGACTTAACTCATATTGGATATATGTCATCTCTACATTAGTTTGCTTGTATGGATAAAGATTTGGAGAATCACTTTGCATTATTTTGATCAAGCTAGAAGTATGAAGATGGAGATTGAAGTGTGTGTAGAATGTCAAGCCAAAAAGGAGAGAATACAAGGGACCGTGAATTGGCTTGACCATATTATTGATGATCCATATATGTCTCTATGTGAGTCAAACAATAGCTTGATTGATCTCAACATTTATATCTAAAAGTTATTCAAGCAAGGATCACAATATTGAAGAAATGGTTTTCAATGGATGCTTAATATGATGTGACTTGAGTATGGCTTGATAGGGTGAAGATAGCAAGGAAAGGGCTTCGAGGTACTAAGCGAAGGTGAAGGTCAAGGAGACCGAGGTACTATGGCTAGGGTGAAGAAGAGAGTACTTGCATTGAGTCGAGGTACTAATCAAGCTATGAGGAGTCATATTGTGTTGAGAATCAAATCATTAGTGGAAGTGAATTGAAGCCATGAAGTTGAACTCATATATAGTGAAATGGTTCAAGTCACATGCTCAAGGGATGTTTGCTCAAAGAGACGGGATAGTCACAATTGGTTGCAACCCCTATGAAGTGACATTGAGAAGAAATGACATATAAAGATATTGAAGACTCAAGTGATTAATTGTTTATATTCTTTTATTCTTGAGTTTAGGAAAAGCCGGACTATCAAGGGGGATTCTAGAACAGTTTGCCAAACTATGGAACCAATTGCTCAAAATCCCAAAATAACATCCCCATACCCATCCAAACCGGCCAGCCAAATTTCATATTCATCAGAGCTGTTTGGCCAGGGCGGCAGTGCCGTCCTTCAAATCTGAGTCCGATTCAGACGTATAAATACAATCCAGAAACGTTGCAACGGTGTCTTCTTCCTCCTCCTGACACTCAGACCGTTGCAGCAGTTCTCAAACACAGTTCTCTCTCTCCCATTGTTGCTCCTTCACCTCCTCAAGAGATCTAGTGATTCCACCATTGAAACTTGAGAGAAAAGGCAGCAAAACACTCGTGGGGAGCTGATCTATTGATTCCCATAGTTTGAGAGCAGTTGGTTCTCGTTTGGCCGGCGGTTCTAGGGTTCTTTACTCTTGGAGCTTGCTCCTAGCCGGCTAGGCGTCGCCCTTGAGCTTGCCATCTTGTGTGGCAGCCTAGGGAGGTTTGTAACCACCCATTGCAGCTAAGAAATCACCCCTCACTTCAAGAGTTCATTCTCTTGATTTGAGATTGAGGGAAAGAGCAAGCCTATGTGGCTAGCTCTCCTTGTGTGGATACCTCAACAACGTGGAGTAAGCAAGCCTTGGTGGCTAGCTGAACCACGGGATAAATCTTGTGTCTTGTGTGTTGTTTATATTCTTGCAAATCATATTCATGCTAGACATTGTTAGGGTTGTTGAGGTTGATCTCTACTTGTGATACATTTCTGTGGTATACAGTCTTCGAGCTGTATCTTATCTTTCTGCTGCAGGGTTAAGCTGCTTAGAGTATCTAGTTTCTACCTGCAAAGTTTCATTTCTGTTCGCTTATATTTTGAAGAGCGGCAGTGCCGCCCTGGTAGAGCGGCAGTGCCGCCCTCTAATCTTATTGAGTATCGAGCTGAAATTTTGCAGGGTTGTCACTAGATATCTTTGGTACTCAGTCTACCAGTTTGGACAGACTTGGACTTACGGTTACAGGGAGTCAGTGGCACCCCCAAAGGGAGGCAGTGACGCCCTAAGTATTAACTTCTGTTTGAGCTGAATTTTTGTAGGCCTATTCACCCCCCCTCTAGTCCTCCTAGGCGACATCAAGGTCCTTTCAATTGGTATCGGAGCAAGGCTCTCAATTTCGGGCTTAACCGCCTCAATGTCGACAAGTGAGGAAGTATCTCTAGAACTTTTACTTTTAGATGGCTCAAACTATGCATCTTGGTCTGCTTGTGTACTTGATATTTTTGAGGCCATGGATCCTCATATCGAGCAGATTGTAGATGTGAGCATTTCACCTCCTAGCAATGATTTGAAATATTTATCTAAAGAGGAAGTGAAATGCTTACAATACAATGCTCAAGCTGCTAATATCTTATTTAGTGCTTTGAGTGAAGATGTATTAGATGATGTCATCTTTGGGGATGATAAACCACTTATGGATGCTCATATCATTTGGACCACGCTCAAAGAAAGATATGACAAGTCCAAATGTGATGAGAAGATGCCCGCATTGGAGGAATCACTTGAGGAGTGCTCAACTTCACCGACAAATGATGAGCCTCAAGTGATTCTCCCAAAAGGTCTAGCTGATCTTGCCACAACCACTCCCTCACCAACATATGTGAAAGGTAATGAAATGGTTGGTGAGAACAAGGCTTTTACTTGTGATACTTCTACTTCCTATAGTTCTTGTGAAACTGCGGATACATGGGTGTATGCCGAGTCTCTGAGTGATGAGTGATTGTCAACTGGGATAATGCACATGTTCTTTGGCTTGTGTTGTGCAGGTGTCGAGCATGGAGACAGTGATCAGAGGCAAGGTGAAGGTCAAGTAGAGACGTGCCGTACCGATGGACCGAGAGTGGCGAAGGGCGGACGTGAGGCTTGGACTGAGGGACCGGTGGCCCGAGGATCAGCTGTGCTGGCTGGCAGCCTGGGACAGCAACGAGCGGAGACTTGCGGGCACGGTGTTGCTTGGGTCGAGGACCTGGGGACACGTGTCGGTGGACGGGGTGCACGGGCGGTGCATCCCCTCTACAGCTTCGGTTTGGTGGTAGAGCCAGAGAAAAACCATCGGGTGGACGGTTTCCAGGTTTGGGCCTCAAAACCTTGGCGCGGATGGTTTCCGAGTTTGGCCACAAAACTCGGACTGGGGACGGTTTCCAGGTTTGGGCCTCAAAACCTGGGCGCTGCGGGTTTGCTGAGTTTGGGCCTCAAAACTCAGATGCTGGTGGGCTGGTTTCCCGGTTTGGGCCTCAAAACCGGGGGTTGGCTGTGAAGGCTGGTTTCCCGGTCTGGGCCACAAAACCGGGGGTGCGACGTCCAGGAAAAGGACGCGGAGCGGTGGCGGCACGTGGCGGCAATCGGGAGGTTGCGTCGAGGCAACGCTACGAGTTGTGCGGGCGTGGCCGTCGGATCCACCTACCACCGAGTTGGTCCAGAATAACCTTAGGGTTTAGCTGGTTCGCTCTGTAAGTAGTTAGGGGTAGAGTGGGAATTAGGAATAGTTAGAATTAGGATAAGTAGGGGGAGACACCCACCTCCCCATCTATCTCAGTTCATTTGCTCTTTGCACTTAGGGTTTCCAGCTCTCCCAATCCCCTGCTGTAGCTAGCTGAGATCCGCAGAGAACCATACCTCTGTGTACTGGAGATTTTGAGGAAGTGAGGCCGTAACCTCACTGTTGTAGCGTGTGGTAGCCACACGGCTGCAGATCGGTGTGTTGATTCGCGTTTTGGTTCGTGTTCTTTGCGTTCTTTGTTTCTCCGTGATTTTCCCGTCACTCGATCTCTCTCCTCACTGCGTCTTTGCGAAATCCGTTTGAATCAACTTGTTCGTATTTGAAAGGAGATCATTTCCACCGAAGGAATTTATCTAACTCCTTACGAACAAGTAGATCGGGTTGATTTTGTTTTCGTGGCGCTTTTTCGTTCTTGATCTTCCCCTTTCGATTTCCCGGTGATTGAATCGTTTTGAGCGGATGATTTCTTGGGGATAGTCTCCTAACTACCCCGTGATCATCTTCTCCAAGTTTGGGAACGTGGGATTTTGATTTGGATCGAATTTGGAGAGATTTGGGGAGAAGGCGACTGAAATCGCCCTCTCTGCGCACTCGCGAACAGTCCGCGGTTTGACCGGCGGACAGTCCGCGCGTCGGGCTTCGACCGAGCAGTGGTCGCATGGCTTGACTGTTTTTGCCTCGGGTGACCGGCGGACAGTCCGCCATAGTCAGGCGCGGACAGTCCGGGCCCGAGCAGGGAGACTTCAGCAACCGTGTTGTTTTGGGGATTTTGCCGGCGGACAGTCCGCCATCCCCCCGCGGACAGTCCGCGGTTGAGCCGGACAGTCCAGGACCATACCGGCGGACAGTCCGGGATTCGGCTGTTTGTTCCGGTTTAGTGCGTTTGCTCTCCTGGCTTCTTCGCTTGGTTTCCGGACTTCTCGTTTGGCCCTGTAGTTGACCAAGGAACCTCTCTAGGTATCTTTGCTACTTGTTAGCATAGGTATTTGGGGATCTCTCGACGTAGCCGTCTATCTACGTTCGAGACTTGGTTTTTGAGGGTTGAACTTGTGCCGGAGCTTGTGGTGTTTGGTTTTCTATCGCTTTGTGGTGCCTCGTTGTGATCCTAGGGATCATCCATCCTCTTCCAAGGGTCGTGGGCATCACGGTTTCGGTCGTATCTTTCGGGGGTTGATTTTGGGACATTTGGCCAAAGTTTCGAGAGAAATTTTTGAGCTCCCATTCACCCCCCCCCCCCCTCTGGTCGCCTTGGTAGTGCTTTCTCGGTCCTTCAGAAACTAACATTTTGAAGGAAGAAGAAGCTTGTGATCGGTGGAGGCCAAATGATGAATCCACTTCACCGGAGTGCTCAACTATTCATGCCACTACTCATGTATGTCTTATGACAAAGGGTAAGAAGGTAAAATCAAAAGTCAAACCTTCTCCACCTCCGAGTGACATCTCTAGTAGTGATCTTAGTGATACCTCTAGTGATGATGTTTCTAGTGATGAAGAAATAAACAACATAACTAAGAATTTGGATAGAAAAAGCAAGTTGTTTATTTCTCAACTAATGGATGATTTAGAGGCAACACAAGCTGAGTTAGAGAAAAGAGAAAAGACTTTAATCAAACAAGAAAATCTCTACATAGCTAGTGATGAAGCTCTTGCATTGGCAAGAAGTGAGGTGGACACCTTGCACGAGGCCTTGGCCAAAGAGCAAGATGCCCATGCTCTCCTAAAGAAGGATTACATTGCTCTCCAACAAAAACATTGTTGGTTGGATGACAAGCATACCGAGCTTGGGGAGCAATTTAGTCTTCTTTCGGAGAGCAACTCACATCTTTCCAAAGCAAGTGATGTCTCTACTCCTTCCACTAGTCAAGGTTGTGGAAAATGCTTTAATCTTGATCTGAATATTTATGCCACTAACCTTGCTAATATGGAGGCTATGAGAAAAGAGATTGCTAGGCTTAATGAAATCATAGCAAGTGGATGCATGGATGGAAAAGCACAAGATGGTGGCACGAAAGTGGCAAGTGGCTTTCAAGATGTGCAGTTTGGGAGGAAGGAGCAGATTGGTACAGATCAGCCTGCACAGATGGTGGCACAACAACAGCCCCGAGCAGCACAGCCACCTAAGGGCGGCAGTGTCGCTGTGAAGGGCGGTAGTGCCACCCCCACAAAAAAGGGAAGGCTACCAATCTGACTCCTGATCAAACTAAGCCTAAGAAGATGGTGCCCAAGCAAAAGCAGGTTCCACAGAAGCCAAAAGAATCAATGTGGGTGACTCAAAACAAGGTGCAACATCAACAAAAGTTGACTCTCATCACTTGCTTCAAGTGCAAGAAAGAGGGTCACCATGTAAGGGATTGCTCCTTGAAGAAAGAGGAGAAGGGCATGAGCAAGATCCAAGAGAAGAAGAAGATGGCTCATGTCAAGTGCTCCAACATAGGACACAATGCCTCTATGTGTTCCAACAAGGTTGATGACCAAGCCACACTTCCAAACAAGAAGGCAAGAGGAAGCAAGAGGAAGTGCTATGAGTGCAATGAGAAGGGTCATGAAATTGCATCATGCCCCTACATGAAAGATGAAGACTTGGCATCATCAAGAAAGAGGCTCATTAGCAAGGTAGCAAGCAAAAAGCAAGAAGAGAAGGCTATCAATAACAAGAGCCGATTATGCTACACTTGCAGAGGAAAGGGACATCTAAGTATGGATTGTCCCATGGGTAACACTCTTAAGCCTAACTTGTCAATTGATTCAAAATTGCTTAGGAGGCCCAAAAGTGACACTTGTGCTACATAGGTGATTGGTTCACCACATGTTAGCACAAAGGCCATTTGGGTGCCTAAGTCTCTTGTGACTAACCTTAATGGACCCAACATAGTTTGGGTACCAAATTGTGCTTGATGAGTGTTGTAGGTACTTGAAGGTGATATGAGGCTTCGGGGTGCTTGAGCAAGTTGATTGAAAATTATTCACTCAAGCTATCAACCAATTCATATTGTCTTTTCTTATATGTTGACCCGAAGATGATTTGATGGAAATATTTAAAATCTTCATATTCACCTATGTAACAAGTACCTAACCTTTGTAGGCTAGCCACTTGACTTGTGTAGTCTCTAGTAGTTCATAAATGTGTTGTTTGTGAATTATTAGGAGTGGCTAGAGCATTTCAAGTTTAAATGAATCATTTGCCATATGATGCTTTTAATGGCTCTCTAGTAGAGCAATATCTTGTTCATGTTGTAGGTAATGAGGATATACCTTATGATGCAATCAAACAATTGGCTATCAATGATTTTAGACCTCTAGAAATCAAAGCCACTTAATTGAAGGTTACTCAAGTTGCTGCTACAACAACTTCCGCTGACGTACTCAATGCAGAGGTGTTGCACACCCCTGCTGCAAATCAGCAGGGCGGCAGTGCCGCACCCAAGGGCGGTAGTGCCGCCCCTCCTACTGCAGCAACCCATTCCACTTCAGTTCATGGACAAAACCTACAACCTTCATATGAGCAAAGTGAAGATGAAGAGACCACATCATCCATTATCTTTCCAGAAGGATGGTAACTTCTAAATCTCAAGTGCAATTTATTTCAAATCTTATCTCTTCGTGTCTTGTGTAGCCACCTAGGGAAATAAAGCACTTGAGAATATGTATTGGTTGCTGGTCATGAAAGAAAAATGTAATTGGAATTGAATTGATCATCTACACCAAGCAACATAGATGATTTGAGTTTCCTTTGTGGACCTCGAACCAAGAATTTCAAGAAAGCTCAAGTAGACGCACTTATCACTTAAATCTCAAGAACTCTCTACTTGATGGAATCTTGTCATATGGTAGATTGGCAAATTCTTATTCTCATCTTATGGCCATCTATGTGCTGCAATGGTTGTGAGTATCTCTTGCCATAGTTCAATTTGATTACACTATTGTTGCCATGACCTAGACATAGAGTGAAATCCCAAGTTCTTAAATGAATAAAGTGTTATGTGAGAAATTCAAATACTTAGAGCACTTATAAAAGGAGGAATTTGCTCTATGATTAGAGTTGTGAGACTAACCGTTTCTCTAAGTGATTTATATAGTCTCACTAAATGAGAATGTGTTTCTCAAATGGAGTGTGCTATCATATCAATTCCATTAATCCAAAACTCTGTGATGTATTCTCTCTAGCTACTTTGGAATTGCTTCATTTATGTTAGCCACTCACCATGATATGGCTTAAATCTGCCCTTTGGACTTAAATGACCAACCATGCACATTCACATTTCCACTCCACTCAAAAGAGTGTGCATGAGGATTTAAGGGAGATTTAGTCCATATTATGAGGTTTCTCTATTTTAGTAGCCCACTTGCCTTCCACACATAAAGGATTACTAAATGAGAAACTAGTGCTTGTGTTACTAATGCCCTCTTGTGTTGAGCTTATTCATAGGAAATCAATAAGAAGAGTTTGTGCTTATTTATTTGGATGCATCACAAGCCTAATGGTTACTCTTCACCTAAAGAAGATGAGGTTGCTAGAGGCCAAAGAGATCAAAATCTGAATTTGAAAAGGAACAAGATTGAGGTTGAGTTGGATAAGCTATAATTGGAAGAATTCACAAGATTTCAATCATTGATAAGAGGACTGAATGGTAATGACACCTTGTGAGTATTCTCAATCAAAATCACCCCAAGATTGGACAAGAAAAGAAGAATTGTGAAAAACATCAAATCTGTCCAGAAATCTGAAATTCTGAGTTGGCTACCTTCAAGCATGGATTTGGAAATTCAAACACTAATGAAATGACCTCAAACTTTGTGAGCATGGTATACATATCTAGTACTTGGTGTTATACAGTTGGCATGCAGTTTGGTTTTGAAGAAAATCAGTTTTCAGTTGAATTCTATCAGCCTCAGCACTGCAGTTTCAGACTTGAGCAGTTTTGGTAGAAAATAGATTTGACTGATCAAATGGAGTCCAAATGAGCTAAAACTTTTACAGCAGTTAAAGTACTCATAGATGAAGATCTCTACCAAATTTCATGCATATTGGACAAGTGGTCTGAGAGATATGAAGTTTTCTCTGAGGAAGACAAAATCTGAAAACTAACTGTGCAGAATTGTATTGCATTGTAACAACAAGTTTCAGTTGGCTCTCATGTTGGTCATGAAGAATCAATGAAGATGAGGAGCTTCAGTTTGGTCCAAAGGAATATCAATGAAAGAGAATAACTCACACATGAGTCCAAATGAGTTGCAATCAGATTTGCAAGCAACAGCAAGAAGTTGCAGCTAGTTGGAACTAGAAGAAATCAGTTGCATGCTTTCAGATTCAGCAGCTGCAATCAATTGAAACCAATTATAATTGATTTACTTTAGTAGATACAAGCAGTAGTAATGAGTTACAATCAGCTGGAATCATTTGAAATCATTTTGAAGCAACTAAGAACTAGCTGAAACTAATTGGATTGCAAGCAAGCTTGAAGGAGTTTGAAATCAATTGGAATGTAGTGTAAACTTCTCCCTTGGCCCAGGATCTTTGATATGCATGAGTGTGCTTTGTGTACTCTTATATGCACAAATTGAGGGGGAGTTTACTCTAATATCTTGTGGGACAAAAGATTTCTCTCAAGTTCATGTTATGTTGTCTCACACCTTGGAAGGATGGATGGTTACTTTTGGATTCACATTGGGTAATTCACAATTACTCTAGGAGGTCTTGGTCTTTGTAAACCAAGTTCTCCTGGCTTAGTGCTGAGTGCCCCAATCCTTAGTGGAATTGGATTCTAATGAGTTGGAGAAAATAATTGAAGGGTGGACTCTCATTGTCAATTCTCTACTCTAGAGCTCATCAAGTGCATATGTTCCATCCTATTGATCAACCAAGACCTTGTCAACAAAGAGTGGTAACTCCTAGTTCATAATTTGCAAATTTCATGAATTTTACCATTTGCTTTCTATCTGAGTTGCTTTAGGTAAAGAAAGAACTAGGAACTTAATTTGGATCTTGGATGATCACCAAAGCTCTAATTCACCACATTTCATCAAAAGAGAACTATGGCCATTCAAACCATTGAAATCTTACTTATATGATGGTCGTGTCAATCAAAATTTATGTGGTGATCTCTCTACCTTAGTGGAGGTATGTTTCCTTCGGCATAATTTCAATTGTTGCAAATTTGGTATGCCTTGACCAAGATATAGGATGTACTCCTCTAAACTCTTAAACCGATTCAAGTGCATTTCACAAGTAATTCGAGTACTTGATGCACATATTAAGGGGGAGCTCATTCTATGTCTTGTGTCTTTTGAGACTAACATTTTCTTCTAGTGAACTTGTGTAGTCTCTTGGTGAGAATGAGTTTCTCTTGGGTATGCTACATAACCAAATCAATCCAAATCAGTAATGTTATCTCTCATATTCATTTGGATTGCAATTTTAACTCTTATGTAGTTACTCTCCATAATATAGCTTAAATTCCCTTGTTTGGACTCAATTGACCAAAGTGCATATGTTCTGCTTTCCACATACATATGTATGCACTATCAAATAGAGGGAATTTAGTCTATGTTATGAGGTTTTGCAATTAGTGATCCACATGCCTTCCACATCCAAATGGTCACTAGTTGTAAAACTGTAGCTTGTGCAATTTAATGTTATCTCTTGTCTTTGTGAGCATTTCCTAGGAGACATCAAGGTCCCTAGGAGACATCTAGGTGATATTATGAGATACAAGCTTCCATTCCAATTGACATCAACCTGTGAAGATTCCTTACATCGGTGTCAACTATGAAGATCATATTTCAATTGGTATTGGTGGATAATCTTTCAATTTGGTATATCAAGAAATATGTCTTCAATTGGTATCTCAAAATGACAACAAGAGCTAGCAATGGACTTTCAACTGAGATGAAGCACAAGTTTGAAATGTCTCCTTGAAGATGATGAAAAAGAGAGATGGGCACATATGAGATCTTTTGCTTAAAGAAGTGCTAGGCCCATCAAAGCACTAAATTGAAAATCATCATCATGGTGGAGATTATGAGGCTTAGAACAAAGGTATATCGCTCTATGAATATTTGTATTACCTTTGTGCATCTAGGCCCTAACATGCTAGAGTGTGGATGTGTATGCAATATTTTGAGTCACACCATGAGTTCGTTCTTATGGTGACGATTAGAGAATGAGTTAGATATTTGGTTGATACCTCTTGTGGTGATGCTGTGAGTTTGTCTCATGTTATGTCACCTATGTGAGGTATGAGCTAAATATGCTAACCTCTCAAGAATCTTGACTTAAAGTGTTCCATACTTTGTTTGGTAGAAAACATAGGAGAGAAATCCTATATGCTAAACTTTTAACTACCTCTTGCCCTCACTTGTCTACCATCATTTCTTCCTTTTGGTGGAGAGATCCTTTTTGGAGATTAATGCCAAAGGGGGAGAAATTTTGGGGGAGAATGTAAGGGGAAGAGAGATTGATATGAGGATGGAAAGGGGTAAAGGAGAGGCATATAAGATTTTTCAAAATTGTGTGATGTGTGCAAGGATAATTAATTGATGCTCTTGATAAGGACTGTTTATGCTAGTGTGTGACATTCATGCCTTGAATAATGTATTGTTATACTTGTTGAGTGCATGAACTATCATTAGCATCACGTTTATCATGTTTGACACCTTGCACCCCACGGATGCTAAGATATAGGAGAGTTTCCACACTTTCTCTTAAATATGTGCATTTGGCATTTGAGGCCAAAATTTGAAATTCCTTTCAATGCACACATTTAGGGGGAGCTCACTATATCATAGGATTCAAAATCTTAATGTTTATCAATCTCTTGTAAGCTTTAATTGTGTTGTCATCAATCACCAAAAAGGGGGAGATTGTAAGTGCATCTAGCCCTTAGTGGGTTTTGGTGAATTGAGTGACAACATAATTAAAGGTCTAACAAGTTTGCTAAGTGTATCAAAGGTTCAACAAGAAAAGCAAACTTGATGGTATTCCACATAGTGTTGAAATGAAGGCCAAAATTGTGTATTGTTGTATTGGAAGATCATGGAAACAATCTTGTTCAAGCAAAAGACAACAATGCAAATGGAGTTGATGATATGGCTTCTATGTTGTGGGATATCATGGCATCATGAGAAATCAAACATATTTGGCAAATGACAAGTGAGACATGGTTTGATGATTTTGGAATGGTCTCAACAATGGGTTGCTTTTCATGAACAAGAAGAGTTTGATAGTGAACTAGCTTTGATCAAGGTTGAAGAATGAATCAAGAATGCATAAGTGAGTAAATGTCAAGCAAAGGTCAAATGACAAGGACTTAACTCATATTGGATATATGTCATCTCTACATTAGTTTGCTTGTATGGATAAAGATTTGGAGAATCACTTTGCATTATTTTGATCAAGCTAGAAGTATGAAGATGGAGATTGAAGTGAGTGTAGAATGTCAAGCCAAAAAGGAGAGAATACAAGGGACCGTGAATTGGCTTGACCATATTAATGATGATCCATATATGTCTCTATGTGAGTCAAACTAAAGCTTGATTGATCTCAACATTTATATCTAAAAGTTATTCAAGCAAGGATCACAATATTGAAGAAATGGTTTTCAATGGATGCTTAATATGATGTGACTTGAGTATGGCTTGATAGGGTGAAGATAGCAAGGAAAGGGCTTCGAGGTACTAAGCGAAGGTGAAGGTCAAGGAGACCGAGGTACTATGGCTAGGGTGAAGAAGAGAGTACTTGCATTGAGTCGAGGTACTAATCAAGCAATGAGGAGTCATATTGTGTTGAGAATCAAATCATTAGTGGAAGTGACTTGAAGCCATGAAGTTGAACTCATATAGTGAAATGGTTCAAGTCACATGCTCAAGGGATGTTTGCTCAAAGAGACGGGATAGTCACAATTGGTTGCAACCCCTATGAAGTGACATTGAGAAGATATGGCATATAAAGATATTGAAGACTCAAGTGATTAATTGTTTATATTCTTTTATTCTTGAGTTTAGGAAAAGCCGGACTATCAAGGGGGATTCTAGAACAGTTTGCCAAACTGTGGAACCAATTGCTCAAAATCCCAAAATAACATCCCCATACCCATCCAAACCAGCCAGCCAAATTTCATATTCATCAGAGCTGTTTGGCCAGGGTGGCAGTGCCGCCCTTCAAATCTGAGTCCGATTCAGACGTATAAATACAATCCAGAAACGTTGCAACGGTGTCTTCTTCCTCCTCCCGACACTCAGACCGTTGCAGCAGCTCTCAAACACAATTCTCTCTCCCCCATTGTTGCTGCTTCACCTCCTCAAGAGATCTAGTGATTCCACCATTGAAACTTGAGAGAAAAGGCAGCAAAACACTCGTGGGGAGCTGATCTATTGATTCCCATAGTTTGAGAGCAGTTGGTTCTCGTTTGGCCGGCGGTTCTAGGGTTCTTTACTCTTGGAGCTTGCTCCTAGCCGGCTAGGCATCGCCCTTGAGCTTGACATCTTGTGTGGCAGCCTAGGGAGGTTTGTAACCACCCATTGCAGCTAAGAAATCACCCCTCACTTCAAGAGTTCATTCTCTTGATTTGAGATTGAGGGAAAGAGCAAGCCTATGTGGCTAGCTCTCCTTGTGTGGATACCTCAACAACGTGGAGTAAGCAAGCCTTGGTGGCTAGCTGAACCACGGGATAAATCTTGTGTCTTGTGTGTTGTTTATATTCTTGCAAATCATATTCATGCTAGACATTGTTAGGGTTGTTGAGGTTGATCTCTACTTGTGATACATTTCTGTGGTATACAGTCTTCGAGTTGTATCTTATCTTTCTGCTGCAGGGTTAAGCTGCTTAGAGTATCTAGTTTCTACCTGCAAAGTTTCGTTTCTGTTCGCTTATATTTTGAAGAGCGGCAGTGCCGCCCTGGTAGAGCGGCAGTGCCGCCCTCTAATCTTATTGAGTATCGAGCTGAAATTTTGCAGGGTTGTCACTAGATATCTTTGGTACTCAGTCTACCAGTTTGGACAGACTTGGACTTACGGTTACAGGGAGTCAGTGGCACCCCCAAAGGAGGCAGTGACGCCCTAAGTATTAACTTCTGTTTGAGCTGAATTTTTGTAGGCCTATTCAACCCCCCCCTCTAGTCCTCCTAGGCGACATCAAGGTCCTTTCAGTGACCCACCGGACCGATGAGTTCAATGTCCCCCTCGCTCGCTCCTTCTTTCTTTGTTTGAGGTCTCCTAGGTTGCTCGATAGTTGGCCCCCTTCCTTCCCTGTGCTTGCGTTTGATTGCCTCGTACTTGTTGAACTATAGGATGGACGATGCAGAAAATAGCTTCAATTTAGAAATCAGGATTGTTGCTCGGAACTGTCGTGGTCCTTGGTATGAGCTGAGCAAGGTTGTTGATGCTAGCCGCACGAAATTGAAAGATTTGATTGATGCAGTTGTGGCCCAGAATCCTCCTTGCTATCTTGAGTTAGTGAAAGTTTATTATTGGGCATTGGATAGAAAGGTGAACATGGAGCTACGCAGTGACCAAGACATTCTCCACATGTTTGAAAAACATAGTATTGCCAAATGTTGCTTCGTTACCTTTGCATATTACAAGCCCAGTGAAGACCCCCCCCCCCCATTCCACTTTGGGACATTGGTAGCACTTCCAATTCTGTTGAACCCCCCTTCACCCCTTCTAGTAGTGCTCCCAACTTAGGTGAACCTAGCCACAACACACATAGTCAGGCTGATGAAGCTGAAATCCTTGCTAACCCATACCCATCAAATGAGCATGTGGGTGTTGACGATGAACTGTTATATCTTGATCTTGGCCCTAGCTACCAGCCGCCACCATCATATTCACACCCAAATCCTAATGCTGCCAGTAAAGAGAGGGAAAATGAGAGTGATGAGGATGAAATCTTGTCTGAGTCAGATGAGAGTGATGATGAGTCTGATGATGAGATGGTTACAGATAGGGCCCCTGAAAATATGTCTGATCTTAATTATGACAAGAAGAACCCTCCTATGGTCGTAGGAATGTTGTATTCAGACATATGGATGCATTTAAGATTGCTTTAGCTACTCACACTGCTATGAAAGAGCACCAGTATGTAATTGACAAGAGTGATCTAGGGAGGTATAGGGTGCACTGCAAATTCAAGGATGGGCTCTGCTGTGGATGGAGAATTCATGCATCTACTCTAAAGGATGGTGTCACAGTTAAGGTAATATTGTGTTGCCTTTGTCCTGATCTTAATTAGAACTCTTACCTATAGCTATCTTGATAACATTCTTACTTGTTTTGTAGGTGAAAAAGAACCCACATCCTCATGAATGTCAGAGTGCTAGGAGGGTTGGAGTTTGTGTAGGTATCACTCAATTTTGGGTTTATAATCAAGTGTTAGACTGGTTGAAGGAAGATGTCAACATCAGAATAAAAGAACTGATCATGAGGTTGAAGGAAGAGTATAAAGTAACTGTGTCATACAGGAGAGTGTACAAAGGTAAGAATCTAGCTATGGTCTTAATATATGGGCCTTGGGATAAGAGTTTTGACAATCTGTTTAGGCTTAAGTGAAGGACCGAGAAGCTACCCGAAAGCGACCAGAGGGGGGGTGAATGGGAGCTTCAATAATTTCCTTTCGGAAACTAGATGCCACTGTCCCAAGATCAACCCCAAAGGCGAAACCTAGAGCTTGCTAATGTCCACGACCCTAGATGTAGGGTGGATGCTTCCTAGAAGCACAGCGGGACACTAGACAACCCTAGAAAGCCAACCCAAAAGACAGAACTCAAATCCAATCAAGAACGAACGAACTGCGAACGAAGACGCGCGAAACTGCAGCGACCGGACTCTGGCCTGCGTCCGGTCAGCAGGGACCGGACGCGTCCGGTCGTCAGAAAACAGCTCTGGGAGCTCTCTGTTCGCGACCGGACGCACGGAGCTCAAGCGTCCGGTCGTTCACTGAGCGTCCAGTCAGATGAGACAATGACACGGGAACAGTGCAAGCGTAGCGTCCGGTCGAAATGCAAACAGAGCGTCCGGTCGAGAGCGTCCGGTCAGTACGCAGAAAAGCTTGGCGCCGTGCTCAACGACCGGACTCTGAAAGCATGCGTCCGGTCAGCCCGACAGAGCGTCCGGTCACCCCGCGACTGCACTGAAACTCCGGCGATTCAACCCGATCTCCTCCGAATCAAGTGCTCTAGGCTTGGGATTCGATCTGAGGAGTCACAAGGAGGTTAGTGAGCTATCTCTAAGAGATCATGGCTCGAACCTAACTCCAAATCGGTGAATCGAAGGAATTCGGGGGAAAGAAGAAAAAGAGACCCGAAACTAAAACTTGATCGATCTCCTAGACCGTGAGGTTAGAGATGATTTCTTTCGGTGGAAAGAAGTGCCTCACGATCTAGAGCAACTCAGTTCAAACGGAATCGTGAAAGATGAACCGAGCACGAAGATCAAGCGACGGGAAAACTCAAGGCACAAAGCAATCCGCGAAGAACATGATGAACATGAAATCAAAACGCGAATTGACACCAAGAGATGGGATCCAAGGTGAGGATACGGCCTCACTTCCTCGAATCAACGGTACACAGAGTGGAGTCTCTCTGCGGATCTCAACTAGCTAAAGCAGGGGTGTGGGAGAGTGGAAACCCTAGGAAATGAAAGCTCTAACTGAGATTGAGATAAGGAGGAGGGTGTCTCCCCTAGACTACTTATACTAACCTAGCCTAAGTCTATTTCCTACTCTACCCCTCTCTACTCTAATTACAGAGCGGACCAGCCTAACCCTAAGGCTATTCTAGTCCACCCGCTGGTGGTAGGTAGATCCGACGGCCACGCCCGCACGGTCTTCCGCGTCGCCTCCACGCAACCTTCAGATCGTCGCCACGTGCCGCCACCACTCTGCACCCCCGGTTTTGCGGCCCAAACCGGGAAACCAGCCTTTTCCATCAGCCCCCGGTTTTGAGGCCCAAACCGGGAAACCAGCCTCCAGCCCGAGTTTTGTGGCCAAACTCGGAAACCGTCCGCGCCCGAGTTTTGAGGCCCAAACTCGGAAACCGGCCCACGCCCAGGTTTTGAGGCTCAACCTGGAAACCGTCGCGCCCAGGTTTTGTGGCTCAACCTGGAAACCCAGCACCCAGGTTTTGAGGCCCAAACCTGGAAACCGTCCACCGTTGGTTTTTCCCGGGCTCTACCAACAAACCGGCGTCGTAGAGGGGATGCACCGCCTGTGCACCCCTTCCACCGACCTGATCGCACTTCTCCGCTTGTCGCTGTCGCAGGCTGCCAGCCACCACAGCTGATCCTCCGGCCTCCAGTCCATCAGTCCAAGTCCACGTCCGCCCTTCACCGTCCGATACATCGGCATGGCACGTCCGCCGCACGGCACGCCCATCCTTCATCGCGCCCGGTCCGTCGGCACGGCACGTCGCAACTTGACCTTCACCCGCCATCGATCACTGTCTCCGTGCTCGACACCTGCACAACACAAGCCAAAGAACATGCGCATCATCTCCGTTGACAATCACTCATCACACAGAGACTCGGCATACACCCATGTATCCGCAATCTCCCCCTTGATGAGTGCATTGTCAACTCCACAACAAATCATGAATAAGAAGAAGGAGGTAGGAAGGAGTGGGAGGAGAAAACCCAACCAAATGACCCAAAAGCCTAACAAAAGCCAAAGAAGGTCAAGTGGATGAAGCGAAAACTTGGTCCCCAAAGACATGGGCAACGGCTCGACGCAACCAAGCAAAGCAAAGCTAGCCCTCAAGAAGAGGTAGAACAGGCTCAACACCGCTAGCAGATACCAATTGAAGATCGGAGGACAACAGAAGCAAAATGCTAGTCCCTCAAGATAGAGGCACAGAGGCTCAACACAACTAGCAAGAAAATCACTCCGAACCAATTGGAAATCAACCCAAAACAAATGGGAAAGCACACCAGACGATACCAATTGAAAGCCAAAAGAAAAAGCTTATGAAAGCTCATGAAAAGCTAGGAACGTTTGCTAGTCCCTCAAGACAGAGGCAACGGCTCAACACAACTAGCAAACTCCCCCTCGACAAATGCAAACAACTAGGACAAATGAGTCTCCCCTTAGTTGAACAACACAGGAGCATATGATTTGCATAAATTTCTCCCCCTAGTTGAAAATGCACTTATCAAGGCCAAAAGGTATCGGAGAAGCAACTCCCTTCACATAAACTCCCCCTGAACACAAGATCTCCTTCCAAAATGCATATGAAGTCAAAATGCAAGTTAGGAGCTTCAAGTATATAGTCAAAAGAGTGCAAAGATGCTCTAATCAGTATAGCTCCAACATCTCAATTAAGCACTCAAATAGCAAAGGCTCAAACTGATCACTTATACGAAATATGAAGCATAGGAGCATGTGAGCAGTTTTAAGCCAAAAAGGATAGTCACCATCAAAATAACACTAGACATGTATAGAAGGAATCCAAACAAGTGCTAAACATATATACAAGGTGAACTACCCCTAGCAAAGTTCAATCATCATGCATAGGAATGAAGCATATACTTGTGATTCCAAATTCATATCGGAGTTGCAGCGGTAAAGGAGTTCACAAGTTCATTTTTAGCATGTGATTGCGAGAGGTTGAAAGCTTGTCAATGCCTAACTTTTCAACCGTGCGAAGCCTATGCCGAAGCAATCAGAAGCTTAAAGCAACGGTTTCGGTCATACACTACATGGCTCAAGTTTAACTCAAGGTGCAATGAGAAACAGTCTCAATACCATGAGGTGTTGACAAGCAATCCCATCTCGATCTTTTCAATTCAACAATACTTGGTTCAGATTTTAAGCAAGTTATGAACAACCAAGCAAGTGAATGACTCAGAACTAGAGACATAGCAACCTAGCATATATGAAAAGCAGGAATGGACTCAACACACCCTACACATGCTAGTTGCATATCTCAATGGTGAACATTTTCAGATTTATATACATTAGGCATAATTCACCATTCCAAAAATAGCTCGCTCATAACATGTAACAGTGATCAGAAAGAGCATAAGCTACAAGCATCATCATAAGTATCGGAGCAATACTAACAAGAGCATAATTACATTCTAGTGAATATAGACATAAAGCTCAGAACGTAAATGCGTATGTCCGACACAAAACTGAAAGAAAGAAGATACCAATTGGAAGGACTCAAGAAACTCAAAAGAAAAGAGCCTCAAAATAAAAGAGTCAGTCTGTACATCTCAAAATGCTTCCCCCATCTAAAAGGGGAAACACACACCAAGCTCACCCCTCAACCTATTAAAGGTTGATTCGTCTAAAGGCTTGGTGAAAATATCAGCCAATTGGTGATGAGTATCGACATGGCGAAGGTCGATATCACCCTTCTCCTGGTGGTCTCGCAAGAAATGAAAGCGCACATCAATGTGTTTGGTTTTCGAGTGAAGCACGGGGTTCTTAGCAACGCTAATGGCACTCGTGCTGTCACAAAGCAAAGGAACTCGAGTAAAGCTCAAACCAAAATCACGCAAAGTGGCCATCATCCAGAGTAACTGGGAACAACAGCTAGCCGCAGCAACATATTCAGCCTCCGTGGTAGACTGAGCGACACTAGACTGCTTGCGAGAAGACCACGACACAAGAGAAGATCCAATAAACTGGCAAGTCCCTGAAGTAGACTTGCGCTCAATGCGACAACCAGCAAAATCAGCATCAGAAAAGCCACAAAGCGAGAGGGTGGAAGAAGCAGAATACCAAATCCCGAGCTCAGGCGTGAAACGAAGGTACCTGAGGATGCGCTTCACCGCCTGACGGTGAGAAGTGCGTGGCGAAGCCTGAAAGCGCGCGCACAAGCATACGGCGAACTGAATGTCCGGCCGTGTCGCCGTCAGGTAGAGCAGCGATCCAATCATGCTGCGGTACTCCTTCTGGTCCACTGCTTCTCCATCCGTGTCGGCATCCAGGGCAGTCGTCGTCGACATGGGCGTCGGAAGAGGCTTGGCCTCACCCATGTCGAACCGCTTCAGCAAGTCCCTCGTGTACTTGCCCTGGTGCACAAACGTCCCCTCTCGGGATTGCTTAATTTGCAACCCGAGAAAGAAGGTCAGCTCGCCCATCATGCTCATCTCGAACTCCCTGCTCATAGTATCTGCAAACTTGGCAACCAAAGCGTGAGAAGAACCACCGAAAATGATATCATCCACGTAAATTTGGACCAAGAGAGTATCTTTGCCTTGCTTGAGGAGAAAGAGCGTTTTATCAACACATCCCATTTTAAAACCCTTAGCTAGCAAAAAGGTTTTTAATCTCTCATACCAGGCTCTAGGGGCTTGTTTCAAACCATACAAAGCTTTGTGGAGTTTAAAGACATGGTTTGGAAACTTGGGATTTTCAAAACCGGGGGGTTGCTGGACATAGACCTCCTCCTCAATGTAGCCGTTTAAGAAGGCACTCTTGACATCCATTTGAAAAAGTTTGAAACCCATGGATGCAGCATAAGCCAAGAGTATCCTAATAGCCTCCAAACGAGCTACAGGAGCGAAGGTCTCCTCATAATCTATCCCCTCCTTCTGACTATAACCCTTCGCTACAAGCCGGGCCTTGTTTCTCACAATGTGGCCCTCCTCTCCTTGCTTGTTTTTAAATACCCATTTTGTCCCAATAGGTTTACAGTCAGGAGGTGGTGGCACTAGAACCCAAACCCGATTTCGCTCAAAGTTCTCTAGCTCCTCATGCATGGCATTGACCCAATCCGGATCCGTCAATGCGTGTCCAACATCTCGGGGTTCAAAAGACGCAACAAAAGCAGAATGAGCAAAGTGCGAGATGTGCTGTGACCTGGAGCGAGTAACTCGCTCGTCGATGTCGCCGATCATCTGTTCAGGGGGGTGCTGGCGCTGGATATGTCGTGGCGCCTCCCGGGAAGAAGTGACCTCCCCCTCAACAGCAGCTGGTTCCACCCCGGGTACAAAAGGTACCGCGCGAGGTGGAGGATCCCACGGCCCCCAGGAAGAAGAAGTGTCGGGGCCGTGAGTCGTCGTCGAGGCCGCCCTTTGCGGCACGGCAGGTGGAGGGGGTGCTGGATCATCTATATCTTCAGCACCCTCGTCCTCATCATCAAAAAGAGGCTCTCCAACCTCATGATCACCTGCACGCTCAAAACGAGAAGAGGGACAAACAAGAGTCTCGTCGAAGGTGACATCTGATGTCTCCATGACTCGGTTAGTGTCAAGGTTAAGTACACGATAAGCTCGAGTGTGAGTGCCATAACCCAAAAACACACCGTCAGAAGAACGAGACTCAAACTTGTCCAGGTTGCCTTTCTTCAATATAAAACAGTGGCAACCAAAGACTCTAAAATAACTCACCTTGGGCTGGCGACCAAAACGCAACTCATAAGAGGTCTTCTTCAAAAACGCTCTCAGAAAAATGCGATTCGAAATGTAGCATGCAGTGTTCATAGCTTCGGCCCAAAAACGCCTAGGAGTCCTATGCTCATCAAGCATCGTCCTGGCCATCTCAACAAGGGTCCGATTCTTCCTTTCTACAACACCATTTTGAGGTGGTGTATAGGGGGAAGAAAACTGATGCTCCAAACCAAGGCGGTTACAAAACTTCTCAAAATCCGAATTTTTAAACTCGGAACCATTATCACTCCGAATAGCTCGCATCGAGTTCAAAGGGAACTCGTTCTGAAGACGCAAAATCAGATTGCGAGCAAATGAGAAAGTCTCGGTCTTCTCAGCTAAAAAGAAGACCCACGAATACCTCGAAAAGTCGTCAACAATAACAAGCACATACCACTTCCCACCAACTGAGCTTACCCGAGCCGGACCAACAAGGTCCATGTGTAAAAGCTCTCCGGGGTGCGAGGTCATGACCTTAGTCACCGGATGGTGGGGAGCAGCAACCATCTTCCCATGTCTGCAAGAATGGCAAACTAGATCCTTCTCCATCGAAAGCTTGGGCAATCCTCGGATTAGGCCAAGTGAGCTAAGTCTTGCAAGCAAGTCGAAGCTTAAGTGACCGAGCCTCCTATGCCACTTCCAAAGATCGGAAGAAGAAGGACTAGCCAAAAGACAGCGAGAAGAACCAAACGATTCCGAGAAATTCGCACAAAAGACTTTCCCAAAGGGCGAAATCAGACATACAAGATCGCCCTGAGGATCTAAGATGCGACTAAGGTTCGGTTTAAAACGAATCTCATAGTCATCATCAAAAAGTTGCGAAACAGAAAGAAGGTTAAAATGCAGGTTAGAAACAAGAGCAACATCGCGCAACACAAAGTGCTCATTAACCCGCACCGATCCGCGAGACAACACCTTACCTTTACTATTGTCGCCGAAGGTTATGTACTCCTTTCCGGCGACTGGGCTAAGGCTGGAGAACCACTTGGTGTTTCCGGTCATGTGCCTCGAACAACCGGAATCCACCAACCAAACGTCCTCCAACCGTCTTACCTGGGAGGTGTCGTCGTCGTCGTCGTTCCGAGGCGTGTGCTCCAGCTCGCCTCCGACCTCATCTCCGAGCGCCATGGTGCAGAGGCCGTCGTCGTCGGCGAAGAAGCAGAGGCCGTTCAGCTTGTCCTCGATCCTCTTCTTCTTCTCGGACTCGTCATCGCTCGAGCTGGCGGAGTCGTCATCCGAGCCGTCGACGTCGCTGAGCGTGGCGAAGAACGCGCGCTGCTCAGCCTGGGCCTTCTCCAAGTACTTCTTCTTGATGTACTCCTTGTCGAAGCCGCCCCGCTTCTTGTGCTTTGGGGGAACGTACTTCTCCTTGTACTTGGAGTCGCGCCTGCGCCCATGATCGCCCTTGCCCGAGTGCTTGTTCTTCTTCTTGGGGCAGTCGGCGATGAAGTGGTCGGGGTCGCCGCACTCGTAGCAGCCCGAGCGTCCTCCTCCGCGACGACGGTTCATGCGGTTATTGTGGAACCGCGAGAACCGGTTGGCAAGCAAAGCCAACTCGTCGTCACCCAACGTCTCCAGCTGGTCCTCTGTAACAGAAAAGAGACAAGAAAGAGCAAAGCCAGCTGAGGGGTTAGAGGAAGAGCCGGAAACCAAAGCCATGGACGGGCGAGAAGGATTTTCAAAAGAAGCCCTCGCCATAGCATCAATCTCACTGGACTTGAGCTTACTGAAGAGCTCGTCGCAGGTGAGGGTCTCATAGTTCGGGGATTCGATGATCGCCTGAACTTTAGAATCCCACACCGAACGGTCAAGAGTGTGCAAAAGCTTCAAAGCACGCTCATGATCGTCAAATGGCAACTGCTCTCGGTTAGCCCTCATCCTGTTGACAATCACCTGAAAGCGAGCGAATAAACTTTCTATGCTCTCGCCAGGCTGATGTCGGAAGTTCTCATACTCTCTCTTGAACGACTCGTAGAGTCGGGTTTTGACTTGAGAGGTGCCCTCATGAAAACGCATGAGGGTGTCCCAGATCTCCCGAGCCGTAGAGAGGTGAGAAACGCGATCAAACTCACCCACGCTCAAACAGGAGAACAAAGCGTTACGCGCCCGGCTATTGGCTTCGTGCTCATCGATCTGAAGCTGAGAGACACGAGCAGCCAGGACAACGTAGTTGGCGTTGTTGCAAATCTCCCAAACAGAAGAGCCCATGCTCTGGAGATAGGCCGACATGCGTATCTTCCAATACGCATAGTTCGTCCCATCGAAAAACGGCGGTTTGCCCACGCCGCGATCCATGTCGCCTTCGGTGGATCTGGAACCGGCTAAGGTGGAAGATCCTTAACCAGCTCCGATACCAATTGAAGGACCGAGAAGCTACCCGAAAGCGACCAGAGGGGGGGTGAATGGGAGCTTCAATAATTTCCTTTCGGAAACTAGATGCCACTGTCCCAAGATCAACCCCAAAGGCGAAACCTAGAGCTTGCTAATGTCCACGACCCTAGATGTAGGGTGGATGCTTCCTAGAAGCACAGCGGGACACTAGACAACCCTAGAAAGCCAACCCAAAAGACGGAACTCAAATCCAATCAAGAACGAACGAACTGCGAACGAAGACGCGCGAAACTGCAGCGACCGGACTCTGGCCTGCGTCCGGTCAGCAGGGACCGGACGCGTCCGGTCGTCAGAAAACAGCTCTGGGAGCTCTCTGTTCGCGACCGGACGCACGGAGCTCAAGCGTCCGGTCGTTCACTGAGCGTCCAGTCAGATGAGACAATGACACGGGAACAGTGCAAGCGTAGCGTCCGGTCGAAATGCAAACAGAGCGTCCGGTCGAGAGCGTCCGGTCAGTACGCAGAAAAGCTTGGCGCCGTGCTCAACGACCGGACTCTGAAAGCATGCGTCCGGTCAGCCCGACAGAGCGTCCGGTCACCCCGCGACTGCACTGAAACTCCGGCGATTCAACCCGATCTCCTCCGAATCAAGTGCTCTAGGCTTGGGATTCGATCTGAGGAGTCACAAGGAGGTTAGTGAGCTATCTCTAAGAGATCATGGCTCGAACCTAACTCCAAATCGGTGAATCGAAGGAATTCGGGGGAAAGAAGAAAAAGAGACCCGAAACTAAAACTTGATCGATCTCCTAGACCGTGAGGTTAGAGATGATTTCTTTCGGTGGAAAGAAGTGCCTCACGATCTAGAGCAACTCAGTTCAAACGGAATCGTGAAAGATGAACCGAGCACGAAGATCAAGCGACGGGAAAACTCAAGGCACAAAGCAATCCGCGAAGAACATGATGAACATGAAATCAAAACGCGAATTGACACCAAGAGATGGGATCCAAGGTGAGGATACGGCCTCACTTCCTCGAATCAACGGTACACAGAGTGGAGTCTCTCTGCGGATCTCAACTAGCTAAAGCAGGGGTGTGGGAGAGTGGAAACCCTAGGAAATGAAAGCTCTAACTGAGATTGAGATAAGGAGGAGGGTGTCTCCCCTAGACTACTTATACTAACCTAGCCTAAGTCTATTTCCTACTCTACCCCTCTCTACTCTAATTACAGAGCGGACCAGCCTAACCCTAAGGCTATTCTAGTCCACCCGCTGGTGGTAGGTAGATCCGACGGCCACGCCCGCACGGTCTTCCGCGTCGCCTCCACGCAACCTTCAGATCGTCGCCACGTGCCGCCACCACTCTGCACCCCCGGTTTTGCGGCCCAAACCGGGAAACCAGCCTTTTCCATCAGCCCCCGGTTTTGAGGCCCAAACCGGGAAACCAGCCTCCAGCCCGAGTTTTGTGGCCAAACTCGGAAACCGTCCGCGCCCGAGTTTTGAGGCCCAAACTCGGAAACCGGCCCACGCCCAGGTTTTGAGGCTCAACCTGGAAACCGTCGCGCCCAGGTTTTGTGGCTCAACCTGGAAACCCAGCACCCAGGTTTTGAGGCCCAAACCTGGAAACCGTCCACCGTTGGTTTTTCCCGGGCTCTACCAACAAACCGGCGTCGTAGAGGGGATGCACCGCCTGTGCACCCCTTCCACCGACCTGATCGCACTTCTCCGCTTGTCGCTGTCGCAGGCTGCCAGCCACCACAGCTGATCCTCCGGCCTCCAGTCCATCAGTCCAAGTCCACGTCCGCCCTTCACCGTCCGATACATCGGCATGGCACGTCCGCCGCACGGCACGCCCATCCTTCATCGCGCCCGGTCCGTCGGCACGGCACGTCGCAACTTGACCTTCACCCGCCATCGATCACTGTCTCCGTGCTCGACACCTGCACAACACAAGCCAAAGAACATGCGCATCATCTCCGTTGACAATCACTCATCACACAGAGACTCGGCATACACCCATGTATCCGCATTAAGGCCCAGATAGAGCAATCTAGTCATGGATCCTCTCTCATCATTGATCACCACACCATAAATAATAAGATCAAGTTTCAGAGACTGTTTTAGCACCGAAACCTTGTGTAGATGGATTTCTTAGAGCATGTAGACCATATCTTGCAGTAGATAGTACATTTTTGAATGGAAGGTTTAGAGGACAGTTGTGTGTGGCCTGTGCAATAGATGGCCATAATTGGATGTACCCAGTAGCAGTAGGAATAATTGATTCAGAGACCAATGAAAATTGGGCGTGGTTTCTGGAGAAGCTCAAAGATGTTATTGGATTCCCAGAGGGGCTCTGTTTCAGCACAGACTGTGGCCAAATTGTGATGAATGGTGTTTCTGAAGTGTTTCCTGGGGTAGAACACAGGGAGTGTATGTACCACCTTATACAAAATTTCAAGAAAAGGTATAGTGGCAAGGTGTTTGATGATCACTTGTGGGCCAGTTAATATTCATGGAGCCAGTACATGTTCAACAAACACTACACAACAATGGCTAATGCCAAGCCTGAGGCTATGGTCTATCTGCATGACAACCACAAGAAGTTGTGGTCAAGGAGCCAGTATAGGGAGAGCTACAAAGTGGATTATCACTACTACAGAAAAACACTTTCGAGGCGGGTATTTTTTATTAACCGAGGCGGGCATTCCAACCGCCTCGGTGATAAGGCCTCGGTTAATCGGGAATAACGGAGGCGGTCAATTTGCCCGTCTCGGTTAATCTATTAACTGAGGCAGACGTTTATAAGGTGCCCGCCTCGGTTAATGGTCTTCAGAAAATAAAAAATCCAAAAAATTACAACTTTTGGGAATCAAACCCAAAATCTCACACTTCACACTATCAAGTCTTTACCACTACACCTCACAGTTGTTCTTGTCTATATATAATACGTTATTGTTTTATATCAATATTTCGAAATCTTATATTGAATATTTGGGCTACTAAATGAACTCAAATGAAAAAACTTATAACTACAAAGTTTTAAATCTTGTTAAGTACTACAACTTTGGTATAGGATGTATCCCCATCAGAGAAAGTTTGAAAAATTCAAAAAGTTGAGTCTCAAAACATGTGAATTTCAAACACATATTTGAGACTCTAGATGATTTTAAAATAAAAACTTGTGAATATCAAAGATGTAGCTTAGGTCGGCCACTACAGCTTTGGTATTAACTATGTGAATATTTGAGATCGTTTAAGAATTTTAAATTTTAAATTTTAAATTTCAAAATCTATAAGATTCGAACACATTTTTGGGACTCTAAATAACTTCAAATTCAAAAAATTTCAACTACAAAGTTGTAGATTCTATTGGAAACTATAACTTTTGTGTAAACCATGTCAACATATGAGATCATTTGATAAGTTTAAATTTCAAATTTCAAAATCTGTGCACTTATAACCATATTTTGGGATCCTAAACAGTTTTAATTCAAAAACTTTTCAACTACAAATTTGTAGATCTCGTCGAGGGCTACAATTTTGATATAAAATTTGTCTTCATCCGAATTCATATGAAAGAATTATGAATCATTTTCTGTTGCAGCCATTAACTGAGACGGACACCTTAAGATACCCGCCTCGGTTAATGGATTTACCGAGGCGGACGCTTGAAATGGCCGCCTCGGAAAATAGTTGATTAACCGAGGCGGTTGCCTTAAGGGGACCGCCTCGGTTAATCCATTAACGGAGGCGAACACTGGATGCCCGCCTCGGTAAATAATTAACCGGAGGCGGACACCGAATGCCCGCCTCGGTAAATATTAACTGAGGCGGGCATTGGACGCCTGCCTCGGTTATTTCAAGGCAGTGTGTCGGTAAAATCATTTGTGTAGTAGTGTATGTGACTAACAATCTTGCAGAGTCTTTCAATAACTGGATCAAGCCAGAAAAGGGAAAGAATCTTGATGACTTGCTGGACACAATCAGGCAGAAGCTACTCATCAAATGGAACCATAGGAAGATAGTGGCAATGAAGTTTACAGGAAAGATTATGCCTCACATGGAGAAGAAGTTGAGGGAGGATAGTTTCAATCTGGATATTGAAGTGACAACATCATCCCCTGAAGGTGTGGCAGAATTATGTGCAAAGGGAGTCAATCTAGCCTATAGGTTTGTGGTCAACTTGCCTGAAAGGAACTGCACCTGTAGGGTTTGGCAAGGAACAAGAATCCCTTGCAAGCATGCAATTGCTTTCATCACTTCTATCCCTAGAGCAAGACTGGAAGATCATGTTCATGATTACTATTTTGTCCAAAGGTTCAAGCTAGCATATGAAGGCTCCATCACATGCATTCCAGATAAGAGCATGTGGCCCACATCAAACCATGGCTTCTTCATGCACCCTCCATTGCTTAGGGCCACAGCTGCAGGAAGAAGAAAAAATATGATGAAAGCGGCTCTAGAAGGTGGCAGCCAGTACAAGGGAAGCTCAAGAAGGCATGAGTGCCCAATATGCCACCAGAAAGGTCATCATTGGTACACATGCAAAAATGGGAATCCACAAGACATTGCTGCAATGGACGCTGAAAGGTGATGTGTTTTTGAAACTTTTTGTCAATGTTCCATTCATTTCTGAAACTGACTTGGTGAAGCTGATTTGAAACATTGCAGGGGTCTACCTGAGAAAAGGCTGAAGAAAGCAGGAAGCCTTAACACAGAAAACAGCATTGTGGTTGCAACTCCATCAGTGATGCAGTTCCCAAGACATGAAGCTGTTGAAAGAGCTGCAGCAAATAAAAGGAGTAGACATGCATCATTTTCTTCTTTTGGAGCAAAGAGAAGCAAAGGGTCTAGGACATCAATAAGGTTACTCTCTGAGCCGCAATCAACATTTTTCATTTCCTATTCATCATCTTACCAATTATGTTCTCTCTGCTTCTAAAGGTCTAGAACTGGTTCCAATGACCCAATTCCATTGCAGACTATCTTCTTAGCTCCAGTCAATGAGGACTCTTTTGCCATTGTCCATCAAGACCATGAAGATGTTGTGCAAACACAAGATGAAGATGTTGTGTTGCCCCAAGCTGATGATGTTGTTCTGCCACAAGCTGCAACACCAGAACCCAAGCTGCTACACCAAAGAGGAAGAAGATGGCCATCAAGAAGCTGACACCAAAGAGGTTCTCTATTGCATCAGGCAGCCCATCTAGCCCTGCTGCAAATACCAGAAGTAGGAAGAGTCTGGATCTCTAGTGAAATGGCCAAAGAATTTGTTTTCTTTTGAACAGCATTGTTTGTTTCTTTTGATGACATGAAACTGAAATAGCATGTCCAAGTACCAAAACTGTGTAACATTTGTGATGCTTTTGTTCAACTTTTAGATGAAACTTAAACTTGAAGTTTATGTCTTCTTTTGGTGAATGTTAATCAAACTTCGCTCCATGCTTATGAAATGTTCATTGAACTGCTGGTGAAATTTTCATTCATTGATTCATTCATCCATAGTTCCTACTTCTTCATAATTGCATACAAAGCAAGGAAAATTCATACATAAACCATCTTTTCTAGCCACCTAAGGTGATGCATGACCCTATTGTCCTGCCTATTCTCCACTACTGCAGATGCTGGTAAATGGGCAGGGGCTCAGTTGCTTGCATCACTACAGGAGGAGCAACAACCTGCAATGGAACTGCCTGCAGTGCAGCTGGAGCTGGCTCCATTATCTCATCCTCTCACTGGCAGTATTGGCATCCACCATACTGTAAGACAACATCTCAAGCATCAGCTCAGTGAAAAAAATAAGAAATGGAAAATAAGAAAAAACAGAGAAGAACACAAAATGCAAAATAGGGGCATTTGTGAAATGTCCGGTTTGGGTTGTTCACTGTCTGGGAGATGAAGCGATTTGCAAGAACATGACAATTCAGGCAAAGTACCCGCCTAATCCTACCACCAACATAGCTGCTTGAAGCTTGTGACATGGTTAGGACAGGAGTGGATGGGGAAGAAAGAAAGAGGAATGGAGAGGATGAGGTCTGGTGGAGTAGGGCTAGCCATGTATATATACATGAAGAGCCAATAATGGCTCTGGGCAACAACCACTTTGGCGCCAAAAAAGTGGCCACTGAGTCCCACCAAGGGCAACTGTTGACGTTTGTTAACGCAAATAGAATATGAAAGATTCCGCAAGCGCACAGAACACCATTGTAACATTTTACCGGGAGTATTCCAAGATCGTTATTTATATTTTACCACTGGGAAGCAAGGGTCAAGAATATGATAACTAACTATCATGCATATACTAACTCAAAGTACTAATTAGACTAAAGCAGGAGTGAATGATATATGATATGATAATGAATGAAAGCACATAAAAGATAATTCAATGATAACTAGATAACTATAGTGGGAGGACAACGGGAGAGATCAAGGTTCCTATGCACTTCTCTGTTACTTGGGTTCTAAGGTAACAAGGACGAAAAGATATAGCAGTCATATAATAACACTTCGGGACATCAGAACACCAACCACAGAAAGGGATGAGAAGGGGGTTGGGAAGCTCTGACTACGGTCCTACGAACATCAACCCGAACGTGGTGGAATACGTCGGCCATCAGGGCTGTCACCTCCTGGGGCTACCACAACTATCCGTGGGGTTGAGCGCAACCTCAGGTAACCTATAGACTAAACACCAAGTCTAATCTATTGATTACTACTCTAATTATGGCCTATAACTAGAGCACTCGATGCGAGCGGGGATCCTATGCTAAGAACATAACTATTATACTAATCATAATATGAAAGGCATAAAGTAAATAGAGAAGATAAATATATTAAAGCATAAGTCTTACAAAGGAAAGATACAAAGACATACCAAAACTCTGAAGACTCCTCTGGAACCAAAGCGCAGCTCTGCTCTCCCTAACTCCCGACTAGAGCTAATCTATTACATTGGAAAATCTAAACCTAATTCTCTAGAGAGGAGAGGTTGTCCTTCGAGGGACGCCTCTACAACTCCCAGATGATGTTTTGCCTCAGGGGGTCATGGGTTTATTATATAGGGGCTCCTGGCCTCCCCTCCACCTTGGGCAAGCGATGTGGTACTAAATCCTTCGTCATATGCACATGGGCCTGAATGAGCCAAAACGTGTTGGAGAGGTCGGTTGGAGTGCGTCACGCGAAGGGGGGCGAGATTGGGCCCTATAGCAGACCGGTCGGCCCAAGGGGGAGACCGGTCGGTCTGCCTCTATGATAGGTGGGCCCCGCCTTCAGTGGGTCGCCTTCTTGTGTCTTCTGGAATGTTCCGAAATGTTCTAGAATCTTCCAAGTCGTATCCATCGAGGACTCTCGCTCCGGGACTCCAAATATAGCAAATCATATGTCTGTTTCGATTGTCTCGACGAGGTCTTCGCAATGGTGTGCTCTGTTTCATCACTTGAGATGCTTTTATACGGTAAAAACATGGATGTCCTACAAAACAAGTGAGAGCACCAAAACTCGTGGAACTTGTTAGTTTCAAACCCTACAACTATGCCTTGTGATTCATTTAGTGTCTTTTCATGCAATAGTTGATGGTTAATTACGAGCATTAGTGAGCGTCAACAACAACAAACAAAGCTCAATGCCCATGTCAGTTCGAAGGGCATTCTAGTCCTTTTCCAGCGCAGTTAACGACTGTTACAAGCACTTGTGGACAGAATGACGCGTAGGGTAAAACGAAGTTCGACTTGCGCATGTAGGTGTGAGCCAACTTTCTAGTGGCTTGTAGGTTCGACGAACTTTTTTAATGGCACACAGGTAAAAGGCTCAATTATGGAATGTATCGAGTAGCCCTTTTAATTATCTATTAGATTACTTTGAAATTCATATATGTAAATGAACACTATTAGAGTGAATGGCATCATGACGTTGAATAAATTTATTTGTAAATAATATAATAATAATGATGATGATGATGATAATAATAATAATAATGATAATAATAATGATGATGATGATAACAACAATGACGACGACTACGACGATGATGATAGTAATAATAATAGTAACAACAATAATAACAATAATAACAATAATAATAATAATAATAACAACAACAACAACAACAATAATAATATAATAAAAGAGTTTGTGGAAATATCAACTTGTTACTGTCATATGCATAAATAAACAATGCATATTTTGTTGCGGACACTAAATAAATGTGGAATTGACTAGTTTATATTGCTATTATCAAAATTTGCTAGGTAACATTTTAATATTGTGATAGTACGTCGTAGCGGTTATTTATTGATTTTCTCTAAAGTTGATAGAAGGTAGGGAAATATCATTTCTGTCCTTTAATTTTCATCGTCTCGCTCAAGATACTTGTTGTCCAGTGGCACGAGCATGAGGTTGTCTGGCGGCGTCACTAGTGCTGCCATGAATCACTCCCGCTTTGTGTGCTTCTAAACGGGTGCGCGCGAGTCGGCGACGGCCGAACGCAGGTAGCAAGGTGTCTCAGGCGGTGTCTGAACCACTGCTAAGTATGGTGGCAGTGGTGGAGGTTGACCTGTTGGTGCCCTCCTCACCATCTGGGTCAGGATCTAGGGAGCTGGGAGAACCAAAGGTTTGTGATGGTATAGCAGAGCATGCTACTCTCATTGCATACGTGGCTTGGCACAACCCAAGCAGCAGCCCAACCTCTCTCTCCCTCTCCCTCAGTAGCATACAACAGTGGCACGAGGGGCGGCAACGACGCAGAGCAGCCACCACGTGCGGATCTAGCAACTTGCGAGCAACGTCGGGTGAGATCCAGTCGTGGTGGTCTGCTCAGCATGTGCGGGAACAGATCTGGTGGAAGCAACAACTATGTGTGAATTAATCTGACGAATTGCAGGCGATAGTGGGTGAGATTCGGCTGCAGTGCTCCACTCGACACGTGCAGGCGCAAATCCAGCGGCGCTGGGACACTCTGTGAGTCTAGGCGCAGATGAGGTGGGTGCACAAATCTCTCTCTCCATCTCCTATCTCTCTCTCTCCTCTTGGCTGCGGCGGCACCGACCCCTTCATTCTCTCTCTCTCTCTCTCTCTCTCTCTCTCTCTCTATATATATATATATATATATATATATATATATATATATATATATATATATATATATATATATCACTCTGGTCTCCTCGCAGATCCATGGCGACAACGACATGATGGACGACGGACATACGACTTCAATCTACTCTGACTCGGTCTACTTTTGGGTGGTGGAGGACGACATGATTTCTCCGTCCCCCGAGTGGTGGCGCAGCCTCGAGCCAAGGCGGATCGGACTCGGGGTTTGGAGTGGGCTCACCGATGGGCTCATGAACTAGATCGTCGGCGGGTTTATGGATTTTTTAACATTAACGGTGGTTGTATGTCGACTGCCACAGTTAATGGATTGACCAAAGTGAAGTGCCTACCTTCATAAGTCTGCATTAACACAAACCTTTTGACAGAGCCAGATGCTTTGTCAGTCTCAGAAAACCCATTTCAACCACCTGGGAAAAGATCTTTGTAGCCGTGTAGACGGCGACGCAAGCACCGGTGATGGTGCAACAGCTTAACAAACAGTTGCCTCTACTGACTTTACCTTGCAGGGCAGTGGCTTGCTTAGCGTGCAGGGCAAGCAGTGATAGTGGGCAGGGCAGGACAAGCGCAAGTTTCGTCATTCCGGTGCTTGGTGCTACGTGCTGGGCTGTTTTTTTTTTTTTTTTGGTGGAGTGGCATCGCCTGTGCCTTCTTTCGTTGAGAGGCAACCATGCATTGTGGTTATTTGGTGCTGCTTGATTGTCGTGCGGGTTATATTGATGTCACAATTCAACTGCCTGACGTACAGTAGTCTGCATTGTTTTTGGTTGTTAGCTCATGGTTGCTTTCGTTGTTGGAGTCATCATGTGTAGCTCGATCGGTTGTATATATTTCTATTGTTTTGCCTAGTCTAAGTTCATTTTTCTTTTAAATATAATTTGCAGCTCTTGTGCCTCGCTAGCTTGTTAAAAAAACAAAGGTTTGTCTTGCAAAACGTGACACATAATTTTTAAGAAACATTTGTTTCCCGAGAATTTGAAGTAGAAGAAAAAAAAATTTGGAAAACAGTTTCAAATACCATCTAGTCCACTCAAGTGGCCCTTGTGCCGTCATATATGCATGGGCCAACTATAATAATACGATGAAACCACGATAAGGTTGGACTCAATAAAGCGCTGCTGTCCCCTTGGTTATATTGAAGTTGGACTCTTTGGGTTTTACCATATTGGTTCTGTTCGTTTCAAATTATCGGCCGACTTAATTACCAATAAACCATGTATAACAACCAAAGCATATGCATCTTTATATGATTTATTATTGATAGAAAATTTTGGCTTATGTAATTGTTCAATGTGTCATGTTTATTGCAATAGGAAAATCATGCATGCATCTATCCATGCATGTGTTACGGCGGCCGTACCTTATTTTATTTTTGAGTGGTATTAGAGTTAAGTTTTTTTAAAAAAAAAGGCATTATTGTAGATAGATAAAATAACACAGCGACATGTAACACACAGGAGATCGAAGTCACTATTGTAACACTTGAGAAATGTTCCATTAATCTGATGATAGGTAGTTATGATACAACACAGTAAACACTTATTCTGTTCGCGATCGTTCCCAGCAGTAGGTAGGTAGGATGCATGATTTGTGTAGCTGTTTGTGAACGAAGCCCAGTAGCACATTCATTCCGTTATTAATTATTATTAATATTAATTGAGGTCGATCCAGTACGTAACACAACTTTTGGTAAACGAAATAATAACCCGCGCGCCTGCTGTTTCGCATGCATTGCACACATGATCAATATCACGCGGCGGCCACCACCTGTGGGACGAGGAGCAGCTTCTCCTTCCTGGAGACGGTGATCCCAAACACCTCGGTCATGTCGACGTCCTCCGGCTTCATCCCCGGCGGCAGGCTCCAGTCGAATCGGTACATGAGGTTGGAGAGCATGGTCTCGATGGTGGCGGAGGCCGAGTGCACCCCGGGGCACATCCTCCGGCCGGACCCGAAGGCGAGGAACTGGAACTCGTTGGGCTTGAGGTCGACGCCGCAGGCGGCGGCGCCGCCGCCGGCGAGGAACCTCTCCGGCTCGAACTCGTTCTCGCGCTCCCAGTATCCGGCGTGGCGGCCGAGCGCCCAGGCGTTGACGACGACGCGGGTGTTGGCCGGGATGGTGTATCCGGCGACCTCGCAGGCCTCGAGCGAGTAGTGCGGCAGCAGCAGCGGCACCGGCGGGTGCAGCCGCAGCGTCTCCTTGATGACGGCCTTGAGGTAGGTCATGCCGGCCAGGTTGTCCTCCGTCACCATCTCCTGCCCCGCCGGCACGCTCCTCCTCACCTCCTCCTGCAGCTTCCTCATCAGCTCCGGCTTCCGGATCAGCTCCGTCATGGCGAACTCCAGCGTCATGTACGACGTGTCCGTGCCGGCCTCGAACATGTCCTGATGATCGACATTATTGCATGTAAAAAACTAAAAATGAATGATGAAGATGCATCAACGGCGACGGCGGCGGCGGCGGCTAGCACTTACTATGAGGATGGCCTTGATGTGGTCCCTGGTGAGGCCGTACTCCTTCTGAAGGGAGAGCAGGACGTAGATGAAGTCCTTGTCGTCGTCTTCGTCCTGGTGGGTGGCGATCCGGGCGGCGTGGTCGTCGATGAGCTTGTCGAGGAGGTCGTCCCAGCGCTGCCTGACGCGGCGGGTCTTGGCGCACGCCACCTTGCGGACGAGCTCGATGCGTCCCAGGCTGGGGAAGTAGTCCTGGACGTGGAACCCTCCGAGCAGGCCGGCGTTGATGTCGGTGAGCTCGCGGAACAGCCGGTTCCGGCCCTCCTCCATGGAGAACTTCCCCGAGACCGCGCGGCACACGAGGTTGTTGACGAACGAGTGCAGCAGCTCGCTGAGGTCGACGCTCTCGCGCGCGGCGGCGGCGCGGCGCACCCTCGCCAGCGCGCCGCGCACCTCCTCCTCCCGCGCCGGCCGCTGCGACCGCACCTTGCTGGCGTTGAGCAGGTGCACGGTCACCAGCTTCCGCGCCTTGCGGAAGTGGTCGCCGTAGGGCGCGAAGCACGAGTCGGTGGCGCCGTACATGATGATGTCGGAGACGAGGGAGCGAGGGCGGGAGGAGAAGACGTGGTCGTAGGTGCGGAGCACGGCCTCGGCCACGCGCGGCGACGACACCACCACCGTCGGCACCGCGCCCAGCCGGAGCAGCATCAGGTCCGGGCCGTACCTGGAGGCGAGGCCCGCCAGCGAGACGTAGGGGATGTCGCCCATCAGGTGCAGGTGCCCGATGATGGGCAGCTTCGTCGGCGGCGACGGCAGCAGGCTCAGCAGCTTGTCGGCGTCGGCGTCGGCGTCGCCGCTCGACGGCGGTGCACCGCCGGCGCCGGCGGAGAGGAAGCGGAGCAGCAGCGGCAGCAGCACCAGCGAGAGTAAGGCGGCGGGGACCGCGAGCAGCAGCGCCGCTCGTGGTTCGTGGAGCAGCTCGTCCAGCGCGTGGTGCAAGTGAGCAGCCATGGCTGCCGGCCGGCCGCCGTCCGTGTCCGAGAGCTAATACGTTATCGTCGTCGTCGTTGTTTGTTAGGAGTATGTTATAATAGCATCAGCTAGCTCACTACTACTGCTGTGAGCTTAGCTAGATAGCTTAGTGCGTGACTAGCTTGCTTGCGTTGCGTGTGAGCCGTGGCCGTGTCGACGACGATCGGCTGGCTGCTGCCTTGCTTTCTTGGAGCGTTTATTTATAGCACAAAGAGAACGAGAGATCGACGACGGAGCTGAAGCGCGAGGCAAACATGTATGGCTATTATAATACGTGATGAGATTTGTGGCAAGCAGAGCGATCAGTTTTTGTCGGTGTAATGTGCAGCTGCATTGCATTCTTCACTGCCCACAGGATTCGATCCGGCCGTGCTCCATCCGTCATTTTCTTTGAATTGATTGAATCTAGATGTGTGCATATATAAAGAAATATATATCTTGATACATATTGATTCTGGAGCAGCAGAAGAGCCAGATCCAGTTTTGAAAACGTGCACTGTTGATATCGATCAGAAACCAACCATTGGGCTACTAGTACTGCTAGTGGCTGCTGGACAGTGCATGATACAGTAGTATATACTACTACTCCTCCTGCTACTTCTATTATACACATCGCTCCATGATATATGGGGTTTGTCAGTGCATGCAGGCAGGCAGCACGCTCCAATAATGTCGTCATCGCCATGCATGCATGCATGGTCCACGAAACAGCATGTGGAGTACTAGTACACTCTCACGCGGAGGTAGGTAGGCGGAGGTAGGTAGGTTCGGCCGGGTGAAAAGTGAAAAGTGATTTTTCTTCACTCTTCTTCCCATTAGCAAGGAGCCAATATATATATGGAACAGGCTACAATAATGTCGCCGATATTTACGGAGCACAGTACTCCACTGCCTTATTCCATTCCAAATGGTTTTGTTGTCGAGTGGGTACACACTACTCTCGTCATCTTCCCCGCCCGGTGTGCGGTTATTTTTTCACATAATAGAATAAACGAGCACTGCAAGAAAGAGTTGGTTTTTTGACATAAAATTCATTTGTGACGTTGGTTTTTTGACGTTAATTATGATATAGTTATGTGAATTATAACACTAGTTATGTGAATTTTTGACATTAGTTATGTTGGCATTGCACTTTTGTCATAATACACATAACCAATGTTATAATTCACTACAAGAAATGGCTGGCTTTGTGACATAAAATTCATTTGTGACGCGGGCTTTGTGACGTTAATTATGATATAGTTTATGTCATAATACGTTAGTTATGACATGAGTTTGTGTCATAATACGTTAGTTATGACATGAGTTGAAGGGCAATCATCTTTTGACATTGCATTTTTGTCATAATACACATAACTGATGTCATAATTCACATAACTAATGTCATAATTCACATAACTATGTCATAATTAACGTCACAAAGCCAGCGTCATAAAAAGATTTTATGTCAAAAAGCCAACCATTTCTTGTAGTGATTAACGTCAAAAAATCAACGTCACAAATGGATTTTATGTTAAAAAAAACCAACCATTTCTTGTATGGGAGATATCAGGCTTACCACAATATGAAAGCAGTACTATAAAGTCTCAAACCACACAGATCTACAACAGATGGCCCTCAATCGACACAGGCAGAACGAGCGTGACCGTGCAAACAGAGGGAGAGAGGAAGAACGCCACCGACTTCATTTTAAAAAGGACAAAGATCGACGACGTCGTGGCTTCGACAACGCCTTCTTGAGCTTGGTCATGAAGATCGACCTCACGACCATGCACGAGAAGCAGCGCATAGGCGGCCAAACAGGACACGACAATGTTGACGGTGAGGCAGGCAGTTTTTTTGCTACCCCCGGTCGCACTCTAGCAGTCTAACATCTTCTCATTCTCCTCTATGTTTTCCAAAATCCGTGCAGAAACTCAAGGAGCTCCAATTGATAGTTGTTGTATCAACTGAGACCTCCACCAACTCTTCTCTCAGGATCATCAGCAGTAGGCCTGTGGTTTGGGAGAGTCAAAATCTTCAAAATAGAATTGGAAATTAGAAACTGAACTCCCATTAGGGTTTCAAGTTAATTACATTGATTAGCTACTTTAGGCAACTAATTGGTGATTAACTAGTTGACAAGCACACCAACCATTGGGACCATTGGTTCGTGCAAACTTTGTACCAATCAATGGAACAAAGGTTATTACATAGATTTTATTTACAAAAAAACATTTAATATATCTCTCAAAATTGAACTTAAGAATACTTTTTAGGGACTTAACCAATTTGATTAAACGCTGAACTGAGTAACGAGAGTTCACTCTTTGAGCACTTAAAAGGTGATTAATTAGAGTCCAAACATCACAACCAATGGCACTATGTCAACAAGTAGAAACTTTATACTTTGAAATAGCGCCAAAGTTTGATAAGCTTTATTTATGAAAAGTGTTTCAATAATTTTAGAAAATTGAAAATTATTATTTCCAATGAATTAGTCAAAATGACTAAGTGCTGAAATTAGTTATTGAATTCAATTATAAGGCTCAATAAGTTTAACCACCATGTTTGACATGAAATCTGGGTCAAGCTTTTATCCTGGGCTGCGGGTACAAACTCTTCTCTTTAAAGATTTTTTTTTGGCAAAATTTTATTTGTTTAGCAAATTTTCCTTCCAGGAATCCCACAAGCTCCTTAATTGATATTTTTGGTTATCACACTACAACACCAACCCCTGTCTAGCAACGCATATGCTGCAACGGTGGCCCGAAACGTTGCAGCTGCAGCCGGTTTCCCTCGTTACTCCGAGAGTCAGCACACCTCCCACATCTTATTAGTTAATTATAAATAACATAATAGTCTACCCTAATAAAAAAATAAAAGACATACTTATCGGCACCTATTCGCAAGCCAAAATGAAAATAACAGGCAGTTCTAGCAGCCGGCCTCCCCATCTCGTCGCTGCCGCTAATCCAGGGATACATCTGATAAATCTCCTCGCCTTCTCCATCCTCCAGTTGATTCCTCCCATCGGCTCCTTAGTCCTTTCTCCTCTGCCGCTGCTTTCTATGTGTCAGGCCCTTTGGATCCAGCAGCGCCAAGGTTGAGGAATGAAGACATGCGGTGGCAAGATCTAGATAGGCTCAACGCCGCCACATATCCTGACGTAGAACCTGAAAGTCTCGCTGCGTTCTTCATCAACAACCTTCTGCAATCAGGAGCATCCTCCTGGCCTAAGCTGCCTTCCCATCAATTCCATTTTCCTTTCGGCATTTCCTACCCTAAGGTATTCCTCCCGTCCTCAAGTATTTTTTTTTGTTTTGTTATATTGATGCGGATCTATGGAATATTTTTTATGGTCCCACACCTTTTGTTGTAGTTTATTTGAGACGTATTGTGTTTGTGTTGAAAAGATTTGAGTTTTGATAGGTGAAACTGGGCTTACATATCTTATGGATTGATGTGGAAAGGGAGCTGGCCACCTCGACTGTAATTGTGTTTAAAAAGGCCAATATGCAGAATTTGTACGACAACACCAGTTTTGGTGTCGTTCTTCTCTAGTCAATTAGTATATTTAATTGATCACTCTATTTATGTGTTAATTGTGCCATATCAATTAATTAATTGAATTATGGTCATATATAAACGTTATTTTGGGGGTTGTTCCAGAAATTCAATAATCCTATATGCAAGCATGATTCTTTTACATAATCAATATATACTTTTTTCTATTATTGAAAGTGCCTTACATTTGAATTCTCTATCCATTCATTACAGGATTGCTGGACAATTTAGTTTGAAGGCCTACTGCTTCTATAAGCTTTGTGATTATCGTTTGGCAATCAGCTCATGACCCCAGTCTTGCCGTCTCACAATAGGACCCACTCTCAATGAGGATCTTAACCTGACTGACTGACTGAGGTATGGTCTTCTTTCTCTTTTGCACACGCTTTTTCATGGGGATGCAGATCACTAGATCAGTAAATGGTTTTAGGTATGTCCTACCATGATTTCTGTGAATGCTACTACAAGAACTGTGGTCATCAGGCATGTGAGCAATCAATTGAACCATGAAACTAATAGGTAACTTTATATTCTTATTCATCTTCTTTTACTGCATTTAATCCTTGTCTCACTATTACTCTATATTACTCTAATAACCACCATCCTAACTGAAAGCATGTATCAGTTTTTTTTCATAGAACATACTGCATATTGAAGTGTCAGCAGCTTTCGGTACTGTCTTTGAATATCTGGTATCATGGGCATCCTGATAATAGTGGGTAAATTAGCTGCCCTCTTCAACTTTTCAGTTTCTTTCATTCTTTTTGTTGAAAAGTAATTAGAGTTGACAGTGAACCCATTCCTCTTTTGTTTTATTTTCTGTTGTAGTTGCATGTATTCCTACTATATAGAAATATAAAATTATATGTATCACTGATAACTTCCCAATTAATAATTAGCTTACCTTGGAAATATACACATTTCAGATTTTTTTCTGAATCTGCAGCTATAGAGGTGTATTATTGTTGTGGCTTTGCGGATAAATGATTTTTATTCTTTGAAGGAAGATCAGTTACTCCATAATCCTTTTCCAATATTACTAGAACATAACTGAACTAGTCTTGACTTTATAGTACAATTTGTTTGACCTGATTCAGTTGTGCAAGTATCATATAACACCTAAATAGTTCAGATGTACCTATATTTTAGGAGTATTATACTAAAATGATTTTGTACATGTTTTTGCTCTTATTTTCCATGCAGGATTGATGAAATTAGCTGGTGAGGAATGGCCAACTGGTGGCATTATAGAAGATTTCTGTCTTGTATTTTTATTTCTATATGATAATGTGTTCTGAATAAAAACTGTGCCATGAATTTTTTTGAAGGCACTTGTTGTAATATCCAACAATTTCTTATTAATATATGTACAAGTGTTGTTATTTCTCATGTATGAGATGGTCTCTAATTTCTAATTAAATTGTAACTGCATTTTCTATTAATTTGGCTCCAAACGAAAAATGTTCGGTTTAATTGAAGTCAAGCATACAGTACAAGTGTTGCAACAACCAAAATATATATGTTGCAACAAATTATAAACAGTGTTCGTCTTCGATTAGTAGAAACATATGTAAGTGTTGCTATAGCTTGTTAATATCCGTTGCAAGTTGCAACGGTTATTTATAGGTGTTACCGACGCATATCTAAGTGTTACAATAGACCATTGCAACGCCACTTCTAGCAACGCATAGTAAATGCGTTGGTATAGACCCTACCAACACATATATACGTTGCAAAAGGGGTGGTTATTTTGTAGTGTCATGTCATGAAACTTATGTGACGACATCACTAATGCAACACCCGAGTGCCAAAATTGAAACATGAATGCATAAGTGACATGTTTTACTTGCTTGATGCTTTACTATACATGATGAACATGATTAGGGTTTGTTGCTACATGCTTTACTACTTGATGCTTTGGTGCTACATGCTTAACACACCGGCCTAGAGTAGTGTTACCCTTATTGTGGTTAGGGGTTAAAATTCATTTAATTTGTGCAAATACTGTGAACATGTAACAACTTTGCCTTGTTTATTTACTTCATTGGATACCATGCATATATATATATTAATTTTGCTGGAGATCTCTATTTATTTGATGTCGGTTAAATAATTAGCATAAATATAATTAATAATGCTGTAGATGGAGTTGGACAATCAAGCAGCTATACGCGAGCAACGGCACACACGACAGGCGTCCGGCCCCCCCTGCTTGTGTCCATCCAAGAGAAAAAACAAAAAACGATATGATCGATAAAGACGTGTTTGGACCGTGCATGCACACGTACGTACGTCCCGATGATGGACGACGGAGACCGGCCAGCCAGATCGAGAGAGAATATACTGCAGGAGATCGAGAGGTGTGTACAAATAAAGTACCATGCATTAGTACACGTAGTTTTATTTAATTAAATGCAATGCGCAGATCGAGAGTCGTACAGTACGTGTCATCCATGAAGATTTATTTTCTTCGTACATACTGTACGATAATACCAGACGACGAGATATGGCCGGCGGCTAGCTAGCTATAGATACAGTACATACTGCACATCCTTGATCGAATAATTGACGGCCATCCAGGCCATATCATCCCCAGCTACATACATACATATACATACACATGATACACATACGTGTGCACTAGCTACACACTATTAGCTAGCTAGCTCGCTCATGCTGCTGCAACATATACGGAGTACTACTACTACATACGTTCGGTACGACGTGGCAAGATGGAGGAGGGTTTTATTGAATTTATTTATTTATTTACTGTGGGTAGTGTACGTGCGGTGCGTGTGCACGTACGCACACAGTAGATAGTAATTAATAATTACTCCAATTCCTTTCATTCTCATGGACGACGTACGGACGATGGAGGCGATTGCATCTGATATTGTACGTTGGCAAAAGAATCAATCAATGAATCATGGCAGCAGCAGGCAGGCGTGCGTTGCTCATGGCCCTGGCATATTCCTCGAGGCGTTTGAGTCCCTGTTTTGGCGAAGCCGCTTCGCCCAGCTGCCTCACCATGGCGCTGCCGATGATCACCCCATCCGCGCCCCACTCCGCTATCTGCATCATCATGCATATGAATGTCGTCACGTACGTACGGCCGGGTCACATGCATGCATGCATTATTGGTATGATATTTTATGATGAAATGATGTTTTGTGATGATGCATGCACATACGGAGTATGCATGAGCAGTAACAACACAGCACGTACAGGCAGGGGGCCGGGGACTGCTGGTAACCCAGTAGTATAGTAGATGTGGACCTTTAGGCGCTTACAGTATGTACGTGAACGTACAGTTACCACTTTTAGTATACAATACAGTCCCACTTTTATAGTAAATAAACAGTTAACGATTGCAGTCGATGTGGACCTTTGTCCACAAAAAAGCTTGTAGCAAACAGTTACCATTACTATATATATATATTATTACCTGCTTGACGTGCTCAGGCTTGGAGATGCCGAAGCCAACGGCAACGGGTTTGTTAGTCACCTGCGAAAAAGGAGGGCGACAGGTTTGTTCTCATCAGTGCATGCATATATATATATATATGTATGTATATATGAGACGCGGGTATATTATTATTACATATATGCATATACATATATACATATATGTTTTCTCTGCCTTTCAGCTAGCTAGCTAGCAAACTACTCTTATTTATTTATTTATTTATTTATTTATTTATTTATTTTTACCTTTTTAACCTCCTGAATCAGAGACTCAACTCGCGGGTTCACATTTTCGCGAGGACCTGTCACTCCATTCACGCTCACCTGCATGCACATATAATAAATAAGCAATTATTCAAATATAATAAACATACTCAATTAATTTTTGTTGGAGAATGGAATGTGGAATAATGGATATATAAAAATATATAATGCTACATAGGAGCAGGTGGCAGAGGTTGAATGGACGTACAGGTACGTGGGTAACGTACGATAATGTATGTGGCCGAAATCAATTAATCTATTATATTATTATTATCATTATCATACCAGGTAAATGAAACCTTCTGAAGCTTTGGTGATCTCCTTCATTCTGTCCTCTGGTATGGAAGGTGTTGTGAGCAACACCTGCATAGACAACGACGACAGACGACAGAGCCATATATTGTTCAGAACTTCAGATCGACCAGCAGCTAGCAGGGGCCTCATCGATCTCATAGAAATTGCTGCATGCTAATTTGCTTCATCATGAACACAACACAATGGACGACGACGACGACCTACCAGCTCCAGGTTGTTGTTCTTGGCTTCACTCCATAGTGCATGCGCGGCCACATAAGGGAGATCAGGCACTATCAGGCCTGGAAAGCATGCAGTACGTGTGATGAATTAGTTAATTAAACTGCATCAGATAAACAACAGAGAAGTAACAACTCCACAGTCCAGTTCCTACTACTGGATCGTTGTGAATTACGTACGTACCGTGCACCCCGGCTTGTTTCATGTCGGCCAAGCTCCGGGACATGATGGGCTTGTAGTAGGTGAGGAGCACCACGGGGCACGACAGCTCCGGCGTCACCTCCCTCAGCATCTCCAGCACGCTGTCCATGGTCGTGCCGCCCGCCAGAGCTCGCGCCACCGACGCCTGCATGCATTCGCGCGGCGGCAGCAACGACGACGTCGTCAATGGCGGGCGCGCGGGCGTCAAGCAGAGCTCGAGCGTTCGTGCACCCTCAGCTCACCTGGATGATGGGGCCGTCGATGTAGGGGTCCAAGCAGGGCACGCCGAGCTCGATGACGTCGGCGCCGCAGGCGTCCAGCACACGCAGCGCCTCCGCCGTCGTGGCGAGGTCAGGGTCGCCGGCGGTGATGTACGGGATGAACGCCGTCTGGTGTATATATACGCGCGCCGATCTGGATGTTAGCTTATTGCTACTACTACAGTATACACCGGCAATAGTGTGTTACAACAACGAACGACGGTCGACGGCACACGAACAAACCTTGCCCTTGGCCATCAGCGCCGCCATGGTGTCCGACACCGGACGGCTCCGCCTCTCTGCGGGGCCCGGCGCCGCCGCCGGCTTGGACGCCGGCGGGGCGACGACCGGAACCGTGGCCGCAGCTCTAGTGATAGTGAGTGCCGCCGCCGCGTCGTTCGTCCTCCGCCACGGTGCCGTCGTCTTCGTCGTCGTCGTCGTCGTCGTCACCGTCCGCCTCACGAGCAGCGACGACTGAGCTGCCGGCACCGCCGCCGCGGACGACGGGGAGGAGGAAGACGCGTTGGGCGCGAAAGCAGCCATGTCGTCGTAGCTAGGTGTAGCTGACGAGCAGCCTCGATCTGCTGTGTATTCTCAGTTGAGAGGCCAGCTATAGCTAGCTTTCGTTGCCGATGAGAGCTTGATGAGCTGCGTGCGTCTCTGCGGTCTGCCGCCTGCTGCGGCCAGCTGCCTCGTTTATAGCGCGCGAGCACCAATGTGTCGCTGTGGAACCTTTGCTACCTACTCTCTCTCTCTCTCTCTCTCGACGAATCACCAACTCATGGCCGGAGACACATGCAAACGAAAAAGGAGGAGGAGAGGAAAAGAGTGAGAAAAAAATAATTAAAAGTGATGTGTGAGAGCCGACGAGTATTAGGTCCCACTGCCACGTGATCGACAAAAGTACCGTGAAGATAGGTAGATGGCCAAACCTGATTGGTGTCAATGATGGTTGGGTAGCTAAAGATTTATTTCTGGTTTTCAAATTTGGTGGTGGTGTGGCCTGGTGGGCCTGTTCGGATCATTTTTGCCACCAGTAGTAAAACTTGGGCAAAATAGTTTTAGTCAAAACTTTTACCTTATAGAGTTGTTTATTTTTCATGGCTAAAGTTGCATTAATGAATCTATAATGACAGATTTGTCCCTAGTTAATGAGAGTAGGACAGTGTATTTAATTGTCATGCATGGTGGGGTGAGGATAATAGTGGGCGTCCAGCTCTCACCCTGAGACATTTTTGACATATTTTGCCAGGTATGGGTAGCAAAAGAAATCAGCAAAACTTTTACTCTTTTGCCAAGTTTTTTACCAACATGTTTGGATCCCATGAAAAAAAAATGAGCAAAAAGTGTATAACTATTTTTTTTTGTCATGGATCTAAACAGACCCTAACTTCAACTCGAGCTGTATGTAGTTTTTCGATGGCCCCGGCCCGGCCAAAAACAAACCTCTCCTTCTAAGATTAATTGTATGATATATATATATATATATATATTTAGAAAATTTGTCCAGAGATATTTTTTAAATAAATTAAGTTAGATTTAAAATTGATTGATTTATTTTTTTAAAAAGACTTTTATTGTTTATCGGTTAACAGATATTTCCGTACTAAATATCTGGAGCATCATCACATGTATACCATTGCTAAGATTAAATTTGGTGGTGGTGAGAGTCCGACTCGCGCGAGCCATGGTTCGATGGCCAAAACACGTGAAAGTAATTTCTTTACGTTTTTTGGTTAAAAATTTGAAATTGGTTGATTCTAAAAAAAAAACCCATCAAAACACGTGATGGGCTCGATCTCTTCGCTAAAGCCTGCTGCGCACAGTGCGGCCCCCCGGGCGGGCCTCCGCAAACCCCACCCAACCAACCAGCAGGCCTCACATTTAGCGCTACCAAGCAGACACAAAAATCCAGCGCCCATCTCACACATCACATTTCCTGGCGATCACAGCAGCAGCATCTGTCGTGCACAGATTCCAATGTATGCTCATCAGTAGGAGTACCCGTACACTGAAGGCTTTCTGCTACTCATCAGCCATTATTGTTGCTCCCCAGCTCATGGGAGCGCAGCCCTGACCAGTGACCATCACTAATTCCATTGTTCCCTGGACAAGACATGCAGGCAGGGTGAAAAAAGAATTAGTGTCACACCAGATGTTATTGTACTAATTTATTCCATTCAAAATAGATTAATTATAAAATTTATTACACTATACAGTACTTAACGAGACGAAACTATTAATTCTAATTAATCTATCATTAGCACATATTTATTATAGCACCGCGTTGTTAAATCATAGACTAATTAGGCTCAATAGATTTGTCTCGCGAAGTAGACTCCGACTGTCAAATTAGTTTTATACTCCCTCCGAATAGGAAAAAGGAAGTCGTTTTGGACAAGGTTTTGGTCAAACATTAGGAATATAAATCATGAATAACTTTTAAGATATTGGGTTTTAAAATGTAAAAGCTATATGAAGAGATTTATATTGACAAATATTTTTATAAAAGTATACATATATCATTTTTCAATAAATATTTTTTATAAAAACAAGAAGTCAAAGTTATACTTTGGAGACCGTGTCATTGTCCAAAACGACTTTCTTTTCCTGTACGGAGGAAGTAATTAGCCTATATTTAATACTTTATGCATGTGTTTTAATATTTGATGGGATAGGTGAAAAATTTGGGGTGGCATGTAAAGAGGGCCGAGAGCTTCATTATTGGATGAGAGGGAAAACAATTGTTGTTTGAGACCTAGTTGTCGTCCAAATGCAAATAAATACTGCTAAAGTCTAGGATTTCACTTTCATTTTATTTCATTTGATGTATATACTCTCTTCGTATAGGAAATAGAAGACGTTTTGGACAGAGTTTCGGTCAAACATTAGGAATATAAATCATGAATAACTTTTAAGTTGTTAAGTTTGAAAATAAACTACAAGAAATGCTTGACTTTGTGACATAAAATTCATTTATGACGCTGGCTTTGTGACGTTAATTATAATATAGTTTATGACATAATACGTTAGTTATGACATGAGTTTATGTCATAATACATTAGTCACTACAAGAAATGGTTGGCTTTTTGACGTAAAATCCATTTGTGACACTGGCCTTTTGACGTTAATTCTGCATGGTTTATGACATAATATGTTAGTTATGACATGAGTTTATGTCATAATACGTTAGTTATGACATGAGTCGAAGGGCAATCATTTTTTGACATTGTACTTTGTCATAATACACATAACTGATGTCATAATTCACATAACTAATGTCATAATTCACATAACTATGTCATAATTAACGTCAAAAAACCAGTGTCATAAATTGATTTTATGTCAAAAAGCCAACCATTTCTAGTAGTGAGTTATGACATGAGTTGAAGGGCAATCATCTTTTAACATTGCACTTTTGTAATAATACACATAACTGATATTATAATTCACATAACTAATGTCATAATTAATGTCACGAAGCCAACATCACAAATGGATTTTATGTCACAAAGCCAACCATTTCTTGTAGTGATATAAAAATCGTATGAATGGATTTGTCTTGAAAAAATACTTTCACAAAAATATACATATATCACATATTTTTTAGTATAAAGGAAGTTAAAGTTATACTTTGGAGATTGTGTCGATGTCTAAAACGTTCTCTATTTCCTATACGGAGGGAGTATATATATATGGTAAATTTTTCCTACTACTCTTTGTCTGTGAATCAGAGAATTACTACCGTCTTATTGTGGAATCTTCATTCTGAGCGCTCTTGTTCTCTTGAACAAGGATAGGTTTTCATGGCCTTATTTGCTCGTTCGGTTGTCCAAGAACCACCATGCCCTGGAATGATTCTCAGCTGACTGAAATGATTGACTAATTTGTATATATAACAATTCATCAGCTGGAATGGTTCATGGCCACATGCATTCGACTATTCGAGGATAACCAAACGACCTCTCTAAGGTCATGTTCGGTTGATTCAGAAGGAGCTGTTGGATAGATTCCAGCTGAATTTGGTTCGTTAATTCGAATAAGCTTCATCAACAGAAACCATTCTCGGACTTGTTGGAGAACAACCGAACGAACCCTAAGGCAGCTGCAGAAACAGTACTAGTATACTGATTGCTCTCCTAATTAATTTGGTATAAGTGAATGGCATAGACGAACATAGAGTCCGGGTTGTAGTAGCTTCTTCTATGTCTCGTCCACTACCAGCCCCGGTTGTGATGGAGGTTTGTAACAATATTGCTCTTGGCAAGCCATGCTATCATTGTTACAGGATGGAAGATTCAGTTTCAACTAGTTTTGATGATCGAGCTGAAAAAGGACACGCCACACGTATCAGTTTTCTCTGCTTTTATTGACAGAAATACATCAAGCAAATAATCATCTCAGCACTGAGTGTCTAAGTTGCCTAAAAAGTCGAATTAAGTGTTGTGTGGTTACAAATTACTCCCTCCTTTCCAAATTATAAGGGGTTGGGTATTTGGTTCGCCTTACTAAAGTTTAGTCCTTGTCACCTCAGATGTTGCGGTAATAATTTGTAGTATTAAAAATAGGTTAATTATAAAATTAATTGCATGAAGGGAGGGTACTTCGCGACACAAATTTATTAAACCTAATTAGTAATCTATCATTATCATATGTTTACTATAACACCACGTTATCAAATCATCACTACGGGAAAATCAATCTTTGTCGAGTGTCTGGGGCTTTGCCGAGTGCCAAATTTCGGGCACTAGGCAAAGAGCCTCTTTGCCGAGTGCCGACCACGTGGCACTCGGCAAAGCGCAAACACAAGGCAAAGGATGCTTTGCCGAGTGCCACGTGGCCGACACTCGGCAAAGATCCCCTCTTTGCCGAGTGCCAGCCACGTGGCACTCGGCAAAGCATGTGGCCCCGAACTGTGCCACGTGGTCGGGTCTTTGCCGAGTGCCACGTGGCCGACACTCGGCAAAGAGCCCCTCTTTGCCGAGTGCCAGCCACGTGGCACTCGGCAAAGCATGTGGCCCCGAACTGTGCCACGTGGTCGGGTCTTTGCCGAGTGCCACGTGGCTGGCACTCGGCAAAGAGCCCCTCTTTGCCGAGTGCCAGCCACGTGGCACTCGGCAAAGAGCTCTTTGCCTAGTGTTTTTTTTGACACTCGGCAAAGCCAGTTTTTAAATTATATTTTGAAACAGTAAATTAATCCAAATAAAAAAAGTTTTGAACTACAAAGTTGGTTAACTTATCAAGATGAACAATTTTTGTTTTGGTGATTTCTTCATTTGACAAACTTAAAATAAATTCGTTCACAAATCTTATATATCTCTCCGGTAGTTTATAAAACTACAAGAGTGATATATAATGTTTGTGAATAATATTAGAACCACAATGTCGGATGCACAAATGGTCAAACAACCAAAATAAACTTTGTAGATCTTGATAAGTTATGAAAGTTTGTAGTTGATAACTTTTTAATTTGAAGTCATCTAGTTATGCAAAACTGCGTTCAAATTTGAAAAATTTAAAATTCAAATTTTTTAAAATCTCTCGGATGGAGAAATGACCAAAATAAAAGTTGTAGATCTCAAAAAGTTATGAAACTTTGGTGTTGACAACTTTTTGATTTGAAATCATCTTGTCAACGAAAACTACATTTCAAATTGTCAAATTTGAAATTCAAATTTTTATAAACGACCTCGGATGGAAAAACTATCAAAATAAAAGTTGTAGATCTCGAAAAGTTAGAAAACTTTGTAGTTGACAACTTTTTGATTTGAATTCGTTTAGAGCCTCAAATAAGCAAGTTACACACGGTTTAGTATAATATATGGGTAATCGAAACGGAGGTGGAACGTATATGAGTGTGTAGTGCAGTGGTAGAGGAGGCTCCGCGTGAGCGAGAGGTCGTGAGTTCGAATCCTGCTGACTGCGTGAGAGAAAATTGCGTGAAAAATAAGAGAACTTGCGATTTCAAAGAAGACAAGTGGGCGCTGATCAGTGAGCCTCTCCCCTAATTAAATAAAAAAATTTCCCTATTTTTTCGGGGTTTTTTTGTTTTTTTTCTTTGTCGAGTGCCACGTCAGCAAGCACTCGGCAAAGCCTTCGTCGAGTGCTCGATATTTGGCACTCAGCAAAGAGCCCTTTTGCCGACATTTTCTTTGTCGAGTGCTCTTTACCGAGTGCGGCACTCGGCGAAGCCTTCGCCGAGTGCAAAAGGCTTTTTGCCGAGTGCTGCCAGCACTCGGCAAAGAATGAATCTGCTGTAGTGCATAGACTAATTAGGATTAATCGATTCATCACACAAAATAGCCTCTATATGTGCAATTAATTTTATAATTAGCCTATTTTTAATACTCTAAATTAGTGCCACAACATCCGATGTGACAGGCGGTTCTACAACATTAGTAGATTCATCGTCTGTCACATACTGACTTTTAGTCCTAGTTGGTAACCGGACCTGAGACTACAAGTTCTCTGTAGCAACAGCACATGTCAGTAGCTATTGGACATGAGACTTTAGTCCCGGTTTGTATCTAGAACCGAGACTAAAGCCTCCTTTAGCCTCGAACACAAAAATTACCGAGACTAAAACCCAAAATTGATGTGGATCAAAAGTTTGTTCTCTACGAGTGTTTGGTCTACCAGGACATGTCCAATAATCACGTACTTTTTGTTTCACCTATAAGTAAAAAACGGTTAGCATTAAAAATGGTGATCCAAGAGCCTCTCCTCATCAGTAGCTCTTCTTTCTATCCGAGGCACATCCGACAGGGATGTACTTGAACGTTTCACACAGAAGCATATACAAAAAAAAATGTCAACACACCTGCTGTCCATGAATTTCCAAATTTTCATACAAGAAATCTAGGCTTCTGTGACGATTTTCAGGATTATGACGCATCTTCTGTGACAACAACATATCGTCACAGAAGGGGTACAGTGACACAAAAAATCTTGTAATTGTCACAATTAGTTTGTCACAGAAGGACCATCCATCTATAACAAACTGATTGTGACAATTACATGCTTTTTCGTGTCAGTGTACCCCTTCTATGACGATATGCTGTTGTCACAGAATGTGCGTCATAATCCAAAAAATCATCACAGAAGCCTAGATTCCTTGTAGGCCACCTCTAAAAATAGGAGTTGCATTGTAAAGTTTGAATTTTTTTAAATGACTTCGTATGGAGAAACAATTAAAACATAAGTTGTAGATGTCAAAAAGTTATGCAACTTTGTAGTTAATAATTTTTTATTTGAAATCATATATGTATGGAAAGTTATGTTTGAATCTCTTACGTTTGACATTTGATTTTTTAAATGACATAGGATGGAGAAACCACTGAAACAAAAGTCGTCGATCTTGAAAAGTTTTGCAATTTTATAGTTGATAATATTTTCATTTGAAATCATATATGCATGAAAAATTACATTTGAATTTCTCACAATTGAAATTCAAATTTTTCAAAATGACCTCCGATAGAGAAATCACCGAAACAAAAACTACAGATCACGAAAAGTTATGCAACTTTGTAGCTGACACTGCATACAGACCATCTTGATAGTACTACCTTCACATGGGTGGCCCCCAAACCCTAGTCGCCGCCACCTTCAATTCACTTCCTCTCTTCCCCTATCTTGCACCATCGGAGTGAGCCTCCAAGGCCCTCGTGATGAGCTATGATGGTGGTGGTGAGGCCTTGTCCGCTTCGTGGTCACTCATAGCGCTCGTGAACAAACATGAGCACGATGTTGCGCATGAGTGACGAGGGCGGTCGGTGGTGCCTGTGTGGTGTGGTGGTGGCCATGCTCTACATTGGCTCACGTGTTGAGGTGGAAGCAGCAACGAGTGCTCGTCACATAAACTCAAGGCGGCATGGTCCGCGCGATGGAGGCATGGCGACTCGACCTTCCCCTTCTCAGCTTCCTCTTCTTCTTTAGTAGGGGTGGAAGTACAACGCGGGAGCTCAGGGGCGCAAACGAGCACCACCTCATGGACACAGGGACGAGAGGCTTTGACAACTGCTACGGTTTCATTCTGTAGGAAGCAACAACAAATCGGATCTGGACTCATTGGATAGAGCCAACGCTCCCTTTGCAGGATCTGGCGTCCCTTCACCGGATTCGATGTCTTTGCTACGGTCTGGCTTAGATCCATGTAGTGTTGGGTAGCCAGCATGCAGATGATGGTAGTTCCACGAGGAGGCCGCTGGAGGCCTTGCATGACGTGGCCTGCAACAAGGATTAGTGTGTTGGTGGTTGAACGCATCTTGGCCCCTAGTGGTTTCGGTGATTGGATGAAACACAAGATTACTGTGACTAACGTGTGTTTTGCAGAAACAGAGATGAGTTAGGTCACGGTAATGGCGACGATACGGGCATATGGAGTTCATGTCCCCTCGCGATGGAAATCGTTTCGGTTTTCAAAGGACGGACGACGAAGACGGTGGTAGGCTAGGCTAAGTGTCGCATGGTGTTGGAGGACACTTAGGTAGTCTTAGGTCTTTGTTTTTTCCTTTGGCCGTACTATAAAGAGGGGTGTGAATCAGTAGCTTGACCTAGATGAGTCTATTGAGGTAGGTGTGGTGCACACTTGTTATTTCATAGCCCTAAGTAGCTCAGAGAGATGCCTTATGTCGAGAGGATCAAAAGTCGTTAAGACCGCGTCGCGATCCGAGTTGATCTTGCCCTTGGTATGGGCATCGGATGCTGGATCAGTGGGCATCGGAGGCTCCGATGCCCACACCGACCTAGGGTTTGGTCTGGTGCGTGACATCGGAGGCTCCGATGGTGCCACATCGAATCGTCCGGTGTCACTGTTCACTTGGGAGTGAACTGTGCAGGGCATCGGACGCTGGCATCGGACGCTGAGGGCCAGCGTCCGATGGCCATGCAGAGAGGTTCCAGAGAGGTCTTTTCGGCATCGGACGCGTCCGATGCAGGGGCATCAGACGCTCCCCAGCGTCCGATGCTCCATAAACATGTCTGACAAGAAGGTACAGTAGACCGTTGGACGAGGTCATCGGAGCGTCCGATGCCTGGCATCGGCGCGTCCGATGCCCCCGAAAAATACCTGTCTTGTGCTGTTTTTGGATGGCCGGGTTGGGGGGTATATATACTTCCTTCCCTCCATCCATTTGAGTGTTCTTGCCATTTCCATCTGCTGAGAGACACCTTGTGAGTGTGAGAAAGAGCAAGAGCCCTAGTGAGGTTGAGTGATTTGCTAATTGTGAGAATTAGACACCTCCTAGTGAGAATTGAGTAGCAAGTGTGCATCCATCCATCTCTTTGGCCTTGTCTTGGTCAAGTGAGAGTTCTAGCTTGTTACTCTTGGTGATCGGCATCACCTAGACGGCTTGGTGACGATCGGAGTGCTTGGTGATCATCCGGAGGCTTTGTGGATGACCCAAGCCATGTTGTGACCGGTAGCGAGCGATTCACCGGGCCGGAGTGGCAAAGAATCAGCTCGTAGTGAGCACTTGATCCTTGCGCGGATCAAGGGGGAGCGATACCCTTGCGCGGGTGCTCCAACGAGGACTAGGGGGTGTGCCGACACCTCGATACCTCGGCAAAAAGATCGTCGAGTCATCTCTACTCTTTTACTTACGCATTTACTTTCAAGCAATTCAATTTTGCATTGCTACTTGTTGTTCATTCTATATTGAATTGCTTTGCTAGAGTAGGAGTGGCTTAGACTTGGTCTTTTGTGCGGTAGAATAAATAGAATCACACTTCTAGGCACTAGGGGGTTAATTGGGGCTTGATAGGTTTTATTATTGCAAGAAGTTTTAGAAAAGCCCAATTCACCCCCCCCCTCTTGGGCATCTTGATCCTTTCAATTGGTATCGGAGCCTCGTGCTCTCGATTTAGGCTTAACCGCCTAGAGTTAAGATGTCCGGAGGTGATGGACCACCTCCCATGTTCGAGGGAGACGACTTCCCATATTGGAAAATCCGTATGGAGTCGTACCTAGAAGCGGTTGATGTTAAATGTCTCAATGCCGCGATTACCGGCTTTGCCAAGCCCAAAGAAGGCACAAGCCTTACTCCTAATGAGGAGGAAAATGAGAAATGGAATGCAAAAGCCAAAAACATCCTTTTTAGAGGCATTTGCAAAGATGTGTTCAACCGTGTTCGGAACCACAAAAATGCCCATGATCTATGGGAAAACATTTGTGCGCTCCATGAGGGAACTAAGAGTGAGCGTGAGGAACGCTATCATTTAGTTATGCAAAAACTTCACTCCTTTGATATGCATGCTAATGAAAGTGCAAATGAAATGTACTCACGGTTGAATGTTCTTGTAGAGGAACTCAATGGACTTGGCCTCACACAAATGCAACCATCCGATGTTGTGAGGAAGATTCTTTGTGTCCTTCCAATTGAGAAGTATGGACACATCGTGACGGTGCTACATCAAGGTGATCTTTCCACCGCTACACCAACTCAAATCTTGGGAAAGATCAATGCACATGAGATGTACATGCACATCACACCAAGTGGTGGCTCCTCCACCGACAAGAAGAAGGACTTGGCCTTCAAAGCTACCCATGACAAGAAGGGCAAGTCCAAGGCTATTGAGGTGCATCATGAGAGCTCAAGTGAAGAAGAAGATGATTCCAACATCGCTCTCATGGTGAGAAGGACCACCAAGATGTTGAAGAAACTTCACAAGAATAGAGTCAACTTTGACTCAAGAAAGAAGAAGTTCTTCACAAGTAGCAAGAGGAGGCCAATCTCCGAAATGGATTGCTACAATTGCGGTGAGCTTGGCCATCTTGCTCATCAATGCACCAAGCCCAAGAAAGAGAGCTACAAGAACAAGAACAAGGGCAAGAAGTATGACTCATCAAGCGAAGATGAGAAGAAGAATGACAAGCCATACAAGAAGAAAGATGACAAGAAGAAGCAATACCACAAGAAAGGTGGGAAGGCTTACATTGTTGGTGATTGGCTCACCGACATTGACTCCTCCGGTGGCTCATCAAATGAAGATAGTGATGATGAGAAGGAGAAGGTGGCCGCTCTAGTCATTGGCTCCTCTACACCACCACCACCACCATCGCCATCATCATCTACACACCTATGTCTTATGGCCAAGGGTGACCGGAAGGTACAAAACGATGATGACTCTAGTGATAGTGATAGTGATGGTGAATTTGAGGCTCCCACTTATGATGAACTTGTCAAATTGCTAAATGACTACTCTAAAATCATAAGAAAGACTAGAGCTAAAAATGAGAAGCTTGTTGATGAAAATGAATCTCTTGTTGAAAAATGTGATCATGCTACTCATGCTAGTGATGAACTAAAAGATGAACTTGCTACTATGTCATCCACTATCAAGGAGCTCAAGTCCTCTAACAAGGAGCTCAAAGCTAAAAATGAAAAACTTGATAAGATGCATAGTGACTTTACCACTAGTTATGCTTTGCTAAAAGAACAATACACTCAAGTGAAAGTTGACTATGATGCTCTCACCATTTCTTATGATATGCTTTCACATAAGACACATGATGCTCCTAACCTTGTTGTTAAGTGTGACATAGCAACATCTTGTGAGGACTTAGTTAGTGAGCATGATGAGCAAAGAGCTAGTGGCAAAGGCAAGAGTGTGGTTGTGGCCGATCACTATGATGATTACATCAAGATCAAGAATGAGAATGCAAAGCTCAAGGTTGATCTAAAGAAGCTTGCAACCACAAAGCAAGTCATTGTTGAAACCCAAGATGATGAGTATAGCATGACACTTGAGCTTGACATGCTTAAAGAAGAAAACAAGAGATTGAAGATGGAGAGAGACTACAAGATGACACCATCTCAATTAGAGCTCCAACAAGAGAATGACAAGCTCAAGAGGGAAAAGGAACACCTCACCACCGGATTGAGGAACTTCACCAAGGGTCAATGTCTTCAAAGTGAGCTTCTCATGAACACCGTCATGAAGACAAATAGAAATGGCATTGGCTTTCTTGAAGAGAAGATGAAGCAACGCAAGAGCATCACTAAGCCAAAGAAGAAGAAGATTGGAAGATGCTATGAGTGTGGAAAGGAAGGTCACTTTGCTCATGATTGTGAAGAGCCAAAGCCCACACCCTTGCCCAAGCATGCTAGGCCCTTTGCTTTCAATGCTCACTACATGCTTAGGCAAGATTCTAGTGGCAAAGTGAAGGTCATGTTTATGGGGTCGCCTAACAAGAGTAGACCAAAGCAAATTTGGGTTGCTAAGTCACTAGTTGAGAAGGTTAAGGGACCGCAACAAGTTTGGGTCCCAAAAGCTCAAGCTTGATTTCTTGTGTGTGTAGGTGAACTACAAGACCGGCGGATCTCATTGGGTGATTGATAGTGGTTGCACACAACATATGACCGGTGATCCCCGGATGTTCACCTCACTAGAAGAGAATGTCAATGACCAAGAAAAGATTACATTTGGTGACAACTCAAAGGGCAATGTCAAGGGATTGGGCAAAGTGGCTATATCAAATGATCATACCATCTCCAATGTGCTATTAGTTGCATCTTTGAGCTTCAACTTGCTATCCGTTGGGCAACTATGTGATCTTGGCTTTCAATGTTTGTTCACCGACAAGGAAGTGGTTGTAACCAAGAAAGATGATACACAAGTGATATTCAAAGGCTTTAGATACAACAATCTCTATCTAGTTGATTTCACCTCCGAAGATGCCAACTTGAAGACATGCTTGTTCACTAAGCAATCACTTGGTTGGCTATGGCATAGAAGATTAGCACATGTTGGAATGAACACTCTCAACAAGCTATTGAAGAAGGATTTGGTTAGGGGCTTGAAGGATGTCAAATTTGAGAAGGACAAATTGTGTAGTGCATGTCAAGCCGGCAAGCAAGTTGCTAATACACATCCAACCAAAGCCTTTGTGTCAACATCAAGAGAGTTGGAGCTACTTCACATGGATCTATTTGGACCAACAACATATGCTAGCTTGGGTGGAAATCTCTATTGCCTAGTGATTGTTGATGACTACTCTAGATACACTTGGGTATTCTTTCTTCATGTCAAATCCGAGGCAACCCCTTCATTCAAGAAGTTTGCCAAGAGAGCCCAAAATGAGTTTGACTTGAAGATCAAGAAGATAAGAAGTGACAATGGAAGAGAGTTTGACAACACCCACATTGAGCAATATTGTGATGAAGTTGGGATCAAGCATGAAGTCTCCGCAACCTACACACCACAACAAAATGGGGTAGTTGAGAGGAAGAACCGAACACTAATCACCCTAGCAAGGACAATGCTAGACGAGTACTCTACACCGGAGAGATTTTGGGCGGAAGCAATCAACACCGCTTGCTATGCATCAAACCGATTGTTCCCCCATCGTCTACTTGGCAAGACCCCCTATGAGCTACTCAACAACAAGAAGCCGGATGTATCCTTCTTTAGAGTGTTTGGGTGCAAATGCTACATCTACAAGAAGCGCCAACACCTAGGGAAGTTTCAACGCCGATGTGATATTGGTTTTCTTGTTGGTTACTCATTGAAGTCCAAAGCATATCGAGTATTCAACCATGCCACCGGGATGGTAGAAGAAACATATGATGTGGAATTCGATGAATCTAATGGCTCTCAAGGAGAGCATGAGAATCTTGATGATGTAGGTGATGAACCATTGAGGGAAGCAATGAAGAACATGCCGGTTGGAGCCATCAAGCCTAAAGATGATGATGATGATGTGCAAGTCATTGACAAGCCATCCTCATCCAATGTACCACTTGATGATGACAAAGATGGGAGGGATCCAAATGAAGATACTCATGTCTCCCATGATCAAATGGTGGTACAAGCTCAAGATGTTGGTGCTCCACAAGCGGCCCCTCAAGTGGTTGATCGAAGGACTACTCCTCTACTACAAGCTCATCCTCAAGATCTCATCATAGGGAGTCCGACAAGGGGTGTAATGACTCGCTCTCAAAAACTTGCTTTATTTATGGAACATCACTCCTTTGTTTCTCTTGTTGAGCCTACCATTGTAGATGAAGCTCTAGGTGATCCGGATTGGGTGAATGCCATGCATGAAGAACTAAACAACTTCACCCGCAACCAAGTTTGGACACTTGAAGAGCGACCAAAAGGCGCAAGAGTCATTGGAACAAAATGGGTGTTTAGGAACAAGCAAGATGATCAAGGCAAAGTTGTTAGAAACAAGGCAAGGCTAGTGGCAAAGGGGTTCTCTCAAGTTGAAGGCTTGGATTTTGGAGAGACCTTTGCACCGGTTGCAAGACTCGAAGCCATTCGTATCCTCCTTGCATATGCATCACATCATGACATTAAATTATATCAAATGGATGTGAAAAGTGCATTTTTAAATGGCTTCATAAATGAACTAGTCTATGTTGATCAACCTCTCGTGTTCGAAGACCCTAGATATCCTAATCATGTTTATAGGTTGTCCAAGGCGCTATATGGGCTCAAGCAAGCCCCTAGAGCATGGTACGAGCGCCTCCGGGACTTCCTCATTGAGAAGGGCTTCACCATTGGGAAGGTTGACACCACACTATTCACCAAGAAGCTTGATGGAGAGATCTTCATTTGTCAAGTCTACGTCGATGATATCATCTTCGGGTCAACAAATGAAGCCTATTGCAAGGAATTTGGTGACTTGATGTCGAAGGAGTTCGAGATGTCTATGATTGGCGAGCTCACATTCTTCCTAGGCTTTCAAGTCAAGCAATTGAAGGAGGGGACTTTTATATCTCAAGAGAAGTACACAAAAGACCTCCTCAAGCGCTTCAACATGGATGATTGCAAGCCTATCAAGACTCCAATGCCAACCAACGGACACCTCGACCTAGATGTGGGAGGTAACTCGGTTGACCAAACTCTCTACCGCTCTATGATTGGTAGCTTGTTATATTTGACCGCATCTAGGCCCGACATCATGTTTAGTGTGTGCATGTGTGCTCGCTTTCAAGCCGATCCTAGGGAATCACATCTCATAGCGGTGAAGAGAATCCTTAGGTACCTAAAGCACACCCCAAGCATTGGCCTTTGGTATCCCAAAGGAGCTAACTTCCAACTCGTTGGGTATTCCGATTCGGATTACGCGGGTTGCAAAATTGATAGAAAAAGCACATCCGGAGGGTGCCATTTGCTTGGGAGATCACTAGTGTCATGGAGTTCGAAGAAGCAAAATAGTGTGGCCTTGTCCACCGCCGAGGCGGAATACATAGTCGCGGGTGCTTGTTGTGCACAAATCCTTTACATGAAGCAAACCCTTTTAGACTATGGTGTAGTTCTAGAAAGGGTACCTTTGTTGTGTGACAATGAGAGCGCGGTTAAGCTTGCTAACAACCCGGTTCAACACTCTCGCACAAAGCACATAGATATTCGCCATCACTTTCTTAGAGATCATGTTTCCAAGAAAGATATATCCTTAGAGGGAGTTAGAACCGAAGATCAATTGGCGGATATCTTCACAAAACCCCTAGATGAGAACACCCTTTGTAGATTGCGAAGTGAGCTTAATGTGCTTGATCTAAGTAACTTTGTCAAAAGGTGAAAGGGGGTTGTCTCTGCATTACACTGTAATATATGCCATGTTTAAATTATGCTATGCACATAGGCTTGTCAGACGTGGTTAAGATAACCGCCCTAAAAAGCGTGTGAAGAAGCTTACCCATGAGCAAACTTGACAAGCAACCTAGATTCAAAATTCCGTATAGCATTGCATATGCATGTTTGTTGCTTTGTCGTTTCTTTTCGGTTATGTTTTGAGCAACCGTTGTGTTCGTCCACCGCTAGGGGGAGCATTTGAGGCTCCTAATGGTTGAGACCCCTAGTTTTGGTGGCCACATGTTGTCTCCTCGGGATTTATCGCCTATTTTACCTAAAAATGATATGTAGCCTATGGCAAAATATTTATAAAATAGAGGGTTTATGTGAGGATGCTCATACTAGGTTCCAACTGGTGTTTATTTGCCTCTTCTTTGAGTTGGAACTTGGTTGGGAAAGGGAGCCGCAACAGAGATCTTCGAAACTGCTCACATAGAGCATCGGATGCAGCATCGGACGCTGCATCGGACGCTGGTTCAGCATCCGATGCCTGCACTGTAGGCAGCCCCGGCTGAAACAGTGAATTGCCCGCGTCCGATGTGCTCTCAACGGAGCCTCCGATGCCCCATCAGAAGCTGATCAGCATCCGATGGTCAGGCACCGGACGCATCAGATGCGTTTTCGGCGTTTCTGGAGCTCTCTGGACGGGCATCGGCGCGTCCGATGTGCTTTCATCGGAGCGTCCGATGCTCCTTTACGCGGCGCAGTTAGTTCTTCTTCTGACGAGTCGGTCCCACATGTCATATCTCATCGTCTCCTTCTTCCTCGCGCTCCCGAACCCCCGTCGCCGTCGTGCTCCCCGCGCCCCAACCCTATCTCACCGTCGGCCACCCACCCTCGCCCGAGCCCTTGCCGCCAGCCGCTTCAGCCTCGCCGCGCCCGTGCCCCTTCTCGCCGGCCGCTTCTCCTCAGCAGGCCACCGTGCTCCGCCGCCGCCTCACCCGCTAGTGTGCTCCGCGGGCGCCTCGGGCTACCTCGCCGGACCTCCTCGCCGGCGATTGCGCCCACTCGCCGGAGGTCCCGTCGTCCCCGAGCTCCTCCCTCCATCTCCGGCGACCCTCTCGGCCGGCTCCCACCAGTGAGCACCTCCACCTCCTCTTGTCTTAATTCAATGCCCCCAAGGTGCTCGACAATATCTCTCAAAGGCTGTTTCTCCAGTTTTGACACCCGTTTTCACCCGAACTCTATGCAGACACCTTTCGTGTGACGTGTGGATCTAGGAACGTCAGTGCTCTCCTCCTTCTTGGGTCATTTCATCGAATCGCGAGGTAGCAAAGCCTTTTCTCTTCCTTATCTCCTTGCTTTGCTTCTGATAGGATTTCTCATCTCTAGCGTATGTATGCTTATATATCCTTTCTATTCTCGCAGCGAGTCAGTGTGCAGTTGTCAGCTTGGTCAGTGGGCAGTGTCAGTTAACCCGGGGCCAAGCCCGCGGGTACGGATCGAGGCCAAGCCTCGCGAGTGACAGAGGCAGAGGTTCTCAGTGCCAGGGGGAGTCTTTGCCAGTGGTCTTCTTGTCAGCTGCTTGTCAGGGGTTTTCCGAGTCCGTGGTTTCTGTTCAGTGGCAACTCAGCACTTCTCAGTGACCGTTCTACTCGTTCTTGTCAGCTATGCGCTGCAAGAACGTTGGTGGTGGCCCTGACGACTCTCCTCCCCGTCGTCCCCCTTCCGGTCAGAGGCCTGGGAAGGGGAAGCTTATCGTGCGCTGGAAGCGCACTCGTCAGGAGCGAGAGGCAGCTCAGGCTCAGGCAGTGGCAGACGCCGCCGAGCATGCAGAGCGAGGTGGCAGTGCGGGCGGACTTAGGATTGAGGATCAGCTGTCCCCCGAGCAGCGCAGAGCGATCGAGGAGGTCGAGCGTCGCCATGGTTTGCCGACTGGCACGCTCATGGCTGCCGGTCGTCGGACGACGTTCACCTCGCCCGGAGTTGAGCCCGAGAGCTCAGGGCAGGGCCAGGCAGATGCAGAGGCAGCAGGGGCACCTGAGGCAGAGGCTCCAGAGGCAGAGGCAGAGGAGGTTCCTGAGAAGGTTCCACGACGCCGGTCGACCCGTCGCAGGACTGCGGTGCCACCCCGGCCCGACGTCCCTCTACGGGGAGCCCGTCCTCCGTCGCGGCGTGCACCTCCGCCGATACCGCGACTTGACCTCAGGGGCGCCACTTGCTCACAGATCCAGACCCTTCGACTTGTGCCAGTGGAGCAGTGGTTTCCCAGGGAGCGACAGGAGCAGGCTGGTCCGTCCTTCTATACAATGCTGCAGGAGGACTTCTACCAGGGTTACAGGAACGCCGGGATTTCTTTGCGACCCCAGCGTGTCTGTTCCCTAGAGGCAGTTGTGGACGCCGCAGGAGAGCAGATTCGCCCCATCCTCACTTTCCTACCTGGTCTGGCAGACCTACTGGGGCGGTCTGGCTCCTATATTGAGGACTGGGTATTTCAGTTTTACGCTTCGCTGTGGGTGCACCCCGACCGAGAGACTATTGAGTTTGCACTTGAGGGGGACCACTACAGACTGTTCTCGTCCGAGATCCGGGATTGGTTTGGATTGACACGATCACAGACCCGGATCCACGACTTGTGTTACGACCGGACAGAGCCACCCCGTCGCCCTCACGGTGGCGCCCAGCCTTCGACAGATTTGGTCCGTCCATGCTTCACAGAGCCGTTCGGTGAGGGTTCGAGCCGCACTCCGAGGGATCTCACCCCTACGGCTCGGATCCTCAACGCGATCCTACGGCGGACTTTACTTCCTCGGGTCGGCTTCGGAGAGGGACTTTCACGGCTGCAGCTATGGCTTCTTGCATATATGGTCAGGCAGCAGGAGTTCGACGTCTCGGACGTCATCTTGTGTGAGATAGAGGACACAGTGGCAGAGGGCATTAAGGCTCGCAGGCAGCTACCGTACGCGCACTGGATCTCCTACATTCTTTGGAAGGTAGCTGCCACTACAGGTACTCGCCTTAGTCAGTCCCTCACAGGGTCAGCGACCGTATTCCCCGAGTATAACATGAGCCAGTTGTTGGGATACGGTCGGGACCGCAGACAGCCAGAGCAGCAGGCACAGACTAGCACACGTCAGAGACCTGAGGTGCCAGAGTCAGCTCAGCAGCAGGACGAGGCCGTTCAGGCGCTCGCGGAGCAGGAGCTTGCCGATCTCGAGGGTGGTGACCCACACGTGGCCTCGGATCCCACGGACAGCTCAGATGAGGACTACCAGCTCCCGCCCCACTACCAGCCCAGAGCTCACGACCACCAGGCAGGGTCCAGCGGTACTGCTTCCTCCGACCCAGCTCTACTCGCTATTCTGGCCCGGATGGAGGAGCAGCAGAGGACTGTCACCCAGGACGTCCAGAGGCTTGCCCAGGAGCAGCAGCGGTTAGCCCAGCAGCAGGCCCTCGCTCAGCAGCAGGCACAGGAGCGGTCTGATGCTCTTCAGCGCCAGATGATGGCTCTACAGCAGCAGACCTTGAGCTTCATTGAGAGGCTGGCGAGTGGACCTCCCCAGTGGCAGTGGCAGCAGCCTCCCCCATAGCAGCAGCTTCAGTGGCAGCCACCTGTCCTTCCTCAGCCGCAGTTTGGTCAGCAGCAGCAGCAGCTTTCGGGCCCCAGCTCCTCGCAGTTCACGAGTTTTACTACTCCAGGCGGGGCCCCGCTCTTCAGTCCGCTACGGACAGGGTTCACTCCCAGGCCGACAGAGTCGCTCTACGCTACGACGACTTCTGTGACACGAGACCTGTCGGCCACTTTCAGCGAGCTCACCGGCTTCCCCACTCCTGACGTTCCGGATCCGGTGCCGACGTTGGCGGCTCTAGTGACCTCTACCACCGAGACTCTTCCGAGCTCAGTCGCGTCTTCAGAGCAGACGGAGCCAGTCCAGTCCGAGACGACCACGTCCGTGCAGCCTGAGTTGTCAGCTATCCCAGAGCTTCCGCACTCCGAGCCTCAGGCTGACACGACTACACAGACTGAGACTGCGACAGAGACAGCGTCAGAGCAGATCGAGCAGGCAGAGCAGTCAGTGCCGGACCCGTCCCAGACCGCTTCTCCACAGCGTCCAGCTACAGAGGGTCAGCAGGCTCCCGGCGACTCGTCCTCCGACTCCGAGGCCCTACTTCAGCAGTTTGAGTTCACGCAGAGGACTCCGGAGACGGCACCTGGCTCGTCTGCACCACCTCCGCCCTCCGACGCTTAGTTTGGCGCTTGATGCCAAAGGGGGAGAGTGGCCGAGTATAGCGATAGGGGGAGTGATGTGAGAGGGCTTTGTGTCTTTTGATGTGTTATATTCACATACGCTCTTTACTTATCGCATCTTTTGTGCATATTTATGTTATATACTTATGCTATGGATCTCATGACATGTTTGTGCTCACTATGATTTTATATATGACATGTCATTTCGCTTCGCTCATTACTTGTGCTTAATTCTCACTTGTTTATGTATATGAGCTCTTTACTCTTGCACTTGCTATTCACTCTAACTTGTTGAGTGCAGGATGATGGCATGACATGTTTGAACTTGCCCCTAATCATTTTCTCTTATTTATTGCAAGTTCATACATGTCATGATTTAAAAACCTCTTCTCTCTATACTCGATCTCGTGTTGTCATCAATCACCAAAAAGGGGGAGATTGAACGCATCTTGGCCCCTAGTGGTTTCGGTGATTAGATGAAACACAAGATTACTGTGACTAACGTGTGTTTTGCAGAAACAGAGATGAGTTAGGTCACGGTAATGGCGACGATACGGGCATATGGAGTTCATGTCCCCTCGCGATGGAAATCGTTTCGGTTTTCAAAGGACGGACGACAAAGACGGTGGTAGGCTAGGCTAAGTGTCGTATGGTGTTGGAGGACACTTAGGTAGTCTTAGGTCTTTGTTTTTTCCTTTGGCCGTACTATAAAGAGGGGTGTGAATCAGTAGCTTGACCTAGATGAGTCTATTGAGGTAGGTGTGGTGCACACTTGTTATTTCATAGCCCTAGGTAGCTCAGAGAGATGCCTTATGTCGAGAGGATCAAAAGTCATTAAGACCGCGTCGCGATCCGAGTTGATCTTGCCCTTGGTATGGGCATCGGATGCTGGATCAGTGGGCATCGGAGGCTCCGATGCCCACACCGACCTAGGGTTTGGTCTGGTGCGTGACATCGGAGGCTCCGATGGTGCCACATCGGATCGTCCGGTGTCACTGTTCACTTGGGAGTGAACTGTGCAGGGCATCGGACGCTGGCATCGGACGCTGAGGGCTAGCGTCCGATGGCCATGCAGAGAGGTTCCAGAGAGGTCTTTTCGGCATCGGACGCGTCCGATGCAGGGGCATCGGACGCTCCCCAGCGTCCGATGCTCCATAAACATGTCTGACAAGAAGGTACAGTAGACCGTTGGACGAGGTCATCGGAGCGTCCGATGCCTGGCATCGGCGCGTCCGATGCCCCCGAAAAATACCTGTCTTGTGCTGTTTTTGGATGGCCGGGTTGGGGGGTATATATACTTCCTTCCCTCCATCCATTTGAGTGTTCTTGCCATTTCCATCTGCTGAGAGACACCTTGTGAGTGTGAGAAAGAGCAAGAGCCCTAGTGAGGTTGAGTGATTTGCTAATTGTGAGAATTAGACACCTCCTAGTGAGAATTGAGTAGCAAGTGTGCATCCATCCATCTCTTTGGCCTTGTCTTGGTCAAGTGAGAGTTCTAGCTTGTTACTCTTGGTGATCGGCATCACCTAGACGGCTTGGTGACGATCGGAGTGCTTGGTGATCATCCGGAGGCTTTGTGGATGACCCAAGCCATGTTGTGACCGGTAGCGAGCGATTCACCGGGCCGGAGTGGCGAAGAATCAGCTCGTAGTGAGCACTTGATCCTTGCGCGGATCAAGGGGGAGCGATACCCTTGCGCGGGTGCTCCAACGAGGACTAGGGGGGTGTGCCGACACCTCGATACCTCGGCAAAAAGATCGTCGAGTCATCTCTACTCTTTTACTTACGCATTTACTTTCAAGCAATTCAATTTCGCATTGCTACTTGTTGTTCATTCTATATTGAATTGCTTTGCTAGAGTAGGAGTGGCTTAGACTTGGTCTTTTGTGCGGTAGAATAAATAGAATCACACTTCTAGGCACTAGGGGGTTAATTGGGGCTTGATAGATTTTATTATTGCAAGAAGTTTTAGAAAAGCCCAATTCACCCCCCCCCCTCTTGGGCATCTTGATCCTTTCAGTGGTCTAGGCGGCTGGGGCTTCTTCTTTTCCTCGGCCCTCTCCTCCCCGCCATCTTCCTCCCCCTTGCTCGGGCTAGTTTTTGTGGTGGATCTGGCTGGATATGGTTGCCACTGGCTGGCGTACCCAAGAAAGTTAGAACGACTTTAATTTAGGATGGAGTGAGTAGCAAATTCTGACAACATATATGTACCCATGTGATATATTGCTCACAACAATAGCTAGTGCCGGAGGCACTTGCAGCATCATTTGCACTTGTAATTAGTCAACATAGTGTATTCCTTGATGCAGGGACCATTGTTAGTGCAGTAAGATGTTCGTTGTGCTGCCATCTCTAGAACGTCCAGCAAGAAATAGATGATGTAGTCGTTTAAAGCACTTAGGAGAAGATGTTGCACAAGTATTGGTCACTAGGAAGGTGCCAGTCACCCAGAATCCTTTCACTCTCCAACAAACTGATTTGCCCATCCATCGGAGTGGTGGTAGCTATATAGACACGGGGCGTCAATTCTGGAAGCATACTGTTCCAACCCCTCAATGTGTGCGCATGAGATTGTGCGCATGAGATTGGGAAGGGGAAACTTGAAAGCAATAGGAACCATGAGCGGAGGAAGCCAAAGCGTCAGGTAGGCGCATATGGATGACAAAGCTACTTGGAATGGACAGACGTAGCAACTGCGAAGAGTTACAGATAGAAATTCTTGCACCATCAATTATCCCTAGAGTTATTGCCATCAACTACGTCAATCGTCTGCATGCAATAGAAACAGATGTCCCTTCTCTCGAATACATGTTTTCTATGAAAGTTCCATAATCTCTTTTTATGTATGTCATGCTAATTTATTTAATGTCTATAAAACTTTTATCAAACTTTCACTAAGAATGACCTTATGAAATTTCAAAGAAACCAACAACTGCCTCGGGCATCAACTAACTATATTGAACAGGCTTGGGTTATTGTATCGTGCAGACAATTGAGAAGGAACGAAGTTGAAATGGTATGGATGTAGGACCAGCACAGAAGTAGAAAGAGCTGAAATTGGTGGGCAAAGAGGCCGATGCAGGGTTCGCTTGAGCTAATCAGTCAGAATTAGCACTACTTTTTATCCATGAAACAATATTTTTCTATCACAACAAATCAGTCGCAGCCACAGCAATACCGAACAGAGCCTGAAATGGATCTAAAAGAGTGCTGGTGCGGAAGGTTCTGGAACCTGCAAACTATGTTTTGAGTAGGAAGGAAGACCGTATATATATGACTACCACAACTTTATACAAGGAGAATGTGACGAGAAATACAAAGTAGAATATGGTATCCTACAGCTAAATGGACTTTTTTATGCCACAAGTAGATGGGTTTTTTTATAATACAAGTAGATGGGTTATTTGGTTATCAAAGATGGTTATACACTATTGGGGAATATGCCCGCAGGTACCGTATGCACTACAACAGAAAAACCCTTTGGACGATCTATCAACTGAGCTTTAGTCTCAGCAAAAAATTGCGTTCGGGACTAAAGACTTTTGGGGAACCTTTAGTCCCCCAACCTTTAGTCCCGGTTGGTAATGCCAACCGGGATTAAAGGGTGACCTTTTAGCCCCGGTTGGTGTTACCAACCGAGACTCTAGGTGTTACCAGCCGGGACGAAAGGTCCTTCACGAGTGAATTCAAAATGAAAACGTCCTGAACTATATCACGTGGGTTGTGTAGCCGAGTTGGTAAGTGTACGCGAGATGAGAGGTGCTGAATTCGAATCTCATAGGTGCACATTTATTTTTTCCCGTAGGAGCGTTTAGCCCCAGTTGAGAGCACCCGGGACTAAAGGTTCCCGGATTGCTAGCCCCGGTTGGAAAACCCAACCGGGGCTAAAGCCCGTTTCTGCACTAGTGATGGTACACTCCACAGCTAAAGCCTGTTTGTACACTAGTGATGGTACACTCCACTAGGTGCCACCTAGCCAAATGGTAGTAGCAGGCAACCAACGGCCACGAGGATCACGAGGCCCGGCTGACCGAGAGCAGATGTTACATGCAGAAAAGTTCCTTTTTTGGAAACACACCAGAGAAACATGTACATGCAGAAAAAGTTTTTGTTTAAAAAAAAAGACACCAGAGAAAATAGGTACTCCCTCCGTATAGGAAATATATGACGTTTTGAATATCGACACAGTCTTCAAAGTATAACTTTGACTCTTTTTATAATAAAAAATATTTATCAAAAAGTGTTATATATATATATATTTATGAAAGTATTTTTCAAGACATATCCATTCGTATGTTTATTTATATTTTCAAACTCAACAACTTAAAAGTTATTTATGATTTATATTCTCAATGTTTGACCAAAATCATATCCAAAACGTCATCTATTTCCTATACGTAGCGTGTACATGTAGAAAAAAAAATCTGTTTATTTTTTGAAAGATGGTCTTTTAGACTGCTTAGGGCCTGTTTGATTTGGTCCTGCTAAAGTTTAGTTAGCTAAATAGTTTGATCCTATTCAATTACTCTAAAATGACCGGAGAGGACTAAACGTCATTTAATTGCATTTCTAAAGTGACTTAGGGGGGGGGGCAAACCATACACACCTTGAGGCAGGCAGCTCAGCTTTTGACAGTTGCTACGTACTACAGTGGGTCTGTGACAAGAACCGCCCCAATCCCAGTAGCCACTGCTGCTGTCAAAACTAGCTGCCGAATGGACCCGACGGTAGAACACGTGGAACGCGAGGATGCCCCTGACATGCTTGCAAAGAGTCCAAATCCCATGAGATTAAATAAAACTCCAGTTGACCACAAAACTCCGGGGCTCTATTTTAATTATGTATATAAATGATCCTCTAACTCCAGAATATCTCCTTCCCATCTGGACCTCACAAAAGTAGTAGTAGCTCGTGCCTCGATTCCTGGCCAGGCTATGTGACGATGAAAGCAGACTGATGAGCAGAGACTGATAAAGCCGGACAGTAAAAAAAATGATCGACATCAGAACACGTCTAAAACGTGATGGGCTCTGTGGCCCCACGCGCTGCGGCAGCTGGACCCAGTCAGCAGGCGCCACGCACATGTGCTAGCAACCCAGGCACAAAGATCTGCCACGTTCACGTTCTTCTCTCATCTCCCTCTCACAGTAACAGTAAAACAACGCGTGACACACGACATCCATAAACGTATTCTCTACTCTGCTACGCCGAACGTAATATTAAAAGCCAAAATTTCGGCTCATTTCAAAATTTCTGTTCATTCTTTTTGTCTAGCTTTTTTTTTTCAGCCAACCGTAAACTCATCGTCCGCTTCGAACGCAATATTAAAGACGCAAAATTTCTACTTAGGACACGTTCAGTTCACAAAATATCCCTAAAAATATTGCGCAGTACCCGTCACATCGAATCTTTAGACGCATGCATAGAATATTAAATGTAGGTAAAAAAATAACTAATTGTACTTTTAATCTGCTCATGTCGAGACGAATCTTTTAAGCCTAGTTAGGTCATGTTTGGATAAAGTTTATCAAATAACAACGAAAATGCTATATATTTTTTCACCATAAATTTCACGAACAAGGCCTTATTCTTTAGTCTGCCCTATTTTTTCACTAAATTGTAAGCTAGCCCATTCGCTTCGGCCACATGTCCTGCTTGCTTGCTTGCTCCTTTTCCGCCACGGGTAGGCGCTGGCCTAGACAGGATGGACACTTTGGCGGGGAGCATAGGCGACATCGGCGGATCCAAGGGGGGTTGGGGGCTGCAGCCCTCTCCCCTTGACCTAAAAATATACTTAGGATTTTAGCTAAAATTAGTCTAATTTTTCTTTAAATTAGTCCAAAGTCTTGCGGGTTATAAAAATAATGGAAAATTCAGTCCAAATCACCTTAAAATCTACCAAAAACCTCTCATAGGCAAAAAATACAAGGAGAATTTTGGTCCAAACTCGGCTCTCTATGTATTTAGCCCCCCCCCTCATGGGCCGATTCTAGATCCGCCACTGATAGGCGAGGTGACGAGCTTGGCCAGCTGACGCTGCTAGGGATGTTGTCCTCGTTCGGGACCGGACGAGGTCGACAAGATTAGAGTACACTAAGGCCACGGTGGGCGGTGGGTGGTGTAGGCGCTGGTGTAGCCTGCCAGAGACAAAGAGCATAAGAGAGAAAATTAAGGTTTCATTTGGCACGGCTCCACTTCACTAGTGAAGTCATTGTTAGGGCTTCGACTTCATGAACAACTCTACCTATGAAGTTGTAGCCATTTTGGTAAATCGTTTGACAAAATAGCTCAACATGTAAAGTTTCTTAAAACATGCTCTCATAGACCACCACATAGGATGAAGTAAAGCCGGGTGAAGCCATTATTTTTTGGCTTCATTAAACTTCAAACCTCTGTAAGAGCATGATTTAAGGGGCTTCTTCTGTGAAGTCATTTTATTTTATCCTATTTCGCACAAAACGGCTCCTGAAGCCGGTGGAGAAGCTCTGCCAAACGGGGCCTAAGTGTCCCCTAAGAAAGTGGATAAGATGTGCACATTTGATGTCCCCTAAGATGTCCGCCAGAGACATGTACTAGGGGACCCTCGGTTCCAAACACCGACAGTTGTGACTTCACAAACAAACACACTATTCACTATTCCAACCAAACATGAGGATGTGCCCCTAAGAGGATGACTATTCACTTTGACTCCCAACCAAACATTCGAGCATGCACCCTCAAGCCAAACACAACACAGTTATGTTTACAAATTACTATCTCTGTCTTTATTTACCTATATAGTTCTCATTTTCCAAAAAGTGAAAAATGTACTTGTTGACACTCAAAAGTGTCACAGGTAAAGTAAATTTAGAAGAGGTATTCGGCTTGTGATTAGAGTCGAATTTGTCTTCTATTATTTCATATTTGACGGATCGGATGTTCTAAGTCAAATGGGCCTGATCATTTTGGACTTCCGACCAGTCAATATTTGTATCCGACCAGGTGGTGCTGGTCGGAGGCCTTGTGGAGTTGTGGTTATGATGAAGGCTAAGTCTGGTCATGATTCGTTGATCAGTATGAGCTGATAAAGCCCATTAAGACTGATTTACACCAATCTAGTCGATCTAAGGAATCGGCGAGATTAGGGTTACCTTGTTGCGTCTGGATTGGATTCTATATATTGATAGAGTCCGGATAGGAAACTTGGGGATCGTATCTGAAGATGTTTCCTATTGGGATAAGACCAACCCCCTCTATATATATGAGAGGATCATGGCCGATTGAGGCATCCAACATCAATCGATCAAAACCAATCTACTACCCTTTTACCCCTTTTCCCCTCTACTCTGCTGTTCGGCGCGTCTCCCGACGAGACTCGACGGTGTCTTAGGCGGCCTTGCTGGTCCTAGGACAACCTCTACGTGCTTCTCCCTGATGGGTCTTCCCGGGAGGAGTTCTAGAGTTATCAACACAGGAGCCTGAAACCCTAGATCAACCTAAACCGGTCTCTAGATCGGTTTTCGTCGGTTTAGCCAGGGTTCCTGCTGTCTCAGGTTGAACCGCAACCTCTCCGGGCGTTCTAGCCCTGCTGGTGTTTGATTCGGATCACTTCCGACGTCAACACACTAAACCGGTCTCTAGATCGGTTTTCGTCGGTTTAGCCAGGGTTCCTGCTGTCTCAGGTTGAACCGCAACCTCTCCGGGCGTTCTAGCCCTGCTGGTGTTTGATTCAGATCACTTCCGACGTCAACACACTTTTTGGCGACTCCGCTGGGGAAGATTGAAATCTCATCTACTACCAACATGGGCGGCAAAGACGGTGCTACCGATAAGGATAACATCGTTCGTCCTGCAGGCATTGACGAGCTTCCCGACGAGTTGAAGCAACAGGCGCAGGCCAAGCTCAACACCGTCCTGAAGGCTTTCCTAGAAAGATGTTCAAAGGATCGGCGCGGCAGGGTCACTCAAGACAAGGAGCCAGACTTCAGCGAGATCGTACCTACCACGTCAACTACAACCGCTGAAGACGCTACTAACAAGGTAAACGCCAAGGTACCTGAAGATTCTTACCCTACCCATGCTGATTATTCCGCAATGCTGGTTGATTCTTCAAAAACTCTTACCAATACTATTCAGCATTCGTTTAAATTACTTAGCGATCGCATGGATAAATTAGAAGGTAAAACCGTCGAACCCGAACTATCAATCGGGCAACCACAGTTTGGCATGCCTTTTAATTCTTTTAGAGGACAGACTTCACATATCAATTATAGACAATCAGGGTCCGTTGAGACCAGACACGGTGAAGCCGGTACCTCGGCCAATGTCAATAGCGCCCATCATAACTCTGGTCGGACTACGCAGACCGATCAGGAAACAACAACAAACAGAACTTCAGGTGGACAGGGAACAATGTTGCCCAACCCACCGAAGTCCCCGAGTCATAACCCCATGCATAGTGGCACTCCTAACCTTGCTGATACCGATTTTGGACGGGCCATAAATCGGTTTAAGGAAGAAATAACTAGGTCTCTCGAGACCAGTTTAGGAGTCCAATTCAAGCCTACCAGGACCACTTATTCTAAACCGTACCCTTCATGTTTTGATTTTATGAAAGCACCTGACGGTTGGAGGGTACCGGATTTTTATAAATTTAGCGGTGACGGTAGCAAAACAACTATGGAGCATGTTAGCATGTTCCTTGCACAAATGGGCGAAGCTAGTACTTTGGATTTTATGAATATACGACATTTTCCTTTATCTCTTACTGGTACAGCTTTCGCCTGGTTTACATCACTACTAGAGTGCACAATAGGTTCTTGGGCCGAGTTAGAAGAAAATTTTCATAATCACTTTTATGACGGGGTTCAAGAAACTAGGTTATCACACCTTACGTCGGTTCGACAAGGACGTAGCGAGCCTGTGGCCGATTTCTTTAAGCGCTTTAAAGAGATCAAGAACCGACGTTTCCATTTAAGGATTTCCGACAGGGACCTAACAGACTTGTGTCTCGCTGGTCTACGTCGAGAGATCAAGGATAAATTTGAGCATCATGATTTCTTTAATGTGAATCAACTGTTGCAGAAGGCCGTTTCGATAGAATCGCGCTTTAAAGAACCTTATGATCCTCATAAGACTCATCGGTCGGGCGTGCATATTGCCGAGATAAATTCCGACAGTTCCGATGATGAGTCTAAAGATTGTTACGCTGCCAAAGTTTTATGGCCAGCGCAAAATAAACTAGTCACTTGTCCTTCCCTTAAACCGATTCAAAAGAATCGGGGTGAGGAAGTAAAATTTACTTTTGATTTCTCTAAATGTGACCGAATATTTGATGAATTGCTTAAATTCGGTTATCTTAAAATTAATTATACTTTGCCATCACCCGACGAACTAAAAAGGAGGGCTTACTGCAAATTCCATAATTCTTTCTCTCATCCCACTAACGACTGCAATGTTTTCCGTCGACAGGTCCAATCGGCCCTCAATGAAGGACGATTGAGTCTGACTGAGATGCAGATCAGTACTACTCCTTTTCCAGTGCATATGGTGGAAGCAGGGAATCCTGCCATTATGATTCGTCCAGAGCAAGCCAATACGACCAGAGGAAAGAATGTGGTCATCGGCGACCCACGGGTTACACCGAATACTGAGAATGATTTGGGGCGTAAAGTGGTGCTCGAGAAGGGTGATGATGGCAAAAGCAAGCTCACCATTACTGCAGGGTCAGCGCGACACCTGCATAAACAAAGATATTTCAAGACCAGGGTGGCGCAGCAGAGACCGACCAGGTCGGGTCGTCAGACTAATCAGTCTGGTTCATCCTCAAAGCAACCAATGCAGTCGGAGCAAAAGGCCGACTAGGTTAAACAGATTTCCCCTGGTCCTGGTGGAAGCAATAAGCCGACTGATGTGGTCGGTCAAGCTGACCCTACCTCTTCCGGGGTGCATGTCCTGCGCACATTCGTCCCGCAGAAGCCCGAGGTCGGCACTTGGAAGACCAATGCGGATAGGAACAAGGGGAAAGCTGCTAGGGAACCATGCACTTTTGATAAGCTCATGGCTAAATACAAGCAGCAAAAGGCTAATTCTCAGAATCGGCCCTTAAAAAAGAGAGAGTCTACTCCTCCGAAGCATGAGGATGGAAAGTCTAAACAGATGATGGTGTCCCAGGTAGCATCTCCAGCACCAAAGACCGGCCCCTATTGGCATCAATGGGCCCGTCCTATTTCGCCACCACCACAATGGGGTCCTCAAGGAGTATGGGTGCCCTACCCTATGCCGGCACATATGTATTATCAGTCAGGATGGGTAATGCCCACCAGTCAGCCTACAAGGGTCTCAGTGTTCGATCGCTTGGGTGGTCGGCCAGGTTCTAGTAACTCAAATCAGAATCGGTTGATCACATCAAGGACTTTAACCTCTCAGGAGACGGGGAAAGTGCAGGTGTGACAGGTCTATGTACCTAAGAAAATTCAGAGTGTCACCATCGTTTCCCCGACCAGACCCGATCCTGTGCCCACTATTACGATCGGGTCTATGGAAGTTCCCCTTGCCAATGAACCCGAGCCGATGGTGGTCGAGGGATCAGCTGAAGAGGTCCCAGAAGCTCAAGATACTTCGGCTGAGGCAGAAGTAGAAAAGCCTGTTGAGCGTGATCCCAAATACATGCAGCCCAGATGGTGTCCTCCTGGTTTGACTAAAACTCAGCGAAGGAAGCTGCAGATGGCCCGCTGCAACAAACAGAGGAAAAAATGGCTCGATAAATGAGGGAAGACATATTTAACTCAACACATCCTATTTTCCCTCAGGGCAAGCGAGGAGGTGAAGAGCCGGCTTGTAATCAAAAGCCGACTTTAATGTCTGTAGAACTAAACAGGTCGGATCTTGAACCGACCAATCTGAACACCGAAACTACTCAAGTGGCTTCGGAACCAATCAGGTCGGACACTAATCCGACCACTTCAGGACAGGCGCCGACCACCTTAGTGGTCGAGCAAGTTGAATCGGCTACTACTGGATCCAGAGGAGAGTCGACCCGATCAGGATCTAGGACCGAATCGGTTCCTGATATGCCGATGGGGTTAGCCACACTTCTTAGTAACCCTGTTTCCTCCACTTGTATTATTGCGACCAATGAAGAATTACCTGAAGAACCAGATGAGGAAATGGTGGATTATGAACCTTCCCCTGAAAGGGCGGAGGTCAATGTGGTATACTTATCGTCCGACTACTATGTGGTCGGAGATGATTCGATAGCAACGAAGTTCAGCTTCGCTACGCAGACTGCCGTGTTCCAGAAATCGGAGGAGTCTGTCAATCATCTCAAGCCGTTACATGTAAAGGGTCACATCAATGGCACACCAGTTCACAAAATGCTGATCGGCAGCGGGGCAATTGTGAACTTGATGCCTTACTCACTTTATCAGAAGCTTGGTGGCACTGACGAAGAGCTGATCAAGACTAATATGACTATCACTGGAGTCGAAGGAGGAGATCCTATTCCGGCCAAAGGGGTTGCATCCATGGAATTGATCGTTGGGAGCAAGAGTTTGGCCACTGCCTTCTTCGTTGCCGACATACAAGGTAGCTATAATCTTATACTTGGGCGTGATTGGATTCATGCTAATCGGTGCATACCTTCTAGCTTACATCAGTTTCTCATTCAATGGGTGGGAGACGATGTTGAGGTAGTGCACTCGGATTCATCGGCCTATGTAGCTACAACCGATGCTCCTTTACTCGGGGGGCATGACACTATTGCTTGTTTATCTGGTCGGGATCTTTCTGATTTCCAGTTTGTTAGTGTTACTAGGGAAGGTTTTGTACTAGTGTCTTTAAAGCCGACAGACAATCGGTTCAACATTATCATGTAATTTAATGGATGCTAATGTTGATTGGTTAAAACATCGTGTTGAGCAATATCGGACATGTAAGACCGATGCTTGTGAAGCTATTGATGATTTTGATGAGCTCAATAAGTTGGGCCAAGGTTTCACGTCGGCCGATCCTTTAGAACAAGTAGATATTGGGGATTGTTCTATACCTAGGCCGACCTTTGTAAATCAGAATCTTGAAGCCGATTATAAAATAAAGTTAATCGCGCTTCTGAAGGAGTATGTTGATTGCTTTGCATGGAGTTATACGGAGATGCCCGGGTTGAGCCGAGAACTTGTTGAGCATCGGCTTCCTATTAAGCCGGGGTTTCGACCATTCAAGCAACATCCTCGCCGTTTTAATTCTACAATATATGATCGGATTAAAGAGGAAATTAATCGGTTATTGCAAGCGGGGTTTATCCAGCCATGCAGGTATGCGGAGTGGGTCTCTAATATCGTGCCTGTGGAGAAGAAAGACACCAGGAAAATTAGGGTTTGCATTGATTTTAGAGATTTAAATAGAGCCACTCCCAAAGATGAGTATCCTATGCCTATAGCCGATATGTTAATCAATGATGCTTCAGGACATCATGTTGTCAGTTTTCTTGACAGCAACGCTGGTTATAATCAGATATTCATGGCCGAAGAGGATATGTCCAAAACGGCCTTTATTTGTCCTGGGTTCGTTGGTCTTTTTGAATGGGTCGTGATGACATTCGGTTTGAAGAATGCAGGTGCTACTTATCAACGCGCTTTGAATCTGATCTTTCATGATTTAATTGGGATAATCATGGAAGTATATATTGATGATATTGTGATTAAATCGGCTGCCCATATGTCTCATTTGGCCGATTTACGTCTAGCGTTTGAGAGGATGCGTCGCTATGGTTTGAAGATGAATCCACTAAAATGCGCTTTCGGTGTGTCGGCTGGGAAGTTTTTAGGGTTCATCATTCACGATAAAGGCATAGAGATTGATCCTAAAAGGATAGAAAAGATCAAGAAAGTTCAGGCGCCTACATGCAAAAAGCACTTGCAGAAGTTCTTGGGGAAAGTGAACTACTTGAGGAGATTTATTGCAAACTTGTCCGGGAAAATTATTCCTTTTACCCCTATATTGAAGCTAAAGAATGAGACTGAGTTCACTTGGGGGGCAGAGCAACAAGAAGCGTTTGAAAAGATAAAGGAATATTTGTCATCTCCACCAGTTCTTCGGGCGCCTAAGAGAGGAATCCCCTTTAGATTATATGTCGCCGCCGAAGAGAAGGTTATTGGAGCTGTCTTAACACAAGAAGATGGAGGTAAAGAGTACGTAATTGCTTACATTGGTCGTCGTCTTCTTGATCCCGAGACAAGGTACGCCCATGTTGAGAAATTGTGCTTATCCTTGTACTATGCTTGTGCTAAAATGAGACACTATTTGCTATCTAGTACATGTGTTGTTGCATGCCAGGCCGATGTAATTAAGCACATGTTATATCGGCCAATCCTTAGAGGAAGGATTGGTAAATGGGCGTATGCGTTGATTGAGTTTGACTTGACTTATGAACCATTAAAAACTTTAAAGAGTCAAGTTCTTGCTGATTTCATTGTTGAGCATAGTATTGTTTTAGAAGATGAAATCAGTTATTTTACTTTTACTCCATGGAAGCTTTATTTTGATGGATCGGCTTGTAAGGAGGGCCAAGGTGTTGGTGTGGTCATCATTGCTCCTAACGGTGCTAAGTTTGAAATGCTGAGCCGGTTAAATTACTTGTGCACTGATAATCAAGCCGAATATGAAGCTCTTTTATTCGGTTTAGAAATATTATGTTCCAAGGAGGTTAAGCATGTTGAAGCTTATGACGATTCCTTACTAGTAGTTCAACAAGTTGCCGGTAATTTTCAATGTTTAGAGGGATCGTTAAATGTTTATCTTGACATGTGCCTTGACATCATTACTCATTTTGCCGAATTCCAGATTCGGCATATACCAAGGCATGAAAATCATAAAGCCAACATGTTAGCTCAACAAGCATCTGGCTATTATGTTAGTAGACGTAATTTTCACATAAAGTCGATGCAACAGCGTGCAGAAGTATTGTCGGCTCCTATAGCCGACCAGTTCATTTTAGAATTAGTTCGGCCGCCTTACCCCGGAGACCAGATGCAAGTTAAACATGTTTGGGTAGACGATATGGCCGACCAGGTTGCTTATAAATCAAGACAGTTAATTCGTCTGATTGATCTGGTCGATCATGGAACAATTAATTGGTCTGAAAGAACTCTAAATCGGTCTGAATCAAGTGGAACTGATTTAGAAGATTGGAAAACTCCCCTGCTTAAATATCTTAATGATCCAAGTACTAAGGTTGATCAAAGTGTTCGGCGGAGTGCATTCAAATATGTACTGCACAATGATGAGCTTTATCGAAGGATTCCTGAAGACTTGTTGCTTAAGTGTTTAGGATCTGATCAAGCAAAAGTAGCTATGGGGGAGGTCCATGAAGGTATTTGTGGTACACATCAATCGACACCAAGGATGAAATGGCTATTACGCAGAGCTGGGTTTTATTGGCCCACGATGATGGCTGATTGTTTTCGTTACTACAAAGGGTGTGAAGAATGTCAACGGTTTGGAAATATACAGCTTGCACCTGCTGCTATGCTTCATCCTATTATCAAACCGTGGCCTTTTCGTGGTTGGGGGCTAGACTTCATTGGCCAAATTCATCCTCCATCTTCAAAGGGACATCGTTTTATTCTGGTCGCTACGGATTACTTCACTAAATGGACTGAAACGGTGCCTTTGAAGAATATGACACATAAGGAGGTAATTGAGTTTATTACTGAGCATATTATACATAGATTCGGCATACCTCAAACGTTAACTACAGATTAAGGAACATCTTTTATTTCTAAAGAGGTACGAGATTTTGCTGAATTATACAAAATAAAAATGCTCAATTCATCTCCATACTATGCTCAAGCTAATGGTCAGGCTGAGTCTAGTAACAAGACTTTGATCAAGCTTATCAAAAGGAAGATTGAGGACAACCCAAGGAGGTGGCATGAGGTTTTGTCTGAAGCTTTATGGGCTCATCGTGTGTCAAAACATGGTGCTACAAAAGTTACTCCTTTCGAGCTGGTATATGGACAAGAAGGAGTGTTGCCTGTCGAGGTAAATCTGAATGCATATAGATTGGCTAAACAGAATAATTTATCCGCTGTTATGTATCATGATGCCATGATGGACAACATTGATGAAGTGACCGATAAGAGATTGAAGGCTTTCAAGGAGATGGAGAAAGACAAAGCCCGGGTTGCCAGAGCTTACAACAAAAGGGTAAAAAGAAAATCATTCCAAGTAGGAGAATTGGTGTGGAAGACTATATTACCACTTGGATCGAAGAGCAATAAGTTTGGCAAGTGGTCGCCGAGTTGGGAAGGTCCTTATAAAGTGATCAAAGTGATATTCGGAAATGCATATATGCTGGAGACGTTGCAAGGCGGAAGTCTCCCAAGAGCAATAAACGGGAGGTATTTAAAAAAATACTTTCCAAGTGCTTGGCAAGAAGCCTGAGTGCCTTTCAAGCAATGACCGATACATGTGTCGCCCTTAGAACAAAAAATAGTCAGAAAGTTTATCCTTAATTATCGAATGGCCGATGAGTTGGACATCGTTGTTATTCGGTTTGTTTTTAGGTTTTGCTAAAGATCACCTAAAAACAGGGGGGCATATGTTTACACTCAAAAGTGTCACAGGTAAAGTAAATTTAGAAGAGGTATTCGGCTTGTGATTAGAGTCGAATTTGTCTTCTATATTTCATATTTGACGGATCAGATGTTCTAAGTCAAATGGGCCTGATCATTTTGGACTTCCGACCAGTCAATATTTGTATCTGACCAGGTGGCACTGGTCGGAGGCCTTGTGGTTATGATGAAGGCTAAGTCCGGTGACGATTCGTTGATCAGTATGAGCTGATAAAGCCCATTAAGACTGATTTAGACCAATCTGGTCGATCTAAGGAATCGGCGAGATTAGGGTTACCTTGTTGTGTCCGGATTGGATTATATATATTGATAGAGTCCGGATAGGAAACTTGGGGATCGTATCTGAAGATGTTTCCTATTGGGATAAGACCAACCCCCTCTATATATATGAGAGGATCATGGCCGATTGAGGCAGCCAACATCAATCGATCAAAACCAATCTACTACCCTTTTACCCCTTTTCCCCTCTACTCTGTTGTTCGGCGCGTCTCCCAGCGAGACTCGACGACGTCTTAGGCGGCCTTGCTGGTCCTAGGACAACCTCTACGTGCTTCTCCCTGACGGGTCTTCCCGGGAGGAGTTCTAGAGTTATCAACACAGGAGCCTGAAACCCTAGATCAACCTAAACCGGTCTCTAGATCGATTTTCGTTGGTTTAGCTAGTGTTCCTGCTGTCTCAGGTTGAACCGCAACCTCTCCGGGCGTTCTAGCCCTGCTGGTGTTTGATTCGGATCACTTCCGACGTCAACACACTAAACCGGTGTCTAGATCGGTTTTCATCGGTTTAGCCAGGGTTCCTGCTATCTCAGGTTGAACCGCAACCTCTCCGGACGTTCTAGCCCTGCTGGTGTTTGATTCGGATCACTTCCGACGTCAATAGTACTTAACTTTGACCTTTAATATTTAATATCTTTATGGTATATAATTAGTGTATTTATGGTATATAACTAGTGTCATTAGATAAATTGTCGAATCTATTTTCAAAATAAACTTATTAGAAATATAAATGTTGTTAATATTTTACTAATCTAGTTAAATTTTTTAAAAAATAACTGACACGAATACCATAGTCATACATAAAAGGGAATGAGTGAGTAGTCAGCAAGAGAAAATATCGTTCCGTGTTACATACACGAACGAGTGAGTAGTCAAGCGAACAGGCCCATTAGAGCAACTCCAGCAGCCCCTATTTTTAATTTGGGTGCGCACTCCTATTTTTGTTGGCCTAAATTTATACTTCCACTCCACCTGTAGCACCTAAATACAGACTCTCAATTTTTTTTTGTAGACACTGGCGAAGGGGACCCGCTTGTCATCCTCACGCTACCAATTGAGCTATATACGCACAGCAAAGTGAATCCACTTGCGAGCAACCCAGGGAGGAGTCGTCTGAGGCCCGCCGCCGAGGAGGAGTCGTCCGAGGCCCGCCGCCGGGAGGAGTCATCTGAGGCCGTCGGATTTGCGAGGCCCTGTCCGAGGCCGCTGGGGAGGAGTCATCTGAGGCCCGCCGCCGAGGAGGAGTCGTCCGAGGCCGCCGGATTTGCGAGGAAAGTGAATCCACTTGCGAGCGACCCAGGGACTTGTGAGCAACCCAGGGAGGAGTCGTCCTCGAGGCCGCGACCGCCGGATTTGCGTCGTGGAGATTTGCGTCGTGGGGTGGTCGTGCCCGTGCGGGCCGGCCTGTCGGAGTGGAGGGAGAAGCCTCAGTGCTCGCCGGAGGGGAGGATTGCGAGCGGTCCAGGGAGGAGGAGTCCTCGACGCCGCCAGATTGCGTCGTCGGGTGGTCGTGCCTGCGCTCGCCCGAGGGGAGGACCGCACGGAGAGGCGCACTCGCCGGAGGGGAGGACTGCAGGGAGGGGCGCGCTCGCCGATGGGGAGCGGCGACGGGGCGAGCGTCAGGCACGGGCAGAGGGCGAGCGGATAGGAACCCCTGGTTCCTGGGGGCCTCAAACTAAATTTTGGGAGTCCTTAAAAAATAGGAGCTCAAATAGGAGGTCCATTGGAGTTGTTTTTTTGGTTGAGCTCTTAAAAAATAGAATAGGGCCCTGTTTAGTGACTCAATGGAGAGCATCTCCAATAGTTTGGAAAAATGACTTGCTATCCTTGTTTTATTGGGAAATGAAGAAAAAACGTTCTCCAACAGATTGGTATATGACTTGCTAAATTTTTCCGAGTTGGAATCGGATGCCATCTACTTGCTATATTTACCAAGTCAGCTTCCCTTGCTATCTAGCGTTTCTACGTTATTTTTTACCAAGTTGAAATACTTTTCTATGATACATGAAAAATTTATTTGCCAAAAGTTTTAGCAAGTTGCTAAATGACAACTTTTCGCAAGTCAATTTTTCCCAGCAATTGGCGATGCTCAACTTTGGTTTGGGTACTGTGGTCTGGTACACGGGAACACAAAAGTTTTGTTTTATTCGAAGTCATCATATGAAACATGAAGCTGAATACATACAGTGAGCAACAAATCGATCATCAGAAGGAATTTATGAGATGAACCAAATCGTTTAAATCTGTGTGGGAAGATGATCCATCAGTTTCGTCGATTCCCTTGGCCGCAGCGATTTTCAGTCCGTTCATCCTCTCCCTGATCTCCTTCGCTTCCTCGCCGCTGCCCATGAGCCTGTCAATGGCGGCCGTGACCTCCCGCCGCTCCAGGCGGTCGCCGACGAGCTCCGTGCCCACCTTCCAGACGTGGCACACGTACCTCGCGTTGCCGTACTGGTCCCCGTGCCGCGGGTGGCAGACCATCGGCACGCCCTCCGAGACGGCCTCCACGGTGGAGTTCCAGCCGCTGTGGGTGAGGAAGCCGCCGACGGCCGGGTGCGCGAGTACCTCCTCCTGCGGCGCCCAGCCGACGACGACGCCCCGGCCGCCGCGCACCACCGCGTCCTCCACCCCGGCGGGCAGCCGCAGCGCGCCGGAGCCGGACTCGAGGCCGCCGCGGACGAGGTTTGGCCGGACCACCCACACGAAGGGCCGCGCGCTGTCGTCGAGCCCCCACGCGAGCTCCACGAACTCGTCGGGGTCCATGGCGGCCATGCTCCCGAAGCTCACGTACAGCACGGAGCCCGGCCGCTGCGTGTCCAGCCACTCCAGGCACCCGCGGTCCGCCCGCACTACCTCGCCGTGCAGGCTGCTGGCGCTGGCGGTCGCCGCCGCCGGCGGCACCAGCTTGTTGAGCGGCGCGACGGCGAACACCGGCACCGACGACGACATGGCCGCGCGGATCTCGGCCAGCGTGCCGGCCTCGATGAACGGGAAGGTGTGGAAGATGAGCCCCGACGAGCGCCGCGCCGCCGCCACCGTGCGGCCGAGCAGGCCGGCGAACTCCTCCAGGTCGGACGTCTCGTGCCGGAGCAGATCTTTCACGCGGTACGGGGGTAGCTCGGCTACTGGATCGTCCTTGCGCTCCTCTAATTGATGCATGCATCCGTATACAGCGATGTGATTAAGCCGCAGGAGATGATATTAAAATTTTGGGTGAACTAAACATGGCCCCTGTTTAGTTTCCCAAAATTTTCAGGAACGGTTACTGTAGCACTTTTGTTGTTATTTGACAAACTTTGTCCAAACATGAACTAACTAGGGTCAAAAGATTTGTCTCGCCGTTGGTGTGTGTCACGTGTTTGACTCAATTTATAAAAAATACTTCCTCGGTATCACAAATAGAAGTCGTTTAGGACAGCGACACGGTCTTCCAAACATAACTTTGACCACTTATTTTTTAAAAAAAATATTTATTGTAAAGTGGTATGAAAGTATTTTTCAAGATAAATTTATTTATATGATTTTAACATTTCTAAACTCAATATTTTAAAAGTTATTCATGATTTATATTCCAAATGTTTGACCAAAACCTTTTCCAAAACGACTTCTATTTGCGATACGGAGGGAGTATGTGCAATATTTATATCTCTAAATAATTTTGATAAAAAACTAGATGTAAATATTTTTCCGATGATACTAATTACTTAATATAAATATTAATGTATTTTAATATATGATCGTCGTTAACTTTTTCTCGGGATGCGAGAACGACAATTATTTAGGGACGGAGGGAGTACGTCTAAAGCTTCGATGTGACGGGGAATTTAGAAAAAAATTGGCTGTTTTGGGGAAACTAGTTCCCCAAATTTCCCAAAAATTTTCTAGATTCTCCGTCACGTCAATCTTTAGATACGTGCATAGAGCATTAAATATAGGTAAAAAAATAACTAATTGTACTTTTAGTATGTACATGTTGAGACGAATCTTTTGAATCTAGTTAGTATATATTTGAATAAAGTTTGTTAAACAACAACGAAGGTGCTAACTTCTGTGAACTAAACACAGCCAAAGCACTCCTTCCATTCATTCAAATTATAAGTAATTTCAATATTTTTAGAGAGTCGAACCATAAAAAAATTAATCAAATATATATAATACTCCCTCCGTATCGCTTTTAGATGACATTTTGGACAAGATTTGAGTCAAACATTGGGAATATAAATCATGAATAACTTTTAAATTATTGAGTTTAGAGATATAAAAATCATATAAATAAATTTGTCTTGAAAAATACTTTCATAAAAGTATACATATATCATTTTACAACAAATATTTTTTAAAATAACAAGTGGTCAAAGTTGCACTTTGGAGACCGTGTCGCTGTCCTAAACGTCATCTAAATGCGATACGGAGGGAGCATATAATACTCCCTCCGTCCCAAGATATAAGGCGCGATTTGACTCGGTGCGGTCTCCAAGAATAGATTTTGACCTATAATTTCTCTCATAATATATAATTTATAGAAATAAAAGTTTGATCATTAGAAAGTAATTCTAAATATAAATATAATGCAACTACTTTTATAGTATAAATTTTTTATATGATTAGGCTAATTGTTAGTCAAAGATAAGAAAGTTTGAATTTTGAAATACGTGCGTGCCTTATATCTTGGGACGGAGGGAGTATATGGTAAATGATAACGAAGGACAAAGGGAGAGAAGGACATGGCAAGTGGGCCCTAGCTATAGCGCCACGTCAGCGCACCTTTGACCGGCAGGTAGCCCCTGTCGACCAAGGCGCGGTACGCCATGTAGACGCGGAACGAGGCGGCGCTGGCCGTCATGACGCCGAGCGCGGGCACGCCGAGGTCGCTGGCGGCCGACAGCACGGCGTCCCAGCTGACGTCGGTGAGGACGCACCGGACGCGTTCCTCCCCGTCGTCCTCATCCTCCCCGTCCTCGGCGTCGATCAGCGCCCTGAGGCGGTCCCTGAATGGCGCCTGGCAGGCGGCGTTGAGCGCGGTGACGACGGCGGCGACGTCCTCGGACGCCGCCAGCTCCGGGGCCACCTCCACGGGCACGGGCACGAAGCGGTAGTCCGCGGGGTAGTCGGCCGGGTCGAGCGTCTGGGTGGCGCTGTGGAACACGGTGATCGCGACGCCGGCCCGGGCGTGCAGCGCGCGCGCCAGCCGCATCACCGGGTTGAAGTGGCCCTGGAACGGGAACGGGAACACCACCACGCGGCCGCCGGCTCCGGATCCGGATCCGGTGCGCGACGACGCCATGGCTGCCGTCTGATCTCTCCCGTGTCGTCGTCGTTCTCCTATGCTGTCTGCTGGGTGTGGCCATGGCCATGTCCATGTAGGAAAGCAGCAACACAGGCCGCCCATGCGGTGCGATGGCGAGACGACTTCCGATCCGACACTCGATCACTGATCGAAATGAATCGGACGTACACAGCACACAGCAGGATCGGATAAAGTACTGGAAAGAGTGCCATGCGTGTGCATCAGATTCTGCCTTGTTCGTGTCCTCCAACTAAAGCAGCAGTGCTTATTCCAAAGCACACCAGCTCGTTCACTTTCTCGAAACTTCTCCCGCGCCCTCCAGTCTGGTGGAGCATATAACGTGCCACCAGAGGTGATATGATGCTCCGAATGGAATGGCATATGAAAAGCTTCGCGCCGGTTTTCCGTCCGCCTTTGACACGACGCCAGCATCACGGCATCCGTCTACCGTATCACCGAGCTCAAAACAACAGCCCCTGTTGGTCTCAACTTATGAGATGGGTGTGATTTATTTTTTCACAAAATACTGTTAAAATAGTTAAAATCAGTCATGAATAAGCTCAAACGAATAGAGTCTTTAGCGCTCTCTGTGTCATTACGACTGGACCGAGAACCTACTGATGGGTATTGTTGTCAAGTGTGTTCTAAGACACGTCACTACCTCGAGCGAGTGAGCTGTCATAATGCACACTTGAGAACAATGCTGCATCCATTCATCCAACCGTATTGGCAGATGATGTCAAGACATGACTTTAGACTAAGATTACAGTGCTTTAATAGATTACGGACCGAGACAAGTAATTTTATATCTTCAGACCTAGGTGACAATTGCATGATATTTTAGGGATTGTTTCTGTAATTATGAGCTAGAGACCCACATATCGGTTCCACGCTAGAGCGTCACGTGAGCTAATGGGCTGCGACGTGGCTGTGTTTGGACTGTAATGGTATACTTAAGCGGTTTCGGAATCTAGATATGCAATTTCATGGTTTGGAGACTTAGATCAGTATTTCTCAATTGTTTAGGGACTCCCAATGATCTTGTTTGCTTGAACTTATCAGTTATGCTATATATGGCTTATTATCTCTCACAGAATACTATTGGAACAATCGAACTTTATCAAGCAACTGTATAGCTATATGTGGAGACAACATAGATGGTCTTGACCAAGTCTAGTTGGTGCTTGACCAAGTCAAGCAGAGACGCGAGGACTTAGCGATGTGGCGATCGAGGACAAATGGTGACACATCAAGATCATGGGGGAAGCGTAGCGAATATGTGACTTTATCTGGGTATAGCAATTTAGGCCCCAAAACTGTTGACAGCGGGTTTGTCGAGTTTGAACCTCGAAACCCCGGGAGAGAATCTCATGCAACACGTGGCGTTAATCAGAGGGCTTGTATCGAGGCGAAGTGTCTTCATGAAGGGATCATGGTCTCTACTATTTAGAACTCAACTTGGACCATTATGCCCTTGGGTTGTGATTAAGTGGTTTAAGGAAATATGTAAGGGTGGGCTTCAAATTGTGTAATAGTGTTATAAATAATAGGAAATGTTGCCCCAACCTAGCTATCTCTTATAGTCAGGGGCGGAGCTTCCCATATGGCAAGGTATGGCGCTTGCCATACCTCAATTTTTCTGGAACTCATACCCACAGATCACATCCTCTGCCATGGATGCTTGGAAGAGTTCATTAATAGTGTTCTGTTGTCCTAGAGAAGAAGAGCAGTACATAAAAACTGAACCGGTATCTTCAATCCGCCACACCTCAATTCAATTCCTTCCTCCGCCACTGCTTATAGTTGCATTAGTCTTAGCGTATCTGGTTAGGACATGCCAATGCGTCGAAATGCTGAGAGATCTGTTGTCAGAAGAGAGAAAACCTCCTTTTCAATTTGTCCCACCTGTAAGAGGGAGGATGTTGGGAAGAGGCTAGTTTTTGTAAAAAAAAAACTTGATCTGGTTAATTTGATTATCTCTCTCTTTCTTTCTTTCCCGTTATTGGATTTTCGAAGGTTTCCTAATTCTCTTGATATGTGAGTTTGTGTTCTTAGAGGACGCCGCCTTGAGCACCGGCCTCCTCGCCAACGACCTCACCACTGGCCACCCATTCCCGCCACTCCTCCACCCCTTCTCTAATCCCAATCCATTGGAGACTTAACCTTGCATTTATCGTCCTTACCGCCAACACCGTCCAACGATTGTCTTTCGGCCTACTTGGCAGTGCTCCCACCGCTAGTCATATCATCTCTACCGCCACTCAGCCCGTCGACCCCAGGCCCCTTCACTCCTAAGGTTGTTGGGCATTGTTTGTCGAGCAGTGCGGCGACGGTGCAACGACGGCCACGCGGAGCTCCGGTGTGGCGCACGGAAGATGCCCACCACCTAGGCTTACTTGATGCGCGTTGTGAGGGATGGACGACCACATTATATTAGTTCCAAAAAATTAAGCAAGTTGACAACTAAACAAACTTGTGATTTGTCTGAAATTATTTAAATATCTTATATTTTATTTATATCGGTAACCTAAGCATTGAAGTCAGTTTCTGAAAATAAAGTTGGAAAGTAGAAACAGCAGAGACATCAGACATTAGAACAGATCATTTGAATGATATACTCCCTCGATATCCTATAGGTCTAATGTAAATCAAGTCTGAATGAAAGTCTAGAAAAGAAGTGTGAACAAGACTTTGAGATGGTGACCCAATTTAACAAAGAGGGGAAAAAAAGTCTCAGAGTTCTGCACTGAGAGTTCTGGCACTATGGTTTATCCATTCGGTGTTCGCTTCCATCAGTGTAAAGAGATGAAAAGTGTTATGAAAAAAGAGCTCTCAATTCCTCCCTACATCAATATTCTAGTATTCTTGTCAAATCGAATGTTTGGTAAACATAGACTAATTATAAAACTAATTACAAAGAGTAATACATGATTCGTCTTGTAAATTAGTTAAGACTTATACAATTAGTTTATAATTAGCTCATATTTAGTTCCTTAAATTGATACCCAAATTTCTAATTTCACCTAGCTAAACTTTGATCCATCCACCCTGACTAATTAATGATTCGTCTTGTGAATTAGTCAGGGGTTATGCAATTAGTTTTATAATCAGCACATGCTTACTTCCTCTAGCTGATATCCAAAATATATAATTTCACCTGGCTAAACTTTGATCCATCCAACCACCCTCAGTTCTATTGAGAATGCGGTTTCTAACAAGTTTAAATTTTGTAATAGAAAAAACGCACACACATACTTTGCATGGGACCACGCTGGCAGTACCATTGCAATGCGTCATGCGTGAAGTATGGATCCATCTCAAGAAATAAATTGAAAAAACAAAACCGTTGTACGCTGCCAGGCCTTCTTCTCCATTCGTTCCGCTAGAAGTCCTGTCAAGTCCTGTCAAACCAAACACTACAGAATCTAGGTCTCCACCCGCTCGGCCATCCCCCTCCGCAGTCCGCAGCACACGAGTCCACAGTCCTCGCTCGCTCACGACGGCAGCCATGGCGTCGCGCACCGGAGCCGGAGCAAGCGGCGGCGGCCGCATGGTGGTGTTCCCGTTCCCGTTCCAGGGCCACTTCAACCCGCTGATGCGGCTGGCGCGCGCGCTGCACGCCCGGGGCGTCGCGGTGACCGTGTTCCACAGCGCCGCCCAGGCGCTGGACCCGGCCGACTACCCGGCGGACTACCGCTTCGTGGCCGTGCCCGTGGAGGTGGCTCCGGAGCTGATGGCGTCCGAGGACGTCGCCGGCATCGTCACGGCCCTGAACGCCAGCTGCGAGGCGCCCTTCAGGGCCCGCCTCTCGGCGCTGCTCGCCGCCGCCGAGGACGACGGGGAGGAGGAAGAGGACCGCGTCCGGTGCGTCCTCACCGACGTTGCCTGGGACGCCGTGGTGTCGGCCGCCCGCGACCTCGGCGTGCCCGCGCTCGGCGTCATGACCGCCAGCGCCGCCACGTTCCGCGTCTACATGGCGTACCGCACCTTGGTCGACAAGGGCTACCTGCCGGTGAAAGGTGAGTCCAGCATCCTCCAATCCTCCGTCGTCGTCGCTCGTCGGCGGCGAGCCAGGCCGCCATGGTAGATTATTAGATCCCTCATCCCTCATCCTCTGCCTGCCTGCCCCTGCAGAGGAGCGCAGGGAAGATCCAGTCGTCGAGCTGCCCCCGTACCACGTCAAGGACCTGCTCCGGCACGAGGCGTCCGACCTGGAGGAGTTCGCGGGCCTGCTGGGCCGCGTCGTCGCGGCGGCGCGGCGCTCGTCGGGGCTCGTCTTCCACACCTTCCCGTTCATCGAGGCCGGCACGCTGGCCGAGATCCGCGCGGACATGGCGGTGCCGGTGTTCGCCGTCGCGCCGCTCAACAAGCTGGTGCCGGCGGCGGCGACCGCCAGCCTGCACGGCGAGGTGCAGGCGGACCGCGGGTGCCTGCAGTGGCTGGACACGCACGCGCAGCGCCCCGGCTCCGTCCTGTACGTCAGCTTCGGGAGCATGGTCGCCATGGACCCCAACGAGTTCGTGGAGCTCGCGTGGGGGCTCGCCGACAGCGGGCGGCCCTTCGTGTGGGTGGTCCGGCCCAACCTCGTCCGCGGCTTCGAGTCCGGCGCGCTGCCCGCCGGGGTGGAGGACGCGGTGGTGCGCGGCCGGGGCGTCGTCGTCAGCTGGGCCCCGCAGGAGGAGGTGCTCGCGCACCCGGCCGTCGGCGGCTTCTTCACCCACAGCGGCTGGAACTCCACCGTCGAGGCCGTCTCGGAGGGCGTGCCGATGATCTGCCACCCGCGGCACGGGGACCAGTACGGCAACGCGAGGTACGTGTGCCACGTCTGGAAGGTGGGCACGGAGCTCGTCGGGGACCGGCTGGAGCGGCGGGAGATCACGGCCGCCATTGACAGGCTCATGGGCAGCGGCGAGGAAGCGAAGGAGATCAGGGAGAGGATGGACGCACTGAAAATCGCTGCGGCGAAGGGAATCGACGAAACTGGATCGTCACACACGGATTTGACCGATTTGGTTGATCTGATAAATTCCTTCTGATGATCCAGCCATCTGTATTCAGCTTCGTGTTTCATGAGTTCGAATAAAAACTGAAGTTGTTTGTTCCCGTCAATGGACATGTGCTCAAATTTCGCATGGAACCGTGTGTGTGTGGGTCGAACCGGGGTTTAATGTTTTGTTTAGAGGTTCATAAAACTGGATCATCCCGAGACAGAATATACTCTCCAGATAGAGGTTCAGCTCGTCTCTCCAAAAACAAAAGGACCAAGTGAGTTGAGAAAAAAGTGAAGGGACGTTGACGAACCACGTACCAATGATCCAACCTGTTGGGACGGTACCCAGACCGCAGGCGCCTCTAGCCCGCAATGCCGAAGGATGACGGTGCTTTCGCGCGGATGTGCGCATTCACGCGGAAGCACGCGTTCGTCTTCGGCACCGCAAGACCGAAGGAAGGCGGAGCTTTCGTGCGAAAGGAATCATTCGCGCGGAAGCTCGCGTTTCGGCTCGAGGACCAAGGGAAGGCGGAGCTTTCGTGCGAAAAGAAGCATTCGCGCGGAAGCACGCGTTTCGGCTTGCGGACCAAGGGAAGGCGGAGCTTTCGTGCGAAAAGAAGCATTCGCGCGGAAGCACGCGTTCGCCTTCGGCCCGCAGGACCGGAGTAGGACGGAGTTTTCGTGCGAAAGGAAGCATTCGCACGAAAGGAATTCGACGTTTCCGGCGGGAGTTTTCGTCATTCATGACTTTGGTTTTTCATAGGTTTTCGCAGGTCGCCGGAAGCCTCGGTCAAAGGGAGCGGGCACACCGGTCAGGAAAAGGATCCGGGGGACGCGGGGTCCGTCAGAGGGCGAAGTTACGATGATGCCCCTCGTGCCAGAAGAGGCGGCGCACAGCCATGGAGTAGTTGGGTAGGGCATCATTGTAATTGTAGCAGAGTGGTTGGAATGGCATTCTTGTACTTTCAAACTGATCTGGATTAATATAAAAAGCTCCCAGCCTCCCAAGGGAGGGAAGGAGGAACACTGTTCACTTGACCTGATTCCTTCTTCTATTGCATTTACTTCCACTTTCGTTCTGTGCATTCGCTCGTGCGACAACCCGCTGTTTTGGGGTCTCGGTCCCGAAACAACATTGGCGCCCACCGTGGTTGTCGCCCGAGCTTACCATGCCACCGAGGAAGGCGCCGAAGACGGTCGACAATCCCGAGGCGGCTGCCGCGAACAAGGATGGCCACGGCACAATCGCAGCATCCGCTTTAACCACTCAAATACCACCGAATATAGCCCAAAACACCCAAGCTTTCGGCAGCACGCTCCCAACAGGAACCCAGCTACCGCCGATAGCAACCTCAAGCCGTGACTCACAGCCTTTCGGCAGAGATGGCACGCCGGAAGGGAACGTCCAAGACGAGCCCGGCGACGAAGAAGACGACGACGCTGAAGTTACCAGGCATGCCCAGGCAATCAGAATGCTGACGGAGCAGCAAGAAGAGATCGAAAGGTTGGTCCAGCAAAGAGATCAGTTGCAGCAGCAGCTTGCGGCAAAAGCAAGGGAAGATGAAACTCGCGACACGCTTCGTCAAGCGGAGGCGCAGAGGAGGCAACTGGAAAAGGAAATTCAGGAGCTGAGAAGAGCTGGAGGAAGCCCGATTCCAATAATTCAAGACAATGTGTTCGTACCAAGGCGAGAGCAGCCACCAGCTTTCGACAACGCAATCGATGAAACCTCCCCGCTTTCAAGAGAATTGCAAGCCCATCCGTGGCCGCTCCACTACAAGCCACGCATTCCGACTTTCGACGGCAAGGCGAATCCGCGCAAATTCTTGGCAAGCTACGAGACAACCGTCTTTTCGGCAGGCGGTGACAATCAAGCCCTGGCGAAATCTCTCATTCTGGCAGTCGAAGACGTGGCGCACAATTGGTACACCACGCTCAAGCCACTATCCATCTATTCGTGGGCTCAGTTGAAGGCCGAATTGCTCGCCACTTTCCAAGGATTCCGGCCGGATGTCAAGACCACGCGAGACCTCATGAATTGCACCCAGCAAGATGACGAACCCTTATCCGACTACCTCAAACGCTTCATCCAGCTGAAAGCTCAGGCTCCGAATGTGCCGGAAGCCGCGGTGATTGCAGCAGCCACCGAAGGCTTGGGAACCGGACAGTGCGCCGCTCATTTGTCCAGAGAACCGCCGAAAACTGTCAAGGAATTGTTCGATGTGATGAACGCATATGCAAGATCGGATGATGACTTTCGGCGGCGCAAAGCCGCCCGCTTGACGCAGAGGCATGCGACGAAAGCAAGTCGACCGCCGCAAGTGCCGAATCAGAGGATGGTTAGACCTTTCCGGACAATCAACACTCTGCAGGAAGAACCAGCGCAGTCAGCAGCGGGCATGGAGAGGTCGGATATGACCAACTTCTAGCCGCAAAGAGGATTCGATCAATCCTTCCGCGGAGGACGCGGCGGAAGGACAGGACGTGGCGGCCGAGACGGTAGAGGCCGCGGAAGAGGAGCCAAGCCTCCGTACTGTGTCATCTGTGATGGCAATTTCGGTCACACCACCCGAGACTGTAAGTACAGCAAGATGGCGAAAGAGCTAAAGGACAAGGATCAAGCTTCAGCCTCTGGCGAAAGCTCCAAGCACGTTTTTCACAATTCGCAAGACCCGGCAGCAGGAGCGGTAGCGTGCAGCAACTACGCAAGCGCGCCCATGCATCCCCTGCAGTACATGCCTCCCCAGAATTTGCATTGGTACAATCCGGCATATCAGGGTTACCAGTTCCCGGTCTTTGCACCACAGTCGATGGCAGTTTCGTCACCCTCGCACTATCAGCGCCAACCAACACCTCCACCAGCGCTTCCGACTCAAGCCCAACCCCAGGGGCAGCAAGCACAACCCAATTACCAGCAGGGACAGGAGACAGAAAACGAAGCTAGCGCAATCAACAACATCCTCCCGTCAAGAGGCCACATTTTCGCCATCACGGGCGGATCCAATCTAGAGCACGAAAGTAAAAGGGCGAGAAAGGACTATCATCGAAGAGTCCAGACGGTATCACCAAGGCTTCCGCTGAACAGGCCAGCTTGGTCACTGGCGCTGATATGTTTTGATGAGTCAGATTTCAAAGTTCACGATTACCCGCATTGCGACGCTTTCATCGCCACAGCCAATGTGGCCGGTTTCACCTTACATAACATCTTGATCGACACCGGAAGCTCAGCAGACATTCTATTCGTCAAAGCTTTCGAAGCGATGGGAATGGACAGGCGCAGTTTGGACCTCGCTGGCAATTCCTTGTACGGATTTGGGGGAAGAAAGATCGACGCTATCGGCAAGAAACAAATCCCGGTATCTTTCGCCGAGGAAGAGAGAGTACGCACCGAGATGGTGACGTTTGATATAGTGAACATGGACTACCCATACACAGCCATTTTCGGCAGAGGCTTCACAAACAAGTTCAATGTAATAATCAAGCAAAGCTACTTGTGTATGAAAATGCCATCACCTTTCGGCATCATTACTGTGCACGGAGATCAGCAAGCATCCAGGAGAATCGAAGGTAGGCCGACCCCAGGCTACAGTCTCATAAACGAGGTGGCGAAAAATGACGAAACACAAGCAACCGTCGAAGCGCACGCCGCCGTCAGCTCGACCGAATATAAGGCCGGGGCAGCCGAAGAGATGGTGAGAATCCCGCTCGCATCTTCAAGGCCCGAAAGAACTGTGCACATCGGGACAAGCATGCCGGTAGAAGAAAGGAACGCTTTGGCATCTTTTCTCGCGAACAACGATGACATTTTCGCTTGGTCAGCAAGCGATTTGCAAGGCGTTAGCAGAGATCTCGCCCAACATAGTTTAAACATCGCAAGCGACGCTAAGCCCAGAAAGCAAAAACTGAGAAAGATGTCAAACAAAAGGGCAGATGCGGCGAAAGCCGAAGTGCAAAGATTACTCGATGCGGGAGTAATCCGACCAGTCCAGTATCCCGAATGGCTGGCGAACGTTGTCTTGGTGAAAAAGAAGAACGGAAAGTGGCGAATGTGCGTCGATTTCACCGACATCAACAAATGCTGCCCGAAGGATCCGTATCCTTTGTCGCGTATCGACAAGCTTGTCGACATTGCAGCCGGTTGTGAACTAATGAGTTTGCTAGATTGTTTTTCAGGCTATCACCAGATATGGCTTCATCCTGATGATGAGGAGAAAACCAGTTTCATCACCCCAACAGGCACATATTGCTATCGGCGGATGCCGAAAAGGCTGCGGAACGCAGGCCCAACTTTCTCGCGGATGACCGACAAAGTTTTCGAAAGCCAGAAGCAGAAGAACTTGCTGGCCTATGTTGACGATATAGTGGTCAAAAGCGACAGACAGGAAGATCATCAAGCAGACTTACTCGAGACTTTCGGCAACCTCCGCAAAAGCGGCTTGAAGCTCAACCCTGACAAGTGTATTTTCGGCATCAAGAAAGGCAAGCTCCTTGGTTGCCTGGTGTCGGCAAGGGGAATCGAAGCCAATCCCGACAAAATAGCGGCGATCATCAACATGCAACCGTCCTCAAGCCGAAAGCAAGTTCAGAAGTTGACAGGAAGGCTAGCTTCCTTGAACAGATTTATCGCAAGGTCCGCCGAAAAAGGGCTGCCTTTCTTCAGAACTCTGCGTAGCTCCGACCCTTTCGGTTGGGGGGAAGAGCAAAGGCAGGCTTTCCAGCAGCTAAAGGAGTACCTGACAAGGCTAACCACGTTATCAAAACCGTCACCGGAAGCGACACTCTTGTTGTATCTTGCATCATCTCACACCACCGTAAGCGCAGTATTGGTGGAAGAGAAGGAACACGAAAACAAGATGACGCAGTTCCCGATCTACTTCGTCTCCGAGGCCCTGTCGGGAGCAAAATTGAACTATTCAGAGCTGGAGAAGATAGCATATACGGTGGTAATGGCTTCTAGGAAGCTAAAACATTACTTTCAATCTCACCACATCATAGTCCTATCGGCTCAACCATTGGAAGCTCTGTTCCGCAACAACGAAGCTATCGGCCGAATTGGCAAATGGGCAGCGGAGTTAAACGAATATGTGATCGATTTCCATCACCAGTCCGCAATCAAGTCACAAGCGCTGGCGGATTTCATAGCAGACTGGACTCCCGCGGCTTTCGACACAACTCTTGAATTCGAGGAGCCCGTATGGACAGTAAATTGTGATGGCGCTTGGGGAATGGCAGGAGCGGGAATCTCGGCGATCCTAACCCCGCCAAGAGGACCGAAGGTCAGATTTGCCGCAAGGATGCAATTCCTCACAACCAACAACACCACCGAATATGAAGCCGTGCTGCTGGGATTACAAAAGCCTTGAGCAATCGGAGCGAGAAGATGCATAGTCAAGTCAGATTCCCAAGTCGTCGTTGGCCACGCCGAAAAGGATTTCACAGCAAGAGAACCAGAGCTAGCCAAGTGTCTGGCAGCAATCAGAAGAATGGAGAAGTATTTCGCAGGTTTCACTTTACGCCACATTCCAAGAGCCGAAAACACAGAGGCAGACGAGCTGGCCAAAGCCGCAGCACAAAATCTGCCATTACCACCAGACGTGTTCTATCAAGTCCTTTCGGCCAAAGCCGTGAAAGAAGAGGAAGATCACCCAAGTTCGGTGCACGTTATCGCCAGTGATGACTGGAGGTCGCGAATATTCGCTCACTTAGCCGGAACATACGAGCCGGAGTCTAGAAAGGACGCTGAAAGAATGGCCAGCAGAGCGAAAGGTTACTCAATCATCGGAGAACAACTATTCAAGAATGGGATAGCATCCCCCTTCTGAAATGCATAAGCAGGCGTGAGGGCATTCAGCTACTCGAAGAGATGCACGCCGGAATGTGCGGAGCGCATAGAGGGCCTCACGAGATAGCGCACAGAGCAATGAGGCAGGGATTCTATTGGCCTTCTGTCGCATCAGACGCCAGAGAGCTAGTCAAACGTTGCAAAGGCTGCCAAATGTTCGCTAGAAACCAGAAAGCCCCAGCAAACGAAACCACGCTGATAGTGCCAACCTGGCCTTTGCAGAGATGGGGCATTGACATAGTAGGTCCGCTACCAGCAGCTCCGGGCAACCTGCACTTTGCAGCGGTAGCACTCGAGTATTTCACGAAGGGTGGAAGCAAAGGCCCTCGCAAGCATAACTTCCACATCTTTAACCAAATTCATCTGACAGAGGATAGTCTGTCGTTTCGGTGTTCCCTCCTTCATTACCTGCGACAACGGGAAGCAGTTTGACTGTGTCGAATTCAGGAGTTTCTGCGACGAACTCAGCATCAAGCTCAATTTTGCCTCAGTAAACTACCCGCAAGCAAACGGGGCTGTCGAGAGAGCGAATGGTCTAATCTTTTTGGCAATATCAAAAACTTTGTACGACTCGCCGAAAGGCAAGTGGGCCAACACCCTAACAACAGCTGTATGGGGACACAATATCTCACAATCCAGAGCCATCGGCTTCACTCTGTTCCGATTGCTTTACGGCGAAGAGGCAGTCACCCCGGAAGAGGTAAAACTGGGCTCATTCCGGACCGAAATGGCTCCAGTGACTCAGGAGCAAAGGCACCTCGAACTCGACACCATCGAAGAGGTAAGACTGCAAGCTGCAGACAATCTCGAAAAATATCACGCCGAAACAAAGCACCACAGGGACAAGACCATAGTCTGAAAGGACATCAAACCTGGAGACATGGTCACCATTCGGCAGCCGGACAAGCAAGGTAAGCTGCAGTCGCAGTGGCAGGGCCCCTTCATCGTGGCAAGCATGGCAGCACCCGGTGTATTCCGTTTGCTGAATGATAAGGGTGAAGAATCAGCCCACACATGGAATGCAAGCAACTTGCGCCGCTTTTACCCCTAGTTTGTCTACTCAAACTTTGATGTAAGTTTCTCCCTGTTTTATTATTTTTCATTCTTTCGTAATCAAAATCGACTGCACTCTTTTTTCTCGCCGGGGAAGCCCTTCATCGGGGTGCGAGGTTTTTTAACGAGGCAGCCGAATGTAACCGCTACATTATGAAAGCATTCGCAATTCCCCAGAAAAGTTGTGTGGCAAAGGACGAAGTCAACCAAGCATAAGGTTGAGACATTCGTCAATTAAAATATAACGAACGAGAATGTCGGCTTGCTGGGCGAAAGGAATCCTCCGCAGCCGCCGACAATCTCAGAAAGCCTGCGGGCTATGAAAAAAAACCGACCCTCCGACAAAACGAGAGGGCGGAACGAAAGCCTGCGGGCTATGAAAAAACCGACCCTCCAACAAAACGAGAGGGCGGAACGAAAGCCTGCGGGCTATGAAAAAAGCCGATCCTCCGACAAAACGAGAGGGCGGAACGAAAGCCTGCGGGCTATGAAAAAACCGACCCTCCAACAAAATGAGAGGGCGGAACGAAAGCCTGCGGGCTATGAAAAAAAACCCGACCCTCCGACAAAACGAGAGGGCGGAACGAAAGCCTGCGGGCTATGGAAAAAAAACCCGACCCTCCGACAAAACGAGAGGGCGGAACAAAAGCCTGCGGGCTATGGAAAAAACCGACCCTCCGACAAAACGAGAGGGCGGAACGAAAGCCTGCGGGCTATGAAAAAAACCAACCCTCCGACAAAATGAGAGGGCGGAACGAAAGCCTGCGGGCTATGAAAAAAACCGACCCTCCGCAAAACGAGAGGGCGGAACGAAAGCCTGCGGGCTATGAAAACCGACCCTCCGACAAAACGAGAGGGCGGAATGAAAGTCTGCGGGCTATGGAAAAACCGACCCTCCCACAAAACGAGAGGGCCGAACGAAAGCCTGCGAGCAAAACAAATCGTCTTTCCAACAGGATGGGAGGACGGTAGCGAAAGTCAAGCTGAGAAACCCCAATGAGGTCCACGATGCCAGGAAAGACAGATAGCAGTTTCCGGTAGGTGCAAAACTTGAACGCCATCTTAACTCCCCACCTACAAAACGCCGCAAGTACAGCCAAAGCAATAAATGCAGCGTCCTCGCCGCATAGGCAGGCCATATAAATAGACACCAAAGCGCAAGCTTTTCCAACCATCCAAAGCCACAAAATCTATTCAAGTGCAAACCCCGAAAAGATAACCCAAAAGGCATAACGCGAATAGGAAGCATCAGGAGCCAAGGTTTCGCTTTGATGATTGTGTCGTCGATACTGCATCCAGATAGCGCCCCCAGTCCAGTAACTGTAGGCGAAAGCACCATCAAGTAGCATGCCCATCTCAAACTGCAGCTAGAAAATGAGAAAAAGCAAGCACGCTGCTAGATGACAACGAGAGCGATACCACGGGCATGACCAGGCGCAACCTTTCACATCAAAATTGTAAAGTTACTTTCATTAACCGGTTAATGCTGAGTTGGGAGCCCCTCTGCAGCGTATCGGCCAAGGGGCTCGAAACGAAAGCGCCCTCACGCGAAAACTACCGCCCCTCGTCTAAGTGTGTGGGGGCGGGCGCGTCTTTACTATCGGCCGAGGGGCTCGCAACGAAAGCGCCCTCGCGCGAAAGCTACTGCCCCTCGTCTAAGTGTGTGGGGGTGGGCGCGTCTTTACTATCGGCCGAGGGGCTCGCAACGAAAGCGCCCTCGCGCGAAAGCTACCACCCCTCGTCTAAGTGTGTGGGGCGGGCGCGTCTTTACTATTTAGCCGAGGGGCTCGCAACGAAAGCGCCCTCGTGCGAAAGCTACCACCCCTCGTCTAAGTGTGTGGGGGCGGGCGCGTCTTTACTATCGGCCGAGGGGCTCCCAACGAAAGCGCCCTCGCACGAAAGCTAACACCCCTCGTCTAAGTGTGTGGGGGCGGGCGCGTCTTTACTATTCAGCCGAGGGGCTCGCAATGAAAGCGCCCTCGTGCGAACGCTACCACCCCTCGTCTAAGTGTGTGGGGGCGGGCGCGTCTTTACTATCGGCCGAGGGGCTCCCAACGAAAGCGCCCTCGCGCGAAAGCTACCGCCCCTCGTCTAAGTGTGTGGGGGCGGGCGCTTCTTTACTATCGGCCGAGAGGCTCGCAACGAAAGCGCCCTCGCGCGAAAGCTACCGCCCCTCGTCTAAGTGTGTGGGGGCGGGCGCGTCCTTACTATCGGCCGAGGGGCTCGCAACGAAAGCGCCCTCGCGCGAAAGCTACCGCCCTTCGTCTAAGTGTGTGGGAGCGAGCGCGTCTTTACTATCAGCCGAACGGCCAACAACCGAAAGAACCTTCGCGCGAAAACTAGATGAGCGTAAAAACAAGGTTCGCATTTTCAAAAATATAAAACAATGACAACAACAAAAGACAAAGTCACAGTGACCCATTTCTTTACATTCAATCTTTAAGCAAATTCATACAGTGTATTCAAGCTCGCTAACTAATCCAGCGAGCGAAGCAAAATGCTATATCGTCGTGCATCCGACGAAAGCACGACGTCTTCGGGTTCCACCTTAACAAACGGGGAGCCTTCGAAGCTTGGCGGCGCACGCGAAGCCTTGCGTTTTTTCCGCCTCGCCTCGAGTTCGCGACGGTCAAAGTTTTCGTAAAAAGCCCGTAAGTGTTCCTCTGTGCGCTTAAGTTTCTTAGCGCGCTTAGTCAGATAAGACGAAAGTGACGCTGTCGGAAACCTAGAGCGAAAGCTCCTCCACAAGTCACCCCCGACATAGAGATCGCCTGATCTAATCAATAGCGTGCAGATGTCGAGAACGTCTGGCATTCCCGCATCCGCACCCTGTTCAAATACAACATCCAAGTTTAAGTTCAAGTCTTACATAGCAAGTTTGGCGAATACTAACAACACATAAAGCGGGCCCTAATCATTCATCTACCGCATCTTGAGGAGCACTCGCGCCCCGAGAAGCAGCAGCGGCGGAGCTCTCAGGGACCTCCTCATTCGGCTGGGGCGGGCTTGTTTCGTCCTCCGGCTCAGCTTCGCGCGCCCGTTTCTCCGAGATAAACTCCGAAAACACCTTTCGGATGCGCGCTTTTTCCTCCGGAGTCTGCGTCAGGGGTGATAGCACAAAAGAGGTGTCATTCAACCCACAAAAACAGAGGAAAAGAAATAGAAACACCGAGCGAAAGCTTAAGCGATTGTTAAAAAAGGTACCTTCCCGCGGCCCATGGCGGACTGCATGAGCGACATATCGTTCCCACCAGCCAACCCAAATTCATCAAAAAATCTTTTGCCCAGCACTTTCGCCGCCTCTGGGGTGCGCCAGTAGTAGTCCACTTCCTTCACCGAAAGGTCCGCGATATGTGAGCATCCGGCGTCAACAAGGCTATGGCCGATCACCTTGATGCCAGTAACGGCGGCGTAATCTCGGCCAAGGGCCATGTGTCCCTCAAGCGACTCCATTTCGGAGCGGAGCCAACCAATAAGGCCATCGACGTTATGCTCCGAGGGACCTTCCGCCTCGACGCCGATACTCCGAAGGCACTCACGGAAGCGAGCCACGGCCTCCCCAGCGGAGGTCAGGAGAATTCTTTCTCTTTCGGCCTGGGCGGCCCGCAGCTGCGAAAGCTCCTTCTTGAGACTCTCAACCTCTCTCTGGCTTGCCTTCCTGGAGGTATGCTCATCGTCGGCCTTCTTGGTCTGCAACTCAAGATCGGTGGCGAGTTTCTTCACCTGCGCGTCAAATTTAGTCACTTGCGTATCAAGTTCCTGTTTCTCGCGCTCGATCTTGCGAGTATAGAGATCCCTTTGGTTACTCTGGCTGCGAGCGACAACGGCAGCCTGCGAATAGCAACGAAACAACGGTCAAAACATAGACCGAAATAGCAACGAATCCTGCAGCGAAAGTCAAACACTTACGCTTGCCAGGTGAAAAGATATGGCATCATCAAGTTTCAGGCAGCTGACTTTCAAGAGATCCCTTTCGATCTCCGGCGCGACGAAAGCTTTCTGTGAGAATTCCACAAACTTAGCAGCCTCCTCGCTGCCGCCAGGAAGAATTCTAGCCCGACGATAATCAAGTCGGCAGGCGAGTTGGGCATCTGAGGCCGCACCTAAAGAACGAGCAACGCGATAAGACTCCTCTTTCGCCTCGTCAGTTTCATTCGATGAGCTTAAGCCAGTATAAAAGCATGGGTTCTCGTAGTCCGATGGCACCCCGTCGAGAACTAGCCGCCCGTAGCCCAAAAGCTGCCCCTCCACCATTTCCTGTGTAAGTCGAATGCAACGTGGCGAAAGGCATAACTTACCTTTCTCAACAGCAGCAGGAGCGGGCATTTTCAAGGACGCGCCTCCTCTTTCGCCAGCAGCAGTCTTTTCGCCGGGCACCCGAGCTGAGGATTCAGAGCGCGGAGTTTTCGGTTTCTTCGCCGGACGTTCCATGGCATCGGGTGGACCAGAGGGCTTCCGCGAACCGATCTTCGCGAAAGTTGGCATGTCAGCAACCGAAGCATCGTCATCAAAGGCCGTGTGCGAGAGAGGCACGCTAGGTCTCTTAGGAGCCATTCCCGCAGCGTGAGATGTGCTCTGCAAAAACACGTAAAAACGTATATCAATAAACAAATAAGACGCTCAATGGTAAGTCTCAAAAACAGCAGTTGAATGCGAAAGCGATATTCATGGGCGCGCGAGGTAGAAATAAATGAACACAGAAGCACAGACTAACCACCCTCGGGTGATCGAAGGGATCAACGTCGGGGATTGATTCCAATACTCCCTTCCGGCTCTTAAGCAGCGGCTTGGCAACTAAACGACCAAGGCGAATATCTTCAACCTCAGCAAATTTTCGCCAAGGGATCACACCGCTGCGCCCTCCACGCCGGGCCACGGCCTTGCCTTTCGCCCTTGGATTTTCAATCTCGGCCTTGCCTTCGTCAACCAAAGGCCTTTCGGCATACTTGACGCCCATCGCGTCGAAAGCCCGGTTCAAACGACGGCTGCGGCCGAGGTTGCCAAGCTGGAACTCACTTTCCTACCGTAAATATGGCCCGCAAATTTTCCTCGCTTCGCCTTCAATGTGCTTCACAAAGCTTTCGTCATCAGAAAAATTTGCGGGTCTCTCAAACAGAAGAAGAGGGGACCAATATCCGTCCTTGTCAAAAAAGCCTTCGAAAGTGGTCGCGCTGCACAGCGGGTTCATCCCAATAGCCATCCATTCCTCGACCAAATCTCGACTGATCTGAAACCGCGCGGTGAGCGCGAAAGCATCTCCGCAGCGAATGGCTTCCTTGTCATTCAGCACCAAGGGCGGAAGATGTTTCCCGGGGTATCTTTCCAAAATTGAAACAAGCGGAGAGGCCTTCTTCTCCCCCTTGCCCAACTCGGAAGCAACAGTTTCATCCGTGCAAACTCGATAGTAGAACCAGAATCGATTCCAGTCTGGCCACTTATTCCGATAGGTAAGCGAAATAGAAACGCTACCTCGGGTCTTCCATGGCACGAAGTTAATACATCCAATCTCGCTGGGCAGCTCACCTCCCAGTAAAGGGTCATGCACTTTCATCGGTTGACGGTGAATGTCGTAAAACCGCACGAAAGCGTCCGCTCGCGGCTTGCAATCAAGCATCTTCATTGCTTGAGCGAAAACGCCGAGTCTGACAAAAGCGTCCGAAAGGACGTCTGAGACGAACTCTTCAAGCGGAAAATCCAAACCAGCGGCGAAATAATCGCGAAAGACAATAGCTTCATTGGGCCACGGAATTGGCACCTCTTCGTCTCCAGGGACACGACAATTCGCCAAATGATCCGTCCTCAGAGGCCCCTTGTCGGCCAGCATTTGCAAACTGGCAGCCGTCATTCGTGAAGTGCCGAGATAAAAAGAACAATCGGTAGGCACCGAAATCAAGCCAGAATCACCGTCGTCTGACAAGCTCCCACTGTGACTCGGGACGCGCGGAGCTTCCCCGGATCCGATCGACACGTCAGCACTACTTTCACGGCAGGAGGACCCAGAGCTGCCACCGCTTTCGCTAGAGCTCGAAGTCGACGACGAACCGGAGGACGCCATCTAACATGGCACGGGAGACGAAATGAACAAAAATGATGCATGCGAAAGGCAAACAAAAAGAAAAGTAACTTTGATAGCATGCAAACTTAAACAACCAATTCGAAAACACGAGGCAAAGGCAAGTAAGAGTTATGTACCACAATCGTTGATCAGTGAATGAGCGGAGCAGACACCAGCAGCTTTCGCCAAAAGCGAATGACGGAAGGCTTCACGAGCGAGCGGCAACGGGGCGGGAACGCGTCAACTGGCCAGGTAGCCTCTCCCCGCCTGAAGCCTCACGCTTATATACGAGCAGCCGCACACGGTTTTCGAGGAGGACGAAAAGTGACCCGGGCACGGGAATCGAAGCGTCGCAACGGCACAACAATACAATACACGGTTTTCGAGGAAGACGAAAAGACGCCTGGGCACGGAACACGAAGCATCGCAACAACCTGACAGACGTCACATGGTATCAGCTAAGTGACAAGACGTGCAAGCGCGTTCACCTAAAAAAAACTTGGCTTCGAAACGAAACAAAGGTTTTTTGGGCGGGCGTAGGCGCCTAGCGAAAGGACACGGTCAAACGTCGCAAGCTTACGAATCCGACCGTGAGGGGCTATTGTTGGGATGGTACCCAGACCGCAGGCGCCTCCAGCCCGCAATACCGAAGGATGACGGTGCTTTCGCGCGGATGTGTGCATTCGCGCGGAAGCACGCGTTCGTCTTCGGCACCGCAAGACCGAAGGAAGGCGGAGCTTTCGTGCGAAAGGAATCATTCGCGCGGAAGCTCGCGTTTCGGCTCGAGGACCAAGGGAAGGCGGAGCTTTCGTGCGAAAAGAAGCATTCGCGCGGAAGCACGCGTTTCGGCTTGTGGACCAAGGGAAGGCGGAGCTTTCGTGCGAAAAGAAGCATTCGTGCGGAAGCACGCGTTCGCCTTCGGCCCGCAGGACCGGAGTAGGACGGAGTTTTCGTGCGAAAGGAAGCATTCGCACGAAAGGAATCCGACGTTTCCGGCGGGAGTTTTCGTCATTCATGACTTTGGTTTTTCATAGGTTTTCGCAGGTCGCCGGAAGCCTGGGTCAAAGTGAGCGGGCACACCGGTCAGGAAAAGGAGCCGGGGGACGCGGGGCCCGTCAGAGGGCGAAGTTACGATGATGCCCCTCGTGCCGGAAGAGGCGGCGCACAGCCATGAAGTAGTTGGGTAGGGCATCATTGTAATTGTAGCAGAGTGGTAGGAAAGGCATTCTTGTACTTTCAAACTGATCTGGATTAATATAAAAAGCTCCCAGCCTCCCAAGGGAGGGAAGGAGGAACACTGTTCACTTGACCTGATTCCTTCTTCTATTGCATTTACTTCCACTTTCGTTCTGTGCATTCGCTCGTGCGACAACCCGCTGTTTCGGGGTCTCGGTCCCGAAACAACACAACCCACTTTCAGATATTCTCCCAATCAAACGCGAAACTGGAATTGATCCAACCTACCAACCAAACATTTTCTTTTAGAGCTCCATCATTTCCTTTTAGAGCTCGATCATTTCCTTCCGATTCAAATAGAGTCCGAAACTATTTTAGACCGGTAACGAGTGAATCAAAAGAGTTCATTTCAGGTTCATTTGATCCGGTTGTATTCGTTTCTAGCCTCAAGATGTGGGGAACAAATCCAGATCGGGTCACATCAATCCGTCCAGAACCAAGCCTCAATCGAGCGACTATTTTGCTATGGACCGGATTGAAAACCAGATGACATCAATCCGGTCGGAGCGACTCCATTCCAAAGTAACTCAACAAGGCCTTAAGGGTCTGTTTGGTACGACTATCACATTTACTGGTGAATTATTTTTTTGACGTTCATCCTATTCAGAATCGTTTCTTAGGCGGTTTCTAGCACTAAAATTTAGTCTCTGTCACGTTTGGTGTTGCGGTCCTAAGTTAATATATTAATAATAGACTAATTACAAAACTAATTTATTAATCTGAGGCTAATTATCAGAACGAATGTATTAAGCCTAATTAGTCTATAATTTGATATTACGTTGTTACGGTAAATGTTTGCTAATGATAAATTAAATTTGAGTTAATAGCTTTATTAATATACTCAAAACCCGGCTGATGATAAATTAAGTTTGAGTTAATAGCTTTGATAATTAGTCTATTTTAAATATACTAAACTAGTGGCACGACCTCTGATGTGGCTCGGATTAAACTTACATCTAGATCCGAACACACCCGGCGAACGATAGGACGGGCATCAAACGTGTGTTCATTTCCAGAAAAAAGCAACTTCCTACTTTTTTTTTCCCGACTGGCACGCACACAGGCTTCGCGCACCATCGGACAGCCTCCATCTCTGTTTTCGGTTTTAGAATCTTTTTTCTGTTCCGGCGGCACGTACACAGACACAGGCTTCGCGGCGGCCACTCCCTCACCCATGTCGTCACTGCTGACGCAAGCTTAAACAAACAAAAACATTTCTTGTTTAAAATTGCTATAACCTACGAATCTGTATCTATTACGGATATAAGTTATTCTATAGAATATGTGTATACAAACTATTTTATACGGAGTACAATTTATTTAGGACCCGTTTGGTACAGCTCAGCTTTACTAGTGAAGCTGTTTTTTTAGAAAATAGCTTCATGAGCAACTTACTGGGTGAAGCTGAGCTGTTTTGAAAAAAGTATTTGACAAAACAGCTTCACCAACAACTCCATGCATAGTTGGGAGAGAGAAATGAAAGTGTAAGCTATGAAAAACTACTTTTTTCAGCTTCATGGGTGAAGCTGTTTTTGTGAGAGGAGGAATAAAATAGCTTCATGGGTGAAGCTGTTTTGCAAAATGGTGTTTGGCAAAAAAAAACAGCTCACAACAGCTCATGAAGCTGTTGTGAGCTGTACCAAACAGGCCTTTAGATGTATAAATTAATATCATAACATGTGAGATACGTTGGTAGCATACACGTTGGAAAAAATCGTTAGACTTCTGCAAAAGGAGAAAGGAGAAAGGAGAAAGAAAAACAAAGAATAGAAATGCAATACTCGAAAACAAGAAACGTTAGTAACTAATTAATACAAGAAACGTTAATTAATGTTCGATAGTGCTAGTGCTAGTCTATAGCAGCAGCCATAACCTTTTCGATGAGCTCACTCGAAAACAGAGGCGCGCGTGGCGGTGTGAAAAGTGTTCGCTCATTCAAAATCGAGTGAATGATCACCGGAATGGAATTGACAATCCGCGCACGCGTGGTTTTACCGGTTGGATACGAAGAAAATGACAATAATACCCTTATGACAATAATACCTTTTTCTTTACTAAAAAAATACCCTTACGTTGCAACGTGAGGAAAAAAACTGCTTGCTGCACAGCTACAACGGTCGCGACAACTTAATTTGTATAAATACTCCCTCTATACTCATATTAGTTGTCGTTTTAGACAAGATTTGAGATCAAACATTGAAAATATAAATTATTAATAACTATTAAGTTTCTAAGTTTGCCAATATAAAAAAAAATATATGAATTGATTTTGTATTGAAAAATACTTTCATAAAAGTATACATATATCACTTTTTCATAAATATTTTTATAAAAACAATAGGTCAAACTTGTGTTTTGAAGACCGTATCGATGTCTTAAACGACAACTAATATGAGTATGGAGGGTGTACTACTCTTGATATTGTGAGAGATTGTTGCAGCAACTATAAAACATGGCAATGTGTCGGTGTTTGTTAACCAGCAACTCGTCTCGGGGATACCCGGACGATTGTTCGGTGGGGATCGGCGTATGCAGAACTCGATGGTAAACACAAAGACAATGATTTATACTGGTTTGGTCTGCTGAATAGCATCCCTACATCCAGTTTGGGGGAATAATATATGGCGCCCTGCGCTTATGGGTGTCTGGTTGTGTACCATGACCCCTGTCTCTGGCTTGCCGATCTATGGAGCTCTGCCTCTCTTTATATAGTCCAGGAGGCAGAGTCCTAGTCGGTTACAATCTTAAGAGTCCTAATAGGATTACAAGGTAGCAATACTACTAGAATTACATATAGGGAGTCCTAGTTGGACTAGGTCTTCGCCCTTCCTTGCGGAGTACCCGGGGACTCTGTCCCACAAGCCCCGAAGCTCTTGATGGTTTATCGGTGAAGTCATCTTGAGACCTTTGCCTTGATCAAGTGTCATCCGAGTACCTTCTGAGAGAAACCATAAAGTGTTCTTGAAGTCTTCTAATGGTGTGCGCTTTCTGAAAAGCGCACCCATTGGGTGTAGCCCCCGAGCCTCTTGCTGTTTAGCATAAAGAGCTGGAGGGTCTTGTCTGAAATTGCTCCAATTCCTTTCGAAGAAATTTGGATGCATTATTTGAGGATATGTATCCCGCAGTCACTGAGCCTAAAATCGACTACTCGGAGTCGATTGTAGGATCTTGTAGACATCCTCAAGGGTGCAACCGAGTAATCTCCCGAAGACAAGGATCAACATCTGCTTGTCGCCGAGTGGTTGAATGCTTGTAAATTTGATCTTTCATCCTTGAATCCCAGCCCCCGAGCGTAGTCGAAGTGAAGTCGAATAAGCCGAGACAGCGGCCGAGCCCCCGAGCTTAATGCCGACTAAGCCATGGAGGAGAAGGAGCTTGATCGAAGAAGTGGAAGTAGAATATTGGTGAGCTCAAGGCTTCAGGTGGGTAGTCTCCTCACCGGAGACCCTGTATCACCCCCACCTTGAGACTCCCAAATCATCATAACCATATTTGAAGGCTCGTCGCAACAACATGGTGTCCGAGTGAGGCAGCCCTCAGGGGCGTACCTAACCCAGCGGCGTGGTGTCCGAGTGAGGCAACCCTCAGGGGCGTACCTCAACCGGTGTTGTAGTCCATATCTTTTCCCTGCAAAGAAGACATACAAAAATTTGTACTAACTGATATTCATGATATCAAGTCGGGAGCATGTCCCAGCATTAACAAATGCATATGAAATTTTTCGCATCTTGCACTTGCTAGGTTGTTTAAATCACCCGAGTAGTGAGCCTATGACATTTAAGCACCTATCCTGCGTGTCGAGCTTTGTCGAGCGTGAGGTACAAGCTTCACGGATTAAGGTTTGCACTTATACTTAAGTAATTTAACAACTTGCTAAGAGAAGATTATAGCAGTCATGCTGCACGAAAAAAGAGAGCACGCTCTGAGTGTACATTGTACACCCGTGAGGTGTTGTCCCGACTACAAGCTCGGAGCTATATGAGTAGCCGGGAATGTAATTATGATGTGGCTGTAGCAGCTCACAATTAATATTTAGAAATATTAAAAATATTAAAGCGTGACTTAACTTGGTTGATGCCGAGTCGAGTGATCAGCACCGCCGAGTGGAGTAGTCCACACTACCGAGATATCCAAGTAATGGATGACTTGGTACTCGGACGGCTCGCTTATTACTCGGACGGGGGTTTGCAGCTCGATGACGACTTGATTCTTCAACGCTTGCTCGACAGCTCGCTTGTGGCTCGACGGCTCGCTCGTGGCTCAACAGTAACTTGATGGCTTGCTCGCGGTTCAACAGCAGCTCGAGGGCTCGCTTGCTTGCGGCTCAACAGCGGCTTGATGGTTCGCTTGCAGCTCAACAGTAGCTCGAGGGCTCACATGCGGCTCATGGCTCATTTGCGGCTTTATGGCAGCATGATGGCTCGACGACTCGGTACCCAGACGTTTGTGGATATACGAGTAGTTGGTCATTGTTGAAGTCGATTAGTCGGAACAGCTCCTCAGCAGATTCTTGATCAAGCCGGGTTGTTGCCGGATAATTCTTGATCATCCGGATCTCGTTCCCGATAAATATGTTGGATCCGAGTGGAGTAGTCGGTCGAGTCCAGGTAGTCGGAAGTGGCTTGATTTGGATCTTGGTTTAGTTTGTCCTGTGCGTGAGACACGCACGGCCTATGCCATAGCTTGCACGGTTTTGGAAATCATATATACGCCAATACGTGTCCTTGCTTGCTTGCTGATTGGCTTGCAAGTTGATCTTTCTAAGTGCTGGCTGGAACGTCGGGTCCTTGTCCGATTCAGGCTCGAACAGTCCTTGTCCTATTCAGGCTCGAACATCGTGATGGTCTTGTTGAATCATCACGGGGCCGAGTAATAAATTAATCGCATCTTGATCAGCAGATGTATCTTGTATAGTCCACTTTGTTGCAAGATTGGATCTGATTGATCTGTTACAATGTTGAAACGATCTGAGTCACCATGAACTTTCCCTTTTTTTTCTTCTCGATCTCGTGATGGGTGTCGATCCCGAAAAAAGTACAGGAGAGCCGAGGTTGATCCATCGAGGTTGCTGTTGGATCATGAACGTGGTCAACGATCGTGGACTTCAGGGATGAATTCCCAACCCGAGCTAGCCAAGTTGGCACGAGCTGAACCCAAGCTGAATCGCCGACGATCGTGTGGATGTTGAGATCCGTCGAGCTCTTGATCGCAATTGCGCCGAAGGCCCCTACCTGGCGCGCCAGCTATCGGTGTTTGTTAACCGGCAACTCGTCTCGGGGATACCCAGACGATTGTTCGGTGGGGATCGACGTATGCAGAACTCGATGGTAAACGCAGAGACAATGATTTATATGGGTTCGATCTGCTGAATAGCATCCCTACATCCAGTTTGGGGGAATAATATATGGCGCCCTGCGCTTATGGGTGTCTGGTTGTGTACCATGACCCCTGTCTCTGGCTTGTCGATCTATGGAGCTCTGCCTCTCTTTATATACTCCAGGAGGCAGAGTCCTAGTCGGTTACAATCTCAAGAGTTCTAATAGGATTATAAGGTAGCAATACTACTAGAATTACATACAGGGAGTCCTAGTTGGACTAGGTCTTCGCCTTTCCTTGCGGAGTACTCGGGGACTCTGTCCCACACAATGTTAGATATCTTTTATTTTTTTATTAGAGTTAGATATTAGTAGCTTCTTTTGAAGATATGAGCACACACTCTACCACTATAAGCACCACCGAAGAACTGAATTGGACCAACAGCTCTTGAGGTTGACAAAGTCATCACAAACTCCGTGCCGTCGAGGGTGCCGACAAATCTCGAGATTGATAAAGTCATCATAAAAACTTTGACACATCCTCTACCACTAGCCATTAAAACCAGAAAAATACGAGCATACATTTTAAATTGGGAATTTAAATCCAGATAGACATGTTCCACCATAAAAAAACCTATCGTCTGAGAAATATCTTTAAATAAATTTATATAAAAATATTAATATTTATATTATATAATAATAATAATAATAATAATTATATAGACATTTGAATCTAGTTTTTAATACATTTAATTGAAAATATAAATATTGTATGTATTTTTTATAAATCTACTAATTTAGTCAAACTAGATGCCGTGACATATGCGGTGACGCTGTCGTCGTCGTCGCAGAAGGAAACCGGCGCGAAGCTTCCTACCACTCTTTCCAATCATTCGATGCGCTGGCGCTGTTCCGTGGGCCGTTCCAGAAAGACAAAATACTCGACACCGACATGCACGCGATGCGCGCGTGCTATGTTTATTCTACTTTATTCCTTTTATGGAAAAAATAATACAGTAATCTCTAGTCCTTCGGTCGGTGATTGTCTGAACCCCGAAGTCGTCGCCTTCGCCGAGTACTGTACTCGTCGTAGTAGGTACTCCCTCTCTCCCAAAATAAACGCACTTCTAGAGTTCGAAATTTGTCCCAAAATAAGTGCACATTTACATAAAAGACAAATTAGTATTATTTGTCTTTTTCTACTTTCTTATTTTTCGAGGTGTAACGATTACACCTTTCTAGGAGTATACATGTAATTTTACATTAACCTTAACATCTTCATTCACATTTATTTTGGGACGGAGGGAGTACTCTTAACCTTTTTAGGAAAAAAAAAAGCAATTTCCATTAGTACGCCGGTAGCTTTGCTGTGGTCCGGGCTTTATCACCGAAGAAATCCTCTCGCCGTGACTCCATTCAAGGAAAGAATGCAATTATAAAAAATGTACTGATCAAACTATATAAACTTTAACTTAATTTGTAATAAATAGCATTAACATTTATACTTTAAGATAATTTTGTTATAAAAATATATTTTACAACAAATCAAATAGTACTTACTTTGTCTTATAAATGTTAAGTATTTATTCATGTTTAGGTTCTAAATTTTTACAAGATTCCCCATCACATCGAATCTTTAGACGCATTCATCAAGTATTAAATGTAGGTAAAAAAAAATAACTAATTGCACAGTTTATTTGTAAATGTCGAGACGAATTTTTTAAGTCTAATTAGTTCATGTTTAAAAAAAGTTTGTCAAATAACAACGAAAGTGCTAACTTTACACCCGAAATTGTTGCAACTAAACGCACCAAAGTTTACGATAACGTTCTTTAGTTACGTGGCTAGTCATACTAACGTGGGTCCTGTCTTATCACCTCGCGTGGCCAGATGGCCTCAGGACAGTGGGGGCGTCCTAGCCGTTTACCACCACTGCTGTGGGCCCCACCAGCTGAGAGGAGCAAGTGGTTCTAATAATACAGGGCACGCACTGCTCATGCTCATGTCTGCAACTGGTTCCTTGTCCGCAACTGCATCGCCACACCCAGACACAGGAGAGGAGATCGAGATCCGACGAAGGCAGCCATGGCGTCCTCGCGCAGCGAATCCGGCGGCCGCGTGGTGGTGTTCCCGTTCCCGTTCCAGGGCCACTTCAACCCGGTGATGCGCCTGGCGCGCGCGCTGCACGCCCGGGGCTTCCCGATCACCGTGCTCCACGGCGGCGCCAGGGCGCCGGACCCGGCCGACTACCCCGCCGACTACCGCTTCGTGCCCGTGCCCGTGGAGGTGGACCCGAAGCTGCTGGCGTCCGAGGACATCGCCGGCATCGTCACCGCGCTCAACGCCGCCTGCGAGGCGCCCTTCAGGGACCGCCTCAGGGCGCTGCTGGACGACGGCGGGGACGCGGCGGAGCGCGTCCGCTGCGTCCTCACCGACGTCAGCTGGGACATCGTGCTCACCGTCTCCAGCGACCTCGGCGTGCCCGCGCTCGGCATGATGACGGCCAGCGCCGCCTCCTTCCGCGACTACATGGCCTACCGCACCTTGATCGACAAGGGCTACCTCCCGGTCAAAGGTACGTCCGGTGAGCCGAGCCATATTTCTCCCACGCCGGCTCGCCGCTCGCCGCTCGTCGCTCGTCGGCGGCGAGGCTACATCACATCACATCTCTTTATTATTGTATGCATCCATGATCGATGACACAGAGGAGCGCAAGGAGGATCCAGTGCCCGAGCTGCCGCCGTACTACGTGAAGGATCTGCTCCGGCTGGACACGAGCGACCTGGAGGAGTTCGCGGCGCTGCTGGGCCGGACGGTGGCGGCGGCGCGGCGCGCGTCGGGGCTCATCTTCAACACGTTCCCGCTGATCGAGACGGACACGCTGGCGCAGATCCGGGAGGGCACGGGGGTGGCGGCGGTGTTCGCGGTGGCGCCGCTGAACAGGCTGGTGCCGGCGGCGACGGCGAGCCTGCACGGCGAGGTGCAGGCGGACCGCGGGTGCCTGGAGTGGCTGGACACGCAGCGCCCGGGCACCGTCCTGTACGTGAGCTTCGGGAGCATGGCGGCCATGGACCCCAGCGAGTTCGTGGAGCTCGCGTGGGGGCTCGCCGACAGCGCGCGGCCCTTCGTGTGGGTGGTCCGGCCCAACCTCGTCCGCGGCTTCGAGTCCGGCGCGCTGCCCGCCGGCGTGGAGGACGCGGTGGCGCGCGGCCGGGGCGTCGTCGTCAGCTGGGCCCCGCAGGAGGAGGTCCTCGCGCACCCGGCCGTCGGCGGCTTCCTCACCCACAACGGCTGGAACTCCACCGTCGAGGCCATCTCCGAGGGCGTGCCGATGGTCTGCCACCCGCGCCACGGCGACCAGTACGGCAACATGAGGTTCGTCTGCGACGTGTGGAAGGTGGGCACGGAGCTCGTCGGGGAGCACCTGCAGAGAGCCGAGGTCAAGGCCGCCATTGACAGGCTCATGGGCAGCGAGGAAGGGGAGCAGATCAGGGAGAGGATGAACGCGCTCAAGCTCGCCGCGGCCAAGGGAATCGACGAGACCGGGTCGTCCCACACCGATTTAACTGATTTGGTTGATCTCGTAAAATCCTTCTGAGCTGATGACGATGCTCCATCGATCCTGTTGGGTACTCTCTACTCTGTCGATTGTGCTCTGTTTCATGTCGTTGTTGACGATGAGTTCGATTATGGGAATAAAAGAAAACTTGTGTTCCAGTGTACTGTACGCAAAGTTTCATGAATGTCATTTTCTTTTAGATTACAACGACATGCTTTTGAGCTTCTTCCACCCGAAGTACTTACAGAACAAAGTCTGTATTTCGCAAACCTGTAATGGCAAACGGGAATGGGTGTGTGTTCCGTGTGTGGGGGGGTGGGTGTTTGGGGGTGGGGCCGTGGGGGTTGGGGTGGGTGGGAATCTATTTATGGTGGGAACCGTGGGATTCATTTATACTCCCTCCGTCGCAAAATAAGTGTCTCTAGACATCCGTGTTTTCGTTAGAGACACGTTTTCCGGACGACACTTAATAAGAGACGGATGAGTTCGATTGGAATAAAACTAAACTTGTGGTTCCAGTGTACTGTACGCAAATTTTCATGAATGTCATTTTCTTTTAGATTACAACGACATGCTTTTGAGCTTCTTCCACCCGAAGTCCCAAACAAAGCCTGTATTATTTGGTTCGCAAACCTGTAATGGCAAACGGGAATGGTGTGTGTGTGTGGGTGGGGGTTGGGCGTTTTATAGGATTTTGTTTCGTTGGACAAAGTAACAGGGTGTACTCCCTCAGTCTCTAAATAATTATCACTTTTGGTGTATGTATCATAGGTTTAATTTGATTTTTAGCAAATGTGTGAAATATTTTCTAAGTAATTTTATTTTAAAAAACTAAATTCAAAGGCTATTTATCTTGAACTTTGACATTCCACCACTTTCTGAAGTTCACCTATAAGCTATCTCAAATTTATAAGGTGCGATAAGAAAATAGATTCTATAAATCACCATGCTATGTTTTTACTTTGCAATTTATAACGCTCTTTTAAACTCACTCCACTACAGTACAAATACATAAAATAAGTATATATCTCGTATAACCAACAATAATATACAAAAGATATTTTATATATACCTATATTAGGTTATTTAATATGCGTCTAAGTTATGATTCTTAAAATGAATTTATTTCTAAAAATCCAAACGGGCCCTTAGATTACAAGGACATGCTTGTGAGCTTCTTCAACCCGAAGTCCCAAACATTATGGTCGTATTTGGTTCGCAAACTAGTAATGGCAACCGGAATGGGAATGGGGGGACAGTCTATATATGATGGTGTTGACGCAAAACGTGACACCTCGCGCCAAGCACACAGCAAGCCGAAAAGCTAGCTTCAATCGGGTACCCGAAATGTGCTGAACCCGGAGACGTGCCAGTCGTTTTGACCTGAAAACCAACAAGGGAGAGAAACTATGAGAATACCTTTGGAACATGCCGGATAAAACCAGACAGTTCCATATGTACGGCTTTGAAAGCCAATCATGACGACACACAACTATAGAAGCTGTCTGTCAGAGCAAGTTTATGAAGTCATTCGGCTAGTGTGAGAACAGAGTATGTAAAATATATTAACTGCCGAATGCATATGTAAAGGAAGACATGCTCAAACAAATTAAAGATATTATAAACAAGTAACTTGCAAATATAAATCTATTCAAATAACACATGCATAGGCTAATTCAACTAATTTGCCGCACGTTTAGTCTTCATGAACCCGTCAAGCATAAACCCAAACGAAGCTAATCCACCGCATGATACCACTTGCCATGAGTCTACACCACTCCTTACAATTAGATTAATCCACCACATGATACGATCTAATTGTAAGAAGCTAAAAGCATGCATATATTTGAACAGATCTATAAAAGCTCATTACTCGTGTAAGCTTAACCAAAATTGGCAAACCAGCCGAATTGGGGTCCATGAAGAAGGAACAAACAAGCAAGCACGATTAAACTCATCTAAAACCTGCATCTGCCGCGCGACACCTTGTTTCATCAAAGCCTAACCATGATTGACATGCATGAACCCACAACATGTGACAATCTAGATTGAAAGTTGATTCGGCCATCATGATCTTATGATTGAAAGAGAGCACAAGCAATCTCGTGCGACAAGGCTGAACAAAGATCAAACTAGATTGGGCAAAAGAGTGTTACAAGAATTAAATAAATAAAAACATATAACACATGGTAACTTGATGAATCTATTAGATCTGCCAAATCTAATAGAGCCGATAACTATTTTTACTCGTGACTTAATCCGCCGCACGATACAAGGCACAAGCAAAAACTTCCCGTCATAAGCTTAAATCCGCCGCACGATATTAAGCTTAACATACGAGACTACTTGCATCATATCTAAATTCACCGCATGATACTAGACATGATAGCAAGGTTGCCGGTACTTACGGAGGTCGACGGATCGATGATTCCTCTCGAAGAACTCGACGACACGACTAAGGACTCGAAGACGGCACGGGACCGGTTTGTATTGATGTAGTTGTGAACAGTTTTACAATGACCGAGAGTTTATATTTATACCCTGGGCGAAAAATGAGTCCTAGACGATTACGATTTACATAATAAAATTTGGAAAGATATAACCTTCTCGGTGTCCTTCAATGTTACGTGCCTTCTTGTGCAAGCCGGCTTTACTTGTCATATTCGTTTCCCGAATGGAGCCGCCGCTTCGCAAAACAGCCGACCGCATAAACTCCGAAGGCTACCCATCCTTGGCTGTTCACCGAATTCTTGACAGCCAGCCGATCGTCCGATCATTTGCCGAATCTCTTCCTTACTGCTGGCTGGGTCCATTTGTCATATCTTCGTGCGTGCGAAAATCTGGTGTCAACAGATGGGATTCATTTATAGGATTTTGTTTGGTTGGACAAAGCAATAGCGTGTAATCATTATTTAATGGACAACAAAGAGTTTTGTGATGTCATCTCAGATGTCATGTGATATGTGTCAGATATGGTATTCAGATACCAATAAAAAATAAATTACAAATTTTGCCACGAAACCATGAGACAATTTTATTAAAACTAATTAAACCATCATTAGCAAATGTTTATTGTAGCATAACATTATCAAATTATGGACTAGCTAAGCTTAAAAAATTGTCTCGTAAATTTATCGCAATATGAGTAATTAGTTATTTTTAGTTTACATTCAATACTCTATGCATATATCAAACATTCAATAATATGATAGATGAAAAGTGTTTGGGTGGAAACTAAACACTCCCTTAAATCTATCTCGTTTTACTCAACAGTTCCTCCCTTTTTAGTCCGTAAACCGCCGGACAGAGTAGAGGCCTATCTGTTTACACCAAATTTTGGAATTACATGAAGAAATTTAGAGGAACAAGTTTTGATGAAGAAAGTCGATAGGCTTATACTACTAGAGAATAGGCCTTTGGACAAAAAATTGCGTCCGGGAGACTAAAGACTTTTAGTCCCGGTTGGTGTTGGTCCTTCACAAGTGGATTCAAAAGGAAAACGTCCAGAACTATATCACACGGATTGTGTAGCTAAGTTGGTAGGTGAGTTGTGCATGAGGTGAGAGGTGCTGAGTTCGAATCTTACAGACGCACATTTATTATTTCTCGTGGGAGCCTTTAGCCCCGGTTAGGAGCACCCTCGGATTGCTAGCCCCGGTTGGCCGGTTGTGTAATGTGTAGTAGTTTTTTCTCGTGGGAGCCTTTAACCCCGGTTGGCCGGTTGTGTAATATGTAATAGTGTTAAAAGAATCGGCTAAGGCCTTGTTTAACTGGGACGTAAAAAGTTTTTAGGTGTCACATCGATGTTGTGACACTCATTTTGTCTATTAAAAATAAACTAATAAAAAACAAATTACATATTCTGTCTATAAACCTGTCGGTGTTTCTACCCCGGGGGTATGACACCAACTAGTAATATGATCGCGTGCTCTCTTCCTGGATGGTTATGCAAGATGACACAAGGATTTATCCTGGTTCGGGCAAAGAAGGCCCTACGTCCAGCGGGGGAGGAGGTTCTTGTATTACTTGCACCTAAGTGCTTGTACAGGGGCGAATACAAGCTCAGTGAGCGTGGACCGGAGTCCGGACTCGTGTATGTGTGTGTATGGACTTGTGTGCGAGAGCGTGTGCGTAACCGTAGACTCGTGCCTTGTCTCGTGCGCGCGAAGGGCCCTGGCGTCCCCTTTTATAGAACAAGAGGAGGCCAGGGTTTACACAGGATCGACATGTACATCGCTCGATATGGCGAAGGGTAGGAATTCTGTCTTGTCGAAGTCACTGTAGCCAACGTGAGGGTTGCTGTTGAGGCGTCCTTGATGCGTGGCCTCCATCCCGGGCGCGGACGTGGAGGCGTGGCGATGTGGAAGCCGTACAACGCCTATTCCGGCACGTACAGGACACGGTGGGGTCCCTCCGGGTCTTGGGGTACCTGTCCTCCAATAGCGTGAAAGTAGCCAGGGCTCGAGGAGCTCAGAGCCGGCCTCGAGGTGGTGCCTACGGGGGGGCTCGAGTCCCCGCAGGTATGGGCAAGTCCCGGGAAACCCGATTGAGCAGCAGGTATCCGGGCCTCGAGACGTGGCTTGGACGTGCAACAGTGTAGGGTATGAGTTAACAGTGCCGTACTGGTGCCTTTTTGCCCATGCTTGTGGTGAAAACGAGACTTGACTCTGCCCTGGTTCACTGTGGTACACATCGGGTTACAGAGGACGTGACTGGAGTAGGTGGACGTATTAAATGCGCGGCATGAGATTGGCATCCGACGTCTGCCGCTTGAGGGAGGCGTGATGTGCCTCGTGGGATGGTTTACCGTGCTAGAGAGGCTCGAGGTCTCTGCGCAGGGTCTCGAGGAGTGGTGCAGGGCTCGAGGCCTGTGTGCCGGGGCTCGAGGGGGTGGGCTGTCCTGAGGCGGACAGCAAGGCTTTGGCGGCCCTGGGCTCCCTGGTGATGGGCCGGCGTTGTAGGCCTCGAGGGGTTGACTTTTTAGAAGGTTAGACTTGCTGGGTTTGTTATTAATTGGTGTTCTAGGTTTAACCTATTTGTTTTGCGTTGATTAGGGGTACCCCTTTCGTGGACCCCCGACAAAACCATGGGATGAATTTATTAAAATCAATTAATCCGTCATTAGCATATGTTTATTATAGTATAACATTGTTAAAAATATAAATTTATTAGGCTTAAAAAATCGTTTTGTAAATTCCACACAATCTGTGTAATTAGTTATTTTTTAGTCTACGTTTAGTACTTCATACATGTGTCCAAACATTCGATGTGATAAGTGAAAAGTTTTTACGGTGGAAACTAAGCAAGGCCTAATCAAGATCACCAAATAGTTGAACAATAGGAGCGTGACGTTATTAGCAAGATTGTCGATAAGGAGAGAAAATACAAGCGAAGCTAAATATGCATCAGACTCTAGAATTAGGAAAAAATAGAGTGCAGCCGTATCTTTTATTTTTCTTCTTTCTCATGTTTAGTAGTAATTATGTTCAACTAGGTCATATGCTTGGGCTACAGGCCGGTATAAATATTAAAACTTGTGGGCTATTGACAGAAGATCACCAACAATTCCTTTTTTTGGCATTACGTCATTGTATTAGGAGTAGGAGAACTGTAGATTCAACGAGTTCTTCAACAAGCAGGGTTGCATCATTTACTATACGGGATGAACCTCCTTTACAACAGTGTGTACAGTCTCAGAGATAGCACTAGCTTCATATACTCCGTATATAGTAAGAATGAATGATGCTTTATGTGACAAGGGAGCACAATCACAAAAGGCAGATTCCCTTCCAATCCACATCACACCGTCCAAGCTATACAGCACCACCTTTTTTAGGAGTGCGATGACATGGACATCATGATTAAGGAAGGCTGACGGCCACCATGATTAAGGCGCGTCATATTCTCGGAATTTTTCAGGACAAATTCATCTTTTGTCCAGACCCAGTGATCCCTATTTGCCCTGTACCATGCGTATCCTGATTGAGGACAACAACCTATTAGGGCATTTTTAGAAGTTTTGTGAATTTTTTCACCCGGAAATGACTTCCGGTTGTATTTTCTTGTGCACAAGGAATCCCTTGTAAAACTTCTCCCTTGTAAATTTGCGTTTGGTCTATATGGATTATTTCTCAACTCTGACTGTGGCCACTCCGTGCCGCACTGCGCACCTTCCGCTTCCCGCCATCAGATTCGGCGGATCCACCACTAGGCACTAGCACCGAGCAACAATGGCGCACAAAGTTCATGTCATGCTCCTCGGCGGAGGCGCCTGCGGTTGGAGGAAGCGGCCCAAGGTGGTGGCCACCGCGCGGACGAGCCCGATAGTTGTCGTAAAATTTTCCAGACCTCCTCACGTGATAATTTTTTTCGACTGGTTTTATCCCAATCCGAGTGTAAATTAAGTACCTTCACAACTCATCCAAACAACATTTCCTAAACTCTCCTGTAAAATTTTAGGGGCCTGTAATTTAGACGTGTTTAAGGTTCAAAACTAACCTTCCAAACACGCCCTTAAGAGTCATTGTAGTCTTTATTTGTCTAGACCAAACTAATCCTATGAACCTGTAGATCGAGTGCACTAAGCAAACAAACACGGATTGGGGGCTCGGGGCCGGTCACTACTGGAAACTTGAAATTCACTGACGGTGCACTACCATCAGGGAAAATAAAAATATTATCATGAAAATGTACGTATTGTCATAACAAATAAAAATAACGCTACGAATTTTTTTATGGTGCAGTTGCCGCGGCGTCAGGGAAATTAAAATACCGTCAGGGCTCGCTCGACAGGGTAATTCCAGTTTTCACTGACGTTGGTCAGAGAATTTCAAGTTTCCAGTAGTGAGTTGACATCATATGAAAGGTACAACAGTTTTATATATACTTGGATGGGGCAGATAATAATGCAATAATATGCACAAAGACTATCATTGTGCCGTGCAGGGTCGTCCGGTCACATATCTCGGTGCTGTGCATTATTGTTCATTCCACAAGTTGATATAAGCTCTTCTTGCTTCATGATTGCACATGGTAGAGACTAGACAAGGTTGTCGTATGTATATGCTTGTGGATGGAGTGCATGTCACTACGGGAAAACCAATCTTTGCCGAGTGTTTTTTTCGGGCACTCGGTAAAGAGCTTCTTTGCCAAGTGCCAAATAAAAACACTCGGCAAAGAAAAAACACTCAGTAAAGATTTTCTTTGCCGAGTGCAAAAAAAAAAAAAAAAACTCGGCAAAAAAATTCTTGTTTTGATGATTTCTTAATTAGACAAACTTCAAATAAATTTGTTCACAAATCCTACGTATCTGTCCGATAGTTTATGAAACTACAAGAGTGATATATAATATTTATGAATAATATTAGAACCACAATGTCGGATGCACAAATGATCAAACAACCAAAATAAACTTTGTAGATCTTGACAAGTTATGAAAGTTTGTAGTTGATAACTTTTTAATTTCAAGTCATCTAGTAATGCAAAGCTGCGTTCGAATTTAAAAAATTTAAAATTCGAATTTTTCAAAATACCTCGGATGGAAAAATGACCAAAACAAAAGTTGTAGTAGATCTCAAAAAGTTATGAAACTTTATAGTTGACAACTTTTTATTTGAAATCATCTTGTCTTGCAAAATTGTATTTGAATTTAAAAATTTTGAAATTTGAATTTTTTAAAATACCTCGGATGGAGAAATGGCCAAAATGAAAGTTGTAGATCTCAAAAAGTTATGAAACTTTGGTGTTGACAACTTTTTAATTTGAAATCATCTTGTCAACGAAAACTATATTTTAAATTATCAAATTTGAAATTCAAAATTTTATAAACGACCTCGGATGGAAAAAACTACCAAAATAAAAAGTTGTAGATCTCAAAAAGTTAGAAAACTTTGTAGTTCACAACTGTTTGATTTGAATTTGTTTTGGACCTCAAATAAGCAAGTTACACTCGATTTAGTATAATATATGGGGAACCGAAATAGAGATGGAACGTATGTGAGTGTGTAGTGTAGTGGTAGAGGAGGTTCTGCACGAGTGAACTTGCGATTTCGAGGGAGACGGGTGGGCGCTGCCCAGTGGGCCCCTCCCCCAATTAAATAAAAAAATTCCCTATTTTTTGGATTTTTTTCGTTTTTCTTTGCCGAGTGAGCCCTTTGCCGACATTTTCTTTGCCGAGTGTGGCACTCGGCAAAGCCTTTGCCGAGTGCATTTAATGCTCACTCGGCAAATATTTGATCTCCCGTAATGTGTGTGTGGGGTAGGCCAAGACAAGTTTGTGTATTCCTAAATTGCAAATGATAGGTATTCTTCTAGGCTAGCCAAGGATTGATGTCATAATGTTTTTGTGTGATTTAGTTTTGAGTTCTATAAGTTAATTGTTTGCGCTTCTTTGTTTTAGTTTCCATTACTAGCTTCAAAAATTGTTTTGTATTCGGAACCCAAGCTATTCCTAACCAACAAAACCTCCTAATTGGTCTGTGTAAGTGCATTCGCCCCCAATGTGGGTTTTGGCTAATTAATGACAATCAAATTAGGGACTAACCGGTTTATAAAAGCATGTATGCAGATGTTAGTCCTAGAAAGATTTGAAATGTTATGATCTCGTGAACAAAGCACATTTGGACACTTTTGGACATAAAGATGCCTAGCTCAAGTGGTAGTTTAAAATTTCAATTTTAAACTTGAGTTATAGGTAAGCCGGACTATCAAGAGGGTCATAATTTATGTTGGCTAGATGTAGAGAAAAGTGCTCAAATTGACTAACTATAGTTTGCTTGAGAGACACCGCACAAAACCGGACACATGGAGGGTTTTCTGTGCGGGCGGTAGTACCGCCCATGGGTGGTCGGTAGTACCGCCCGTGGCTTCACCGCTCAGTGCTCAAAACACCCTCTCAGTGTTGGCTCGAAAATGGCCTAGCGGTAGTACCGCTATAGGGCCGGTACTACCGCCCCCGGTGGTACCGACCCTGGCCGTTAGCAAGTCAGCTTTGCAACCCTCTCTGTGTAGTTTCAAAATGACCTGGCGGTAGTACCGCCATAAGGTCGGTACTACCGCCCTCGGTGGTACCGACCCCGGTCGGTAGAAACTTTAGTTTCGCAGACCTCTCTGTGTTGGCTCAAAATGGCCTAGCGGTAGTACCGCTATAGGGCCGGTACTACCGCCCCCGGTGGTACCGACCCTGGCCGGTAGCAAGTCAGTTTTGCAACCTTCTCTGTGTAGATTCAAAATGACTTGGCGGTAGTACCGCTATAGGGCCGGTACTACCGACCCTCGGTGGTACCGACCCTGGTCGGTAGAAAGGCAGATTTGCGAAGCTCTCTGTGTTGATCAAAAATGGCCTGGCGGTAGTACCGCCATAGGGCCGGTACTACCGCCCCCGGTGGTACCGACCCAAGCCGGTAGTAACCAAGTTTTGCAGAGCTCTCTGTGCTGACGCGTTTTTGACTTGGCGGTAGTACTGCCATAGGGCCGGTACTACCGACCCACGGTGGTACCGACCCTGGTCGGTAGTAACCGAGGGACCAAGTCTTTAACTGCGGAGCTCTCTGTTCGCGGCCATTTTGGCCTGGCGGTAGTACCGCCATAGGGCCGGTACTACCGGCCCTCGGTGGTACCGCCCTGCGGTCGGTAGCTGACTTTTTGGTTAGATTCAGATCTGAGTGACCGTTAGTGTCTGGTCAGTGACTGGTCGGTACTACCGACCATGGGTGGTCGGTACTACCGACCAACCTCGGGACTGGGGGACTATTTATAGCCCTCCACTTGACTTTTGACGGTTACTCACTCATTCCATTCATTCATTGCGACCTACTTTCAGACAAAGCTCTCTCCAAGCATTGACTACTCCCCTCTCTCTCCCCCTTTGCTCCTAGATTCATTCCTGTCGGTGTTTGTTAACCGGCAACTCGTCTTGAGTAATCTCAGATGATTTGTTCGGTGGGGATCGGTGTTCGTAGGACTCGGCGTGTACACAGGGACAACGATTTATACTGGTTCAGGCCGCTTAATAGCGTAATACCTTACGTCCAGTGTGGTATGTACCTTGTGTATTGTTGTGATTCAATGTTCGATCCTCTAGGGCCTGCGCCCGGCTCCCCTTATATATCCGGGTGAGCCTTAGCACAGACCGAGTCCTAACCGGTTATATCAAAGGAGTCCTATTCTAATTACAAGACTTCCTTTTACAACTCGGCTAAGTTACAAATGAGAGTCCTAAACCAAGTACACTTCGTAACAAGTCTTCGGATCTCCCGTGCCGTCCGGGATTAGTCGGAGTAATCATCAACTGATGACATCTCTGACATCCTGGTCCGTCAAGCCCCCGAGCTCTTCATCATTTCTTCACGACGTTATCTTCTAATTTCTTCTTGAGAATCTCCAAGTAATGTCTTGAGAAATCTTGAAGTGCTCCGAGAGTAAAGAAATTCCATAATGTGCGCTTTTTACAAAAAGTGCACCCATAGGGTGTAGCCCCCGAGCCTCTTGTTATTTATAATAACTTTGAGGATCTTCGGAGCCTTTTCCGAGTAAATCTTGAATAAGAAAAAACATTTCCTTTATAGATTATACCCTGCAGCCCCCGAGCCTGAGTTCCGAGTACCATAGTAGTCGGTTCTCGGGGTCTTCTAAATGAAGTCATCAGGTAATCTATTAAGGTCTTGAGGAGTCGGAATATGACACCAATCTGTTGCTTAAACCGTCCGAGTAATAATTGTTCAGCTTCAGGTGGGTAATGTTTTCAACAAACATCCCGTATCACCCCTGTCGGTGTTTCGACCCCGGGGGTGTGACACCAACTAGTAATATGATCGCGTGCTCTCTTTCTGGATGGTGATGCAAGATGACACAAGGGTTTATCCTGGTTCGGACAAAGAAGGCCCTACGTCCAGCGGGGGGAGGAGGTTCTTGTATTACTTGCACCTAAGTGCTTGTACAGGGGCAATACAAGCTCAACGAGCGTGGTCTAGAGTCTGGACCCGTGTCCGTGTTGTGTGTACTCGTGTGAACTCCTTTTTTATCTGTTGTCCTCCTCTACGTGGAGGGCCCTGGCGTCCTCTTTTATAGAACAAGAGGAGGGCAGGGTTACACTGGAGTGATATGTACGACGCCCAATACGACGAAGGGTTGGAATCCCGTCTTGTCGAAGTCACTGGAGCCGGCGTGGGGGTTGCTGTTGAGGCGTCCTTGAAGCGTGACTTCCATCCCGGGCGCGGACGTGGAGGCGTGGCGACGTGGAGGCCGTACAGCGCCCATTCCGGCTCGTACAGGACGTGGCAGGGTCCCTCCGGGTCTTGGGGTACCTGTCTTCCAATAGCATGAAAGCTGTCAAGGCTCGAGGGGCGCAGGGCCGGCCTCGAGGTGATGCCTACGGGGGGCTCGAGCCCCCGCAGGTATGGGCAAGTCCCGGATAACCCGGCCGTACAGCGGGAACCCAGGTCTCGAGATGTGGCTCGAGTGTGCTACAGTGCAGGGTATGGCCTAACAGTGCTGTACTTATGCCTTTTTGCCCATGCTTGCGGTGAAAACGAGGTTTGACTCTGCCCTGGTTCACTGTGGCACACGTCGGGTGCCAAAGGATGTGACCAGAGTAGGTGGACGAATTAAATGCGCAGTACGGGGCAGGTATCCGATGTCTGGCGCTGCTCGAGGGGGGTACGATGCGTCTCGAGGGATAGGTTTTTGTGTTGGAGAGGCCCGAGGTCCTTACGAGGGGTCTCGAGGAACGATGCACGACTGTAGTGGGCTCGAGGCCTATGTGCCGGGGCTCGAGAGGCAGGCTACTGTGTTGGAAAGGCCCGAGGTCCCCACGCGGGGTCTCGAGGAATGATGCGCGGCTGCAGTGGGCTCGAGGCCTATGTGCTGGGGCTCGAGGGGTTGGTTTTCAGGAGGGTTAGCCTAGTTAGGTGCTCTAGGTTTAACTTATTTGTTTTGCGTTGATTGGGGGTACCCCTTTTGTGGTCCCCCGACAGTAGCCCCCGAGGCCACGGGGGAGTGGTTAGGACTCCCTCGTGGGCTTTTTCACGAGTGTGGGTGTTAGTTACGTTTTTTAGGTTCGGGAGTGTCGAGCCCCCGAGTTTTTTGACCCTCTTTCGTCGAGGGGTGCCAGGCTGAACCGACCGGCCGACTCTTCGAGCTGTCCGGCACGCCAGTTGCCCTGGCTTGTCATCCCGCGAGTCCTTTCGATCGGATGCGAGGGGGGATGCCTCGTACTACCACGAGCGGGCGAGTATCGAGGTTCCCGGTGAGCTGGTAACGGGGGAATCCAAGTGAGACCTCGTGCCCCGTTCGATAGGGTCGACTGAAGCCCGGAGGCGATCTCATAAAGCATGAGCGCTTGGTCTGCAAGAGTGCCCGGTCCGTTCGATAGGACCGGGTGGCTCGATGCCTCCCTCCGAGGGGATCTCACTGCACGTCGTGCGCCCTGCCTTGGATACACGTGAGGGGCCTCGAGGGCTTGGCCCTCGAGCGATGCTGCGTGTGGCGCCCCTTGGTGTCCCTGACTCGGGTGCTCGAAGCCGGCTGTCGAACCCTCTTCGAGGGCCAGCCTTCGCTGCCTCGAGACTTGGAAGGGCCGGGGCCCGTTTTTACCTTCTTGAAGAGCCTCCGCCGTTTGGAATCCTTCTGCCAGTTGGGCGCGCCTTTTTAGGTGGAAACCATCGGGGAGTGGAGATCGTGGCGCCAAAACGACGTATATGAAGCCGGAGCGGCGGTCGTGGTGGGCCCTGGTAGTGGAGCGAACGGGGAGTTGCCGCGTGTACCTGTCAACCGGCTCGAGACGTGGTCAGGTGGGCGCATTAAATGTGCGTGGTTACCTTTCCTCTGTCGTGGAAGACCCCGCCCGCTGGGGTTTTCTTTTATAAGTATCGAGTGAGGGGTGAGGCGCTCTTTACTTTGCCTTTGCCTTCACAGCCGCCGCAGCTCCCGCACGCCTTCTCCCCAAGCTAGCGATTGGGAATCTCCCCGGCCGTCCGTCCGCCGCTCAGATCCGCGCCGTCGCCGCCATGGCCGCCCCGACCCAGGTGTTGCCACCCGAAGATTGGTGCCCGACGAAGACGTCGCTGTCCGAGCTGGAGTCGCTGGTGGGCCAGGGGCTTCTCCGCCCCAACCCACAGGAGGGGCCCGCGTGGTGGATCCTTCCGTCGGCGGACCACCAGGAGCCGCACCCGCCGGAGGGGTATGTGGTGAGCTTCACGCGCTACCACCGCATGGGGCTCGGCGTTCCGCCGAGCCGCTTTATGCGGGGGCTGGCTCACCACTTCGAGGTGGAGTTGCAGCACTTCTTCCCCAACTCAATCTCGCACGCCGCCATCTACGCCGCAGTGTGCGAGGGATATCTGAAGATCGAGCCTCATTGGGAGATGTTCGTCCGCCTCTTCCGGGGCGAGCTCTTTCATAAGGCCGCGAAGCCGAGCGGGAGGAGGTTTGCGCGTGCGGGCTCCCTCACTATCACCGCGAGGACCGGTCCCTCGTCGGCCAACGTCCCCCGCCACTATCTCCGCTACAAGCTTTCCTCTAACCAGGCGGGGTGGGACGACCACTGGTTCTACCTGCGGAATGAGGACGGGCTCCCTCCGCAGTACACCGGCAGGATCATCACCAAGCGCCCTGAGAAGTGGAGCTAGGGCGTCGCGGTGGACAGGCAGCGCCACCTGATGCCGCTGATGAATACGATGTGGTCGTTGGTGGAGGAGAAGGGACTGACCGCCCAGGCGGTCATTTGGGCGTTCCATCAGCGGAGGGTCCTTCCTCTGGCGGACCGCCCCCTTCTTATGCACGAGATGGGGCCAAATGCCCCGCTCGAGGCGCTGAACGAGTCGAGGATGGCCGAGGAGAGGCTGCCTCGGAACGAGGGTGTCTCCCGGGTGTCGGTCATGATCCACGGGCCATTCCGCCCTGAGGAGACCAACCTGATCGCCATGGCACCCGACGCAGGGTGTCTCGACCCGGTAAGCCTCCCTCAAGCTAGGCTGTTTCGAGCCTCCCCTCCTTTCTCTTTCTTCGAACCTTGTTTACTCTCCCTGTGGTTTTTCTCATCAAGTTTCTTTTCGCAGGGGGCGTTCACACATCTCGCGTCTAGGCCCCCGGTGAGGGAGGATGCCGCGGAAAGACAGGTGAGGCGCCTCTCTACTCAGAAAGATAAGGAGAGTAAGGACGCAAAGAAGAAGAAAGAGAAAGAGAAGAATTTGCGTCGGGTTGACCGGGATCAGAGGCTAGCGAAGGCTCGTCGTAACCGGCAGCCTGGAGAGGAGTCCCCCGAGCTCAACTGCACGAGCTCGGAGGAGGAGGAGGATGACGAGGAGGAGAGCGATGATGAAGGGATGGACACGCGTCTGAGGCGTGTGGGGGTCGTCGACATCAGGGCTGACCGCTCTTCTGTGCAGGAGAATATCCTGGAGATCCCCCCGGTGAAGGGATCGCGCGGGACGCAGCAGCGGAAGGCCACGGCAGGCCCCGCCTCGTCGGAGGCTCAGGGTACGTCAAGCTCCGTGCCGGACGTGCCCCCTGACGCGAAGAGGCCCCGAACTCGGGGCGCCATCGCCGCGGCGCAGAAGGAGGCCACGACCGCGTCGACCCAGGCGGGGGGCTCGAGAAGGGTCGGACCTCGAGAAGCGGTCAGCACGCCGAGAGGGACTCCGGGCCCGACCGCCACAAGTCGTCGAGGGCGACATCGAGCCCGCGGAAGAGCGGGCAACATGAGGAGGCGTCGAGCCCCCGCCACCATGACCGTCGAGGGGGGAGCTCTCGGTCATCTCGTGACGGGAGTCGCGAGCGATCCCGGAGCCCATCGCCGCACCGTCGCCGGGAGAGGGAGGCAGACGCGGGGGGGGGGGGGGGGGGGGGCGACGGCCGGCACGAGCGCCGGAGCAGGTCCCGGAGCCCGTGCAAGGAAGGGCGCCAAGAGGACCGCTCGAAGGAGACGCGGTCGTCCCCCCGGGACAGGAGACAGAAGGAGAGCTCCCCGTCGGGGTCGAGCCACGGGAAGCGCCGGGAGCCTTCCCCCCACCCGAGCCACACGGAGACGGCTCAGGGGCATGGCTCGAGCCATGGTGCGGGCTCGAAGCCCCCGAGCGGGTCCGGCGACTCGGGGAAGAAGTCCCGCCGTCGCTTTGGGTAAGTAACGTTTCTAAACTCCGTTGGCAGTGAAGCTTTACCTTTTTACCTTTGGTGATGTGTGCCGTTTCTGGTTTTTCAGGGAAAAGCGCTCCCGGCAGGAGGTGGACCCTGCGGTGTCCAAGCGGGCCAAGACCTCGAGCTCTGCTGAGGACCAAGCACCTCGAGGTATGGCTCCTTCTTCCACTGGAGTGGCCGCTTGGCTGGTGAAGGCTCGAGCAGCCATGGCTCGGGGAAGTCAGATGGCCGCCGTGGATCTTGGTGGGGCCGACGCCGTCGACCACAGGGGTCGAGGCTTTTCCCTGATTCTGACGACGTTGTTTTCTTTTTCAGCAGGGACCGCGGCTCCTGGCGCCAAGCCCACCGCCGCTGCGTCCATCGCAGCGCCACCTCCTCCCCCTCCTCCTCCTCCGGTGGCGCCTACCGAGAGGGCCACTTCTCCCCCCGTCATGACGACCGTTTCGGGGGGAGCACCCGAGACAGGCGCGGTTCCGTCGGCGTCTGGGGCTGAGGGGACAGCGGCCCTCGAGACCCCAGTCGACGCGAGTCGGCCCGCTGGACAGGATCCCCTACCGACGGAGCCTCGCGCGCCCGCGGAGAAGGAGAAGGAGGGGGAGACGTCTGTGGAGGAGGTGCCGACGGTGGAGGGGCTCCTGGACGAGCTGGAGAAGGAGGGCCTGCTTGTCGTCGAGACCGTTCAATCGGTGTGGCCCTACCCTGACGCTTGCGAGCCCGTGGGGGAGGGGTCGTCCGGCGCCGCTGTCCCCGTCGAGCGGGCGATTCAGCCGGGGGTTCCGCGGGAGGCGCGGTCGATCCTCAAGGAGGTGACCGAGCTCGTGGCGCAGGCAGAGAGGGCCTTCGAGGAGGAGGCGGACAAGTCCGCGCAGGTGGTGGCTGCCCTGGCGAGGGCGGAGGGGGAGCTCTAGGAGCTCCGCGCTGAGCTGGGACGGAACGCGCAGATGGCGGGCCGGCTCAACGACGCTCAGGCGGAGACCCAGGCGGCTCGAGACGAGGCCGCCCTAGCTAAGAGGGAGGCCACCACTGCTCTGTCCGCGGTGGAGGCATCGAGGAAGGAGGCTGCCGACGCCCGAAGCGAGGCCGCCACCGCCCGGTCTGCAGCGGAGGCGGCGAGGAAGGAGGCCGAGGAGGTCAAGAGCAAGGCCGCCACCGCCCTGGCTGCGGCGGAGGCAGCGCGGAAGGAGGCCCAGGAGGCCTTAACCGCCGCGCGCTCGAGGATCCAAGGCCTCAAGATCGACATGGATCAGGCTCTCGACAGAGCTAATGACCTGTCGCTCAAGCTCGAGGCCGCTCGACAGGAGGTGATCAGGAAGGATCTGGCCCTTGCGCAGACGGGCAAGCTGGTCGAGGAGCTCAAGGGCCAAAATCTCGACGTGTTGTCCCAAAAGCATACACTCAAGCAGCGCGTCAGGGTCCTTACCGGCGACTTTGATGCTCTGGGCGTACGCTGCCAAGGTACTGTCGTAGTCTTTAGGCTTTGTCTTGCTTTGATTTCGAGATTCTTGCCACGCCGCGGACTTACTCTTTTCTGTTCGTTGCACAGATCTGGAGAAGACCGCCGAGGAGCTCCGCGAGACGAATTAGGTTCTCGTGGAGCAACTCCAGGGTGAGACCATGGTGGCGGAGCGGGCGCGCGACACCCTCGACATGCTCTGCTCCACGTGGGGTACCGACCCGGTGGCCACGGCAGAGGGCGCGGTGGCTCGAGGCGACGCCCTGGTCGATGCCCTGTGCTTCCTCGACGTGGCCGCGCGGGACCGCGTCAAGAGCGCTCTCCACCACGGCGTAAAGCAGGCGCTCGCGGCCGTCCGCTCCGGCTTCCGCTACCCGGTCAACGTCGTCGCCAAGGGCTTCGTCGAGATCGAGGGGAAGGACGAAGAGTGGAACGACCGCCGCGTCGACAAGATCCTGGAGAAGGTGGAGAGGCCGGGGGCGGCGCTCGCAAAGCTCTTCGAGGAGGACGTGCTGCCTCCCATTGCAGACAGTGGTGTAGATGGCTCCCCTCCTCCTGGCCCGGACGTCGAGGCTGAGCCCGCAGCAGAAGATCTTGAGGAGGAGTTCCAGACTGATGAGGAATGAGGCTTGCGTGCCAAAACTGGGCGTCGAGGCCTTTGTAAGAATTCATGTCATGACTTATGGCCCGTCGAGGCCAACGTATGCGTATGACTTGTTTGTTTAAAGAAGCTGTTTTCTTTTCAGATTTATTCGACCATTTCTCTTTGTCGCTAGGTCGAGTTTCTACCGGCTTGGTCTATGTTCTTTCGATACGCGTCACGAGTTCCTCGAGGGGAGGCGTAGGTAGGGTACCGTAGCCCAGGGGCGTGGGTGGCCGTCTACGTCGACGCCCCCCGCCTCTTGGAGGCTCGAGGTATCTACGGACTTAGACATTGCTAGTACACTCGAGATACGAATCGAGATAAGGGTCGAATTTTTGAAAAGAAAAGCACGTTTTTTCCGGAGTCTGGGGGGGGTCCCCCCTGTCAGCCCCCGAGGGAGGCTCGACCCTGAGCAAGGCAGGGTCGAGGCTACCTTGTGTTGCTAAGAAAAATGAAAGACAGTGCACGAGTCTGTTCATTCATATTTGACGTGTTTGTACAAAGCAACAAAATGTATGAGGCCTTGAGGCCCTTAAGGGTAGAAGCGACGTAGCTGAGATATGTTCCACGCATTCGCCAGGATCCTGCCTTGACCGTCGTAGAGCTTGTATGTTCCTGGCTTGAGCACCTCAGCTACGGTGTATGGGCCCTCCCATGGAGGAGTGAGCTTGTGGCGCCCTCGATTATCTTGCAGCCGTCGGAGCACGAGGTCCCCCACCGCCAGGTCCCTTTTGCGCACGTGTTTGTCATGGTAGCGTCGAAGTGTTTGCTGGTAGCGTGCGGAGTTGATGAGCGCCACGTCTCGAGCCTCCTCGAGCTGGTCCTTGGCGTTGGCGAGCCTCTCGTCGTTGGTTTGCTCGTTGTAGGCTTGAAGTCGAGGGGAGCCGTACTCGAGGTCCGTAGGCAAGACAGCCTCGGCGCCGTAGGTCAGGAAGAACGGAGTGAACCCGGTGGCTCGACTCGGCGTAGTCCTGAGGCCCCACAGCACCGAGGGGAGCTCTGCAGCCCACCCCTTTCCGAAATTCTTGAGGGTCTTGAACAGCCTCGGCTTCAGCCCGTGGAGTATCATGCCGTTGGCGCGCTCGACCTGCCCGTTGCATTGAGGGTATGCTACCGAGGCCCAGTTCACGCGGATGTTGTTGTCGTCGTAGAAGTTGATGAAATTTTTGCCTGCGAACTGCGCGCCATTGTCGGTGATGATGACATTGGGCACCCCAAACCGGTACATGATGTCGGAGATGAACTCGACGGCCTTCTCGGAGGTGGGGTTGCCTATAGGCTTAGCCTCGATCCACTTGGTGAATTTGTCGACGGCCACGAGCACATGCGTGTACTTTCCATTCGTCATCTTGAGGGGGCCCACGAGGTCGAGCCCCCAGACGGCAAACGGCCAGGTGATGGGGATCATCTGCAGGGCGTGCGCGGGCTGGTGCGTTTGCTTGGCGTAGAACTGGCACCCTTGGCAGGCTCGAACCAGGCGCTTGGCGTCTCCAATGGCGGTTGGCCAGTAGAAGCCTTGGCGGAAGGCGTTTCCCACCAAGGTCCTTGGCGCTGCGTGATGGCCGCAAGCCCCCGAGTGCATGTCGTCGAGGAGCCTGCGTCCTTCCTCGAGGGGGATGCAGCGCTGAAGGATTCCCGTTGGGCTTCGACGGTATAGCTCTCGTTCGTCGCCGTAGATGACGTAGGTCTTGGCCCTTCGGGCGATGCGTCGGGCCTCCATCTTGTCTTCTGGTAGCACTCCTTGCGTCAGGTAGTCGAGGAAGGGCGTCTGCCAGTCGAGGGGTCGTGATGAAGAAGAGGCGGGTGCATCGATTTGCATTGCCTCAGCGGATGTCGAGGGGTCGTTCTCGAGGGGTGGCGTTGAAGGTCGAGCCCCCGTGTCCGGCTCGAGGGGTGGCGTCGAGGGGCCAGCCCCTGGGCCGATTTTGACGGATGGCTCGAGAATGTCCCTCGAGAAGACGTCTGGTGGGACGGTGCCGCGCGTGGATGCTAACTTAGCCAGCTCGTCTGCGGCCTCGTTGTACTTTCGAGCGATGTGGTTGAGCTCGAGGCCGTAGAACTTGTCTTCTAGCTTGCGCACTTCTCCGCAGTATGCCTCCATCTTGGGATCGATGCAGCTTGAGGCCTTCATGACCTGGTTGATGACGAGCTGCGAGTCCCCTCAAATGTCGAGGCGTCGGACCCCAAGCTCGAGGGCGATACGCAGCCCGTTGACGAGGGCCTCGTACTCAGCAACGTTGTTGGAGGCGGGGAAGTGCAAGCGCAGCAGGTAGCGCATGTGGACTCCGAGGGGTGAGATGAAGAGGAGGCCTGCGCCTGCCCCCGTCTTCACGAGGGACCCGTCGAAGTACATAGTCCAGAGCTCGGCTTGGATTTGTGCCGACGGGAGCTGGGTGTCGGTCCACTCAGCGACGAAGTCCGCTAACGCTTGCGACTTGATGGCTTTTCATGGAGCGTAGGTGATGGCCTCCCCCATCAGCTCGGCAGACCACTTGGCGATGCGCCCCGTGGCCTCCCGGTTGTTGATGATCTCTCCGAGGGGGAAGGACGATACCACCGTCACGGGATGAGCGAGGAAATAATGCTGGAGCTTGCGCCTCGTGATGACGATGCCGTAGGGCAGCTTCTGGATGTGCGGGTACCGAACCTTGGCCTCGGAAAGAACCTCACTGATGAAGTACACCGGCCGTTGGACTGGTAGCGCGTGACCCTCCTCGCGTCTCTCGACGACTACGACCGCACTGACCACCTGGGTGGTTGCGGCCACGTAGAGGAGGAGAGGTTCGGGGGGATCGTCACCCTGGGCTGGTCACGGTGGCACGAGAATTGGCGCGGAAGTCAGCAACCCCTTCAGCTTGGTTAGGGCCTCCTCGGCTTCGATGGTCCACGCGAAGCGTTCCGTTTTCTTTAGTAGGCGGTAGAGGGGTAGCGCCTTTTCCCCTAGCCTTGAGATGAACCTGCTGAGAGCGGCTAGACAGCCTGTCACTTTCTGTACGCCCTTGAGGTCTCGAATTGGGCCCATCCTCATGACTGCTGAGATCTTTTCGGGGTTGGCCTCGATCCCCCGTTGTGAGACAATGTAGCCAAGTAGCATGCCTCGAGGCACACCAAAGACACATTTCTCGGGGTTGAGTTTCACATTCTTGGCCAGGAGGCACTCGAATGTGGTCTCGAGATCGCGGATGAGGTCCCCGACTTTCTTGGTTTTAACCACGATGTCATCGACGTAGGCCTCGACGGTTTTGCCTATGTGTTTGCCAAAGATATGCTGCATACAACGCTGATATGTTGCCCCGGCGTTTCGAAGGCCGAAGGGCATTGTAACATAGCAATACATACCAAAAGGCGTAATAAAAGAGGTAGCGAGCTCGTCGGACTCTTTCATCTTAATCTGGTGGTAGCCGGAATACGCATCGAGAAATGAAAGTACTTCACACCCCGCAGTGAAATCGACAATTTGATCAATTCTAGGTAAAGGAAATGGAACTTTTGGACATGTTTTATTTAAACCAGTGTAGTCTACACACATCCACATTTTTCCATTCTTTTTCCTAACTAGTACAGGGTTAGCTAGCCACTCCGGGTGAAATACCTCCTTGATGAATCCGGCCGCCAAAAGCTTGTGCACCTCCTCGCCGATGATCCTACGCTTCTTCTCGTCAAAGCGGCGCATGCGTTGCTTCACCGGTTTGGACCCGGCCTGGATCTCCAAGGCATGCTCGGCGACTCCCCTCGATATGCCTGGCATGTCCGAGGGGCTCCACGCAAACATGTCGATGTTCGCGCGGAGGAAGTTGACGAGCACTGCTTCCTATTTAGGCTCGAGGCTGGCACTGATGGCCAGCGTCTTGCCGTCGGACGAGGTCGGGTCGACGGGTATCTGCTTGGTGTGCTCTGCCGGCTCGAAGGTGTTGGCGTGGCGCTTTGCTTCAGGGGCCTCGGTGGCCAGGGCAGCCAGGGCCTCGAGCGAGTCGACTTGGACGTTGGCCTCCCCACGCTCGACGCACTCCACGTCGCAGTGGTACGCGTGTTCGTAGGAGGTGTCGACGATGATGACCCCTTTCGGCCCCGGCATCTTGAGCTTCAAGTATGTGTAGTTGGGGACTGCCATGAACTTGGCGTAGCCAGGCCTGCCGATGATGGCGTGGTGTAATTTCAAGTACGCGTGTTGTGCTACTTGTCCAAAATCATTTACACATGGTAAAATAGCTTGGGCAAGCAACATGAATCCAAACCAAGTTAAGCAATTTACATTCTTGTGAAGTGCTAGCTTGGAATAAGCATAATTTCCATATCTTTGTAGAGTTGTCATCAATTACCAAAAAGGGGGAGATTGAAAGGTCCTTGTTTGGTTTTGGTAATTGAGTGACAACTTAGGTGGACTAATATGTGTTTAAAGTGAATTACACAGGTGATTAGTCCACAGGTGATCATGTGTGAGCAACATACGCCACAGAGGAGAAATGGCTTGGAATATGTTGCAACGCTCACACATGTGAAGAAGGAGCTTAATGCACATGAAACATGACATGTGGTCATGTGGCTAAGATGGTGAAGATCAAGGCAAGACTTGGCTTGATGGACCGGTTGCAAAGGTGAAGGGCAAGTTGGAGGCTTTGAAGCCGTTGGTACCGAGTGTCGGGAGGCTTAAGCAAGACTTGGCGCCGAAGGACCGAAGCGATGGTGAAGAGCAAGTGATGTCAAGATCGATGGACCATGGAGGCCATGTGATGATATGAAGTGGATCATATCATTTGATGAAGAGGTTGGTGCATGTGTTGCATCAACACATGGAGGAGATGGAATGGAATGCGCAAGGCAAAGGTATACTTATAGGGCAATTCATTTCACCGGTCATAGGTGTGTAGAGAAGATTATGACCGGGTTTAGGATAGATGGCCGTACTATTAAGAGGAGCAAACTTGTTTGCATATCGGTCATCTAGTGCCACTTGAGCGATCTAACTTTGCGATGTTGTTAGGATCGAGTGGCGTGGTGAGAGCAAGTGAAAATCCTTTGAAAAATGATTGTGAAAATGCTAACACTCATGCACATGATGGTGTACACTTGGTTGTGTTGGCACATTTGCAAAGGAGGAGTTGTTGGAGTTGATTTGGATCAACACAGAGAAGAAAAGGGAAGTTTTCTGAGTATGGCCGGTAGTACCGCCCAGGGGGGTCGGTAGTACCACCCATGGGTGTTGCGTGCAACCTTCTCTGTGTTGGGGCTGTTTTGGCCTGGCGGTAGTACCGCCATAACCTCGGTACTACCGCCGGCGGTGGTACCGACCAGAGGGTCGGTGGTACCGTGGCCCTGAAGGGTTTTGCAGGCTCTCTGTGTTGAGCTGAGTTTGGCCTGCCGGTAGTACCGCCATAGGGTCGGTACTACCGACCGTTCGAGGTTTCGAGGTATGAGGAGTTTGGAAGCTCTCTAGAAGTGGCCAGTTTTGGCCTACCGGTAGTACCGCCATAGGGCCGGTAGTACCGGGCTTGGTAGTACCGACCAGGGGGTCGGTAGTACCATGGTATGGATGAGTTTTGGATGCTCTCTGTGTAGATCCAATGTTGGCCTGTCGGTAGTACCGCCATAGGGCCGGTACTACCGACCGTTGAAAGTTCCGAAGGCGAAGGAGTTCGGGGCTCTCTGTGTAGTCCCCAGTTTGGCCTGTCGGTAGTACCGCCATAGGGCCGGTACTACCGACCGTCAGAGGTACCGACCAGGAGTCGGTTGTTCGTTTTGGTCAACGCGCCGTGTGTAACGGCTAGTTCTGACACTGTCGGTACTACCGCCCAGGGGGTCGGTACTACCGACCGAAGCGCAGAAAAGGGGAAACGGCTAGTTGGCCACTCCCCTCTATATATAGTCGTTGGGGCCGGCTTTGGGCCGGCTGCTGGAGTACTCCAAAGCCTTGGTGGCTTGTGTGGATGTGCTTGTGAGCCCTCTAACACACATATGCTTTAGTGCTTATCCGATTGTGTGAGAGAGAGATCCTAGTGCGTTGCTTTGAGAGATAGCATCGAGTGGCACTAGGTGTTCGAGTTGCAAGCCGGTGGTGCTTATTACTCTTGGAGGTTGCCACCTCCTAGACGGCTTGGTGCGTGTCTCCGTCGTGAAGCCCGCGTGAAGATTGTGCGTGGCTCCGGAGAAGCTTTGTGAGGGGCATTGTGCTCGCCCCGTGGGAGATCGCGAAGAGCAACTCTAGTGGAGAAGAGGCGTGAAGAGCGCCAAGTGGTCCGGCCGGATCAAACGCTAGAGCTCTTGGTGAGCACTCCATCGTGGAGAGCGTGACTTAGGGTCACCACTAGCAAGAGGATCGGCGGCAAACCTTGGGCTTGCTTCAACGGGGACTAGCTTGGTGGCAACCAAGTGAACCTCGGGATAAAATCTTGTGTCCCCGTCCCTTGTTGCTCTTATTATTCTTGTTTCCTTGCATATTACGCTTGTTCTTGTGTTCTTCGTGTTCTTCCTCCCTCTATCACTCTATCTTAGGTTGGGAAGGCTCGATCCACATTTTGGCAAGGAATCAAGACGTGAAGAAGCTACAATCGTCATCTACAACATCTAGGGAAGTGGGGTAATTGCTAGATCTGAGATTGCATCTCACCCCCTTCGATTTCGTAGCTTCCTGCAGGTGCTCGGTAGTACCGGCCTAAAAGCCCGGTAGTACCGACTACCTGCTGTTTACACTAGCTTGTATTGCAATACTAATCCTTGTGCTAGTGTTTAGTTGCTTAGTTTGTGTAGCTAAGTTGAGCTCTCTAATTTGGCTTGTGTAGCCTTGTTATTGAGCATTGCTAGTGAGCTTAGGCTTTGTGCTTTGCTTGCTAGATTGCATAGGAGCTCCCCCGTGCTTGAAGTACTAGTTGCATAGGCTTGTGTGACCTTGCTTCTAGAATTGGTTAGGTGAGCTCTAGCTAGCCCGACACCTTATTTGCATTGATTAAGATCTTTTGTAAGGTGTCATAGAGTATAGGTAGAGGGGTGTAGTCTTGGCTAGACCGATAGTTTTAATTCTGCATTTGTTTCGGTTAGCCGCTCCGCTGCGATTAAGTTTAATTTTAAAAAGGACTATTCACCCCCCCTCTAGTCCGCCATCTCGACCCTTCAAGTGGTATCGGAGCTAGGTCTCTCATTTGTGGTCTTCACCGACCCGAGAGGATGGCGACTTACGGGCTAGGCATTGATTGTCCACACATTTTTGATGGCACTCACTTTACACAATGGAAAACTTGGATGATGTGTAATTTCAAGTTTATTTGCCCTCAAATGTGGTGGATCGTAGATGTAGGCTTTTCTCATGTGTTGGATGAAAAGGATCTAACTCAAGCACAAGAGAAATGCCTAGATCTCGAGTGCCAAGCTACTAACATCATTTTTAGATCTTTGCATGATGATATCTTAAGTGAGATCATGGATATGGAGTCCTCCCATCACATGTGGAAGTATCTCAATGACAAGTATGGGAGTGCTCCAATTGATGATGATGTTAGTGAGCCCAAGGAAGAGGCACGCGAGGTGGTTGAGCAAGACCACAACTCCGTGATTGTGGAAGATTGCTCCACCTCAAGCTCAAGTGATGCAAGTGATGATGATATTCCAAGCACACTTGATGATGATGGTTCATGCTCCGGCTATGAGAGTGATACTTCTTCGAGCTCTCCAACTACTACATCACATTGCTTCATGTCACATGGTGACACTAAGGTTTGCAAAGCTAATGTGATTGATCTTAATGCATATGAGGAGCTCTTGAGTAAATATGCTAGCATGACCATCGCTTTAGAAAATGAGATGTCTAAAAATGCAAAATTGGAAAAAGAAAACTCATTTCTAAAGAACACATGTGAACAAGTGAAGCATGTACTTGATGTTAGTACTTGTTCACATGAGGAGCTAAAATTGACTTATGAGGAACTATTTGTTGCTCATGACAACTTGGTACAAGATCATGCTTTACTCACTAAGAAGCTTTCTAATGAAGAAATTAAAACTAGTGAGAGCTCATCATTTGGGTTAAATGATCAATCATATATTTGTGCTAACCCATGTGATGTAGAAAAGAAGCATGTATCCACCTCTTGCAATGATTTATTATCTATGCCATGTTCTTCACATATAGATGCTTGTTCTACTTCCTTGTCTTGTGAGACTAACATTTTGAAGGAGAACAATGAGCTCAAAAGTGAAGTGAAGAACTTGAGCAACAAGTTAGAGAGGTGGTGTAGATCAAAGGTCACCCATGAGCACATGATGAAGAATCAAAGAAGCTATGGTGACAAGAGTGGCATTGGCTTTAACAAAAGCAATGTCAAAGGCAAGAGATGGGGCAAGAGAAGACATGAAAGAGAAATGAAGAAGCAAGAACAAGAAAAGCTATCTCATTTCATGTGCTATCAATGCCATGAGATGGGACATCTTGCAAAAGCTTGCCCCAAGAAGAAGAAGCCCCAAGATCAAATCAAGATCAACCATGAAGATGATGATATGGGGAAGAAGACAAGAAGGGGAGGTAGAAGATCAAGATCAACACAAGACCTCGCCCAAGTCAAGTGCTATGAATGTGAGAAGATGGGTCACTTTGCCTCAAAGTGTCCCAACAAGCTTGAGAAGAAGGCTCAAGCAACCCAAGTGAGGCAAGGCAATGAGAAGCAACACATGAGCAAGGAAGAGAAGGCTCAATCAAGAAGAAATTGCTACTCATGCCGGGAAAGGGGACACATGGCTCATTCATGTCCCCTAGGTAACATTCCTAAGCCTATTTCAATTGCTAATGATTCTATGCTTAGGAAGGATGATAATGGTACCTCTAAGACTACCATTACAACTCATCCCGCTATTCATACTAAGGCTATGCCAAAGTATGTTGCACCTAACTTGAGAGGACCCAAACAAGTTTGGGTACCATCAACTAGTGGATGAATGTGTGTAGGTACCATGGCATTGGAGACTTGATTCAATTTGTTCTATGTTGATCATCATGTGATTGAATCAAGTAATGAAGCTTAGTGCAAATCCATCCCAATGCCAAGACAAAAGAGTGAAGTCCAAGTGCTATAACATACAAGTGCAAAAGATCAAGTTGCGGTGGTAAAATGAAATATTTGAAGGCTTGCAATCAAATTTAGTTGAAGCTTGCTTTTGGATGATCATGAGCTACTAAGGTATATCTCTAGTTGATCATGTTATTTTAGATGCATATGAGATGATTGAATCGGATATATATGCATATGTTGCTTGCTATAAGATGATTGAATGGATTTGATGCTTAGTGATCAAAATTGAGTTAATTTGAATGGATATATGTCTTGTGAGAGTATTCAAACATGTTAGCTCAAGTTTGATTCAAATTGGTAGAGTATAGCTCAATTGCTCCAAGTTGTCAAAAATCTGAAATCTGAGCTAGCTGTGATAATAGTCATGTTTGAATGATCAAATCTATTTGGATTGGCTTGAAATTTGGTACACATGCTCTACACTTATGATACTAGTTGCTGTGCAAAATTCATGATAATTGGATAAGTGATGCTTCGGTTTTGGAGTGGATCTTGTCAACTCTTGAGCAGCAGTTTCAGCATGTAGTAGTTTGGAAAGAATTGAAATCTGGTAGCAATCTAGAAAGCCAATGAAGCTCAAATTTTTATGGCTGCTAGAACACTTAGAGAAGCACATCTCCACCAAATTTCATGGTCGTTGGACTTATATTTTGGGAGATATGAATGTTTCTTCGAGAAGGACAGAATCTGCCAGAAAAGTGACAATTATTGGATTGATCTAGAGTCACTTTGATTGAAAGGCCCTCAAGTTGGTTGAGGGTCCTATGTTTGGTTTTGAAATGAGCTAGAAGCATGACAAAGATGAGTACAAGTTCATTTGATTGATGAGTTTTTTTGGGACACATTTGGTACTCAAATTGAAGATCAAGACCAACATCAAGATGAAGATAAAGATCAAGTTCTAGTATCAAATTCAAGATCTTTTGGAAAGAAAGAAAAGGACTCAAAGAAGGTTTCAATGTCATATCTCAAGAAGAGTTCAAATGGATCAATCACACAAAGTCAATTCAAGTGAGTATCAAAGATGATTCTTTGGAGAGAGGTCACTTCTCCCTTTTGTAGGGGCTTGCCGCCTTTGGTAGGTTAACCAAGCTAGGCTTGGAAGGCTAATATGGAAGTGGTGATCTAAAGTATCATTGGAGATGCTTAGTTGGAGAAATCAAAAGGATTGATCAAGAAAGCAAGCAACACCCAAAAGAGAGCAAAATCTTGAAGCATTCAAGTGGTATTCACTATTTGTATAAACAAGTGGTATTCATATATGCAAGCAAAGAAGCAATGTCAACCACAACATTGAGCTAGTGCACTTGATCATATGGGTGAAGATTCGTTCTATCAATTGGTATCTATTGGTCTTCACCATGGACTTCACATTGCTATTTGGAGCTTAATTGGAATCAAATGACTATCCTCTACTCCAAGATAGCAAAGGTATCATTGTAATGTGCATGATCATTTCATCTCTTACTAGTATGCGGTTAGTGCATATAGTACATGCTTAATAGGATCATGCAAAACAAATGAAAAGTTTAAATTCATAGCCTACCACTATTGCTTGATTGATTATATGATCTAGTGGTTAGTATATGAGTTTGTTCATGAGCTAGTGAACCCAAGTACTTGATCTAGAAGATGAGCATTCAAGTGTCTAATTCAACATGAGTAAGATAACCATTAAAAGATGTGTGAAGAAGCTTACTCTAGAGCAAACCGAGTTAGATATCTTGTGCAAATTTGATAGTTCAAGTCACAAATGAGAAGCTCATGAAGATGATAAGAGTTCAAGAAGAGGACAATAATGCAAATGGATATCAAGTTTAAACTATCATTCAAGTGGTATCTAGACTCATCATTTCTTCACATGGTATCTATTCAAAATAGTATATGATCTTTCAAGTGATATTTACCAAGTGGTGTCTAGATCAAGCTCACAAGTGGTATCCTACAAGACTTCAAGTGATCCTCAACTTTAAGTGATCAAATCAAGCAAAGCATCCCTCACAAACAAGAGCTCAAGTATATCATTTGGATGACTCATGCTATGACATAGGGGAGGTGCCCCACCTATTGGTATCAAGGTCAAAGATCCTACACATGGTGTCATTCCAACACATATGGCGGTGTCCATCAAAAATGAAGACTCAAGTGTCAACCATCTACCCTAGTGTCACCCTTTGAGAGAACAGAGCATACCTTTTATGGTCATTGATGTCAAAGGGGGAGAAGTTATGGAAAAGATATGTCAATTGTGATATGTCAAGGACAATGTGATATGTCAAGGACAAAGGGGGAGAAAAGAAGATGGACATGGATCAAGAGGGAGCAAGATTAGAGGATCAAAATTCTTGGACAATGAGAGCACACAAGTAGGGGGAGCAAGCTCATGAACTTGGTTGTTGCATTTGATATGTGCATAATCATGTGCTTGCTTGCATTGCATAAGTTTTAAAATGTTATATGCATGCTTGTGTGGTGTATGCTAGTTATAGGATTTAATTGATGATTTAATAACTAGCATGCATAGGTTGATAGCTAGACTTGTGCTTTTCATGCAAAACTAGATCCTTGCTATTAATGTTGATCTCACGGGGTTTTCTAGTTTTTATGATGTCTAGCTACTCTTGGTGCTAAGGAAGGTGTACAAGTATAAAACTTCATCGATAACACGCTTCAAAGGTTATTCTATACACCTTAGCACCTTTTGGTAGTAATTACTCTCTCACATTTCAATATCTATGCATATGTGCAAAGTTTCATTTCCAAACACTTTAGCACATATGTAGGGGGAGCTAATACTACCAATTCGGGTTTGTGCTACTTGTCCAAAATCATTTACACATGGTAAAATAGCTTGGGCAAGCAACATGAATCCAAACCAAGTTAAGCAATTTACATTCTTGTGAAGTGCTAGCTTGGAATAAGCATAATTTCCATATCTTTGTAGAGTTGTCATCAATTACCAAAAAGGGGGAGATTGAAAGGTCCTTGTTTGGTTTTGGTAATTGAGTGACAACTTAGGTGGACTAATATGTGTTTAAAGTGAATTACACAGGTGATTAGTCCACAGGTGATCATGTGTGAGCAACATACGCCACAGAGGAGAAATGGCTTGGAATATGTTGCAACGCTCACACATGTGAAGAAGGAGCTTAATGCACATGAAACATGACATGTGGTCATGTGGCTAAGATGGTGAAGATCAAGGCAAGACTTGGCTTGATGGACCGGTTGCAAAGGTGAAGGGCAAGTTGGAGGCTTTGAAGCCGTTGGTACCGAGTGTCGGGAGGCTTAAGCAAGACTTGGCGCCGAAGGACCGAAGCGATGGTGAAGAGCAAGTGATGTCAAGATCGATGGACCATGGAGGCCATGTGATGATATGAAGTGGATCATATCATTTGATGAAGAGGTTGGTGCATGTGTTGCATCAACACATGGAGGAGATGGAATGGAATGCGCAAGGCAAAGGTATACTTATAGGGCATTTCATTTCACCGGTCATAGGTGTGTAGAGAAGATTATGACCGGGTTTAGGATAGATGGCCGTACTATTAAGAGGAGCAAACTTGTTTGCATATCGGTCATCTAGTGCCACTTGAGCGATCTAACTTTGCGATGTTGTTAGGATCGAGTGGCGTGGTGAGAGCAAGTGAAAATCCTTTGAAAAATGATTGTGAAAATGCTAACACTCATGCACATGATGGTGTACACTTGGTTGTGTTGGCACATTTGCAAAGGAGGAGTTGTTGGAGTTGATTTGGATCAACACAGAGAAGAAAAGGGAAGTTTTCTGAGTATGGCCGGTAGTACCGCCCAGGGGGGTCGGTAGTACCGCCCATGGGTGTTGCGTGCAACCTTCTCTGTGTTGGGGCTGTTTTGGCCTGGCGGTAGTACCGCCATAACCTCGGTACTACCGCCGGCGGTGGTACCGACCAGAGGGTCGGTGGTACCGTGGCCCTGAAGGGTTTTGCAGGCTCTCTGTGTTGAGCTGAGTTTGGCCTGCCGGTAGTACCGCCATAGGGTCGGTACTACCGACCGTTCGAGGTTTCGAGGTATGAGGAGTTTGGAAGCTCTCTGGAAGTGGCCAGTTTTGGCCTACCGGTAGTACCGCCATAGGGCCGGTAGTACCGGGCTTGGTAGTACCGACCAGGGGGTCGGTAGTACCATGGTATGGAGGAGTTTTGGATGCTCTCTGTGTAGATCCAATGTTGGCCTGTCGGTAGTACCGCCATAGGGCCGGTACTACCGACCGTTGAAAGTTCCGAAGGCGAAGGAGTTCGGGGCTCTCTGTGTAGTCCCCAGTTTGGCCTGTCGGTAGTACCGCCATAGGGCCGGTACTACCGACCGTCGGAGGTACCGACCAGGAGTCGGTTGTTCGTTTTGGTCAACGCGCCGTGTGTAACGGCTAGTTCTGACACTGTCGGTACTACCGCCCAGGGGGTCGGTACTACCGACCGAAGCGCAGAAAAGGGGAAACGGCTAGTTGGCCACTCCCCTCTATATATAGTCGTTGGGGCCGGCTTTGGGCCGGCTGCTGGAGTACTCCAAAGCCTTGGTGGCTTGTGTGGATGTGCTTGTGAGCCCTCTAACACACATATGCTTTAGTGCTTATCCGATTGTGTGAGAGAGAGATCCTAGTGCGTTGCTTTGAGAGATAGCATCGAGTGGCACTAGGTGTTCGAGTTGCAAGCTGGTGGTGCTTATTACTCTTGGAGGTTGCCACCTCCTAGACAGCTTGGTGCGTGTCTCTGTCGTGAAGCCCGCGTGAAGATTGTGCGTGGCTCCGGAGAAGCTTTGTGAGGGGCATTGTGCTCGCCCCGCGGGAGATCGCGAAGAGCAACTCTAGTGGAGAAGAGGCGTGAAGAGCGCCAAGTGGTCCGGCCGGATCGAACGCTAGAGCTCTTGGTGAGCACTCCATCGTGGAGAGCGTGACTTAGGGTCACCACTAGCAAGAGGATCGGCGGCAACCTTGGGCTTGCTTCAACGGGGACTAGCTTGGTGGCAACCAAGTGAACCTCGGGATAAAATCTTGTGTCCCCGTCCCTTGTTGCTCTTATTATTCTTGTTTCCTTGCATATTACGCTTGTTCTTGTGTTCTTCGTGTTCTTCCTCCCTCTATCACTCTATCTTAGGTTGGGAAGGCTCGATCCACATTTTGGCAAGGAATCAAGACGTGAAGAAGCTACAATCGTCATCTACAACATCTAGGGAAGTGGGGTAATTGCTAGATCTGAGATTGCATCTCACACCCTTCGATTTCGTAGCTTCCTGCAGGTGCTCGGTAGTACCGGCCTAAAAGCCCGGTAGTACCGACTACCTGCTGTTTACACTAGCTTGTATTGCAATACTAATCCTTGTGCTAGTGTTTAGTTGCTTAGTTTGTGTAGCTAAGTTGAGCTCGCAAATTTGGCTTGTGTAGCCTTGTTATTGAGCATTGCTAGTGAGCTTAGGCTTTGTGCTTTGCTTGCTAGATTGCATAGGAGCTCCCCCGTGCTTGAAGTACTAGTTGCATAGGCTTGTGTGACCTTGCTTCTAGAATTGGTTAGGTGAGCTCTAGCTAGCCCGACACCTTATTTGCATTGATTAAGATCTTTTGTAAGGTGTCATAGAGTATAGGTAGAGGGGTGTAGTCTTGGCTAGACCGATAGTTTTAATTCTGCATTTGTTTCGGTTAGCCGCTCCGCTGCGATTAAGTTTAATTTTAAAAAGGACTATTCACCCCCCCCCTCTAGTCCGCCATCTCGACCCTTCAGCTGGGTCGGAGCTGGTCCCTCGAAATCCCTAGGAGGTCGAGGGTCTCGAGGTATATGATGTTGAGGCTCCAGCCCCCATCCATCAACACCTTGGAGAACCGTACGTCGACGATGACGGGGTCGACGACGAGGGGGTACGCCCCCGGATTTACGACGTGGTCCGGATGGTCGTCACGGTCGAACGTGATCGGCGCATCAGACCAGTCAAGATACCGGGGGGCGTCGCGACAGAGTGCAAAGACCTCCCGGTGCTCTTTCTTTCTCTCTCGAGCCAAGAGCCTGACGGTTAGGCCCCCGTAGATCATGAAGCAGTCGCGCACCGGAGGGAAGTCACCGTCCGCGTCCCCGTCGTCGCGTCGATGGTTGTCCTTGCCCTTGGGCGCGTCTTCCTTCTTGCCGTCGAGTCTGGAGTAGAAGCCTTTCATCATTCGGCAGTCCTTCAGCTTGTGATTCATGGGGCCCTTGTGATAAGGGCAGGGGTCCTCGAGCATTTTGTCGAAGACAGCCCCGTCAGGGGGGCCTCGAGGCTTCTTATGCTCGAGGGCGCCCACGAGCACTTCTTCATCGTCGTCGTCATCGGCGTCGCGCTTCGCCTTCTGACCTTTGCCTTTGTTCTTCTTCTTTTTATTGTTGTTGTTGCGGTTCTTGACGTCGTTGCCCTTGCTCGAGCCCTCCGGCGTGGCCGCCGCCTTGCCTTTGTTCGTGGAGCAGCCAAAGAAGGCCCCCACTGCCTCGTCGCCTGAGGCAAAGCTGGTGACACGATCCATCAGATCCTCGACCGTCCTGGGATGGTAGCGCCCTGGCTCGTGGACTAGCTCTTGGCACGTCGTGCCCGCGAGGAACGCTGAGATGACATCCTCATCAGGCACGTGGGGGAGCTCAAGGCGCTGCTTCGAGAATCGCCGGACGAAGTTGCGGAGGGGCTCGTCCGCTGTCTGTCTGCAACGTCGTAGATCCCAGGGGTTGCCTGGGCGCACGCAAGTCCCCTTGAAATTCCCATCGAAGACCCTAACTAGGTCGGCCCAGTCGTGGATCTGATCCGGCGGGAGCCCCTCGAGCCACCGACGGGCGGTGTCCGAGAGGTAGAGTGGGAGCTGGCGTATGATCACACGGTCGTCGCTCTTTGCCCCGCCGAGTTGGCAGCCCAGGCGAAAGTCGGAGAGCCATAGCTTGGGCTCGACCTCCCCGTCATACTTCACGATGTTGGTCGGTGGTCGAAAGCGGTCGGGGAGGGTTGAGCTGCGGATGGCCCGGCTGAAGACCCTGGGGCCCGGGGGCTCGAGGGATTGTCGATCCTCATCACTGTCGTAGCGCCCCCCTCGATGGGCACTATAGCCACGCTCCTCGGCCCCTTTGTCCTTGCGGCGGCGGTTGATGTTGTGGCGGGCATCATTGGGGTCTCGAGGTGGCCGGTTGTCGACGATCCGCTCCCGGACTGGCCTGGCTCGAGAGGCGTCCGGCTGGTGGACGGATGTCTCACGCTCGTCGCAGGGCGTGTCTGCTGGCTTCCCCGAGGCCGCTCCGCGTCGGCGCGAGGCTGAGCTCTCGGCCTGCTGCAGAGCGGCTGTCTCGAGGAGGTTCTTCATTTCCCTGAGCATGCGTCTGGCGTCAGGGTCGGAGATGGCGGGTAGATCGCGGAGCAGCATCGCGGCCGCCACCACGTTCTGTCCGGCTCGCGGGAAGCGCACCTCGGGGCGTGCTGGTGCCCCATCTTCGAGGAGCTGCTGGTGGACCTCTCGAGCGCGGCCACGAGCGTCGGCGCCCCGAGGCTGGGCTTGTTCCTGCACAAGAGTTTGCTCGAGCTGCAGCAGGCGTCGTCGGTCCTCCTCAGCCTTGGTGATCGCCTCCCGCAGCTGCGCGAGCTGCGTCGCCCTGTCATCGTTGTGCTGGGGTGGTGCGTCCGATGCTGGGGGTTCGTTCCTCCCTTGAACACGTGGTCCGCCCGTCGCAGCCACGTCGTTGGGCCTTTCGAGGTTGAGCATCGGCCTGGCGTCGTCGCCGTCGTCGTCCTCGGCATCGCCCACGACCCCCTCAAGCTGGAAGCACTCCCTGGTGGGATCCCAGAGGTCAGGGTCGTGGTAATCGTACTCGTCGGAGTCGGAGCTGTTGATGTCGCGCCGCCTTGGCTCGTGCTGGGACTGCAGCTCGTGATACCATTCTCTGATGGTGGCTCGCCGGGGTGGCTTGACGACTCGTGAGAAGTCGCGGTCGACGTGCGCGGGGTAGACGATCTTCAGGTCGGTGGTGGCTCGTAGGATCACGCCCGGACGTTCCTCCCGCTCTGCCGCCGCTCGGTCCTGTCGGCGCTCGTCGAGGTGGCAGGCGTAGACAGCTGCAGAGTTGTTGAGGTCGAACGGGGGCCGCAGGCGTCGATCGCGGTACACCCCGTGCGGGAGGAAGCCAGGTGGCGTCGACGGAGCACGGCTCGGGGGCCCCTGGCCAGGCTCCCGGTCCGTGCGCATGACGAACGCGAACTCGCTGGGAGAGTGCGCGCGCGCCCTAGAAGTCTCCGGCCGCGCGCCGGGCAGGTTTCTCATTGGGGACTCCGCGCCGGCCGCGGGGAAGTGGTTGTACGCCGAGGGCACCGCCTGTGCCTGGCGACGATGGTGACGACGGCGCCGCTCACGAAGTGGCGACGCGTGGTGGTGCGGGCGACGCGCCACGCCCCCCCGCGCGGGGTGGCGTGACACGCCCTCCACTCGGGCTCTCCGTGGAGAGCAGGGTCAGCTCGTTGCCGCTGTCGGTGGCCAGGAACTCAAGGCTCCCGAACCGGATGACGGCACCAGCAGAGAACGGAGGAGTGAAAGAAGCCATCCAGAAAACAACGAGAAATCGACTCTGAAACGCGAAGATCCCCCTACCTGGCGCGCCAACTGTCGGTGTTTCGACCCCGGGGGTGTGACACCAACTAGTAATATGATCGCGTGCTCTCTTTCTGGATGGTGATGCAAGATGACACAAGGGTTTATCCTGGTTCGAGCAAAGAAGGCCCTACGTCCAGCGGGGGGAGGAGGTTCTTGTATTACTTGCACCTAAGTGCTTGTACAGGGGCAATACAAGCTCAACGAGCGTGGTCTAGAGTCTGGACCCGTGTCCGTGTTGTGTGTACTCGTGTGAACTCCTTTTTTATCTGTTGTCCTCCTCTACGTGGAGGGCCCTGGCTTCCTCTTTTATAGAACAAGGGGAGGCCAGGGTTACACAGGAGTGATATGTACGACGCCCAATACGGCGAAGGGTTGGAATCCCGTCTTGTCGAAGTCACTGGAGCCGGCGTGGGGGTTGCTGTTGAGGCGTCCTTGAAGCGTGATTTCCATCCCGGGCGCGGACGTGGAGGCGTGGCGACATGGAGGCCGTACAACGCCCATTCCGGCTCGTACAGGACGTGGCAGGGTCCCTCCGGGTCTTAGGGTACCTGTCTTCCAATAGCATGAAAGCTGTCAAGGCTCGAGGGGCGCAGGGCCGGCCTCGAGGTGATGCCTACGGGGGGCTCGAGCCCCCGCAGGTATGGGCAAGTCCCGGATAACCCGGTCGTACAGCGGGAACCCAGGTCTCGAGATGTGGCTCGAGTGTGCTACAGTGCAGGGTATGGCCTAACAGTGCTGTACTTATGCCTTTTTGCCCATGCTTGCGGTGAAAACGAGGTTTGACTCTGCCCCGGTTCACTGTGGCACACATCGGGTGCCAAAGGATGTGACCGGAGTAGGTGGACGCATTAAATGCGCAGTACGGGGCAGGTATCCGATGTCTGGCGCTGCTCGAGGGGGGTACGATGCGTCTCGAGGGATATGTTTTTGTGTTGGAGAGGCCCGAGGTCCTTACGAGGGGTCTCGAGGAATGATGCACGGCTGTAGTGGGCTCGAGGCCTATGTGCCGGGGCTCAAGAGGCAGGCTACTGTGTTGGAAAGGCCCGAGGTCCCCACGCGGGGTCTCGAGGAATGATGCGCGGCTGCAGTGGGCTCGAGGCCTATGTGCCGGGGCTCGAGGGGTTGGTTTTCAGGAGGGTTAGCCTAGTTAGGTGCTCTAGGTTTAACTTATTTGTTTTGCGTTGATTGGGGGTACCCCTTTTGTGGTCCCCCGACAACCCCCCACTGAAAAATTACCACGAGGCCAGCAATTATTGACCAGTGACTGTTCCAGCTATGCGTAATAAATGTCTTTTGTCATTTTTTGCAACTGCAAATTTTGTCGTCTTCGTCTTGAAGTGCGGGTGGAGATCAGCTCTATTACCAATGCCGAGCTTCACATGCACCACAGTACATTGGTTGAATTATTGCTCCAGCGGTCATTCTTGTTGATAGACCATGTCCATAGACCAAGGAGAAACCGCCTATAAATACCCTGCCTGGGAAGCGAAGGACTCACATCCCTTTGAGTGTAGAACTTCTCTTAGTCCCATGAGTATTGTAGTATCAGTAGCGGAGATGACCGAGCCCCCGGGTATCTTCCTTCTGTAGAATAGATGTAGTGCCCAGAAGAACTCTTGTGAAAGGACCATCCGCTAGGGTGGTTTCCAAGTGGCCGCGAGCAGAGGGATACAGAGGTGCGCCTAGAAGAACTCTTGTGACTACCACTCGTAGATAACCTCGGAGTCACAGGTTGTCAAAAGAGCGGCGAGGGTGATGGTCTTCCCCGAGTTCCTTCAGTTCTGGGGTAGTACCAAAGACCCACCTTGGGATGCACTGAAAAGATAGTGTCTACCCAAGGTTCTGTGTCTGCTTTACTGCGTCTCACTGAACCCGGTCCTTGGTGTAATAGGCATCAAGGCTATGTACCTTGAATTCACTAGAGTAGCGTTTTACACCTTGATTGTACTTCTGATGAAGGTTGCTGTATCTCAAGATGTTTCCATGCATCTCTGTTGTAATTCCGAGTAATAATAACAAAGATCCGGGTACTTGGAATATTTTTCGAGTCCTCTGTCTCGTTTCCCGAGTACTAAATGTATCTTGTGGAAGGAAAACTTGTCTGTTTACTGTTCCTGTTCTCTATCTCTGACGCCGTCTGACAAGTGTTCCCAGCCGTTAGGGTTACAAACGTTGCCATGACGCCGTTTAGGAAAGCCGAACGGTTATCAAAACAGATCTATAATAAGCCACCACCGAGCTTGTGCTTTCCTCACGCTTTCATCAAGCCATTGACTTCATAGCTAGAAATCCCTTAGCCATCTCTCAGTGAATGCGTAGAAAATCTCTTGTCACCAACATGGGTCCCAAGAGGCAATCTGCGAGCGAGAAGAAGAAGCCTAGGATCACCACCACCGGAAAGCCTAAGCATCCAAACCCGCCAACTGATGTCTTGGCGTGGAAGAAACCGGACACCACCTTGGCGGAACTGGCCTTCCTGTCGCAGCAAGGGTATCTGCGAGCGCAGCCACTCGACGGCTGGAGAGTACCCATCGACCATCGCGCTCCTGCCCCCAACACCACGGAAATCGTGATGTTTAAAGCCTTTGTAGAGCGGGGATTGGGGCTTCCTGCTTCGGACTTCTTCCGTGGATTGCTGCATTAATATGGTTTGACTCTAAACCATATTACTCCCAATGCGGTTCTTCATATTGCAATCTTCGCCCATCTCTGTGAGGCTTTTCTGGGGATATGTCCCTCTATTACCCTTTTCCGCTACTTTTTCTGGTTTAAGTGTCAACCTAGTGACGCTAATACCGAAGTAGTCGGAGGGGCTAGTCTCCAGGTTAGATCGGAAGTAGCCAATCAATATATAACTGTTGAGTTGTCAGAGTCGGTAAAAGACTGGGCTGCTGGGTGGTTCTATATGGGTAACCCACCCCCAGCTCTTCGTCGTCATGATGGATGGTGTGGCGGAACCGTCCTGATTATAAGAGCTCAAGTACAGTCTTAGTCAAATCCGTCTGACATCGACTTATACTTGAACCCATATAACCCCGGTAGTCCAAAAATCTCGAAGGATTTCTATCATCATACAACATACAAGATCGCATTGTTCAAGAATTACATTCGTAAGGATACATCACAGATAGACGAAACCGGATTTAAAACATCAGAGTGCGAATTTAAGACAGAGTTATTACAAACCCGAATTTAAAGTGCGGAAGCTTAAATAAGTTTTGAAACACGACCACCACACATGTGGTCCAAATAAAATATTGTTTGATAACTTAACTCAACACAAATCACTCCTCCTTTTTCAAGTAATGTGCCACTAGTAGTCTCAATCCAGCAAAAGAAAAGGGGAAGCTTCTGGACGACCCTGCCCTGGGCCTACTCCTCATCACCTTCCACCGGGTAGCGGCAGTGCTTACAATAGCCATAGTAAACCTGGCCATCTGCAACAAACGGGATAAACCCTGAGTACGGGAATGTACTCAGCTAGACTTACCCGTCCAACTGAAAATAAAGACACCAAGGATATGCAAGGCCTTTTGGGTGGAGCTGGGATCTTTAGTTGCGAAAAGCTCAAAATTAAGATAAAGGGTATTAATGACATTGAGGAGCTGTCAGTTTTTAGACCTATTTCTTACTCTAGGTTTGCACCTGAACTATTACACACACTTGAGTCTAACAAGCAATAATATAACCATATCCAGTTGACTTATCCACATTTTAGTTGAACCTTTTAAACATCTGAAGGACCGAGAAGCTACCCGAAAGCGACCAGAGAGGGGGGGGGGTGAATGGGAGCTTTAAAATTTCCTTGCGGAAACTAGATGCCACTGTCCCAAACTCAACCCCAAATGCAAACCCTAGAGCCGACAAGTGTCCACGACCCTAGATGTAGGGTGGATGCTTCCTAGAAGCACAGCGGGACACTAGACAACCCTAGAAAGCCAACCCAAAAGACGGAACTCGAATCCGTTGACGAACGAACGAACCGCGAACGAATTGGCGCGAAACAGCTACGACCGGACTCTGGCCAGCGTCCGGTCAGCAGAGACCGGACGCGTCCGGTCGTCCAAAATCGGCTCTGGAACCTTACTGTTCGCGACCGGACTCACGAGTACGGAGCGTCCGGTCGTGTACAGTGCGTCCGGTTGAAACCGACAAAGCCAGGAACAGTGCAAGCGTAGCGTCCGGTCGAAATGCAAACAGAGCGTCCGGTCGAGAGCGTCCGGTCAGTACGCAGAAAAGCTTGGCGCCGTGCTCAACGACCGGACTCTGAAAGCGTGCGTCCGGTCAGCCCGCGACTGCACTGAAACTCCGGCGATTCAACCCGATCTCCTCCGAGTCAAGTGCTCTAGGCTTGGGATTCGATCTGAGGAGTCACAAGGAGGTTAGTGAGCTATCTCTAAGAGATCATGGCTCGAACCTAACTCCAAATCGGTGAATCGAAGGAATTCGGGGGAAGGGAAGAAAAGTGACCCGAAACGAAAAATCGATCGATCTCCTAGATCGTGAGGTTAGAGGATGATTCCTTCGGTGGAAAGAAGTGCCTCACGATCTAGAACAACTCAGTTCAAACGGAATTGCAAAAGATGAACCGAGCACAAAGATCAAGCGACGGGAAAACTCAAGGCACAAAGCAATCCGCGAAGAACATGACGAACATGAAATCAAAAACGCGAATTGACACCAAGAGATGGGATCCAAGGTGAGGATACGGCCTCACTTCCTCGAATCAACAGTACACAGAGTGGAGTCTCTCTGCGGATCTCAACTAGCTAAAGCAGGGGATGGGAGAGTGGAAACCCTAGCAAATGAAAGCTCTAACTGCGATTGGAATTGAGATGGGGAGGAGGGTGTCTCCCCTGGACTACTTATACTAACCTAGCCTAAGTCTATTTCCTACTCTACCCCTCTCTACTCTAATTACAGAGCGGACCAGCCTAACCCTAAGGCTATTCTAGTCCACCCGCTGGTGGTAGGTAGATCCGACGGCCACGCCCGCACGGTCTTCCGCGTCGCCTCCACGCAACCTTCAGATCGCCGCCACGTGCCGCCACCACTCTGCACCCCCGGTTTTGTGGCCTAAACCGGGAAACCAGCCTTTTCCATCAGCCCCCGGTTTTGAGGCCCAAACCGGGAAACCAGCCTCCAGCCCGAGTTTTGTGGCCCAAACTCGGAAACCCTCAGCGCCCGAGTTTTGAGGCCCAAACTCGGAAACCGGCCCACGCCCAGGTTTTGAGGCTCAACCTGGAAACCGTCGCGCCCAGGTTTTGTGGCTCAACCTGGAAACCCAGCACCCAGGTTTTGAGGCCCAAACCTGGAAACCGTCCACCGTTGGTTTTTCCCGGGCTCTACCAACAAACCGGCGTCGTAGAGGGGATGCACCGCCTGTGCACCCCTTCCACCAACATGATCGCACTTCTCCGCTTGTCGCTGTCGCAGGCTGCCAGCCACCACAGCTGATCCTCCGGCCTCCAGTCCATCAGTCCAAGTCCACGTCCGCCCTTCACCGTCCGATACATCGGCATGGCACGTCCGCCGCACGGCACGCCCATCCTTCATCGCGCCCGGTCCGTCGGCACGGCACGTCGCAACTTGACCTTCACCCGCCATCGATCACTGTCTCCGTGCTCGACACCTGCACAACACAAGCCAAAGAACATGCGCATCATCTCCGTTGACAATCACTCATCACACAGAGACTCGGCATACACCCATGTATCCGCAATCTCCCCCTTGATGAGTGCATTGTCAACTCCACAACAAATCATGAATAAGAAGAAGGAGGTAGGAAGGAGTGGGAAGAGAAAACCCAACCAAATGACCCAAAAGCCTTAACAAAAGCCAAAGAAGGTCAAGTGGATGAAGCAAAAACTTGGTCCCCAAAGACATGGGCAACGGCTCGACGCAACCAAGCAAAGCAAAGCTAGCCCTCAAGAAGAGGTAGAACAGGCTCAACACCGCTAGCAGATACCAATTGAAGATCGGAGGACAACAGAAGCAAAATGCTAGTCCCTCAAGATAGAGGCACAGAGGCTCAACACAACTAGCAAGAAAATCACTCCGAACCAATTGGAAATCAACCCAAACCAAATGGGAAAGCACACCAGACGATACCAATTGAAAGCCAAATGAAAAAGCTTATGAAAGCTCATGAAAAGCTAGGAACGTTTGCTAGTCCCTCAAGACAGAGGCAACGGCTCAACACAACTAGCAAACTCCCCCTCGACAAATGCAAGCAACTAGGACTTCTCCCCTTAGTTGATCAACACAGGAGCATATGATTTGCATAAGTTTCTCCCCCTAGTTGAAAATGCACTTATCAAGGCCAAAAGGTATCGGAGAAGCAACTCCCTTCACATAAACTCCCCCTGAACACAAGATCTCCTTCCAAAATGCATATGAAGTCAAAATGCAAGTTAGGAGCTTCAAGTGTATAGTCAAAAGAGTGCAAAGATGCTCTAATCAGTATAGCTCCAACATCTCAATTAAGCACTCAAATAGCAAAGGCTCAAACTGATCACTTATACGAAATATGAAGCATATGAGCATGTGAGCAGTTTTAAGCCAAAAGGATAGTCACCATCAAAATAGCACTAGACATGTATAGAAGGAATCCAAACAAGTGCTAAACATATATACAAGGTGAACTACCCCTAGCAAAGTTCAATCATCATGCATAGGAATGAAGCATATACTTGTGATTTCAAATTCATATCGGAGTTGCAGCGGTAAGAGAATTCACAAGTTCATTTTTAGCATGTGATTGCGAGAGGTTGAAAGCTTGTCATTGCCTAACTTTTCAACCGTGCGAAGCCTATGCCGAAGCAATCAGAAGCTTAAAGCAACGGTTTCGGTCATACACTACATGGCTCAAGTTTAACTCAAAGTGCAATGAGAAACAGTCTCAATACCATGAGGTGTTGACAAGCAATCCCATCTCGATCTTTTCAATTCAACAATACTTGGTTCAGATTTTTAAGCAAGTTATGAACAACCAAGCAAGTGAATGACTCAGAACTAGAGACATAGCAACCTAGCATATATGAAAAGCAGGAATGGACTCAACACACCCTACACATGCTAGTTGCATATCTCAATGGTGAACATTTTCAGATTTATATATATTAGGCATAATTCACCATTCCAAAAATAGCTCGCTCATAGCATGTAACAATGATCAGAAAGAGCATAAGCTACAAGCATTATCATAAGTATCGGAGCAATACTAACAAGAGCATAATTACATTCTAGTGAATATAGACATGAAGCTCAGAATGTAAATGCGTATGCCCGACACAAAACTGAAAGAAGGAAGATACCAAATGGAAAGACTCAAGAAACTCAAAAGAAAAGAGCCTCAAAATAAAAGAGTCAGTCTGTACATCTCAAAATGCTTCCCCCATCTAAAAGGGGAAACACACACCAAGCTCACCCCTCAACCTATTAAAGGTTGATTCGTCTAAAGGCTTGGTGAAAATATCAGCCAATTGGTGATGAGTATCGACATGGCGAAGGTCGATATCACCCTTCTCCTGGTGATCTCGCAAGAAATGAAAGCGCACATCAATGTGTTTGGTCTTCGAGTGAAGCACGGGGTTCTTAGCAACGCTAATGGCACTCGTGCTGTCACAAAGCAAAGGCACGCGAGAAAAGCTCAGACCAAAATCACGCAAAGTGGCCATCATCCAAAGCAACTGGGAACAGCAGCTAGCCGCAGCAACATATTCAGCCTCCGTAGTGGACTGAGCGACGCTAGACTGCTTGCGAGAAGACCACGAAACAAGAGAAGAACCAATAAACTGGCAAGTCCCAGAAGTGGACTTGCGCTCAATACGACAACCAGCAAAATCGGCATCGGAATAACCGCAAAGCGAGAGAGTGGAGGAAGCAGAATACCAAATCCCGAACTCAGGCGTGAAACGAAGGTACCTGAAGATGCGCTTCACCGCCTGACGGTGAGAAGTGCGTGGCGAGGCCTGAAAGCGCGCGCACAAGCACACGGCGAACTGAATGTCCGGCCGTGTCGCCGTCAGGTAGAGCAGCGATCCAATCATGCTGCGGTACTCCTTCTGGTCCACTGCTTCTCCATCCGTGTCGGCATCCAGGGCAGTCGTCGTCGACATGGGCGTCGGAAGAGGCTTGGCCTCACCCATGTCGAACCGCTTCAGCAAGTCCCTCGTGTACTTGCCCTGGTGCACAAACGTCCCCTCTCGGGATTGCTTAATTTGCAACCCGAGAAAGAAAGTCAGCTCGCCCATCATGCTCATCTCGAACTCCCTGCTCATAGTATCTGCAAACTTGGCAACCAAAGCGTGAGAAGAACCACCGAAAATGATATCATCCACGTAAATTTGGACCAAGAGAGTATCTTTGCCTTGCCGGAGGAGAAAGAGCGTCTTATCTACACATCCCATTTTAAAACCCTTAGCTAGCAAAAAGGTTTTTAATCTCTCATACCAGGCTCTAGGGGCTTGTTTCAAACCATACAAAGCTTTGTGGAGTTTAAATACATGGTTTGGAAACTTGGGATTTTCAAAACCGGGGGGTTGCTGGACATAGACCTCCTCCTCAATGTAGCCGTTTAAGAAGGCACTCTTGACATCCATTTGAAAAAGTTTGAAACCCATGGATGCAGCATAAGCCAAGAGTATCCTAATAGCCTCCAAACGAGCTACAGGAGCGAAGGTCTCCTCATAATCTATTCCCTCTTTCTGACTATAGCCTTTCGCTACAAGCCGGGCCTTGTTTCTCACAACATGGCCCTCCTCTCCTTGCTTGTTTTTAAATACCCATTTTGTCCCAATAGGTTTACAGTCAGGAGGTGGTGGCACTAGAACCCAAACCCGATTTCGCTCAAAGTTCTCTAACTCCTCATGCATGGCATTGACCCAATCCGGATCCGTCAATGCGTGTCCAACATCTCGGGGTTCAAAAGACGCAACAAAAGCAGAATGAGCAAAGTGCGAGATGTGCTGTGACCTGGAGCGAGTAACTCGCTCGTCGATGTCGCCGATCATCTGCTGAGGAGGGTGCTGGCGCTGGATGTGTCGTGGCGCCTCACGGGAAGAAGTGACCTCCCCCTCAACAGCAGCTGGTTCCACCCCGGGTACAAAAGGTACCGCGCGAGGTGGATCCCACGGCCCCCAGGAAGAAGAAGTGTCGGGGCCGTGCGTCGTCGTCGAGGCCGCTCTTTGCGGCACGGCAGGTGGAGGGGGTGTTGGATCATCTATACCTTCAGCACCCTCTTCCTCATCATCAAAAAGAGGCTCTCCAACCTCATGATCACCTGCACGCTCAAAACGAGAAGAAGGAGAAACAAGAGTCTCGTCGAAGGTGACATCTGATGTCTCCATGACTCGGTTAGTGTCAAGGTTAAGTACACGATACGCTCGAGTGTGAGTGCCATAACCCAAAAACACACCGTCAGAAGAACGAGACTCAAACTTGTCCAGGTTGCCCTTTTTCAATATAAAACAGTGGCAACCAAAGACTCTAAAATAACTCACCTTGGGCTGGCGTCCAAAACGCAACTCATAAGATGTCTTCTTCAAAAACGCTCTCAGAAAAATGCGATTCGAAATGTAGCATGCAGTGTTCATAGCTTCGGCCCAAAAACGCCTAGGAGTCCTATGCTCATCAAGCATCGTCCTGGCCATCTCAACAAGGGTCCGATTCTTCCTCTCTACAACACCATTTTGGGGTGGTGTATAGGGGGAAGAAAACTGATGCTCCAAACCAAGGCGGTTACAAAACTTCTCAAAATCCGAATTTTTGAATTCGGAACCATTATCACTTCTAATAGCTCGCATCGAGTTCAAAGGGAACTCGTTCTGAAGACGCAAGATCAGATTGCGAGCGAAGGAGAAAGTCTCAGTCTTCTCAGTCAAAAAGAAGACCCACGAATATCTCGAAAAATCGTCAACTACAACCAAAACATACCACTTGCCACCAACCGAGCTCACCCGAGCCGGACCAACAAGGTCCATGTGTAAAAGCTCTCCGGGGTGCGAGGTCATGACCTTAGTCACTGGATGGTGGGGAGCGGCAACCATCTTCCCATGTCTGCAAGAATGGCAAACTAGATCCTTCTCCATCGAAAGCTTGGGCAATCCTCGGATTAGGCCAAGTGAGCTAAGTCTTGCAAGCAAGTCAAAACTCAAATGGCCGAGCCTCCTATGCCACTTCCAAAGATCAGAAGAAGAAGGACTAGCCAAAAGACAGCGAGAAGATCCAAACGACTTTGAGAAATTCGCGCGAAAAACATTCCCAAAGGGTGAAATCAGACATACAAGATCACCCTGAGGATCTAAGATCCGGCTAAGGTTCGGTTTGAAACGAATCTCATAGCCTTCACGAAAAAGTTGCGAAACAGAAAGCAAGTTAAAGTGCAGGTTAGAAACAAGAGCAACCTCGCGCAACACAAAGTGCTCATTAACCCGCACTGCACCAACGGACAATACCTTGCCCTTACCTTTGTCGCCGAAGGTTATGTACTCCTTTCCGGCGACCGGACTATGGCTGGAGAACCATTTGGCATTTCCGGTCATGTGTCTCGAGCAACCGGAATCCACAAGCCAAATGTCCTCCAACCGCTCCTCCTACATCAATAAAAAGACATAGGGTGAACATACGGTCCAACACTGGGGTTAGTAAAATAAGAAGGAAACCAGTGTTGGGCCGGCTGCTCAAAAGAACGGTCAGTGTAAAAACCATCCTGTCTAGGAGGATAGCGATCACCACGCACAGGAAAACGTGGTCCGCTGGGGAAGAAGCGCTCACCGCGAAACTCTACCTGCGGTGGGACAAAGCGCTCAACAAAGCCTCCGCCACGGGGTCCGTTACCTGCAAAAGCAGGACCCCGTCGGGCACGCTCTCTACGAGGTCTACGCCTAGGAGCCTGCTGCTCAACTCTAGCGTCTCTCCTCGGAGCTCTCTCCTGCCTAGGCTTAACAAACTGAGGTGCTCCACCTCTAGGCCTAGTCTCCCTCCTAGGGGCTCTCTCCTGCTGCCTAGGCTGGGTACGCTTCCCTCCAGACCTAGCAGCTCTCCCCTGAGGCTTCGGAGCATGTCCACCACGAGCTGGGTGAAACATGTCCGGGTTCTGCATCTCCCTAGCACGGCGCGCCTCTCTCTTGCGCCTAAAGCAGAACTCACTCAGGTGACCATCCCGCCCACAAAAGTCACACTGAAACCTCACCTCGCGCAAAGGGGGTTGTTGGTTTGCAGGGATGTGGGTATGGTTCACCTTGCCCTTGCCCTTCTGTGGCAACTCCTCTCGGATGGGTGGCATTGTGTCAAGCTTGTTCTTTAGGTGATTGGGCTTGGGTTGCCATTGTGGATTCTTGGGTGGAGCCTTGGGAGGTTCAACTACAACTCCATCCTTGGTGACAGGCTTGGCAGGTTCTTTGGGTGGAAGCTTGGTTAGTTTGGGAGTAGTGGTGGAGTTGAGCTTCTCACTCGGATCAAGACCACTAGACTCTCCAATCTTCCCAAAGGCTGAAAGATCAACACTCTGGCCAAGACCTACACCAGGAGCCCCAGCAGCTCGCTTGAATTGGGAGATCATCATCCCGAGCTGAGGCTCACCACAAGACACCCATGACAAGACGGTCCGAAGGTATGTGTTTTCCTCCTCGGTACGCACCTTGTCATGCCTCACATTGGCCATCTCCTGCTCCAGGCCCTCACACAAAGCACACCTCTTGACACAAGTGCTATCCGAGCCGGCCTTCTCTAAAGACTCAAGCTTGGCATTCTTCTCTGCCAACTCGGATTGCAAGACAGGACAAGTCTTGCACGCACCCAACAGCTGCGGTCTAGCTCGGAGCTCATCCACCTCATCTACCAGCGCAGCATGCTTACTCCTCAGAGTGAGAAGATCCGTCATGTGCGCGGCGCAACTCTCGCACTCCAACTCCTCCGACACAACCACGGTGGATCGAGCGAACTCAAGCTCCTTCACCGTGTCCTCCCACTTCTGCCTAAACTCCTTGCGCTCTCTAGCGGCACGCCTAAGCAACTTATCTTGACTAAGGAGGGCAGTAGTCAACTTCTCAACCTCGGAGGAAAGCTCGTCGTAGGTGAGAGATACCTGGGAGGTGTCGTCGTCGTCGTCGTTCCGAGGTGTGTGCTCCAGCTCGCCTCCGACCTCATCTCCGAGCGCCATGGTACACAGGCCTTCGTCGCCGGCGAAGAAGCATAAGCCGTTGAACGTGTCCTCCAGCTTCTTCTTCTCGGACTCGTCATCACTCGATCGAGCGGAGTCGTCATCCGAGCCGTCGACGTCGCTGAGCGTGGCGAAGAACGCACGCTGCTCAGCCTGCTGCTTCTCCAAGTACTTCTTCTTGATGTACTCTTTGTCGAAGCCGCCCCGCTTCTTGTGCCTTGGGGGAACGTGCTTCTCCTTGTACTTGGAGTCGCGCCTGTGGCCGTGATCGCCCTTCCCCAGGTGCTTGTTCTTCTTCTTGGGGCAGTCGGCGATGAAGTGGTCGGGGTCGCCGCACTCGTAGCATCCCGTGCGTCCTCCTCCTCGACGACGGTTCATGCGGTTGTTGTGGAACCGCGAGAACCGGTTGGCGAGCAAAGCCAACTCGTCATCTCCCAAAGACTCCAGCTGGTCCTCTGTCACAGAAAAGAGAGAAGAAAGCGCAAAGCCAGCTGAGGGGTTAGAGGAAGAGCCGGAAACCAAAGCCATGGACGGGCGAGAAGGATTTTCAAAAGAAGCCCTCGCCATAGCATCAATCTCACTGGACTTGAGCTTACTGAAGAGCTCGTCGCAGGTGAGGGTCTCATAGTTCGGCGATTCGATGATTGCCTGAACCTTGGAGTCCCATACCGAACGGTCAAGAGTGTGCAAAAGCTTCAAAGCACGCTCATGATCGTCAAATGGCAACTGCTCTCTGTTAGCCCTCATCCTGTTGACAATCACCTGAAAGCGAGCGAATAAACTTTCTATGCTCTCGCCAGGTTGATGTCTAAAGTTCTCATACTCTCGCTTGAACGACTCGTAGAGTCGGGTTTTGACTTGAGAGGTGCCCTCATGAAAACGCATGAGAGTGTCCCAGATCTCCCGAGCCGTAGCGAGGTGAGAAACACGATCAAACTCACCCATGCTCAAACAAGAGAAAAGAGCATTACGGGCTCGGCTATTGGCATCGTGCTCATCGACCTGCTGTTGAGTCACACGAGCAGCCAAGACCACGTAATCAGGGGAGTTGCAAATATCCCAGATCGAAGCGCCCAAGCTCTGCAAATAGGCCGACATACGTATCTTCCAATACGCATAGTTCGTCCCATCGAAAAACGGCGGTTTGCCCACGCCGCGATCCATGTCGCCTTCGGTGGATCTGGAACCGGCTAAGGTGGAAGATCCTTAACCTGCTCCGATACCAATTGAAGGACCGAGAAGCTACCCGAAAGCGACCAGAGAGGGGGGGGGGTGAATGGGAGCTTTAAAATTTCCTTGCGGAAACTAGATGCCACTGTCCCAAACTCAACCCCAAATGCAAACCCTAGAGCCGACAAGTGTCCACGACCCTAGATGTAGGGTGGATGCTTCCTAGAAGCACAGCGGGACACTAGACAACCCTAGAAAGCCAACCCAAAAGACGGAACTCGAATCCGTTGACGAACGAACGAACCGCGAACGAATTGGCGCGAAACAGCTACGACCGGACTCTGGCCAGCGTCCGGTCAGCAGAGACCGGACGCGTCCGGTCGTCCAAAATCGGCTCTGGAACCTTACTGTTCGCGACCGGACTCACGAGTACGGAGCGTCCGGTCGTGTACAGTGCGTCCGGTTGAAACCGACAAAGCCAGGAACAGTGCAAGCGTAGCGTCCGGTCGAAATGCAAACAGAGCGTCCGGTCGAGAGCGTCCGGTCAGTACGCAGAAAAGCTTGGCGCCGTGCTCAACGACCGGACTCTGAAAGCGTGCGTCCGGTCAGCCCGCGACTGCACTGAAACTCCGGCGATTCAACCCGATCTCCTCCGAGTCAAGTGCTCTAGGCTTGGGATTCGATCTGAGGAGTCACAAGGAGGTTAGTGAGCTATCTCTAAGAGATCATGGCTCGAACCTAACTCCAAATCGGTGAATCGAAGGAATTCGGGGGAAGGGAAGAAAAGTGACCCGAAACGAAAAATCGATCGATCTCCTAGATCGTGAGGTTAGAGGATGATTCCTTCGGTGGAAAGAAGTGCCTCACGATCTAGAACAACTCAGTTCAAACGGAATTGCAAAAGATGAACCGAGCACAAAGATCAAGCGACGGGAAAACTCAAGGCACAAAGCAATCCGCGAAGAACATGACGAACATGAAATCAAAAACGCGAATTGACACCAAGAGATGGGATCCAAGGTGAGGATACGGCCTCACTTCCTCGAATCAACAGTACACAGAGTGGAGTCTCTCTGCGGATCTCAACTAGCTAAAGCAGGGGATGGGAGAGTGGAAACCCTAGCAAATGAAAGCTCTAACTGCGATTGGAATTGAGATGGGGAGGAGGGTGTCTCCCCTGGACTACTTATACTAACCTAGCCTAAGTCTATTTCCTACTCTACCCCTCTCTACTCTAATTACAGAGCGGACCAGCCTAACCCTAAGGCTATTCTAGTCCACCCGCTGGTGGTAGGTAGATCCGACGGCCACGCCCGCACGGTCTTCCGCGTCGCCTCCACGCAACCTTCAGATCGCCGCCACGTGCCGCCACCACTCTGCACCCCCGGTTTTGTGGCCTAAACCGGGAAACCAGCCTTTTCCATCAGCCCCCGGTTTTGAGGCCCAAACCGGGAAACCAGCCTCCAGCCCGAGTTTTGTGGCCCAAACTCGGAAACCCTCAGCGCCCGAGTTTTGAGGCCCAAACTCGGAAACCGGCCCACGCCCAGGTTTTGAGGCTCAACCTGGAAACCGTCGCGCCCAGGTTTTGTGGCTCAACCTGGAAACCCAGCACCCAGGTTTTGAGGCCCAAACCTGGAAACCGTCCACCGTTGGTTTTTCCCGGGCTCTACCAACAAACCGGCGTCGTAGAGGGGATGCACCGCCTGTGCACCCCTTCCACCGACATGATCGCACTTCTCCGCTTGTCGCTGTCGCAGGCTGCCAGCCACCACAGCTGATCCTCCGGCCTCCAGTCCATCAGTCCAAGTCCACGTCCGCCCTTCACCGTCCGATACATCGGCATGGCACGTCCGCCGCACGGCACGCCCATCCTTCATCGCGCCCGGTCCGTCGGCACGGCACGTCGCAACTTGACCTTCACCCGCCATCGATCACTGTCTCCGTGCTCGACACCTGCACAACACAAGCCAAAGAACATGCGCATCATCTCCGTTGACAATCACTCATCACACAGAGACTCGGCATACACCCATGTATCCGCAACATCACGTGGAGTTGTATCGTGGTGAAGCTCGCCATAGTTTCCCACTAACCGGGGGAGACGGTGACTCGAATCGAATTCCAAACCAGCTGGTGAAAGACCTTTAATACCAGCCCACACTTTCCTCGTCGGGTCCATGCATTGGGCAACCGCTCGATGCTTGTTCGTGGTGGTAATCGTCGCGGTTCAAGCACGGACCGCCCAATTGGAACCTGGCGATGGCCTCACGCGGCAGATCGCATTTCCATACTAGAGGGCGCGACACGGGTCAAAACCGGCCCGAACAGCTTCTAACCGGCTTTGGGGTCGATGATTACGGCACCGACATATCCCTAAGTAAAAGGGCGCGTTCAAAAATGAACGAGGGCCAACATCGATACAAACCTACATGATCCAACGGACGGACTGCCCCAAGTTTCCAAACTTGTGCCTTGCCTTCCAGTTGACCGTATTTCATTACTACTCAGGTTCTTTTCCACGATAGCAAATATAGCCAACCGTGATCCGGTAAATACCCACCAGGGGTATTACGGAAACATCCTTAACTACTACTTTTATTAAGCAGACTAAGCAATTCTACATTATAATAAGTAACAGGATATAATCAATAATCAAGGAATGGTAATGCAACAAATAGGATTCAATCAACTCCTATACCTAATGCATCACAATATAAAATACTCAAGTAAATTATTTATAAAAACTGGGAGACTTAAGGATGCTCCGGGGCTTGCCTTGAGCGAAGACCGAGGCCTCGTGGGAGGGGCACTTGGGCAGGTTAGTTTCCTGTCCGGGGTCGACCTCCTCGGCTTGCTGCAGTTCCGGGATCTCTTGTTCGGCGTTTGCTTCCTGCTCCGGGGCGGGCTCCGAGACTGTCGATCCTATTTGCAATGTAGTACATAATTAAATAATGCAAGATGCGAGATGTTGGTATGAAAAGTATTATTCATTGCAAACCAACAAAACCAACTTGTTGAACCACTTTTGACATTGAGGTAAATACTCATTTACCCCGCAAAACAAAGATTGTTAATTCAATTATTTCTTATTTAATATTTTAAAAGAAACTCAGGTTTGAACTGCAAGTGCATTATTCTGAACTCAGAAAAATCGACAAAAATTCCAGAAAGCAACTAACACCAACTGAGTCTCACTGAACAATTTTCAGCAAGAGATAAAATACAGAATAGCGGCTACAAAAAGATGAAATACATTGCTCAAAAAGGTACTTTGAACTAACTCTTCACACAAAAAGTGCCAAACAGCAGATTTCATAATTTTTCTAGCTTCATCTACTCATAAACATTCTACTGTAGAAAATTTACTGTCAGAGCATAAATATATCACCCTGCACAAAATAAACAAATCTATTCCAAAATAACCCAATTGAACTACAACCCTACTGGAAAAGGGTACTAAACTCAGTTTCATATTTTTCCCAGATTCTATTCCATATTTCATATTTATCAAGGAAGTTCCATGAACAGAAACATTATATTATTTCCTACATGAATTTCCAAAGAAAAACACAGAAAAGTACATTTGTACAGTAACTTCACATTTTTTCATACAACAACTCATGCTTAACATTTTTCTTAGCTTGAAAATCACATACAGAGACTGCACAAATTTTCCCATATTTTATTTTCACGTATAAAACACCTTAACTCTTTTTCTAAGAAAACAACCAAAAAGGATTTTAAACCCTAACAGATATCTTTTCTACACAAACAGTACCTCAAACATTTTTCACAGGTACTAAACATGATAAGAAACCTACACAAAATTTACCATGAATTAACTCGACCAGAAAATATATATAATCATTTATCTTAACAAAAGTACATAAACTGAAATAAATAAAAACAGTAATAAAAACTTTCACCAAAAATACTTTCGTATTTTTCCATGATAGATCTACTCATAAACATTCTACCAAAACTGAAAGCACTTCATTTGGACTTTTAAATCGAGCTACACAAAAATAACAAGCTTTTCTGGAAATTAAAAACAAAAGGAAAAACATTTGAATCTCCCGGCTCAACTTGTGCAGACCCGGTCCATAGACCGTGAGCGACTGACGCGAGGGACCCACTGGTCAACGGAACCCACCCGTCAGAGAGAGAAAACAGGGGAAGAGGGTTGACCGCGCGGTTCTTGCCGGCGGCGAGGTCTCCGGCGGCGGGGTGGTGCCCGGTGAGCTCGTCTCGACGAGGCGCATCGGATGGTGTGGTTGGTTTGGCTAGCGCATGGCCGCAGCTCGCCGGCGGCGAGCGATGGCGGACGGCGGCGGCGGTGACGCACGGCTACGCCGTTTCCGGCGGTCGCCGGCCAAATTAACGGAGGCGAAAGCTTACTTGAACCCTAGGAAGGCTACTAGGGGGGTTGGTTTGGCTCGGGAAGCTCCGATGAAGCTTGACCACGTGCGCGGCCATGGCGGGCAGTGGCGGCGCTCGGTCGGGGAAGAAGAGGGGCTAGAGGGTGGTAGCGTTAAGGTGGGAAGGTGTTCTCACCTTGCCTTGACGTGATGAAGCTCAACGAAGAAGAGGGGGCTCGGTGGAGGCTTGGTCGGGGGTGAACGGCTTCGAGCTCCGGGCGGCGCTGATGGCGACCGCGGCGGCGCTTCTTGCGTTCTGGTGGCGGTGATGCTCGAGGGGTGGTGCAGAGGTGCGCACCGTGTGTGCGGGATGAAGGCGAAGTGGTGTGCGCGAGGGATTGGGAAATGGTGAGCGGAGGTGGTCGGAACGGTGGTGCGGACTCTCGGTGCCGAACGATGGCGGGCACGAGCGTTCGCGCTCGCGTTCGTTCGCAGAGAGGAAGGAGTGAGGGCGAGAGCGAGTGAGGGGGTGTGTGCGCGGTTGAGAGAGGGATCGAAGGGGTGCTTGGGTTTTGCTCGGTCGTGGCCGGCCGGGGGTCGTGGCGGGGGCCACGGCCAGCGAGCGGCGCGCGCGCGGCTGTGGCAGGCGCTGGCGTGCGCGGCGAGCGGGCGCGGCAGGCGAGGCGGAGCGGGAGTGGCCGGGGGAGATTTTGGCGTGATCGGGTGGTGCAAGATCGGGCGAGGAGTGGCGGAGGCGGATGCGGCGCAGGGTTTAGCGGCCACGCGGCGGTCGGGGCCGGCGTACGGCGCGGCCGCGGTCAGAGCGACCAGCGCGTCGTGCGCGCGCGGGCGCGGGCGAGCGGGCGAGCGCTGGGCCGAAAGCGAAGCGTCGGGAAAAATCGTTTTCCTTTTTCTTTTTTCCAAAAACTTTCCAAACTTTGACCATTCAAAAACAGTTTCAAAAACTCCAAACTAGGCTTTGACCCAAAAATAAAAGTTGCTCAAAATAATTTTCTCTACAACTTTCATAAAGAACATTTTTGCTGAAAAGCACTTTTAAAAACTCCACAGAAATAAAGCCAATTTTTGAGACATAAAACACTTTGTTTACCTTATTTTTATTTGCTAAACAAATTTGAACTAGGTCAAAATGTTAACATGGAAAGCATTACACTCAATATTCTTTATTTTATAAAATTATTTGCCAAGATAGAAATCCACTTAAACCATAAAGTCCAATAGAATCCAAAATCCAATAAATAAGCAAAAGGCAAAAACACTCTCATGCACATGAAATGATGTCATGCATTGCTTATGCATTTTAGTAGCTAAATGTAGTTCCTAATACAGTGCTTGACACTAGGGTGTCACATTGTTGTCTCTACTTTATATATTACGCTTGTTGTTGTGTTCTTCGTGTTCTTCCTATCCCTAACTCTTTCTTAGGTTGGAAAGGCTCGATCTACATCAAGGGAAGCAACCAAGGCTCGATGAGAGTAGAATTTCTATCGGTCATTCTTAGGGAAGTGGGCTAGATTCTTGTATTACATTCATAGCTCACGTACTTCGGATTTGTAGTTCCTTTTAGGACCCCCGGTTGTGTCGTTTGTTTGTGTCGGTAGTACCGGTGTTTTACACCCGGTAGTACCTACCCAAACAAACCGGTCTCTCCGGTTGTTATCTAACTACATCTCTTAGTTTATGAAGTTTCAGATTGTTTAAAATCACCTATTCACCCTCCTCTAGGCTGATTTGATCCTTTCAGTTTGTTTGTCTCTTAGCATTTCCTTGTTGGGAATGCCTTGTTTTTTTAATTTGTTGATAAATTCAATTTGTTCTGATCTCTCGAGAAAAACACCAGAAGGGGAGCAAAAATGGAGTTGCTCTCAACTGCAGAAACTTACTAGTTGAATATATAGGATATTTGATAAAAAAAATTATTTTGAAGGAGCTCTTCTACCAAACTGTTGAGGAGACTTTTTTATTTGTTTTTTGCTAAAAAATAGAAATAGGGAAGATCCGATGCTATGAAATGACCAGGGCCCTGTAGGGGTGGTAATGGATCATGACCCTTATCACTCCTTCACAATCCAACTTGACCCTAAACTCTAAAACCCTAAACCCTAAACCCTAAACCCTAAAACCCTAAACCCTTTGAATTTGAATAAGACCACTCTCCATTTTCATAAAAACGGTGGTTTGGTTGAAGATCAAATCAAGAATTTCATTATATCCCTTTCTTCTACCTTCAATTTTATATCATATTTCATAAGGATAAACAATAGGGATAGGCTCTGGAACAGAAGTAATAAAGTACATAAAAGTCGGCAATCTAAATATTCCTACCTAATATATCAGGACGGTCTTATTAATAATTCTAATGAGTTATCTTGGAATTTGGAATCGAATCAAAAACCCCACCCCTAGGGCCCTGACTCCAGGTGCTGTTCCGAGTCATCATCCCTGCACATAATGTGGCAAAAGGACAGCCACAAGCAAGCTGTTGTTTCAAGATGATAATTCTTGCTACTATAGTTTACTAAGATCTACTCCCTCCGTCCTATTGAGAGTGTCGTCCGGGAAGCGTGTTTGTGAGAGGGACACGGTTTTCTAACGACAGTTTCAATGGGACGGAGGGAGAACTGATCAAATGTACTACGACAAGACCTCCAGAGAGCCCTCCATCTAGGTGATGGTCAGCAGGATTGTCCCTCGATCCCCATCATTTTTGGATTAGGACATTGCTTGTTCCACAGCAACTCAACGTCTTTATTGCTTCCTTCGTTCCAAACTACTAGGCGGACATGCGCGCTTCGCCGCGCTCGCTGCCGCCAGCAGGTAAGACGGACTGCGGGAGAAGTATTGTGCGCCAGAAAATGAGAGGTATTATGCGCCAGAAAATGAGAGGTAAAGGTGCCAAACCAAATAAACAATTGAGCAAAGAGTAACGTACTCCGTACGCAAGTATTAGGAGGGCGTCGTCCTACAATTAAAGTTTGTATTATTAGACACTCTATCGCCGCACCGGTTTTTAATAGAAAAAAATACTTACAAAAATCTTAAAAAGAAAAAAAAGAAAGTAGAAAAAAAGTAAAAGAAAAGAAAAAAAAACAAAAAAAAACAAAAAAAAACGCTACAGTACTGAACCCGCGGGAGGGCGCCAATCCTCCCGCGGGTAAAGGTTGTATTATAAGACGTTTTAACTTTTACTATGTATCTAGATATTCTTGTAAAAACTATACTTTTTTTTAAAAAACAAACCATCTTATAATTTAAAATGGTGGTAAATTACTAAATCATGCATCCCATATTGCGAACTGAGCGTAGCTCAGCTGGTTGGGTTCCTTGTGGTGAAACCTGTCCATCCAGGTCCAAGTCCTCGACTTGACACATGTGTTCGCATTTTCCTGGATTTATTCCAGGATTTAACGACACTATTGTTTCAGTGGTAGGCGACGTGCCCGTCAACAGAGAGGCGTCTGTGGTGTCACTACAACAGAAATGACTTGACACAGGTGTTCGCATTTTCCTGGATTTATTCCAGGATTTAACGACACTATTGTTTCAGTGGTAGGCGACGTGCCCGTCAACAGCGAGGCGTCTGTGGTGTCACTACAACAGAAATGGCCTTTGGACGATCTATCAACTGAGCTATAGTCTCGGCAAAAAATTAAGGTGAACCTTTAGTTGACCGTGTTACCAACCGGGACTAAAGGTCCTTTTAGCCCCGGTTGGTGTCCTTCACGAGTGTATTCAAAAGGAAAACGTCCAAAACTGTATCACGTGGGTTGTGTAGCTCAGTTGGTAAGCGTGCGTGAGGCGAGAAATGCTGAGTTCGAATCTCACAAGCGCACATTTATTTTTTCTCGTAGGGGCCTTAGCCCCGGTTGGGAGCAACCGGGATTGCTAGTAAAGCCCCTTCCCAACCGGGGCTAAAGCCTGTTTCTGCTGTAGTTTGTCTTCGTCAATCTCAAGATTTGCCGGCTCAACTCGGTTCTTCGGAGATGCTCATAGAGGTAGGGTGTGCGGGGTGAATGTTTTTTAAAAAATTATTTTTAGAAAAATGATATATGTATACTTTTATGAAAGTATTTTTCAAGACAGATTTATTCATATAATTTTCATATTTGTAAACTTAGGAACTTAATAGTTATTGATGATTTATATTTTTAATGTTTGGCTCAAATCTTGTCTAAAACGACAACTAATATGGGTATGGAGGGAGTACTTGGCTAGTAGAAAAATCATATATAGTAGTAGATTTTGGCATTCAATTTCTCTTAAATAATATGTATATTTGTCAACTGCTAAAAAGGTGAATACCATTTCAGAGGCATGTTAAATAGAAACCTATTGATGCAAATTTTGAAACCCTAAGCATGTACTATATTGTTTGTAAAACGTATCAGTCCGTGTATATTACTACCTCGGACATAAAAGTGATAGGTGCCGAAGTAGCAAGCTGGGAAAAAAAACCAATGGCTACGTTGCTTCATTTATGTTTTTTTTTTTTTTTTACTTTTGTCCGAGACCCACTTGCCACTTGGTCTTATTATTACCTACCCCAAACACTGCTTGGTGGTAGTCGACCAGGAAAGGTTAGTTAATTCGATCCAACGCTGATTGATTAACCAATGGTTAGTTTTGCTGTGCTAATTAGCCCTAGCGTTGTCTCAAAACACCCGCAGTACGTGGGACACTGGTAATTAAACCAACTGCTTGGTAGTCTAATAAGACAATACAAACTAGTAAAATAGTACTACATGTAGAAGTAAAAAATTCTGTGAAATTTGAGAGAATATTAGGATAGGAGCACTGCGACGAGGTAGCTAGCTAGAGCTGTAAATGCATGCATGTAAAATAAAAGTACGTACCCGAGTCAGTATAGGTATAGATGGGCATGCAGCCCGGACCCGTGAACCCGGCATGAAGCCCGGCGTTTTGGCCCGGCCCGAGGCACGGCCCGGGCCAGTGGCTAGCGGGCCCGGGCCAGCCTGGCCCGCGCCTAGGGCCGTGCCTGGGCCAGACTCTGGACACGGTGGGAAAAATATAGGGTAATTTATAGGAAAAATAGGGTGCACGGAAAGCTAAGGGCTAATTTAAAAGTAAAGGGAACACACATTCAAAGAAGAAAAGCCCTTCATAAATAACTAGTCATGGGAAAGCACACAAGACACTAGAAAACCAATGTATAATTAATGTACATTTTTTTTTAGATAATGGATAAAAAATCCGGCTTCATCTATCGAAAGATAGAATCAGGCCAATTATTACAAATGTTAAAAAAGAACGGTACTAACTGCAAAACTAGATCTTGCAGTACGCGAAGTGGTAACTGAAACGAAAATAAGGTTCAAACTAAACATGACCAATGTGACTTGTTGACATCCATCCATTGGAACAGAAGAACTGCAGAGCTAACGTCTCTAGGAATTGTGAAACATGGATCAACTGCTCCCGCCGAACGTCATGCTTTTGTAGTCTTGCCCACTCTCTTAGCCAGTGTGTTCCCCGAAAGAGTACCTGCAAAAAAGTTTTTGGTCTACATTTGTCAAAAACCACTTCGTTTCGTGTTAACCAAACCGTCCAACAAAGAGAACCCGCTGCTGTTAATAACAATGAGTTAGATTCTTTACTCGCAATCTTTGACCATCTATTAAAAAAATCATTAATATCAGACGGAGGTGAAATCCCAAAAAGAAGGTGTACCGCTCGCCATAAGAACTTGGCATAAAGGCAATCAAAAAATAGATGATTAATGGATTCTGGAAAATGACAGAAACTACAAGATTTGTCACCATTCCAGTTTCTTTTGACTAAGTTATCCTTAGTTAAAATCACTCTTTTTTCAAATACCATAAAAAATTTTTAATTTTCATAGGCACTTTGATCTGCCAAATATCTTGCGATACCCTAACCCCATTGTTAATTAACGCAGCATACATGGATTTGACAGTGAAGTTTCCAGACGCGTTCAAACCCCACTTGAAAATGTCCCTGTGCCCTATTAAGTTGAGATTTTATAAAGAAGCAACTATTCTATGCCAAGCTCTTAAGTTCGCACCCGCTAAATTTCGCCTAAATGAAATATTCAGAGGCACTGAACTAAGAACCGTTGCCACAGAATCATATTTTCTTCTTACAATATTAAACAAGGCTGGAAATTTATCCTTAAGTGGTTTGTTCCCTAGCCAGGTATCGATCCAGAACCCGGTTTGGGAGCCGTCTTTCACCTGAAACTTGCCAAAATCCATAAAAATATCTTTAATATTCATCAAACTTTTCCAAAAATGGGAGTCAGTTGGTTTTTTAACACAACTCCCCAGCGTCTTGTTCTTAAGATATTTATTTCTTAGCAGTTCTTGCCAAACACCGTCTTCATTTAATAATTTGAATAACCATTTGCTTAGCAAACATCTATTTTGTATATCTAAATTTTGAATGCCCAATCCTCCCTGATCTTTAGGCTGGCATAGGACTTCCCATTTGGCCAGCCTATATTTACGCTTATGTTGATCATTTTGCCAGTAAAAACGGGATCTGAAACAGTAAATTTTCTCTAAGACACCTCTCGGTAGCTCGAAAAAAGACATCATAAACATCGGTAAACTGGACAACACTGAGTTTATTAACACCAGACGACCCCCAACTGAAAGCATTTTGCCTTTCCAACCACTCAACCTTTTTTGAATTCGCTCTTCTATTGATTTCCAGTCTTTATTAGATAGTTTTCTCGTATTCATTGGTAAGCCAAGATATCTAAAGGGGTATTTACCAATGACACACCCAAACAGTTGCGAATAAAACTCTTCATGGCCTTTTGCCTTTCCAAAGCAAAATATCTCACTCTTGTGAAAATTAATCTTCAGGCCCGATAACTGCTCAAAAGTACTAAGCAGAAATTTCATATTTGCTGCCTTTTGCACATCATGGCTCATAAAGATTACCGTGTCATCCGCATACTGCAGGATTGATAGCCCATCTTGGACTAAATTTGGAATGACCCCCTCAATCTGTCCTTCTTCCTTTGCTCTGGCAATAAGTATTGCCAGCATGTCGGCCACTATATTAAATAGTATGGGCGACATGGGATCACCTTGCCTTAAGCCTTTTTTTGCTTGGAAGTAAGAACCTAGTTGATCATTCACTTTAATATTAAAATTTCCCCCTTCAGTAAAGCTTTGTACCCATTGACACCATTTTTGAGAAAAGCCCTTCATTCTTAAGGTTTGCTGTAGGAACCTCCAGTTTACTTTGTCATATGCTTTCTCGAAATCAATTTTAAAAATAACCTCATCTTTCTTTTTTGAGTGGAGCTCATGGATTGCCTCGTGGAGAATTACAGCACCCTCCATAATATTTCTACCTAGTAGAAAGGCTGTCTGAGTAGGCTTAATAATTTTTTGAGCTATGGCGGTTAATCTGTTTGTTGCCACTTTGGTGAAGATTTTGAAAGAGACATTCAGTAAACAGATTGGTCTGTATTGCTGAATAACTTTTGCATCTTTACTTTTTGGCAACAGAATAATGGAACCAAAATTAAGGCGATTTAAAGGAAGATCACCTTTATGGAAATCCTCAAACAGAGCCATCAGATCAATTTTAATTACCTCCCAAAAGACCTGATAAAACTCTGGTGGGAAACCGTCAGGGCCAGGCGCCTTCTTATGTTCCATTTGAAAGATAGCTTCCCTCACCTCGTCAGTAGAGAATGTGTCCATTAAAATCTCATTTTCTAGTTGGGAGACTTGTGGAATATCCTGGATCATATTCTCATCAAGCAAGATGTGATTACTCTCCGAAGGACCGAACAAGTTATTATAATAACTGGTGATATGCTCTTTCAGCTGAGCATCTCCAGTAATTATATTATTGCCATCCTCTAACTGGAAAATTCGAGTTTTACGGTGCCTACCATTAGCTAATAAATGAAAATATTTTGTGTTTGCATCTCCTTCCAGCAACTGTTTGGCTTTGGCTCTTTGGTACCATTTAATTTCCTCTTCTCTTAATAACTCAGCAAGTGTTTGAGGTCTAATTCTGATTGAGAAAGGGTTAGATTTTCTGCCTTCTTGTCAAGTTCATCTAACTTGTTTAAAATTGTTGCCTTTTCCTTTTTGTACGTACCAGCTATATTTTTTGCCCAACCTCTTAAATGCTGACGAAGCCTTCTAATCTTGGCTTGCCATCTTTCGATGGGAGGGCCGTCGACTTGAAAATTCTGCCATACGTCTGTCACCATGTCACAGAACCCTTCCCTGAGCAACCAGCCAAGTTCAAATTTGAATTGAGGCTGGTAAGATGAGGAAGGGACATTTGTTGACATAAGTAAAGGAGTATGATCAGAAATCTCTCTAGACAAAGCGTGCACAGTAGTATGCGGAAATTTAGACTCAAAATCTGTGCAAATGAGAATCCTATCAAGCTTTTCAAAGGTTTGATTATGAAGATGATTAGCCCATGTATATCTTCTATCTGACATCTCTATCTCCCTTAGATTTAAAGTATCAATAACCGCATTAAAAAGAAAAGGTCATCTATCATTAAATTGTCATTATTCTTCTCCTCCGGAGAACGTATAATGTTAAAATCACCACCTAAAACAATAGGTAAGGTATCTTTTGAACATACACGCACAATCTCCGATAAGAAGTGAGGTTTAAGATCCGCCTGAGCAGGGCCGTATATTGAAATTAAATTAAATTTAAAATCCTTTTCAATATGTCGAACCTTGAAGCGAATAAAAAAGTCCCCTTCTTCAATTTCACCTATGTCAAAAGTCAACAGATGAATACCTAGAATCATGCCACCGGACCTTCCCCTAGGAGCCATACAATGCCACAAGAAATCTCTGCCGGCACAGATATTCTTCAAAGTGGCTTGCGGAAAATTAGCTCTACCCGTTTCCGATAAGGCAATAAAATCTAGATTCTTTTCTCTTGTTAAATCTGACAAAAATCTATACTTTTTTGGGTCAGCAAACCCGTTACAATTCCAGAAAATAACTTTCATCTTGAACGTTTTTTTTGTTTTATTTTTCTTGAGGGAACAGAACATCTTTTTGTTTTATTTTTAAGTGATACGGGGGTTTGCAGACACTTAGGGTCGCAGCCCACATCACCCAATCCCTCAGCAACATCAGCACTTATTAAATTTAAATTATCTAGATCAATATAATCCTCCTCAGAACAAACTGTTGAAACATCATCTGCTACTACTTTGCTCTCAGCAGCATGCTGACACTACCATACGCCGTTTTTCTATGTTTCTTAAAGATTGAAGCGAAAGTGAAATTTCCTTATCATTATTACCAAGCAGAATTCCTAAAGACTTAGAAGACTTAAATAAAAAAGAGTCATCACGAAAAATAAAAGAAGAGCTTAAAAGTGTGTTACCTTTGTCCATGGTACACTCCAAGTTCTGACGGGCCTTCAATTTTGCTGCCTTCTCCATAGACTCCTGGTCTGCATTTGCAGCAGTCCTCTTGCTCCGCCTCTGCGGTGACACAGTCCCCCCCAACTGCCCTTTCATCTTAATTTTTGTGTTCGAGTCACTAGTAGAGTCTAAAAGCTTGGCATTCCATTCTCCATCGCTAGCAGAGGCCAACACTACAACAGGTTTTGCTACTGCGTTCTTAATACTATTCCCGGTTACAGCACCTTCTACCCCATTCTGAAGCTGAGATGTGGTAGAACCATTAGGTAGCTGTTTCCCAGAGATATGATTAACATTTTCCGCACCATCCAGCTCCATATCTTTTTGACCATCTGCATTTCCCTCTATACCAGAGGAGGGGTCAAACTCCTTCTCTGCACCATTTCCACCGTTGGGGTCGTCGTCCTCCATGGGGGGATCTTCCAGATCTAACGGAACTGGCTCACCGACGGACAGACCAGACTCAACCCCAAAGTGAAGCTGGTAGACAAAGTCTCCAATGACTACGTCCACAAAAGTTGGGATTAATCCGGAGTCTAGAACTGCCACCTTCATACGTGCTCTACCATATCTCTTTGTGAATTTGGCATCCACAGTTCTTGGTACACCGAGAATTGAAGCGATTGCCCAAATGATGGGAAATTGCCTAAATTCTTTAGGTAGTCCACTGAACTGTACCCAAACTTTTTCAATCTCATATTTATAAACCTCTTCATCAACACTTTTCTCAAAACTAATCTTGCCTATGACAGTCTTTGTGTTCATAGCACCCCAGTTGACTGCTGCTTGCAGCCACTCAGCAGATGGGAAATTAGTGGTGAAAGCATCCTTACCCTTCTCCTCAATTTCCCATTTAAACTTGAGGGGTAGTAGTTTTTCCAGTTCCACTGTTAATAGCTCAACAGTAAGGGAACCTTCCAAAACACGTACCACCGCGGCCGTTTCATCCACCTTTTCTTTTGAATTTTCATGGAAAAAGGGAATATAATAGAAGCCAAGTCCATCAACGACGTATCCATACGGTAGAGCACAATTTGGGCACACTTTGGTAACGTGATCTTCACAGCATAAGTCACAACACAGAATAGCAGTGCACTCATTAATAGTGTGACCTTTTTTAAGACAGCGATAACAGAATGGTTTTCCCTTGCTTTTTTTCCCTCCCATATTAGAGGACTCGGGGATATCAATGTTCATGGCAGAGGAATCAACAGCAGGAGCAGCAGTAATCTTTGATACCTCGGAAGTAGTGAGCGTCCGCTGATGAGGTTGCTGGCCTGCGGCCCCTGGCTGTGGCCGTACCTGGCCATCCGAAGCATGCCCCTGGTCAGCCACGGCGTGGCCTGCCTGGGCAGCCGCGACTTTTCCTTGGCCATCCGCCGGGACCTGAGGCTGGCCAAGATCTGCTGCCGGAGGCTGCCGGCCTTGACCATGTTGATAATGCAGACTTCCGCCGACCGAAGCCGCGGAATCGATCTGAGCAGCAGCAAACGGATGCTGCTGCGGCAATCCGCCCGCCGGCTGGGCAGCCCTCGTGGCCTGCGCACTGCCCGACAGAGGTTGCCCACCGCCTGCGGGAGGGGTCTGGCCGCCGTTGGCAGCCGCGGCGTCGACGAAGTGCTGCTCCCCTACACCTTGGGTAGCAAGGAAACGCTGACGAGGATTGTCGGGGTAGCGACCCGCCGGATTATTATTGGCGCGGTAATTAGGGTTTCGCCCATGTCCGCCGTAACCATTGCCGTACGGACGACGACCACGAGACGCCCCGAACTGCTGGTAGCTGAAACCATCGTACCCACCATGGCCACCAAAACCTCCAAAACCCCCTCGTCCGCCCCCGGTACCGAAGTCACGGCCGCGGCCTCGATAGTGGCCATACCCACGACCGCCTCCGCGGCCGCCGCCGCCATACCCGGGAGCGAAACCCATGTTGAAGCCGGGGTTGAAACCTTCCACTCCTCTCCCTTCGCCGTGCTCACCGAACCCACCATCGCCAAAGCCCTGGGACGCCATAGTTCCCTTGCGCACCACCTCGGCAAACGAACATCGCTGGAGATGTGGTGTCGTCTGTGTTTTGCGGCCACGGCGTGATTGCGTTCCTGTGCGAGAAAGCGTGCCTGTGCGACGGAAAAGGGCACGCAAGCCCTCTGTGGGCCTAAAGGTCTTCCCTGGGCCCAACTGGACCGAAGCCCAAGGTTCGGCGACGCCCTGGCACGAGGATACGACCGGCTTCTCCGCACCGCTCGCGTCTCCCACGGCCGAACCGCCGGAACGTCAGCAGTAAGCGGAGGAAACTCCGGATCAATCCCCGACCTGTCCGGCTTTACGGAAAAAAAAGACCTTTTGAAAATCCCCTTCTGCTTCGACGCAGACTGACTCGCTGGAACACCCGTCGGAGACCGCACCGGGAACTTTGCCGGCAACCCCATCGCCGCGCCGGGCGCTTTAGGATACGGGAGCGACGGAGACGGACTACCTTGCTTGGCCTTCTGGAAGCATGCTTTTGCCAATGCATCGCCTAGTGTCCTCGGAGGGGAGACGTGAGGCAATGGCAGCGGCCCTTGCCAAGGTGCACTAGCGGTCGTCTTTCTCCGAACGAGCTTATCAACGATCAAATTAGACAAAGCTATGTCATCAGGGCGAGCTGTTTTACCTGAATTCAGCGCCTTCTCTGCTCTCATAAGATCTTGAATGGAGAAACCTTCCTGAAGGGCCGCGCCTACGAACTCTGCTGTTGACGGCGATGAAGCTTCCTCATCGGAGTCCTCTAGCTCGGAAACGTCGTCGTCCTGGACCCAGAATTTAGAGCGGATGGCTCCATTCTGAGCATGGATCGGAGGTGGCCTTGCACACACTTCAACCACCCGCTCCACCAGCTGCGACAGAGCTGCACGCCCCTTGGCCCGGCGAAACTCCTCCTCGCCTTCCGCAACTTGCTCCGACAGGGCCGTCGGGCGCAATGCCCGCTGCGTCAGCGGGGCTAGAGTGAGGCGCCGCTCTCTTTTCAGCTTCCAACCAGGCTCGACACCCCGCCGGGAACAGCACGGACCGTCGCCAGTCCGGTCCCCCAGGCCTTCTACCTCTCCGCTATGGACGCCGACGCCGACGCCGAACGCATCACAGCGAGTGCCCGCAGCGCCCACAGGAGCACAGCCGGGGACGGCCGACGCTCCCAGGCCCCCGCCGAGGGAGGAGTCGCCGGGATCCGTCATCTCCGCATCTCGGCAGAAGTCGAGGCGGCCCGGAACAGATCCAGCCGGGCGGGCGAGCGCAGCGCGGCGAGGCGGGAGACGGCGACGTCGGGGAGGCGGGTGGCGGCGCCACGGAGATGCTTGGGGGTGGCGGGCGGCGGCGACGGGCGACCCGGAGAGCAAATCCAGCCGGGCGGGCGGTCGGAGCGCGGCCTCCGTTGACTGTTCTTTCTGTCATATTTAATTTTTCTCCCTTTTATTTCCAACCATTACAAACTTTAGACCATGGGATTGAAACCGAATCCAAGTTATATGTGGATTGGAAAAAAAAACTCGTTGAGCTGACTCAGTGGCTCATTTCAAAAGTGCTCCCGATTGAACTCTTTTTTCAAATACAATGAAAATGACTTGGTTTTGAGTGACTTTTGACTTCAACTCGGCTCATTGAGCTTGGATTGAAGTTGAGTCTCAAATAATTGAAGATACTATGACAAATAAAATAATACCAATTTCAATGAAAACTCACAAAGTGCAATTGACTCATTATAAACCCTTATATGGGAGGCGAATAGTCTCCTAGCCCTAATTAAGACACATCATATTCTCTGTAGCTTTGAGGGCACAATGGTCTTTTGTCTAGAACTGTTGATTCCATGATCTCTAATTGCACTGGAGCATTCATATACTCTGTAGGAGCATGGAATATTTGGGGAGCATGGAGTATTCGAAAACGTATTTATGATCTTTTGTACGAACCTGGTGACTCATGGCACCCATTTGCTCAGTATCATTCCTAGCATAAACCTAATAGTGGTTCCTAGCTCTAGTACAATAATGCACATGTGGTATGATAGGGACAATGACACCATAGTGCATCTTTAATTCCAGAATTTGCAATGTCAGGCGAATCGTGCAATGAAAAGTTAGATAGTACATCGAGTATTCCAGGTTTAACGCACAAAAACCCTACTGTAATGAAATTCACACACCAGTGTCACTAAAACCTTAAATAATTTCTTGTTGAATAATGTACTAGCTCATAGTCCCTTCGTCCTAGAATACTTGACCTTATATAGGATTCAAATGTTGTTATAAAATACTTGACCTTCTCCCCTTCTAATGCACCTTTCTGTTCTTCTAATACATCACTTTTTCCCTTCTTAATTAATTTTCACAATACATCTCTGTAACACTTTTTCTCGCTGTTTTTTGTGCACCTATCCTTTTCACTACTGCTTAGTTCTCGTGTTCAAACCCAAAACTTCAAATACTTTGGATGGTGTGTGTGTGGGGGGGGGGGGGGGGGGGGGGGGGGGGGTCACAAGTAGGAACGTCTATTGTGTTTGTGTCATACATCTAATGGTTGTAGGACCATATTGGGCTGGTTGGACTGTACATGCACCTACTGCTACCTACCATGTAACATGTACAGTACACTGACCAGCACCTAAACGTAGTACAGTATCTAGCTAATAATAGCCTGAGCTATGAAAGGATCAGATAATTATAATATATATATTTGCGAGGAGAATAGATAATATAAATATATACTTGCATCGCAAGAACATTATTGCACTAAAGATCCAGAGATACGATATGATCTGTGTCCTCGATCAGTTCACGTGAATACGTGATCCCTCCACTTGAAATGGTGGTAGGTAGCCGCGCCTGTTAACACTGCTTTGTCCCCTCTCTTTTCTTCTTGTATTTTTATTTTGTTTTTTTTATGTTTGTGAACTTGAGATTATGGGGGTGTTGCTCTGCTCCTATTTTTTCTGCTCCGCTCCAGCTCCACAGTGTCAAACGTGTCTAGCTCCAACAACTCTGCTCCGCAAAAAAAAAAAAAAAAAAAACATAGAGCTAGAGGCCAACTCCACATTTTTTCTGGAGCACCTCAAGGGGTACTCCAGTTTTTGAAGTTTTGTACTCCCACATGGAGTTGTGAGGTAATTACCCACTTTGTCACTCATTAATGACATGTTATTTCTTCTAATCTCTCCCTCTCCCCGTGGTTGTGTATTTATTTAAAAATAACGGGTGTTTGGTACTCTAGTTTTCTAATCTCTAGTTTTGTAATCTCTTCTAATTTTTCTATTCTCTTTCCCTCAAAAATATTTATTTAAAATCTCAGTAATAATAATATCAAGTGCAATTTCAATTAGGGGTATAATGAACTATTTATATGAGGAAGTGAAAGGAGCGAGACCATGCGGAGTAGGTACAGAAAGGGGGGCCTCAGAAGAGGTAGTGAAAGCCCTTTATTTAAGCGAGGCAAGAGAGGTCTTTTATTGTAGAGCTGGAGCAGAGCTGTGTGCCAATCAAGATCATCTGCTCTACAAACTCCACTGTGGGGCTGCTCCATGGTGGAGTTCGTGGAGCGGAGCAGCAAAAATTTAGAGTGGAGAACAGTCCCAAACACCCCCTATATATTACCGTAGGCAGAGTAGGTGACAATTCAAACATGTCTAAATCAGCTGCTTGGTAGTCAGTATGGTTAATTCCAGCACTGATTATTGATTAACACAACTAAACCAATGACTAATTTTCCAGTACAGTCTGTGTTGTGTGGTCATTTTTTACTAGCGTTGTCTCAAAATTCAATGGGTTTCCTAACAAACATGCAGAGATTATATCTACTGGGTTTAAGTGCAATAAAAAATTTCTTCTCTGTGAGTTTGATAGAAAATAATGCTAGAAAGTCACCATGAGCTATAGATCGAGATGTATAAATGTAACGAGCTGTGCCCGTCACAACATAGGACATAGTATTTGATACACCCTCCATTACAAAGTAGAAAACATTTTGATTTTTTAAAAAATTAAAATGGCACAAACAACATAGCACGCGACAAATCTGCACTCCGACATGGCATATGGTCAAGAATCCAAAAAAAATTAAAAAAATAGCAGGGCAGCAGCGGTAGGTACGATTGGGCGCAAATAATACATGAATGTGACCCGCGTGCTGTTGTCTCGCATGCATAGGTACGAACACGATTGGGCAAATAATACACACGAATGTGACCCGCGTGCTGTTGTCTCGCATGCATATGCATGCAAGATGATATTTGCTACAAAACAATGTACTAGTGTACATGTGATTTTAGGGTCTGTTTAGATCCGTTAGCTGATAGTAAATGTTTAGGGTCCGATATATATTTGGTCCACCGATTACCTCGAGATCCTCGTGATCGCTCAACTGGACCACAAACTTGTACGGTATAATACTAAGCAAGCAAATAGTACTTACATGAAATTGATTTGGTTTGTGGAATGAAATAGTACACCATCGTGTCATTCATGCATTAATTGTTTTTTTTTTGCAATAGAATGGTTCATAATAACCTCCTTATTCCTCACACAGGCCTCAATCTTGATATATAGATAAACCTTATATGAAAAATATATGTGATGTAGAATCCGATTGCTGAGTCCTCACACTATCAGCCTGATACTATCATACTCCCTCCGTATCACAAATAGAAGTCCTTTGGGACAGCGACACGGTCTCCAAAGCATAACTTTGACCACTTATTTCTTTAAAAATATTTATTGTAAAGTGGTATATATATATTCTTATGAAAGTACTTTTCAAGACAAATTTATTTATATGATTTTTACATCTCTAAACTCAATAATTTAAAAGTTATTCATGATTTATATTCCCAATGTTTGACTCAAACCTTTTCCAAAAGGACTTCTATTTCCGATACGGAGGGAGTAGTTTTTAAGACTGTGACATCTTGCAAACAAGAACATGAAAATTCTCTTCATTTCTACTCAAAAAAATGCTCTTCATTTCTGCTCCTCTTTTTTTTTATGTTCATCAAATACATGCAGTGAAGAGCATTTTTTTAATATATAACCCACATATGTTTTAAAATGTGTTGACGAAAAACATGAAATGAAGTTTTGCGCCAATGTCACCAAAGACCCACATATATCAAAGCTGCGCGTTGCGTTGCGTTTGTGCCATCAAAATTGGGCTGCTGGGACCACGTGATTTATTGGAGAAGATCCATAAGTAGCACCACCACTAGTACCTGACCTGTACGCAGTGATGTGTACAACATGACCTGGGCCCTCAGTCCACGTGATGGGCCGCGTGTGCGCAGTGATGCGTACAACATGACCTGGGCCCTTAGTCCACGTGAAGGGCCTCGGGGTCGTCCTTTTCACTTGAAATGGTAGCTGGGCCGTTAACAATGCTTTATGTCTTCCCTCTTCTTCTTCTTCTTCTTCTTCTTCTTCTTCTTCTTCTTCTTCTTCTTCTTCTTCTTCTTTATGTTTTACGCCATGAGCTTATATTGATTACCATACGCAAAGTAGGTGGCGATTCAACACCGCTGAATGAGCTGTTTGGTAGTATGGTTAAATTTGAACGCTGACTGATTAGCAACGAACATATAGTGCTTGGCGTATATATGAGTTTTAATAGAAAATAATGATAGAACCTCCCTGAACTAGAGATATAAATGTAATGAGTGCTTGGCACGCTACTCCCTCGGTCCCAAATTATATGATGTTTTGACATTTCTAAACTGTGAATCTAGACATAACATATATCCAAAAGCTATGAATCTAAAGAAACCAAAATATCTTATAACTAGAACAAAGAAAGTACTGAGTAGTAGAGAAGTAGTAGAGCTACTCCTTTTTTTTAGACTGAGTAGTAGATACCGGAAGTTATGTCTTCATACTGGCTAAATACATCAAAAGGTAGGTATTAACATACTCCCTCCGTTCACAAAAGAATGCAAACATCGTAAACTTTGACTAAAATGATATGAAAAAATAATACTGACACTTATGACATAAAATAAGCACCATTAGATTAGTTATAAAATAGATTTTTATAATATTTTTATTTTAAGACATAAATGATAATAGTATTTACTATAAACTTAGTCAAAGTTGAGATAGTTTGATTGACACGCTTCCCCTAATTGCATTCTAATACTGACACCATTAGAAGCCATTCACTACTTAGGGTTTGTGAAAGATAAGCTAGGGCTCGTTTACTAGTTATTTATATCTAAAAATTAGCCTAAGTTAGCTAGAGAGACCAATTAGTTTGCTAACAACTAGCACAAGGCTTAGGTAAAAAGATCAGCCCACCTGTTTGGTAGGCTAGACTGATTTTATCTAATTTTTAGCCAGCTAACATTACGTACTAGCAGTTGGTATCAAACAAAGTTTCATAATTCGTGTGGCATGACCACGGTGAGGCAAAGCAATAGTGTAATACTAGGCGACATATCAGGCCTCTATCATATCATATGCCCTTCATCGCGGTCTGTCCAATATAAGATAGGTCTTGTGTAATAGTACTATTGAATTTAATTTTTTAGCTAGCTAACAATCAAGCAGTACTCGTGCTGGACACTAAAACACAACGATCTTTTTGGACAGTGTGCACTAATGAGCAAACAAACACTACTGTGTTGGGCAAGTTGGAATATCGTATCGTATGACATGACATAGACAACGCAACAAGATAGTAGGGTCAGGGCCACTAAAATGCACAGACATACTCCCTCCGTCCCTAAATAACTGTCTCTATAAATCCGTGTTTCCCTCACAGACACGCTTTCCGGACGACAGATAAAAAGGGACGGAGGGAGTATTCTCTCCAGTCTCTACGTAATTGTCATCGTTGATTTGTAAGTACTCCCTCCGTCTCTTTTTAGATGTCACTAGGGAAGCGTGTTTGTGAGAGAAACACGGTTTTCTAGTGACATCTATTTTGAGACGGAGGGAGTATTTCACAAGTATAATTCGATTTATAACAAATATATATAATATTTGTACCTCTAAATAAAGTTATTAAAAAAACTAGATTTTAAGATTTTTTTCTAATAATACTAACAATGTATGATAAATATTAATACTTTTTAATATACGGTACTACTGTATGACGTGACAGGGTACTATGTAAGTACTGTATGTGGGGGCCATCGTCCCTCCGTCCCAAAATAGGTGTTATTCTCGCTTCCCGAAAAACAAATGCCGGTAATTATATATTAAAATATATAAATATTTATACTAAGTAATTAGTATTATCGAAAAAATCTTTAAGTCTAGTTTTGTAATAAATTTATTTAGAGATATAAGTATTGCACGTATTTTATTTATACAAACTGAGTTAAACTTGTGGCACGAAGCTCAAAACGACTTCCTTTCTGGAACGGAGGGAGTAGAGTATAACAATGTCGTAGTTAATATACTAACAATGTACTATTGTTGATGCTGTATTGATGCACCCGGATCTATCTTTCATTGGACAGACCACGATCGACCACCATCCGGCATCCAGTGACCACAAAAGGATGGAAAGTAGGTGGCACTTCATAGTATTTTGACACATTTTGAGGTGACACATTTTTGCATCGGCATCCCGGCCGGTTGTTCAGCGGTGCACATCACGTACTAATACTTTTTTTTTTTAAAGAAAGCTATTTAACGCACTTTATTGATCTACAGATAAGCACTCACTAGTACATACCTACCTAACCTGTACAGTGCACGTGCACAGATGTGTACGACATGACCTGGGCCCGCAGTCCACGTGATGGTGGGCCTCGGGTGGTCCGCCTTTCACTTGAAATGGTGTCTGGGCCGTTAACACTGCTTTATGCCTTACCTTTTCTTCTTCTTTCCTTCTTTCTTTTTTTTTATGATTTACAGCATGAGCATATACTCCCTCCGTTCCTGAATAAATAGATTTCTAGGGTTGTCCTAAGTCAAACTTTTTAAACTTTGACCGAATTTTTAGAATAATATGTTAAGATTCATGATATCAAATTAGTATCACACCATAGAATATATTTTCATAATATGTTTATTTTATATCATAAATATTTTTACTCTTTTTTATAAAGTTGGTCAAACTTTTAAAAAATTGACCGGCGCGGATTCTATGAATCAATTTATTCAGGGACAGAGGGAGTATTAACTATCATAGGAAATGTACGTAGGCGACAATTCAACACCGCTGAATGAGCTGCTTGGTAGTATGGTTAAATTTCAACTCTAACTGATTAGCAACTAACCAGTCGCTAATTTTCCCTCTGCTATATATAATGGATCCCCGTGGCTCAGTTTGCCATAGCGTTGTATCAAAATTCAATTAGCTTCCTTAATAATAATAAGCCTGATGAAGAGATCCAGCTAGTCTAAGTACGTGCAATACAAAATAAAATAGTACATAAATTAAAAAATAGATATGTGAGTTTTAATACGAAATAATGATAGAATCTCCCGTGAACTAGAGATGTAAATGTAACGAGTGCTTGGCGTGCTACTCCCTCGGTCCCATGTTATATGATGTTTTCACATTTCTAAGCTATAAATCTAGAAATAACATATATATCCAAAATTTATGAATATAAAAAAACCAAGATAGATATCTTATAGTTTAGAACAAATTAAAGAGAGTACTACGGAGTAGTCACAGTGGAGACACTCGTTTTTTTTTTTTGAGAATGAGTAGTAGATACTGGAAGTTATGTCTTCATACTGGCTAAATACCTCAAAAGGTAGGCATTAAACATAGAAGCCATTCACTACTTAGGGTTTGTGAAAGACAAGCTAGGGCTAGTTACTAGTTATTTATGTCTAAAAATTAGCCTAAATTATTGGCTAGAGAGACCAATTAGTTTGCTAACAACTAGCGCAAGGCTTTGGTAAAAAAAAATCAGCCCACCTGTTTGGATGGGCTAGACTGATTTTAACAATTACGTACTAGCTAGCAGTTTGTATCAAACATAGTTTCATAATTCGTGTGGCGTGACCACGGTGAGGCCAAAGCAATGGTGTAATATACTACGCGAGATATTAGGTTGTTTGGTTGGGTTACGACTGATTTTATTAATAACAATTGTTACTAGCTGTTGGTATGAAACATGTCTATATATATATATATATATATATATAAATGATTCTTGGCGTGACCGCGTACGTTGAGGGCAAACAATGGTGTATGCAGCAATGGTGTAATACTACGCGACATATCAGCCCTCTATCATGCATGCATGTGGTCAGCAATATAATCCAAAATACGACACGAATGGTTGTCGCATGCGTGCATGCAGGATAAGACACCAGCAACAGCTGCCAGCAGCGTCGTGATTGGCGGGTATAGGGAGCGTTTGGTTTGCGGCCACACTGCGCCACACCGAAACTACGGCACGCCACGTAAGCCAGAGCAGCTGTTTGGTTCATGCTTTAACTGTGGCGGCTACATGCACATACAGTGTAAATTTTTGTCACACTTGCACACCGAAACTACGGCACGCCACACAAGCCAGAGCAGCTGTTTGGTTCATGCTTTAACTGTGGCAGCCACATGCACATGCAGTGTAAATTTTTGCCACACTTGCGGCGGCTATATTCTGCGCCGCAGTTCCATGGCGACGCCACAAAACGCATGGCTGGCAACGGCCACGAACCACAAAGTACGTGCTCGTGCTAGTCACTACTGTACTGTACAAAACACAACCAACTTTTCGGACAGTGCACTAATTAATGAGCAAACAATCATGATATAGACAACTCAACAAGATTGGATCAGGGCCACACAGTGTACACGACGCGTGACAGGGGCCGTCGTTAAATTAGGTCCCGCGCTCCACATGATGTTGTCTCAAGACAAGACACCCTGCATGCAGCTACCTACTCACTCCGTCCCTAAATAACTGTCTCTAGAAATCCGTGTTTTCCTTATAGACACGTTTTCCGGACGACAGTTAAAAAAGGACGGAGGGAGTACTTCCCAAAATAGAACTCTCAGTATTGCTACATTACGTATTTGTCAAAACTTATCAACTTTAATTAAATTTATAGAAAATACGTGTAATATTTAGTATATCTCTAGATAAGTCTATTATAAAAGTATATGCATTGATTTATCCAATGATACTAATTATATATCACTCCTTTAATTTAGTATTAACATTATTTAATACATAGTTTTTTAAAATTATAAAAAGTTGATTTCTAGAGAAACGAGAATGACATCGTGCAGTACCGATGCTCTATCTTTCATTGGACAGACCACGATCGATCCACCATCCGGCATCATATATCCCGGCCGGTTGTTCAGCGGTTCGTCCCTGCTATAGACGACACATTTTGACACACGGCGCAGGTGGTAGTGACCACAGTATTTTGACACATTTTGAGGTGACACATGCATTTTGCATTTCGACATCACGTGTGCTGCTGATCGCAGATCACCAAGTAGCTATAGTATACGATGCTATGCTACAAGATGCATATGGAGCCATAAGGGAGACGACAGGGTCGCGTGGGAGCCGGCCTGGCCCCTTCAATTTATGTACAAACTCCCCTCATCTAAAGACGAATGCAATTATGGAATTCTGTATCGGTTAAACAAGTTTAGGCTTGTTCAAATTTATAGCCAATAATACCCCCTTCCGTTTCGTCCCAAAATACATGACTCGTTAATTAGGAATCAAAATTTGTCTTCTGAGACAAACTCTACACAGCGTCTTCTCATCTGGGATAGAGAGAGTAGTATTAGAATTTATTGACTCTAACTACGTACTTTTATTTACATAAATTTTGTCAAAGTTTATATCATTTGACTCCTTGAAAAACGACAGATGGAGTACTTGTCATCTGTTAGAAACATATATAGATGCTTGGTAAATCCTGAGATGCTGTAATATTTATTTTAAAATTTCAAATCCTGTATTTTTTTTTTGTTTTCAAAAGACGGGTAGGTTAACAATGTCTATCAAATCTCTATCAATAGGCCGCGCCGTTGAACAGCTCTGTGAAACGATGAATACAAATAGACGTCTTATTATGACGATGCTCATCTTTGTAAATACAGAGACCACTATTTCTGGACGATCTGTGCAAATAGGCATATATGTATATGCACGTAAAAATTACTAGAGATTTTAGGATCGGTACGTGGTAGGGACACTTTTACAGTACCAGCTGCTGCTGGTGCACCACCATGATTGTGGCTCCACTCGATATATAAAATGCCTTTTTTTTATTATATCATCTTTTACAGCTCCATGGGTAGCCTAGTTCACCTATTATCGGATTGGGCTGCACATGCTACGCCATGTTGAGCTGTCGGGTATGGTCCACCAATTACGGAGAGGGGGAGCAGTATGTCAGAATAGCTCACTAATTAGGTCAGTGTCAGTGAGGAGTTCTAGAGGTTGTTTTCAATACTATCATATGATACAAAATAAAATAAAACAGGTAAAACACACTCTCAACGGAGAGTTTCATTCTATGGTTTTATAAGAATTTAATTTATTACTCATGAAGAGTTGGCAATGAAACTCACAACACTCAGATTGGCCATACCGACGCGTCACTAATGTGAGTAATCATATCACTACTGGAATTCGGCCTCCCTTGGCAAAGGCTTTGCCGAGGGCAGCCCTCGGCAAAGAGCCCTCGACAAATTTTCAATCGGCAAAGTGGGTCTTTGCCGAGGGCCCTTTATCGGGCACTTTGCCGAGGGCCGGCCCTCGGCAAAGATGAAAATGAAAAAAAACCCCAAAAATAATAGATTATTTTTTTTAATTGGAGGAGAGACCCACTAATTAGCACCCATCAACACCTAACTATTGTCTTTTTTCTAGATTTTTAGCACCACACATTTAAGCACATTTTGCGGATTTTAGCAAACTTTGCGGCAGTGGGGATTCGAACTCGAGACATCTCTCTCACGCGGTTTCTGCCTTAACCACTACACTACACCATCATATGTGTCTCCATGCAGTTTTAATACCCCATATATTATATCAAGCCGAGTGTAAATTACTTTTTTGAGACCCTAAACGAATTCAAATAAAACAATTGTCAACTACAAAGTTTCATCACTTTTCGAGATCTACAAACTTATTTTGGGTGTTTTTCCATCCAAGATCATTTAAATAATTCGTATTTTGAATTTTTGAAATTCAAACATAGGTTTAGCAATATTAACATTTGATTTGTCAAATAAAAAAATGACCAATATAAACTATGTAGATCTTAAAAAGTTATACAACTTTGTAGTAGAAAACTTTTTTATTTGAATTAATTTAGTGCTTCAAAATATATTTTGAAAATTTCTTTGCCGAGGGCTAAAAGGAAGGCCCTCGACAAAGAGGTCTTTGCCGAGGGCCAAAAGGTAGGGCCTCGGCAAAGAGTAGAAAACTTTTTTATTTGAATTAATTTAGTGATTCATAATATATTTTGAAAATTTCTTTGCCGAGGGCTAAGAGCAAGGCCCTCGGCAAAGAGGTCTTTGCCGAGGGCCAAAAGGTAGGCCCTCGGCAAAGAGTAAATTTTTTTTATTTGAATTAATTTAGTGCTTTAGAATATATTTTGAAAATTTCTTTGCGAGGGCTAAGAGGAAGGCCCTCGGCAAAGACCTCTTTGCCGAGGGCCAACCTGTTGACCCTCGGCAAAGAGGTCTTTGCCGAGGGTTCTTTGCCGAGTGCCCGAGTTTTGGCCCTCGACAAATCCAAAACCCTCGGCAACGAACAGGATTCCAGTAGTGAGACTCTTCTAGCTGAAACGTGTCACAGATGAGATCACCCTTAATTACCAGTGATGTGTTTTGTCTAGAAGCATCTATGATGACAATTTACAAAAACAAAACAAAACATGAAAACTTTCTACGAGGGTGCTATATACATCAAACATGTTTCATACATTTCAACAACCATTTTTTTACAAACTCTACATACAACTTATGGTACCTACTGTAGATTTGCATGAACATGATCGTTGGGATGTGGATCTACAACTACTCCTGTACGTATGGTGTTGGGCAAGTCACGTCACATGATAAGGGACAACTGTGGATGGATCACATATATAATAAAAAACAGTAACAGTGGACAAAAATACAGAGCTACGATGTGGTTGGCGCATGCAGCACTTCACAAAGATCCTGTCGCCGCAAAATGACGACATTTCCAGCAGACACATTGACATGTCGTGACCACGTGATAGTGCACATGTCATTTTCTTAACAAACGACGAGTAGGTATTTCTGAATATCACGTGCTACAAAATACTAGGTAGGGTGTAGGAGTGTGCGTAAGGGAGTCGTTAAATTTGGGCCTCTATTTTTTTTGTTTGAGGGCTATTCTCTTTTAGTCTACTATATAGCAGATGCCCTAAAACGAATATGTATAATGGATCTTTTTAATCATCCGGATCCATCACTAGTTGCAAGTTGATTCCTCTTTAATTTAGATTAGAGTATGTGGTGTCAGGCGAATCATAAGCAGTACAAATAAATGAGTTAAAATAATAATAGCAGTACAAATAAATTTTATGTCACAAAGCTAACCATTTCTTGTGGTGGTGGCTGTGTGATGAGAGGTGTCATTATATTCTTTGGACACAGGAACGTGTCGGAGGATGTACCAGATAATAATATGCAAATGCGATTGGCATACATATGCAGCAGCAGTGCACAATCAAATAATTGAAATGCAGTTGTATCACAGTCACAGAGCAAACACACATTGCTCTGCGGGGCAAGTTTGTTGTAGTACCCACGTAGATCCAAGTGCTAGACGACATGGTTTCCCTCCCCCACTGTACGAAGATTATGTATGACAAAAGCTGCTTGTTGTTTGCACCATGCATGACAGAGACTAGACAAAGGTTGTGGTACGTGAACGTGGATGTCGTGGATAATATAATAATATATAATGCAAGAAAAGTGATTTGGATTTTTGTAATGCATGTGTGTGGTGTGGATGGGCCAAAAGCCCCCAGAGGAAAAGGTTGCTGCTGCTGGCAGATGTAGTAGTTGATTGGATTCCTCCTACATTTCGGAGTACGTGATGCCCCGCAAATCATGCAATAATATATAGCTGGATACATTATTGACTCTTTCTGAGGTGGAGAGGTCGAGATCCTACCAAAAAAAAACATAAGAAAATACATTATGTTATAGGACGGTTTTGTCTGTTATTAAATTAGCTAGGGGGTATCTTGAAACAGTACCATTATGAAAATGATATTTCAAGGAACGAACCTACTTCGATCTGTAGTATTATTAGAGGCTGTCTATTTGGGCCACCGTCTCTATGAAATTACACCATCTAAAGTATAAAACCAAGGAAAGCTTATGTCTAGTTAACTTCTGCCTCTTAAGATGGAGCTTACCAAAATACTCCCTCGCTATATCCAGAAAAACATACAATTCGCATACAGTGTCACATTTTAGTACCTTATAAGTTTGACTAATTATAGGTAAAAAAGTATCAGTATTATGATATTAAATAAATATCAATAGATTAATTATAAAATATATTTTCATAATAAATTGATTTGGAGTGATAAATATGAATAAAAAGTTTTACCGGTCTGTCCCAGTGGCATCTTGTCCTAGCTGGAGACAAGACACGCCAGGATGGACCCGTAATAATAATGCAAACAAACTGTCCCAGTAGTGTGCATGGCCGTCGATCGATCGCGATCAATATCTTATCGCACCTGACCTGTCAGTTTCAGTCTATCTGCTAGTGCTTTGTGCATGATAGATCTTGTACACACGTGACTACTCCTCGTGTACCATGTGGATCTGTCTACATTGTGATGTGAGGCGTTCAGACTGGGCCTGCACAGGCCACGCGATGTTGGGCTGTCAGATATGGTCCACGTACTGCGCCGTACCCATCACGATTGGATCCGGCGAATGAATTATAAGATTTTTTTTATCCAGGTTTTTGAAATCCCAGCCTATATATACGCATAGAACCCAATAGCACCTAGTACTATATATGGCATAATGGCTAATGATGAACATGATCACTATGATCTGGATCTAAAACTAGTTACATCTTATATATGATGACATCTGGGACGGACCAGCTCATAATAATGCAACAACAACAGTGCATACTAATAATTTGCCGAGAAATATTCTTTGAAAATACATCTTAATATTTGCATTATTGTATGAACAGGAAAATAGATATACACGTGAGAATATTTGCTACTCTCTCCGTCTCAAATTATAAGTCATTCCAAGAATCTTGGAGAGTCGAAAGTTTTTCAACTCTGACTAAATTTATATAATAAAATAATAATATTTATGATACCAACTAAGTACAATTAGATTCTTTATTGGTTATATTTTTATAATATACATATTTGATATCATAATTTTTTGTATTTCTCTCTAAAATTTTGGTCAAAGTTGAAAAACTTTGACTCTCCAAGATTTTTGGAACGACTTATAATTTGGGACGGAGGGAGTACCAATATTGTTTTCTAGTGGTGTGTCATAGAATATAAAATAAAATATCATGTAGTAGTAGAATGCATGCTGAATGGGACCATGTATTATTGGAGTGACCACCTCCGGATCTGGTATTCGTAAGGATGGGAATGGTTTGGTTTCGGGTCGGATATCCGTGGGTTTCGGGTTTAGCGGGTTCGGGTTTGGATACGATTTCTCGTCCACGGTTTTCGGGTTCGGGGCTTCGAAACCTATCGGGTTTGGTTTTTCACCCGTGGATATCCAATGGATATCCGTTTAGAACTAGAACTGATGTTTTATAATATACTCCCTCTGTATCGCTTTTAGATGACGTTTTGGACAAGGTTTGAGTCAAACATTGAGAATATAAATCATGAATAACTTTTGAATTATTGAGTTTAGAGATATAAAATCATATAAATAAATTTGTCTTGAAAAAGTACTTTCATAAAAGTATAATATACCATTTTACAACAAATATTTTTAAAAAAAATAAGTGGTCAAAGTTGCACTTTGGAGACCGTGTCGCTGTCCTAAACATCATCTAAATGTGATACGGAGGGAGTACTAATGATAACTTGTTTACTTAAATTATTAAATGTGTTCTAAGTTGACTCACGAAATTATTTACTATTTATTGTCTCTTGTTTATGCATGTGAATATGTATATATATCACGTATAAATTTATAGAAAATACTTATTTCTCTTATTATGGTGCCATATGAAGCGGGTTTCGGTATCCGCGGGTTTGGTTTTGGTTATGGATTATCATCACCTGAATCCATGTTCGGGGCGGTTTCGGGTTTTCAGTTCGGGTTTCGGGTTTGGGTGCACGGAGACTCCATCCAATCCGAATCCGACCCGTTGCCATATATGACATGGGACCATATTTTTGGGTGATGACATGCATCCTTAGGTATTCGGTCCTATTTTTGGAGACCACATGACATGGGACCACATAGTATCACGTAATATAGTAGGGGCTAGCACTCTGGGACTAAAGGGCTAGCACTCCGGGACAAAAGGTTTCAGGCTTTAGTCCCGGGTGCTTCCAACCAGGCCTAAAGGCTCCCACGAGAAAAAATAAATGTGCGTTTGTGAGATTCAAACTCAGCACCTCTCGTCTCACGCACGCTAACCAACTGAGCTACACAATCCACGTGATATAGTTCTGGACGTTTTCCTTTTGAATTCACTCGTGAAGGACCTTTAGTCCCGGTTGATAACATCAACCGAGACTAAAAGGACCTTTAGTCCCGGTTGGTAACACTAACCGGGGCTAAAAGGTCACCCTTTAATCCTGGTTGGTAAAGGTTGGGGACCTTTAGTCCGGGTTGGTAATACCAACCGGAATAAAGGTTCACTTTTAGTCTCGGTTGGTTTTATCAACCGGGACTAAAAGTCTTTAGTTCCGGATGCAATTTTTTGCCGAGACTAAAGCTCAGTTGATAGATCGCCTAAAGACCTGTTCTCTAGTAGTGAGTGTTAGCTAAGAGGAATAACTAATAACTTATTGTTAGCTATTAGATCGATGGTAGATAATTAAGACAATAGTAGGTTTATTAGCTAAGGATCTAAACAGGTTCCTAGCTATTTTTTTACCAGTTAACACTGTTACTTACAACATGGATTAAACATGTCGTCCTCAGTCCAAGAAAACTTTATAGAATCATGTGATGGCGATGCAGCAGTGGGTCTCAAGATGGACCAGGCAATAATGCAACAACAGTGCACAAAGATATATACACCGCTATGATGTGAATGGCATGCACACACAGATCCATCGTGTTTTATGCATGATTGATTGGATCGGACCAGGTACGATGGGTACTAAGACAAAAGCTTGTCGCGTACAGTATATACATTGTAGAGGATGGACAGAAAATAATGCATGCAATGCAGGCAGGCACATGTGCACGCGGATGATGGACCAGAGTGCAGATATAAGGTTGTTGCGCGTATTGTGTCCTCTTTTATTTTGGAACATGTGGTGCCAGGCGATGAGTCATATGCAATACCGTATTTTATTATTTTCAGGGTGGGCGATAATATCTACTGACCTAAAAACACTTCTATATATAGTCTTTATATCTGTTGGAATGTACTTATTATGGAGTATAATCGCGTAGAAATTGATTTAGAGGATGGTTGCTATTACTGACTGCCCCTAAAAATTAAACTTTACTTCATGGACCATCTTGGATGGTAACTTGTTATTTTGGGGCGGCATGAACTTAGTTACATGCATAAACATAGGAACGAGCTCATCTTATGATCAAAGGTTGTATCGTTAGATGTCATGTCATCATCATGCATAGTATTATGGTGTTGTGACACCACTACTGGAAACTTAAAATTCCCTTACGGTGCACTACCATCAGGGAAAATTAAAATATCGACATGAAAATGTATGTATCATCATAAAAAATAAAAATATCATCATGAAATTTCTTACGGTGCACTTATCGTCAGGGAAAATAAAAATACCGTCAGGGCTAGCTCGACAGGGTAATTCCAGTTTACACTTAGGTTTGCTAGTGGTGAGGATGCTAATTGGGACATTGGACAAATTCAACCTTCATTTGGCACCTGTAGTGCAAGGAGTAATCCAAGATGGCGCGTCTATGGATGGCCACTCATCGTTGGATGGCGTCGTTGAGGTTCTACGACTGCTTAGTAATGAGCCCAAAGCTACGGCCATTATGGTTGTACGCCGAGTTTGTTGCTTGTGTAAATATACATGGTACACTGAATTTACCTGGTTACCCTTTAGTGTTTCAAAATAACTAAAAAGTACTAAAATAATATAGATACTGATCCCATGTATTTTTGTACTATCCATACTTATATGGTACTTTCTACTACCAAATAAGTACCATCAATTTTTTGGACTATTTGATCTCTCCTGATGGACGGTCACTCTAGCAATTTGTAATGTTCTCGGAGGCGGTTGGGCTGGTTGCCCGCCTCGGTTATTCGTGGCAGGGTAGCCGACCCAGCAACCGCCTCAGTCAATGCTTAACCGAGGAGGGCAATGTAACAGAATCTCCTTGGTTAATCCTTATTAACTGAGGTGGTTGCCTTAACACAACCTCAGTGAGTGCAAATGGTGTCCCTGTAACATGCCCACTTCCCCAACTCTATGGGACACCCAGGCGCTGAAGGAGGTGCATAGCATGGTTGCCATCCTAGCACAAACCAAATGAATATTCGGCTCCTCTTTGTAAGTGCATCTAGCCCTTAGTGGGTTTTGGTGAACTGAGTGACAACATAATTAAAGGTCTAACAAGTTTGCTAAGTGTATCCAAGGTTCAACTAGAAATGCAAACTTGATGGTATTCCACATAGTGCTGAAATGAAGGCCAAAATTATGTATTATTGTATTGGAAGATCATGGAAACAATCTTGTTCAAGTAAAAGACAACAATGCAAATAGAGTTGATGATATGGCTTCTATGTTGTGGGATATCATGGCATCATGAGAAAGCAAGCATATTTGACAAATGACAAGTGAGACATAGATTGATGATTTTGGAATGGTCTCAACAATGGGTTGCTTTTCATGAGCAAGATGAGTTTGATAGTGAACTAGCTTTGATCAAGGTTGAAGAATGAATCAAGAATGCATAAGTGAGTTAATGTCAAGCAAAGGTCAATGACAAAGACTTAAACTCATATTGGATATATGTCATCTCTACATTGGTTTGCTTGTATGGATAAATATTTGGAGAATCACTTTGCATTGATTTGATCAAGCTAGAAGTATGAAGATGGATATTGAAGTAAGTGTTGAGTGTCAAGCCAAAATGGAGAGGATATAAGGAACCGTGAATTGGCTTGACCTTATTAATGATGATCCATATATGTCTCTATGTGAGTCAAACTAAAGCTTGATTGATCTCAACATTCATATCTACAAGATGTTCAAGCAAGGATCACAATATTGAAGAAATGGTTTTCAATGGATGCTTAATATGATGTGACTTGAGTATGGCTTGGTAAGGTGAAGATAGCAAGGAAAGGACTTCGAGGTACTAAGCGAAAGTGAAGGTCAAGGAGACCGAGGTACTATAGCTAGGGTGAAGAAGAGAGTACTTGCATTGAGTCGAGGTACTAATCAAGCTATGAGGAGTCATATTGTGTTGACGATCAGATCATTAGTGATAGTGACTTGAAGCCATGAAGTTGAACTCACATATGAGAGATGGTTCAAGTCACATGCTCAAGGGATGTTTGCTCGAAGAGATGAGATAGTTGCAATTAGTTGCAACCCCTATGAAGTGACATTGAGAAGAAATGGCATATGAAGATACTGAAGACTCAAGTGGTTAATTGTTTATATTCTCTTGTTCTTGAGTATAGGTATGTCATACTATTAAGAGGGATTCTAGCACCCACAGTCAAATTGTGATACCAATTCTCAATCTTTGCCAGAAAGATATACTTCCAGCCACCTTTCTAACCCCACAGGTTTCACCTTGATTTGACTAAATTTGGGTGGTCGGCAGTGTTGATCATAATCGAACCGTTTTGATCCAGACTATATATACCTTTCCAGAAAGCCCAAAACGGCCCAGTTACACCAGTGCTTCTTCCAGCTCGGGATCTGACCGTTTGGAGAGCTCCCCTCTATCTCTCTCACTCCTCCATTGTTGCTCCCAAAGCTTTCAAGTGGATCTCCCATTCCAACCACTAAAACTTGAAAGAGAGGGCAGCAAAACTCGATTAGAGAGCAGATCCATTGATTCCCAAAGTCCCAAGAGCATTGGTTCACGTTTGGCCGGAGATTCTAGGTTTATTACTCTTGGAGCTTGCTCCTAGCCGGCTAGGCGTTGCCCTTGAGCTTGCCAACGTTTGTGGCAGCCTTGGGAGGTTTGTAACCACCTTCTTGCAGCTAAGAAATCACCCCTCACCTCAAGAGTTCACTCTCTTGACTTGAGAACGAGGAAAGGGCAAACCTAAGTGGTGAGCTTGAGCCTTTGTGGCATACCTCAACAACGTGGACTTAGGCAAGCCTTTGTGGCGAGCTGAACCACGGGATAAATCATTGTGTCACCTTGTGCTTTGGTTTACTTCTCGTTCTTGAAGTGGTTTCTAGGGTTAGGGTTCGATCTAGTGCTTTATACTTGTACTTTCGATTTCTGGCATATCTGTGAACTGTCTAACCCTGCAGGAAGCTTATTCTCTGCCTGTGCAACATTTCTTCTCATACTCACGAAACTCCGTTTTACATTTTTCCAGGTCGGCAGTGCTGATCTCAGGATCGGCAGTGCTGATCTGCTTACTGATCGAATTGAGTTTTGAGTTTTGACAGGCCTATTCACCCCCCCTCTAGGCCTCCTAGGCGACATCATGGTCCTTTCAATTGGTATCAGAGCCTGGGCTCTCAAATTCGGGCTTAACCGCCTTGAGAGACGATGTCGACAAGTGAGGAAGTATCTCTAGAACTTTTACTTTTAGATGGCTCAAATTATGCATCTTGGTCCGCTAGTGTGCTTACTGTTTTTAGGACCATGGGTCCTCATATCGAGCGGATTGTTGATGTGAGCATTTCACCTCCTAGTGATGATTTGACCTATCTATCTAAAGAGGAAGTGAAATGCTTACAACACAATGCTCAAGCCTCTAATGTCTTATTTAGTGCTTTGAGTGAAGATGTTTTTGATGCTGTCATATTTGGGGATGGTGAACCACTTGGTGATGCTCATATCATTTGGACCACGCTCAAAGAAAGATATGACAAGTCCAAATGTGATGAGAAGATGCCCGCATTGGAGGAATCACTTGAGGAGTGCTCAACTTCACCGATAAATGATGAGCCTCAAGTGATTCTCCCAAAAGGTCTAGCTGAACATGCCACAACCACTCTCTCACCAACATATGTGGATGGTAATGAAATGGTTGGTGAGAACAAGGATTATACATGTGGTGCTTCTACTTCCTATAGTTCCCGCGAGACTAACATTTTGAAGGAAGAAGAAGCTTGTGATCGGTGGAGGCCAAATGATGAATCCACTTCACCGGAGTGCTCAACTATTCATGCCACTTCTCATATATGTCTTATGACAAAGGGTAAGAAGGTAAAATCAAAAGCCAAACCTTCTCCACCTCCTAATGACATCTCTAGTAGTGATCTTAGTGATACCTCTAGTGATGATGAATCTAGTGATGAAGAGATAGACAATCTAACTAACAACTTGGATAAAAAGACCAAACTCTTTATCACTAAGCTATTGGAGGAATTAGAGAGCGTTCAAGCCGAGCTAGCTACTAGAGATGATGATCTCATTGCATAAGAGAACATCTACATAGCTAGCAAGGAAGCTCTTGCAATAGAGAGAAGTAAGGTGGCTGCTTGCGCAAGGTTTTGGCCAAAGAGCAAGAAAGCCATGCTATTACAAAGAATGAGAATGATGCACTCAAGCAAAAGTATTGTAGCTTGGATGAAAAGTACAAGGAGCTTGAGTTGCAATATAACATTCTTTGGGATAGCAACTCACATCCCTCTAAGGCAATGAATGAATCTACTCCCTCCATTAGTCAAGGTTGTTGAAAATGCTTTAATATTGATTTGAATATTTATGCCACTAACCTTGCTAATATGGAGGCTATGAGAAAAGAGATTGCTAGGCTCAATGAGATCATAGCAAAAGAGTGCATGGATGGCAAGACTCAAAACAGTGGCAAGAAGGTGGAAAATAGCTCTGAGTGTGCTCAGTCCATGAAATTGCATCATGTCCTTACATGAAGGATGAAGGTTTGACATCATCAAGAAAGAGGCTCATTAGCAAGGTAGCAAGCAAATTGCAAGAAAAGAAGGCTAAGATGAACAAGACACGCCTATGCTACACTTGCAAGGGGAAGGGACACCTAAGTGTGGATTGTCCCATGGGTAACTCTCCTAAGCCTAACTTGTCAATTGATTCAAAATTGCTTAGGAGGCCCAAAGATGACACTTGTGCTAGAAAGGTGATTGGTTCACCACATGTTAGCACAAAGGCCATTTGGGTGCCTAAGTCTCTTGTGACTAACCTTAATGGACCCAATATAGTTTGGGTACCAAATTGTGCTTGATGAGTGTTGTAGGTACTTGAAAGTGATATGAGGCTTCGGGGTGCTTGAGCAAGTTGATTGAAAATTATTCACTCAAGCTATCAACCAATTCATATTATCTTTTCTTATATGTTGACCCGAAGATGATTTGATGGAAATATTTAAAAACTTCATATTCACCTATGTAACAAGTACCTAACCCTTGTAGGCTAGCCACTTGACTTGTGTAGTCTCTAGTAGTTCATAAATATGTGTTGTTTGTGAATTATTAGGAGTGGCTAGAGCATTTCAAGTTTAAATGAATCATTTGTCATATGATGCTTTTAATCGCTCTCTAGTAGAGCAAGATCTTATTCATGTTGTAGGTTACTCAAGTTGCTGCTACAATAATTCCGCTGACATACTCGATGTAGAGGTGTAGCACACCCCTGCTGCAATCAGCAGGGCGGCAATGCCACACCCAAGGGCGGTAGTGCCGCCCCTCCTACTGCAGCAACTCATTCCACTTCAATACATGGACAAAACCTACAACCTTCATATGAGCAAAGTGAAGATGAAGAGACCACATCATCCATTATATTTCTAGAAGGGTGGTAACTTCTAAATCTCAAGTGCAATTTATTTCAAATCTTATCTCTTTGTGTCTTGTGTAGTCACTTAGGGAAATAAAGCACTTGCGGATATATATTGGTTGTTGGTGTTAAAAGAAAAGCAATGATTGGAATTAAATTGATCATTCACTCTAAGCAAGATACATGGCTTATGTTTCCTTTGTGGATTTCAAATCAAGAATGTCAAGAAAGACAAGAGTAAAGAATCAAGCTCAAGTAGAAGCATTTATCACTCATAATTCAAGAACTTTCTACTTGATGGAATCTTGTCATATGGTAGATTGCCAAAAATTCTCATTTTAATCTTATGGCCATCTACATGCTCAAATGGTTGTGAGTATTTCTTGGCATTAGATAAATTTAATTATTATATTGTTGTCATGATCTAGACATAGAGTGAAATTCCATGTTCTTGAATTAATAGAGTGCTATGTGAGAAATTCAAATACTTAGAGCACTTTTAAAAGGGGAGAAGAGTCTAATTGGCCGCCTATTAGACTTATTTCGTACTTGGATATGGACATGTGTTGTTTATTTTATTCAGCCTGTCATATTTGTGTGAGATGCTCACTTTTATGCATGTTAACTATTGTGTAAGTTTCACTGTGATCTGACTGTTGAAGCTTGGTCGGCAGTGCCGACCAGAGCAACAGCAGCCAGATCTTGCTGTGCTTGAACTGTCACTTGCATCACGATTTATACTGTGACACTATGTTTCTTGCTTCCCATAGCAGGCATGGATGTAGGGGGAGACCCCAATCTCACTAGTATGTGAAAATTGAGCTTTTATGTCAATTTGGAATTCAAATTCCCTTTCACATATTTAGGGGGAGACTTCTACATCCATGACTCATAAATCTCAGCACCTTTATACATCTTTTTGTAAGCTCTATTTAGGTTGTCATCAACTACCAATAAGGGTGAGAGTGTGTTTCTCAAATGGAGTGTGCTATTATATCAATGTCATCAATCCAAAAACTATGTGATGTGTTCTCTCTAGCTTTTTGGAATTGCTTCATTTATGTTAGCCACTCACCATAATATGGCTTAAATCTGCCTCTTGGACTTAAGTGACCAACCGTGCACATTCACATTTCCATTCCACTCAAAAGAGTGTGCATGAGGCATTAAGGGAGATTTAGTCCATGTTATGAGGTTTCTCTATTTTGGTAGCCCATTTCCCTCCAAACATAAAGGGTTACTAAATGAGAAACTAGTGCTTGTGTTACTAATGCCCTCTTATGTTTGAGCTTATTCATAGGAAATCAATAAGAAGAGGTTGTGCTTATTTATTTGTATACATCACAAGCCTAAAGGTTACTCTTCACCTAAAGAAGATGAGGTTACAAGAGGTCATACAAACCAAGAATTGAGTTTGAATTGACAAATCAAGTTTGAGGTTGAAATGGATGAGCTATATTGGAAGAATTCACAAGACTTCAATCATTGACAAGAGGACTGAATGGTAATGACATCTTGTGAGTGTTCTCAGCCAAAATCACCTCAATATTGGACAAGAAGGGAAGGATTGCGAAAACATCAAATCTGTCCAGAAATCTGAAATTCTGAGTTGGCTGCCTTCAAGCATGGATTTGGAAGTTCAAACGCTAATGAAATGACCTGAAACTTTGTGAGCATGCTATATACATCTAGTACTTGTTGTTGTACAGTTGGGATGCAGTTTGGTTTTGAAGAAAATCAGTTTCAGTTGAATTCTGTCAGCCTCAGCACCGCAGTTTCAGACTTGAGCAGTTTTGGTAGAAAATAGATTTGACTGATCAAATGGAGTCCAAATGGGCTGAAATTTTGACAGCAGTTAGAGGACTCATAGATGAACATTTCTACCAAATTCCATGCATATTGGATCAACAGTTTGAGAGATATGAATTTTTCTTCAAGGAAGACAGAATCTGAAAATTACTGCATGAAGTTGAATTGCATTGCAACAACAAGTTTCATTTGACTCTCGAGTTGGTCATGAAGAATCAGTGAAGATGAGAAGCATCAGTTTGGTCCAAAGGAGTTCAAATGAGAGAGAAGGACACATACAAGCATCCAAAGGAGTTGGAACTAGAAGAAATCAGTTGCATGCTTTCAAATTCAGCAGCTGCAATAAATTGAAACCAGTTGTAATTGATTGAATTTAGCAGATACAAGCAGGGGAAATGAGTTACAATCAGCTGGAATCACTTGACATCATTTTGAAGCAACTAAGAACTAGCTGAAACTAATTGGATTGAAAGCAAGCTTGAAGGAGTTTGAAATCAATTGGAATGTAGTGTAAACTTCTCTCTTGGCCCAGGATCTTTGATATGCATGAGTGTACTTTGTGTACTCTTGTATGCACAAATTGAGGAGGAGTTTACTGTGGTATCTTGTGGGACAAATGGTTTCTCTCAAATTCATGATTATGTTGTCTCACACATTGGAGAAAGAAGGATGGATGGTTCCTTTTGGATTCACATTGGGTAATTCACAATTACTCTAGGAGGTCTTGGTCTTTGTAAACTAAGTTCTCTTGGCTTAGTGTCGAATGCCCCAATCCTTTAGTGGAACTAAAACTGAATGAGTTGGAGAGAAAAAAATTGAAAAGTGAACTTTTATTATTATTTCTCCCCTCTTGAGCTCATCAAGTGCACATGCATTCATCCTATTGATCAACCAAGATCTTGTCAACAAAGAGTGGTAACATCCTAGTTCATAATTTGCACATTTCATGAACTTTACCATTCTTTCTATGTGAGTTGCTTTAGGTAAAAAGAAACTAGGAACTTAAGGATGTTGGATGATCCAAAGCTCTAATTCACCATATTTCATCAAAAGGGAACTATGGCCATCTATATCATTGAAATCTTACTTATATGATGGTCATGTCAATCAAAATTTATGTGGTGATCTCTCTACCTTAGTGGTGGTAATGTTTCCTTTGGCATAATTTAATTGTTGCAAATTTGGTGTGCCTTGACCAAGATATAGTATGACTCCTCTAGACTCTTAAACCGACTCAAGTGCATTTCACAAGTAATTTGAGCACTTGGTGCACATATTAAAGGGAGCTCATTCTATGTCTTTGTGTCTTTTGAGACTAACATTTTCTTCTAGTGAACTTGTGTAGTCTCTGGGTGAGAATAAGTTCTCATGGGTATGCTACATAACCATATCAATCCAAATTGGTAAAGTTATCTCTCATATGCATTTGGATTGCAATTTTAACTATTATGTAGCTACTTTCCATAATATAGCTTAAATTCCCTTGTTTGGACTTAACTGACCAAAAGTGCATATGTTCTTGACCATCCACTTACATATGTATGCACTATCAATAGGGGGAATTTAGTCTATGTTATGAGGTTTGCAATTAGTGATCCACATGCCTTTCACATTCAAATGGTCACTAGTTGTAAAACTGTAGCTTGTGCAACTTAATGTTATCTCTTGTCTTTGTGAGCATTTCTAGGAGACATCAAGGTCCCTAGGAGACATCTAGGTGATATTATGAGATACAAGCATCCGTTCCAATTGACATCAACTTGTGAAGATTCCTTCCATCGGTGTCAAACTATGAAGATCATATTTCAATTGGTATTGGTGGACAATCTTTCAATTTGGTATATCAAGAAATATGTCTTCAATTGGTATCTCAAAATGATAACAAGAGCTAGCAATGGACTTTCAACTAAGATGAAGCACAAGTTTATAATGTCTCCTTAAGATGATGAAAAGGGAGATGGGGCAAATGAGATCTTTTTTTTTGCTTAAAGAATTACCAACCCATCAAAGCACTAAATTCAAAATCATCATCATGGTGGAGATTATGAGGTTTAGAACAAAGGTATATCACTCCATGAACATTGTATTACCTTTGTGCATCTAGGCCCTTACATGCTAGTGTGTGCATGTGTATGCAATATATTGAGTCACATCATGAGTTTTGTTCTTATGGTGATGATTAGAGAGTGAGTTAGATATTTGGTTGATACCTCTTGTGGTGATTATGTGAGTTTGTCTCATGTTACGTCACCTATGTGAGGTATGAGCTAAATATGCTAACCTCTCAAGAATCTTGACTTAAATTATTGCATACTTTGTTTGGTCAAAAACATAGAAGAGAAATTCTATATGCTAAACTTTTACCTACCTCTTGCCCTCACTTGTCTACCATCATTTCTTCCTTTTGGTGGAGAGATCCTTTTTGGAGATTAATGCCAAAGGGGGAGAAATTTTGGGAGAATGTAAGGGGAAGAGAGATTGATATGAGGATGGAAAGGGGTAAAGGAGAGGCATATAAGATTTTTCAAAATTGAGTGGTGTGTGCAAGCATAGTTTAAATTGATGCTCTTGATTAGGATCACTTATGCTAGTGTGTGACATTCATGCCTTGAATAATGTTTTGTTAAACTTGTTGAGTGCATGAACTGTCATGAGCATCACGTTTATCATGTTTGACACCTTGCACCCCACAGATGCTAAGATATAGGAGAGTTTCCACACTTTCTCTTAAATATGTGCATTTGGCATTTGAGGCCAAAATTTGAAATTCCTTTCAATGCACACATTTAGGGGAGCTCACTATATCATAGGATTCAAAATCTTAATGTTTATCAATCTCTTGTAGCTTTAATTGTGTTGTCATCAATCACCAAAAAGGGGGAGATTGTAAGTGCATCTAGCCCTTAGTGGGTTTTGGTGAACTGAGTGACAACATAATTAAAGGTCTAACAAGTTTGCTAAGTGTATCCAAGTTCAACTAGAAATGCAAACTTGATGGTATTCCACATAGTGCTGAAATGAAGGCCAAAATTATGTATTATTGTATTGGAAGATCATGGAAACAATCTTGTTCAAGTAAAGACAACAATGCAATATAAGAGTTGATGATATGGCTTCTATGTTGTGGGATATCATGGCATCATGAGAAAGCAAGCATATTTGACAAATGACAAGTGAGACATAGATTTATGATTTTGGAATGGTCTCAACAATGGGTTGCTTTTCATGAGCAAGATGAGTTTGATAGTGAACTAGCTTTGATCAAGGTTGAAGAATGAATCAAGAATGCATAAGTGAGTTAATGTCAAGCAAAGGTCAATGACAAAGACTTAAACTCATATTGGATATATGTCATCTCTACATTGGTTTGCTTGTATGGATAAATATTTGGAGAATCACTTTGCATTGATTTGATCAAGCTAGAAGTATGAAGATGGAGATTGAAGTAAGTGTTGAGTGTCAAGCCAAAATGGAGAGGATATAAGGAACCGTGAATTGGCTTGACCATATTAATGATGATCCATATATGTCTCTATGTGAGTCAAACTAAAGCTTGATTGATCTCAACATTCATATCTACAAGATGTTCAAGCAAGGATCACAATATTAAAGAAATGGTTTTCAATGGATGCTTAATATGATGTGACTTGAGTATGGCTTGGTAGGGTGAAGATAGCAAGGAAAGGACTTCGAGGTACTAAGCGAAAGTGAAGGTCAAGGAGACCGAAGTACTATGGCTAGGGTGAAGAAGAGAGTACTTGCATTGAGTCGAGATACTAATCAAGCTATGAGGAGTCATATTGTGTTGACGATCAGATCATTAGTGATAGTGACTTGAAGCCATGAAGTTGAACTCACATATGGAGAAATGTTCAAGTCACATGCTCAAGGGATGTTTGCTCGAAGAGATGAGATAGTTGCAATTAGTTGCAACCCCTATGAAGTGACATTGAGAAGAAATGGCATATGAAGATACTGAAGACTCAAGTGGTTAATTGTTTATATTCTCTTATTCTTGAGTATAGGTATGCCGTACTATTAAGAGGGATTCTAGCACCCACAGTCAAATTGTGTTACCAATGCTCAATCTTTGCCAGATAGATACACATCCAGCCACCTTTCTAACCCCACAGGTTTCATATGGATCAGATCCTTTTGGGAGGTCGGCAGTGCCGAACCTTATGGTCGGCAGTGCCGATCATAATCGAACCGTTGGGCCCAGACTATATATATACCTTTCCAGAAAGCCCAAAAACGGCCCAGTTACACCAGTGCTTCTTCCAGCTCGGGATCTGACCGTTTGAAGAGCTCCCCTCTCTCTCTCTCACTCCTTCATTGTTGCTCCCAAAGCTTTCAAGTGGATATCCCATTCCAACCACTAAAACTTGAAAGAGAGGCAGCAAAACTCGATTAGAGAGCAGTCATTGATTGATTCCCAAAGTCCCAAGAGCATTGGTTCACGTTTGGCCGGAGGTTCTAGGGTTTATTACTCTTGGAGCTTGCTCCTAGCCGGCTAGGCGTTGCCCTTGAGCTTGCCAACGTTTGTGGCAGCCTTGGGAGGTTTGTAACCACCTTCTTGCAGCTAAGAAATCACCCCTCACCTCAAGAGTTCACTCTCTTGACTTGAGAACGAGGAAAGGGCGAACCTAAGTGGTGAGCTTGAGCCTTTGTGGCATACCTCAACAACGTGGACTTAGGCAAGCCTTTGTGGCGAGCTGAACCACGGGATAAATCATTGTGTCACCTTGTGCTTTGGTTTACTTCTCGTTCTTGAAGTGGTTTCTAGGGTTAGGGTTCGATCTAGTGCTTTATACTTGTACTTTCGATTTCTGACATATCTGTGAACTGTCTAACCCTGCAGGAAGCTTATTCTCTGCCTGTGCAACATTTCTTCTCATACTCACGAAACTCTGTTTTACATTTTTCCAGGTCGGCAGTGCTGATCTCAGGATCGGCAGTGCTGATCTGCTTACTGATCGAATTGAGTTTTGAGTTTTGACAGGCCTATTCACCCCCCCTCTAGGCCTCCTTGGCGACATCAAGGTCCTTTCATCTACCCCCCGCGAAAAGCCATTAAATCGCAAGCGTTGGCAGAC